>CM057823.1:15852793-17116230 GCA_030068075.1 Paguma larvata
AATAGCCAATAGGCATATGAAAAAGTGCTCGACATCACTAAGTATCAGAGAAACGCAAATCAAAGCCACAATGAGACACGACCTCACAGCTGCGAGAATGGCTAGTCTAGAAAAGATATGAGAAACCCAACGTCGGAGAGATTGTAGAGAAAACGGAAACCTGTGTGTACTGTTGCTGAGAATGTAAACTGGTGCAGCCAATACAAAAAACAGTATGGTAGCCCCTTAAAATAATAAAAATAGATATGATCAGGCGAAAGTCTCACTTTCGGAAATATACCCGAGGAAACGACACCAGTATCCCACAGGTATCTGCACTCCCATGTTTACTGCGGTATCATTCACCATAGCTCGGGCTTGGAAAAAAAAAAATCCATTAAAGGATAAATGGACCACCCCTAAAGAACTGACCACCCTTAAAGGAATATTACTCAGCCACAAAGAAGAGGGGAATTTTGGCATTTGTGACAACATGGATAAAGCTGGAGGACATTACGCTAAGTGAAAGAAGTCAGAGAAAGACTAATACTGCGTGGTACCGCTTATATGTGAAATCTTAAAAACAAAACAAAACAAAAACAAACAACAACAAAAGCAACCACAAAAAAACACCTGATTTTCTTGATTTTTAAAGATCTTGGGGGCATCTGGATGACTCAGTCAGTTGAGCATCCGTGTCCGACTTTGGCTTAAGTCATGACCTCACATTTAGTGGGTTCAAGCCCTACTCTGGACTCTGTGCTGAGAGCTCAGAGCCTGGAGCCTGCTTCAAATTCTGTGTCTCCCTCTCTCTCTGCCCCTCTCAGCCCATGCTCTGTCTCTCTCTCTCTTTCTCTCTCTCAAAAATAAATAAACATTAAAAAATTACAGATTTTATAGATTTGTAGATTTTATAGAATAGAATGGTGGTTGCGAGGGGCTATGGGGTGGGGAAAATGGGGAAATATAGGTCAAAGGGTACAAACTTTAGGTTGTAAGAAAAATAAGTTCAGAGAATCTAACGCAGAAAATAGTGACTATAGTTATTAACATAGTATTGAACACTTGAACGTTGCTTAGAGTAGATCTTAAGCATTTGCCCCCTGCCCCCCCCCCCACAAGTTAGCCATGTGAGGTGATGGATGTGTACATCTCGATCTAATCATTCCACAGTGTATTGGATACCACATCACCGTGGAGTACACTTCAAATATACACAAATACATCTGTCAATTATTCCTCAATAAAGCTGAACACGATGGACACAAAACAACGACAATTCCAGCATGTATAAAATTTCACTTTATTATAGAAATTTCTTTCATCAATCTCTTTTTGACATTTATTAATTTAGAAAAGAATAACTAGTCTGTTGTAGGTCCCTTCATTATTAAGCATTTCATCCACATTAGTCTCCCCAATCATTTTGAAAGTCTGCATGAGGAGAGACAGCGCCTCCGGCTTCCCCAGAACCACTGAAGTATACCTAGCAGAGAATGAATGTGGCGGAACTCGAAAGTATTTTTAGATGAATTAACAGTTGTCTACTAAGTCCCAGTCTTCCTGAATATCTATACAATATTATCAATCTCCAAACACCAGTTTCTACAGAAAGACAGCATGAACAGTTGCTATGGAACTCTCCCTTTTCTTTTTAATAGAAGAGAACTTTCCAGATGCACGGATTAGAGAATGTGTTGGCAGTGTGGGAGGCCATTATTTGTGTCCTTACAAGACTTAGCAGAAAATCAAAAACGCCTTTGTGGTATAATGCTTCTGAGGGAAAGGGACATTTGAAAAATAGCCTTTTGCTTCCAAAACGCTGAGGTTACTCATCCTCCAATTCCCTGAGATCATTAAGACCTGTTTGTTTGCCTTTCTCTTGTGCATAAGGAAACCAAACAACGCTTTCTTTTTTCCCAATATGGTAATAATTCTTAACCCAAATTTCTGCCTGGGGAATCTCTCCAGCACACTGAAGAAAAATTTTTTCTTTATCTATATATCTTGTTTGTTCTCCATATAAACTATGTGCCCATAAAAGGGACCAATGAGTTTCTGTGGCTTTTAATTCAAATGGTTAAATTCCATTATTAACGAGTCTCCTGTGGTGTTCACTTGCACCTATTTCCACAACGAGTAGGATTTCCTTGGCTACCACTTGAATACACGCAAATAAAAATGTGGCTGATAACGCTTGTGAGCTAGAGAGCTCAAGAATAGTAAACAGCATTTTAAAATGGATTCAGTTTCCTTTAAAAACAGCTTGAAGTGGAAGTACTGAATACATATGTAGTGAGGATTAAACAAATGATTAGAAGTAAATTTCTGTGTTTTCAAAAGGTGAGGTTTAAGAGAATACAATATCACTCTTTCCGGAAGTCCACGGTGGGTGGAACAGTACTTAATGCTAAAAGTTTGTTATTTTCATGGGGCAATTACGGAACGAACCGCGAAGAAATAATTTAAAGCTGGCGAGTGCTCATGGATTGGAAGAATAAATATCGTCAAAATGGCAATACTACCCAAAGCAATCTACACATTCAATGCAATCCCAATCAAAATTGCACCAGCATTCTTCTCAAAGCTAGAGCAAACAATCCTAAAATTTGTATGGAACCACAAAAGACCTCGAATAGCCAAAATAATACTGAAGAATAAAACCAAGGCGGGAGGCATCACAATCCCAGACTTTAACCTCTACTACAAAGCGGTGGTCATCAAGACTGTATGGTATTGGCACAAAAACAGACGCATAGACCAATGGAATAGAATAGAAAACTCAGAAATGGACCCGCAAGTATATGGCCAACTAATCTTTGACAAAGCGGGAAAATGTATCCAATGGAAAAAAGACAGCCTTTTTAACAAATGGTGCTGGGAGAATTGGACAGCAACATGCAAAAGAATGAAACTAGACCACTTTCTTACACCACTCACAAAAATAAATTCTAAATGGATAAAAGATCTGAATGTGAGGCAGGAAACCGTCAAAATCCTAGAGGAGAAAACAGGAAAAAGCCTCTTTGACCTAAGACGCACCAATTTCTTACTCGACATGTCTCCAAAGGCAAGAGAATTAAAAGCAAAGATGAACTATTGGGACCTCATCAAGATAAAAAGCTTCTGCACGGCAAAAGAAACAACCAACAAAACGAATAGGCAACCAACGGAATGGGAAAAGATCATCGCAAATGACATATCGGATAAAGGACTAATATCTAAAATTTATAAAGAACTTACCAAACTCCAAACCCGAAAAACAAACAACCCAGTGAAGAAATGGGCGGAAGATATGAATAGACACTTCTCCAAAGGGGACATTCAGATGGCCAACAGACACATGAAACGATGCTCAATGTCACTCAGCATCAGGGAAATACAAATCAAAACTACACTGAGATACCACCTCACACCAGTCAGAGTGGCTAAAATGAACAAATCAGGAAACTATAGATGCTGGCGAGGATGTGGAGAAGTAGGCACCCTCCTACACTGTTGGGGGGAATGCAAACTGGTGCAGCCACTCTGGAAAACGGTGTGGAGGTTCCTCAAAAAAATGAAAATAGAGCTACCCTATGACCCAGCAATAGCCCTGCTAGGAATCTACCCAAGAGACACAGGAATGCTGATGCATAGGAGCACGTGTACCCCAATGTTCATAGCAGCACTTTCGACAATAGCCAAATCATGGAAAGAGACCAAGTGCCCATCAACTGACGAATGGATAAAGAAGTTATGGTACTTATATACAATGGACTACTACGTGGCAATGAGAAAAAATGAAATCTGGCCATGTGTAGCAAGATGGATGGAACTGGAGGGTATTATGTTAAGTGAAATAAGTCAGTCAGAAAAAGACAGATACCATATGTTTCCACGAATAGGTGGACTTTGTGAAACTAAGCAAAAACCAGGGGGAGGGGAAGAGGGGAAAGAAAAAAAAGACACAGAGAGGGAGGGAGATAAAACATAAGAGACTCTCAAAGACTAAGAAAAAACTGAGGGTAAGGGGGATGAGGGAGGGGGGAGAGGGGGTGATGGGCATTAAAAAGGGCACATGTTGGGATGAACACTGGGTGTTATATGTAAACCAATTTGAAAATAAACCATTATAACAAAAAAAAAAAATAAAAAAAAAAAAATAAAGCTGGCGAGTGCTTTAGATGTTGTGTTGCCGCTTTACCAATGAAGTAACTGTCTAAGATTAGTAATGTCAAGAGACGACTGGCTCACTAGGTTTTGACTGCAGGAGAAGGCAGACAACAGGGAACACCACACGGGTCCTGCATATTAGAGTTGACAAAAGAGTATTTTGGCAACTGTAAATCTCTTCTTTTTGGGTAGTTAACTTACTTTTGGGGCAAATTTGAGCCATCTCTCTTTCTTTATTCCCAGTTTCAGGGAGGCGGTCTGTATACATTTTTCGTTTGTTTGTTTTTCCATATTTATTGAGCAACTATTAGGTCGATTAACACTATGTTGTGTGCAAGAGATAAAACAAATCCTCTCTTCTTTGAAGTTTATGTTACGTCTAGTAGAATGCCATGCAAACAAGCAACCAAAGCAAAAAGGAATGCCTGAGTTTAGTGCTAGAGTGAAAACAACAACAACAACAACAACAACAACAACAAAACAAAACCAAAAACAACAGAAGAGAGAGAGAGGGAGATTGTTACTCGATCATATGGGGTGAACTTCACGAGAAGACAAACTGAGTGTTGAAAACGAGTGCGAATAGGAAGGATGGAGGCATGAAGTGAAGGCGTGCTGGGAACAGGACAAGAAACATGTGAATAAAATCGGTTTGGATCTGACTGAATGAAGGTGGTGGGAGTTTAATGCTGGCTAAAGTCTTGTGCAAAGCACAATAAAGAATATAAACTCCAATACACATAAAAAGTTGTTTACCTGAACTGAACTGCATCGGTGTGTCCTGTCCCTCAAGCTTATCACTCGTATGTCTATTTTTCCCTCTTCACCCACCAACTCCCCCTTTCCAGGCTTTATTATGATACTGTTATAAGGACAATAATTGCACTTTTATAAAAACATACTGAAAGTCAAAAAAAGACAAATGAGCCCTTTATGTTCTCTCTGCAATCTCTACTGCCCCTATGTGGGTCCCCCCTGCGTGAGGTCTCTGGTGGCACATATTTCCTCTATCTGTTTCAAGGTGAACTAAATTTTCCGCTGAAGTAACCTGCAGACGTAGACATACTTTCTAAGCTGGTGAAGAGGACCCTCCACTAGGTCAGTAGTTTTACCCCCATCACTGTTCTTTGTGGCCAGTCATCTAGTCCTAGTGTAAAACAGTAAGGGTAATATATTTTTATATCTATCAAGTTAATGGGCATTTCTTATACATTCTGTGACTATTTAATCAAGAATTTCATTTCCACACCATTTCTGCTTTGGTGCGTGCCATTATTCAATTTGATTAAATTCTATTCAAATTGTATTCAACCACGAATGTTTGCTGATGACCAGAAGGTCAAAGACATGAGAAACCACAGATCTTACGGTACGGCCTGTCGGCATTACTGATAAAATAGTTCAAAGTACATGTTCTACTGAGAGCAAGTTAAAGGAAGGACTGGATATTTTTATTCTAAACGTCTCCTTGTGGATTGAAAGCGTTGATCCATTACAGACTTAGAAAGTCCGACCAAGGGGAAAATAAGAATTATGATCTCATTATTTTTAAGGTTCTGTTATTTGCTCAGAAAAAAATATATAACCTGAATGTAAACTTTACTATAGCTATAAGTTGGGAAGTAAATTAAATAATCCTAAGAAATGTCTATATTTTATTTAATAGGAAATTAAGGGGATATTTCTTCCTTTTGCTACTGAAAATAGAAACACAGAAATAGTCTTTTGGTAGATAGTTCTCATGAACTTTGGAAATGAAACAAAACAAACAAACTCATTTCCCACCTGAAAAAAATTATAGTAATGGCAAAAAAAAATCAGATCTCTATTATTTGCCATAAGATATTGCTTGCGCTTAGTCAGAAATTAGTTTTTAACAGAATTGGCCTGCTTTTGAACAAGTATGCGTAACAACCTCTGTTATTTAGTAACACAATGCACCTATGTGTACTGCCTTTAAATGGCTATAAATGATAATATATGCATTAATTGCTAAATTTTGTGAGAGAGCAAGTAGTAGTGAGAATTCTACGATTTTTCTCACACACCACGTCTCTAGGAATATTGTGTTAAAAGCCTTCTAAGCATTTAGAATACGCTTCTTTCCACTTCCTGGAACACAACGTGCAGCAAAGGAAGAGGGTTCGGAAGAAAGGGTCACTATCTCTAAGGGAAATATGTAAGCACCACAGATGCAGGAACCACGCTGCTGTTTCCCACAAACTCCACAGCTCCTCTTGAGCACAGGAAAGGGAAGAAAAATCCTCTAAAAAATTAACCACATGTTAGTATTGAAACGTTGCCAGGAACACAGACAGCCCTGGAGGGTTTCTTTCAGATCAACATTGATGGAGTCGTGTGGTGGGTCAAGAGAATGGCACATCTTGCTCTCAGAGTTCACGGGACTGAGTATTTTTACTCGGCCAAAGAGGAAAACTCCGAAAACAAACAAACAGCAGTGGGAACGAGACCAGCAACACTAACAGTCTGACATTCTTAGATTCATGTAGAGTGAGAAAGGGCTTCACTACCTCAATCAATCTCGCATTTAATGAAACCGCCGGAGGCAGAGGAGCTGTGTTTGGGGAGAAGGTGACATGGGCTACTACGAAGACCTCCTGGGTGAAGGAGGCTGCCGCATGCTGCTGAAGTTTTTGAAATACTGGGTCAGTACCATTATTATGCCATGTCGAAGCAAAAATACGCCACAGTGCCATGGTCAAAGTGATTGTAGTTTAACGCATATGGAGCAAAAACAAACTTATCCTCCTAAAAAAAACACTGAAAAACTATTTCTCCCCCCTTTTTCTGAATGGGCTAATTTGACTGTATAGCTGCCCACACTTAATATTCCAGGTAATTATTAAGTAATAGTCAATTTTCTCCATAAAGAAGTTAGGGCTCTTATGTACGAAAACGTCTAACATCAAGATGGCAAGCAGTAGACACTTCACAAATGCCTCCCTTCTTTTCTGAGCCTCCGTAGCATTTTCTAGACCGTATATTGCTATAGAGACGTGAAAGGCTTTGATTAGTAGTATCATCAACAATTGCAATGGTAAAGGCAAACCAATAGTTTTTAGTTACCTCAATACTTATTTGTATATTGTAATAAATATCTTCATTTCTCAGATAAAATTAGTCTCACACACTCTCTGCATTCAAGTGAACCTTTTCTTGGCCTCTTTGCCTCATTTTTTCACCTTATCATCTTTGTCCTGAGGATCACAGAATTTAAAGCTGAAGGAGGACTTGAGACCATGTAGGGCAATTTCATCTTTAAGCGCATAGGACAACGAAGCCAAGAAGAGCCTTGGTGGGGACAAGGTAGGTCTGGAAATCAGTCATTCCGACCCTCAGCTCTGCGTCCCCATCTTCCTCTGTCCTTCATGTTTCATAGAGACTCCTGTTGTTATAATACCACGGCCTAGGTCTCTATTTTCCTTTCTCTTAAAGAGTTGCCTACATTTGTCTTACTCTAGGATTTCCTCCAATCCTCCCTGCGGTCATTAGAACTTACCTCAAGGCTACTTACAATGAGATCCTACTGAAAAGTTTGTCATGTCATGGGGTTTTCTTAATTTTGTTTTTTTTTTTTTTTTTTTTTTTTTTTTTTGCCTACAACTTGCCACTTTGAAGGATTAATTCCCTTTTTTTGTCTGATAGAGATGTGGCCCAGACTTTCATGTGTATTTGGGACTTCCTGCTATTTGCTTTGAGCCCACACCCTAGCACTGCTCTTTCATGACTGTATACAGATGGTGAGGGGCTTCACTCCTTTCTAGCCGGTTCGCCATGCCTTTCCACGTAAGGTCCCAGGTTTCCAGCTTGTTTCCCAAGCTGTCACCAACTACCAGTGAGCTGCCTCCTCCCACCGCTCCCTGCCGACTCCTGGCTCTCAGGGTCCCCTCCTGACATTGGGGTGTTCTGTTCGTCCTCGAGGCTTCCCACCCAGGGACAAGAGGCCAGATCCGGAGGCTTACTCCACCCTCCTCGTTTCTCCTTTCTCTGAATGTGCATCTAGCCTAATGATGGCCACAGAATGTCATGCCAAGTATTTCTAACTGCACAGAAACCAATTTTCTTAACATACATAAAGACTAAACAAATCTTTCTTGAGCTGTTTCTGTCTCCGTCAGCCTAAAATCTAGGCTACTCTTCCGCTCAGAATCCACTTTTTCTCCTGCTCTGTGTGGAAAGAACCTATCCATTCTCCAGGGCATAATTTATTAGTCATCCTCTCTATGACCCCTTTCTTACTCCCTCCTCTCTCAGAATTAACCAATCCTTTTGCACTGCCCTCCTAGGTTCCTTGTTCTGCGTTAGTCATTTTTGTCTGTTTTCTTGAAAAATGGCGAGCTCTCTGGGGTCAGGAATACATCTTGTTTCTTTCAATTGTATGTTTTTCTTTAGGGCCTTTTGCAATTTCTGCCCTTGTTAGAAACAAACTCTTAATCCTTTATTAGACTGAAGCTCTGGGATGCAGGAATCATGTCTTCTTACGCTTTTATACTCCCCGCAGTACCTAATAAAATGCTAAGTACAAGGTGGTCACTTGATATACTCACTGCTCGACCATCTGGCCAGAAATCTGGTAGCAGAGTCCCCAGTTTGGTCTCAGAGGGACAAAACCCTCTGTACAAATGGCTTCTTCGAGAACAAGGGAAAGCCTATGATTAGAATGTAGAACTCAGGAAGGAAAGGCTTTTTGTTTTTCTTATTAGTCTTTGAATTCAGCGATTTCTGGGTCTCTGTGTGAGTCTGTGCTAGTGCAGAAAGATAAGGCGGCACAAGAGAAAAGAGGGATGGTAGAAGCCATCTGCAGGGTCCACACAAGTCACGGGATAAGAAAATATGTCACTGACAAAAGATGCTGTGTGCTTTAATCATAGCTTTGCTGCAAGCACACACATGGGCCTAGCTTAATGTTCCCCAAACTGGTATTGGAGGATTTTGGCAGGAATTTAGCCCTCAAGATGTTAAGAATTGTGACTTGAGAAAAATGTTTGCATAATCAAATAACTTTATGAAGTTATGTTTTCTAAGATTTTTTTGGTTTCTGTGATTCTTTTCTGAATCGTCATAATGTCCACTAGTATAGTGAAAGCTTTGAGAATTCCTAAAGTAAATAGAACTATTTAGCTTTATTTAAGCATTTCTCAAACATATCTGAGCATAGCACCTTTCCTCCAGATTTTTTTTTTTTTTTTCACAGAACACTACTTTGAGGAATGCTGACCCAACTACCTACTATAGGGTGACTTCAGAAGAAAGGTGGTCCCTGGGAGATTGTAGGGCACCCTTTTTCTAGCTTTTGAATCTCTGAGATGTAAGAATTAAGTTGTCAAAGATGGATTTCTTTCAAGGTGTCTTTCCAGGTGGAAATAGCTCCCAAAGAGCTAGAGACTGGCCAGAGCTAATGCTGAAGTATATCAGTTTGTTCTTAATTTCTCAATTCTTTTAATGTTTATTTATTTTGAGAGAGAGAGAGAGAGAGAGAGAGAGCGAGCATGAGTGAGAGAGGGGCAGAGAGAGAGGGAGACACAGAATCCGAAGCAGGCTCCAGGCTCCAAGCTGTCAGCATAGATCCCGACACGGGACTTGAACCCTCAAACCGTGAGATCATGACCTGACCCAAAGTCAGCCACTTAACTGACTGAGCCACCCAGGCGCCCCAGATCATGACCTGAGCCAAAGTTGGATGCTTAACCCACTGAGCCACCCACGTGGCCTTAATTTTTTAATGTTTTTATTTATTTTTGAGAAAGCGAGAGAAAGAGAGAAAGAGCACAGGTGGGGGCTGGAAGAGAAAGCAAGGGATAATAGGATCCGAATAGGATAATTGGGCTCCTCAATGACAGCAGAGAGCCCAATGCCTGGCTCAAACTCACAATCTGCAAGATCATGACCCAAGGTCAAGTAGGAAGTCAGATGTTCAACCGACTGAGCCACATAGGTGCCCCATATGTCAATTTTAATAAAGCACTGTTTCTCAAAACTTTAACACTAATTAAATGAGTGTTAACTACTAATTAGTTTAGTACTAATAAGCTGGAGATATTAAAATCTGGTTTAGTAGGTCTGTACTGGGGCCCGAGATTCTGAATTTCTAACAAATTTCAAGGTGATACTAATGATGTTGATCCTTAAAAAGCCCCTTGAAGGGCACCTGGGTGGCTCAGTCAGTTAAGTTTCAGACTCTGATTTTGCCTCAGGTGATCCTGTGGTCTTGGGATTGAGCCTGCCTTGGGCTCCTGAGTGTGGAGCCTGCGTGGGATTCTCTCTTCCTCTCTCTCTCTGCCCCTCCCCACCTAAATAAATACTCTTTTAAAAAGCCCTTTGAGTTGCAAGAGAGTAGAATGTTGAGATGGTGGAAAAGATCTGAAACTATTAGGCTATCATGGATCTCAGCCCCATTACCATTCCAGGGAAGGGCTTGTGCTCCCCAGGCAAGGAATGCTGGGATGGTAAAACAGGGCCGGGGGCCAAGGTTCTGCAGTTTCATACGGTTGTTTGGCTCCGGTTGTGTGGTTTGCAGATCCTAATGTCTGTTCCAGCTGGATTCCAATGTATTGTACTTGAATATGATGGCCAGTGGTGGAAATGCATGCCTGTTGCCACCTCTGTCTTGAGTTTTCACTAATATTTTCCACTCTAGAAAGCTAATGGGTGTTCTGCCTGATCATTTATCTGACAATCTTTTAGTATAGTACCTTGGATAGAGTCAAAGAAGAATTGAGAAGTTTAAGAAATTAGGAAATAGGTTAGGAGAAAACTACTCCTACTGTTCTTCAAAAGTTCCTCCGTACAATGATCCTAAGCCATCAATCCAAACTGATTTTCCCCTTTCCCTCAACCCACAGCTCATAGGCCCATTTAGTCTAGTCTCTTTCTTAGCCTACTCACATGCTATGCTAAGTTCCTGCTTCATGCAAGGCATACCCACATGCTTCCTTTCTTTTGAATTCTTACCCAAATTCGAACCTAGCTCAAGTTCCGCTTTCCTCATAAGGCCTGTCCTCATCACCCCGAAGCACAGACTACAGAATATAACCAGCCCTAGGACTGTCTGTTTCCTATTCCATTTCCAACATTCTAGTCTCACAGTCATACTTTAGTTTCTTCGAGAACAGGGGACATCTTATTAATATTATTATATAATTATTTTATTTTATGCTTTTTCTAGGCTCTCACATTTTCTACTTTTATGCTCATGGGCAGCACGGAAAACTTGACTAAGGGCTTGGTTATCTCCTCTGTGAAATACAAACACTGGACTAATTTGTGGTTTTCATATTTCTTGAAGACAAAGAACCATTTATTCAAAGAATATATTATACAGTAACTCAATATGTGGAAGAGATCAAAGTAGACTCTGGTAGGGAGGCAGGGCGACATGACGGGGTGAGGGAAGGCCGAGAATTTCCTCTTCTCTGTCCTTCTACACTTTGTAGATTCTCTGCCTAGTCACAAAGTTGCACAGGAATCCAGAAACCCCTGTATTTAATGAAGTCTAAGGTATTTTGTTACTCTAAAGACTTTGATTTTAATCATTAGAGAAATTTTGCTGGTTTATTATAAAATAAACAAACACCTCATGACAAATAAAATAAAATAACATGGTAAGATCCACACGCCACCATGGTATTTAAGGTATGGCTCAAGGAACACCTGCAGGAGAACAGTGTGATGCTTTACAGAAGTGCTAGAGCTCAGATCTCCTTCAAGGCCTACCAGATCGTGATGGGTGAGACTGGAAATTTGCAGATTACCAAGTCCCCTACAAACACTGAGGTTTGAAACCCAATGAGTTTTAACAGTGGTGCACCTGAGGTTCAACTACTGAGTTTTGTATAGTATAAATATCTGGCCCCTACTCTCGTAAGTGATGTTTTAATAGATTCTGGATAAGGTCCAGGCATCAGTACTTTAAAAAAAAAAAAAAACAAAACACTTTCCGTGGTGATTCTCTGTGTACCTCCAGTTGAGACCATTGATATAGTATAAAGAGAGGTAAAAATACCAAAAGTTTAGAGATTCACAGTTTCTGTCATTATGCAGCAACTTTAGCTTTGAGGTTCCTAGCAGTGAAGCAAAAGAAGATACAGTTTTATGGATCTTTTTGCCATGCTCAGTATAGTGCAGAGCAAATAGTAATATTCAATAAGTATAATTTTATTTATTGGAAGCATATATATATATATATACACATATATTTGATACCTCTTATCATGAATGATAGGACCTCTGGTTTTAAAAAAGTTCTACTTGCTCAGAAAGTTCACTTGAAAATATTGTTATCTAAGAATAGCTCTAATAAAGCCAAAATATTTTTTGGAAAATATCCTGATACTTAATAATGTTTAAATACTTTATTAGTTACTGAATAACAAAAAGTTCAAAGCATAAATCTCTATTTGTTTTTGACAGCTTTCATTTTTAGTATGTACGTCATATTTAAATGCTACCTGATGGTTGCATAAGCACATAAGTGATTCTTTGACTAAACATTAGAATCTAATCATTAGAATTAGAAATCTAAACATTAGAATTAAAAATTTCTTTAAAAATCCTGATATCCAGGCCACAATCTTTTTTTAAGTTTTTTTTTTTAATGTTTATTTATTTTTAAGAGAAAAAGAGAGTGAGCAGGAAAGGGGCAGAGAGGAAGGGAGACACAGAATCTGAAGCAGGCTCCAGGCACTGAGCTGCCAGGACAGAACCGGACATGGGGCTGGAACTCACAAACAGTGAGGTCATGACCTGAGGCAAAGTTGGACACCTGCCCGACTCAGCCACCCAGACGCCCCATGGCCACACTCCTGAACAATTATATCAGGATCTCTGGAGATGGGCTCTAAGCATCAGTATTTTATAAAGCTCTCTACGTTATTCCAGTGTAAAGTTAGGTTCTTGCTTCCGTCAGTAGTTCTGAAAGTAGAGAATGCATGACAGTTATCTGGGAGTTTAATGGAAATACAAATTCCCCACAACCCTACAACTAAGATTCAGATCCAACAGGTTTATCTGAAATTTAGATGTGCTTGCACTGCAGGTGATCTCTGAGAAACAAAGGCCCATGAAAAAAAAATCAAATAGTTTCTAAAAGGAAATCTAAAAGTAAATGCTGGCATAAGAAGTAAAAATGTGATCTAGACTTCCAATGCTGTTTAATTACTCTGTCAGTAGATATGAATATTGGAATTTTAATTTGTTATAGATACTAAGTGACAATTATACATTAGAATCCAAGAATCCAAGAAGTCCTGAGGGCCAGAGACCACTAAGAGACTGCTTTTAAATAATTTGAAAAATTATTTCGGTTTCGAGGTAGTATATATTTGTCTAAAAATCTCTACCACCGTTTTGAAGGTGAAAAGTCGAGGTTCAACTTGGAAATGCATTCTCCACTGAATGACAAATGGGCAAACTTACCTGAAATACTTTGGTCTATGAAACTTGGTAATTGATTTAAAAATCCTATATAATGAAAAGGCTGAGAAGAATCAATATTATATTTCTCAGAAATTCTCAATCTTAAAACTAAATATTATGAAGCTCAGAATCTTATAAACTACTAGTTTTTTTTCCCCAAAATGTATTTATTGCCACTAAATTCCCAACAATGGGTTACAGGATGGATAAATAGTTATTGAGATAGAAAAAAATTCACAACGTAATTTGAAATTTAAAAGCATTATAACATGGCATATGCAATTAATCAGTATCATATCTAGTTGCATGAAGAACAGTGGAAGATAGATAATAAGAGAGGATGAATAGACAACAAATGAGGATAAGCTATAAAATTCACAACTGATTCTTCCCTATCAGTCAAAAGTCCAGTGAGGATTTATTAGGCTATGGCATTAGTCTGAATTCTTTTAGTTGCCGCCCACAAAACCAAGTTTAAGAGGAAAGAAAAGGCATTGAGGATGTAACGGAGAAGTCCAGGAGGTAGATTCTGAAACAGATGTATTTGGGAATCAAGCAAACTTATCATAGCTCTTTCTCTCTTGTCTATGTGATGGCTTCATTTCTAGATAAGCTTTCTCAACATGATGGCCACCTGGGGCTCAAGAGTTTACTCTGACTGAGCTCAAGACAATCTCAAGACAATCTTTCTTAGTAAAAGTGCTCTCAGGAAACAAACAAACAAAGTATGTAACTGACACCAGGGGGGATAAGGTTTGTATGGACAGAATGGGGGACATGCTTACCTATCTGTAAAGCCTGAGAGACGTATTTGTGGGTGGGAATGAGAGAGTGCAGAGTGGAAGGAAGGGAGTCATGTGCTTGACAGTCTACCAAGTCCAAGAGACAGAGCCAGTAGAAAGAAAAGTTGTTGATAACATAGATATTTAGGAAAATTGATGGAGCCGAGTCACTGAGGAGGTAGCAGGGATGGGATCCAGAAAACAGGTGAAGGTGCCGGCTGTACGGGAGAGAAGACTGATTCCTATTTCATTAAGGATGACAGGAGGAATTCATGAAAAGACATGTACATTTGTGGGGAGAAGGCAGGAAACTGAAGAAAATATTTGACCCATGACTCTATTTGCTCTTTGAACAAAGAGACAAGTTTCACTAGCTGAAAGTGTGTGAGGGTGTTCTGGGGCAAGGGTGCCCAGTAAGGCTTGAGGGAAGTGGTGACAGAAATCTTTGGAAATGGCACTCTGGAGGGAAGATGGGGAGTATCATATTTCCACCAAGGAAGCCTCTATTAAGGTAGCTGAATCTCAGGAAAAGGCATGGATTAAGAGCTATTATTACATTAACCAATCACAAATGCCTGTCCCTGTGTGAGGAGTTAACACCTAAGTCTGTTTTTCTGATTAACTGTCAAATATCTAAGTGGCAAATCCTATTATACCTGGCATGACTCTTAAGCTTTCCTCCTTCAAAATGGCAAGTAAATGACTTTTGTTTTATCTCTAAAACTGACAGACTGAAATGAGATTATGCAATTATATGCAGGCTGTTATCTTCAATTATGAATGATGTCAAGGTACTTTGGTCTGATCAATTTTACAAGACATGCTCTGTGGACTCAAAAAAAAAAAAAAACCCTCTCGTTTGAGAACAAATACAAAAAATGACAAAAATTTCCCCCATTACTCTGTATTCACTGGAAGGAGGAAGAAAAGCGGATGTTCCTAGAGAATCATGCATTACAAATTATAATTTAATTCTGTAGTGTTACAAATGAATATGACATTCCAGAGAGCGCTCCCATAACTAGCTAGTAGAGGATGTGGGGAATAATAATGACTTCTAAGCCACCGCTCTTTTTACAAAATAGATCTCCATAACCCAAGATGTCATTGCTCTAGATTTTAAACATATATATATATGTATATATATATATATGTATATATATGTTCTCATATATATATATACACACATATATATACATATATATATATACACACACACATATATATATACGTATATATATATATATATATATATACGTATATATATATGAAACCAGTAATTTCAGTTTCCCATTCTCAATCCACAAAATTTATTAGCATTGACTTTGGAGCTGTAGAAACATGCAGGCACAGGAGTGAATAATGGGAATGGACTGAGAATGTATGTGTGTGAGTTATGTGTCTGTAGGTACACATACATGCTGTGCATGTCGGCAAAGAAAGAATGAGACAGGAGAGCGGAGGATGATGTGGCTGAGGACTTGAGGTGGGTGCTAGAAGGATGAAATTGAATCCCATTACTAATGTGATATTCTACCAACTGAGTCATTATCGAATATCTGTGCTAAGAAACCAGACTAGGTTGTGTGGGGGGGGGAGGGTAAAAAATATAATACCCTTTAAGATTTGGGAATTCAAGATATAAATACTTAAGCACTTAATAAAAATGTAAAGCAATATTTGATAAATCATCAAAATTCATAATAGTGAGCTGGAGTGGATAGAAGTCTGTTTAAAAAAAGTGAGGGGAGTTTTCTCTCCACCTCTGTCAATAAATCTAAGTATTCCTTGAATTTGTAGGCTGCTTATTGCACATGGGAAACAAACAGGCATGAAATACAGACTGGAGAGTAATTACTCTGATTATTTCTCCCTTAACTAGTGAGAGGTTTCATACATTGTTCTAGGTTCAATTGTGTTCCCCAGAAGACACGTTCAAGTCTTCATCCCTGGTAACTGTGAATGCCGTTATTTGGAAATAGGCTCTTTGCAGATGATTGTAATCAATTTAAGATGAGGTCACACTGGATTATGGTGGTCCCTAATCCAATGACTGGTGTCCTTTTAAGAAGTCGAAATTTAGACCTAGACGCATGCACGCGCGCACGCACGCACACACATACACACGCACGAGGAAAGACCACGTGATGAAGAGGCAGAGATCAGGATGATGCATCTTCAAGATGAGGAAGACCTAGGATTGCTGACAAGCAACGGAAGACAGGGAAAGGAAGGGATGGACTCTTCCTTCCAGCCTTCAGAGGGAGAAGGCTTTAGGTTTAGACACCTTGATCTTAGACTTCTAGCCTCCAGAACTGTAAGAAAATAAATTTCTATTGTTTTAAGCTTCCCAGTTTGTGATACTCTGCTATACAGCCCTAGGAAACAAATACGAACATTTTCTGATAAACCCACCAGGGGAGTACAAATGGAAAGGTAACCAAGAAAGAGGTATAGATAAGGAATTTTAGAGCTTTAGCACAACTTTCTCAAATATAAAGGAGGAAATTTAGACTACAGAAATAACAATTAGTTTCCCAAAACTGATAATGGGAAGCAGGGACCAGAATCCGGGTACCTTGCTCCCCATTATTATCATTTTCATATTGTCCGAATGTACACAGGAAACACATGTTCTGTAGAGATAAATTGGAAAAAGACACTACTCCTCCTGATTCGGGCTGACTCTAGTAGGTCAGTAGGTTTTGTGCCTTTCTTGAAAATAGCATTATATCAAATTTTACTGTCCAGTATTCAATTACCTATCAAGACTAATCCTTGAAATGAGAAACTGTGTTAGCACGCCAAAAGGACTCACCTTTTTTCAATCTTCATTAGTTTCACTTTTCCAGACTCTCTCATAAAAAACAGATTCTTAGATTTTCTTTCAAATCATTGTCTGGACAATTGGGGCTTTATAAATTTAAAAGTCCCTTTAGGAGTAACTAAAAAACTTTTTATTTTTTAAGCAGCTTTTTAACACATGGCGAGTGGACAATGCAGAAAACAGACGAGCTGGGGAGGAAATTGCGTTTTCCCAGAACCCTGCCCCTTGCTCTATCTTGTAAGATCCAGTGCCACATACACAATGCTCGATGTTATGATGGCTTCTTTGTTTGACACGTTGCCAAAATGCATAAAACATTAAAAAAAATCACATACTCCGAGAAATGCGAGCATGTATTTGGTCCCTGGATGCTCATGGATTTAAGGTTTGGAAAAAGAACTTGCCCTATGTCTTCATACCTTTTAGGGAGAAGACCAGGGTCACGTGACCCAGCTCTTGTGTTAAAGGAGACTGAGGATTTCTTGTATAAAATGGTCAATAAAAATCTGCATTTCTAAAAATATATTTTAAAATGCAAACTTTGAGAGAATGTATTTTAATTTGCAGACACAGGTTTCAAGTTAATCGTCTTGACACATGTACCCTAAACACGGAACTAGTTTTCATCACGTCACATAGCTGTCCCCAAAGCTCAGATGGCCTGCTGAACTCCTACTTTGTCCTGGACACTTACATGCCTCCCATCTCTTTTTGCCCTCTTTCCCTCAATGCCATTTCTGCTGTTTCTCAAGACGACGAGTGGAAACCTGGAGGCTCTGCAAACAGACTCAATTTTCCCTTGAATGAAAACATTAATCAAGGTGAAACAAAAACAGGGAGAGGAGATGGAGGAGCGTAGTGTATTTTAAAGCCTGTTGCCTGATTTTCATTAGTCATGCTGCTGGCTCTCTTTTAGGTCCACACTGATTTCTTATATTTCCAGAACATGCCTGCGAACATTTTAGTCAATTGAGCATCCTTTGAATGTCAAAATATGACTTCTATTTTCTTACAGTCAAAACACAGAATTCTACCTTACACATGATCTAAGCCAAAGGAATCATTCTCATGGCAAGTAACAAGGTCTCCTTTCTCGTGATTAATTCTATGTCTATTTCTTTCAACAAATCACATCAGTACATATGACCTCACGTAATGGCTATGCCTGAGGCTTAGAAGGGCCACATGCTTACGTATAGCAAATAATATTGTTGTATTACTTTGGCAACTAGCTCCTAGGGACCACTGTGTAGGCACATCTGCAGGGGCTTCTGAGGCTATCTTTAAGGGGGTTGTCTGGTCGCAGATGACTGTGTTTAAAACTCTCAACCTCTGAAATTCCCTGCCAGCAAACACCATCAGGTCATAAACGTAGGACAAATTGATTCAAATAACAGAACGGGGAAGCTGCTGGGATCTCTAAAGGCCATTTGATACTGACACATCTAAGCAGAGTTATGCCTGCTTCAGATGACCAGTCTGAATTTTAAAATTCAGATTTTAAAATCTGAATCGGATTTTAAAATTATCCAGGGCACTGAATAGTTCTGAGGTTCTTACGAAGTCCCGAGGAAGAGTGAACTTCTGGACGGCTTCTATTACACATCATTCTGCTCTCTTCTACAGTACCATGTAATTAGCTGTCGTTTAAAATTGACACTTGCTTGGTCTTCGATATTTTTCTCTAAAACAATGGTTCTCAATCCTGGTTGCACCTTAGAGAGATCTGGAGAGCCTTAAACAAATGAACGGAAAAGCAAAAGCAAAAAAACAATGTCCCCAACCCCACCCCAATCATGTTACATCATAATCTCTTTGTGGACTCTAGCGCCAGTATTTTTAAAAGCTGCCGAGGAGATTTTATTGTGCTACCAGAGTTGAAACTACTATTCTAATGTATGGATGTACTGTGAGAGGTGATACATCGATTGTGCCTTTGTAGTCTGACGGCAGAATAAATACTACCATTTTCATTTGTTTGTTTCATAAATTTAAAGTTGCCTTACCTACTTCGTTCTTAGTTATTTATCTGGAATTAGTTTTCAACAAAACAGCCAGAATGGTTGCTTTAAAACAAGTTAGTTCATGTTACTTCTCTAATTCAGAACAGTTCAAAGGCTTCCTATCAGTCAAAACCTGAATCTACGGCGGCACGAAGTTCTGATCCGGACTCTCCCCAGGACCACACCTCCCACCGCTCACGTGGACCTCACATCACCCTCTGCCCGCTGCATTTCCCAGCTGCGGTGGCGCCTCTGCCAAGAAAATCGTACCCCAGATTTTCACAGGCTAGCTTCCTCGCTTGTGTCAGGTCTGCCTGGTGCTCAGATGTCACCTCTTGCAGAGATGTGTCTTGTCCAAACCAGCCACCTCCTCTCCCTGATTCCTCTCCATTCACTTACCCTGAGTCACTATACTTCTCAGTACACACACCAATACCCTTTTCAAACTAGGAGGCAGCAACCTTTTTCTACAAAGGGCAAGACAGTATACATGTTAGGTTTTGCGGTCTTACAGTCCTGTCACAACCACTCAATTCTGCTGTTATAGTGCAAAGGAGGCCACAGACAACATGTAAACAAATGAACATGATTGAATCCCAATAAAACTTTATATGAAGAAAAGGCAGGGATCAGATTTGGCCTACAGGTAGTAGTTTGATGACCCCTGCAGATTAAATGAGGTTCTGCCACATACTTAGGTTTAGGTACTGCATTTTCTGTTACTGATACCCTTTGTATCTGAAAAAAAATCCAAATTAATAATGCACCCAAGTATAAATTAGCAAACTTTAAATGTAATTAGCATTTGCACCAATATCGGTATGCTTTCATATTCTAATAGGAACACATACTTTGTATGTTCTTCTTTTTTAAGGTTTATTTATTTATTTTGAGAGAGTGAGAGAGCGAGCGGGGGAGGGGCAAAGAGGAAGGGAGGGAGAGAATCTCAAGCAGGCTGCATGCTCAGCGTGGAGCCCAATGCAGAGCAGGACCTCAGAGATATGACATCCTGACCTGAGATGAAATCGAGAGCCGGATGTCCAACCCACTAAATCACACAGGCGCCTAGTTCTGTTCCTTTTTTTTTCTGAGTCAAAAATCCTTTGAGAGATAAAACCCAAACTAAAACCCGAGTTCTTGTAGCAGATCTGACCTCAAAAGCCTACAACTACTTGTTTGTGATCTCCCGAAAGAACCATTAAATCGTCCTCTGAGCACCACTAAGCAGTGAGGCACGCTTGGTGTCTCTGTCTTCCTGAGACCTATTTAGTACAGGAAAGAATGTCTTTCCCTTCCTAATTCATTTCTGATGAAAAAGTGTATGATAGTTCTAGACACAATCATCTGATAGAAATGATTGTTTTCTGTACCAACAGCTTTTCGAACTTCCTCGAAGAATATCCTTCCCAGTATGAGGATAAAATAATTAAAACCAGTTCAGTGCTCTGGAAGTGTATTCCAGTGAACACTGGATCGGTGGGATACTCAGAGATATTAGGATGGAGAAAGTCTTCGGTCAAATAAATTTGGGAGACACTAGTTTCTTTACTGCAGGATTTTCAGAACATCCTAGATAAAAGTATCAATGGATTCTTTTATCCATTATGCATTTTCAAGAAAACTTACAAATATTCTGGCTGGAGCCAGAGTATGCACAGGAATCTTATTCTGTTTTGATCATAGAAACCTGTTTCACTTACAGTGTATCTTGCAGAAACAGGGCTCCACGGAATCTACCTTGAGGAAAACAATTAAATTCTATGCCCATTAAAAGTTATTTAATGATCTCTGGCGGCTTTCCTTGGTGTTACTGAATTTCACAAATACTACTGATACAAACTGCTTTGTTTATTGTTATTATTGTTTGAAAACCTGTTAGTAAATATGAAGAGATATGTAAAGCAGTTTGCCTATAAAAATCTCAGCATTCTTGTCTCAGCTCTTGTTGATTAAATACATTCATCAATGTCATGTCTGTAAACAGTGATCTTGCTTTTACATATTTAAAATTTCAGTAGAAAGTTAAAGAAGCCCTGCTTATTATATATATATGTATATATACAGATATATAGATATACATATTTTTCTTCTGAAATGAAACATCCAGTGCCTTTTCCATGTAATATAGGAATATTTCAGAGTAAGCCACGGTAGTGAGTCCTAAGGATAAAAGCTCAGTAAGAGTGTTTGGGGACCTTTAGGTGACAAAGTATACAAAAGGAACACTGTCGCTAGTAGAGAAGGAAGTCAATTTAAAAAGACAGAAGTGACAACTATTTCTCTTCGGCAGTAATTTCCTTTTTGCCTTACTACTTAGCATTTTGTGTTGAGATATTTTTACTCTCTATTTACTATCCATAACATATGCTAAGAAATACCCTGTAAGGACACTGCTCTATTCCTACCTCCTCAGAAAGTGAATCCTAATTTTGATTTGTGATATTAACAAACAGTCCAAACCTAAAACCTGTCCTGGGATAATTCTACCAAACTACCATTATAAAAATTTCATTTATCTTTCATATGTTCAAATTCACCAAATATTAAGGATTTGGAAGCCAGAAAAAACAGGATATTCTGTGTCTATTTCCTTCTCCCCATTTTGTCCTATTGCCCAGTTTGAGTTGAAACTAAAGGAGAATATGAGGGTAATTCCAGGAGCACAAAGACTAGCATTGCTTTCCCTTTAACATTTATTATCTACAGTTCTTTTAGTATTTAAAGAACAACAAAAAAAAAAAGGTAAAAAAAAACAATTATAAAAAAACAGAGAAATAATATATAAAAATTTTATAAATCTAATGTTTTGAATTTGTCTGCGACACACGCCGGTCCTCCACCGCTTGTTAAATTATGCTGAACTGACATGAAATCACCCCCCATGGCCAGTGGAGGCTTCAAGGGCAGCTGAAGTTGTAGATGAATTAGTGCTTTATCAAAGCGTCCAAACAAATTTTAATTTCAAAACAAATTAATAATAACTAAGAATTAATATTAAGGATTCTAGGGGCTATTTAAATAGAAAAACACAGGTTCAAAAAAGATGTCATATTTCTCCTAGCTTTTCTACAATAATGAAAATTACGATTATCCAAAAGGCGGCTGTTGTATTACATTTCTATAACATGTCTTTGCTAATAAATGGCTCTGATCCTTAAACTAATGTCAAATGTTTGGCATTTCTCTCCACTCCTGTTACCCGGAATTTACTATTCTCATTTAGGTGCAAGCTTAGCCAGCAATATCCTGCAGCAACCCAGAATCTGCAAAGCATTACATTAGTCAAGTTCATGACATACATACACCAATGTATTTTTTAAGCTTTAGTGTGGATCCGTAATACACAAATTTTTCTTAAAAAGCAAACCAAAAATATCTCAGAATCATACATTCGAAGGATAGGTATAGAACTCCCAATCTTAAGTAGATCAAATTAAATGAGTGACAAAGAGAAATTTGCAATGATTGACGTGGTAGTTTTAGGTGCATTCTACACTTCCAAAGTAATGAAGGAAATCGCGATATGCTAAAAACTTTAAAGTGTTATGTTCAAAGAACAAAATAATATTGACTTCTTCTTTTCACAAATGTGTCTTGATCAAATCTCACTGCACCACTGCACTCTCTTAAAATTATAATAATACAAGCAAGCATCATTCATGTTAAAAGAGAGTTAGGGTAATTATGTGCAGTACTTAGTGACAGTTATGGTTTATGAAAATTTTCAATGTAACTTGAAAAACACCGTTTTCGGGGCACCTGGATGCCTCAGTCAGTTAAGAGTCTGACTCTTGATTTTGGCTCAGGTCATGATCTCATGGTTTGTGAGTTCAAGCCCTGCATCGGTCTCTGTGCCGACAACATGGAGCTTGCTTAAGATTCTCTCTCTCCCTCTCTCTCTGCCCCTCCCCTGCTTGTGCCCTTTCTCTCTCAAAATAAAAAATTAATATAAAAAAAAAGAAAAGAAAAACACTCATCTCATTTCAGTAGTAAGTTTTTGCTTTCTCTAATTACATTTCTTATTGGTTTGCACACTTCCATTTTCTTCATTTCTCTACCTGGAGGATCTATAAAATACAGTCCATTTTCTTCATTGATGGGGCATTAATAAAACAATAGTCATAACACTCATATATTATTCTAGCATTTTCCCTGATTTCTCCTTAAAGAAGTACTCCATGGTATCTGACCAACACAGTGCAGAGACTACATATTTATTCATTGTTGAGTCCTTTGTTCTTTTAGGTCTTATTGTTGATTTGTTTTTTATTGTAAGGCCATTTTTTTTGTACTTGCTTTTAATATTACCCTTTCTAAGTTTTAAAGATTTTATTTATTTGTTTGTTAAGAGACAGACAGAAAGAATGTAGGGGAGAGGGACAGAGGGAGAGAGGGAGGATATTAAGCAGGTGCCATGCTCAGCACAGAACCTGATGTGGGTCTTGACCCTGTGACCCTGGGATCACGACCTGGGAAATTTAGAGGATGTTCAACTGACTGAGTCACCCAGGCGCCCGTAAGATTTTAGTTTTAAGTACTCTGTACAATTGTAAGCCCAAGCTTACGACCCTGAGATGGAGTCTCATGCTCTACTGAGTGAGCCAGCCAAGCACCCCCACCTTTCTGAATTTTAAGTTTTATTACAACTTCCCTAAAAGTGAATATCCTTGTAGTTATTCTTATTTGCATTTGTACAACCTTGAAATTGTCTTTTACACGTTTTGGAAAATCCTTGACCATATTCTCTTCAACTATTGTTTCTGTACTTTTTTCTCACCTCTGGAAATCAAATGACACGTTGTTAGTATTTTCTCCACGTTGGCATCACATTAAAAAAATCCCACGGTTTTATCTGTGCATAAGTCTGGCTACTACTTATTTTCCAGGTCACTGTTTATTCCGCTGGTTAAATCTTTTGTAAAACTTTCCTATTAAAATCTTAATTCCAGTTGTGTAGGTTTTATACCTGGAATTTCCATTTGTTTCTTTAAATTAGATGTCTCTGGTGAATTTTATGAATAACTCTGCTCAAATCCTCTATTTTATTGTTTATTATCTTCAATATTCTATTTTTTATTTTTTATTTTTTTTATTTTTGAGAGAGAGACAGAGTGAGTGGGAGAGGGGCAGAGAGAGAGGGAGACACAGAATCTGAAGCAGGTTCCAGGCTCTGAGCTGTCAGCACAGAGCCCGACGCGGGGCTCGAACTCACAAGCAGTGAGATCACGACCTGAGCCAAAGTTGGACGCTCAACCGACTGAGCCACCCAGGCGCCCCACTAAGTAGTTTTTTTAAAGTTCAGGACTGAACTTTAATATCTAGATCACTGGTGGCTCCATTTCTGTTATTTGCTTTTTCTTTTCCTCCTGTTTTCAGTTTGCCTAGATATATATACATATTTTTTTAATGAATTGAAGATTTTGTTGTTTTTATGGTCATTGCTTGTTCATTTCATTTGAAGTTTCCAGCAAAATTAATCATATAAAATATGCATATGAATTGCATTATGTCTTCATAGGCATGTCCCATAAATAACTCTTGTATAGTTTATTTAGCATGTGAGTACATTATAAGACTTTAGAAAAAGGTATTAGAAGCCTGACAGATAAAAGATGTTTTCTGTTGTTTATCTAGATGTTAATAACTCTAGTTTTTAAACCATTGCATAGCATCCAGAAGTTATGTTTTTGTCTTTCATAGTAATTTTAGATAGGAGACAGATGTATCAAACTGACATTTCAAAAGAACATATATGTACTACATCCTGAAATGTAGTAAAAGGGGACCTAAAACATAAATATATTATATCTTTGAGAAATATTTACCAGAAAATCTGAACCTAAGGAAGACAAAAGCAAAATATGAAAAATATATAAAATCCAATTAGAAAAGAAAATTATTTGCTTGACATTTTCTAAGATAATATTTAAGTAATTGGCAATGTTTCAATATCTTTATTCTGGATTGGCTTTTATAGAGATTCAGTTGAAGCAACATCATTAAAAGTGTGTGGGGGGATGTGTATGCAAAAATTACAGTATTTAAACTAAATGAAGCACTAAAAGCCTGTCTCCGAGGTGGCCTTGACTTACACTCAGTTTAAATCTGGAGTTTGGAAAATACCTGACTTTATACTGAATGTCCTAATCCTTTCATTTTTTTTGGTGGAATTCATGAACTGAGTGATTTTAATTTAGGGACTGTTTGGGGGAGACAGGGAAGCAGGAAGAGAGAGAGTGTGAAAGACAGAGAGAGAGAGAGAGAGAGAGAGAGAGAGAGAGAGAGCGCCATTTATTGGCTCCATGGTTTAATCTTGGCAAGCTCTTGGTGTCTTTCCACTTCTGTCCAAATCAGTAGGCAGTTGGCCCCAGATTGCTCTATTCATTACATCTTTAACCAGGAAAAGAAAACTGAATTGTTTTGGAGGGGAGGAGGGAAGGTAAATCAGTGATCTGAAGAAGCAGGCAGGAAGCTCTAGGCACTAACAAACACAAGCCTGTGCTTTACAGATAAAAGTACAAATACACAGTCCATATCTTCACAGAACTTGTCAACCAGAGAATGGAAAAACAGCTACACGGCGTGTAGTAGCTGACGCTCCACCCTACACAGACAAGTAGGGAACACCAATTATGAAAGCTATCACCTAAAACAACCCAGAAGAGTAGAACATCTGGTTAATTCCACAAAAACCACTTAATGAGTAGGGGCAGGATTAGTATCTATGACATGCAGTGACTACAGACTTAACTAGACATTATTGTAGGGAGACCTCTTTTTTGAGTGATATCATCCTACTCTGAGGTGCAACAGCTGAAAAAGGAAAACAAAACAAAAATAACCCAGATGTCACTCTTTTTCTAGATTAAAAACCTGAGGAATCTGCATACTCAGCACCCAAGAGTCTTCCAAGAAGCCAGACTTAACTCAGCGTACCAATGTGCCACTGAGGAATACAAGCAAACGCACATCAAACCCTTGGGCCCATATTCAGCATACTTCATCTCTAAGGAAGACTTAGAGAACGCTAAGAAAAAAGCCAGGGAATGGTAAGTCATTATGGAATGGTATGGTATGGTTAGTGACTGAAATAGTGATCAGCTGCTAACATTGCTGTAGGAAAAGATTTGGTAGTATACCAATTATGAAACAGGAAAGTCACGCCAAAACGAAAACCATTCAATGTGTCTTCTAAAAATTTAAGAAAAAACAAAAAAGGACTCTAATGGCTGATTAGTCCTAAAATAGTTTTCTGACATTTAGTGAAAGAATGGTAAAATTCCCTCTGGAAAGAATAAAAAATAATATGGACAAGTCTTCCATAACTGACAACAAAGAAACATGGAAAATGATGGCAGAAAATCATATTTACCCTCAATATCAATGAAGTCTCTATCCTACTCATCTCACTGTCCATGTACCACTTAAGCAACAACCCTCAGGGCTGTAAAAGATATAAAAAGCAACAACCCTCAGGGCTGAAAAAGATATAATGTATCTTAGCAAGTCTGTAAGAGAATTTAATATCATGCATAATATACTGCTTTGGAGCATTTAAATATGTCTATTTGTTTTCTTTCTGTTATTTTCATATTGTAAGAAATGAAAAATTACATTCTTCTCTTTTTTTCATCTTCTGATTTCCACAAACCCTTCCCAATGGGAAAAACCGTTACTGGAAACCATGGCCTGGGCCTGTTCGTTTAGTTATGACTAAGATTTAAGTCATCATACACTGGGGGCAGAAACCTTTGGCCCTACATAAATTCAACGAAACAAAACAAAAGCCAGAGAAAGATAAAAAATAAAACAAAACTAGGACTCAGGTCTCATATCTCTTACGACTTTAAAACACTCCCCCAATTTTACTGTGTTCAGGGTGCAAGCCATCACCTTCATTAAATAAGATGTAGGCTTAATCTCGACTTACTAGCAATGTTTCCTCCAAATGTCGGTTTTTGGAATCAGAAAACAGTTAATTTTCCATAGAAAGAAAATGATCACCCTGGAAGTCTATTCGTCTCCAATACTGAGATTAAAAGTATTATGCTTTTTACTTAACATTTTGTGTGTGTGTGTTTGTGTGTGTACGTGCATTTGCTATTAATATCATGTCATTCTGACATCTTCTATTAGTATATGACTTATGATGCCAACTGTTTAGAGGCACTGACTAATATCTATTTGGTTCAGGTGAATGCGTAGTTCTGGAGAATCCATTTGCAATACATTTTCAAATATTATCCTCATCGACCAGACTGACTCAACTAGGAAGTGGCAGAGGCAGAATTGTTGTTCAGGCGATCTTATTCCAGAGCTTTTGCTTTTTACTACTTCTCAGTACTATTTCAGAAAAGAAAAATGTAAGTTGTTTATTAGATATTAGGCCTTTATTTCTTCTAGGTAATAAACTTAGAGTAAGATCTTTCTCCTTGATTTTGTCGATTTTGGTTTATGGAGAGAACAGGCTAAGAGTTAAAGTATAAAATCATGTAAGGAAACTTTTAATATTCGCTACCATTTTGGAGATGTTACTATAGTTTATTTTATTTTTATGTTTTGTTTTTTTTTTTTTTATTTTCAGCCGGCCTGGTAAATTGGTATTCCTGATTCTTTTAGAATACTTTGTAAATTAACACAAGGTGAAAATGTCCTGTTTGCTTATTTAACATTTTTCAGAAAACATATATGCACATTCCTTCAGCCTCAAAGAGATTTTAGAATGCTGTCCATGTAAATCCTCCTAAGCTTTTCCCCTAGTAAAGTGAAATATAGGTCCAAGATATTGGCAGCATGGGTAAGTAAATGTTAAAAAATTTGTCACTCTGAAGAATAGAACTTCAAAAATAAAACTCATCTTGGAAACTACTTCTAATCGACCTGGTCAACATCAGTGATTATGGCTGGGCAGGCTTCTTACCAGGTGACTCACCCCCTTTGCAACTGCTTGGTCCATGGTATGCCACTGTGGGTATCCACTTACACTCACATGGAAAAAAGTTGGTAATGAATCATGAAACCTTGGAATATAAGCATATTTTTAACTAAAAAGCATGGGATTTCCCTGGGTTGAAAAAATTGTTTCTCTCCTGTATCTCCTAAAATGTTTTTCAGGAGTTCATCTACATTATCCTTAAAATTAATCCCACCCATCTCTTTCTCCGTAATGTTTGGTGCTTAGTTTTTCCTTTTAATCTGAAAAACATTCTATCTCGGTTCAGAACATTTTTTGGTGCAGATGATACAGCTTCTAATATACTGTCACAAATGTACAACAGCAGACTTGACAACAAGGAAAACAACATTGTTTCTTGACTATTTTCTGGGAGGTACAAGGGGGTTGGCGACATCTGTGCTTTCCTAGTATGGGTTCTTTTTAGCCATTTTGTTTTGAGACCAGGATGGACACAGGCAACTGAGGCCGGTTTGCAAGCATTTCATGGATTACTGAGGAAGCCCATTTAATGAGCATCTTGTACCTTACAAGCCACAGTCATTCCAGAGGTTACCCTTATGAAGTAATTAAGAAAAATCATCCCAGTATTGTGAAATGGCCTAGAATCAGAGATCACTGGCCTTAACAAAGACTCTTTTTATGTAGAAAGCTAAGTATACAGTTGAACTTGAGTAAATAATAGTCTTTGGAAATGTGGAGATTGGCACATAGCTCAACTCCAATGAAGTTGATATAATAGAAAGAAATAGAGGCAACCTTTGCATCTCCAAGAAGGAGAAGAAAGAGCCATTTGGAATTCATGAGATGACACTTCCAGGGTCAAATGAGGCATCACTGTCTCTTCTAAAGAGGATATTGTCTTGATATTTTGTTTCAGTTAATGCGGAAAATGTAATTTCCAAATTTTATCTATTATTTGCTGGGTATTATATGCATCACAGGCACACACAGGACAGAATTCAGGACTCTGACACAGGAGATGGGAATCCCGTGTTGTCCCTTTGTATGTTAACGGCCAGCTGCGATGTGACGGGAAGTAAAATAAAAATCTTGATCAAAAGCATAGTCAAGTATTATCTAACTGAAGAAGACTTTTCAACGTAGAGACAGATACAACTCTGTAATGCCAGATCACAGGCTTTCTCTAACTCTACCTTCATTTTGCAAGCTTCGATAATTACATATGCTACTGGGATTCTCAGTTTTTATTCCCCAAACCATATCATAATTCACATCTCTTGTGATGTCATTTTCTTGCAAACTTAAAAACATATTAAAAAAAAAATCAAAGAGGAATTCTAGGGCAAAGCATAATCAGATTAAGGGTAATGAAACTTAAAAGGTTTCCTTTAAAAATAAAACTAGAATTCGAAAAGTAAATTTATTTTTAACTGAAATTATAAACTTTATTTTTAAGCATTCTTCTTTTTTCTAGTATATAACTTAAAGAGGTATTGATTACTTTTTAAGATTAAAAAGTTTTCCTTAATAAGTCTTGCAAAATTAATGGCCATGAACAAATTTTTCCAAATAAAATGATCATCACAACAAAAAGATATACATATATATGTCAGATTTTCTTAAGATTTATAGATGTAAGATAAAAGAAAATAGAGATTAAATAAATTTGAAGAAACACAATGTATAAATTATCTTTTGCCTGATTTAGGTCATGTTAAATTCATTTTTGGCTATTTCTTAATCAGAGTTTGCTGGTATTAAGCCTGGCTTGTTTTTGGCTGCATTCAGCATCCAATTTTGTTTGAGATAGCTTTAGAAATCTTATATAAAGGATTAAAGAAGAGTACAACAGCATTTTAAGAGTTACCTAATGAAAAAAAGTTAATTTAGGATACAAAATGATTTTCTTTATACATATATCTTTATAAATACATTAAACATTAAAAGTTAGTTTATTTTTGAAAATTGTACCAGATTATAGTTTTACCTGCATCTGCCCATAATTTGACTAACCTCAGTAGTTATATCTGTTCCGAAAATTAAACATCACCTAGAGTAAAAGTGTCACTGCACTCATGTTATTCTACGTATGGCTACAGAGATACTGAAACATTTTTTACTTGATATTAAAATATCCAGATATCCTTAATGTCAAATTGACAGTGTGTGATGGCTTGAGTTTTTGCTTCTCAACCATTTGTTGAAGCACTGAATACAAATAACTATCAGACAGTCACCGGAAGTAAACAAAGTGGCTAAATTATTTTTCTGTTCTCCCAATTGAGCTGCTTCAGTATACTATAAAGATCCCAAATGATGTTAGAATTGAAGTATGTTTGCCCTGGTACCCTGCATTTAGCAACAGTGGTAACCAAGACCTGAGAATGTTGATTTTGCTGTACGTATGATCAATCCAAATCAATGCTGATCTCATCTGACCGAATCTTGAGTCTCAAGGTTAGCCTAAGCCCACAGTCATATATACTTGGTGGTTCTGGGCTGCTGGGTTACCTCACTGGGACATTCTAATGTCAAGGTCGTCTATCACAGCTGTATTTGCTCGGCTAACTCCACAGCTGAGCTGACTACATCTTCCAAATGAGAATGGTTATGATAGGAGTAATAATAATGAAATGACAATACTGGCTTAAAGTTTTTTGCTTTTATTCCTTTCAGAATGGATTCACAGTCATTACCTTGTTCTTCATAATAACGTATCAGGCAATTTAATCCTTATTTTAACAGAAGAACTGAGAAACAGGTAAGTGACTAGCCCATATCATAATAAATCTCTTCAGTATTTCCACCAGAATTGATACGGATGAAATATTTTTAAAATATTTAATTACTTGTAAAAATAAAAAGAATGAAATAGAATTACATATATGTAAAAAGTAACTAAAACGTTTATTTGATCAAAAATTAATAAATACTAAAAGATATATAAGTGTATTATATATAAAATAAAAGATTATATATATTCCTGTTTGTTAGAATTATGAAAATAGAGAAATTCCTTACATGCTTACTAATAGAATAGATGGCCCAGGGTATTTTTTTATTTTTATTTTTATTTTTGAGCTAGAGAGACAAAGTGTGAGCAGGGGAGGGGCAGAGAAGGAGGGAGACACAGAATCGGAAGCAGGCTCCAGGCTCTGAGCTGTCAGCACAGAGCCCAACATGAGGCTCGAACCCATGAACTGTGAGACCATGACTTGAGCCGAAGTCAAATGCTTAGTTGACTGAGCCAGCCAGGTGCCCCTATTTTTTTTTTTTTTTAATGTTTATTTCTTTTTGAGAGAGAGAGACAGACAGAGACAGAGCATGAGCGGAGGAGAGGCAGAGAGGGAGACACAGGATCTGAAGTACGTTCCAGGCTCTGAGCTATCAGCACAGAGCCTGATGCAGGGCTCAAACCCATGAACCACGGATCATGACCTGAGCTGAAGTCGGACACTTAACCAACTGAGTCACCCAGGCGCCCCTTTTTTTCTTCTCAGAGAGAAATGTTTACTGTGTCTAAACTAAACCACCAATTCATTTGTCTGGTTTAAGAAAGCATATCTCATTGGAAATCTCATGACTATCCTCAAAAGAATTTATGGAGATGCCACTAGCCTGGCTAGGTTTTCTTTTTATTCAACTTCCTATAATTTGAAACTCAATAGTGCTTCATTACCATTGTAGAAATGTTATTATTTTATAGTTAAATGTAATTACAAAGACGACTTCTTTATCTGCTAAAATATATTTTAGAATATCTGCTAAAATATGGATTAGTATGTAAAAGATAGTTGATTTCCGCTGTTTAGGAAAATAAATATATTCTAAAGTTGCAAAATATGACTGCCTTCATCTTTCTTCATGTCCGTTCAACTGAAAACCAAAAACTAGGAACACACTGCAAATTGTGAGTTAGATCGTTAAATCATTTGATTATGTGTACCAGAGTTTAAAATCCTCCTCATGGTTAGATGATAAAATTAAAATGTTTTAATTGCCATTATACTAGTGTTCCTTGAATATGGCATTTAAAAAGAGTGTGGTGCAAAAGGCGGAATTAGTTTCTGGACTACGTGCAGTTTGGCTTGTTCATGTAGTTACAAAAAACAAATGTTTGTCCAACAAAATGCTGAGAATCATGTCTCCTGGGAAACTTATACAAGGTCATAGTTTTGTGAGCATAAAAAAAAAAATCTGCACAAGCAAACTAGCATGTAATGTGAGAAAGTAAAGAAGTGGTTGGGGGAAAAATTTGATTCTGTTGGTTAAAACATCTATTAAGAAAAAATAAATGGAGATCCAGTCGTAGGATCATAGGACCGCCCAAGAGCAGCCTGGAAATTATGACCGATGAGGCAGAGGAGTCTGCTCTTAAACCCGAAAACCAAATGAAACGTCATGGAGAACTCGTAACTCCTCCTCAGTCTAAGAGAAGGCTGACTGTGGCGCTGCTCTCCGTGATACCGGAAAGAGAGGGAGCATCCCAACCTGGGGGCTCAGCTGTGTCCTTGGAAGAAGATGACGCCAAGGTCACAGCCATGACTGTGCCGGGAAAAGTACCAGATAAACTGCCTATACCAATGGAAATCAATATAGAAATAAGAGATCAGTTAAAGAGAAAGATTGGACAGTTTGCACAAAATTTAAAAGACAAGATTTAATAAGCCACCTTAAGAAGGCACTAGAAAAACTAGAATCTGACCATCTTCTCAACAAAGATAATTCCACCCCAAATTTATAATCCTATTATTAAAATGGTCAAAGAGAAACCAGAACCAGTTGACCGCCCTAGAATGGAACCCGATAGTGCTGATACCTCCTAGCATACGTTATGTAAGAAACTTATTTTCCTGAGGTTATGAAAAACTGTTAGAATTTAATGTAATACGTTTCTGTTAATAAAAGCTGGGAATTTGCCTAAAAAATAAATGTTACTATCCTCTTAAAATAATACATTTCATATGCAAATACATTTAAAGAGTAATGATCAAATTCCAGCAATATTACAGAGAAGGCAGGAGTCAGACTTGGAACAAAACTGCTGAGGGGCACATATTGAAAAAGGGGGTGTGGAGGTGCTTAACATTTGCACAACGTCCAGTACTGGGACGATTAGCTGACGGGGCGTAGGTGGTGAAGACACGTATGGCTGTGACTTCTACCAACTCTCGGATCTTGTTGGTTTCATTCACTACTGAATCCCCGTGGGCCAAGTGCCTGACACACGGAAGACTCTCAACAATTACTTATTGAATGACCAATTGAGTGAATAGTAAACAATCTAGTTAGACAAAAGTATGAGAATTGATTTGATATCAGAGTTTATAGAGAGTTCATCGCAAATTAGGCAAAATGACTCCTGTGTTTATAAATCGAACAAAATGACTTCTTTGTTAATAATAGCAAGTATTACAAACAACTATCACAAGCATGAAAATATTTGCCTTCGGTGAAGGAAAGGGGAGGAGATGGAATGCTGTATAAACAGTCATTTGTGCTCAGATATCCACACTGTACACTAACTGCCCACACAGAAATATACTTGACCGGCGTATTAAAATGTGAGTATCATGTTGCTCTTCTCTTCAAAACATTCCAAAGGCTCACGTGACATTCAGGGCAAGAGCCATAGGTCCCAAAGATCCTCTATTCTTGGAGCTTATCAACTGCAGCTTCATCTACCTCACACTGCTGCAGCCACACCTGTCCCCTCCCCGAAGCTTCTATCTCAAGCCTTTCCTCCTATCGGTGTCCATGGACTCTGCATTTCCCACACCCACACCCACGCCGGCAAAGCTGGCTCACTCTCCCATGTCCTTCAGATCTTTATTCTTTCACCTTCTCCATGGGGCACTCTGGCAATGCTATCTAAAATTGCATTTTCTGTATTTTTCTTGCCTTGTTTTCATGTATCACTATATACTTTCCTACATATTCTATTTATATATTATTTATATTATCTGTCTTCCTCTCTACAATGTAAACCTCATGACGGTAGGAATTTTTGTCTGTTTTGCAGTTGGTTTGTCTATTGTTTGTATCTTAAATCAAATACTGTTTGCAACTCAACATATGTTGACTTAATGAATGAACAAATGAATTAGTTAACCAAATTTTTAAAAATTGAGGGGGGGCTTTCTGGTTGATATTTATTTCTGAATTTTTAAAAGATGCTAATTGATTGAAACAATAAATATTAAATGAAATAGCAATTATTAAAAAAAAAAAAAAAGCTTTGTGTTCAAAAAAGGAAAAGCATCGTTTCTCTTCCAGATACGCAAAAGAGCTTTTGGTAACAGAAAAATTTTAGATTAAGGGTTCTTAATCTGGAGTTCATGGGTCCCCAACAATTTTACAAGGGGTCTCTGAGCCTATATATTCTTTGGCCAATTTGTTTTACATTCAGTACTTATTTTACTGGTAAGATAGACTATCACCACCTTCACCTACTCAAAGATCATGTTTACAAAAGTATAGTTTCTTTACCACCTATGTTGGTATAACGAGGGTAGGAGGGAGTGCTTATAAAAACTGTATATTCCTGGGCCCATCTCCAGACATAATGAAACCAGAATCTCTGGATGACTGACCTAAGACACTATGTTTTGAAATAAGTTTTCCAGTTGATTTTCATCAAAATCTTATTTCAGAAATCACTGCCTCAGTAGGGGTGATCCCCACAACGGGATAACCATTTCACATGGATATTTCTAAGGTTACACAGTGTCCCCTACATGTGATCTCTTAGCAGATGGGGGAGGTATACAAAGGTAGATAGGCATTCTCCTTGTTTCCCTGGCAAGGGGACTGACGCTCGGGGAGAAGTGATTTGACCTAGTTCTCAAAGTTAAGTCCAAGGGGTTTTCACTGCCTGTTTACTTTCTGAAGTTGAGATACTTGCGTAAAGAATTCAGAAGGGTCTTGCTAATATTGTAGCCACAGCGTCTCGGGTAGCACTCAAGACATTTACTGAGTTTTCAATGCTATCAAGTAAATATGTAGAGCAACGTAGGTAAAAAACCACCCAGGCAAGATGGAATTTGAGAAGCGCTGCATGATACCTCTATATAGTTCATGAACACTTGAGCCGCTTCCTCTCCAGATGGTCCCTTTGTGTGGCATCCCTCTCCTATTTCTGTTTGCATTGCCCTTCTCTTCCCAAGGACTTTTGCCTTCACGGCCAGCATCACACAGCTGTACTTGCCGGCCGACAGTTTCATGTGAAAAAGTTTTCGGCCTTGTCTACACTGCCCTTGAAAGCAGGATTTATGCGCTTACATTTCTTTCCTATGGGACTCGACAGGTGGTAGATTCCTCAAATAAGATGGTCTCTGTGGCCCCTCAAGTTAGAAAGCTGGGACCAGCTCCGAACATAGTTTCCACTAATGTTGACTGAGCGCCTACTATAGTATGTTCTAGGTACTTGCACAGACTGCTCCACCTTTATATTAAGCTGCGGAAAATCAGTTTAAGACAACTTAATTAAATCTGCAGTGTTATTAATAGGTTTAAATGGCCACACTGCTTATTTTATTCCGTGGTTGTCATAATTGAAAACATTGTCCATTTTTAAAACATAACCTTAATTGTGGCTTCAATGATTCGTATTAAACTCAAAACTTGCATTTAAAATCTTTCTATTTCTGTGCATGATTCTTTGGTTGCACTAAGCATTTTTAAATGTAGCTCCATTCTACAGTACTTCAGTACAGTACTGAACTGTACTCAGTTCAGTATTGTGAACTCCTTACCTAAATCCAGCACTATGCCCCACTTATACTGCTTGATAAATGTTTACTGAGTAAAAGAATAAAAACAAACTTATAAGCCACCATTTCCATGCCCATTTTTTTCTGGATTATTCAGAATATGCTCCCGTCAAACAAATAGGATTATATATTATGAAAAGTGTTCCTGTCACAATATATTATTATAACAATGACTAGAAGGTTCTGAGATGCTAAATCGGGAGAGATGAAGCCAGGGGTGAGATGTATCTTACAAAATATATAAAATGAAGTAGAAAATTATTTTATAAAATATATCAGTCATTAGAGAAAAAAGAAAGTAGTATAATATTAGTTTATTCTTAAGAGAGCAAGGCAAGTGTAGTTACTATAATTAAAGAATTTTGGTATGGTAGGAAATTCTAAGGGTACTGAGTGAAATAAAATATGCGCAGTCTTCCAGAGGGAATGGACGGATAAACAACTAATGCTAAGAGAGACTGACAGTAAAAACAAAGTTCACACAAACCCTCACTGGGAGCCTGGTGGTTTTAGCCACACTCGCCCTTCCTCGCCACCAAGAAGTAATTCAAACTTTACTTTTTGCCTCTTTGTTATGGTATAGGGTGAGAATAGCTGAAAAGAGGAACTATTCATCATTCCTCCAAATTATCATCACTTATCTTCTCCCAAACACTTTATTGAAGTATAGAGCAGGCTCAAAGAGAACCAATATGAACCACAAGGTTGAACAGTAAAGTAACAGTTGTATGAGAATTGTGACCCTCAGTGCAAGTCTCTAGGTGACCAGTTGACGCTACAAGAATCCTCCAATGTTGGCAGAGGGCTATTACAAAGCCCTTTAAAAAAACAAGGCAGAATGATTTTAGGGACCACAGAACGCAGAGTTTAAGTCATATACGGATATACAACAATCAAATGTCATCAGAGGTAAGAGTTTCAATTCTGGCCAAAATTTGAGCATTCTAAGTCTATTACCATTAGGTGTGGTGTGCAACTGCAGTGGAGAAATTTTGGCAAGATTCGTAATTTTAGAGTTGGAGGGAGTGATCATCCAGTCTCACTCTCTCGCATTATACATAAGGGGTGTATCTATAGGAAAGATAAATTGAGTTTCTCAGGGTCAAATTGGGCAAAAATTAAAACAGAACTCCTAACTCCCAGCCCACTGTGATTTCTACTAGCTGAGGTTTTGATTTTTCAGAGCCTTGATAAGATACAGTCAATAAAATGTTCTAACATGGGGGAGTCTGTTAAAGAATTCCCTTGTTATTTGAAACATTAAGTTGACATTTGAGAAAACTCCAAAGTAGTAATTTGTTCCCGTTATGCAGAGCTCACGCTGTACAATATATGAAAACAGTGTTGAAATCACAGATGTTGCTGACACTTCGTCTGTCAGTAGTTGAAAATACTTCAAATGACCTTCTCAAATAGGAGCTAAATCTATAACTACCTTTTTCCCCTCAAATCAGATTTGGTGACATTTCTACCATTATCCTACCTCTGTCGTGTGTAATGAATATGACAAACCAAGCCCACAGTTTTTCTTCACCTTGAAAAAAAAGGTGTGATTACTGTGGTAAAAATAGTCAAAAAGTATACTTAGTATTCATTCAGTTTCCAATCTTGTGAAATTGAATATTAAACACAAAGCCTTAAATAAAAATATAGTCTTCTTTTGAAGAATAAAATTCAACTAACAGACTAATCAGCTAAAAACGTGAGCCTTCAATGAAGTTCCATCACCACAGATCAATCTATTTCTTGCATCCAGCTAATGAATAAAAATTCTTTCTTAATAGAATATGAATTTAAACAACCAACAAACTATAGCTTGATTTTCTAAATGTAGCACTTCTAAGAGTTCTCCAAAAAAGCAGTTCTCTTTAAAGTTCCCCTTTTTCTTGCTTTATCTCTAGAGAATTTCTAAGTTGTGTGGAGCTCTATGTTTTTCATCTTTCTTTCCCTCCCCGTCTTTCATTCTCTGTCTCTTTTCTCTCTTTTCGCTGGGACAGGAAGTTGAGGGTGTTGACCTCATCTGGATCTTTCCCAATGTCAGATGGTGGTCTTTTCAAAAAGGATGCCTGGTTGTGGATTTCTTCCTGATTTTATTTTTTAGATAACTGTGTCAATAAATGAGCTCTAAATGTTTCCCCCCTTCGCTCCTCATAGCTCTAAAATGACCAAGTGACTCCTTTGAGGCTAATTACTGAGCAGGCTCTTAGAGAAATAAGTATGATCTCTTTGTTCACTGAAAGTGCACTGTGCTTTTCTGAAGGGGCAGGGGCGTGGGTGGGGAGTCGAGCCACAAGATGTCCTGTCCGCCGCACCCTCAGCCCACAGGCATCAGAGTGTAGGCTGCTGATACCCGGGACCTACTTCTCCTGCACAGCGAAGTTAATGCGGGGTTGCTATTATGATTTCCTATTCCCATCCGGTCTAAATAGTAACCCCTTTGATTTCTAGAAAAGGGAAATATTACATAAAAACTGCTTCCTGTGAATAAGCGTACTAAAACTGGAATGCCACACAATATACTCTATAAAAAGATTTTTGTGCCCAATTCTTTTTATAAGTTTATGAGGAGGAGGATGGCCTGGGAAACACCCCCTCCGGTCACCCAGTATTGCTTTGTGTACATGAGCCCGGAATGCCATCCTGATTCCGGTCTGCCCGTTCCTGAGCCTACCCATCCTTCAACTGAATGGGAATTACTCACGCTGCCCCCTCTGAAACTTGCCTAGCTGATTCTGCTCACTGCCACAGGATTAGCATCTAGGATTGTGCGTGGAATCTACTGAGCATTCAGTAAAGAACAATGAGCACGTAAAGAGATGAATGCCAGCAGCCAGTGAGGCTGCCTCGCCCTGATCTATAGCGTTTGTAACTCTTGCAGGTTTTCAGAATATGCTGTCTTGTATTCATTTATATCTGAAGAGGCCTGGCCTGTCTAATTACCTCACAGTATTTAAAGGGCTGCATTTCTTCTCTTCATAGCAGGTTTTTAATCTCCCACAGCTCCTGGTGAAGCGCCTTCCTTGTTCATGATAAAAGCTCAGCAATTATTGGTTGTCTAATTAAAAGATTTCCATAACCATTTTCCTCAAAATCACTGTAAATCTTCTATGCATCTATTCACTTAGTCATCATGACAGTTATTTAGATCTGATTACGCACTAGAGTTGCAAAGGCAAATAAAAAAGTCCCATCCTCGGAGGATCTATCAGGAAACGGACAAAACAAATAAACACTTACATGTCAAGATAATGACTGTCACTCTAAAGATAGAGTACAGCCATGGGAGACCAGGATTCTGAGAAAAGACAAAGAAGGCACAGGGACACACGTGGGGAGATGACAGTACGGACCAAAATGAAGGAACACAGGGAGACTTTCCTCCCTTGTTTCCCGAGAGCACACTTCTGCTATTTGAAAGATGAAAGGATCCCCACATAGGAGTAGACAGACGCCTGCTACGAAGGCCAGGCATATTTAGGAATCGCAACGTAAACAACAAACACTGGCACTGTGAGCTCGGATTCTGAAGGCAGATTCCATTCCTCTCTTCTGTGGAAAAGGCTGTCCACGTTTCACAGTGTGAGTGGAATACAGGGTCCTACGGATGTAAAAATAAGTGTAGAAAGAATGTGATAATGATGGAAGCCATTCTTCCCGTGAAACAGCATCTCACACCAAGGTGTCTTGGGATGAATTTGCCTTTTCTTTATGTGAAAACTCAGCACATCAGTCCACACAGGATTTCTCAGCATTCAAATACCCGCACATTCATTTTCTACCACTCCCTTCACAGACATTCACATCTTCAGCCTCCTCTTGCCCTTCCCCTCAACCCCTGCACTGTCAGGGCACGTCTCTGCTTTCAGGTGCTAATCATGAAGTATTCTGTCACTATCCATCAGGCCAGATTTTGGGGGAGCTTATCTTCCATAGTTTTTAGTCATTACAAATTTTAAAAAAAGTAGTTTGTCCTTTTCTCAAATACAAAATCATATTTATTACTGATTTCAAACCACGCACGGTCCTTTAGAGGACGCATTTGTCCCGGCCTACGCTAAGTCCCCTTGCAAAATACTGTATTCAGTCCCCCTTTTTCTACAAGTGAAGGAGTGCGTTCACCGACTTACCCAAGATCACAGAGCAAGTCAGTGGTAAAGCTGGCGTGAGGCTCGTCTCTCCTGATTCCGATGTGCTTTCTGTGATGCCGTGGTATCTTCTGTATTTACATAGAAGTCAACCAACATGGTGTGCAAAGATGATACTCAAGACACACTGTGCCATGCTGCTACGTGTCTAGCAGTAACAGTATCAGTGGGGCACTTATCTCTGCTAACATCTAGCTCATCTACCTTGGGAGTAATGGAGAGAAAGGCCAGTTCTAGGAGCTTTTTCCTTTTACCACCCTGATCTGTATCTGCACTACAAGGGAGAAGGCGACTTTATAGGGACAGATAGGGCAGAATGAGACTCTTATTGTTGTTGGACTCTAGCCTTTTCCCAGGAAGCTACATAACTACTTGCCACAAAACGACTGGGTATGTATGTCTTATCGTTCAGCAGATGTATTTTCAACTTAGTTCATAAAAATTCCATCCAAATCTATTCAAGATAATTTTTATCAAAAATCTACCAATGCTTTAGCTGTCATTTCATCCAGTAGTCTATAGTAACATACACCAAATATGCCGAGAATAATAAAAAGCCCACATTCACCTGGGACCTCTTCGTTCATAACTTAGTTGGCACTCTATCTTAAACAGGAGGAATAAAATACCTTTGCATTCTTGTTTCTGGTAAACTGTTCTCACCACAGATGTGTCTGTTCTCATCTCAGTATTATACCCTTTGGAAAGCAGAAGAAATGAACACGGTTGCAATCGAAAGTAACTCTACAAGGTGCTGAAGCTCACCCTGCCCACAGTCTTTAGAGAAGATCGCTGAATACATGTTCTATTTGTTGAACCACTACTTCCAGGCTCTCATAACTCTATCAATTTATTGTCAGGTCATTAGGACGCATAGGTAGCATTAGTGCACAGAATAAAAATAAATCAGAAGTAACCGACCGTCCTCTTTGTCATCGCCGTCAACATACATCTGGCAATTCTGAATTGAAATATCTTGATTATCAAGGTAGCCTCTTATACATTAGAAAAACAAGCAATGGGGTTTAGGAGATGCCTTTATCTGGTTGCCAGCACTCAAGGAACTTCACAAAAGACCATTATCTAGCATGTCGACCTTGTGTGACTGAGTATGTATTGGGTTTTCCATGCTCTGGGAATAGGATCACTGGAATTTAGGCCTTGATTGAAACTAAGATTTCTTTCGATTAGTTGCGAAGAAGAATAACTGCCTGGGGTGATTCTGACCTCTTTGCTATAAAGTAACAGACAGTAATCATAGAAAGGGAATGTTTTAAAAATACCTGATAAAATATAGATTGGTTTCTTCAGAGCCATTCAAAGAATAAAAGACTGTAATCTGATACATATTAATACTGCATGGATATTCACTATTTTGCTTTTCCCATTGATTTGTTACAGATACTAGTTTATGAAAAAGCTTTAATTTTGTTTAGCTTCGGAGTAGGTTTGTTCAAACTAGTGAATTTGGTAGATTTCATGTAGATTAAAAAGCTTTTTGTGCTCAATTGTCTCCAAACTGGGACTGGTCATTTCTGGTCATGAGGAAGCAACATTGTTCTAATAGCTGTTTAGAGTTATTATTTTTGGCTTATTATTCTCTGATGAGGAAACAGAAACCTGACATTTTGCTGGATTCCCAGGACCTATGTCTTTAAAGACTAGGATTATCACCCTTCCCCAGAGAGTTGTCTGTTAGGGAAAGAGGGCCATCTGGGACTAGAGCTGCAATGCTATTTGTGGGGACATGAAAGAGCTCAGACGAGCTAGCAGGAGAAAATGGCAGCTAACTCACTTCCTTTTTCTGCAGTTGTCCAAGGGGTAAAATAAATGAAAGAGATACACTAAAATTAAAAGAGAGAAAAGATGAAATTTGAATACACTGGAAAGTTCTTCCCCAGAGTCAACACTCAAGTTCAAGGCTATTAGTGGATAAAACTTGCAGGGTAATGGATGTGGGGTGAGGCCTTGGGGCAGTCTGCAGAGCTGGTGCTGGAGGACACTGAGAATAAAAACTTCCTGAAGCCTGAGGGCCTCAGGAAGGAAGAGGGACCTTTGTCTTCTTATTCTAGAAGAGTAGATGTGTTGTGGCCAACTGCACATGGTAAGATGTAATCTAGACTCACACAAGAGGAAAAGCAACACATGTAAACAAAAGCAACGGTAGACACTCTTTTTTCTTCATCAAGTTGATGCATTCGTGTGTCGTATTTATTAAGCCTTACTTAGAATTCTGTCATTACTCCTGCCTTTGAGCGGTTCCAAACTACTTAGGGAAAATCGATCTCAAACACAATAATTTAAAACACAGCAATAAAAATTTCTCTAAATCTTTATGGTGAAAGCACATTCACATTTGTTATCACATTTAAGTATCTCTTTATTTTATTTAATATCAACATTAGTTGATATGGAACATGCGCCCCAGGTACAAAAGTTATAAGGCATACTATTACAGCGATTCTGCCGTAAACCCGCCACCTCATCCTGGAAACGGAGTATTACCAATGATTTGAGTCCATTTATATGCTCCTTCCTATCTAATCTTTGCCTTCCTCCACTCTGCTACTTTTTGTTGGTTTGTTTTTTATTCCCTTGCTTTAAAAAAAAAAAAAAAAAGGCTGGGGCACATGGTGGCGGCAACTCTTGATTTCAGCTCAGGTCATGATCTCACTTTGGTGGGTTCAAATCCTATGTTGGGCACGTGCTGAGTGTGGAGCCTGCTTGGGATTCTCTTTCTCCCTCTCTTTCTCACCCTCGCCCACTTGCACTCTCTGTCTCTCTCTAACAAACATTTAAAAAATAATGTAAAAATATTCAAAATAAACGCTTTAAACTGTGAATATATGTGTGTAACTAAATGAGATATTATTTAGTTCCTTTTGAGCTCTATAAACATACAAACTCTATGTAGTTGTCTGAAACATGCTTCCCTTACACCCAGCAATGTTATTTTACAACATTGTAGTGGTTTGAAGTGCTTAATTTATTTTTTATCTGTGCAATACGCCATTTCTAGTTGTTTTGCTATTACGAACATTAATGCAATGCATACTATTGTACACATTTCTTGAGGGGCAAGTTCAAGATTGTGTACGAGGATATATACTTAGTAGTGAGATTAATTTTAAAATAAGTGAATGTTTAAGATACAATGCCAAATTGTTTTCTAAAATTGTTGTATCAATTTTTTAAGTTTATTTACTTATTTTGAGAAAGAGAGAGAGAGAGAGCAAGAGCACACAAGCAGGGGAGGGGCAGAGAGAGAGAGAGAGGGGAGGGAAGAGAGAGAGAGAGAGGTACAGAGAATCCCAAGCAGGCTCAACACTGTCAGCGCAGAGCCTGATGCGGAATCCTTGAACTGTGGGATCATGACCCGAGCTGAAACCAAGTGTCAGACGCTTAACCGACTGAGCTACCCAGGCGCCCCATAAAATTGTTGTATCAATTATATTGATCCCTGGAATGTATACAAGTTCCCATGGATCCTAATCGAGTCTGACATCTGGTATGTTAGACTTTTCAATTAGTGTCAATCTAGAGGGAGTAGAATCAGTGTGATTTTAACTGGCATTTCTCTGATTTGAAAGCACTTTTTAAAATGCTTTCTTTACACTATGTTTCAATAAATTTAGAATTTCTAAATTTTAACAAACTAAATGTATCCATCTTTTCTTATGTAATTAGTGTACTCTCTGTGTTGTTATGAATTCCTTACTATTCCACTTCGAGGTCATAAATTTATCTGCTCATATTTTCATATAAAATATTTCAAGTTTTCTTTTCCTATTTAAATCATTAATATTCCATCTCCAACTGCAGAGTAAGATAAGAGGAGAGTAGGGGAGGGTGGGGGAGAGGAGAAATGGATTTAGTTTTATTCTTTTCCACAGAATCAACTTGCCAAGTATCAGCGCCCTTTCCCTCAGGACACTCTCCTCTACTATTGAATTTCTGTCTACCTGGGGTTGTTCTTGGCTTTCTCTCCTGTTTCATTAGTTAATTTGTCTATACCTTCATAAATATCACATTATATTAATTCAATATGTTTAAAAATGTTTGACCATTTAAGCAGGCCAGGTCCCCCGCCTGGCACGACTTAGTTAATAATCTCTTGGCTATATTCTGTCCATTGCTCTTCCATAGATATTTTAGAATCCACTTGTCAAGTTTCTTGAAAAACAGAACTTTGATTTTAACTGTATAGAATGTATGGGCCAACTCTGGAAGCACAGATTGGTATCTTTACAATATTGAGTCTTTCCCTTCGTGAGTATAATATATCCTTCTCCTTATTTAGATCCCCTTTAATCTGTCAGTAAAGTTTTATAATTTCCTGCATATGGTATAATATGCAAAGTTACATCACATAAACATATATAAAGACTTCTTTGTAACTTACAGTTCTTGTTGCTTTCATAAATGATAAATTTTAAAATATACATCACATAAACATCACATAAAGACTTTTTCGTAACTTATAGTTCTTGTCGCTTTCGTAAATGGAAAATCTTAAAATACACATTTTCTAAATATTTGTGGGTTTGTTAAACTTACTATTTTTAATAATTTGACTATTTTTGTCACATGCTCTTAGTAGAAAATCATACCATCTGCAAAAAATCTGATTCTTAAACTTTTATTGCCACTGCCTTCCCTGCATTTGTGTGAATCTCTAGCGGAAAGCTGAAAAGAGACCATGATAGTGTGTCCCCATTAGGGATCTTGTTTTCTTTCTTTTCTATTTTTTTTTATTTTTAAATATTTTTTAACATTTATTTATTTTTTTGAGAGACATAGAGACAAAGCAAGAGCAGGGGAAGGGCAGAGAGAGAGGGAGACACAGAAACCGAAGCAGGCTCCAGGCTCTGATGAGCCTTCAGCACAGAGCCCGACGTGGGGCTCAAACTCACAGACCGTGAGATCATGACCTGAGCTGAAGTCGGCCGCTTAACCGATTGAGCCACCCAGGCGCCCCTCTTTTCTTCTTTTTTAACAACTTTTTTAATGTTCATTTCTGGGAGGGTGGGGGAGATAAAGAGAGGGAGACAGAATCTGAAGAAGGCTCCAGGCTCTGAGCTGTCAGCACAGAGCCCAATGGGGGGCTCAAAACTTGGGCTGGAGGACTGTGAGATCATGATCTGAGACAAAGTCGGAAGTTCAACCGACTGAGACACCCAGGTGCCCCAGAGATTCTGTTTTCCGTAGGTTTTTCTTTTTCAAATAGGTATTAGTTTTTTAGGTTAAAATAGTTCTAGCCTGTTCCTACTTTCTCAAAACGAAACAAAACAAAACAAAACCGATGTTGGATTTTGCCAACATTTGCTATAAAAATGAATCTGTTAAGATGATCATACTTCCCCCCTTTAACCCACAATTATTTAAAATTACATATATAGATTTTTTTCTAATGTCAAACCACCCTTTTTATTCCTAGGATTAAACTAATCTGATCAAAGTGTTTTATACTGCTGAATTGTTCAATTTTAGCATCTATGTTTATGAGTGACATTTATTCTTTCCTATTCTCTGCATGAGTTTATAAAGAGATTGAAATGGTTTGTTTCTTGAAAGCTAAGTACAATTTGCTTATAAAATCATCTGTGTTGGGTGTTTCCTTTGTAGGAGAATTATAAGGCTTTTCAATTTTAAAAGTGTTATAAGATTTTTTTTTTGGTTGAGTTCAGTGAAATTCTATATTTTTTAGTAATTTGTCTACGCCATTTAATTTTTCAAGTTTATTGACCTAAAATTGTATATTATCTAATTAATCTTTATTAGTGATTATTCCATTTTCTATTTGTTATATTATTTATTCTCTCTCTCTTGAATTGATAGAGGTTAGTATATTTATTTTTAGATTTTCCAACATAATCAATTTTTTTTGTTTCCTAATTCAATATTTGCTTTTATCTTTTTCTTTTTACCTTAAGTATTTCCTTTCTTGAATTGGGTTTACATGTCATTCTATTTCCTAGTCCTTAAGACACGTGCTTTATTATCATTCCGTTTTTCTTCCTTTATAATAGCATTTAACGTTTTTACATTTCCCTGTAAGTACCTCTTTTTTTTTTTACAACCCATATGTTTAGATGTACACTATATTTTATCACCCGATTATTTAAAAATTTTTTAATGTTTATTTATTTTTGAGAGACAGAAAGACAGAGAGAGCAGGGGAGGGGCAGAGAGAGAGGGAGATAAAGAATCCCAAGCAGGCTCCAGGCTCTGAGCTCTCAGCACAGACCCTGATGTGGGACTTGAACTTCCCAACGCCAAGATCGTGAGCTGAGCCAAAGTCAGATGCTAAACCGACTGGGCCACCCAGGTGCCCCAATCATCTAATTGTTTGTAAAATTCCAATTACAAGTGCTTATCTCTTTAATTATTAGTGTATGTTTTAATTTCCAAATGTATGGGACTTTCTATTAAGTTCTAACCTGTCTCCGTTGCATTGTGGTTTGAGTATGTAGTCTCATTTGCTGAGTCAGACTTCATAGTCTACAATATCGATTTTCAAAATACTCCATGTGTGAATGAGAAAAATATGTATATTCTAATTCTATTATGTACGGAGTTCTATATGTGCATCAGAGTAAGCTTTATTCTTTTGTTGCTTAAAGAATTTGATGGTTTATTAATTTTTTACTTGCGCTTTTGATATTTAAGAAATTTGAGAGCCTCTCACCAAAATTAAAGACTTTTCAAAATTTCTATAGAGTTATATGTTTTCAATGTTTTCTTTATAAGCTTTTAGTCCATTTTAGTTGTATACAGTTTATAGTTATTATATCTTCATGGTGAACTGAAACTTTTATCAATATTGGTGACTTATTTTATGTGGTAGTTTTAATAACTTGTCTTAAATGTCTATATTTCACTTGTATTTTCCTTTTGCCTTTTCCTTTACTTTGCAACCTTTCTAAACTTTTATACAATACATATCTTTGTAAACAGCATTTGACTAGAATGTTTTCCATACAATAAACTTTAATTATTGAAATCCATTTCCATTTATTATGATTATTGATATAGTTGGATATTGTCATAACATTTTCTTTTTACTTATCCCATATTTAATATTTTGCATTTATATGGTATTGACTGATGTTTTATTTGCATCACATTTTGTTCCTTAAAATTTATTCACCCGAAGTTCTATTCCTTTATCCTTGAAAGTTTATCATTTATTTTTAGCATGGCAAATTTACTTTATAATAAAATCTAAAGTTAAAAGTATATATTAATGCAATCTCCATTTCCTACAAAGGGATAAGGAACCTGGAGCTTTTTGACTCTGATCAGCCCTCTTCTGACTTACTCTCAGCTCTAGCAGCAGCCTTCTGTTTTATAATCTGTAACCGAAGCTCACTGCTTGATCTTAACAGGTGGGAGTTCTGTGGACCTAAGTTGGGGATTGAGAATGCTTTTTTGCTTCTGCCACTAGGCAGAACTACTAAACCTGAGGGGCTTAGCTCGGCTTGGGCTAGCTCAAGACTCAGTTTCCCAGTTGCTGTGTTGATCAGGCAACTCCATCCTTCCAGTCGGCCCACTACTCAGGTCTGGGTCTTCCCTTTATTCCTAGCTCATGTTGGCGTGTTTTTAGAAGAATGCTTCGTTGGTGATCATCTTACTCCTTGCGAGACTTTTTGGAGTTTACTCTAACTACAAAAGGAAGTTTCTTTGGGGCAATATTGCTCCCAGCAGAAATCTCCCTTTCAGTCATTTTAATATTCCAGCAAAGTTGGAATTATTACTACTACCTTTCCCTTGAAGGAATTCTGACATACAGAGGTTAATTTGCAGAAGATACAACAGAAATTTAAGTGTGAGACTGGACTCTTGATTTTGTTTTATACTTCGATTTTATATTCTTTTTACCTTAAAGCTATGAAACATGCAAAATATTGTACAAAGCAGTAACACACTAATGCTGAGGGGAGGCAGAATAAAGACATGATCAAACTTTTTGTTCTACTTGGAGCAACTGCTGTTTTCATAGAATATGGTGGGCTTCAGTCGCGCATGGACCACCTTTCACAGTTCCCGTATTTTCCATAGTTCTACCTATCCCTGCCCCTCAGCCTCCAGGAGTCAGGTTATCGCCAGCTTTGCTACCATTTATTTGCCTCCTTGGTGACAGATTTCATAAGCATCATTTCCCACACTTCGGTCTCAGTGTTCCTCCAATCCTACAGACAGATGACAGACCAACACACTGAATGCCTTCCTCAGTGTCCCCACCTATAGGTGAGATCCAGGAATCACATTGAAATTTGTCTGTTTCTAGAAACCACTCTCTTCTACTTTCTTTTATGAACTTTGTGCAGCAGCACAGTTTTCTAGGAGTGAGAAAGGACTGGACGGTGATTATAAGTCTGAACAACAGCACTGCTTTTTAAATTTTCACAGGCCTACTTTCCAATGTATAGTCAAAGAGTAAAAGCGCCTCTCCTTCAATTTTGTAGATAAATAACAGTCTTTCAAGTTCTGAGGTCTTCTATATTTTAAAGAAAGCTTTAAAAGCTGAGGTTAAAATGATGTTTTTAAAGATCCTAAGTATTCCATTAGAATTGGGTTTTCCATATTAATGCCTAATCCTAAAGCCTGTACTATGGCCAGAATAATGGGTTTTGGAGGCCAGACTCAATGAAGTCAACACTTAATTGACCTGTGACCTGGAAGTATGTTACTCCTTTGTCAAGGCCTCAAATTTTTCATCTACCAATTTTTACCAAATTTTTACGTTTTGTGACAATTAAATGAGATAATGCATGTAGCCCAGGTCTGGTGCCAGCACACAGTTAATGCTAGGAATTATAGGAATTTGGAAAATGGAAATTATGGCTAGGTTGTGTACTTTTCTATATCCTAAAAGTTTTATCGAAATTTATGTTTGAATGTTAAGATTAACATCAAAATTTGTAATTTTCTAGAAACGACTGCAAGCTATTATTGAAATACATACCCTAAATAATTAGACATTATTTTGACCTTCTAATGGTCGTTAACATTGCATGTCTAAAAAAGTGAGATACTGCTTTAAGTCTTTATAGATATCCAAATGGTCCAAAAGCTCTTGAGTTTTCTTAAAGGGAAAGCATACAATGTGAAGAATACAGCCACCCTAGTTTCTGTCCTCCAGAATAATGGTTAATAGTTTAACACTGTAGGAGAACATCTGGGAAGGGCAGCTTATTTTGTATAAAAAGTGGCAACTGGATTTCCCTTGATTTTTCTGGAGTTTATATAAAGCACTGCCTAACAATAAATCCACTTGTGTTCAGCCACCCATTCAACCTCATTTTTTCCCCCTCAGTGAACAAAGTTACTTCCTCTTGTGGAAAAATTTAATAAAACATCTGAATAAAATAATCCTTTGATACAGCTGAAAACGAGGAAAGCACATTTGTCTTATCTGACTACATAACTTAAAAGCAATTCAGGAAGAAGTCATTTACTGCCCAAGGGACTCTTATTTTTGTTTTATTTTATTATTTGAACATAATGTGCTAGGTAACTGTTCTACTGGCCATTTAAAATAAAGAATGCCTTTCAGCAAAGTCCCTGGAATGCTCCCTGGCAGGTCCCCCCACCCTTCCACCCCAACCTGAAGTCACTAGTGACATCAGCCTGGGGCCTGTCTCCAGAAGCAGATTTTAGACCTGAGGGGCAGTCATGGGGCTCTCCCACTCTGGGGACCACAAAAATCCCAAAAGTTTCTTAGTTAACACCCTTTAAAATATTGAGGCCTGTGGAAAACCTACGCACGGAAAGTCTGTTTCTATTTCAGTTGTGTATCAGTTAAGATGGAAAAATTTTAAAGTCCACACAGATGGTAAATAAATTTCTGCTACATGAGGCAGTTCCTGGAATAAAGCAATTTTCTCAAATAACAAGTGCCAACTTATTTTTTCAGCGGGACTTATTTTTAACTTTCCCAGGGAATAGTTGAGAGACTGGGAGCAGTGTCCTTCACCTTAGGAATCTGAGTCTCCTTCCAGAAGAAACTAATGCTGTTCTTGCTACAGACTTACGTGTATGTATACATACATACATACATACATACACTGAATGAAGGGAGTGGTTGTTCATTTTCTTGGAGGAAGGGAATGAGAGAGAGGCTGAGAAGTTGGAAATCTTGCAGAAATATTTATATTTTAATTCAATGTTTAATTTTCTATAACTTACTCTAAATGGTATAAAATTAACTCCAACGCTTGCTTAAGAATCCATTAAATATCTTGAATTAATGACCATTAATCCTTGGGAATTCTTTTTAAAATATTTATTTATTTATCTATTTATTTATTTATTTATTTTGAGAGAGAGAGGGAGTATGTGCACGGACGAGCGCACACGCTCGCTGAGTTGGAGGGAGGGGCAGAGGGAATCCCAAGCAGGCTCCGTTGCTGTCAGTTCAGAGCCCAACTTGGGGCTCAATCTCATGAACTGTGAGATCATGACCTGAGCCAAAATCAAGAGCCGAATGTTTAAGGGACTGAGCCTCCCAGGCGTCCCCATCCTCGGGAATTCTTCACTCACTATTAGACTTGGCCTGTATCTCCAGAAGTCTCCTAGGATATAGCTGAACCCCTAATGGTTTGCAGGTCATGCTTCATTGGGAAGAAACATCCTGGGACTGCAACTGGCAGGAAATGCTGGTGTCTTAAACAAAACTATGCCATTTACTAAATTAGGAGGATGCAAATACTTCTTCTAGTAGCAGAAATTCCTTATTCATAAGAAACACAAACGTTGTCTATTAAATAATTAAATTGTCATAGCATACTGATAGTTTTAGTGAGTGTATTACAGCAGAGTGCTAAGTACACACCCCTTACAAATGTGTTAACTTTTTTTTTTTTTGGCAAAATATTTTATTCAGCACTACAGAGGGTTTATCAATTTATCAATAAATATTTACTAAGTGCCTAAATACTAGTCACTGTAAAAGTAAGGAAAACTCGTCTTTGCCTTAAGGAGGTCATAGTTGAAGAGACAACTATGAAGGAAATAGAGAACCCCCGAGAGCCAGACTGTGTGATGCTGAACGTCAGAGTGTGGAGACGGGTGATGTGCTAACCTGTTAGGTCCAGAGAGATCAGAGAGATCCTTCTATAGAGTGAGAATTTGTGTCTTCTTCCCACCCAAATGATGCTGAAGCCTTAATCCTCAATATGATGGTATTAGGAGATGAGGCCTTTGGGATGTGATTAGTTTTAGACGAGGTCATGAGGATAGAGCCTCCATGATGGAATTAGCATCATAATAAAAGGGAGAGAAACCAAAGCCTCCTCTCTCCACCATGTAAGAACAAAGCAAGCTGGCCATCCATAACCCAGGAAGACTCCTCACCAGAACCCAACCATGCCGGCACCCTGATCTCAGACTTCTAGCCTCCAGAACCGTAAGGAAACAGATGTGTATTGTTTAAACCACCTGGCCTATGGTATTTTGTTATAGCAGCCTGTTCAGACTAAGACATACTCAATGCTCAGGTAAAATCCATCAGCAAACCATCCACATGGAAGAGGAAGACAGGTTTTTAGAAGGAATTTTTTGAAGGACTTCTTTTTAGTTACATGGTTATCATCTTTCCATCATAGGGATAACTTTGTGTGACAAATTCTAATATTTGAAAGTAAATGCTGACAAATAAACAGCGTCCACTATGCTGAGAACCAAAACAAATTACTATCAAATGAGTATGTGGGAATCAGAAAAATGGGGAGTTGGGGGGAACAGAAAGATTTCCTAATTCAATACCCTCCCTTGAACAATGAGGAAACAATCCTGAGGAGGGAGCAGGCTTGCTCTAGCGCACAAGTATTGTCAGAGCTGGAAAGAGAACAACACTCCTCTCAGAGGGCACTAATCCTGTGCCCTCCCCCATTATAACACCAGAACAATAACAGGTTCCATGTTACTCTTCTGTAGTATTTACGCAAAAATGTGTCAATTTGCCTTACTGAAAATAAAAGACCTCTAGAGTAATTGCCTAAATTTTCCTTCTTGGTTTTATTTGGTCACTAAGTCTCTTGTGGGTTTATACCAAATCAAAATGCAGGTATTAACAATTAAATGAGAACATATTTTCAGAGTGACATTTTTTTTAACAGACAAGACCAAATTACAATTTTGTTAAAAAAAAGTAGTAGATTCCTAAATACTTGTAGTTGGTTTTCCTTTTTTGACTTAAATGTGTTGTGTCAGGGTGGAATTTGTTTTTAAAAGACCTGAAAAAAGGTGTTTTCCATAATACAGTACAGATATCTTCATAATTAAAGTTTAATTCTGAAAATCTTTAGTCTGGAGAAAACCTTGGTATTCAATTTTGGTTCAAAAGGATTTTAGTTTTCTGATTCTAAGGCTCAGCAAAAGCCATCTTTCCTATCAGGGCTTTGGCTAAAAACTAGTGGTTATAATAATGAATTTCCTGTTATTCTTAGCATGTGCCCAGAAGCCATAGAGATTTTTGGACTTACTTAGTGAATTAAAGAAAGTAAGTTTAAAAAGACCCTTTTATGATTAGCAACCATAGAAAATAGAGATTATAAACAGTGGTAGTTACACAATGAGAAAAAAAAAAAAGAGACAACCATAACCACAGAATCTCTTCCAGAGATTGGGAGACTCTTTGGTGTATTTCAGCTCCGAGGTAAATTTGGGGAAATATAAACCCTGAGGCTGCTACTTAAGTCTTTAGAAGAACAAACTATGGTCAGCGATTGACAAGGCGGGTATGTGGCACTGAGAACTGAGCCTGTGATGTGAGAGACCCGACGCCACCTCAGAAAACTAATTAGTGTTGAGTGAAATGATTCTCTAAAAAGAGAGTGGATCTAAACTCATCATTATCTTCAATCTTGTGTCATTTGTGGTTCCCACATGGTTGGGCCATTATTTCATAACCAGTTCTCCACTGAATTATGAATGGGTAGTGTAGAAACTTCTACGAGGTAATCAGTTCTTTGTTTACCATTTCCAAGGGAATAAGAAAAGTGAGTAGGTTGCCTTTTAAAGCTAAAAGAAGCTATAGGGATGAATTGTGATGGGTGAAATGCATGTTTAAAACTAATAAGTATTTTATACATTTTGAACTTTAAATAGAATCTATAATAAGCTATTTCAGTATTGCTTCAGAAATCTAATTAGTATCACTTATTGCTTTGTGAATAGTAGCTCTTCCGCAGCTTTCTGTAAACATCCACCTATAAAAGCCTTATTTTCCATATTTTTAAAGCATTATACTAGTTATCTAAAGCTTAATCTCTATCAAAACAGATTGGATTGATGTTTTCAAAATATTAGAAAAATTAAAAACAAAAGCAAATATAGTCTACTAATTTCAACAGGATTTTCTTATGTCACTATGAAATTTAAATTTAGAAGAGGCAAGTTGTATTTTCATTTTTACATACATATCCACAGCCCAGTTCTTTTTAGTATGACAGTACGTAAGTCAACAATGTAATTGTCACCTAAATGGGACACTTTAGAAAGTGAAAGGGGGAGCAAAGTAGGCAGGATGTGGGGACAATAGGCATAAACTAGAGGGGCCAGATAAACCAGAATGAAGGGTCATCACGCTGATGGAGCATATTCCTTAAGTGTTAAGAGTTAGGAAAGTTTTACCCTTCAAGTTTTTTTGAATTTCTTAAGGAGAATGATAATACTCATCTTTGATTATCTGGCGACTAACATGATGTCTAAATGTTATATGCTAAAAACAATACTAAATGAAAGAACTGATGATTGAATGCATTAACAAAAATACATGTTCACGCAATTATAACTTTACTGTGGGAAACACTCCCTCCTACTTGTAAAACCAAAGACTAACACAGTAGATTTGAGGGTACGAAAAGACATAACTATGAAGGAATCTTCTTCCCTTCTTCCAGACACATAGCAAGGGAAGTCGTGTCCTCCACCAACCATACTGAAAATGGAGTCAATTCAACTATGGATGGGGGAATACACACTCACTCATCCATCCATCCATCCATCCGCTGGACAACTCCTGGTTTTTCACTACACCACACTGATCACTGAGACTGCAGATGGGAAATATATAGTCCCTCAAAGTGCATAAGGTACCACCAAATCAGGACATTTATTAGGTTCGCTTTCAAACAAAATTTTAAAAAGCTTAATTATCATTCACTTATTTCCTCAGTGATATTTTAAGGGAGAGAGGGAGGGAGAGGTAGCTTCAGAAACTTTAAGAAAGGAGATGAGTTTGAAACAGTTAAGTGGCAAACACTAGAATGAGAAACTGGGTGTATAGAGTGACTTGGAAACTCTAAGAGCCCATGGTGGCCAGAGAGCATGGATTCGTGGTGCATCTCTATACGACTCATTACAGTACATGAGAGTAAGCTTAAAATTTTAACAAGGACTAAATAGAGAACTTTAAAATACAGGCTGAGGATACTATCTTCATTTGACAAGAAACAAGACATTAGGTTAGCTTTTTCATGAAGGGAAAAAACTTTCTTAGGAAGTTTAAATCTGATTATACTATGCAGAATAAACTAGAATAAGAGGAAAAAGACAACACCCACGGGAGATGGCAAGTGCCTCCTCATGCAGAGATGAGCATACAGGTAGGATAGAGACATGGAGATAAATCATTCCTACGAGAAGCATGGATTCCTACAAGAATCACACAGGGGTCATACGACACTCACGTATGCTATCCAATTTTCCTTAGTCATAATAAGGAAGGGGAAACCAAATCACTAAATCATTGAGAAAAATCAATAGCAGGGAAACATACTACTGCACAAAAATAAATAACTCAGGTAATACCAACTACACATTAAAAACCTCGAAACCTCACATTAAATTACCCCTATTATTAGGGTTCTCGGAGAGGTTTGAGAGAATGCTCTAACTATACAATATGAACACATTACTAGCAAAGAGCAAGCAGAAAACATACTTCATACGCTTCACCTTCCCGCTTATGGCATATATGAGGTTCTGGCTCCATCTAATCCCAATCCCTCCACTGGCCACTGGATCCCCTCCTGTCTCATCGGTTCAAGGACAACAATCCTGCCTCTTCTGTTGTAGTAATGATATTTTCTGTACTCGGTCATCTCTTTGAGCTTCCAAATTTGACGTCCAAATCTCTCCCCTTTAACATTTTACAAAATTCTCTCGTGACTACACATCTTCTGGCTTTCACCCTCTTCCTTCATTTTCTTTTACATCAAATATTAAATCATCGTTTAATAGCTGGCTCTGCTTACTTTCTTCAATTCCTGTCCTCCCTTTCGGTCTGGAGAACCCACGGAAAGCAAGCCTATGTCCCCGCCAAACTATGCACAAGCCAGCCAATGGACTTCATGCTGTGAAATGCCAAGTTCCTTCATGATCTACCCACAACATTTGAAACATTCTGATTGCACTCTCCTTTTAGAAACAGTTCCTTCATATGGTTTCTAAGATCTTACTCTGATTGTGTTCATTCTACTCCTTAGTTGGGTTTACTATCCATTTGTTGGATCTCTTTTCTACTTCCCTATACTAGAAAGTAAGTCCTTGAAAGCAAAGATGTTATTTTGTATATTTCACACCCAAAGGAGTGCTTGGTACACAGTAAGTGCTCAATAACTGTTTATTGACTAGGTAACTGAATAACAACAAGAGCTATGTAAGTTAAACATTGGCCTGAGACAATAAATATTTAAAGGGCAATGAATAATAAAATGAATCTATCTGAACACCCAGCTGTTGATCTGTTGGGGAGGAGAGGCAGATCAAGGGATAAGTGCTAATTTTCTAAACTTCTGAAATGAAAATACAATACTATGTAAAATGAATAATCAACAAATGGAGAAATAAACATTTTATTTAAAAAATGTTTAACTTTTTTTATTTTTACTTTTGAAAGACATAGAGAAAGAGTGTGAGCAGGGGAAGGGCAGAAAGAGAGGGAGATACAGAAACTGAAGCAGGCTCCAGGCTCTGAGCCATCAGCACAGAGCCTGACGTGGGGCTCGAACTCACAGACCGTGAGATCATGCCCTGAGCTGAAGTCGGCCGCTTAACAGACTGAGCCACCCAGGCGCCCCATAAGCATTTTATTTAGCAGGTATATTGATGAAGGCAAATATCAGAGGAAATAAAAATACATACATAATTAAAATGCATAGATAGAAGGGAGAAGCTCTGAACTAGAATGAGAATACTAAATTCCAATGAAAGTAAGGTTTTGATGACAGAAAATTTGTCAGTCATTGTTTTAGTCCATTGTATCGACTATGCGTAGCATAATATAAGCAACTGTTATGGGTTGAATGGTGTCTCCCTCACCCCACAACATTCATATGTTGGCAATTTATGAAGTCACACTAGAGTAGGATGGACCTCTATTCCAACATGGCTAGTGTCCTTGCTAAACAGGGAAACCTGGACACAGACACATCCCCGTGTGAACATAAATGCAGGCATCACGTGATGTGTCTGCCAGCCAAGGAGCAATACAAATCACCAGCAGATGACCAGAAGCTAGGCGGGAGGCGCAGACCAGAGTCTCCGTCACAGCCAACAGAAGGCTCTAACCCTGCTAACACCTTTATCTCAGACTTTTGGTCTTCAGGACCAATAAACTGACAATAAATTTCTACTGCTCAAGTACATACACAGTTTGAGGTACTGTGTTACACCGGTCCTAGCAAACTGATACAGCAAGAATATTTGTTAAATACAGGAATGAAAGACCTCATCTTTCACAAGTGAATGTCATAAATTCTACGTACTGTCACTAATTAATAAATATAAGCATGCATTTTTTTCAGAGACAGTGGGGGAGGGGCAAGTGGGGGAAGGGCACACAGAGGCGGGACAGAAGATCTGAAGCTGGCTCTGGGCTCATAGCAGACAGCCGGATGCAGGGCTTGAAGTCATGAACTGCTTGATCATGACCTGAGCCCAAGTCAGAGGTAAAAGCAAGTACTTATCGTTACTTAAGTAATGAATCAGAATTGGAGACAGTGAACAATGGCAGTCTTTGGAAAAATGGGACTAGTTGGAGAGGAAATTCAACTTCATTTTATACTTTTTTTTTTTTTTGGCCTTGTGCATGCATCACTTATAAAAAGATAAAAATACGGAACTGGTAAATAAACCAGCGCTCTCTTACTGGAAGCGGCTCTTCTCGAGTGAAGCAGCGAGGCAATTTAAAGCTTGGAGCGGATTCAGGCATTTTTACTTCATATAATTACTTATAATTATGGCAGGCATGTTATCCCTCAAACAAAAGAAGCTACGTTTTACGTAGAAACGTCCTCATGTTATTTGCTCTCGTTTACAGTCACTTTTATTACAATTTCCAAAGAACTATCAGATAAAAGATGAGGAAAAATGTAGGGGTGAGGTGATTAAGCGATTTAATTGGAACAAGAAGGCGGTAAAAGAGTCGTGTGAATGATTACTCTCCACGAAGTTAATGCTCGACACGCTGCGCTGGTTTTGCCTCAAGCCCTCGTTCTACAAAGTGTCGTAGGTGCACACCGTGGGCCAGCACGAGGTAGGCACTGCGGGGAGAATGGGGCAGAAGCTCTGAGCGTGCTAGTCCCGGCTTTCCAGGAATGGAGTCTGAGGCTAGGTCTGTGTCCTACAGTAGCACCCTGCCTCGCTGACCCACTGGGGAAACCTTCCAAGACCCCCTGAGGATTCTCGAACTGCATGTAGTGCAAACCCCCCGCAGATAACGCTTTTTTTTTATTCTATGCAAACATACCCCCGACAAAGCTTAATTTACAAATGAGGCACAGCAAGAGATTAACAGCGCAGAAGGACATAGAACAATCCTCACAATATACCATAATCAAAGTTATGTGAATATGGTCCCTTTCGCTCTCAAAATTTCTTAGCGCAGCGTACTCACCCTTGTCGGGAGCACGGGAGAGGATAATACGCCCACGTGCAGGGGGGCGGGGAGGCGATGACGCAGCCAGGCGCGTCAGAAGGCGGGGCCTCGGCTTCCAGAGGCGGTTGGCTGCAGTAACTCAAGCGTGGGGAAGGGGAGACTACTGCAGTTTCCTGAGGCTGCCTCTTGGGGGCGCCTTGGTGGCTCAATTCCTTCAGGGTCTGACTCTTGATAGGCTCAGGTCATGACCTCTTGGTTGTGAGTTTGAGCCCTGCTTTGTGCTGATGGTGCGGAGCCTGCTTGGCATTCTCTCTCTCTCTCTCTCTCTCTCTCTCTCTCTCTCTCTCTCTCTGCCCCTTCTCGCTCCTGCTCTTGCTATCTCAAAATAAATAAACTTAAAAAAAAAAAAGTACATACTTTTTTTTCTCTCACAGTTCCTGGGGCCAGAAACCTGAGCAGGTCACCCGCGCTGTGTTCTCTCTCAGAAGGCTCTGCGAGGACGGATCCTTCCTTGCCTTTTCCAGCTTCTGGCAGCTCCAGGTGTTGTTCCTTGCCTGCATAATCTCTACCTCCATCTTCTCATGGCCTTCTCCTCTGTGTCTGTCTTCTCTTCTGCCCTGTATAAGGTCACTTGCCATTGGATGTAGGGTTCACCCAGGGAATCCAGCGTAAGCTCATCTTGAGATTCTTAATTACATCCGCAAAGATGCAGATTTTTTTTCCCAATAAAATCACAGTCACAGTTTCCCGGGTTAGGATATGTACATACTCTTGGGTGGGGGCTCTAAGATTTAACCACTACAACATGGTTTGGTATGAAGGGATAATTCCAACACATTGTGGTTAAGTGATAGGCTAGGGTATGTACAGAGGGTTAGAGCGTGCACAGACGACACCTAGAAGAAGAACCTAATTCAGTCTGAAGTGTTCAGGGGAGACTTTTTGAGTGAAGGGACACAGCAGATGAAACGCGTAGACTGCCAGGGGCAGGAAAGTGGGCCAGGGGGACTTTAATGGGTGAGAAACAAAGTATGCTGATTTCGGTAACTGAGAGAAGTGTAATGTGGCTATAAAATGTGAAAGAAGGAAAAGCGGAGGAGACTACAAAGGTAAAGAGGGTCCGAGATGTGACTGTCCTTAAAAACCTTTGTCTAGAATATTGGAATTTTAAAGCTGTGGGGGAGCAGGGGGAGTGGGATGGATTCTCACTGGATAAAGATAATTTGGAGTGCAGTATGGAGGGTGAATTCGTGGGGCTTAGGACTGGAGCCAAAGAAATCAGTTAGGATGATGTTGCAGTAATCTGAGCAAGAGATGGTCAGGAGATTAAGGGGATTGGGATGAGACATACTGAGGATGTAGAATTATTTTTGTAACTATTATTAGTCACAGCGAAAACTCACGGGTGCATTTCTACAGTGTTTTCAAAGTGAAGTTGGATTCCAAAGGTCTCAACTTTTCGTCTGAGCTTTCTTTCTGGAACTCCAGCAGAGAAAGAGGAAAAGAGAGAGAGGGAGGGATAGCAACAGCGATCCAGCAACAGTTTTTAAGAAACGCACTGAATTTCTGAAACACCTCTTTTGACAAATGGATTGATTTCCTTCAGCTCTTAGAGCTGTCAGGTGTACTTGAATTTGCACTGCTTCAAAGTAAATTTGGCTTTTCAAACCCCTTCCTACATGAAAAGGTGAGACTGTACATGGGGGGGGTGTATATTGCTTATGACTCACTCTTAATTACATACACCTATTTAGTTCTTCGGGTCTCAAAAAGTTACATGAGAAAAAGGTAGGAATGCAGAAGGGTGTTACCAAGTGACAGTGGGATTCTGTGCAGAAAGGAGGCGACAGCAGTAAGAGAAGATAATATGTCACTATGAATATAAGCAGTCCCGAAAAGCGAACAGTAGGGTGCTTCTGGAAAATATGTCTGCTGCTTCTCACTTGGGTGCCCACTGCCCATAACAGGAAGTGGGACATAATGATTGACACATGGAAGTGAGACCACGAGGCCCCTGCAAGTGGACTGGCCAGCCCCAGGAGGAAACATTTGTGAATTTGCTAATAACTCTTTCAGAATCAAGTTTTATTGTTAAGTGGCTGAAATGGTAATAACTATTTGAAAACACTGTGTCAAGTATAACTCCTCGGATTTGAAATGCAGAACGGCAACAACAAAATCCCTAGACAAGGTTACTATTCACTGTAAAGTGTGTTAGTTACACCTCTTTGGTATTTTAAGCATGACCTTGTGGCTGCTTTCCATTCCCTTCCAACTGCAAGTGTTCCTAGGTCCTAGTAACTTGTATTTGCTTCTGAGTAGAGACTGACTCTTGTGTTTCTTCCATGAGTCCTCATATTATGTAGGAAAACGCAGTGCCGCCATTTTTATTATTCACGACATTCTGTTTCAGCCTCTCATCATAAACAACAAATTTTACCTGACTTCTATGTATGTTGATAACAACATACATTTGTAGTAGCATACAAATTTTCCTTTTTTGAGCCTGCATCTCTCCTTGTTCTTCTATACCATCCTACCCCTCCTCCCTTACCTCAAACAACTTTAAGTGCACCAAGTTTGCTACAAGATCTGCGTGGTAACCGGAGCTCCCGCTCAGTATTGTACAGTGCTCTGACTTTGGAAGGGAATGCCGGAGGCACAGATATTGGGCGGCAGCTCACACGTATAAGTCGCTACATTAGCATAGTGACTGATCTCTTGACATGTCCTGTGTAATTCTGGTCCTCTTGAAAAGATTTATGGGGCACCTGGGTGGCTCAGTCAATTAAGCCTCGGACTTTGGCTCAGGTCATGCATGATCTCACAGTTCCTGAGTTTAAGCTCCGGGTCAGGCTCTGTGCTGACAGCTCAGAACCTGGAGCCTGCTTCAGATTCTGTGTCTCCCGTGCTCTCTGCCCCTCCCCTGCTCACGCTCTGTCTCTCTCTCTCTCTCAAAAATGAATAAACATTAAAAAAATGAAAAGATTTATGTGAAAGTTAGAAATAAAGCTCATAATCAACTGGCTTCCTGTAAGCAATAGGACTATTGCTTATTTATTTTCTATCAATAAAATAAATGATCTCAGTGTTCAGGGCTGGAAATTTAGGATTATAATAACCACAATGTATTGCATGTGAAGAACGGATTTATTTCCATTTTAAGTTGCCTAGAATAGGCTGATGGACAACTTAGCATACTTTTTGTTTCTAGTCTATGTCAAGTTTTAAGAACGTAGTGCTTCACAGAATCACTAACATGTTTAAAAATTTTTGCGTGAAGATTATACTGAAATCTGCTGGCTAATTTCCTTTCTCTCCTTGCCTCTTTAATGATTGCTCACAGTATGGAACTTGTTTGAAATACTTTTCGGCTTGTTTAAAATTTATCATGCCTCAACCCAAACACTGAAGACATCTGAGAGAAACCACTTTGTAACTTCTAAGTGGACAGAGATAATATTTACGATAAAAGTCTGTTGATCACAAGGAAAGAATACAGAATAATGGAATTAAATGAAAATCTGTGCCTCAGATAAGACTAACTTTTTATTATAAAACTAGAAACTGGGAGAAGCTGAGAAAAATAAACGTTATTTTAGATTCTTCTCAGTTTCTAAAAATTTATTTTATATTCTTGTCAGTATATACCTGAAATGGTAGTTAAATTCTCAAAGCTGTGTTGTTGTTTTTTTTCTGTACACCAAGAGGACAAATGTCTGAAATAGACGGATAAAACATTTCCTTTCATCGTTCAAAAAAACCTTAATATTAGGTTTGTGTTACATTTTGATGTTGGCCAATTCTTTCTGATTACTTTTAAATTATAGCTTCTCTATGATAATATGCAACTCAGCATCTTCTCTGTGGGACAGCAACTTCACATTGGTAACAGGACATACCACTATTAACACTCTAAATTATAGCTCCTTGGCCTCGTCAATACACACACATTATTCCAGTTAAAGTGAAACGCAAGGGTATTTAAAGTCCCTTCCAGCTGGAACATTCCATGAACCCATGAAAAGTAGATTCTGTCTCGCATCCCACACTTGTTTGTAGGATGCTGCCTACAAGAGTCTAGTCAAGGGAATAATGTTTTTTCCTTGTCGGGTAAATGAACATATGACCGGACATTAAACATCATGCTACCATCGTACGGTAAAATATAGACAAAGTGCAAGGGATCTTATTGAGCAATGGATTGAAATGACAGTTCTAATGCACAATGGCAAATGCATGCTGTGGGAAGTAACAACACTTGACCCAAGAGCTCAGAAGACCAGTGCTGTGTTGACCAAACTCCACTTCCCCCTGTGTTTGGTGGGAGACCGGGGATAGGGGGGAGTGAGAAAATGGCCCACTGACTTCGAAGGTGATATTTACCAGCTTGCATCTGGTTTCTTTCTACACCTCCCTCGGAAACATGTGGGAGTAGAATGCCACCAGCCAGCTCGCTAATGTTCGTGTGGCAGTAACCACTCAGTTCCTCTGTGTTTTGTCACACCCCAAGTCTCAATAAAGACTGCATCGTTGCAGGAAGCCAAACACTGCATCCCGGAGGGTGCTTGATTATTGCGGATATCAAAAATTAATTTATAGAAGTATATAATTTATGTATTATATATGAATATACATACGTATACACATGTGATATTTTTGTTAAGTAAGCTTATTGTATCCTTAGTCTTCCTGCTATATGGGCTTTATTCATAAAATTCACAAAGTGGATTTTGTGGCGCAAGTTGACATTTAATCTAAATAATATCTAAATAACAGTGTTGAAAACGAAGGTTGTCATCAACCCAGCAAGCGTAAGTACCAAGCTTTCTTCACGGAACAGGGAACGAACAGCACGGTCAGAGTGCTGTCTCTGAACACATTGTCATCCATCAGACAGTTCACATCAATTATAGGGACTGTGTGCTCTTATCTTTTAAAGTTTATTTATTCTGAGAGAGCGAGCGAGCAAGCGAGAGAGAGAGAGAGAGAGAGAGAGAGAGAGAGCTGGGGAGGGGCAGAGAGAGAGCATCCCAAGCAGGCTCCGCATTGTCAGCGCAGAGCCCCACAACTTACAACTGTGGGATCATGACCTGAGCCAAAATCAAGAGTGGGAATCGTAACTGACTGAGCCACCCTGGCACCCCATGTGCTTTTTTTCTTTAAATTAATGTTTATTTTTGGGAGAAAGAGAGAGACAGAGCATGAGCAGGGGAGGGTCAGAGAGAGAGGGAGACACAGACTCCAAAGCAGGCTCCAGGCTCCAAGCCATCAGCACAGAGCCGGACACAGGGCTCAAACCCATGGACCGAGAGATCATGACCTGAGGTGAAGTTGGATCCTTAACCAGCTGAGCCTCCCAGATCCCCCATGTGCTTTTATTATCAAAGGATTTCTTCAATGAAACTCAAGGAAGATGGAAATTGAAATTTGAACTTTTATCAGATATTCATGAATTACATTTCTCATCTGTTATGCTCTGACTGAAATACCTTTGGGTTCCTCTTCCAAGTGACTCTAAAGAAAATCTCCAATTGTGCATTAGGCCCATGGGAGTGGAATGTGAAACACTGTAATCAGAATTGAATTTTTAACAAAAAGGGAATTATCCTCTTGCTTTTTTACTTCTTATATTTTTGATGAATTATGCTGTTAAGTCACCTTGGTATGATTGTCCCCCATGAATAATTTAATCAGTGGCACTCCACTGATGATTCTTACATATCTAAGAGAGTATGAAAATTATTGAGCATGACTGTCTGGTCACCATCTTACAGTCGAGCCATTTTGTGAGTGCCTTTGTGATAATGCTGTAGTCATCAACCAAACGTCCATAATCTTCATTCCACTTTTCCGCAAATGAATCAAACACTAGCTGGGAGGAAATGAACATATCTAGCATTCTTTTTCCAGGATTCACTCATATGATGAAATCCATTATTATTCATTTATTTTAGGTAAAGTGAGCCCAGAAGTTATGAAGTTAAGAATCTAAGTTTGAACACAGATAGCCGCTTTGCCTGAGCTCAAGTACGGCGTATGAAATGCTGTTTTTCTCTTTCGATGTTTATATCACCACAAAATAGCTTGGAAAAGACACCTCAGCATTTTAAAGTGACTGCTTACAAATGACTTTCTTGAAGTATTTGTTTATTTCACTTACCCTGAGACTGAAATCTGTGTATTCCAAAAATAATAAAATGTCATTTTTCAAGAATATTAAAGTAAGGACAGAGAGTTTCCTCTCCTCCATTCTCACAAGGGCACAGTCTTTGCATCTTCCAAAGCTCAGGTGAGGCATCCCTTGGTGAAACCTTCTTTGACTTCCTCACAGGGACAGGGTCCCTCTCCCAGCCTGTAATGCTCTCTCGTAGATCTTACTACTCTCTTCCTTGGATTAGGTTAAACCATGCTGTTACTGTACTTGTGGCTCCAAACCTAATATTATATTAGGGTCTAAGAGTAATAGTTACTAAAGCTAATTTAACTGAATGCTTTTGTTATTTGCTATTTATGTGACATAGCCCTTTACAGGCTATGCAAATTCCTTTACAGAAGGACGTACATACGAGCTTTATTCAGATCTTACACTGTACACCACAAAGTGCTGGGAAAGAGAAGGTACTTAATATTTATTTAGTTAATGAATGCATATTCCAGGCTTACTCTATGATGATAGGATATAGTATATGATATGATACTATATGATATGATATGATCCTAAATCCTCTCTCAAATTTTTGTCAGTCTTTCCCCACACTTGTTCCCAGACAAGTTTAGCTTACTCTCAGATCTGTAACAAGGACAATTTAGTAAAACAAACAACAAAAACAACTACTACTAATAGCTAAAGTCCATGGTGTTGTCTGTGTGCCAGGCACTGTTTTAGTTACTTCTATACGGTAACATTCAAGCTTCCTAACGACGGAGTGAAGTATTCCATTATACAGATGAAAAAACCGAGGCACAGAGAAAAATCAGTAACATACAAGATACAAAGCTACACATGTGTGAAGGAAGCAGTTTGGTTTCAGAGTCCATTGGCTTAATTACTTGGTTCCATGCTCACGCACGCTGTAGAAGGTGTGGAGGCTTACCATGGACCATGCAGCCTTGAGAAATCTCCAGTTAAAGTAGCTACTGACCCTGGGTGCCATTTATGCTGTGAATATAGATTCTGCCTGCAATTTTTCAGTTATTCAATTGTCAGCCCACCTCGAATTTTGGTTAAAAAATGGATTGTTACAGTAGTTGTATTAGGTAGTTGTTTAATCACATTTTCTATCTCATTTAATGTTCCAGCGACCTTGTGATGTAGGGCATGTTGCCTCCATTTTTTTTTTTTTTTTTTTTTTAGGGACATATAAGCTTGACAAAGATTAAATAACATTCCTTAATTGAGATTGTGCTCTTTCTTCTCACCATAGCTTATTTTCTTGGTTAGAAAATCAAGCTCAGACCAAGCTATTCATTTTCTAGACCAAATAATAATGCTATTTCAACTAGTTTTTAAACCCCCGGATTTTAATGTATATAAAACTTTTAATGTATGTAAAATCCTTTTAAAGTCCACTGGCTCAAAAAAATAGAACCCAAAATTGAAGAGTTTCATTAATCACTAGTTTTATTCCTCTGCCAATGTAGAAACAGAACCAAAAAAAAGAATAAAAGTGTATTTTCCTCTTTGCTTATGTTTCCTTGGAAAATTGTGAGGTTATCTCGAAAGTAGCGCTATAATTTTCTTGACAGTTAGAAAACTATCCGTGGGATAGAGATCTTGTTGGCAGCGGGGTAAGTACTTTATTTCTAAGAATGCGAGCCAGAAAGCGCACAGATTCTGCTGGCGGCACCGTGTTTAGCACCCAGATAACAGAGGCAGGGACGCAGGGCCCTGTTCTGTAGGTTAGGTTAGTTACCCCAACTTTTGTGGATATTGGCATTTCTTCGAGGGAGGAAGTCAAAACCTAAGGTGGTTTTGTTGGTATTAAAAGATTAATAAGTTGGTCCTGGTTTATAGTAACAGAAATCCATGAGGAGGAAACTAAATCGGTTTCACTCTTATGATAGCCTCTAAGGTGCGACTGGCTCTGAAATACCCATTAATTACTTAAAATAACATCATAAACGTGTATTAATTCTTGCTCCAGTAAAAGCTGATGTTGGGTTAATGTGAACTTATTAATGATCTTGTTACTAATAATGTAAATTTGCAGTTTGGGTCCAAGTCACTACTTGGATCAGAGGCCCATCACACATCATAACTACTTTAAAAAAAAAAAATCTGGAACAAGAAACATCCAGACCTAATTGCTCTCATTCAGAGTATATTTTTTCTGCCTTAGAGGCACCTGGCAACAAGTCTCCCTACTTTATGTGGTTTTCACAATATACATTACAGAGAAATTTACTATCATGGGACGCTCTCTAAAGAAATCCCTTAATCTCTCCTACTCGGTTGTCTTTCAGTCTCTTACTCTGTTTTTCCTGTCATTTTCCCTGCCCTCCTCTCCTGACTTCCTCGGAATGACAGGAACCAGGAAAGATGGAGAATTTCTGAACCAGTGGCCTCCCAACATTTTCGATCTTAGGCTCCTCAGTGAGCAGGTGTATGTCATTTACGTAGAAACTACAACATATCTACATTTGTGTTGATATATATCTTATATATACAAAGTTAAATGATAAAAATTAAAAATAAAATGAAAAATAAATGTGAATGGATATTCTAATACCTTCCTTCTCCACACTTACTCTTGCTCATTACTCTCTGGAAACAGTTGAGTAGATTCTAAATAACATTTACCCCTCAGATTTCTAGGCACCAATTAGTTACGATTGATTCGTTGTTTTGAGACCAATGGTAATAATAATCCGACTCGAAGGTTGCCTCAGAGAACCAGATTTTACATAGTTCTTTTCTTTTCTCACGCTCTGTTTCGGCATGGAAGTAGCAGGGAGCACATAGAGGAGATTATGGCACAAAGCATGGGCTACCTGGTTTTTGATTTGGGTTGTATGATTCCGTTTCTTCTGCATCTTCATCCTTGGGCTCTTGATACCTGATTTTGTCTTCTGAAAATAAATTCTTTACCATGACAGGAATATTCATTCATTTGAACACTGATGAATAAGAGTTCTAAGCACTGGGCTGAATGCTACAGACACAAATCCGAGCCGTGAGACACAAAACTGCTCCCACTAAGCTTCTGTTTCAGTTCGCAGTGCTGGGATCAAATGATTTCATAGTAAAGGTTATAAAAGAGAGAAGCCCTCTGTGAATGAAGAGAGAATCAAGCAACTGACTCGACTGAGGAAATTTGGAAACGTCCTCCCAAAGTGACACCGTTTGAGGATCTTGACATAGGCGCCCGCTGGGGCTTCACCTGCAGCCAGGCGGAGATGAGCAGGTGAACGCTGGACCCACTCAGCAGAGCTCCTCGTGGGAACCGAGAGTAACGATAATTCTCTCCACCTGCTCTGTAAGCACTGGAGTCAAATTCGTGTTCCTTGTCTCCTTGCTAAACTCAGTCTGGTGGTAACCATAACTCATCGTGCTGAACTAGAATCTGACTCCAAGCCACTTTTCCTCAAGGACGTGGAGCCTTGCTTCTCCTCACAGTTGACTGGTGCTTCTCTTGGTACCCTACTATAGCTTTTCCTCCCCTCTGCTCCTCTCTCTCTCTCCCTTTTCCTTCTCTTCCCCTTCCTCTGTCCCACCCCTTTTCTCTTTCTCAAGCACTACCGCTCCCTCTCTTCCGTGCTAGCCTGAGGTGTGAGTTCTCTTCCCTGAGAGCACCCCAGCAGAGTGTGGGGGACTATACGCTCCACGGTGGAAGGAACTGCTGTCTGGCTCATGGCGGTGAACCAGATATGTGGAATAGGGCCCGGGATATTGAAAATGCTCCATATTTATTACTGATTAGCTTTATCAGAGACTATATCTGGTGTTACTTTTATCATATAATTATGAGAGGGGAATAGATATAGGGAAACTATGTTTACTAGGAGGCAACGTACTTGAGCCCGAACGTCTGCAAATATGTCTTTGGATTTCTAGTTGTTTATAAGGCAAAAGCTAGTTTAAATGGCATACAACAACAACACAAAAGTAGCTGCTCACAAAGCTGCCAGATTTACCAGAGACACAAACCCAGCTAAAATATGGCTGGGAAGACATAGTGGTATCTCTCTACAAACCCACTTTCCACCTGGTAATGACTTTACCCTGCCAGTCCTAAACCTTGAGCCAGGGAAACAAAGTTTAAAAACAATACAATCTTCTCAACACGGCTTTAGCTTAACCATGGTTTTTTTTTTTTTTTTTTTTAATGTTTATTTATTTTTGAGAGACAGAGAGAGACAGAGCATGAGCAGGGGAGGGACAGAGAGGGAGAGGGAGACACAGAATCCAAAGCAGGCCCCAGGCTCCGAGCTGTCCGCACAGAGCCCGACACGGGACTGGAACCCACGAACTGTGAGATCGTGACCTGAGCTGAAGTCGGGCACTTTACTGACTGAACCACCCAGGGACCCCAAACATCCTTTTTTTTTTTATTTTATTTTATTTCTTAGACAAATTTTTTCTTCCCTTTTGTATTCTTCCAGTTGGCTTCCTATCTTGGCCCATTCTATCTTCTCCATAATTTATAATGTTCTTTATGTCCCCTGCTGGCCAATGACAGCCTCCTCATGCTACAAGGCTCCCACATAGGCAGACAAGAGACAGAAAAAAACAAGAAGGTCATAGAAAGGAATGAGAAGGTCATTTCAAGTTGAATCATGCTTTTACTGAATTTATATATATTTTAGAACTAGGGTAAGGAGAAAAATGCTTGATTTTATTAGTCATTTCTAATTAATATATCACCTTTGTCCAGAGATAAAGCACAGTGTATACGATATAATGTCTCACTCACTGGGGACTTTTCTATAAAAAAGTGTAGCATTTGATTAACATGACTTTGAAAAGTTTCCTAACACAGAAAGGTATTCTGTAGTGTGAAATTAAATCAAGGATTTATACAAAATACCACCCTACAGCAGCCCGTTTATTCCTTTCACCACAGGCCATGATACACTGGAATAAATTTGTTACGGCGCTGTTCCCTCACGTATTTAAAGGTATGAGTGGTAGCTCCATACAAAATTTCTCCTTGTTCTTTGATAATAGAAATTTTAGCAGACACCTGCTTACCTAGAATGCAGGCTCCATTTCTCAGCCCTTATTGCTAGGGGTGCCCATGTAACTAAATTCTAGCACAGGAAATGTGAGGGAAAGAAGTGTGCACCTTCTGCGTCCTGCCTTTACAGAGGGCTGTGTCCATCCCTGCACTCTCTCCTCTTCCCACTGACTTGATTATCCATAAGGGCTCACGGTGGTACAGCAGTGAGATGGAAGGGGTTTGGGGCTGTGAAAACACAGAGGCTACATGTCGGTCCAGTACTGTTTATCCCCAATTATTATGTGCATGTGAGAAAAAAAGATGTTATGTTTAAGACACTTTTATACTGCTTTTCTACGACAGCAGTCAAAACTAGAGCAAAAGTGATACAGTTTAGTTTATTGGTTGGAATGTGAGATTTTTGTTCGCATGTGGAATCAGGTATCTTCTCATGGTTCAGAACATCTTTGCATTATATCCTGGGGTTCATATTGCTTTGTAATATGGATTACGTTTTCATGCGAGCAAATGAAAATATGTTCATACATTTATATAACTATTATGGTTATGCAAAACTTTGGGAACTATTTAAATAGTCTCGAATCACTCATATGATTCGAGTCACTCCTATGGTCAACTGATGTTGGATTCTCTTTAATTAGCTAACCACCATCAAGAACAAATACACTAGTTCTTTAAAAAGTCTAACCTCAAGCCTTTCCCTACATATTTTCCATCTTCACATCCCATTTGGTTTAAAGAGACCACTTCTTAGAGTGTCTCCCTCCTCCAGATTTCTGTGGAATTTGTCTCTGAGAATTGCTCTGAACCAGCTGCCTTCCCCCAAAGACCCACCCACACTCTATAAGTGCTGGTCATACACCACACGGCCTTCTGACTCATTTGCTAATGTCTGCTCCTAATCTACTGGGTTTTCCTTTGATTTCATTGGCTTCACTTTAGTTATATATTTCATCATATTTCGGAGAATTATTAGCTGGGGGGATTCATATTTATATATACTACAAATGTAGTCCTCTCCACTTGAGATGCTTAATAAATATATGTGTAGCTATCCTTGGATGGCCAGAGAAAGCACTAGAAAGCAACAAAAAAAAAATACAGCATGCAAAACAGTGAATGCGTGCCAAGATTTATAGGTTTCAAGAAATGATAATGTATATCTAAAATACAATGATATCTCTAGTACAATGCTATGGCAGTACATTCTGAGTATCACTCTTAGAAGCTCTACTTGAGTTTTCTTTTTCTTTTTTCCCCCAAGTCTTAGAACCTTGGTTATATCCGGACCAAAAAAACCAAAAACAACAACAACAACAACAAAAAAAACATGCTCGTAAATTCAATGAAGGATTTGGCTCACTCATATGACCATCAGACAATAAGCTGATTAAAGTTCTCTACAATTTTATTAGCTTATATTCTACTTCACCTTTTCATGCACTAATCTTAGAGCACTGGGTGTTGTATGGAAGCCAATTTGACAATAAATTATTTTAAAAAAAAGCTGTCACCCTGGCTGACAAATAGTTTTAAAGATACAGACAATTAAGCAAATTCTTTTCAGCATCTGGTACCTAACACCTTAGACATGAAAATGAGGCTTGTGTGTCTCCTCAAAAGGCTTATGTTTTAACTGATGGGCACTGGTATTAGGAATGGAGTGCTCGACTAGAATTCTTGTTGATATTTTGAAAAACTTTACTTGTTTCTATTTCATAAAAGTAATGATACTCAGAATAACCATATAAAGGTCATTCTGCGCCATGCAGAACAATATTCCAAATACTTTAAACACCTAATATTGTTTTTGTACTTACGTTCATTGTATGCATTTCATCTGTAGTTCTATCACTTTTTATAACAATTATATGGGGCAAAAAGCAAAAATTCTCTGCTTCTATACTTTTAATTCCATTCTTTCAAAATAATTGCTATTTAACAATTTTATGCCTAGCTAGCCAGAATTTTGCATAGTCTCGTTTAATTATATAGAGAGGTTTATATCCCTGTTCCAATTTATATTTTATCGCTATACCTACATTTTATCATATAAGGTTGGTATGTGCTATACATACTTGTATGTCAGTCTTTTTCCTGATACACTATTATCATGAGATCATTCAGTTAATGCACAAGGCTCTCCCTCTATCTTTTAATGGTTACATAGTATTCCAAACTGTAAACAATAATTAAACATTCTTTATTGATGGAAATTTAAGTTCTTTTTTTGTCAGTGACATACAATATAATGATAAACATCTCTGCACATTTATGCATTTGCTTTGCTGTCTTCTTTGGTAGAGTTCTAAAATGGCTAATTGCCAGTTCAAAGGTATTTTAATACTCATTCACTATCAAATAGAACAGGAATTCCTACAGACTTTGGTTATAGAGTTTTCTTCCATAATGATACTTTTCCAGAGTGAATTCCAAACTTGAAATTTTGCATTTAATCTGTTTACCTCAAAGCATCCCGAATGAATTGTAGAGTCAAGGCAAATATTCCACCAGACAATGCATAACAGTTTAGAACGATGAAATGCTTAAAATAGAATATTTAAGTTAGAACTTGTAAGTAGGTTATAATTACATCGCTCATAATGTAACCATGCTATAGTGACATGTCCAAGAGAAAATTCTTTCCAGCATTCTTAGTATTGATATAAATGTCCAAGTGGTGAGCATATGTTTCTGGAATGTTTAATGTTTGTCGGCAGTTGGGCAGGGTTTGTCTTATTTTAGGGGAGCTATGTCATAGGTCGATTAATAATTTCTTATGTCATTATTGCATTCCCAGCAGATTTGATAGGATATATGACATTTCGGAAAAAGTGACCTGAGCATGCCAATCATAACAACTTTATGGAGCATTAAATATATAAGGAAGGAAGAGTTTGCCAGAAGCACAGAATGCTCTGTTGTTATAGAGTTTGAGCACACTGATCTTTGCTGTCAAGTCGCTGACTTCATTTAAACTAACTTATGACATATTACTGATCTAGTTTGTTAGCAAAATCACAGTTTACAGACACCAGATTTTTTTTTTTACCACAAAGAGAGTTAGAGATTATTTCCTTTCCTCATTGTACATATCCCCAGTTGAACAGAACTGATAACATTGGTTTTGTATGAGGAGTATTGCCATTATAGATTAATATTATATCGAAAGAGGAAGAAAGATGTCCAATCCACAGGGAGTTTTTGATGCCAATGACCATGTTGCATTTATGGAAGAAATTATATTTGTGTTTATGTCAGGATAGTAAACGACTACATTGTTGGAAGAATTTGGGGGAAAATCCTAAATATAAGACAAATTTTGGCCAAGAGTCTACTAGCTAAGCCATGCTCCAGGTAACTCCACTCTACTCTTTGCTTCGCTCACTTGAAAACTTCTCTGGGGAGCGTGGCATCTACAGGATTAGTTAAAGGGGCCTCACCATAAAAAATAATTTCAGTTATTGGCTCCTTTTGGTTCAAAGTTGATACATCTAAAAATAGCAAATGTGCCAGGGTATTATTTTTATCAAAATATTTGGGGGGAGGGCATACTGTCATCTTTGTAGATGTAAAGGAGTCATTTTTAACATGTGATTCTTACCACTTTAATTATGATAAAATACACTTTCTGAAGGGAAAAAGAAACAAGTCCAAATAATCGACATTAAACAAAGAATATATTATTACTTTCTTTCTAAAAATTAGAGAACATTCTTCAACTAGGCCTTGAACTATGAGCTATCTGGTAGCCATTTAATCCCAACTAAGGAAAGTGAAACCAATTCCGTCTGCAACACATTTCCAAAAAGCATAGTTTACAAACTATGATAAATACTATTATTGAAATGAATAGGTTATTATATTTTAGTTTTCACATATTCTGATGTTTTTCCCAAGAAGATAATTCTTGAGTTACACAGCTACACTATAGGGCAAAAGAAACACCTACATATCTCTTTAATCCTAGCAAAATAATAAGCGATTGAAACAAGGATATTTATAAAATCCCAAAAGCCAGATCTGTGCATGTGCCTTACCTTTCTTTTGCGAAGTCTGACCGGATTGTCTGTGGGTTCCTGGGTGGCCGGAGTCTCCTTTAAGTGTAAACACTGCATGCCATCTTCTGAGTTGACCTTTGGAAGACTTCTGTTTTGATGTTCACTCTTCTCTAGGCCATTTTCAGCTGACATTCCATTAGGGCAGGAAGGAGGTTGTAGAAGGCAGCTTCCAGAATCTGCTTTTAATAATGGCAGTCCTCTGCTCTTGCAAGGAATAGCCAAGAACTCATCCTGTCCTACACTGCAGGTGTTTCTTTCATGTTCATCTTTAGGGAAGTCAAGTTTTCTTCGTTGCTGAGCAATTACGGCCGAATTAAGCAATTGCTTCTCAGGCACAATATCTTTCACATTTGAAGAGTCACATGCATTTATTTGGGATGCGGCTTTTACTTTGCTTAAGCTTGTATCATTACAAAGCTCCAGGCTTTTACTTGTAATGTCAACAGCTTTTTTCTCCCTCTTTTCTTCTGCCAGTGCTAAGTCAGCTCCACCAGCCATTCCCCAAGAGTTACTTTGGTTACCTTCCATGACGGGCAGTGTCTTGACTAAGGAGCCTGCTCCTCTGACAGTATGTTGGTCTGATATTTTATGTCCTTGGGTAGTTAAATTTTGTTTATCATCTGTACTATATGGATCGGAATCGGTATCCTCATCAGACACGTGCACTAGTGTTTCCGTGCTGGCCTCCAGAGAAAGAAACTGATCTTCACCTTCCGGGCTGTCGTTTTCACCCACCTCTTTTGAAACGTGACCCATTGGCCTCCCAGGAAAGTCTCTCAGCTCTGAGCCATGGCAGCAGTCTGGTAGTGAAACACACTTCTCTTTGCGACCCACATTTAAAGATGCATCTTTTTCCATACTTGCCTGCAAGCTGTCAGCTACTAGTCCATGATGACATGCTGGGCTATACTCATCAGAATTCAAAGGCTGCCCCATCCATTGGGTCACATGTTCTTCCCAGCTTCTCTTTCTGATGGCTACAGACATGTCATCGTAGTTTAACAACAGATTGAGAGATACGTTCCATAGGACACTAGAGGAGATGGTACTTGAGGAAACGTTACTTCATATGCACCAACTGAAGAAGAGTGAATTTTGTCATTTCACCACCTATGAAAAAATTAAAAAAAATATATATATATGTAGTTCAGGATAATCACTCTAGAGTCAAAACATGTCTTGGAAAAGAGAGTGCTTAATCTGCGCTATGAAAGATTAAGTAAGAGATTTTACAAAGCTTCTATTCGATAGATTTAATGATGTTATTTCTTTAAGAAGTAGCCTAGTATTAGATGAAAATTTCACATTTAATATTTCCCGTCCAAAAACTGACAGCATTTGAAAGGTGGGTGGATTGATTGGCTTGTTAATGAATGAAGACATAATAAGTACTGAATGTTTGACACTCCATCAAGAACATACTTGCATTGTAGTACTTAATAAAACGCACCAGAAGAAACTTGTTGCTCTAGTTTGCATGCGTTCCTGCTTTACATTTGTAAACACAAGTCCTTCCAGAAATCTATTTGGTTTGAACTGCAGCAATGGTCACCAGGAGTTGCTTGTGCAAAATGTGAGCTAGAGGGACAGCATGTGTGATTTACTAGTTTGCGAAAGAGCTAATACAGATCCCAAACTACCTGGATGCATTTACTCCAGGGAGTGACTAAGAAACATGGAATAATGTAGCTTAGCTCCTTAACACATAATTCATAAGAAAACGTAACACAGGGCACTGACCATGCCTTAAAATAAATACATTTACACTCACGCTATTACTGCTACTACTAGGTGGCAAGCTCATTTTGCTGAGACATTAAATAACATGCCCAAGGTAATACATCTAGGAAGTATGCCAGGATTCACACTAGGCCCAGGTTCTAAGGACCAAATTTATTTCATTCTTTTAAATGTTAATTCATTTTTGAGAAACAGAGAGAGACAGAGCATGAGTGGGGAAGGGGCAGAGAGAGAGGGAGACACAGAATTCGAAGTAGGCTCCAGACTCCAAGTTGTCAGCACAGACCCCAACACGGGGCTGGAACTCATGAACAGTGAAATCGTGACCTAAGCTGAAGTTGGATGCTTAACGAGATTCTACACGTGCCCCTTTCCTCCACATACATTTAGTATGTATAAGGTCTCAACTCAAGTAGGAACTCAGTGAACCAAAAAGAAGATGTGAGCATCACAAAACAATTGGGACGATTCTTCAGAAATTTCAGTCTCTTTCCTTTTGGCTTCCAAAGAGTTTCGTCTGTATACTTCTATTAGACTCTAGCCATAAAAATTTAAGTAAACCAGAAAACCAGGAATAAGATAAGGTAGAATATAAACACATTTTCAGGTATCCATCTCCTTTTTGCCTTGAATTATTCAAACTCCTTAGTTCAAGGAAACAAATTATACCAAAGTAAACTGAACTTTGCAAAAATGACTAATCCAAATGTTGCCCCATAATGAAACCAAATTATTGGACCAGAAAAGAAAATTCCCATTCAAAGAGTAGACACTTCTAGTTTTTCCTCCACAGAAGGACTGTCAGCACGTAACATGGATTGACTTATTGATTTCAGCCATAAAAAAGATTAACTACTGGGCTGGTTTGGGGTCACTTCAGTCTATTGAAAAGGATTCTGAGTCCCAACCAGAAACTTCAAGCTATTCTGACTAAGCACTTGCCAGAAAGGTAAATATTCCCATCCTGTGAAGACCAGCAGACTTATTAAGGAATGTACTAGAATTTGGTACCCTAGCCTGACCAAATACCTTTCTGGATGCTATCTGGTTCTCTCAAAGGTCTGTGACCATTTGAAAATGGGCAGCACGCACATTTTCCATGTTGGCATTCGTTTTGCACTCAAAAGAAAATATAAAGTCCCTGAATTCCATGCATAAGTCATTATAGTGTGGGAGGCTACGGAAAGTGGAAAAAACGCACAGATGCAGGCCAGAAAATTTCTGCTTTCATGGGCAAATTTGGGTTGTAATAGGGCGGTTCTGTTTTAGATGCTTTCTTTTCTTTATTTTTATCCAATGTAGAAGGAACAGGCCAACTTAAGAAGTGCCAAGTGGTATTACTGTGTCATTCCTAAGCCACATATACATTTAAGTTGAGACTAAATTCTAAATTCATTTCTTTTACTAAAAAGAAATTGAGTTTTATTAACTTGGGGGACAGGTTACATAAAAATCTTGCCCCTAGAACCTTATCATACTGTTAATTTATCTCACTTAACCTTGGCAAATAGGTAAGTGTTTTTATAATGTCAAAGGAAGACACTTCAAGTTCTGAGGCCATCTAGTGCGAAGAGAGATTGTAAATGAGGTAGATTGAACACATTAAAATATTAAGTCCTTATGTCCTGCTAATCTAAGTTCTTTGGACATTTCCAGGTCATTCATGTGAATGTGCAGTGGCTATATTTTTTTAAGACATAAAATTTTCTGATTCTCACTATGACCATCATCACTACATTTTGAGTGCTCATTCCGTATCCTATGGTCTGATAGATATTTTTAAAAGTTTATCTCTCCAGACTTCCTTATTCACACTTCCTATTTGAATTCTATTTTTAATATTTATAGTTAAAATCTGCCTCTATGATCTAATGGCTGAACAGACTTAAGAAAAATGAGTATTGGATTATTATCAATTGCATCTGAGCATATTGGTCTCATTTTCTAAATCATCTGAATTGACTAGAACCCAACCTACACATTGAGAAGTCCTTATAAAGACCTGATTTTCCCCATCGGCCTCCCCACCAGACTGCTTTCTTTAAAATTATATTTCTAAATACTAGTTATTTTGCAAATTTCTATTTAATTTTTTTTTGTAATATTTTTTGTGCAATTCCATTCAGAATGAGCTCAGCTGCTGAGGATTTGGATGAAGGATCTGGAAAAGTGTAGGTCATTGCAGGGTGTTGATTTTATGAAGTGAATTTCCATGGGGATTTTTCACTTCTTAAATGCATGTGTTCAAACACCACTGTATTAATATTACAAGAGATTCTATGTGCTTCTAATTATGTAACAATTTTGGAAAGTGTTTGTGAAGTGTCCAAGTTTGCTTTTTGTGATATTAGGGTATAGGATATTTAGACACAATTAATTTCATATTTCTTGTTTGAGCTAATTTTATAATGCTTAACCACTCCTTGACAAAAGTATTTTATGCCATACAGAATTTTAAGGTTAAGTGAAATTAAATATATATATATATTTTTTCATTTTAGAGAGAGGGAGAGAGCACATACAGGTTGGGGAGGGGAGTAGGAGGTGGAGGGGAGAGAGAAAGAGAGAGAGAGAGAGAGAGAGAGAGGGAGAGAGAGGGAGAGAGGGAATCCCGAGCAGACTCCACACTTAGTGTGGAGCTCGAGGTAGGGCTCGATCCCACAACCCTGGGATCATGACCTGAGCAAAAATCGCGAGTCAGACAATCAACCAACTGAGCCAGCCAGGTGCCCTGAAATTAAACATTATTATACTAAACAATAACAACAATTGGAGATATTCTAGTTTGAGAATCACTGACCTATATCTGATATCAAATGACCATGTTCTCCTTTATTCCTGCTTTTGAATTAAGCACATACTATGTGTTTTGGCCTGGCAATTGTCCTTAGAAAAGAAGAACCTGATGATAATCACCATTGCTCATTCTACAGCCTGGGAGAAGGCGATGCAAACAAAGCATTTGTGGCAGCACTTGGGGCAGCACTAAGGAACTGACAGCAAAGCTACCTGGCCATGATCAAGTCTTCAACACCTATTTATTTAGTGCCCAGGAGCCACAGACACCCTACTAAACATTGTGAATATAAACTTAAGTAATATATTCTACCTTTCCTAAAGGAACTATAATTTTATGGGAAAACTCATGTAAAGAAAAATAAAAAGTCCTCTCATGGCCACAAATACCATGTAAAGTTTAACATCAAACAGAGGGTCATCAGTTTCTCCCTCCCTCCCTCCCTTCCTTCTCCGTTCCCTTCTCCTTTTCTCCCTTCCTCCCTCTCTCCTTCTCTTCCTCACTCCTTCCTTCCTTCCTTCCCCCTTCCTTTTCTCTCTTCCTCTCTTCCTCCCTCCCTCCCTCCCTCCCTCCCTCCCTTCCTTCTTTATAAACAGTGAGCAGTATGGGGATGATGTAAATGGTGGGTAGGGCTTCTAGAGAAGGAAAGTAGAGGAATAAGGCCCTTCTGTGGTAAACTTCCTGCCTCCACAACATCCAGATCAAATGGGAGCTGAGGTTCAGAGTTGCACTATTCTAGAATCACCTCCTTCAGAAAGATACCAGAGGCAACAATAAACTCCAGAGAATTACTAACAACTTGAAAACCCATTTGTCAATTTGGAGGGGAACCACATTTCTCAGGTGCATTCAGAGAAAATTGAGGGGAGAGATTAAAAAAAATTTCTTCTCAGAAAATTTTGCAGACCCTGGTCTTCAGAAACAAGGGAATCCATAAAGTATGCAGTACTACAAGGAATAAAAATAGACCACGCAAAGAAACGTTACTGTGAAATTTCAGAACTTTAGACGTAAGCAAATGAACATAAATGTTGTCAGAGAGAGAGAGAAAAGAGATTATATATTATTATGGATTGGGAATCTCGGTGGTATTGGATTTCTTAATAGAAAAACTGGAAACAGGACAGGCAAATATATCTTCAAAATTCTGATGGGAAATTATTTCTACCTTAAAATTACATGAGGAGACTTAAAATATGTCCCCCGTCTTCTCAAGAAGCTACTGCAGGGATAGATCCACCTAAAGAAGAGAATAAATAACATGGAAAAGACATGGCGACAAGGGAGTCAGATTCGACACAAAGATCAGGGATGGAATTTTCAGGATGAAATTTATGTAGCAAGCCTAGCAGGCAATCATTTCACATAAATCCCAAAGCTCTCCACAAGAGATGTCTCTAAGGAAAAAATATTATTCTATTTCTATGGAAATAATATATTATATGAGGTATGTGACCACATTGAGAGGAATTTATAATAAAGTCAGACAATTTAGGTAGAAGAATTAGTAATAATTACATAGAAAACTAGAAAAATCAGTTATTACCTCCAGAAAAAAGAGATTTAAAAGAAAGGAAATATAACATAGTACACTATCGGTCTTAGCTGTGAATTTTTTGTGTAGCCAAAATAATGCAAATAGTAAATACAGACTAAATAAAAAATTATGAAATTTACTATTTTTGGAGCGTAACATTTTTGTAGGGGATGGGGTTAGAGAAGCTGGAAGAATGGTCTCAGAGAGCTAGCTCTTTATTTTCCATAACAGGAAGTTAAGAGATAAGGTCTAAAATGGAAAAAAAAAAGTATAATCATATTGTTTAGAAATATGGAGGTAATAGAAGAAACAGCTAAAATCACGTTAATTGTTACAATTCCATGTGTTATTTGCTTGAGATAAAGAAAATTTTCTGAATCTCATAAAGGATATTAAATAATAATCTAAATTTAATCTAAATTTTAATATGTTCCAGAGAAGTGATTTTAAAAAAAAAATAATTTTAATGCTTGTTTATTTTAGAGAGAAAGACAGACACAGTGCGAGCGGGAGAGGGGTAGAGAGTGAGGCAGACACAAAATTCAAAGCAGGCTTCAGGCTCTGAGCTGTCAGCACAGAGCCCGATACAGGGCTCAAACCCATGAACCAGGAGATCATGACCTAAGCCAAAGTCAGGCGCTGAACCGACAGCCATCCAGATGCCGCCAGAGCAGTGGTTTTAACACTGAGTTGATAGGTAAATATGACTGCAGGTCCTCTACAACATATCCAGTGGGGCCAACTACTACCCCCTGTATTCCCTTCCCCACTCACAATACCACCCCCTCACAATTACACATGTATCTTTCTCATTCTTTTAGCACAATAAAGATGCCAGTTTGGATATTTATTTTGGGCCAATAATGTCATGCAGTTTTCTATAAGACTCTTATGTGATTTTTTTTTTTTTTTAATGGCCTTTTTTCCTCCTTTGATCCTTTTACCAACTTCTGCAATTCAGGACAAAAATTCTTGGTAATCGTCTTAGCTATAGCTCTCTCAAATGTTATCTGAACAGAAGTTTTAAGATATAGAAAACAAAGGGCGCCTGGGTGGCTCAGTTGGTTGAGCGTCCAACTCTTGATCTTGGCTCAGGTCATGATCTCATGGTTTATGAGTTTGAGCCCCACATCCAGCTCTGTGCTGACAGCATAGAGCCTCCTTGGGGTTCTCTCTCTCTCTCTCTCTCTCTCCCCCTCCCCAACTTGTGTGCACCTGCGATCTCTCTCTCTCTCTCTCTCTCTCAAAATAAATAAAAAACATTTAACAAATCTTTAAAATAAAAAATTAAAAAATAATATATAAAAAATAAGTTGTACATAAACCGAACTGAGTAACCGCATATGAAAAGAGAAATTCTTCATTACACTAGTTTGCAACTTCTCCTGGACATCTAATTCATAGTACTTAGGAAATGGCTACTTTTCTGATTCAACCCCTTAAATGTGGGTATCTCATTTTATCCTTTAAGAAACAAACGACACACACACACACACACACACACACATATATAAACAAAAATTTAAAAATTTATGTACACACACACAGTTGACTCCTGGGTCATTTTTAAATACTTTCACACAGATCCTATATATTTAGTAGAAGAGGAAAAAAAGACATAATAGAACTGCCACTTTCTCTTTATTTTTCTACTTTTTCCTTAGATGACCATAGTTGCTTCTGGTTTCTCCTAGGGTCTTCCATCTTCATTACTTATGCCACATTAAATTTAAGATCATGTTCGCCTTCTAGAACTGTTTTAAAGCATATATAAGTGTAATGTCTACCATATAGCATATTCTCAGCCAGTGTAGAAAAGAAGAGAAGAAATGAGGGGAAGAGTCTCCTTTTAATTAGAAGTAGTTTCAACTCTCTAAAATGCACTCTTTCAAGAATAAAGAATGCATCTGAACCAAGAAGAGGACATCTCTACATCGACCACCTCTGTTGCTAATATAAGGGTCAAGTCGGTGAAATGGAGTGACTGGGAATCTGAAGATCCATTGCGACTTGAAATCTTCATGGCTCCGAGCCTACTTTCAGGGAATCACATTTGCAAATAGTAAGTGACCCCGAACCACTTACAAACTGAATTAGGCAATTAGAACAGAAGCAACAACACAGACACGATCGCAACTTAACACAGTCTTTCGAATGTAGGCTCGCTAACTTCAAAGTAAATACTGATTACAGTGACACTTTGCAAGGGCCAAAATGAAATTCATTTTCTCCATGAGGCTGTCAAGGAACAAATTATCTAGCAAACCAAGTTGTGAACATTTGGGCATCTTCCCACCGCTCCCCAACTCAGTGATAACAGGAAGAGGAATGCTTTTCTTGCCACACTGATGTCTCATATTCAAGATGCTTCGGAGCAGGAAGAAAGCGTAGGCAGATAGGACTTTTCTTAATTCCTTTATGTAAATGCATGAACAAAAAGCCAAAAAAGATTAACATATTTTAAAATAGCATTTCTGTGAGTCTAGTCAGGGGCTGGGATAGCCACATTTTAGTAAAAGATAATTAGTGTGTTTCCTTTAAAATAGTCCTTCTGTCTGATCCAAATCTGACAGGGCTAGGAATAGACTGGGGGGGAGAGAGACCGTTAATAATATGGTGTGTGAATTTATCTCCATAGGATTGCATGTGATTTTCTTTCTTTAGTAGCAATCTGTGTCCCAATTCTTCACAAAATCATTATCCATCTACTTCCACATATTTTGTCAGATGTTGGAATTTACTCATTATGCCTCTTGGCTGTTTGTGGGAAATAAACTCTTAATGAAATTCTTCATTGGTAAATTGCTTCATGAAGCTTAAAATATTATATATGAAATAGCCTCCATGTATTTAGGCTGTCTGGATATCATAAAAGGATTAGTATATTATAGAGTAAACCGTCTAAAATGAACTAAGCCAATGGAATAAGTGGTACATTACTTTTTCCAAAAGACACACCAACCTTCCATCCGTTTTGGGCTTTAGAAGAAAACTGAAGAAGCAGGTACGCAATTTAAAACTATTCTTTTAATATTGACCTATTTTATGTGTATCTCAGTTTTACTGAGCTTGGAACATTTTTTCTTATTCTGAGCTTTCGGGGTCAAAGATTCTAGGAGTTAGATAAATAGGAAAATTAACTCTGTCAATTCATTAGAAGTTAGCCCATCATAAAAAGGCAGGTTTCTAAAATTGTAAATTATTATCTCTATGTTTACCTTCAGGTTCCTGCTACGTAACATAGACTCAGTAATTTTTTGTGTTGTTGTTTGGTCTTGGTTTTTGTTTATGCAGGGAGGGGCCCAGATACTGGCAGTGGTGTGACTTACTACCACTTTAAAGTTCAGGTCAGCCAGGTCTGCCGATTCTCTTAACGTTTTCTTAAGTAACCCACATGTAATTCGAGGACATCTTGGAATACTTCATAATATTTGCTTGATATCATTAAGACCTTTTTGAGGATGACTGGTTTCCGAATGATCCCAGAATTAAGAAGATAAAAACAGAGAGGGAGGCAAACCATAAAAGACTCTCAAATACGGAGAACCGAGGGTTGCTGGAGGGGTGTTGGGTGGCGGGAAGGGCTAAATGGGTGATGGGCATTAAGAAGGGCACTTGTTGGGATGAGCCCTGGGTGTTATTTGTAAGTGATGAATCACTAAATTCTACATCTGAAACCATTTCTACATTATATGCCAGCTTAGATTTAAATAAAACTAAACAACTAACACAGTCATGGGGAATAATATTGCATCATCGATGCAAGTAATTTCTAGATATGTGTATTTTCTTTAGATTTGCCTATTTTTCAGAAACACACAGTTTTCTCGTTGACAGTGTTCTATCCTATGCAGAATCTTTTGAGCATTTAGAACTATACCATATCTTAGATGTTTCTGCAAATAAATTCATTAATGAATAATTAGTCATTTGGGTTATTACCTGGATGTCATTTTTTTCTACAGAATCTCTTATGACCAAAAAGAGAGAGCCTTTGCTCTGAACTTATTTCTGTTGCAATTTTTTGTGCAACAGGAAATAGTTTAGAGTTAAAATTGACATCAAGAGCTTGGCTCCTTTTTTTTTTTTTTTTTTTGAATGGCAAAACAGCATTTCTCTTCAACAAGGGACATGGATTATAATGCTTTATCATCAGCATGGTGAGATGTGTCTTTGCTTTAAGTGGCCACTTTCTATTTTCAGCTTTGCTATCATTTCTAAGAACCCTCTAACGGTAGACACAGTAATCGCTAACTGTAAATAAGAGATATGGCTACATCAACACAGGTGCTTAGATTTCTAGGTGACAACAGGATACTGAGCTTTCGCTCATTCAAATAAGGACGATTTCCACGGAAATCAGGAACATGAAATCACTGGGAACTTAGCTACTTCTGTTAGAGGTCTGTATCCCAGCAGGAGTTGCTGCCTCTGATATCAACTTTGCCTTCTATATTTAATATGTAGAATTCTCATTTTATTTTGTCATCTATGTACAGTTGAGCTTGTTTTTATTACCAAATGTTTTTGTCTGCAGAACTAATAGTGGGTGCGTCGAAACTTTTGATGGTCCTGATAATAATAGTAAAAAAAAAAAAAAAAAAAAGATTCCCATTTACTAAGGGAGTCTTTGCTATAGGTCAGGTACCAGACTTACACTATGTTCCTTGGTAATAATACTCACAAATACTCAACAAAGTAGTTGCTATTGTTGCCCTAATTTTATAGGGGGGAATTTTGGCAGGACTCAGTAACTAGCTCAATGTTAAATACCTATTGGTGGGCAGAAGTTATTATCTCCATTTTTTTTTGGTGGAGGCAAGATGATTAAAGAACTATTTCTTTTTCCTGGTGATTGCGTTACTTAAATGTTGTGTTCTACAGTTTTCTCACTTCCGTGATGGGAATAATGAAAAGTTATTGAGGGGGAAATAATGAAATTAAGCTAAAATAATAATACTAAGCTAGTAATAGATGTAGAATACTTAACCCATTGCATACTGCAAGAACTCACTAGATGTTAAGAGATGTAATGATGATGCTAATGGTGACGATGATTATGATGATGACAATGACAATAACAACGAAGACTCCTTTAGTTTTTGATTGATCGTAGCGGCCAAATCCATGGCTGAGTATGAGGTGGAACTATCCCTTGTATGCCTATGCTGTTTCAATATAAATGAGCGACTTGGCCAAAATGTGAAACACCATGAGTCTTTTTTCGTTGACTAGTTGACCTATGCTTTCTCAAACAAAGATTTGTTTATTATCCTGTGTGCAAAACAATTTGCCCATATAAAATCTCATGTGATGCTCGACACAACCCAGTGATAGAACTGTTTTCATTCCCTTCCACATTTTACCAATAAAAAGCAGAAACGCAAAGTAGTTATGGGCGTGCCGCAAATCACAGAACATTGAGTGGCAAAGATGCAAATGAGAGCCAGTTTTCTGACTCTGCCCATGAGCTTTTCAGTTCACCACCCCATTTAAATAGTGGAAAATGCACTAGTGCTCTGTCCCTGGTTTCATGTAACTCTTCATTTTAAACTATTTCTGGATGCTTATGCTTCCTTCTGGTGTTTAATGAATTTGTAATGTCATCTTATGAGAATGTTGTCAACCTTTGGCCTCAGGCTCTGATGATTCTTGACAACCTCTTATTTTCCCTCCCCTGTAAAAATTATTCTATCATCACAGGATGTCTGGAAAATTAAAAAAAAAAAAAGTCCCACAATTTCCATTCTTTATCACTGGTGTTTCTTTCCTTTCTTTCCTCTTTCCCTATTTATTTCACAAACATTTATTGACAAACAGGTATGGACACCATCTGTTAAGTATTTTGTTAATTGCTGAGAATAAAAAGAAACATTAATTGAATTTCTAAATGTGTTCTGATCTTCCTACTTCCTTTCTATTTCATTTCCATTACAGAACTGATTTTCCCTTTGAATTATTTGAATTGTATCACTAAAACACTTGGTTAATTCATTCCAATACAAAACAACCTTTTTACACATATAACTAGTACAATAGTTTTTTCTGCCCATCTATCTTAATGAGAACATTCATATGCATGCTGTTGACATTGCCTTCCCTTTTTTTTTTTTTTTTTTGCATAGGAGTCTTTATTTATGTTTTTCAAGTTTGCTTACACACTCTATAATCCACTGAATCAAAATCAACAATCTCTCTTTAAGAGTAGTCTCAAGGTCCACACTTCACCTTTATTCTGTTTAGTCTCATTAAAAACTTTCGACAATAGCCAAATCATGGAAAGAGACCAAGTGCCCATCAACTGACGAATGGATAAAGAAGTTATGGTACTTATATACAACGGACTACTACGTGGCAATGAGAAAAAATGAAATCTGGCCATGTGTAGCAACATGGATGGAACTGGAGGGTATTATGTTAAGTGAAATAAGTCAGTCAGAAAAAGACAGATACCATATGTTTCCACGAATAGGTGGACTTTGTGAAACTAAGCAAAAACCAGGGGGAGGGGAAGAGGGGAAAGAAAAAAAAGACACAGAGAGGGAGGGAGATAAAACATAAGAGACTCTCAAAGACTAAGAAAAAACTGAGGGTAAGGGGGATGAGGGAGGGGGGAGAGGGGGTGATGGGCATTAAAAAGGGCACATGTTGGGATGAACACTGGGTGTTATATGTAAACCAATTTGAAAATAAACTATTATAAATAAAAAAAATAAAATAAAAAAAAATAAAAACTAAGCCCATCTATTTCTCAAAACTCTATGAGAACTGACTACCAATGTAATGCCGAAAGGGAACCATGGAAGTAAAAGTTGCATTCCTATATCCACACCAAAGTCAATCCAGAGTTGAACTTCTTTGTAAACTTGTTTGGTTTAAGTTGTAGACATAAGGGGCATACCATTCATGGGTAAGAGGAGGTACAACAGTCATGACAACTCCTTCAGATCAGGAGGATTTTACTTTTCCCTCATCCTATTTAAATTCTCATGTACAAGTACTGACATTTGTCGATTTTGATCATAAAATTCTACGATCCAAGACCAGGCCATCTCTTTGGAAATCTGTTGGACTGGAACATCCTGTTGGTTTGGAAATCTGGATTTCTACAGATTCTCATTGTAAGATAATACACTCATTCATTCATTCTCCAAGAAGAAACAAACAAGAGAAAAACAAAAGATTAATTTAAAATGTCCCAAATTTAAACTTGTTGAAAGCCAGTAAGACCCAATGCTCTATGAGCACTAAAGGCTTTCTAGTGAGGTGTATGGTATGGGCAGCTTTAAACGGGGTCAGAAGAATCCTCCTTTTAAATTATAATATCCTTAAGAACAATATAAACTGATGCATTCTTTTTTGCTAGGCTCTCTACTAATCATGCAAGCAGTTGTAGAGGCTACTGCTTTATTGAATTTATTCCTCATTCCAATGATGTGCAGTACGGTGGGGATGCTGAAAGTGTTGAATAGTAGATCTTTTAAGTGTAATAATATCAGGAAATTTGATCCGGTTCATAAAAATGGAAAAAAAAAGGATCACGGCACACATTCCCTCTAAGACATGGCATGTAGAAGAAATGACATATATTAGCTTTATAAGAAAGGTTCTTGCCTTGGAAAGTGTGGTGTTCAGTTTGCATGGCAACATAGACTGTCATATATGAAGTATGATACAGCCTAAGCAGCCAACTCTCTCATTTCACACTGCACTGCTCAGACATTTATTTATATACTGTAAGAAATTCTATATTCTACAACTAAAGGACCTTGTAGAAGGCTCAGAGTAGATGTATGAACCAATTAAAGGATTGAAAATAAGCCATACAAGGGAAGATGAAAGCAAGTGGGCTTTATTTGGCCCACAAATGTACACTTATGTTTTCATATGTCCATTTAGGTTTTCCATGTTTCCACGGAGGAAAAACCCATAAAACTGGAAATAGGCTACAGCAGTAGAGATGTAGGTTAGATAAAAGAAAGAATGTCTGGGTACATGAGATCCTTAAACCGATTCTGATGTGGGGAATAAAATCTCTGATCACCGCCGGGTGGGATAGATTTGTTATGATACCATTTGAATACGAGGACCTCAATCGGACAAGCTCCTTTCTAGCCCTATGCTTTCAAGAAACATCAGTTTAAAATTAATATAATTATTAGCACATGAATTGATTTTCCTGGCATAAATAGGAAATATAACAAAATAGTCACCCACAAGTTACTCCATTGAAGTGTTAAAGGCGTAAAAATTTTTGCATGTGAGAAAAGTTCATTACTTAGTGAATTTGATTCTTTTTTTTAAGCCATGGATTTTCCTCCCACACGGAGGACAGCTTTAAGCCTTTCTTACTTTTTGAAGAGGTGCTATAAGATTCTGTCTGAAAGTAGCCTTCTACTGGACATATTTCATACTCCACTCTGCACAATCATTATTATTTGAGAAGACAATGATGTAGTATAAAGATAACTGAATTACGAAGCAGGGTTCCTCTGTTATCTCTTCCACCAGTTCACGGTATGACCTTGGACAGGTCACTTTTGAATGTTGTTCCTCAGGTCTTTTGTGGCAACCTCAGGACAGTGTTTAAAGAAGTGATCTCTTATGAGACCTTTCTTTCCTTGAAATTCTTTTGAATTATCAATTCAAATTGTGAATTGTTAAGAATTATGAATTCTTTTGAATTACGATTATGAAATCATAATTTAGATAAGTCAGCATTTTATTTTTAACACACTTAACAACAGATATTTTTTCATATTTAAAAGTATTAACACATCTTAATTTGCTAGTGAATAGTTAAAATATACCAAGATAACTCATTCTAGCATAGGATTCAATAAGTTAGCTAATGCAACAAATGGCCACCTCATACTGTGTGGAACTTTAGAATGAAAACACTTGATTTCTTATGACCCAACTGTCAAAGAGCTCTGATCTTTGATTTACTATATTTGGTGTTCATTTAATTGACTTGGAGGTACACATGAATATTTATCCCCTTCCCATGCCATCCCACATTGTTTCTTTGAAATAATTATTTCCATTTTTCAATCTTTGGAAATATAAATGTAACAGTATGCTATGCATTGCAAGTACATTTTATTTCGGTCATTGCTAGATTTTTCTTCATATATTACAGGCTTAAACATGTAAACCTTAAAGAGGTTGCAGCCCAGTAGAAATCTAATTTTATGATTATATGAATTATAAAGATATGAAGATATGACTGGTTTTTCATATGACTGTAGTGATTTCCAGCTGCCTTCAAATGATAATAATGAATGTCATTGCCAAGGAGATTTATTTTAAGTATTCACAAACATTCACACAAATCTGACCTGGGCAGCGAATCCAGGAAAGTTCATACAAACGAAGCCCAATTCTAATATTTAAATTTTTGAAAGTCAGATCAAATACTATTTAGGACAGAAATAATTTTTGAAGTGATTGAACATTGAACAGATGTTTACCTGTTTCTTAATGAAACATTTAAGCTGTACATCAGCAGCTGGAACTGTGGTTGAAACTGGTTTGGGGAAATACCGAGGAGTCTAATCCTCATATTTTTACATGACACACAGAATACTCTTTAGAGATTCACCATCAAGAAAAGTCGCTCTGGGGCTATCTACTCTCCCTGTTGTCAAGAGAAGGGGAGATAGAAAGAAATCCTTTACACCTCACACTTGAGTGTGAGAATATGTATTTGTTTTGTATCATGCCATGTAATAGGAAACCTGGTCTTATTCATAAAAAAAAAGTTAAGATAACAAGGGATTAAAATAAAATCTTAGTTCATGGAGGAAAAGAGTAAAATCTCTACGGAGCCTATTTTAGAATTGACATTGCGCTAAAACAATTTGACTCACAGTTTTCTCCTCACTAAACATTTTCCACTTCCAATTTCATAGCTGAGCTCCAAAACTTAGGAAACCACCACTCAGTGCAAGATGCTAGCATTTCTGTCAAACTTTCTGCCTCTTCAAAGACTGCCTCAAAATACAAAGAGAGTCCACAGCGTCTTACCTAGACAACGAGGAGCTGAAACGCCCAGGCATGACATTGTTCAACACTCAGGCTAGGAAAGAAGTCCGTCCCCGTTAGTTCCTCCAAAATATAAGTTCACATTTCGTGGCTGAGATCATGGCTCTATTCTAAGCAGTTTTACGCAGTGTGTGATTCTAACAAAAACACCCTCTGCAGCTGGAGGGAGCCTTAGTTAAAGCAGGAGTCTGTCAAGGCGTTCCTAGTGACTTCTGTCCACTAAATTCAGACTGATGTTTTGCGAAAGGGGCCTCCACCAGCAGGCCCGCATTGCCTGGGAAGCATTTCCTGCCTCTGAGCAGTGCATGTGAGAAAGAGTGCGCGAAGCAGAGGGAGGGGGGCCGAGCGCAGCCGCCTGGGCGTTTTAGGAGTTCTGATTTTACACAGAACTGAAGTGAGTTTGTCAAAGCTCTTGAGGTGATTAGCTGGAGAGTCATAAAGTCGTAGAGCTTTCTCTATCCCACGCTGCTGAATTAAAAAAAAAAAAAAAAAAGGAAAGAAAACAGTTTTTTCCCTCCTCTACAGCTTTTCCACTATATTAAATGTCTAGGCACAACTTAATCAAAATACCTTTGCCGTGCTCGTTTCAAAAGATCTCTTATGAGAGCAAGATGAATTTAGGGTTTTAAGAACAGTAATCCCCTAAATACAAAAACTTTTTTTTTTTTTTTACCCTACTTACAATTTAAAATGCTACAGCCCTGCATACTGTACCTGAGGAGATCTGTGAGGATAATCCCAAGAAGCCAGGAGATAGAACACTGCCTTCAAATCTCTCCAATCCCAGGAATCCCTCTCAGAATTAAAGTAGTCTGCGGCACGGCACACACGGCTTTACCTCCAGTCAGGATCCTCCAGTTACACAAACGCGGTGCTGGGAAGGCAGGAGACAGACTCCATCTTGATCCTATTACACTCTTGCTGACATTAACCACTTGCAACTCCTTCCATCCAGCATGACAGAGCCTCTGAATCACATCTCCAAAGCAGCTCACGGTATCTGCACCCTTCGTCCGACACAAATTTTGTGAACTATCATCTGTTTATCTTTTCTGCTTTCTTGTGCTTCCACTGAATGACTTCCTCCTAGCCGCTCCAGGCTGGGAACTTGGACTACCATTTGGTTTTGATTAAAACCAGACAGCCAACTCTGGAGAATTTAGGGAATAAGCTAATGGAAACTGCAAATATGGCTTTAATTAGTCCCTCAATTAATAATAGACGTTAGCTCGTCTTATAATAAGATGACACACATATCAACACAGAGGTAGCTCAAGTCCTTTCAGGAAAGAAGTTAACACCAATTCTCATTCCCTTGTGACCCAGAATTCTCTTTAGGGAAAGTGGAAGGAAAGAAGAAGGATGTGGCCTTGGGAATCCAGGGTGTGCAGAGGCCGGTGGAGCCGCTTTGTTGTTTATACCAGAGAAACAGGAAACAGTATCTCTGAGTTTAATTATCTTGCTTGGTTGAAATTGCTCCGTAATGTCTCCCTTCTACTTTATTTACAATAAGTAGATTCTCTTGCTATTTATGACTTAAGCATTTTTTTTCTGTGACTAGTGATTACATTAATCTGATTATTGGGCCTACGTGCAGCTTATAAATTTCTAGAGGTTTCCCATAATGGGAGTTATGAGAACAGATCAATTTCAATATGATAAATGGACAACATATTGAAAGGTACAAGAAATATTAAACTTTTTAGCCTTAAGACTCACGTTGTATGTCTCTGACATTGTAAGTAGTTTTCATTGTTGGCTGCTATTTCAATTGGCTCTAATTTTTATAAAGACTGACAGATACCTGGATATTACAGTGGCCATCTTTTTAGTCGCCCCAGAGAATACTGGGTAGGTGATAACTTGAAGAAGTCTGATGAGATAGCTTCTATTTCTTCTCTTACTGGATAAGTAAAATCTCTCAGGACTACTGCAAAGCATGGACTATTAGATAAATACGAAATGGCAAGAAAAGCATACTGCATATGAATTTAAAGACGAGAAGTATTCAAGTAATAACATGTGGGCATAAGAGCAAGTTTTGAAAGTTTATAGAAAAACATTACTGACTTAAAAAATGAGCATCTAGATTATTTTACTTTAACCTTCAACTACATGGCAAGAAGGAAGTCCATAAATTCATAAGTCCTTTGAAGACTTACTACATTCATATTGAAAATACTTCCACTGAAACTATGCCTATTTGCTCTTCCCAATAATATTTTTGTGTGCTCTTATTTTTTCTTTAAGTTTATTTATTTTTGAGAGAGAGGAACACATACACATAGAGCACAAGCCGGGGAGGGGCGGAGAGAGAGGGAGACACAGAATCTTAAGCAGGCTCTGCACGGGTAGCACAGAGCCCGACACAGGGCTCGACTCATGAATCGCGAGATCATGACCTGAACTGGAGTTGGATGCTTAACCGACTAAGCCACCCGGGTGCCCCAGTGTGTGCTTTTATTTTTATCCTGAAGATAAAGCATTAGAAACATGTGGAATTATTTTTCTCAGAATCACATGAAGAAAAGTGACCAAGTTCATACCGCAACTCAGATTTTCTAACTCCAGATTTTGTGTCTTTTCCTTCTCTCTGAGAGCTCCACTGCCTGTCTTGACTCACATTTACTTGCTGTATGAAATGAGGAAGACTTAAACTTTCTGAGATTCAGAAGCCCTTTAAAAATAGGGACAGCTCCATAGAACTCACAGATTGGAACGCAGGATTAGCTTTATACGCACATATATTTATAAATTTATATTTATTTCCCTCAGGAAAACACTGGAGCAGAATGGAATGGGAACTGATGTAAGTTCTTTCCTAAAATAACTTGTTTATCTCGATCTCTATCTCTGCCTCTAGGCCTCTGGTTTTCTAGTAGATAGTAGGCGCTCAATAAATACTAGCACGCTGCTAATTCTTAGCAAGCTTCTCCTCATGAGTGACATAATCCCCCCTCCATACAATTTTGTCTTGTCCTGTTTATGTTGGCCTAAGGAAACAACAAAACCCTATTCACATACATTTATAAATGCCTTTTTAGAGATCTAGACACTATTCATAGTAATTTTCTCCTTAACGTTCTCTTCTCTAAACAAACAAGACTTCATGCTTTACTCTAGTATTAGAGGATTACTTCCCAAATCTTTAATCACTCTTATTTATTTTTCATCCTTCAGCTGCCTGACTCCAAACAAATCTCAGGACTTATATTCTCATGAAGGCTTTACCAAATATGAGTAGAAAGATAAATAATGAGATAATTTCCTAAATATTTAACATAGTGTCAGGCACATAGAAGTGATCCAAACTATTTGTCCCCCTCTTTCTGCATGTAAATCTAAATGCATCAGTTTCTTACATGTTTCCTTATTACTCGACATTAGATCACTAACGAAATATGGTACAGAGGCAGTTAGAAAGCTGAAAATAGAGTATCAGGATAGGAGTCAGGCTCCAAAACTAACAATCACGATGACCCCGGGTGAGTTCCTGGAGCCATGTCAGCCTCGGTTTCAGAGCCTCTGGATCTGAAGAGTTTTCAAAATCAGAGATGATAGTCCATGGAAAGCCATTATGGCTGGTGCGGTATTCATTCTTAACTAGAATTATTTTTACCATTTACATTATTGTTCGTTCTCATCCTCACATGGCCCTTCTGTGAGAATTAAAAAAAAAAAAAAAAAAGAACTTATCAATCTTTTGAACTCTGAATTGAATGTATGCATTTGGAACAGTTTTATTGGTGGAGGAATTATGTGCTTTTTTTTAATGTTTATTTATTTTTGAGGGAGAGAGAGAGTGAGCAGAGTAGGGCAAGAGAGGGAGGCAGAGAATCCGAAGCAGGCTCCAGGCTCGGAGCTGTCAGCACAGAGCCCAACGCGGGCGCCCGAACTCACAAACCGTAAGATTATGACGTAAGCCGAAGTCGGGCTAGTAACTGACAGAGCCACTCAAGTACCCCAACTTTTTTTTTTCTTAAGACAAGAGAAGAGCAGGGGCGCCTGGGTGACTCAGTCAGTTAAATGTCCAATTCCTGACCTCGGCTCAGATCATGATGTCATGATCTGAAGGTTTGTGGGTTCAAGCCCCACACTGGGCTCCATGCTGGCAGAGTGGAGCCTGCTTGGGATTCTGGTTCTCCCTCTCTCTCTACCCCCCCACTCTCTCTCTATGTCTCTCTCTCTCTCAAAATAAATAAATAAACTTAAAAAAGAGTAGAATAAGGAATAGGAGTGATTGTGAAGATCCACATTCTTCCCAGGTGCTAGGACTAAATGATACGCACTGGCTATGACTGGCCAGCACCCGGTGTCTTGGTGAACTCTGCACCTCAACTTCTTTTACGGGGCTGCTCAAGAACTCTCACGTAGCCTAACAACCCCTCAGCCGTGGAGAGCGAGATCTCTCCTGTGCAAAGAATGTTCTGCTCTTTGTAACTTGAGTAGCAAGCACCCACATTTACCATCTGTCATATTGGGAGCGCAAGTAAAGTTTGATTCTCTCCCTTTTTAGGAAGAAATAGCATCATTAGAATGATGAACGTATAATTAATACATATATAGAAGGAATGAATGTCTTTAAAGCACTTTAGAAGTATTCACACATATAATAATAATATATAGTATAATAAATGTAGGAGTCCTCTAAAAATCTGTATTTGACAACTTTGCCTGTGACCTATTAGAATTATCACACGTATGTTGAGGCAATAAAAACAACATATTTGACAAGATTTCTAGTTAATTTTTAAAGTATTAAAAATTGTTTAATGTTTATTTATTTTTGAGAGATAGAGAGACAGAGTACAAGCAGGGGAGGGGCAGAGAGAGAGGGAGACACAAAATCTGAAGCAGGATCTCTGAGCTGTCAGCCCTGACGCAGGACTTGAACTCACAAACTGCAAGATCATGACCTGAGCCTAAGTCAGACGTTTCACCGACTGAGCCACTCAGGTGCCCCTAACGCATTTTTTACATGTACTTTTTCCAACAGGTTCGTTTTGACAGACATAAACCCACTTAGGAAAAAAATACAGTTTTGTAGTTTGCCTCTAATAATATGCATGCACATTAGGTTTTTTAAAATCAATCTTGCCAAACTTGTGGTATCTCGCTTTCATCAAACATTTAGTATTCACCCATAAGTATTTATTAAAGGAACATAGTTAAGTTGATGATAAATTAACTAAAGGATCAGTCAAATAAATTCTCCAAAACTAATCGTACCTCTCTCTTGGATTATTGTGTTCATTGTTTCCCTTTGTTGAAAATTATTATGACCCAAGAATAATTATAAACAAAAAGTATATTGATAAACTGAAAATAGCTTAGAAAATAGTCTTCACAAGTATTTAAAAATTAACATTGGCACAAACACAATAGTGTATATGGTTTTAGAAACTGACAATTCTCCCTGCCTCTCCAGTAGGGCCAGGATGCTGTCAGAAGCATGAAGATCCCAAGCTACACATGACTTTGCTTTAGAGGTCTAGGTGTGCCCAGCCAGTAGAGGCTAAGGATCTTTCTACGTCACACAAAGAATTTGTTTCATATGAAAACATAAGCTAACATCACCTTGCAGCACACTTCAGCATCCTTGTGAAACATCACAATAACATTCTCATTTCACGGCTAAAAACATCTCTATATCTTCAGTCAATTCAAACATGTTCCCTCTTCACTTCGGGTCTAGAGTTCACACTCTCTTCTAGCATCTCTTACAATTCTTTCAAATGAGGCCACACATTGTCTCTCACCTGCTCTGTTCACCTGGGAAAGAGGCGAAACTGCCTGTGTCCAGGTTCCTCCTCCTGAATAAAAGCTACGATTCACTTAAAGCTCTGTCCTTAGAGAGTCATTCTACCTTACACTTTATCCCATACTCTAGGGTACAGGCCACATTTTCAGCCCCCCACTGTGGGGAAGAGGGGGAAGTCATGAAGTTGTTACAAAGGCTTATGTCCTTGAAGGAATATTCATTTCATTCCTATTAAATATAAATACACTTTTTGTATTTTCCCCTTTAAAATAGAACCATTTGTGGGTGCCTGGGTGGCTCGGTCAGTTGGGCGTCTGACTCTTGGTTTCGGCTCAGGTCATGATCTCACAGTTCACGTGTTCAAGCTCTGGACTGACAGTGTGGAGCCTGCTTGGGATTCTCTCTCTCTCCCTCTCTCTGCTTCTCCCCTGCTCATGCTTTCTCTCTCTCTCTCTCTCTCTCTCAAAACAAATAACTATTAAAATAGAACCACTTGAGAGCCTCCATATACACAAGTAAATATACTTAATATCCATCTACACATTGAAGTAATATTTGTTTATATTAAATTCATGGTACCGTTCTGTTGGGACACATCATTAAAAACAAGATTAGAAAGAAATGAAATAGAAGAAACAATTCTAAAATTGGAATGGAACCAGAAAAGACCACAATTAGCCAAAGTAATGTTGAAAAATAAAAACCAAAGCTGGAGATATCACAATTCCAGACTTCAAGCTGTATTCCAAAGCTGTAATCATCAAGACAGACACATGGATCAATGGAACAGAATAGAGAACCCAGAAATAGACCCACAAATGTATGGCCAACCAATCTTTGACAAAGCAGAAAAGAACACCCGATGGAATAGAGACAGTCTCTTCAGCAAATGGTACTGGGAAAACTGGACAGCGACATGGAGAAGAATGAACCTGGACCACTTTCTTACACCATACACAAAAATAAACTCGAAATGGATGAAAGACATGAATGTAAGACAGGAAACTATCAAAATCCTAGAGGAGAAAACAACCTCTTTGACCTCAACCACAGCAACTTCTTACTAGATATGTCTCAAGAGGCAAGGGAAACCAAAGCAAAAATAAACTATTGGGATCTCATCAAGATAAAAACTACTGCATAGTGAAGCAAATAATCAGCACAACCAAAAGGCAAACTATGGAAGGGGAGAAGATATTTGCAAATGACATATCAGATAAAGGGTTAGTATCCAAAATCTATAAAGAACTTATCAAACTCAACACCTAAAAAGCAAATAATCCAGTGGATAAGTGGGCAAAAGACATGAATAGACACTTTTCTAAAAAAAAAAAAGACATCCAGATGGCCAACAGACACATGAAAAGATGCTCACCATCACTCATCATCAGGGAAATACAAATCAAAACCACAATGAGATACCACTTCACACCTGTCCAAATCGCTAAAATTAACAACTCAGGAAACGACATATGTTGGTGAGGATACAGAGAAAGGAGAACCCTTTTGCACTGCTGGTGAGAACGAAGACTGGGGCAGCCACTCTGGAAAACAGTATGTAGGTTCCTTGAAAACATGAAAATAGAACTACTCTACAACCCAGCAATTGTACTACTAGGTATTTATTCAAAGGATATAGGAGTGCTGTTTCAAAGGGGTACATGCACCCTAATGTTTATAGCAGCACTATCAACAATAGGAAAATTATGGAAAGAGCACAACTGTCCATCGACTGACAAATGGATAAAGAAGATGTAGTATACAAATACACACACACACACACACACACACACACACACACACACACACACACCATGGAATATTACTCGGCAATCAAAAAGAATGAAATCTTGCAACAATGTGGATGGAACCAGAGTGTATTATGCTAAGCAAAATAAGTCAGTCAGATAAAAACATATCATATGATTTTCACTCGTATGTGGAATTTAGGAAACAAAACAGATGAACATAGGTAAAGGGAAGCAAAAATAATATAAAAACAGAGAGGGAGGCAAACCTTTTAAATACAGAGAACAAACTAAGGGTTGCTGGAGATGCGTTGGGTGGAGGATGGGCTAAAGTGATGATTCACTAAATTCTATTCCTGAAATAATTATTACACCATATGTTAATTAACTTGGGTTTGAATTTAAAATATAATAATAATAAAGAAAAAGAAATGAAAGAACTTTCCCCTCAAGGAGATTAAATGGGAGGTAGGGGGTTGGTAATCAACAATAAAATTAATAAACAAGTAAATTATGTAGTTTATTACTACATAATAATTGGATAATTACTAGGGAGAAGAGAAAATGTAGGGCATGATAAAGAATATGGAGGCGAGGGGCACCGGGATGGCTAGTTGGTTAGGTGTCTGACTTCGGCTCAGGTCATGATCTCATGGCTTGTGAGTTCGAGCCCCACGTCTCTGTGCTGACAGCTCAGAGCCTGGAGCCTGCTTCGGATTCTGTGTCTCTGTCTTTCTGCCCCTCCCCCATTCATGCATGCTCTCTCTCTCTCTCTCAAAAGTAAATATAAAACATTAAAAAAAAAGAATATGGAGAATGATGGGGGATTGAGGGATGATCATGTTACAGAATTAAATAAGAGATAATCAGGGTAGGTGTCACCAAGGGACTTTTTAGTAAAGATTTTCAGAAGATGAAGAAGATGGCTCTATGGGTCTGGGGGTCACAGAATGTGAGGTGAAATAAATAGGCCCTAAGGAAGAGTGTGCCTGGCTATTTCCAAAAATACCAAGGGCATCAATGTGGTTGAAGGAGAAAGGGATAGAGAGCTAGAAGATGCACTCAAGGAGGTGAGGAGGAACAGGTTAAGTAGGGTCTTCAAAGGACTTTGGCTTTGAGTGACTGAAAAGTGGAGTCCTTGTCAGGTTTTGAATAGAGGAGTGGTAAGGTCTGCTTTTTTAAAAAAAATATGGTCACTCTGGCTGCTGTGTTAAGAATAGGCTGAAAGGAAGAGAGGCCACAGCAGGGAGGCCAGTTAGGAAGTCACTACGGGGTGGGGTGTAATCCATGTGAGAGACACGGAAGGTGACTCAAATGAAGGTGAGAAAGGTCAGGTGTACAATTTTTTTGGTATTTAGAGCCAAGAGTGTTTCCTGAAGGATTAGATTTGCTGCATGAGAAGAAAAGAGACGGAAATGCTTCTTGAGCAATTCAAAGAAAAAGTTGCCACCATGTGAATAAGAGAAGGCTCCCAGTGGAGTGAATTTTGTATCATATGGAGCGAATGTTACTTTTAGACAAATTACATCTGAGGTGTCTATTAAACATTTCTGTCAGAAATGTCAAGGATGCAAGTGGATATATGAATTCTAGTTTGGGACAGAGGTCTTGCTGGAGAAATAAAGTTGCAAGTCTTGAACATAGAGTTGGAATTTACAGCAAAACACTGAGATCACTAAGAGTAAATATAAATAAAGAGGAGAAGGGGCGCCTAGGTGGCTCAGCTGGTTAAGTGCCGACCTCCGCTCAGGTTCATGATCTCACGGTTTGTGGGTTCGAGCCCCACGTCCGGCTCTGTGCTGACAGCTCAGAGCCTGGAGCCTGCTTCAGATTATGTGTCTCCCTCTCTCTCTCTCTCTCTCTCTCTCTCTGCTCCTTCCTGCCTCGTGCTCTGTCTCTGTCTCTCAAAAAAAAACAAATAAAACATGTTTTAAAAAATTTAAAAAAAAAAAAGAGGAGAAAGAACTAATAGACCTTTGACTTAATAATGTAGAAGTCACCAATGATAATGACAGGAATAAGCTCAGAGAATCATGTGGACAAAAGTCTAGTTAGCATGTTTTAAAAGAGAATTTGAGAAAAGTATCTGGATACAAGTAGAGTCAATGTTTTTGAAGTATTACTGGGAAAGGGAGCAAACGCATGATATGGTAACAGTGTGGGGCCATGAGAAGTTTTTATTAGGATGGGGAAATGAACAGGACGCTTGCATATTTTTGTTTTGTTTTGTTTTTTTCCCCATCAGTATGATATCTTCCCAAATGGAGGAAAAGATGACGTACAGAAGAGTACTGAAATGTTGGGATGTTCTTTTGAATAAGGAAGAGAATTTGGGATCTAGTACACAGAGACTAATTTTACGAGGATGGATGACACAGGTGGAAACTTCAGTGGATATTAGTGATGACTCAATTAGTCACTCAGCACACCTCAGTGAGCCACTATTATAGCTTGCATTATTATTCAACTTGAAAAATTTTTTTGGTGTTCTTAGTCACATGAAAATTCACATGAAAACGGTACCCATAAGCGACAGTTGCCTAATAGATAGTAGCTGAGGACCCAAAAACAATGAAAACTTTGGAAATATGCTGGTCTGTGTGATTGTTTATAATCTTACCTCCTGCATTTCTGTGATAGAACCTGGTACCCCCAGGTGCAGGAATTCCCCCCGTCCCCGGCACTGTGCAATCCAATTCCATCCCTTAAAGCTACAAACCAATGCCCCACTTTTGTGTTTCATCTTTAGATAGTATATATTTGCTGTTGTTTTCCAGTTGGGAGTTCTTTTGCCAATTATCTTCATTTTTATCTGTCAATTCCTCAGAGTTTTGTTACTTTGGGCATTTCTCCTATGTTTTTTTCCTTCCCTTTATTGAGATATAATTGCCACACAATAAACTCTACATATTTAAAGTCTACAATTTGATTGGTTTTGACAAACGTGCATGCCTGTGACACCACTGCCACCATCAAAATAATGAATATATTGTATCCATCACCTCCAACTTTCCTTGTACCATTCTGTCACCCTACCCTTTTGCTCCTTTCTCCTTCTCCACACCAAGCAACAACAGATTCTTTCTGTCCTTGCAGATTAGTTTAAATTTTCTAGATATTTATCTACATGAAATCATATGTATGTATTTTTCTTCTGGATTCTTTACTTAGCATAATTGAGACCCATCCGTGTTGTTGCATGTATCAATGGTTCCTTCCTCTTCATTGATGGGTGGCATTTCGTTACAAGGATACAGCGTTTACAGTTTATTCATTCATCTGTTAATGCACATTTGAGACAATATTGTGTGGACCAAATTATTTGACTATTACAAATAAAACTTCTATGAACATCCATGTACAAGACTTTGTATGCATATATTCTTTCATTTCCTTGTATAAACACCTAGGAGTGAGCGGTAGATTCATTTGATAAGCACATTTTTAACGTTTTCAGCAACTGCCAAGCTGTGTTCTGAGGTAGAAGCTCTATTTTGCACTCCCATCACAAGTTTCTGAGAGCTTCTGTTGTTCCACATGCACACTGACGCGTTCTGATTAATTTCAGCCATTCTGCAGATGTACACTTGTATCTCCTGAGCATTTTCCTAACGATTGACAACGTCGGGGATCTTTTCCTGGGCTTATTTACCATCAGTAAATTCAATGAAATGTTTGTTCAAATATCTTGTCCATTTTGGTTTCTTGGTTTCCTTACGACCGGGTTGTGAGAGCTCTCTGTGTACTCTGCATACAAGTCCTTTATCAAGTAATTGAAAATATTTTCTCCTAGTCTAGTCGGTCTTTCATTTTTAATAGTGACTTTTGGGAAGGAGACATTCTTAACTTCGATAAATGAAAAAGTTATCAGGTTTTTTCTTTTATAGATTGTGCTTCTGGTCTCATGGCAAAGAAATTAGGTTTCCTAATATCTCAAAGATTTTCTTCTATATTTTAAGCTGTAAGGTTTATGATTTTAGATTTTACATTTAGGGTCTTTGTTACATTTAAATTTCTCTCTCTCTCTCCCCCTCTCTCTCTCTGCCCCTCCCACATGTGCACACACTCTGTCTCTCTCAAAGTAAATAAATGTTTTAAAAAAGAATTAAAAATTAAATTAATTTCTTTACATGGCAAGAGGATGATCGAAGATCTTTTTTTTTCTTTTTGTAATATGGATATCCAATTATTCTAGCACCATTTCTGACAATCCTTTTCCACAGAAGATCTTTGTCACTTTAACAAGAATCGATTGACCAAATATGTGTGGTTCTATATCTAGACTTTATTCGGTCCCATTGATCCATTTGTCTATCTCTTTCAGAATACCACATATCATTGACTACAGTAACTTTCCAGCAAGTTTTGAAATCAATTATTGTAAGTATTGCTACTTGTTCTTTTTAAAAGTTGTTTTGGATTAGCTAGACCATTGCATTTCCACATGAATTTTAGAAGCACCTTGTTCATTTCTACAAAAAACAAAACAAAAAAACCAAGACTGTTGGAATCTTGATCAATTTATTTAAAACCAATGAGAAAGAATTAACATCTTAAAAATATTGAGTCTTCTTTTCCATGAACACAATGTATTTCAAACTTTGTTCAGGTTTTTCATTTCTCTTGTCAGTGTTTTGTACTTTTGTCTGTAATAGTCTTACACATTTTTGCCAGATTTATCTATTTGATCTATTGTCAATGATGTTTTGAAAATTTTCCATTTCCAATTGTTCATTACTGTTATAGAGAACACATCTCATTTTTATATATTGACTAGGATCCTGCAAACTTGAAAAACTCACTAACTAGATCTAGTAGCTTTCTGGAAGATCCCTAAGATTTTCTCCATAAGTGATCATGTTGTATATGAATAAAGCCACTTTTGTTTGTCCTTTTCCAACCTGAATGCTTTTTGTTTTTGTGTTGTTGTTGTTGTTGTTGTTGCTTTATTCCACAGGCTAGAACTTATACCGTAATACTGAATGACATTGGTGAAATGTAAATTCCTGCCTTTTCTTGAACCTAAGGGAAAAAGCCTTTTTTTTTTTTTTTTTTTTTTTTTTTTTACCATTAATTATGATAGTAGCTGCAAGGTATTTTTGTTGATGCCTTTATCAGGGTGAGGAAGTTCCCTCTATTCCAGTGGTTCTTAAGTAGAAGTCATTTTGTTCCCCAGGGATATTTGGAGATGTCTGGAAATATTTTTGATCACAACAAGGGCAGTGATGCTCTTGGCTGAAAAACATACTGTAATGCACAAGACAGCTTCCCACAACAAATAATTATCAGACCCAAAATGTTGATGATGTGGAGGTTGAAAAATCCTGACCTGCTCTATTTCTAGTATGCTGAGAGTATGTGTTTTTTTTTTTTTTAATTTTTAACGTTTATTTATTTTTGAGAGACATAGAGACAGAGCATGAGCAGGGGAAGGGCAGAGAGAGAGGGAGACACAGAATCCAAAGCAGCTCCAGGCTCTGATGAGCTGTCAGCACAGAGCCCGATGTGGGGTTCAAACTCACAGACAGTGAGATCATGACCTGAGGTGAAGTCAGCTGCCCAAGTGCCTGAGCCACCCAGGCAGCCTCTGAGAGTATGTTTTTAATCAGTAAAGGATATTGGGATCCCTTTCCCCTAATTTTTTTCTGAATAAGATTTTCCTTTATAGTATGTATAAAGTTTTTCTTTTTTTAGTCTGTTAATAATGGCACATTTCATTGATGTCCAAATGATAAATGTATTTTGCCTTCCTAGGATACTTTGTCATGATGTATAATTATCTTTTATATGATGTATATTTTATATGATATATTATGCTTTATAAATTATTGAATTAAAGTTGCTAACATTTTATTAAGAATGTTTGCATCCTATGCTCAAAAAATAATGGTTTGTTGTCTGCTTGTTATCTTTGCTATTGATTTCTAATTTAATTCCATTATGGTTGGAAAACATACTATGGATGATTTGAATTTTTGACTGTATTGAAACTTATGGCTAAAAATATGGTCCATTTTGGTAAATATCTTCAAAAAGAATGTGTATTACTTTTTTCTTATAATGTTTTCATAGATGAAGCATCTGATCAAGGTCCAGAGAAGTGAAAACTATTCACCACTATCTTCCGAGAAGGAAGAAATAGCACCAATTATTTATAAACTGGAGACATATCTTTAGATAACCCTCAGTTCCAGTGGATTCCCACTGAGCAACCTAATATTTCCTGGAACAGAGATTACTCTGCTCTTGGAATTTTTAAGTATTATCCAGTTTAAACTCTTCATACCAGTAGGATAATCATTTATGTTTGAAATAAATATCAACTAGGTATTAGTCAAATGTTTGACAATGGAATTCAGCCAGTTTTTAAGTGTAAACAAATCAGCACATAAGCTTGTTTGGGTCTCCAATAGAAATCATTATTTTACTTATAAAGTATCAGCCTTGATAGAATTGGCATGTTAAAAATAAAGAACACAATTAGAGCTGTCCTTTAATGAAATGACATAAACAATTCATTCTTAAACTCTTGGAAGTTTTTGATATTCTATTCAATAACCAATTGGACATTTCATATTTATATAGTATCACATCTATATCCTGGTCCTAATTTTTTTCTTAGATAAAACAACACACAACAGTGGGTTTTTTTTTTCATGAATTTCAATGGCCACGTTTCCATTTAGTATGAAAAATGAAAATTTTATAAAGTCCTTAAAATTAAAGTGTTTGTAAAATTACGTTATCTCATTTTAAGTTGAAAAAAATAGGCTGGGCAGAATGTAGCAAAAACTTTGCCAATATTCAAATGTTAGAAACACAGTTTGAAAGAGTTTATAAAACATGTGTCATAATAGGTTTCTTCTATCCTTATGTTGGAAGGTTGAATTTCACTACTCAAATAATCCTATTGTGGAATAAAATATAGGAGAGTTTCCTCTACTTATATTAGTTATTCGTGGGCCAAAGCAGTGTGTTGATTATAGTTGCCAAGTTCCTATGTAGACAAATGGATCACAGGAACACAGTAGCTATTTTATTTGAGGCCTTGCTGAGCTGCAAGATTTTTAATGAGTTAAAATAATATTTTGGGTTTTGAGTAGAAAGTGTGAACTATCAAAAACACAGACATTTGACTTTAAAGTTTAGGACAAAAACAACTCCACATGCAAAGTCATTTTGAGCAACAGACGCACAGAACTTGGAGATCGAATCCCCTGAGTCCTGGTCTCTGTTTCCTTTGGACTCTGTGCCGGGGAAGCCAGTCCGATGGCACTGAAGCTCTTGAGAGAAGATCGTTCTATTACTAGTATGCATGCCCAACACTTTGCATGTAAGGAAAATTGGTTTACCTGATGTCTGAATAGGTATGAAGAGACGATTATTTGCTTCTCGTCTAGTTGGGAAGACAATAATAATGACAATTATTGCTAAACACCAAGGAGATAGAAACCACAGATTGTGCAAGATATGTAAGCAAGTGAAATGAGTGAATTAGAAGAAATATTTCTCTTAGAGTGGGCCGAGTTAGTTTTGTTAGCATGAATCTATTTTTTTCAAATGTTAATTAGAATAAAGAAGATCAATTAAACACAGCAGATGTTTTTGAACATTTATAGCAAGATTCAGTACTGTTCAGGATTTTGAAGATGATTGTGACCATTTAAAGATAATTGCACAAATGACTTTATAATCTGATATTTGCATAAATATATAGACCTGCATGGCACCCTACATGGCATTATTATTTTTTTAAGCAAATAACGTTTTTTTAACTTTTATTTATTTATTTACTTACTTACTTAGAGAGGGAAAGAGAGAGCAGGAGAAGGATAGAGAGAGAGAGAGCAGGAGAGGGGTAGAGAGAGAAAGAGAGACACAGGAAGTAGGCTCTGCACTGCCAGCTTAGAGCCCATGTGGGGTTTAAACTCATGAACTGTGAGATCGTGACCTGAGCTGAAATCTAGCGTTGGATGCTCAACCAACTGAGCCACCCAGGTGCCCCTCTTTTGGTATTGTTTTATTTTCCATTTTAAGTAAACATTGTTTTAAAATTTCACTCTTTGTTTTCCTAAGGTCTCACTCGAATATCTGCTTTTCTATAAACACCTTGCCAAATGATCCAAAAAGTATATTAGTTACTCTCTTTTCTGTTTTCTCTGAACACGTTATTTATATCTCCATTCAGACATGCCTTTTGTTTGGGGATATTGAAACGAAAATTGTTATAGAAGTGCCCAAAACTAAAGATGAATATTCACATTTAGGAAGCCTGTTCCCTGCAACGGAGAGAAGAATTTCAGGACAGAAGAAGGCAAATACGTAAAAATAAAAGGAACCTTTATCCTGCCAAAAAGATGAAACAACTAAATCCTGTGAGTCAATGGGGATGTCACCGCCAGAGTCCCAGTTTTTCCTGTATCGTAAATATATGTTACTTTCTGCATACGGAGTTGAATCCCATCGGACTCTCTTACTGTGCGTGCAAGGCCGTGTCTTACAGTTGTATTCTTGATACCAACACAGTTAAGAGCCAGGAAAAGAAGGGCTGGAAGGTTATCAGGAAATCAGATTTGAGCATTAACTTAATTAGATCATAATCTCCCACCCTTACATTGGGAAGAAAAGGAATTTTGATGACTGTGGATGGTGGAGGAGGAGGGTTGGGGGAGAAGCAGAGGTAATTTAGAACAAGGGGCACATCTGTGCACAGAGGGACTGAACATTTGTTCTGTAAAGACACTTTGGGGACTTATATAAACTGGAAGGAAACACGCTGGCATCTGAGGGAATGAAGGCAAACGTCAAAATATGAGGGCTGCTTTGCAACTTTATTTGGACTTGACTGGTGTATTATTTTTCTTTTCCCATGTCATGTTTATATGCTTTCTCTAAGGGCTCTGTGTTGACCTACCAACCTGCTGCCTTAGTCATAAGGCTAATACATCCATGTCTTAAGAAAAATGGAATTATGAGATGATACAGAAAGAAACTTGCTTACTGCTGAGCTTTAAAAAAAAATTCCTTGAAATGCAAACCACAAAGGAAATACCTAATTGCTTTTCTAAGAAATGGTGGAAATTGGTAGGACAAGATACTCCATTTCAGGTTTTTTGCTTTCATTCTCTGAAGACATTTCTGTGTTTCTTGGCCGTGTGTGTGTGTGTGTGTGTGTGTGTGTGTGTGTGTGTGTGTTTCCAGAAACATGTAGCACATACTTCAGCCAGACCACATGCCTATGAGTCAATATTTCAGCCTGCATTTGTCTTAAACCGTGAAGCTCTGGGTGTAACCTAACAGAACCTGGCAGGTTGTCTGAATAGTTCTTTCACCACTTGACCCAAAATATAGTAAATCAGATGACATATTGTTCTAATTTTACATTAGTACTCATATTTTAATAAGGAAAGGATGAGTGTGTTCTATCAAGATTTTTGAATACAAATGAAATCGAGCTTCAGATCCAACCTATTGCAGAATTTAATATTGGAGTCACCAAATGTAGTTTGCTTTAAAAAAAAAAAAACAAACAAAACCTGATACGTACATATTTTGGCATTTGCTATAGACTAAATTGTGTCCCCACCCTCCCCAAATTTCGAATTCATATGTTGGAGTCCTGACTCCTGGTGTGATAGCATTTGGAGATGGGGGGTTTAGGAGAGGATTAGGTTTATGCGAGGCCACAAAGATGGGACTCATTCGTGGGCTTAATAATGGCATTGGTGCCCTTATGAGACTAGCAAGAGACACCAGAGCTCTCTCTCTCTGCCTTGTGAAGACACAGACACATAGGTGGTCATCTGTACACCAGGAAGAGAGTTCTAACCTCAACCTTGATCTTGGGCATTCCAGCCTCTAGAACTGTGAGAAATCAAAATCTGTTGTTTAGGCCTTCCAGTCTATGGTATGTTCTTACAGCAGTCCAAGACGGCTAACAGTGTTTTGCAAGTTTAGAGTGTTCATTTAGTGGCATTTAAAGTAAGACTTAATAGTAGAAACTCAATATCTAGTATTATTATTATTATTATTATTAGTGGTGGTGGTGGTGGTAGCAGTAATAATAATGGTTGGAATTTAATGTAAATTACTACTTCTTTCTCCCTAAAATCCCTGGGAGAAAGTCAGTTAATATGGGCTAAAATTTTATCCTTTCTTCTAAATAAATATTGGTGCTATATATATATATATAGTGAGCACGTGAACCATTCTCAGCTCTGCTATCTCTAAGTAAGATAAATCAAAACATTTTGCCTGCTTATTTTTAGAAAGACATATCATAAAAAACACTGTATATTTCTGGTACTTAAAAAAATACATCCATTTATGGAACTCCAATTAGTTTAGGTGGCTGGTCCAGTCACTCAGTTGGCTATAGTTACAAGGCTCCCTCCCCCAGGCTCAAGAAAATATTTTGCCTAATGCTCTGAATTCAGTAAGTCCTGACTAGCACCCAAAGGAGCCAAATAAAAATAAAATAGAATAAAAAAATAAAATTAAATAACATAAAATAAGAGTTGGGGGCTTCTTGCAAAAGTCAGAAGAGACTTCTCATCCCTGCTTTCTCCTCACACATCCCTTGAGGCAAGAAGCGCTGAAGTATCTACTTAATGGGATGGAATGGGGATAAGAAAATGAAAGGGAAAGAGAATACTGGGGAAAATGTTTTCCTGAACATGATTCTGCCAATCTAAAAAATACTTTAAGGATAACTCATCTCGCAGAGTCCCTCTTCATCTGTTTCTTTCCCTCTGTACTTGCATACCCTTCGACTTCTCCTAAAATGAGGAAGCCATCATTCAATCCTCTCTCCACTTGGAACTGTTTTTTCCCTGACTCTGTTTTTTGTTACTAAAACATTGGGAATCATAACGGATACGTATTGAGGGCTCAGGCCCTATTCTCAGGGCTGTATGGAATTGCTATTTAAACCTGACAACAACCCTAGGAACTAGGACCTATTAATATGCTCTTTGTGTCGATAAGGTGACGGAGGCTGAACTCGTCAAGGTTCTCACGTTGGAAAGCATATCAGACTCCAAGGCGCAGCTCTTAGCTCCTGCCTTTCCAACTGTTTGTGTTCTACTCCTCGCTCTCCTTTCTCGCCCTGTTGGCCCTCATCTCTCCATCTCCACACTACTGTACTTAGCCACTGACAAAGTTATTTTCAATATTAATCTGAAATCTTTCAGTTTTATAAAATGAAAGGAATAAAAGTGACTAGAAGGAATAAATACCTTTTCAAACAATTCTTTTTTAATATTTATTTATTTTTGAAAGAAAGAGAGAAAGACAGCATGAGTGGGGGAGGGGCAGAGAGAGAGGGGGACACAGAATCCAAAACAGGCTCCAGGCTCTGAGGTGTCAGCACAGAGCCTGACGCGGGGCTTAAACCCATGAACCGCGAGACCATTACCTGAGCCAAAGTTAGACACTCAACCGACTGAGCCAACTAAGTGCCCCATAAGTACCTTAAATGCCAATTGTTTCCAAATTATACCCTGAGTTATTTATGGCATCATAATTCCATGGGAAATTTGGAAACAGCCTATTTTTTAATTATTGTAAGAAAAACTCGGTGTAGGCATTCGTTGAAATTCTCTGGGACATTAATAATGCTTACTCTAGAATACTGATTACTGTACTCAGGAAGCAATAAAACTACCATAAAGTATAAACGAAACTCACAAAAATCTATTCATAGAGAAAAATACTGGAAAAATACATCAAAAATTTAACAGTGATTCTCTTTAAGTAATAGAACCCTGCTTATATATTTTTTTATTTCTCTAATTTTTAGTAGTTTCTGTTTTTCATGGTGAGCACATGGTACTGGAAGGACAAAACATATTTTAAATGTAGTGGAAATAGTATTTGTAAAGAGTTAACCTTTTATGAAGTCTCAGTCAACAACTACCTATGTGGCATTAGGCAAATAACTTTGGACCTCAGTTTCCTCCTTTGTAAAATTAGTGGCGGGGACTAAACATTAATTACGATACCATGTCTCATATTGTAACTTTCATTTACATTAATTTCTTAATCTTCGAAATAATCATGAAAAGTGGACAACATTAGTTCACTCTTCGAGAACAAGGAAGTTGATTTTCTGAATACTTTAGAAACAAACAGTAGGTGGTGAGGACCAAGAAACAAAATCATGTATTTTCAAAGAGGATTTTTAAAATCTCCTCGATCACAAATATTTCTTATATTGTTTCTATAGTTCTGATTATTTATGATTCCCTTCGTTAATGTCATCCTTTTGAGTATAATCTCTAAATTCCTTCCAAGCTTTTTAGGTCTTGTTCCATGGACTCCCACCAATGCTAGCTCTCCCAGAATATACCACCTATTTCTCTAAAACCCTTTCCTTGATGAGCTGACTTGACTATACCCCTTCACCATTTTCGATGGCGAAGACCTTATATGTTCGTGCCCTCTTACTTCATTAATGACAAGGACCCTATCTTCGCTTGATTGTATTTTTCTTCTTTTTTTTTTTCTTAAACACACGCACACACACAGACCAACACCCCGCCAATTGTAATTCAATAGAAGGCTCGGCACATTGTAACTTGGATTTTGCAGAGTGTATCAGTTCGGGGACACAGTTAGGACACACTGTTGTGGAAGTTCCTGGGAAGCGGGGTGTGTGCTCTGTAAACTCCTGGCCCCCAGAGGGCATGCGACATTTTCTCCCCTGTCCTGCTTCATATGAGGCAAAGAGGTGGCTCTTGGCCCTGCAGATCCCGAGTGGAAGTTAACGTACGGGTCTCCAGGAAAGGCACCACCACTATGGCTGACCGGGCATGGAAGCCGCTCGTGGAGATGTGTACCTGTCATTGCCACAGCCAGAGCCAGCTGCGGTCAACCCCAAAGCCACTGCCTTCTCTCTCGGCAGCGAAAACCGCAGGACTGATTCTTCGACTATTTTGTTCCTTCTACAGAATCTCATGTATTAAAACGGTTCTGTTATTGCACCACTTCCTGAGTCTCTGGGGATTGTAATGCAGGAAAGTCTGAGTGATCTGATACGGAATGTCCCATCTGTCCCCTGCAACGCTGCCCACCCTTCTCTCACTGACCTAGTCCACCCGACTCCCACGCAAATAAATGACAGGAGATCTCTATTTCTTCACAAGCATCCATTCAATTATTCAGTACACATTTATTGAAAACTCATGAGGTGCTAGGTACTGACCGAAGTTTTTGTCCTAGATCAATAACAAGACAAAGCCCCTTCCCTTTTGGAATTTATATTGTAAAGAGGAACGCAGACATTAAGCATGTGTGTATATATTAATTGTAACAGCAGCTGCTAAGAGGACAATAAGTTAGCGCAAGGGACTAAATGGTGAAATCTGTGTGAGCACTTGTGTCTGTCTATGCGTGTGCGTGCATGCCTGCAGCTGTGCTAGTTTAGATAGGTCATTAGGAAGGAAGTCTATGAGCAAGTGGCATCTGAACACAAGCCTGGGGAAAGGGCTTCACAATAAGGGAGAAGGAGATATGAATGCCACGAGACCAGAGCATCTGAATCTCTCTGAAACTCAGGTTGGACATGTCTCAGGCACAAACGGAGCTTCCTACTATATATTGTCTATTGGTTTATAAAGAAATGGAATAGACTTTCTCAAGAAAATTCTTAAAAGTGCAAATTTCAACATTTAAAAATTAGAGTATATGTATAAACTATAATTTCTTTCATAAAGGGGACCCAGGGACATGGCTATTGTCCCTTGAAACTATCGCATTGGCTTATAGTAAGATTTTAATGAGGTAGTGGATATAGCTGCTCATAAAACAAACAAATGAAAAAGCTATACATTGTGATACAAATATATTTAAAAAATTTTTTTAAGTTTATTCATTTTTCATAGAGACAGAGAGCAAGTGGGGGAGGGGAAGAGAGACAGGGACTCACAGAATTTGAAGGAGGCTCCAGACTCTGAGACCAACATGGGGCTCAAACTCAGGGACCGCAAGATCATGACCTGAGACAAAGTCGAACGTGTAACCAACTGAGCTACCAGGTGTCCCACATTGTGACACAAATATTAAGGATTATTATACAAAACAGAATGCTATATTTTGAAGTATATTATTAATATTAATAAATGTCTATTGGTTTGTATAATTCTGCTTATTACTAGATTTTGAGAACTCAACCTTCTATATACAGTAAAAGCTTTGATGGCAAGTAACTTGTTCTGTGACTGTTCACAAGATGAGCTAACATTTCTAATAAATTTTAACTTGATAAATGAGCCATGTCTTGCAATACAAGTAGTATGTGTAGTATGTGACACCAAATGTCACATGATCACAGCTGAGCCAATGGTTCTTCTCTCTCTCTTGCTTGCTTATTCGCTGCAGGATTGGGGGTGATCATCTCCCATGCTCAGATGCTCGGTCTCAGGACACGGTGTTTGTAGAAATCAGGAAGTTTTCAGAATGTTGGAAGGTGCCCGCAACTGGCACTAGTGTATTTTTTGTCACTTCAAAGCACCTACGGACAGTGCTTTGCTTTTCCATACAAGAGTAAGCTTAGGAATGCTTTGCTTCATTCTAGGTCAGGCTGCCTTCAGATATAGACCCTTTCCTCTGCCGCCTTATGGCCAGTTCCATTACATACGGTAGATGAGTAGATGACAAGAGTTCATTAACACTGTACTGTAGTCAACATCCATGCAAGCGTATACAATGGCCCCCATGCAGAAAAAGATTGGAAAGAAAGGCGGTAAGAAGGAGGTGAGTACAGTGGAGGTTAAGAAGGAAATCACTGAGAAGTATGAAAGAGATGATGTGAGTGGCCAAAACTGCAAGATTTTCTAAGAAGTCTATGTCTGCATCTTGTCCGCAGAGGAGGAGGAGAAAAAGGTGGAGGAGTCCCTCACTTCAAATGAGATGAGGGAGATGTGTCAACTGTGGGAGACAGTGCAAAATTCTGTAGAAAAGCACCACCCGAATAAGGCTGTCGCAGCGCGGGCGAGGAATCTGTCTCATGACAGGGCAACCTCACATTTCTGCAAAATCCCAGCCACTGCGCTACTAGGGATTTACCCAACGGATACAGGAGTGCTGTTTCGAAGGGGCACACGCACCCCAATGTTTATAGCAGCACTGTAGACAGTAGCCAAAGTATGGAAAGAGCCCAAATGTCCATCGATGGATGAATGGATAAAGATGATGTGGTATGTGTATATATATGTGTGTGTGTGTGTGTGTGTGCATATATATACAATGGAGAATTATTTGTATGTGTACTCATACATATATATATATATATATATATATATATATATATACGTACATATATAATGGAATACATTATATTTATATATATACTTACACATACAATGGAGTATTACTCGGCAATCAAAAAGAATGAAATCTTGCCATTTGCAACTACATGGATGGAACTAGAGGGTATTATGCTGAGTGAAATTAGTCAGTTGGAGAAAGACAAATAGCATATGACTTCACTCATATGAGGGCTTTAAGACACAGATCAGATGAACCTAAGGGAAGGGAAGCAAAAATAATATAAAAACAGGGAGGGAGACAAAACATAAGAGACTCTTAAATATGGAGAACAAACAGAGGGTTACTGGAGGGGTTGCGGGAGGGGGATGGGCTAAATGGGTAAGGGGCATTAAGGAATCTACTCCCGAAATCACTGTTTACTATATGCTAACTAACTTGGATGTAAATTAAAAAAATAAATTAATAAAAAAAATCCTCAAAAGTAGGCAAAACCAGGTGTCATTGGATAGGTACCTTGTTAAAGCTCAACAAAAGGAAAAGAAAAAGAGTCCATTAAGCCAATAGATAGCAGTGATTCCATTAGTGTTAGAGAAAGTTGTTCTACATGATAACCCTCCTCTCTTGTCTTCCTCACACCAGTCATGAAGGTTTTCAAAGGTAAACACAGTTTAATTTATTTTCTTTATATTTTGTATTTTCTGTATTATCTTGTAATATATTACAGTAATCTTTTTTATATGAATATTTTTGGGTTGTGGAACAAATCATCGGAGTTTCCATTATTTCTTATGGGGAAATTTACTTTGACATGTAAGTGCTTTGGATTACAAGCGTGTTTCCGGAAGGAATTATGCTCACGCACCAAGGTTTTACTGTAGTTCCTCCTTGGCTTTATAGAACCAACTATACAATTACTCATGGATGGAGGTACAGATTCACATCACTGCTAATAAGACCTTTTTGGACCCCTAACAAAACCAAGATACTATGTCTATATTGGACATCGTGCGTAAGTTACACGTGTGAGCCTGGTTCTCATACAGCTTATAAATTAGTTTTCGGGGAAAGGAGATTTGTTTCACCACCAATAATATTAACAGCAAACAAGAATAAACAGTATCTCCCTCTTTACACACCAATAATGGCCAACTAAGTAAGCTGTAGATATTGATTAATGAAGGAGAAGAGGCACATACCATGGAGGGTAGGAGAATCTGCACAGAGAGGCACATGACGTTAGGAGGTTCTATCATGAGCGGCGACAGGTGAAGCTGGAGGGAGTGGGGAATTCTAAGGATTACAGGTTATAACTTCAGGCAGAATTAAGGAGTTCAAAGCTTTGGTTTAATGTACAGAAAGTAGGTAAAAGATGTATGTATTTTTAGGAGAGGTTATAATAAAGGAGGAACAAAACTATTAAGAAACAAGCTTCTTCGAGCTACTTGATTGGCACTTCTCACAAACTATGTAAAGCAGCAAGGCAGTTACACACATCTCCTGTTTTACGATTTATCAGAGTGAGGCTCTAAGAGATTAAGCGCCTTGCACTCTGACAGGCAGTTAGTTACAAGGCAGGACTAATCTACGTTACGTTGCCCATGGTCATAGTCTTCTTCCTTTGCCCTGGGTGGCTTCTGAATTTCAAAATCACAGGGCAGCCTTGCACAATTACCTACAGCCATAAGCCAATGGCAACTTTTGGATAAGGGGAATTTCATATCCATAGGACATGATGAAATAAGTCATGTATTTAGAGCATCTTCAATCTTCTCATTAATCCTTTGTAATGATGAAGTACTAGGTCATCTGCATGTCAAAAACTGCTTCTATGCATCTAAGAATCAGTACCAAAGTTACCATATTTTTGGAAGATACATCATTTGGGAGTATTATCAGATATAAGGGGATTTTAATGTTTTTAAATTTTATTTTTGAGAGAGAGAGAGAGGGAGAGAATGAGCTGGGGAGGGGCAGGGAGAGAGGGTGACACAGAATCCGAACAAGGCTCCAGGCTCTGAGCTATCAGCACAGAGCCTGACAGAGCCCAACGTGGGGCCTGAACTCATGAACCATGAGATCATGACTTGAGCCAAAGTCGGACGCTTAACCGACTGAGCCACCCAGGTGCCCCTAGATATAAGGGAATTTTAAATAATTAGCATCTTTCTTACACAATGGCCAATACACTTTGACAAGACCTAGACCTATTGAGTATGATGCAATTAATAAGTCAGTATAATTCTGAGTCTTTAAGTTTCTATTTTAAGCACATTAAATCTTTAGTCAAAAATCATTAACAGAAAATACAAACACACTAGTCTGCTGAATATGAGCACAAATTCAAGCTAAAAAGGTCTCACTCGTTTTTAGATCAAGAGAACAAAATCAAGGAAGATAAACACTCTGTCTCTCCATCAACATGTAATGTTTCCATTAACATTCCTCTCTGTGGTTGTGTTCTGATTCTATCATTCCTACTCTCCACGAGTTGACTACCTCAATCATTGTAATACGTGGTGTTTTAGAAGAGTATGAACGGCTGTCCTGAATCTCACTGGCTGCTCTTTCGCGATCTTCCAGAGCATAACACAACACTGAAAACGTTTGAAATTCAAGCTGAGGATTCCATTCAGTTCCTCAATCAAATACAGTCCAAGTAGTTTATACTGGGAAACAATCTCATGTCTTGAGTCACAGTTTTAGTGGAAAAATAAAGGCACACAGGCTATGAGACTGAAGCACATTTAGGCAAAGGATCGGTGCAGAGTGAGGGCCACTACCGATGGCAACGACAATGACAACAGCGACAAGAAGAGTAGTAACAGGAATGGTAGTAACAGCCAGCTCTCGAAAGTTCGGTGGGTTCCAAGCTCCAGGCTGTGCATATAACATCAATTACCTCACTTAAATCTCAAAAAGACTCTATAAAGTAAAAACAAAAATCATTAATATTATTATAAATAAAATTTAAATAATTATTAATAACGATTAAATAACTGACATTGAGTATTTACCAAGTGTCTAAAATTTTACAAGCTCATTGCATTTAATCCTGCTGAAACCCTCCAAGCTTCCCTGAGGGAAACTGGCCATTTTTTTTAATTGAGGTATAACTGTCATGTAACATTAGTTCCTCAATTTTTTAATTGTGGTAAAAATGTCATATAACATGATTCAAAATTTGTATTGTGAAATGATCAACAGAATAAGGGTAGTTAACACCCACCACTACGGAGTTACAAAAAATTTTCTTGTGATGAGAACCTTCAGCATCTACTCACTTAGCAACCTTCACGTAAGCAGTACGATATCAGTAACTACAGTCTGAAATGCCCGGACATAGGATCAAAGATGTTGCTACTGAAATTGTTGCTGCCTTCTCCCTCCAGGTGAGGAAGGGAAGTACTGAGACTGAATGTGGTTGAGGAGCCTGGAGGACCCAATGTTTATAAACATTCCTGTAAACAGGAACACATCTAGTTTGGGCGGGCACTTCTGCAAGGGTGGTATAAGCACGACATATAAAAGGGTAGGAGTATATCAAGAATTAGGGGTTCCAGATCTGATAAGCCCCTACTCTTTACAGATGGTGTCAGGAGCAGCGCTGTGTTCTTGTTGGGGAATTTGAAGGCATCGGAGAGATGCTACAATAGTTAAGTTGCATCTCCTCTTATGCCATGTGGCCATTGTGCTTCAGAAGTTTGCGTCTGTCCCTGGCCAGTGAAATCAGGAGCTCACTCCAGCACAGGAGTGTGGCGTATCAGTGGGTGACCACATGTCTCCTCTTCAATCGCCACTCCTCCTGAAGCAATGTAGCAGGGTTAGAGGACTATCCCATTTTACAGAGAAACAGAGACTTAGCATCCCTACGTAGCTTGCCCGACTTCATTCAAGTAGTAAGTGGTCAAGCCAGTTTCAACCTCAGGCTGGCTAACTCCAGCTCCATTATTACTGCTGCACTACATGTGAATCAAGTACTGTTTGAAGAAACGGTCCTCTCCTCCCTGCCCAGCTACGTGGATAACAATGTTATCAATTGTATCTTTTTTCTTTCGCCTTCAAAAGATCATTTCATCTCATACAATTTTTCCTGGTTTTACATTTGCTTCTCAGGCTTAAAATACATGGCCAATTAAAAATTGTCATTGTGTGTTGCATTTAGTCATTTACATTTTTTTTGTTCTTCTTACATCTTTATCTTCAATCTTTGTAAAAAAAATATTCTTTTGAATAATTTCACATTCTACCATCATATTTGGTCATAATCACATTTGATTCTGCTTTTGCTCAATAGATCGCTTCGTTCTATTTTGGTGACAACTCAGATGAGACTAGTATGCTGAGAGCTACTTTAAGGAGAGTGGTTTCAGGGCACCTGGATGGCTCAGTTGGTTAAGTGTCTGCCTTCCGCTCAGGTCAGGATCTCATGGTTTGTGGGTTTGAGCCCCACATCAGGCTCTCTGTTGTCAGGGCAGAGCCTGCTTTGGATCTTCTGTCTCCTTCTCTCTCTGCCCCTCCCCTGCTTGTGCTCTCTCTTAAAAAATAAACATTAAAATATTTTTTTAAAGTTTTAACATTTATTTTTCAGAGAGCGAGAAACAGCATGAGTAGGGGAGAGGCAGAGAGAGAGGGAGACACAGAATCCGAAACAGGCTCCAGGATCCAAGCTGTCAGCACAGAGCCTGACGCAGGGCTCCAACTCATGAACCCTAAGCTGAAGTCGGAAGCTTAACCAACGGAGCCACCCAGGTGCCCCTAAAAAAATTATTTTTAAAGAAGAGCAGTTTCAATGACCTCCCTCCAATCTGCCCCTTGAGGTCAAGGCCTTCTTCCCCTAGCCAGTGACCGATGTAGAGTGGGTGCCCAGGAAATGTGTTTCAAGTTAAACATCACAACCTTTATGAGTCAGCAAGTGATAGATTTTATTCTTTGTTTTTGCTCCTAGAAATGAGGCCTTGAAGAGTGGCAGGAGGGGTTGGGAGGGAGTTTTAAAATTTAAATACTGAAAGACTCCATAGAGTGAATGATTTCTAAGTACTGGGGAAGGATGGGGTGATAGATAATGATTTCAGGTAACGCTGAGTTAGAACATTATTTTTATTTTCTTGATTAAAGCGAGGATAAACTTTAAAATCTTTTCCAGTGCAGCAATACAGAGAAGAAAGGTATTTTTATAAGACTAGCCACTGGCCTATTTTTAAAACTTTTCTGGAGACACAGTTTATATGTCCACGGTCCCAGGTAAGCATTCCACTACTACCTCAGTAAAGGACTGCTATGATTAAAAATAGGTTTAAACTTAAAACTTATCATCCATACATTCCACTCCACAGTGAAATTTCAATTCTTGTAAGCAAACGGCTTTTGTGGTCTTTATGAAATCCCAAGTTTAATGAACCTCTCTAGATATGATTAAAGTGAAGTGATTGAGGCTTGTTACTAAACAGAAAATCCCACTCAACATTCCAATTCTTGAACTGAATAAACCAGATAAGCACCATTCCTCACAAAATGATGTCTGGACAAACCATCTGCTTTGGACCTAAGTGTCACGTGTATTCTCTGCAAGTATTGATCAAAAGGCATTCATTCAGGTCAATCAATTCCTGTTATCACCAAAATGCTTATTAGGCTTGAAGTATTCTACTAATTATCCCAAAGGCTAGCAATGAGGCTAAGACAAGATAAGAAAGCTGAACCAGTTAGTCAATGAAGCCTTGGACATGCCAATCACTCATCTGGGGATTTGTTCAAATAGCAATCTAAAGACATGGTTTTTGAATGTCAGGACAGACACTGGTCACAGATGAAAACCAGGACGGGGGTTCAGAGAGTTCTCTCAGGATCAGCAGATTCTATGCTGTTGGTTTTTAGATGATAAATGTAGGATATCAACTATTTAGAACCATCACAATTCTCCGATATTCCAAACTACTGTGCCATCAAGTGAACAATTTAACAGGCTAATTCTTTTTTATTTTTATTATTAGCTTTGTTGAGTTATAATTTACACACAGAGTCACCAATTTCAATTCAATTCAATGAGTTTTAGTCAATATATAAATTCCTAAAACCATCACCAAAAACATGCTATAGAATGTCATATTCATACTAGAAAGTTCCCTTAGTAAACAGTAATTCTTTTCTCTCAATTCCTGGCTCTAGCAGTTATTGGTTTTCTTTCTGTCAAAAAGAGATTCACTTTTTCTAGAATTTCATATAAATGAAAGCATACATTTTTCTTCTGGATCTGCTTTCTTTCATTCAAGATAATGTTTTGACTTTCATCTAGATCACTGGGCATGGCAGTGGTTCAACCTTTTTATTTCTGAGTAGTATCACATTATATAGATATGCCACAATTTACCACAATGTTCACAAGTTGATAGACATTTAGATTATTTCCCAGTTTTTAGTTATAGCAAATAAAACAGATACACACATATATTCAAATCTTTGGGTGAAAATATGCCTTCTCTCTGTTAGAGAAGTACTTTAGAATCCCTGGATGCTATATTGTGTCTATTTAATTATATTTAAAAACTGCCAAACTGTTCATTTTTTAATTAAAAAACCATTTTGTTTATACAACTATTTTGAACAACTATTTTGCTGATACCATAATCTTTTAGAGACTCAGTTGCTCTACATTCCCAAAGCACTTAGTATGGTCAGATTTATAAATTTTAGTTATTCTAATTGGTGTCTATTGGTATCTAGTTGTGATTTTAATTTTCATATTTTTAAATATTTAATTTCTCATATGATTGAGAATATTTTCAATGTACTTATTTGACACTTCTGGACAATCTTTTGTAAAGTGTATATTATATATTCAAATGCTGTATTTTCAAATATTTTGCCCATTTTTAACTTGATTTTATGTATTCTTATTATTGAGCTGTATATCTTTAATATATTTTGAATATAAGTCCTTTATCAGCATATATTTTACAAGTATTTTCTCTCAGCTTGTGGCTTTCCTTTTATTTCTCAAGAGTCTTTTGGGGGGGCAAAAGTGAAGTTCTTTTCTTTTTTTTGGTTTGAGAGTTTCCTTTCTTTTCTCATAAATACTTAAGATAGCATATTTTTTTTTTCATTTGTTTCCTTTGAGAATTTTTATTGCTTTAGCTTTTGTTTTTAAGTCTATAATCTATTTAGAGATAATGAGTGTATATGGTGTGAGGTAAGGGCCAAGATCAATTAATCCATTGAACTATCTATATCATCTATCTCGCATACAGATAAGCAGTTATTTTAGTAACAAAGGACTCCTGAAAAGACAATCATTTAACCACTGAATTAAATTTGCATTTTTGTTGATATTAAGTTGACCATGTATGACCATATATTTCTGAACTTTGTATTCTAGTCCATTGATCTGTAAGTCTACTTTCTCAACAATACCATACTGTCTTTACTATAGTAACTTTATAGTAAGTCTTTTTTTTTCCAAAGCTTGTTTTGGCTATTCTAGGTCCTTTGAATTTTCACATAAATTTTAGAAGAATTTTATGAATATCTTCTGAAGAAAGTCCTCTGAAATTTTAATTGGGGTTGAGTTCAATTTGTAGATCAATTTGAGGAAAATACACCTCTTATAGCACTATTGATTTCTCAGTCAATAAACTTGGGATATCTTTAGATTTATTAGGTCTTTTTAAACATTCTGCAATGTTCTATAATTTTCAGGTTATAAGTCCTCCATTTTTTTTGGTTAAACTTATCCATAAGTAATTATATTTTTGATGCTGTTCTTTACAGTTTCAATCAAAAAATACAATTGATTTCTGTATATTGATGTAACTCGAGACATGGTTAAATTAATTACAAGTTCTAATAGCTTTTTGTAGATTTCTTAGAATTTTCTATATAGATGATTATGTTGTCTATTAATGATAGTTTTATTCAACATACATTTGTCAAATATTTCTACATTTATCATAAGTCTTATATGTTTTCTCTTCTTTTTGCTGTTAATATAAATTACATGGGTCAATTTTCTAATCATAAACTAGCCTTACATGTGGATAAACTCTACTTGGCAATTTTGTTTTAAATTAAAGAAGCAGCAGCTAATATTGCTTGTTGTAATAATTACTATACCTCACATATGAACATTTATTTTTAAATATAGTCAATTAAAGAAACAAATGCAAAGCATGGAAAACATTTTGAAAGATTAGACTTAGAAAAAATATAACTTTGTATTCTTTCCTAAAGCAGTATTTTGTAGAACTGTGATATTTTGTTTTGTAAATTTCCTTAACTTCAGAAAAAGATAATTTGAATCAAATAGTCAGTTCAGTCATCAATATCATGAACACGGAATCTAAGAATAGCAAATATAATTATTTTGTTATTTTATATCATTTGCAGCCCATGTATAATAAATACATAAATTGTATATATGCACACAAAGTAATCAATTCCACTCTTCTCTATCATTGTCTTTAACACTCCCTCACACACATTAACATACACACACACACACACGCACACAAATGCAAACAGGAAGTACCTTAACACATTGGTCACCCAACTGACAAATCCAACATCTGCAACCCAGAGAAATGACTAAGGTCATGGAGCAGCCAAACTGAAAAAGGTTTTAGGAATCATTTTTCTCATGGTCTTAATAAGCAGTATATAGGTATATAGTGTGTGTGTGTGTGTGTGTGTGTGTGTGTGTGTGTGTGTGTGTGTATGGTATAATTGCTTGGAGCAAGTTTGATTCTGTGACTTACCTGTACAGAGCAGATTAAACACAGTACTTTAGCATGAGAAAATTAAACTTGTAATAGGTGCAGAGATGGGAGGATCTGAGAGCCAACAACATAAAGGGAGAGATTACAGAAAGCAGACAAAAGAACTGAAAAGTGTAGCAGCTGGGCCCGCTCAGCGATTACATACTATTGTGCATGATTCATGCCCCTGAGAATAATCACCGAATTTTAGCAGTGTCTAACGGCTATGTTCAAGATGATGAAATGGAGTCATTAAGAATAAGTTAAGTCTAATCAGCCTCTTCTGTGTAACAAGGCATGGAAGTGTTCAATCCATTTGAAAAAGCTGTCCATTAAAATAGTTAAAAATATTTTGGCACTTTTTAGCTTAAGCTTTATTTCTTTTGGGAAATTCACTTGGACAATATGCTTCAACGTCTCTTTGTTCAGTAATGCTGCCTGAAAGAGGAATTCGATGTATCCACAGCAGAGCAGTCACCACATAAGGGCCACACACTCAGCACACTGCCAACTTCAGGGGACGCAATTCGCACAGATTTAAAGTTTAACAACACTCTCCCTGGAATCCTGCAGGACTGCAGCCCGGTCCACAGTGCTGGGATTTAAAGGTTCCCTTCGGTTCACTATTATATCTCCAGGGCTAGGATAGTGTGTGGCACATATTAGGCACTTAATAACATTTTTGTATTAACTATGAATGAATGGATATGTAACTACATTTAAGCTGCAAGAAACAAAATATTTGAGTGCTCAGAACTAATATTTCGTTAAATGCCTGTTTAGAATAGGATCCGAATTTTCTGGATTCTGTTGAAATCAGTGCAGAACATTTGACGAAAAGGTAACAGGGAAGTCTCTATAAAGAAGAGAACTAGGAAAGCTTCAACTTTGTGAATGTCATGGAGGAAGGCTTAGAGTTTTTTCTAAGTTGCCTTTGCTTGCCAGCTCTTTCTTTCCTGGCCAAAAGCGGGGCCCAGAGTGGCTTCCCGCAGTCTCAGGACTGGATCGTGGTACACTGCACGCACAAGGTTTACCCTTCTTTCTTATTCTCTGCTCTTAAAACCTCAGTCTGTTATAAATGGATTTTGTGGTAGTGTTGGACTCTATCTGTTTAATATACTTTGTCAGTTCTAGTTTTGTACCTTATATAGAGAGCACTTAGCCAGATGATGAGGCTAGTGATGACAAGGCATTGAATTTGGAATCTGCAGATTAAAATTCTACATCTGGCTGAACCATTTATGCTAAGATAAATGGTATCATATTTGAAAAAAAAAAGACTCTCAAGTTGCCTGATATCTGTTGTCTATGAGGTTAAAAAACAACTTTTACATTATTATACTATTATGGATAGCAAAGAAGCAATTTGAAATCCAGTGTTTCCATACTTTATGATGAATTAAATGCTGAAAACCCTATAAGAATATTAAAAATTAACCATTTTTGCAACTTTATTAATTTTTTTTAAAGGCACACTGGGATACCAGCCAAGCACAACAGTTTGTACATAGTCATTAGATGTGTGTATTGGCTTCGAAGATACGTCGAAGAGAATAGGGGAATGGATTAAGAAAACAATTTTTTATAGTATCTTGTAATTCATATCTTTTATAAAGTCAAAAATAGTTTTGAAAATCCTGTAAACCATATGCTATTTATAGACCTATGGCCAGCTTGTCAGATGTAATGGTTTTCTCATATTGGTCATTAATCTTGGTTTCAGCAATAATTGCAGAGCCCCATAAATTTCAAATACCCATGGAATTTCATGGTCTGAAATTATTCTGCAATTTAATGCTCTAGCATTAAAAATAGACCAAGAATTCAAGAATTTGTTTTCTTTTAATCAGTTGCAATGTAAAATGTTTATGAATCTCAATCTTGAAAAACTATTTTAATATGATGAAATATTTTGGAATGCTTTACAAAGCCCTAACAGGATTGAATTACATCTTTTATATTGGAATCAACAGAGGAACTTTTTAAAAAGCCGTATTTAGCTGCAAAGTTTTACAAGATTATGTTTAAGGTGCAACTTGAAATCACCTTCCAGATGTCTCATTTATAGAAGATGACTGGTTCATCCATGAATCACCGATATGTCAGTCTCCTTCTGCATAGAAGTTTTATGCAAACTAAGGAAATACCAAAGTCCTCTGTTCTCTTGGGTCCTTTATTATAGGATCCACTCAGTTTGTATGGCCTTTTGATAATGAAAGCCAGAATTAGAAGACAGGCCATGCTTCCAATGGGGTCGACATTTTAGTAATTGGCCCTAATCACTGTGGAATATTATATCCCAGGTTTAGGCTTCTTTCCATCTTCCATATTTTATTCATCAATCATGGTTTCTGTCATAACTTGGCCAGAGTCTCCGGAATGCTGTATTTTGTTAAAACAACCCTACATTTCCTGAAATAGACACTCTATGTATCCTAAAGAAGACTTTGGAGAAGGTCTTCCTTCTTGAATGAAGTTGCATAGAAAAAACACACTCTTAGCTTAATAATAATCATATGTTAAATATCTATGACATATAATTTCTGAAAATCCTTTGGTGAATCAACTTTTATTGCATAAGACTGTTTCAATTAAATAATGAGGAAAATTTCACATTATCTGACAGAAAGCCGATGATACAATAGAAGTATTATCTTGTATCAAAGGCTGTTTAGTTGGGACATCACAGTATTTTTCATTCAGAACTCATGATAAACAACTGAACAGATTTTATAACCTTCTGGAGATTCTTATTTATCAAATATTTATCTTTCTGTGGCTTTACAGATAGAACTCAAAGCCCTCTATGAAATTGTCTTCATATAAACCTGGGTAAGAGGAGCTCTCTTGCCCTGGACTCAGAACTGAAAGGGCTCATATCACAAGTTAATAAATTCAACAAGAAGAAAACGGGCACATCATCAGTGACATAGCATAATGTGTAACATTTATGTAAATATTACTCTCTTGGCTAATACTCTTCAGGCACCAAGGAATTTTATTTCTTTCTATGTGTTGTCCCTTGTCTTCCAGAGAAAGGTGGTGACATCCTCTTGCTCTCAATGTCATGAAGGTTTATGAGTTTTACCTCTGCTGGCAGCAGAGACAGACACGGCTCATGCAACTGAGAAGGCATAGCTGTTGAGGCTGGGAAATATAACACACTTTAAATATTTGTTAGCTTGACTTACAAGTTTTAAGTTTTTAGCCTCTATTTGTACTTTTGCCTCAATGCCTACCTTCATATATCTGACTTCTCTTCTCTTGCTAATCTCTGCTCCTAGCATCTGTCTCTAGAGACACTCTACCCATTTTGAAATACTTGCCATTTCCTAAAACACTCTTACTTCTCACTAGCCACCTCCTTTCATAGAATAGCCCTCCTTTGTCTTCTGAATTAAATTTTGTTGTATTCAAGATTCTATTCGAGTGTTAACACCTCTTTAAAATTTTCTCAAGCATGTCACACTTCAACACAGATTGATCAAAAATAACACTTAAAATATGAAATGCTAATATTAAGTGCTAATGTTAAGTCATAAAATACCGAGAGCTAAAAATTAAGTGCTGATTTCTATATTTATATAGTGCCTAGGACATAGTAAGAGTTCAGTATGTTTGCTGTTGTTGTTATTAGTTCCTGTTAAACTTAACTACCCTCCCTCTACTTCCCTCCCCTGCACACACTCTAGATTAGTTAACTCTATTATATGAGTTTAGAGCATTCTGTACTTCCATACTGGCCATTACATACTTGACTAAACTTTCACTTTCTGAGTCTATCTCATTCATTCTTGTAAGCCAAGGATCCAGTATAAAACTGAATCAATGAATTAGTTTCCAGAGGGAAAATAAGAGGTGAGATTTGGAGAGATATGTGAGGGTGTGGAATACAGAAGTAGGTACGAAGATGATGATTACATTAAGCAATTTTTAAAGGAAACTTTAAAAGATATAAGGAATATATTTATAAAAGTAAAATAAGGGATATTTGAGGTATTTCCCCACCAGAAAGTGGTAGAGAATTGTTCAATTAATGAGTTCACCCCAACCTTTGATTCCAGTTCCATTAGAAATATCAACTTCCCAACATCAACTGCTAAGACATTTTTTTTTCAAATTTAATGTGCCTTGTTTATATCTTCTTCAAGAAAAAAAGTCACAGTTAAGCCTGAGGTAATTCTTTTTAGTGTAATCACCCAGCGTATGTTGGTTCTAAATAATGTCATATATTTGCTTTAAGCACAAAATATAATTATAAACATAAGCATAAATATTAACACTTCTGGAAAAATGGAGTTTGATACAGAAGTTGCAATGGAGGTTTAGGAAACTATCCTTACTCTGCTCAGCTTTTATTTTTACTAAGTTTATTTATTTATTTTGAAAGAGAGTGAGCATGAGAGAGGGTGGGGGCAGAGAGAAAAGGAGAGAGAGAATCCCAAGCAGGCTCTGTGCTATCAGTCTGTCAGCATAAAGCCTGATGTGGGGCTTGAACTCACAAACAATGAGATTAGGACCTGAGCCAAAATCAATAGTTAGACGCTTAATTGACTGAGCCGCCTAGGGATCCTATGACCAGCTTTTATATGGATTTAGCAATACTATGGTTTTATTTGATAACCTATATTAAGAGGACACCAATTCTGGATAGCGTAGACATCTGATCTATTTCTTTGTCAATATACTGCTAAACAATGAGATAGGTGGTACCCAACACAGTCGAGTTTCTTTGGATTGGTTATTCACTATTTTTTTTTAATGTTTATTTATTTTTGAGAGGGAGAGAGAGACAGAACAGGAGCAGGGGAGGGACCGAGAGAGAGGGAGATGCAGAATGTGAAGCAGGCTCCAGGCTCTGAGCTGTCAGCACAGAGCCCAATGTGGGGCCCGAACCCACAAACCGGAGATCATGACCTGAGCTGAAGTCAGACGCTTAACCGACTGAGCCACCCAGGTGCTCCTTTTTACCTGAGTCACAAGAAGTATCTCACATACTGTTTTTGTTTACATATTTTTGACAACAGAATTCCTCTTTTTAGAAAATACTTTTGTGCACTCCAGAAAAATATTGGAATGTATGCAGTGAAATGACAATTGTAATTATTGAGACTCAGTAAAAACTCCTCTCTTTTATATCTTATGTCCCTGATTTACAAAACAATAAGTTTATTTTATCTTTTTAACTTTTCCTCTTTCTTTAAACTTAGTTATAACTGACCAACTACATTAAAAATCAAGAAATGGGTCTCCATATATATATATATGTATATATATATATATGTAATATATGTGTGTGTGTATATATATGTGTGTGTGTGTATATATATATGTATATATATATGTAAAAGACTGATTTTCTTACTCTAGGGCTGGTAAAAATTAGTATTAAAAAACACAGCAAGGAAATAAACATGTTAAGCAGAAATTAAGTTAAATCTTCCAAAGTCTGTTATGTTCAATAATCAGTCTTAGTGAGATTTTAAGTCTATGAGTATTAGAAGAAAACATTGCATGAAGGTAAGGTAACATAACTGTATTACTGTTAATAGCTTTTTAAAAAGTCTTTTCTTTGGGAGCTCATTATTCTGAACAAAATTATAAACCATATTAAAAAGTACTTCCATCTCAGTTGAAAATTCTTTAAAAGACACTACAAAGAGCTAGGTAAGGTAGGCAAATTTAATAGCTTTAACCCTCTAATTACATTTCCACTATCTGTGCTTCCGCACACGCATGAACTATCCCAGTGAAATCACACAGAACCATTGTCATGCGGCTAACACACATAATTCATGTATGTGACACAACTAGTCTACAAAACGTTGATACGTTAAACAGCGGAGGGATTAGATTTTTAAACCACGTTAAAGGAAGTAGTGGAGAAAACATCTGGAAAAGAACAGGCTGATTGGAATAGACCTGCATGGATTCGCCAATGGAAGGTCACATTAAACTAATCTCCAAAAGAGCTCTGAGAGTATTACTGCCAAAATAGACAAATGCAATTCAGGGATGTGATACATTCAGATTTTCAAGGATCCCATGAAAATACTGGAGCTTAACATCAGTCTAGCAATGCATGGTCTTTTCTCTTTTTCTTTTCCATTGTTTGCAAAGATGGCTATCTGACTTGTTTTTAAAATACATATGGATAGGCAGAAACAGCCATATTCATGTGGGAAATATTTATTGTGCCTACTCTGTGCCAGGCAGGAACTGAGATTAGAGGAAACAAGTGATGTATCTTCATCCCTGAGACTCCAGAATCTAATCTGAGAGCCAGACAACTGCCCTGACCATGTAGTAGAGAAACACTAACTCAGACTAAGGTTTTGCATGATCTGCTTGAGATGTTTAAGGGCAATTTGAATTTTAATACTAACGATGAGGATAATCTTCATTCCTGTCCAATGGTGAGGCGATAATATCTATCTATCTATCTATCTATCTATCTATCTATCTATCTATCTATAATAGAATCTTAAAGCAAAATATTACGTAAATTCTTTTAGTTATTTCTGCAGTAGCTTTATCTCTCTTAAAATTACCTTAAACCCTACTGAATAGACGAGTCATTTAATCAAATTGGAGACTTCAGTTATGACTTGAATCTAGCTGCATATTGCATGTCTAATCATGGAACTATACAGCCATAGAGAAACTTTGCCATTTGCAACAACATGGATGGATCAGAGGGGATAATGCTAAGTTAAATAAGTCACTCAGAGAAAGAAAAATACCATATGATGTTACTCATATGTGGAATTCAAGAAACAAAACAAGTGAGCAAAGAAGAAAAAAGAGACAAACAAACAAACAAACCGCACTCTTAAATATAGAGAATAAATTGGCGGTTGCCAGAGGGGAGGCTTGTAGTGGTGTGGGAAGAGACAACTTTAGCAGGTGAAGTGGATTAAGAATTCACTTACCATAATGAGCACTGATGAATGTATAGAACTGTTGAGTCATTATATTGCACACCTGAGACTAATATAACACTATATGTTAATTACACTTGAATTTTTAAAAAAGATATTTTTTTTAAATCAGCTAGAGAGTATCACAGAAAACTCTGGTTCAGAGAGCCTTGAAGTCTGTTCTTGAATACAAAAAAAATCTTTTTATGGTCAAATAGTCTAGAAATCAATGGACTAAATGAAGGTAAACAAGGTTTTCTCCTGTAAGAATTCTCGTATTTACTCTACCAACGTGTACGGTATTTTCTGTAAGAAGACAGCATTTCCCAAACTTCTTTGACTAAGAACACTTCATGGGGGATATTAATTTGAAAACTCTTTGGAAAATATTGCCTTAGCCCAACTCATTTGCAAGACAGAATTAAGATTCATTGAGTTAAGTGATTTACTAGAGTCAACTCTAGTGAGCCAAGACTAGGAACAGAGATTTAGATTTTCAATCCGGCACTGGTTCTTCCAAACCATGGTCTTCAATTTGTATACACACATCTCTGAGAGCACAGAAAGATTTTCCAGACATATGTAGGCACCTAGAGTTTTAAGGGGCTCTAGCTTCAGATTTGTTTCTTAAAATTGACCTGCCTAAGAACCAGTCTGGGGATTGATCACGAGGGCAGGCTTGCTCTCTCCTTCCCTACATCCCCTTCTGTAATGGAACACTGGAGGGAGTGATTTCCTTTTAGGGAAAAGCAATGTGATTTTAAGGATTTTAGTTGGATGTCATTGGCTATCCACAGAATTAGGAATAGGAATGGCAAACTAAATCTCGTCACTCCGGTTTACACAGTACTAGTCTCCTTAAGGCAATAGCTGTCAATACTCACAGAACCTTATTAAATTTTGATAGCAGTAGCTACCTATGTGCCATTGATTGATGAATTAAATAACTTTTATAAATCATTATATTGTAACTTACATACCAGAAGCTCTTATATAGGTACACAATACCTTTCTTTCTATTATTTTGGATGAACTACCTATGCGTCTAAGGCCAACCTTTCCACGCATGTACTAAATCTCTCACCTGCTATAGATAGAACATCATTTCTGCCTTTCTCTTCTTGTCTCCTGCATCTGAATGTTTTTACATTTGATTGGATTTCTCATCGGCACACTTACATACTATTTTGCTCTCATATTAAAAACAATCCTCTCTTGAGCCCACTTCCTCCGCCAACTATTTCTCGATTTTTTGTTCCCCTTTACAGCAAAGCATTTCAAAAGAGTTACCTACACACACTGTCTCTATTTTCTCTCTTCTGATTCTCTACAAAACTAATTCCCATGAATCTTTGATCTCTAAAATGCAAAGCTATTCTTGTCAAGGTCACCAAAAGTCCTCCACATTAATAAATCTAATGGGTAATTCTCAGCTTTTATCTTACTTGAGGACATTCGATATGGTTTATGACTTCCTCCTGTTTGACCTACTTTCTTCACTGGGCTTCTAGAACACTACATTCTCCTGGTTTTCTTTGTATCTCTCTTGCTACTCCTTCTTAGTATCCTTAGCTGGATCCTCCTAACATCCCTAAACCCTTGATATTAGAGTACACAGGGCTTTCTTGTTTATCTTCTCTTCTATAAACTCTCTTCTTGTGACCTCATCCAGCCTGATGGCTTTAAATACTATCTATATACACATGACTTTCAAACTTCTGTATTGAAGAATCTAGCTTCTTCTTGGTTTCCAGACTTATATACTGGAATATCTACTTGAAATCTCTACTTTGGTGTCCAAAAGGCACCTCAAAATGTAAATTTCCAAATGCTGCTCTTCCAGTCTTCCCCTCCAATAGTCTGTCTTTTAGTTTTTCTATTTACACTAAAAACTCAATCCTTCACTTTTTCATCCTTCTCTTTTTTTTAATAAATTCAAAAAAATGTTTAAACATTTATTTATTGTTGAGAAACAGAGAGACAGAGCACAAGCAGGGGAGGGAGACACAGAATCAGAAGCAGGCTCCAGGCTGGGAGCTGTCAGCACAGCCCCTGATGCAGGACTCGGACTATGAGATCATGATCTGAGCCAAAGACAGATGCATAACTGACCGAGCCACCCAGGCGCCCCTCATCCTTGACTCTTTTCATTCTCACATTTCATGCCCAATGCCATTGAGAAATCTTTTAAGCTTGAATTCAAAATATCCCCAAACTATGTCCGTTTCTTACTACTCCCACCGCTACCATTCGCGTTCAAGAAACTATTATCTCTTGCTTGGACTTCTGTTTCTATCTTTGTACTCCAACCCCATAACACTTCCTCCTTCCTCTTCTAAAACCTGTCACAGCAGCCAGGTTGTTAAAACATTTGCTCGAAACATTTGTATGGCTATTTACCTTACTCACAGAAAATAGCAAAGAGCTTACAACAGCCTACAAGACCCTATATGACTGGGTTCTCATGAGCACTTCACTATTAACCTCCAATTCCATCCATCTGTTCTAGCCAGCCCAAGCACCACTGCGGTTCTTTATGCGTGCCAGACTGCTCTCAATGAAGGGCATTTGCTCTTGCTGTTCCCTCGGTCTGTGACACTTTTCCCCAAATGAGCCAACTTCATGGCTCCTTCCCTTATCTCCTTCATGTCTGTTCAAATTTCATCTCTTCGGAGAGATCCCTCCCAGTTTAAAATGACAAAAACTCCTCAGGCCTTCCTCTCACTCTTCGATGCTTTATTTTTCTCCATGTCAATATCACCTTCTAATGTAATTTACTTATTATGTTTATTATATGTCTCCACACACTAGAAAATAAACTCTGTGAGATGAGACTTTTGTTATTTTACTTGCTATGTTATTTCAAATGTGGGGAAAAAGCATGTTTGGAAAGATACAAAATATACCACTTTGGGAGCAGAGAACACATTTGGGGAGGAACGGTAAGGAATAAAACTGGATAGAAATGACCAATAGCTTTAATTTTATTATTTGTAGCATGTTTTGGTTTTTAATGATAAAGGACTCAATCATAGCAAGAGTTTATTTTTCTTTCATGTTAATGGTGGGTACAAGGGTTCTGGCAGTATCTTTCCTCTGAACTTTCCAAAAGATTAAAACATTTTATAGTGTTAAAGAAATACAATTTACTAAGAATGAAAGAGGGTGGCACATCAGGCAATTGTAGCCCTGAATAGCTGGAACACAGATTGGAGAGAAGGGCAAAAGGCAGAAAACGGGATGAGAAAGAGCACTGGCCGAGCAGAAGGTAATAATGGTAAGAGTGGCTATTTTATAAAAGGGTATTTGGGACAGAGGTCACAGAGCAGTGCCTTAACATGCATAGAAATTATGGAGGGGTTTGTTTTAATGTGCAAATTCCAGTTCAGTTGGTCTGAGAGGGGCTGTGTCCCTTGTAAGACTCTGCCAGGTGAAGCCAATGTTGCTGGTTGTAGAGCACAGATAACAGGATCCTGTAGTGGGGAATGTCTAATTTGGCAACACGCTGGACAGAATCCCCTATAGCATTACAGAAAACACTGATGTCTGGCTCCAAATCCCAAAGTTTCTAATTAAATATCATTGGGAGTGGTCTGGCTACCACCAATTCTTTTATTTATTTATTTATTTATTTATTTATTTATTTATTTATTTATTTAAGAGAGCAAGAGTGCAAGTTGGGGAACCGCTCCCACCGATTCTTTTATTTATTTATTTATTTATTTATTTATTTATTTATTTAAGAGAGCAAGAGTGCAAGTTGGGGAGAGGGACAGAGGGAGAGAGAATCTCAAGCAGGTTCCATGCTCGGCGCAGAACCGGAAGACATGGAGCTCAATCTCACGACCACGAGATCATGAAAAAAATCAAGAGTCGGATGCTCAACCAACTGAGCCAACGAGGCCCCCAACTACCCGATATTTTAAAAGGTGATTTTAAAGTGCAGCAGAATTTAAGAATCGCTATAGGGGGTTCCAGTTCAGGTGACTTCCTGGTAAATTGCCTCTTCTGAGGCCTCCCCTCGTCGTGCCTGTTTGCTTCAGTCTCCTTCTGAGGGGTTTCGGGGCAGAGGTCTACTTGATGCTGCTGCTCAGCCAAGGCCACATGACAAGGATCAGGACCCAAATGCAGACACAGGCTGTACATTTACCCAGTGTGCTTTTTACTGAATGAGGCCTGGCTGGTCAATTATTTCGAGTACCTGAATCAATATTATATCCAATGCGAAAGTAGGGAAAGCTTCTGAGGAAGTTCTCAGAGATACTGCCCCCTGTTGTCAGACGATCGAATTATTTGATCATTTAATTCATTCATTATGTTCAAAATGTAACAATGGCTTGATATGTGCAAGGCAAACAACTTAATGGTGAAGAAGACAGACTTTCTGCAGTTCTAGTAGGGCTTACTGTCTACCAGTTATGACATACCATAAACAACTTACGGCATGACTGCAGACGTATTTATAATGTGGTCATTGTTGTATGCAAATTCGGCCTCCTGGAAGCATGAGTAGGTAGAGGTCTGAGGCAAAGGTTTGTCCCAAGTGATGGAAAAGCTGACACCTCAAGGGTGAAGTCATAATCAGTGAGGAGAAGGGGTAGGAGGCAGAGGGAATCTGCTGTTGAATATTGAGTGTTAGGTTATTTCTCATGGGAATTTTCAGCTGTGTAAGCCATTTCCTTTCTCCTTCTTCTTCAAGTATTTTTAGATAAAGACTTTGGTAACCATTATCCTAAATGTTTTACTGTTTTGTTTTCAATATGAACGATCCAATCCATGTCACCTATGGTTCCAGACCAGACAAACTGACAGGAAGCAATGAGAAACATGAAGCAGGGGAGCTGTGCTCTACTGTAGTTGCAATGTGGACAATTATTTCGGAAGGAGTTGGTGTGGAAGGAAGGGAAAAAGGAAGTGAAGGGTGTGAGAAGAGTCTAGAGGTTGTGAGGCCATCTTGAAGACAGGTGCTCTGGATCCAGTGAAGGACGTTGATGTCCTATACCGGGGATTTGACTGAAGAGAAGCAGCCTGTATGAGGGGTGTCATTACAGGATTTTGTGACCCACTAGAGGGATCTGGTTGGGGAGTGAAAGGATTTAACGATGACCTCAAGGATTCAGACTCCATGACTCACTTGAGGGTTTCTTTCCTGTGTTTCATGAGTTTCTAACCTCATTACGACAATTTCTTGACCATACTCCAATTCCCCAGTCTCTATTATTGTCTAATTACTTTAATATCTAGTAATTCTAGATTTTCGATGACACAAATATCTCCAAAAATTTTGTAACAGTAGGAAAAAGTGTAGAAAGTCAAATTACTTAATTTTTTAAAAGATCTTCTCTCTTTTTTATGAGAAATAGATTACTATGTCCATGGAAGCATGTTGCTAGGCATTCCTTATTTTCCATGTGTCTTAGAACACATTGTTGCTTAGTCACTGGGCCATTGCAGAGCTGACTGTGAGATACAGTTGTATGCTGGGAGGTAGGGATGGAGTGGACATGCCAATTAGATGGAAAAAATAGTACCTACTCTTAGAAACATCCAATCAAGCGGTGCCTGAGTGGCTCAGTTGGTTAAGGATTCGACTTTGGCTTAGTTCGTGATCTCGTGGTCTGTGATTTCGAGCCCCATGTCAGGCTCTGTGCTGACAGCTCAGAGCCTGGAGCCTGCTTCAGATTCTATGTCTCCCTCTCTCTCTTCCCTTACCCCACTCATGCTTTGTTTCTCTCTGTCTCTGAAAAGGTGAATAAATCTTAAAAAAATGTAAGAAAAAGAAACATCTAATCGAGGTAAGAATTTAAAACTCAAACATAAATTGCCAAAAATCTTGACAAAATACCATGACAATGTCATGGAATTCATCTTTACCTTGGTTGATCATTTTGTTCAGATATACTTTTCAAGTATTAAATAAACACCTATCCTATGAGATAGCAAAATACTTAGAAGTGAAGACCTATATATAATCTTTAAAAAGTTGACAGAAACCATAATTGTAGTTTTCAACTCTCACTCCAAGCAAGTGCCATTCCAAAATTGATTTTAATTTTTAGCATACTTCCAAGCAATACAAATATTAGGTGAGGAATGGGCAAAAGAGATGTTATTATATTTCAGAATTTTTTGTTAGAATTCAACGGTTTTAATAGGTTGTGGGGAGAGGCAATTCAGCAATTATTGGGAAAACTATAGGTCTAACACAATTGCCTTTCATACTATTATAATATTATGATTATAACATACCTATATATTATAATGCTATTACATGTAAACTAACACCAAATCAAAATCTGAAACTAATTCAGATGATAGCCTTATTCCCTAACAGCATTTTCCTTACCAAAGATTAGAAAATTTGATAGAAACATTTTTCTCTCCCTCTCTCTCTGCGCCTCCCCTGCTCATGTGTGAACTCGTGCTCTCTCTCTCTCTCTCAAAATAAATAAATAAACTTTACAAAGATAAAAATATGAAGAGAATAAAAATGCAAAAAATAAAAATATGAAGGGAGGAGGAAAGCAAGATAAATTCTAGGAAAGGACGTACATGTACACTTAAAGAGTTTAAGGAATTTGGTGCATGCATTTTTAGCAAAGGAAAGACTTAGATTCTACTAGCTAGAACAATGGCTAGAACCATGGCAACGGCATTGTGAGATTTACTCTTCTGACATTTATATTCTATTGATCTGAAAAGTTTGATAATTTCCCTAAAATTGAGAGATCAGACACTCAGAAAAAATATTCATATTTTTGATATGAATTGATTGATATGTTTGATATTTTGATTGAAATGTGCAGATGGTAAAAACCTAAGGAATTCCTGTGTTTTAATTACTTCTATATTTTTTTCATTTGAGGAAGTAACTTATTTGTTTTCAGTTATTTGCTGTTCGAATTATTTTTACACATTTAATTTTATGAGTGCTTTGGAGAAGTCGTATGGGTAGGTAGAATACAAATGCAAAAATGGGGAATCAGAAAAGTAGAATGCTTTGTAAAAAATTAGTTCACTTATAATGTAGGAGCCCGTTAGAAGGATCTCATTCTTCAGGTTCCCTATTACATCTACTGTGGAATTGCAATGATGTTGACTGCAACTACCACGTGTTGGCTAACAAGCTCTAGTCTGTGTTATCTCATTTAATAGTTAAAGGCATCCAAAAGATGGGGGCTACTGTCCCTCTTATATCACAAGACACAAAGATGAAGGAGCCTATACAACTCAAGTTTGGGGAGGAGGTTCATAATTGTATCTTCTTCAAGTTCATAAGCTCTGAAGAACCTTTTAATGTTTCTTGTTTGTATTTAGGTTAACTGAAGCCCATATTTTATAGAGAACTATGACAATCACTCAGTAGTTCTTTAGGTCACTTTATCAAAGCTTGTGGTGGGCCCCATCTATATAACAGTAGTGGAGGGAATGAAGAGGCCCGATTGGATAACACAATATGGGAATAATATGTTAAAATACAACACAGGGACCACTTTCAACACTTCTACTGAGGATTAGGTAGTCCTATTAGTTTTGATCCATTCGATGCCATTCTCTCCATTCTGAATGAATTTTATTCTTGTTCTTGTTCTTATAATGTTAGTTATTAACACTATACTTAACTCGGAAGAGGGACCTGCAGGAAACTTGGTGGCTTTCACCTCTAAGCTTTTATCTCCCCGTGACTTCAAAATTATAAATTCTTGGCTTTGGGGGATGTGATAATAAAAAGGGGCAGACCAAACCAAACCAAAACAAACTTTACAACTTTACAAACGGTGGGAATTAGCTTAATAGCGTATAGCCACACTTATTAGTAAAGGGTCTAACAAGCTGGATGCATGAAAGTTAGCCCCAGAAAAGACAAGAACCAGTCTATGCTAGCCAGAACAAAGGCTGATATTGTGAGATTTCAGGGCCATAATATACAGGCTTCAAAAAAGAGTTCTGGTCAGCGAGACATAAAGGAAGTGCTTCATTAGCTATCATAGCGCATACCTCTCAGGCTTGTACCACGGGGCAGCACGCAGCAAGGGCATGGGCGCAAAGAATGAGCTATTCACTCAGGTTGCATAATCTTGCTCTGTTTCAGCCTCCTGGGTTGACAGCTTTCAAGTTAAGCATGGAAGGTTCTAAAGAAACAGTCTTACATTCTTCAGTGATAGAGTTTGTTTTTGGAAAATGCCTATCTAAAATAAGGAGATAAAATAAGTTGTGTCTGTGAGCGCGATTTATCACACTGGAGGTCTTTCCCGGGCATAGCGATCTTTTTATGATTGCTTTGAACACTTTGGGAAAATGGTTCTACGGAAATATTGGTCGCAAATGAAATTATTTGCAGTTTCTATGTCATTCAAGCCTATGCAATCATATGAATATTCATTTTACAGTGAAAGCTTACTTTGTAAGTAGGAAAATTACAGTAAAATGCTTTGCAAAGATACTGAGTGGAAGAAAAATCATTCTATGCAGTTTTCAGGAAAACTACTGTGAATTCCAGTTTTTTTCCCCATAATCTAGAGTCATAGACCACTGTCCCTCAAGAAAACACAAAACTACATAACTCAAATTCAAATTAATGGCAACATTCCTGGAACCATTTTATGTATTCTCTGTGCTTTCAAGATAAATGTATTATAATTAGGTTCTGATTTACAATAATCTCCTAGATGTCAATATCAGTATTAAACAGTATTGCCCAAAGACCCGGGGATCCAACTTCATAAAATTGTATAAAGATGCTGAGAATGGTTCTCAATGTGAACCACAGTGAAGGGAAAATAAACAAGGCTAGAAAATCTATATATTATGTTGCTATCATAGAATTTTCAAGAAAATATCTAAAATATCAAAGAAATCATATAATTCAAATTCATATTTAACATTATTCTTGTGAAGAATAGCACCATTGATGCACTCAAATATATTGGAGATATTTATTTTCTAAAATAACAGTAATTTTTGGCCTACACTTGTTTGGAATTTTACCAGATACTCAAATGGAGCAGTGGAAAATCATTACTGGAAAACATTAAAAACTCTGAAATATACGAACCAAAATACTTTAAAATAACTGTTTAAAATTAAAAGTTTTAATTTTAGTTATTTTCCAGGAGGAACAATAATTTCTTATTTAAATCACTAGATGTGAGCAATGACTTTAAAGTCTGCCCAGTCTCATCTGTAACAGTGTCAGAGAATATATATTGTATTCACAAGACCCCCAAGGACCTTCATCTAAAACAAAGATATTTCTTTTTTTTTTTTAATTTTTTTTAACGTTTATTTATTTTTGAGAGACATAGAGACAGAGCGTGAGCAGGGAAAGGACAGAGAGAGAGGGAGACATAGAATCTGAAGCAGGCTTCAGGCTCTGAGACATCAGCACAGAGCCTGACGCGGGGTTCGAACTCACGAACCGCAAGATCGTGACCTGAGCTGAAGTCGGACACTTAACCGACTGAGCTACCCAAGTGCCCCAAGATATTTCTTAATTAACAGACAAAGTCAAAATCACTCACTAGAATGTAGCTCTACCTACAGCTACAAAGCAGTTTGTCTTAAGTCTCTATATTTACTCTATATTTCTCACTTGGTAAATGACAAGTAGTTTTACACTAAAAGTCTATTGTGGATGCAGACTCTCTAACTAGTCTTTAATCTATTTTTCATAAAAAACACATGCTGTGGGGTCAACTGTATCTATGTTGAAGTCCTAACCCTGAGTTGTTCACAATGTACATCTCATTAGAGACCAGGTCTTTAGAGAGGTAAGTACCTTGAAATGGGGTCAAACTGGTGGGCCACCAATATGGCTGGTGTCCTTAGAAAAGGTGAAATTTGGAACACAGACGCACATACCGGGAGGATATCGTAGGAACATGAAGACAGTCATCTAGTAGTGAAGCGGAGAGGCCTGGAGCAGACCCTTCCCTCACAGCCCTCAGAAGGAAACAACTCTGCCAGTGCCTTGATTTCAGATTACTAGTTTCCAGATCATGAGCCATTTTCTGTTTTAAACCACTCAGTTTGTGGTACTTTATTACAGCAGCCCCAGCAAAGTAACCCACCGCACAGATAAAAAGGAATGTTCCACCTCTCTGGCAATTTCCTTTTGCAAAAGATAACTGAAATTATGGTCATTTTTCTTTATTCTAAAAAGTTAAAATTGCAACACTTGGAATGCCTTAGCTCAAACTGTGTTACTTGCTTTTATTATATCAGCTATGTATGAATCAATTTACTATTGATCTATTTAATAGATCAATTATCTATTAAAAATTAGATAAATAGTACATATTTAGATATTATTTAAAAACAAACACTCTTTAGGGGCACCTGGGTGGCTCAGTCAGTTGAGCGCCTAACTCTTGATTTCGGCTCAGGTGATGATCCCAGGCTCCTGGGATTGAGCCCTGCACTGGGCTCTGCACTGAGCATGGAGACTGCTTGGGAGTCTCTCTCTCTCTTACCCTTCCTCACTCCTGGGCATGTGTGCTCTCTTTCTCGTTCTCTCTCAAAAAAAAAAATTAATGAATAAATATATAAAATTAAAAATTAAAAAAAATAAACGTGTATCCTGTTGAATTTGCAGGATTTCATTTTATTTAAACTTGTTTTTTTTTTTTTTTAATGTTTATTTATTTTTGAGACAGAGATTGCTCATGTGCATGGGGGAGGGGCAGAGAGAGTGAGTCAGAGGATTGGAAGCAGTTTCTGCACTGACAGCAATGTGGGGCTCGAACTCATGAACTGTGAGATCATGACATGAGCGAAGCCCACACTTAACCAACTGAGCCATCCGGGTGCCCCTGAACTTAAATTTTAAAGCCACGAATCCAGGAAATGCAGATAATGCTCCTGTAATATTAAAAAAGCACAGGCAGTAAATTTACTTACAATCTTAAGTTGAGAGTTTGTTCTCCATTAATTGATAAACTTCGTCAATATTTTATCTATCTATCTTTCAGAGCTTTGCTATAATAGCATTTTATAGGACATTTCTGTGTCATCCAGCTCATTCTGACTTTTGTTCGTCTAAGTTCAAAAACATTTCTAGACTATCAGAAATTTTATATATGTTTTATGAGTCCAAGAAAAAGATACAGCTACTTGAAACAATAAAAATTTACTAATCTAGCACGTGATAAAATAAAAATATAGAGATCTATAGCATTCCAGTATATAAATAATAATTAGTTGCAAGATATTGGATCACTGTATGATCACTAACATAAAAGTATACAAAATAAAATGAAATAAAATCCGTACACTTAAAGAAATGGACAGAATCTAAATGAGGAAACTACCTAAAAGATATCAAAGTATACTTGAATACTTGTAAAGACAGGCCATTTTTCTATAAAGGAAGACCCAATTAAAAATATCCCCAATGTTTATAAATTTAGAGTATTATAATAAAAGACTGTATGTCTTTTACTTTTGTCTTGAAGCAGGACAGGTTGGTCATAAAGTTCATTTGGAAAGATAAAGAAATAAGAATATATAAGAACTTTCTGAAAATGAAGGAGAGGGGTCTGGCCCTGTGAGATGTTAAAACAGATTACACATTCTGTTAAAACAGTATAGTATTGGTATGTGGAAATAGAAAGATACTAGAATCGAAAATCAAAACAAACAAAACAAACCAACCAACCACAATCTAACACACACACACACAAAAAAAAACTAGGTGCATATGGGAATTTATGCTAAAGTCAGCATGTAAAGATAGTGAGGTAACAAAGAACCTTTTGGTATATACGGTTGAGATCAATGGATAGCCACATGGAAAAGTATAAAATTAGATTTATTCTTCATATGAGAAGAAACTATAAAAGAATTAGAGTGTTGACACAGAGAATAGAAAGAATCATAAACACTATAAGAAAACATGGGTAAGTTATTTATAACATGAGACTAGACGAAATTTTTTTAAAATGTGATTAAGAATTCTAGAACATAAGGAAACAGATTGATAAATTTGCTACATGAAATAAAAAATCCAACTTTTGCGTGGCAAACAGCACAAGCAAATAAAAAGTAGGAAAATCATTTGGGACTGATCTCACAGACAAATGGTTAATATTTCCAATATTCAAATTATTTTTTAAAGTTTATTTATTTATTTTGAGAGAGAGAGGCAAAGAGAGAGGGAGAGAGAGAATCCCAAACAGGCTCTATGCCTCCAGCACAGGGCCTGGCGTGGGGCTCAAACCCATAAACTGTGAGATCATGACCTGAGCTGAAATCAAGAGCTGGAGACTTCATGGACTCATTGACCCAGGAACCCCTCCAATAGTAGAATGATTTTAAGTGGTTCTTAAAAATTCAGAAGAATAAATAAAAAATCTTGTGGAAAAATGGGTAAAATAAATGAATAGACAGTACACACAAAAAATAAATGCAAACGGCCCTTATGCACATAAAATGGTGCTCAATCTCACTTATAAGAGGAATTCAATTTAAAAATACACCAAGATACCATTTCTCATCCATTAGATTCAAACAAGTTCATAACTCTGAGCACACATCCGGATGGCCAGGCTCTTGGGAACCATTGTTCTTAGATGCTGCTGACAGGAATGCAAAATATACGCCCCCTATCGAGGGGAATTTGGAAATATATAAAACAAAAACAAAAAACACCCTATACGTGCTGTTGTCTTTTGATTGCTAATCTCCCTCCCAGAAATCCTTTTGGAGATATACCTCCACAAATACACAGAAAAATTCCATTCCTTCTAAGACCAAAATGCTTATCAAAATGTGAGAATTACTGTGGTCTATTCCCACACAGAATACAGTGCCGGCAAGAGAAACAAGGAAGGTGTTTAGAGAATGAAGTGGCGTGATAGCCCAGATAGGCGTATAAGAAAAAAGCAAAAAAAAAGGTGTGGAGCACTGTGTAGAGCACGCGGACTACAGGCTTTTGTAAGAAAGGGTACACAAATGTGGATTCATTTATAATTTCTCAAAGAAACTTGGAAGCATAAGTCAAAAACTTTGGGGAACAGAAAAAGCTAAATTTCTGTCTGCTCTTTTATTTTTTTTCCCTTTTTTTAAATTGTGTGTACTTTGCAAGAATTGTGGAGTAAAAGAATCTTGAGCGGTGTTATCAGCCAAGTGCAGTGAAGAGACCTCGATACAAGCCGGGCAGCTTGCAAAGAGGCATTTTTGACACAGAGAAATTTGAATCCAGAATAATTATTAGATTATATTAAGGAATTCTTGTACTTTAGATGTGATAATCATCAACGTGGTTATATTTTCAGAAAGGCCTTACTGCCTAGAGACATAAACTGAATAATTATGGATAAAATAATATTTTATCTTGGATTTTTTTATAATGCAACAGGCGGTAAAAAAATGAAAGGAAGGAATTGGTATCTTAAAAGCCCTAAAAGTGTACATACATTTTGACCCATCAGTTATAATTTCTGGAATTTATCTAAATGTATAGCTATGGATGTATATTACGATTTAACTAAAGAAACATCTATTCCAATAATTTTTAGGAGCAAAAAAACTGTAAATACCTTGTGCCTAAATAATTTAATTAGTTAAATAAAGCAAATATGTTGAAATTATGTTGAAAACATTTATAAATTGAAAAGTCATATTATTACTAATTAAAGAAAATACTTCATGAAAACATAGTATAATTTAGATTTTGTTAACAAAAATTATTCAAAGAAAAATAGAAAATGTTTTATAAATGTTTATAGTATAATCATTGGGAGACTGGAATTCAGTAAATTTAACATTTACTTAAAATCAACATTGGAGGCTTATATTTTAAAGTACCTACAATAAACATGTATTTCCTTTGCAAAACAATAATTATTAAAGTAAAAGGCAACTTTGCATAAGGCAATCAATTTCAGCAAAATATAGAAGACACATAGGAAAAAAGAATGGAAAGTTTGAGATATTTGTGAGAGGGAAAACATTTTAAATAAAGAACAACTACTGTCCTGTAAGTTGAAATTTTTTTTTAATTTTTTAATGTTTATTTATTTTTGAGAGAGAGAGAGGGAGAATGAGTGGGGGAGGGGCAGAGAGAGTAGGAGACACAGAATCTGAAGCAGGCTCCAGACTGACAGCATAGAGCCCAACACAGGACTTGAACCCACAATATGTGAGATCATGACCTGGGACAAAGTTAGACACTCAACTGATCAAGCCACCCAGGCACCCCTGAAATAATTTTTTTAACATGATTGACGTAAGATTCTTTACTCCACAAAAATCTTTCTCATGGTGAGATTTCTTAGACCCTTAGGAGAAGAAATAATATTTAATTTTGCTTGATCCACAGAACCAAGCACAATGCTATGAAGTTTATGTAAAAGACAGAATATTTTTTAAAGATCTATCAACCTACTTTCCCTTGTTTCATAAACTAGATTCCCTCTTGGTACCCTGTACACCACAATGGCTCCAGGAAGGGAAGGGGTACAGGCCAAATGCCACCTGGGAAGGAGGGAGCTCTGGTACCTGACAGGAGATGTGCCTGCCAGACAGGAAGAAACTGAAAGTGTGTCCTCTCTCCAAGAAAAGGAAAATAAGTGAGAAAGGGAATCAGACAGGAAGACTAATTAATTTTGACCTCCTCTCTTTGCGGGTAAGCCCCATAGCTGTAAAGCATATTTGATTCTTGAGAGAAAGCTGGAAAAAGAGCTTTGCCCTGCTCCCTGTTAAGAACTCTAAAGGAAGAGACAGTGTCTGCAAGGCAATAGAAGTAGTGCCGTCGCACGGTTAGGCCAGCTGCACCTGATTTATCCCCTTACTTCCTATTCCTCCCACCCCCACTCCAGGCGGTGTTCGGCCACAATTCGGTCTGTAAAGGACCCCAGCGTTCCCATCAGCCCCTAACAGATGCCAAGATGCTTGAGGGTTCTGGAGGAACAGTTTGCCAGAGGAAGTCACCTGAGTGATGTTGAGGCGGCAAGGGTTCCAGCCTATGCTGTGTGTGTGTTGAGGTGGCAAGGGTTCCAGCCTATGCTGTGTGTGTGTGTGCTACAGCACATTTTTTAAAAAATTATGTGTTTTTTTTTTTAATTTTATCTTAGAGAGAGAGAGAGAGAAGGTGAAAGGGGCAGAGGTAGAGAGAGAAAGAGAGAGAGAGAGAGAGGAAGAGAGAGAGAGAATCCAAATCGGGCTCCCTGCTGAGCATGGGTTCTATCCCACGGCTCTGGGATCATGACCTGAGCTGAAATGAAGAGTTAGATGTTCACCGACGGAACCGCCCAGGCACCCCAGCGCACATTCTTTATGGCACGCCACGAGCACGCATTTGAGAGAAAGAGAGCCAACCTACAGGAGGGATCCAAAGTACCCACGGCCATCAAAGCACAGGCAACACAGCCAGGAGAGGTTTTGACAAGTTCCACTAACCTTGGATTTTGTCAGGGCTCTGGAAGGAACCTGACTAACTCTGCCTTGGAAAACCTACATGTGAGAGTATTAAACTATTTGCTGGCTGATGCTGACTATTCCAAAAAAAAAAAAAAAAGAAGGAAGAAAGAAAGAAAGAAAGAAAGAAAGAAAGAAAGAAAGAAAGGTTAATTACAGGATATTCTCCCCAAGTGTATCTGCTTCTAGGATAAGGTTATTAAAAAATATTTAGCACATGAGAAGACATGACTGTACTTTATTTAAAGTGTAGCTCCTTTGATCAATGTTTTCAGTTAAAATGGGTTATAATGAATTATGTGTAAATATTCAGAGGATAAGGGAAGTTTTAAAAATAAAAATGGGGGCGCCTGGGTGGCTCAGTCGGTTAAGTATCTGACTTCAGCTCAGGTCATGATCTCACAGTCTGTGAGTTCGAGCCCCACGTCAGGCTCCATGCTGTCAGCTCAGAGCCTGGGGCCTGCTTCAGATTCTGTGTCTCCCTCTCTCTCTCTGACCCTCCCCCACTCATGCTTTGTCTCTCCTGCTCTCAAGAATAAATAAAAGCATAAAAAAATTTAAAAATAAAAATGAAAAATGAAATCTTGAGCCATTGAGATGCTGGAAATCCCTTGGAGCTCTCCACAAGTTATTTAAGGACTAACATTATATGACAAAATATCTGGGTTGAATAAATGAGCTTGCAATTTCTTTATTATTAATATGAAGCTGGCTCACAGTTGAGAGATGCTTTTTGAACATTTCAGACTTTTGCCTCTTTGCCAAGGTGGACATTTTTGGAATAACATTAAGTATATCCTGGTTAGACTTGAATAACACACACGGGACTGAGGGAGCCCATTCTCTTGAAATTATCTCCCATACTTACTAAGACCTAGACTCAGGTATTTATTAAGACCTAGAAAAAGTCTATCTTCAGAGTCGACATATTCTGATTCGAGAGAATAGTTATTAATAAAATTCTACCATGTTTTAAAAGAGGTAATTCTAAAAGGATACCTGGGTAAAAGAGTAAATGGGTGGGGGGGTGGAGGTGGTTCAGAAAGATAAAGATGGGAGTTCCTTGACCTGGTAGCACTTATTTCACAGAATCCACTGCTGTGAGGTTGTATTTACTTCTGTTTTCGCCGTCATTCAATGCATTTACTTAACAGGAGCATCCAAAGCCTTCTACCGTGTCAGGGACTTGGTGAATGCTTCAGCAACACAAACAGGGCTTCTGCCTTCAGGGGGGTTTTAATCTAGTGGGGCGATCTGGGGGCGTCATCAAATAGCTGCAAATCATGAAAGAAAAGATGTAAAAAGTTTGGGGCAGGGGTGGGTATGAAGCCCTTCCTGAGGACATGGGATTTGAAGGGGGAACAATAATAAATCCTATAAAAAGAAGGGGTGCTCACATGCCAGTCCGAGAACTGCTTGAAGCAAAGACCTGAGAACCCGTGTTTGGCAAAGCCAGAGCCCAGAATGTCATCCCGATACCCGAGCACATAAAGTGGTGAAAGAAGTGGAGGCAATCTCATAGGATGGTTTCAGCAGTTCGATATTTATTCTAAGACATGGTCTATAAATAGGTGAGCTCCTGGATATATGATCTGCAAACGTGTTTTTTCTTGAGCTTTTTGGCCAGCATTTTTTTTTTTTTTTAATTTGGGCGGAGTAACATTCTCGAATTAGTCAGAGGCCACCTATCCCTGTCGGCCTCACACAAATATTGGACCACTGAGGAAATGCAGTTTGCTAGCTTTTCTAAAGGACTGTCAGATTTTACATTTACAACAGCACTACAGAAGAGCCGCTGGACCACAAACACGGACGGAGCCTCGCACACCCAGCGAGACCCGCGCTCGGCGGCGGCGCAGGGCAGAGAAGGGCGGGGGAAGAGGAGGAGCTCGGCGCCTCACCCACTGCGCATGACCTCATTACGCTGACGCCCTCCGTTGCCAAGGCAGCGGGAAGGCGTAACCCGGAAGGGGAGCCTTGCGGAGCGACCGCGCTGAGACTGATCCCGGGTGGGCTCAGGCCTGACTGGTTTCAGAGCCAGGCTTGACCAGAACAAAGCAGATGAGGACCCGAGTATGATGCAAAGTGACAGCCCTCCGCTGAGAGGCCTGGGAGTTCAGAAGAGCCAGGGAACTGGCCCAAACGGACTTCAGGGCTATGGCAGATCTTTCTGAGGACACCTTTGTTGATGAGGTACAGAGTTCCGGTTCATTCAGCTCCTCTGGAGGACTGCAGCCCTGGCCGCATGCCTCTGAGAGCAAACCTGAGAGTGGAGAGCCGACCACACCCTTGGAATATCGAGACAAACAATCTGAGATTTCAGACTACAAAAATAATGAAATGAAGTTCAGTAGGAAATGGATCAACTATCTCAAGGGCAAAGAAACTAACTCTGGACAGTACCAACCAGATGCTAAACTTCAAACAGAAACCACTCAGGTATCCAATGCAGAACTGAATGCCCTACAGTCTTTTTGTGCCCTTAAAATAAGCCTGATCCATCGTAGAGCAAACTTAAAGGTGAAAAAGAGCAGCAGACCAAAAATGCCACCGCTTACATTGGATGCAGAGGCTTCAGAGATAGATGCCTTAAACTGTACTGTGCCCGACGAACTTTTGAACAGAATCTATTTTAAAAACCTAAGGACAGCACCGAAACAGGTGGCAACAGCTGAGCAACACATTTCTTCTCAGTGCGCCAGTTGTAACAGAAAAAGAGCAGAACTGGCTCAAGCGGCCTTTCTGAGACGAAGGAAGACTTTACTGGAGTCACTTCTACTCCGAGAGAAAATAGACGAACATCTTTATACCAAAGACTTTCTTACCCTTATTGGAGATGTACATCAGGGCCTCCCCAGGCTTTCGGATGATCCCAGAATAATCTGGAAAAGACTGAATGAGAAAAGTCAGATCAGATACTCTGGTTTTGAAAGGTCAGATACAGAGCAGGTGCGGCAGAATGAAAAAAGTGTTTGTCATTTACCTTCTCCCCACCACCTGTCCAAACCACTTATTGTATCCAAAGGGGACAAAGGGTTTATTCACGATAACGTGTAATGTGGATAAATGTTTCTGTTGTGTATTTGGATAATCATCATTTTTACAGGCACTTTGGAAACTAATTTAAGACTTTCCTATGTTTTCTTCACAGTTATGAGGACTAAAAACTTTCCATCCAGTACATTTTTTCACATTATAGAGGGCAACGTTGTAGTTGGTATACTTGCAAAGATTTTGCAATCCAGGGGAGAGATGTTGGTAGTTTAGACTAGGGTTTTGACCATTCCCATAGAAAGAAGTACAGAAATATAAGAGATAGTTAGGAGGTAATAAATAACAGTCTTTGGTAAAGAAATGGATATGGGATTTAATAAAGGGTAAATGTTAAGAATGTTACTAAGTTTCTGACTTGTGAACTTGGATAAAAGATAACTTATCACTAAGATAGGAATATTGGAAAAGGATCTTGTTTGATGGTAGTGATTAAGAGTGTGATGATTTGGACATGGTTAGTTCAAGGTGTATTTGAGACATCCACACCGAGAGGGTGAGAAACAGTTGGTTATTTGTAGTTGCAGTCTGGAGAAAAGGTCAAGCCTAGAGATTTGAAATAAAGCTGGAGGGGTGGGGTAGAATCGTTGACATATAGTCGGGAATTGAAGTAAGAGATATGGTGAGCTTTTCTTGAAAAAAAAAAAAAAAAGTGGAGTGAGAGAGAGGAGGGGCTATGAGCAACTCCTGAGAAATTCAGCAACTAATGGCTGGGTGGGAGAGAAGACACCAGCAAAGGAGATTGAGAAGAAATGATCCTAAAAGGATAGTGGAAACCAGGAATCTGTCATGTTACAGAGATCAAAGGAAGAGAATATTCCAAAAGGATGGGCTGTCTAAGCATGCTAACTCAACAGAGAGTTCCTGTGAGATAATTTAGTTACTTGTTGGACTCTGTTGACCTTAGCGATAGTCATTTCACTAATAGAAATAGGGCAGACAGACAAAGTGGTTTGAGGAGTAAATGTAAGTTAAGGACATGAAGACTCAATACACTATATTCATGGTTACCTGTGCAAGGAGATGGGAGGGGGTAGCCAGAAATAGATATAGAATTGAGGAAAGAATGCTCTAAAAAGCCATTTTGGGGGTGCCTGGGTGTCTCAGTTGGTTAAGTGGCCGACTTTGGCTCAGGTCATGATCTCATGGTTTGTGAGTTCGAGCCCTGCGTCGGGCTCTGTGCTGATGGCTCAGAGCCTGGAGCCTGCCTCGTATTCGGTGTCTCCCTCTCTCTCCGCCCTTCTTCCCCTGCTCATACTCTGTCTCTATGCCTCTCAAAAATAAATAAACATTAAAAAAATGAAAAGCCATTTTGTTCATAATGATTTTATGAAATTTTTCTTGTTCTATCCTAATTTCCATTCTGAGGAAACAGTATCATCCCCTGGAGAATACCACGGTAATCCGAAAATACATTTATTGGGAAAGTGTTAGATGCATTCTGAGAAATCTTATCTGTTATTTCTCTATAAAAGTATAAATCCTAAATACTTATTGACAGTATCTGGATGTCATTTTTCTACGTGTCTAACATCTAAGCTGTCACGGTCAAAAAGAAATTTGTAAAAATCAGCACAAAACAGTTTTTGTACCATGTTCCAACAAAACTCTTTTGAGTTTAGACCTTTATTTATGTATAGAGATACTGTTTTGTCCTGTAGAATTTAGCATATTTCCTCTTAGTCATTCCTCAATAAAATGGAAAACAAGTCATTACCATTTTCATAGTAACTTTTTATTTGAAATCCACATTATGTCATTCTTTATCTTTGTCATCTCAATATGTTCACATTTCATATAATCAAAATTCTGAATAATTTCCCATTTAGAATTCCCCACTAAAGGTCACAATCCACCCCTTTAGTCAACTAAGCTAGAAATCTTAGAGTCATTATTTGTTCCTCTTTTTTCTTAACACCCCCCAAGCTAACTACTTTTCGGCAAGACCACTGATCATTCTTCCTTAGTATCTTCTGACCATGACTTCTCATTTCCATCTCGTTATCACTTTCCTCATCATCTCAGCCTTTCACTCCTGGTTCCTCTCCTCTCCAGTCCATTGTCTGCACAGTTGTCAGAATTATCTTTCTAGCCCAGAGACCTGTTCAACTTATTTCCTTGATTAAAAAAAATAATAACTGATTTATCAGTGCTATAGAAATAGCTCAAATTAATTAATGCCACATAAAGCTTCTTTCATATCTGGCCCCATTCTCCGATCTAATCTCATCTTCTATGCCTCCTCCCCCAACCCCCCATATGGTATCCTCTCTAGGAACTTGCGCTTCCAGGACCTCTCTGGTTCCTTGTGCTGCTGTGGTCTACAAGTACGCATTTGTTTTACTCAAATTCTCTCAATTGTCTTTTACAGCTGGTGTACTCCTCAATTTTGTTTTAGTTTTTATAGTTCATTATAGTAAATAGGCAATACAGTTACATGATTTGAAAAATCAAAATGATGTTAAAAGGTTTAGTATGCAGTTTTCCTGCCACCCGGCTCCCATCCCACCTCCTTCTATGCTGTCCAGGACGCTGCCTGCCAGGGGTTAACTCTTTACTTGCTGGATCACTGGACAAGCAGGTATCCCAGGATGAGGGCACAGGTAGAAGAAATTCAGGGAATTAGGGAGTGACCATTTACCAATCAGGACAGGGTATTTCTAGATTTTAAACAGTATGAGCTGAATTAGTGTGTATGAGCTGAATATTCAAGTTAACCGTAAGTAGCCACATATGCTAGTTTCTTATGCCTTTCCACTGTTTACGCAAACATAGACCTCAAAGATAACTTCCTATGTACTCTCTTCTGTACCTTGTTTTTTTTTTTCCCCCGTTATACGTGTGTGTGTGTATATATATCATAAAACTTGCTGTTTTAGCTGCGGCTAACTGTACCATTCAATGACATTATTTACACTTACAATGTTGTGCAAACAGTTTCTCATCACCCCAAACAGAAACTCCAGACCCATTAAGCAATAACCCCCCATTTTCTCCTCCTTCCAGTACCTGGTAGCCTCTAATGTACTTTCTGTGTGTATGAATTTGCTTATTCTAGCCATTTCACGAGTGGAATCATTAGTATTTGTTTTTCTGTGTCTGGCTCATTTTACCACACACCATTTTTAAGGTTCATCCATATTGTAGCATGTATCAGAATTTCATTCCTTTTTATGACTGAATATTATACCATTATATGCATATACATTAGACGTATGGTATTCATTCACCTGCTGATGGACACGTGGGTTGTTTGTTTTTTTGGTTATTATGAATAATGTCGCTATGAATGTTGGCATGCAAATATCTGTTTGAACACGTTTTCAATCCTTTAGGGTTGATATCTAAAAGTAGAATTGCTGGGTCACATGGTAATTCTGTCTAATTTTTTGAAGAACTGCCAAGTGGTTTCCACAGCAGTTATAGAACTTTACATTTCCACAAGCGATGTACAAAGGTTCCGATTTTTCCATGTCTTTGCCAACACTTGCTATGTTCTATTTCTTAAAAATTATAACCATCCAAGTAGATGTGAAGTGGTGACTCATTTTTCTTTGGATTTGCAGTTGACTAATCAGGTTGAACATCTTTTCAAGTGCTTATTGGCCATATATGTATCATCTTTGAAGAAATGTCTATTCAAAGACCTTTCTCCTTTTTTGTTTGTTTGCTTTGTTTTTTGTTTTGTTTTGTTTTTAAATTGGGTTGACTATTTTATTGAGTTGGAAGAGTTATTGATATATTCTGGATATGAAACTCTTATCAGATATTTGAAATGCAAATATTTTCTTCCATTCTGTGGGTTGCCTTTTCAGTCTCTTTGGTGCATAAAAGTGTTTGATTTTAAAGTAGTCAAATTTGCCTGTTTTGTTGTTGTTGTTGTTGTTGTTGTTTTTGCTTTTGTTTTCATATTTAAGAAAGCACTGCCCAATCTAAGGTCATATATATTTGTCCCTCTGTTTTCTTCTAAGTGTTCTATGGTCTTAGGTCTTGTGTTTAGGTCTTTAATTCATTTGGAATTTTTTTTTTTAAGGTGTGAAATAAGGCTTTATTCTTCTACATGTTGATATCCAGTTTTTCCAGCACAATTATTGACTGCTCTTTCCCCATTGATCAGTTTCAGCACTTGTCAAAAATCAGTTCACCACAAATGTGAGGGTTTATTTCTAGACACTAAATGTTATGCCATGTATCTAAGGTCTCTTTATGCTGGTACCACAATGTTTCATTACTGTGCTTTGTAGTTAGTTGTGAAATCAGTCCGTGTGAAGTCTTCATCTCTGTTATTCTTTTTCAAGGTTGTTTTGGCTATTAAGTGTCTCTTAAGATTCCGTATAAATTTTAGGATGTTTTCTTCCATTTCTGTAATAAATGTCATTGTAATTTTGATAGAGATTGCACTGAATCTGTATATTGCTTTGAAAATATTGTTATCTTAACTATATTAAGTCTTCCTTCCAATCCAAGAACAAGGGATGTCTTTTCATTAATTTAGGTCTTTAATTTCTCTCAGCAATGTTTTGTAATTTTCAGTGTATAAGTTGTATGATTCCTTTGTTGAATTTGCTCCCAAGTACTGTATTTTATTCCCTTGTTTTCTATTGTAAATGAATTTTTTCCCAATCCAATTTCTTGCTGGATATCCAGTGCCAGTGAATAAAAATACAACTGGGGCACCTGGGTGGCTCAATCAGTTAAGGGTCCGACTTCGGCTCAGGTCATGATCTCACAGCATGAGTTCGAGCCCCACATCAGGCTCTGTGCTGACAGCTCAGAGCCTGGAGCCTGCTTCAGATTCTGTGTCTCCCTCTCTCTCTGCCCCTCCCCAGCTTGTACTCTGTCTCTCTCTGTCTCTCAAAATAAACATAAAAAAAAAATACAACTGATTTTTTGCATGTTGATTTTGGATCCTGAAAATTTGCTTCAATTCACTTATTGGCTCTTATAGTTTGTTTTTAATGGATTCTTTAGAGTTTTCTAGCTATAAGATTTTGTCATCTGTGAACAGAGATAATTTTACTTCTTCCTTCTAATTTGGATACTTTTTTTTTTTTTGGCCTAATTTTGTTCTTACTTCTAATATTATAATGAATAGAAGTGGTGAAAACAGGCATTCTCGTCTTGTTCCTGTTTTTTTTTTTTTAAATTGTTTTAATGTTTATTTTTGAGAGAGATACAGAGTGCGAGCAGGGGAGGGGCAGAGAGAGAGTGGGAGACATGGAATCCAAAGCAGGCTCCAGGCTCTGAGCTGTCAGCACAGAGCCTGATGTGGGGCTCAAACCCACAAACCCTGAGACCATGACCTGAGCTGAAGTCAGATGCTTAACCCACTGAGCCACCCAGGCTCCCCTGTCTTATTGCTAGTTTTAGGGAAAGAGCTTTCAGTCTTTCACCATTGAATATGATATTAGTTGTGGGTTTTTTATAAATGGACTTCTTATATTGAGGAAGCTCCCTTCTACATTTATTAAATGTTTTTATCACAAAAAATGTTGAATTTTGTCCAAAATTTGTTTTTCCTGCATCAAATGAGATAATCATATGGTCTGGTGTACTCTTTAACCCAGCCTAAAACCTTGTCTTCATTGCAATCATTCGATAACCCTCAACCAATGACTAATTAGAATTAATTATGCTCCTATGGCATTAATATAAATTCATACTAGAACACTTGTGTCCCAGTATGTTTTCCTTATTACCAGTGTGAGCATCTCAAATGCTCATTACATTACGTCATCTCTATGGTGTGTAGCACAGTTGAGCATGAATGGTGCCCAACCAATTTTCATGGATGAAGAAACAAGTGCATCAAAGCAATGAAATTCAGTATGTCTTTTGCACCAAAATAAGAAAAATAATCTTGTGCCATACCTCTTCTGTCAACATTTTGCTCTTCTGCAGCTATTTTCTATCGTTTTTCTTTCTCTTTCCATGGGTTGATTTTTCCCTTTTATCATGAATACACATACGTTCTCTCAGTGGCCAATTAACAGGATGTTTTTGATAAGATATCTTTCCAGAAGTAAGTGATCAATTAATACGGTATTCATTTTAAAGAATATAAAGATATTTCTTTGGAATCCATTTTCAGATAGAAAAAAAATCATCTTAATTATTAATTTTAAAGATAATTCAGGGGCTCCTGTTTGGCTCAGTCAGTTAAGTATCTGACTCTTGATTTCGGCTCAGGTCCTGATCTCACAGTTCGTGAGACGGAGCCCAGCATCAGGCTCTGTGCTTATAGTGCAGAGCCTGGGGATTCTCTCCCCCTCCCCCTTAAAATAAATTAATTAATTTTTAAAAATAACGATAATTCATTAGTTTCTGCAGTTTTGAAGGGTGGTAAAAATTCTTGTTGCTAAACTTGAACAAAATTTTTTATTGCCTCTGAGTACATTCAAAAGGAATGAATATCCTTCTTCCAAATTCTTTATAGCTGCACTCAAGAGATTTCAGTACAGCTGGAGAGGAAAGTCCATCAGATCAGATGCTGAAAAACCACATATTTCCCCCAATGCACTAAAAATGCATCCAGCAACTTGGGACAGGATTCTACAAATACGCCATTTGTGTAATTGTAAGATACAAACTACATAAATACACATCTATTTCATTTACCTTCTGTCATCTAAAACTGTTATCAAAAAATTTCTGTATCTGCCAATCTCTATGCACTTAACAAACATTATAAAAATGAAATCCTTAAAGCAGAAGTAAGTGATATGTCAGACTGAGAGAAAAGTAAGTTCAGTTCTGAACATCTGAGTCATTCAAATTCCAATCTCAGAGCTGTTTAGGAATGTTTGGGACACCCAGCTCAGAATATCTCCCATTTTAAACATATTAGTTTATTTCATGATGGAACCTAATATAGTAACTTGGTTGTATCTGCAGCTGCATGAACAAGTTGCAAAGAAATCAGAATTGTGGCTCTACCTAGGTGTGGGCTCTCCCCTCATTTTTTCTGGAATCGACAGATGAAAACGACAAATATGCATAGTTAATTTAAAAAACAGAAAAGGAAATGACAGCAGAACTTCTATTCTCAGTTGATAATACCCTTTGGAATAGGAAATTCAGAAATTTTCCAATTTGCAGCAGACTCACATTACAGGGAAAAATGCAAACTTCTATCAGGGGGGTACAAATAATCCTAAAGCCGGGTTTGTTGACCCCACTGTTTGTTGAGGTATTAAGTGACGTTCAGCAGAAAGCACATGTGGCCCATCCCACCAAAAATTTGCTTTGGATGTCAAGACTGATGACCCCACCCAATGCCTGAGAGGTTACAGAAAGGTTTATTACTCACACAATGAAGGCTTCTGGCGGGGGACACAGGGCAAAGTCCCAAGCAGATCTCAAAATGGCTCGAAAGAGAAGAAAAGAGACTGGCTTGGCTTTTCTTGTGATTAGAGAGTGGAGCTGAAGTGAGGATTCCCACCTGTGGGCCGGGACCAGCATGGGCTGAATTTCCCACCTGGGAATAAGGGAGCACCTGGGCTTTCTTATTAGCTAATCTAAATATAGGGTGGGAGGGTGGGGCTGGCAAGTTCTGACTCTCAAACATCAAAAATAGAATCAGACTCTTTATAATAATTCACCCCTGATATCTGACTGGTGATGGAAATACACTATATTGCATTTAATGAAATTTTAACTCATTAAAGTATGCTGTAATGACGCTCTGTGAATCCCGTAGCCTGAGACTGGTGAGGGTAATAGAAGTTCCACTCAACAATTGTTCAAGAGACCAGCATCGTGTATTTTTAGAAGTGAAATGGTCACTTTTAACAATGTCTGGAGCTCCAAAGCAGATAGAGTGAGGCCTGTACTGTGGCTTTAATGTGTAACCTTGATTTATATTTTGAGGACCTGTCAGGCAAGAGATTCCCATAGTTACGTTCACCAAAGAGAGAAACTTTGGATAAGTAGTTGCTGTTGCTCTCCTTGGTGGAGCCGCTGGCAATGGCCCAGGAGTCTGTAAACATGCGCAGCTGGAACCAATTGTTGGCCAGAGTACGATGGCTGCCTAAAGTTCAGCTAATGTTGCTGACCCTTAGCTCCCATTCTCTACCACGGATGTCCAGATTAAGGAATTAAAAGCAGCGGCTCTCCAGTACATTCCATTCCGTGTAGTTTTGATGCTGTCCTTAAAGGGTACATGCCCCCATTGCTGTTCACTCATGTGATCCGGAAGGGCCACCGAAGTAGCCAGGGGTTTGAGAGAAGAGTATCCATCTCTAGCACGTTATCACCTGGCCAGGGACTAAGGACAGAAGAGGCCCCTTCGCTTGTTGGTGGAATACCTCGAAGGGTCCGGGCTTCACTCTATCTGGTAGGTAACGTTTCTCTCTTAACAGGAGGCTCCGGTGTTTCTGCTGAGCTTGTAGAATGCTGCCTCCAGGATCCTCAGAAGGATATGGAGCTTCAAAGACTTAGGGCCTGTGAGAAGCTCTGTTTCCAGAAGAGCTCAGTATGCAGTCCCCAACTGCCACCCTAATGGAACCGAGAAGGGCGGTTTCTCCACCAAAAATCTATGGGTGGTCCAGAAATTTTAGGAAGTATGAGAAGTATGAGAGAAGCAGGCTAAAACCTCTACAGTGAATGATTCTCTGGGGGCAGGGAGAGGGAACGCTATGTAACTACTCTTGTATTGTGATTTGAACAAATTCTAGAGTCCTTTGTTATAAGGGGCCCCAATTCAAGAGGGGCCGATTTGTAAATAATAGCATAGATTTAAGTAAAATGTGTAAGTGAGGACTACGTTGCCTCCAAATCCCAAAAAGGCCTAAAAGATATTGGGCTTGCTTTAACGTTGTGGCTACAGAGAGTGCCAACCACCACTTCTTGACAGTGATAAAGATGTCGAAGGCCTCCACTTAACAATAATTTTCAGGAATTTGACCAGGGATACTGGGCACTGAAATCCCCATCCCCTTTTTGAACTCCCTCGTTTCTTCCTTCTTCTTTGTTTTTAATTTTGTTTTTCAATAAAAAAATTACTGTATTTCATGCAATGTGGAGTACACACATCAAAGTCACCTAGAAAAAATTTTAATGCATTAAATACAACAATAACAACAAAGAGTGTGTGAGTGTGTGTGTGCGTGTGTGTATGAAGTAGGTAGACTAGATGGACAAAGTTCTAGTCCCCATGGGGGAGAAAGCTTTGAGGAAAACACCCCATCCATTTCATTTCATCTCTTAAATGAAAGAACATTTCTAGAATGTTCCCTGGAGGTTATCACACTCTGCTCCAGGACGGCAGCTTTCCCAAAGTCAGGATGTGATAACGCACACCCCTGGAGACATTTTCTTCCATAGTGAAGTGGTGTGAGAGAAAAAACAACACATTTGCACAACCACTATCTTCAAGATAACACCATACATATGATATTTAGTATTTTCATTTTACAGTATAAGCCATACAGATAAACTTACTAATTCCTTAGCAAAACATCGATTCTTTAGGAGGACAAAAGGAAGTAAAGGCCTGTGAGACAGTGTCTCTGCCTCTCATCTGGTGTCTAGAGGCTTGCTGACAAGCTTTTATATTCCTTTGGTTATAGAAACATCACTCCAATCTTCTCCTTCATGTCATGTTGCATCCTCCCTGTGTGTGTGTCAAATTTCCCCTTTTTATAAGGATGCCAATAGGCACACCCCAATGACCTCATTTTTAACTTGACTATCTCTTTAAAGTTTTGTTTTTATTTTTGAGAGAGAGAGAGAGAGACAGAGAGAGAGAGAGAGACAGCACTAGTGGGGGAGAGGCAGAGAGAGAGGGAGACACAGAATCTGAAGCAGGCTCCAGGCTCTGAGCCGTCAGCACAGAGCCTGCCCCGGGACCTGAATCCATGAACCATGAGATCATGACCTGAGCCACAGTTAGACGTTGAACCAACTGAGCCAAGAAGGCACCCAGACCCTATCTCCAAATAAAGTCACATAGGACTTCAATATGTAAGTTGGGTGGAAGTGGGAAGGAATGGTAGGGTGGGGAAGACATGATTCAAACCAAAGCAGAGGGGATGGCAACACATAGGAATGAAATTCCCAGAATTTCATTTTAGTTAAATAATTCTAGAATCTTAAGTTGAAGACAGATAGTCAAGGTAATAATTTTCAATTGTGCTGCGCATTAGGATTACCTGAGAAGCTTTCAAAATAAACCACTACTCAGGCTTTCCTTCTATGCATTCTGGAAATGAATAGAATGATTTGTCGTGGGGTGGAGATCTGGCAATAGTATTTTTAAAAAAGCTTCTCGAGAGAGTATAATATACAGCTGCATTTAGAACTACTTTTGTGGAATAATAAGGCTTGAGGCAGGAAGACCAATTCTGAGGCTGTTTTGTTAATCAAGGAAGGAGATAATAATGCTATGAAACACGGGATGAGAGAAAGAGAAGAAGAGATAGGTGGTTCCTAGAAATGGGAAGTAAATCAGCAGGACTTGATTGAATGTGGGGGTGGTAGGGAAGAACAAAGTTGATGTCTCTGTTCCCATCAGGTACATGCTGGTGTCATCAGTAGATATTAAAGATAAAAGAAGTTTTTCTCTTAGGAGAGAGCATAATAATTGAACTGAGTTTTTAACAAATTTGTTATTTTTAGATAATTATAGAGTCACGGCAGAAGGTTGATACAGTGGAGATACAGAACAGTTCCAGCGGTACCTGGGTGGCTCGGTCGGTTAAGCGTCCGACTCTTGATTTCAGCTCAGGTCATGATCTCACAGTTCATGAGTTCAAGCCCCATGCTGGGCTCCGCACTGGCTGTGTGCAACCTGCTTGGGATTCTCTCTCTCTATCAGCTCCTCTCCTACTCATGTGTGCTCTCTCTCTTTCTCTCTCTCTGCCCCTCCCCTATTCGTGGGCACATGCACTCTCTCTCTCTCTCTCTCTCTCTCTCTCTCTCTCTCTCTCTCTCAAAATAAATAAATAAACATTTAAAAACAAACGGGCGCCTAGGTGGCTCAGTGGGTTGAGCATTAACTCTTGATTTTGGTTCAGGTCGCCATCTCATAGTTTGTGAGTTTGAGCCCCATGCCGGGCTTCTTGCTGACAGCACAGAGCCTCCTTGAGGTTCTCTCTCTCTCTCTCTCTCTCTCTCTCTCTCTCTCTCTCTCTTCTTCTCTCTCTCTCTCTCAAAATAAATAAACATAAAAAAAAAAGAACAGCTCCATTACCACAGAGACCCACTGAGCTTGGGATGCTGGTCAATAGTGGTCAAGTAAGACTTCCTCTTCCTTACCTAGTTGTGATCACTCCAAGGTACCAGAAATCTGCCAAAACTAAGTAACATCCACCTACATCAGGTACCTCTATGTAATAATATGAGAGAGGAATTTTTTAGACTTAGGATTTTATATTTGCCTGGTGGGGTGTTGGAAATACACGTAGGTTGCCACTTCACCTCTAGAACCACTCAGGGAAACTTCGTACACACATGCAATGCATGCACACTCACAGATGCACACACACACACACACACCACACGAGTGTACAAACACAGAAATGATTCTTATTAGAAGATTCAGAATTTTGTGAGTGGCCACTATATGAACCCCTCACATTTGAAGTGACAATTCTGTCTTTGAAAGGGTGTGTTTCATTTTAACTACAGCCAAAAAGTGAGAGATTAAAAACAGCTGGAACATATGTCTATTTTCACCTCCTCCATCTGGAACTTTGTTTTTGGATATCACAGGCATTTTCCAAACAAAACTCTGCTGAACAAAATGATAAATGTGGAAGAGACATGTATGTTCTTTTTTTGTTTGAAGAGCTTTATAGAATTCAAAGCATTGGTGTGTTTTTCTAACATAAAACTAAACCTTTGAACATCACAAATAGAGTTTGCTTTTGACGGGTGATGTGGCATTGGCTTTATATTTGGACTTGGGCAATGTGGCGAACTACAATCCTAGTTCTTTAATCAGTGGGTCCTATTTCCATGGGAAACAAAAATGAAGTCTTGTTATATGTTGATATATAAACAAAAAAATTAGAGAACTAAAATAATGTGCTAGCCAATCTTTCAAGTTTGTCAGGAATTTACTATTTCATCCTGTTCCTTAAATCGCCCCACTAAAACTACTGTAGCTAGACTCTTAACAAGTTATGCCTTAATGACTACAATAACTTTTTCATTCTTTCCCTGACCACAGTATGCTTTTATGCCAATACATCTATATAATTCCAGGTTAACATTTAAAAAATGCTCTGGTAACATCACTCCCATTATGAGTGGACTAAAATACAAACTTCTTGACCTTTATTATATATGGACTAGTTTGGGCCCAGATTTGGTTCAAATGCCAGTGTTTCCAATTTTACAAGTACATTCTGCAAAGGCTCATTGTCCTAGATTAACTGATGGGTTCTAAGGGTCTGAAATTAGGTAATGGCAGAGAAAATAGAGGAAAAATGGAAAATTAATGAGGATAAAGGAATAGACAAACTTTGGCAACCAACTGATGAAAAGAGAGAAAATGGTATGAAGTATGATATTTACCTTAAGCTCCTGTGTGGTTTACCTAGGAAAGAAAGAGCTTTGGCATAATGAGGAAGAAATCATTATTTTGAATTTCGTATATGACATCTAGACATATGAGAGTCAGGGAAAGAGAGCAGAAGCAAAGATAAAACTTTCGCAGGCAGTAAAAAATTATAATTGCCATGTTCATGCAATGTAAGACTATTAAATATAAATTCACTACACTGCAAACACATAGACCCTGGGGGTAGAGCATATTTAAAACCCCCAATTTTACTGGATAATAAAGCAATAAAATTAAAGTATATTCCATAAAAATGACAGAAACAATATTAAACAAAAGTTCAAATAAAAAGCCCGGTACCATTTACCTCGAACTTTTGGCTCAATACACAATAATTCAGAAATTATGGCTACTTGACCATCTCAGCAGCTGTTTTCACAGACTAAAGATATAGACTTGGGTTTCATGGGTAAGTGATATTTATTAGACTAGGAGAAATATGGGGGGCTAGGAGGGGTCATGACTACTCTTTTGCTCCACATTAGGGAAGTTCTTTTGTTTTGTGACCAAGCACATAGTTTTGAGATAAGTAAGAAAAGCGAGGGTCACCTGCCTAACAAGCTCGTTTACCCCAGGGCAGTCAACCAGGTGACAGATGGAGTCAGATTGCCCTCACATTCCTATAAGAGAAGATATTTTTCACAGTTCTGGACCATATCCACTCAACATAAAACAGAATCTGATAACAATTATGGGTTGCTAGTGCACAGTGAGAAGTCAAATACCAAAGCTAGCCCTTGCCAAGTTTTCCTTTGTATTTTAACCACATGATCCATATTCTTCATTAGGCTATCCTTCATCTGTCTAAACAACAGTCTGGTGTTAGTTTATAAAACTTAACCATTCTTTGCCCAGATGCTGATGCATGTTTCTTTGAAATATATTTGTCAAGATTTAAAATCAGCAGTTTGATATAAATATCCAGAATTTGGAGACAGAGATCAGATATTGGTTCATTGACATACGGGAATTAAAACCTTACAATTGGATGAGGTTGCCGAGGAAGCACCTGTTGATAGAGAAAGAGGCCAAGGGTAAGGTCCCTGGGTAATCCAAAAGTTAGAAGCTAAACAGAGCAAGGAGACCAAGCACATAGAATGAAAAAAAGTAGCTACATAGGGCAAAAGGTCTGATATTTACTGCCCCTTGGAATGACTTTTAGAAAATTTTAATTCGAGAATTCTGCCTCATTCCCCTATTTTTTCTGTTGGGTGATTTATGACTTTTATACCTCAATGACACAGACTATTTGTTATAATCCTTTAATTCCCTCCCCCATTAGTCTTTTGTTTCTCTCATTTATATTTTAATATCTCCTTCATTTTTTGTAGTCAAATTTATTAGTTTCTTAAGGTACTATATAACTCATTGCTTTTTTCCCGTTAGGTGTTCTTGTCCATCCACAATATATATTTTTCAATTTTTGACCAATCTATTTTTCTCAATCTTTATGAATTCTTAAAAAAAAAACTTTAGCTCTTTAATTCATCTGGAATGCATTTTATAACTGAGCAGACACTTGTTGAAACTATGAAGTGAATCGTGGCTAGCCAATCTTGCAGCCAAGGTTCTTCCCACTGAGGAGATTTCTCTCATTCAGTATCCTGGGTACTATTTGTAATGGGAGCAGCATCCAGAAGAGTCTATCGCCTGAGCCTGATGCTTTTTATGGTGCAGTTTGGAGGGCCTTAGGATTTTTTTTTTTAGTGGCTATGCCATGATCAATCTCTGTTAACCAGGTTTGGTCAAGTTAGCTTCCCAACTATTCTATTTGAATTTGTTGCTTGTAATTAATCCCAGAAATTTTACTGAGTCATGCTCTTTAAACAGGGTCACACCCTTGGGCACCCTCCTTTTTCCTCTCAAATATTCCAAGCCTGAGTGCTATTTCTTTTTATTTCTGTTTAAGGGATTTCGATTCAGTCTACGAATAAGATATTGTGGTCTGAGGTAGCAAAGTTGTTCAAATTTCTTCTGAATTTGCACTGCATTATTCCCTACCGCACCTCACCCAATCTGCCTACCGGACCTCACCCAATCTGTGTTCCAGTTGGACATGATTTTTAATAAGAGCCATCATTAATTTGGTGAGCAGAGACCAAGAGAAGGTGTTTTGGAGAGGGAATCTGACATCCCTGATTCCAAGTGCCTGGATCCTGGATCCCTTAGTTGTTTTTATGAGCACACCCACTTTAGGAGCACCAGAGAATTAAACTGCTTAAATCCAGTGCGGAACATGTGGTAGCCATTAGTTCTATCCATGAAATATTTCTAGTTCCTTCTAGGCACATGGTAGGATTGCAACTCTTTGCTCCCCTGAAACTGAGCATGACCATCTGATCTGCACTGACTGGTGAAACGTTAAGTGTAAGTGATGGGTGTCACTCTGGATGGAAGTTTTAAGTGTCGATTCACTCTTTACTAACCTGTCAGTTCTACATAGTGGCTACCCTGCTAGCTTGAATGCTGGAAATGGGCCAACATAACGGAGATCAGTAGACGTGTGCCTCCAATCAGAAATAAACCTTTTGTTTTAAGTCACTTACCTAATGGGGTTATTTATTATTAGAGCACCATGGAGCACCTCTTGCCTGACCCAAATTGGGCTTCTTAAAGTGGGTTCTTATGGAACTAACCCTGATTTGATAATTTATCTTAAAAAAGAAGACATACTGTTATTAATTACATTTAGAACTGACACAGTAAAAATTGATTAGGAAATCAGTCTTGCATGTCCTTGAGGAAAGGCCATGGGGACAAAGAACTTCATCCATGTGGGTGTGCTCATAATGGTTACATTGTTGTACACCAGGGTGAAATTGTCCTATTGTGACAAAGCACAATTGAGAGAAAATACGTAAAAATCCTCTCACCACATGATAATAATAAAACTTGAATAAAAACAAGCATGAAGCCCAAATATAAGATACTTCCTGGTTAAAACAAATAAAACCCTCATGACCTTCTGAAGCACAGGCCTCTTTTATTGATTTTGCCTAGGGCAACCTGGCTTACTTAGCCCTGTATTCAGTTTAGAAGAGTTGTCGGTAATTGTTGACTTTCTAGCAAATGTTTTGACTTATTTTGGGGGGATAGTCGAATTCCTTGCTTCTGTCACCACTGTCTTTCCTAACACTGTCTCAGACTCTCCCGAGTTACTTCCACCTCTCCGCCTGCATTCTGAGAGAATTGCTACAAATCCATGCTTCACAGAGCTCTTCAATATTCTGCGTAATTCTTCTCCTTAAGTGTCTATAACCCTCATTTTCATTGTACATTATACATTGACTGTTTTTCTAAACCCAGAGTCTTTTCTTCTATCACTGACTTTTCAAAACAATATTCTGACCACTTTCGAGACATATACCTACAATCTAGAGATTACTGCAGAAGTTATTCAAGCAAGTTAGAAAAAATGACCTCATTTCAGTTTGCACTTAGGTTATTTTATTTTAAAATTTCATACATAGCTTGTAGAAGTCAACAATTTATGTCACTATCACTTTTTAGTCTTGTACACTGTGAACACTCCTTTCAAATTTGACACCTGATTGACTCAAACTTTGATTCCTACCTTATTGTGGCTTTTTCTATTTTACTGTATAGATATCTTTATTACTTGTGAAAAAATGGGATAGTCTGAATCACACTTTTTCTCTTCAGACATGTAGAGAATCTGAGTGGGGTGACTAAAGGTCATCAGTGAGCTTATTATCATTATTAATTTTCAGTCACAGACATTAAGATCATGAAGAAAGAAATGATAGAGATGCTTCTTGACCCTCCTCCCCAATCAAATGGCACATTTAGTTACTTGAAATTTTTTCTGCTAGTAAAAATCACAAGTACATCCTTTCTGAAAGAGAGTAGTGTTCTAGATGTCAGGTGACAATCCTCCTGACCGAGTGACTATAAATGTGTTCATTTTCATGAAAGCATATTAACTATGAAACCAACATCCATGGATACAGCATCTTGAAATGATAGAAGCAACAGGTAAACAGAAACCAACTATCTTTTATCGCTTCAAAAGTCATTTTTGTGTTTGGAATTTTGATAAAGGGAAATGCATCAAAATGTCCGACTTTTGGCATTTTGAATACCCTGCCCACGAATGGGATGAATATAAAAAAATAATAATAATACTAAAATTTACTTTTAATTTTGATGTCTTCAAAGATATTTCACAATCATCAAAAGGGTGAATAAGGAACAAAAGTAAGAAGCATACACTGACTCTGTTGACCAGTTTTGACACTTGTTGAGTTGGAGAAATCTTGGTGAAAGATATGCTGGTAACTGTTAGCGAGAATTATTAAACATAAAGATGCTCCCAAGTTGAGAAAGATTACTAATCCTGGGAATATGTATCATTAATGCAGAGCAAACCTTGCCTGTGGTTGGTTGTATTTCAGTATCTTAACGATCTTTAAACAGAACTGTACTCTTTTTTTTTTTTTAACAGACCCGCCACTGTTAAATCAACCTTAATAAAATGGGTTCAATAAATCTTGTGGGAAACCTATGATCATGGCACATAATGGCACTGGAATTTTTGTTTCTAAATCTGTCACTCAAAAATGATCTTGAAAAATACATTAAGATATATCTTCATTTTATATATGCTACCCTTACATGTGTGTATGTATGCGTCTTCTAGACACATATCTGATTATCTTAATAATTCCCTGAATTGGAAAATTTTAATATACCTACGGCAAATGGTTCACTTTGTATAGGTTCCATTTTTAAATGTTTATTTCTTTATTTTGAGAGAGAGAGAGAGAGAGAGAGAAAATGTGAGTAGAGGAGAGGCAGAGAGAGAGAGAGAGAGAGAGAGAGAGGGAGTCCTAAACAGGCTCTGTGCTATCAATGCAGAGCCCAACTTGGGACTGGATCTTATGAACTGTGAGATCATGACCTGAGCAGAAATCAAGAGTCAGACAGTCAAGTGACTGAGCTACCCAGGCGCCTCTGTATAGGTTCTTTTGAGATAAAAATGTTACAGGTTATGTGGGGGGAAGTTAAAATAGTGAATGAATTAATTCCAATACTATCATATTTTATAGTCAATGCCTGGGTGGCTGCTTTAGCACAAACATTGATACTTGTTGAGAAGAGAAAGCATCAAGAACTCTCACACATGGCCTTCTATCTCATTATTACTTGTCCACTGGAACTAGGAGGAGGATGAGGTTGGAGACAGTTTGGGGACTGAAGGGTGGCCTTTCCTGGTAGAACTTCTCAGCTGCTGTGGCTCACCACACCTTGAAGGAAGAGCCTTCAGGCTTGAGGGTCTCTAACTTCAGGTTCTGCCTCAGAGGTTCTGTGGAAATTTCTCAACCCTCCTCAAGCATCAAGAGATTCCTAAAGATCTGTTTTAAACTTCGTTGATACTTTCATGGAAAAGATAATGCTTTCACTTCTTAGAAACTTGGCAAAAGAATAGCACTGGGATTTTCCGGGCCACTTTTCAGAGCAGATGAGCTCAGAAAGGAGGAAGAGAAAACGGGGATACTTACTGGGATACACAGGGGAGTCTTTCAAGTTAAAGTTTTACCTCCTTTATACATTTTCCTAGGGACCTCCAGGTTTCTTTCAAAACTCTGACTTCGTGAAACTAAAAATAATCGCATGGAACATTGAAACAAACTAAGGTTGTGCTAAGTTAAAGCTCAAGAAATACTAAACGCTTATCATAGCCAATGTCTTAGTAACTGCTACCTGCATGGGTAACTCTTTTAGAGTCATTTTAACTGTTCTGCCGTCAAATGCCTGTGTACTCAGTGTGGGGGTGGGGTATAGATCCAAAGCAAGCCTTTATATCTGACCTCTAAATTAAGATGCAAATACACCTTCTTCTTTTCTACAATGCTCTGTTGTTTGAAAGAGAGATTAGAAGAGTGGGGCCATCTTGTTCTTCATGAAAAAGTCCAGCAAGGACAAGGAGAATTTAGAGTTTTCATATTGTATGCCCTCTTGGACTTTTTATATTTAATGCTGTTATACTTGCATTATTGGAGCCAAAGTTCTTACCAAATTTATTGATATTATTTCTTTTTAACATTCTGAAGCAGATGATCCACACTTAATTTGGAAAAAAAAATCAGATGAAAGATGGATGCATGTCCAGCTTATATCTCAAGTTTTTTTTTATGATAGCTGACATTGGACAATTTTCAAACCAGAGGAATGACATAAAAAGTGACTGGGCCATCTGCTTTGCTTCTCCCATTACTTGTGAGAATTAATTATGCAATCTTGGTTAAGACTGCTAAATTTGGCCACTTGAATGAGTTTTAATACCATCTTAAAACTAAGAGACTATTTGCCTGAAACATCATCCTATTTTTTGGACTAGACTTTTCAGCATATCGATATATCTTACTCTCTTTAGTTAAAATAAGCACCTTTTATTTTATAGATCTAAAATAGGATAAAGCTCATTGTGTGTGTGTGAGAGAGAGAGAGGGAGAGAGAGAGAGACAGATAAAATCTTGAATGAAGTTGCAGTAGGCACAAACATAAGAGATACTGACCAAGCTATAAGAAATGATATCATTATATATGGACATATATATTGAAAGAAGGTATGTTTATTCAAAGTCAACATCTTGCTCTCTTGGAGGTCCCCACTCAAAATACACTTCGTAACTATACAGACAGACTGAGTAAAAACAAAACAAAGCAAAGCAAAACATTTACACAGACACATTCTGATCTATTTTAATTTGAATTGCTACATGCAAGATTTGAAATTACATTATATAGAGAAAAAGATAGCCACGAGACAACTAAATTTAGCCACCTTTGTGTGGAATGCAGACTTGAATACATTACCAGGAATTAAAGTAGTTTATACAGAAAAAGAAAAGAGGTATCAAGAATCTGACTACTAATTTTACTCTGCCGTCAGCAGTGGTCTGGCCTTTGTCTAAATAAACCTCATTAGGCTCCCATTTCTCATTTTTTAAAGTTTATTTATTTATTCTGAGAGGGAGAGAGAGAGAAAGCATGAGTGCACGAGCAGGGAGGGGCAGAGAGAGAGAGAGAGAGAGAGAGAGAGAGAATCCCAAGTAGACTCCATGCTGTCAGCACAGAGCCTAATGTGGGGCTTGATCCCACAAACCCTGAGATCATGACCTGAGCCGAAATCAAGAGTCTGATGCTTAACCAACTGAGCCACCCAGGCAACCCCTCCCCATTTTCTCATTTTATTGAGAAGCTAACTTTCCTGAGTTTTGGGGGTGTTCGTTCAGATTTGTATGCATAATTAGAAGTATTACAATGTCAAATGAGAATAATTATGATACATCAGAGAGGAGTAACAAAGAAAGTGAAAGCTGACTAAAATTCCACTATTTTTCCTTTCCTGTCATTTTTCAAGTATACAAAAGTATGTGGTAAATGCTTCAGGTCAGAGCCCTTTGGCTGCCCTCTGCTTGGTGGCCGAGGGGAGAACTGGACAAGTCTCTCCCTCCTCCTCGTCTCTGCCGAGCCCACTCACAGTAGTTCTGCTTTGGTTACTTTTATTATTTACATATTCAACACCTCTTTTCTTTAAAGAAAGAGTTTCTTGGCTAAATAAAACATATGAGTGAGTTATCATCTTTCTTTTACTTCAATTAATAAGCTGATATTAACAAATTTACATTTGGATACAAAAATACACATTTGTATTTTTCTTAAGCTGACTCAAAGTAAAATTTAATATTATTGCATTATTACTTTTGTTACCCCGCTTTAATAATCAGTATGTGATAAGTCAGTTTGTGCAGTGGCCTTAGAATATGATATATCAATCCCAAGTCAACTCCCTCGTACATACTATTACCTCAACTTTGCCTCACTCCAGGAACAAGCTGAAATTTTGAAAAGCAATTAAGAAACTTTTTTTTTTTTACCCTTGGGAATAATTGCAAAACTAACATTTTGATTATTCTGAATAAGAAAATATGAAATTCTTTACAGAATATAAATGTAAAATTAATCCATGCTTTAGTTATAACTAAATTGTTCCTGTAATTAAAATAGAATTTAAAATAAGTCAAACCAAACATTTAACTTAAGTTCCAAAAATAAAGCAAAAGAAAATAGCAGAAATAAATTAACACAGATGACACTTAATAATTGTGAATGAGAAAACTAACAAACAGGGACACCTTGTTAGTTAACTGGACACCTTAACGGGATGGCTCCGCCAGTTAAGCATCAGACTTCGGCTCAGGTCATGATCTCATGGTCTGTGAGTTCAAGACCTGCATCAGGCTCTGTGCTGACAGCTTGGCACCTGGTTCAGATTCTGTGTCTCCTTCTCTCTCTGCCCCTCCCCCACTCACATTCACTCTCTCTTGCTCTCTCTCTCTCCCCAAAATAAATAAACATAAACAAAATTAAAAAAAAGAAAAGTAACCAACATATTGATTGAAATGTTTGTTTTTGTAAAAAGTACCGATAATAAAAATTACCCTGCCATGTGTGATCAAAACAAAAAGAAAGAAAGGAAAAATATGACATTAGAAATAATAAAACAGATATATTCACTAGATCTGAAAAGATTAAAGAACTATAAAGATCATTTTGCCAATCTTATGTCAATAATTTTATACATGTAGATAAAAAGAATAATGTCCTAGAACAATAATAAGTTACTAAAGTGAATTGAATGCAAAAAAATAATTAAAGATCTATGGGAAAATTCTGTTAATTATTTATCAGTAAAAGAGAAGTTGGGCTCAGGTAGTTTTTTACTAACATTTTTATATTAGTCGAAATATTCCATATGACAAAGAGATGGAGAATATCTTAACTCCTTTTATAATTTACTCGCAAATATTGATGAAGGCAGGAACTGTGGCCAACCAAGAACATAAATATCTAGAAATAAACTACAGAAGTTGTAGGAGTAATTTACCCAGAAAATTATAAAACATTATTGAGAGACATTAACAAAGATCTAAATAAATGGATGCATATACTAAGTATACAGATCGAAATACCCAATACTGCAGTGTCAATGTTAGCCAATTTATATGTAAATTTAATCACTCTAAAAATATCTCCTTTTTGGTAGATATGGACAAACTGATCCTAAACTGGAAAACGTAAAGGTCCTTGAAGAGCTTGGACAATTCTGGAAAGAAAATGCATCCTAAATGTCCTTATATAATAAGTAAAATATACAGTTGAGAAAGGAAACAAATTGCAGACTTCCTGTGTATGTGTCAGTTTGTGTGAGGTATGGACCTACTGGACATCCTGATTCAGGTTGATTCATTGTTCACCATTCTCAAATGACTCTTCCCAAATCAGAGGTACTACCTAGTTTTATTAGTTGGAGATGCTGACCCAAGTGGCCATATCTAGGGAACCCATAAGCCCTGTCATTAGAAGACAGTAAAAAATAGGCTTCTCTTCTTTTACGAGGTGTGCCAAAAATTCAGACTGTAATTCTCAATTATTTCTTTATGGATATATATTTAAGTAACTGTACTATGAGGAGACATACCTGCTGTTCCTCTGATAATCTTTCGATTAATTTACAAACTCTCTTAAGGCATGGGTTGAATAGAATTCACTGATTGAAACCTTAAGTAAGAGGAATCAATTAAGGAATTCTTAGGGGAAATTAAAACCTAAAGTAATTAAAATGTCTCAATGGGACTCAACATTTCTACTGAAGAAGTATACCAGCACACCTCAGAGACATTGCGGGTTCAGTTCCAGACCACTGCAATAAAGCAAATATTGCAATAAAGAGAGTCAAATGATTTTTTTTTATTTCTTAGTGCATATAGAAGTTATGCTTGCACTATATTACAGCATATTAAATATGCTCTACATTATATCTGAAAATGCACATCTTTAGTTAACAGTACTTTATTGCTAAAAAATCCCTACATCATCTAAGCTTTCAGTAAGTCAATCTTTTTGTTGGTGAAGGGTCTTGCCTTGAGGTTGATGGTTGCTGACGGATCAGGGTGGTGGCTGCAGACGGTTGGGACGGCCATGGCAATTTCTTGAAGTAAGACAACAAAGTTGTCCTAAAGTTTGCTCCTTGATTGACTCTTCCTTTCCCAAACAATTTCTCTATAGCATGTGATGCTGTTTGATAGCATTTTACCCACAGTAGAGCTTCTTTGAAGTTTGGAGACAATCTTCACAAACCCTGCTGTTGCTTATCAATTAAATCTATGCAGTGTTTCATTATTTACTTTTTTTAAATTTTTTTAATCTTTATTTATTCTTGAGAGAGGGACAGGGTGTGAGCAGGGGAGGAGCACAGAGAGAGGGAGACACAGAATCTGAAACATGCTCCAGGCCCTGAGCTGTCAGCACAGAGCCTGATGTGGGGACCAAACTCATGAACTGTGAGATCATGATTTGAACCGAAGTCAGACGCTCAAATGACTGAGCCACCCAGGCACCCTGGTATTTTAAATCCTTTGATGCCATTTCAGCAATCTTCACAGCCTCTTCACCAGGAATAGATTTCATCTCGAGAAGCCACGTTCTTTGTGACTTCACAGGAAGCAACCTCTCATGCGTTCAAGTTTGATCACGAGATTGCGGCAATTCAGCCCCGGCTTCAGGCTCCACTTCTAACCCCGGTTCTCTTGTTTCTACCACATATGCAGTTATTTCCTTGACTGAAATCTTGAAGCCCTCAAAGTCATACGTGAGGGTTGGAATCGATTTTTCCAAACCCCTGTTCATATTGATTTTTTAGCTTTTTCCTTTGAATCATGAAGGCCCTTAATGATATCGAGAATGGTGAATCCTTTCCAGAAGATTTTCGATTTGCTTTGCTCAAATTCAAAAGAGGAATCACTGCCTATGGCAGCTATAGCCATAGAAAAATAGATTTCTTAAATAATAAGACTTGAAAGTCAAAATTCCCCATTGACCCACAGGCTGCAGAACGAACGCTGTGTCAGCAGGCATGAAAACCACATTCATCTCACTGCACACCTCTGTCGGAGCTCTCACATGACCACGTGCACAGGCAATCAGCAGTGATATTTTGAAAGTAATCTATTTTTCTGATCAACACATCTCAACAGTGGGCTTAAAATATTCCATAAACCATGTTGTCAAGAGGTGTGCTGTCATCCAGGCTTTGTTGTTCATTTTTGGAGCCTAGACAGAGTAGTTATAGCATAGTTTTTACAGGTTCTAGAAGGTTCAGAATGTAAATAACCATTGACTTCAGCTTAAAGTCACCAACTGCATTAGCCCCTAACAAGAGAGTTAGCCTGTCCTTTAAAGCTTTGAGGCCAGACTTTGACTTCTCCTCTCTTGCTATCCAAGTCGTAGAGGGCATCTCCTTCCAAAAGAAGGCTGCTTTGTCTACACTGAAAATCTGTTGTTTAGCGTAGTCACCTTCATTAATTATCTGAGCTAGGTCTTCAGGATGATTTGCTGCAGCTTCTACATCACCAGGTGCTGCTTCACCTTGCACTTGTATGTAATGGAGCTGGCATCCTTCCTTCACCTTGTGACCCAGCCTCTGCGGCTTCACACCTTCCTTCTGCAGCTTCCTCAACCTTCAGCCTTCATAGAATTGAAGAGAGTTAGGGCCTTGCCATGAATTAGGCTTTGACTTAAGGAATTGTGGCTAGTCTGGTCTACTATCCAGACTGCTCAAAATTCCTTCATATCAGCATGAAGGCATTTTAACATCATCGGTCTGTTCACTGGAGTGACAGTTTTAATTTCCTTCAAAAAGTTGTCCTTCGCATTCACACCTTAACTAACTGGTGCAAGGGGCTTAGCTTTCAGCCCCTCTCAGTTTTTGATATGCCTTCCTCACGAAGCTTAATCATTTCTAGAGCTTTTGATTTAAAGGGAGAGATAGGAGACTCTGCTGTTCACTTGAACACCTGCAGGCTGCTGTAGGTTATTAATTGGCCTAATTTCAATATTGTTGTATCTCAGGACATAGGGAAATCGGAGGAAAGGGAGGAAGATGAGGGAGCAGCTGGTTTGGGAAGAAATTTGAAGACACATTTATCAATTAAGTGTGCCCTCTTATGTGAGGGTAGTCCATGGTGTTTCAAACAATTACAATTGCCATACCAAAGGCCTACTGATCAAAGATCACCATAGTAAATAAAATCATAATTAAAGAGTTGGAAATATGAGAGAATTACCAAAATGTGAGCCACAAAGTGAGTGAATGCTATTGGGAAAAAGGTGTGGATAGATTTGCCTGATGTAGGGTTGCCACGGACCTTCAATTTCCAAAAAATATGTAATATCTTTGAAGCGCAATAATGTATGCCTGTACAGTTACTCATGCTATCTGAATCACACAAAATTAGCTGTAACTGGGGTGTCCAAAGAGATTTCAAAATAACCTTAAGAAATTTCGCATTTTTTGTCAATTACTAGACAACCCTCAAGCAAATCATCTTGACTCAAATCAGAAAGCACATTAGAGTTAAAATGAAGAAACAATGACAATATAAAACTCTATCATGGTACTCCCAGATAAGATTACTTTTATTCCTAATAAAGATTTCCTTTTATTTTTATGCCTTTCAAAATCTTAGGTAGTCGAAAAGTTCTTTTTTACTTAAACATATTTTAGCATAAAATCATGGAATTGGTATAAACAGCATCCCAAATGAAGTTCTTTTTCATTATTTCATTTTTTTATTTTTTTTATTTATCTTTTTAACATTTATTTATTTTTGAGAGACATAGAGACAGAGTATGAGCAGGGGAAGGGCAGAGAGAGAGGGAGATACAGAATCTGAAGCAGGCTCCAGGCTCTGAGCTGTCAGCACAGAGCCTGATGTGGGGCTCGAACTCACAGACCGTGAGATCATGACCTGAGCCGAAGTCGGCCGCTTAACCAACTGAGCCACCCAGGCGCCCCTCATTATTTCATTTTCATATTCTGTACACACTTATAGTTACAAGCACTAAGTAGTAAGGGCCCCTACTGCATGTATTCGCCTATTTGCAGTGGGAACTCATTTAACTACTCTAAATGGAATATACTTCTTTTATTTATTTATATATTTACTTATTTATTTATTTATGTATTTATGTATTTATTATTTTTTTGGAATATACTCATTTTGTATGTTACACCCATTTTATAAATCTATCATAGATATTTTCCCAATTTAAGCTGTGTTTCATATTTTACTTTTTCAGTACTTCTTAACAAATACATATTTGGTTATTTAGGGTCTTATAAATTAGAACTCCACTTTCATCCAATCTCTTATAATATAATCACATGAACCCTGCCTGAAGGATGCCCTCATCCCAGTTAATGTTGCTCTAGGTGACAGTCTCCAGAAGTTCTAATATAATGCCTAGCCATCCACTAATAAGTTAGCCTTGCTCTAGGTCCAGTTTCTCATGCTTTAGTTCCAGGAATCAGGTTTCTGACTAGCTCTTGAGCTCCAATTCTCATCCTCCAATAAGCAGATGCTATCTTATACTTTAATGCATAAGTTCCTGTCTGAGAAAATTATCAGTTAAAATATTCTGCCCAATATTCTCAAGAAAACAGAGAAAAGGAAACAGGGGAAGGAGTTGAGTGTACATTTTCTAAGAAATCTGAGACATTTAATTTTTACTATGTATAATTTCAAGTTCTAGAAACTGCAGGCATATATAAGAAAAAGAAAAACCTGCTTTGGTGATTTTGCCAGCCAAGTAACCTAGAAGTAATATTCATATTTCATTTGGGGTTGTTTTCCCGTAAGTATCTTCAATGTGCCCACTATTTTTCAGAATTAACTCTGCTTTTGCATTTCAGAACGAAATATACAACACTGAACACTAATGGCTGCTGGCATCACAAAAAGGAAAGCAGCTGCATGCTAAATGCCTCCTGATGGAAGAACAAGGCTAACTCTGAAGTCCCTGGCTCCAAAATAGACCTGGATCCTGAATCCGAGTGGTTGTCTAGACTCAAATATCAACTGACAAACACTACGGAAGGCAGCGAAACGTGGAATACTGTCACCACAGTCCTACAGTCAGCAAGTCCGGATGGAAATTCCACAAGACATAAATCCAGGGATTTTTCAACAAAGTGCAAGGGGAAAAAAGAGAAGGAGAATCTGTAGATTAAAAAAATCTTAAAAAAAAAATCAATGAATTTCTATGTGTGAACTATATTTAGATCCTGTTTTAAATAAATGTAAAAAGAAGACCTTTAGGAGATTACAGGATAGTTATACATTTACTATTTATTTGGTGATAACTACGGATACTTATTTTTTAAACTGTGATCATGGTATTGTGATACAGTTGACCCTTGAGCAACCTGAGGGCCACGGGTGCCAATGCCCCCTGCCTGTTTGGAAATCTACATATAACTTTTGTTTCCCCCAAAACTTAAATAATACCCTACTGTCGACCGCAAGCCTTACTAATAACATTAAGAGTAGCTTAACACATATTTTATAAAGTTATATGTAGTATACACTGTATTCTTACAATAAGTAAGCTAGAGAAAAGAAAATGTTATAAAAAAAATCATAAGGAAAATACAGTACTGTACTGTTTTTATTTTTAAAAATCCATGTATAAGTGGACCCACGTAGTTCAAACCCATGTTGTTGAAGGGTCAACTGCAATTTAAAGAAAAAAGCTTATTAGCAATGCATGCTGAAATATCTACAGATGAAATTATATGATGTCTAGAAATTACTTCGAAATAACATGGAAACAAGGACAGACTGAAGGGCTTTGTATGAAACAAGAATGGCCATATGTGTGAATTACTAACACTTAGTCCAGGCTACCTAGAAGTCCATTACTCTACTCTGTCTGCTTTTGTATTTGTTAAAATTCTTCATAGATTTTTTTTAAAGTTAATGCAAAATAAAGGCTTTTCCAGGCTACTGAACAAGTAAACAAAAATAAAATAAGCTTTTCAAATTCTTACTATTTCCAAGAATTTTGGTTTTTTATACTTTTCAATTCTGTGAAGATTTCAAGGGAAGACCTTTGTATTCTACTGTATTAAAAAAAATTGTTCAGATAAAAGCACTTGCAGCAAATATAATTTTCTGATAATATAATACAGGATATTGTATTATATTGTCTGTCGCCAGACCATTTCTACCTGTAGTGATAATATAATAATATAATTGCTTTTTAAAAATTGAAGTATAGTTGATATACAATACTATTTTAATTTCAGGTGTACATTGGTAATTCTACACATTAAGTTATGCTCACCATGGTGAATGCAGTTACCATCTGTGAAATTTTGAAATTTTGAAAAAGCTATGCCTTTAGACAACATAACCTTGCTAATATATTTCTCTGGGAATGCTTGGATCTATTTGGTACCTTAGCCATACGACATTACAATATAATTGGATTTTAAGGCACAGGTCTTTTTGCTAGGTTGAAGACTTATTTTAAGACACGTAAGATTTCTTAAGGTTTTTAGGTGGCAATACTTTAGACAGCAAAACTACTAATATAACATAGAGTAACCATGCTAAATTTTAAGACAAATTTAAGATGATGAATAAATCAAATTGTTCAAAGAACGAACAAGTTTTGTTTAATAAAATTCAAAAAATTATCTTGCTCTGTAAATTGTCTCTAATACGGAACACTAAAAACATACATACTAACACTTAACTTGTAATCACTTATTCTTGTGCATGAAGACAGTAACGGGAAGATGGGCTTGGTTCACTATCAGGGTGCTGGCTTTTACTGTCACACATTTCTGTTATGTTTGTGACATCACTCATCGGTTTATGAGTCTTAGCAATATTAAAAAAAATAGTAAATACAACTCACTGCCTAATCTAAGCAGAGTTTGATTGATGAGAATCACTGAATTTTTTCTTTAATATTTTATTCAGAGTTTCCTACATGATGGAAACAGAATGGCAACTGAATCAAGAGAGAACTAATAAGCTCATAATTAGGGTTTTATGAGGTTAGCGCATAGTCATGTCAGCTTTCTTGCTAATTATAGTAGATAGCAGATTCAACATAACATCAAAAAAAAAAAAAAGAAAGAAAGATGCACGGTAAATCTTAATTACTTACACTGAAAGGTCCTACTCTCTACATCACATTGACAATTTAAATCTCTCCAGTATAACTGTTTAGGACCTTTGCCCTGTTTGAAAACAACCAAGTAAATGCAAGTGATTTTAAATTAAGGATGACTGTGCAATTACTTTAGAGAAGGAAGAATTAGCTTATCCATTAGTGTTATAGGTTGCTATAAGGAGAAACATGCTGTCTGTTCATTCAATTAGCCCCCAACCTCAGGGCAACCAATCATTTCATTTGTAACATTGCTGATTAAGCAGCTCTGAGTTTTGAAAAAGCTATGCCTTTAGACAATACAACCTTACTAACATATTTCTCTGGGAATGCTTGGATCTATTTGGTACCTTAGTTAATTGTCAGAAGACATAAATGATTTATTTAATAGATTTCGATCACTTCTATTTAAAAGTTTATGATGAAAGGAACACTACAAAAATTAATTTTTCTGATGAAAATCACCATAAACATACATAAATATTACTTCACAATGCAATGATAACTTGATGATATATGTCCTGAAATTATTCAATAAAATGATAGAGATGGAAACAAGAATGCAAATGCAAATCTCACACAGTACTGTCTGCTTTAAACTGAACAAGTATTTTCACTTTGAACTATGCAGGAGAAATCTTATTTCCAAATAGTTACATAACAGAACACGGCAACTATCAATTATTGTTCAAAATTCATACTTCCACGAGAAAGCATCACATGTCTTTAGATGAATGCACCTTCAATCAATACAAGAAAGTGACCCTAAGCATCTCAAGTTTTTTTTTAATGTATATTTAATTTTAGGCATTTTTCTCTACTTAAAGAACTTCATTTCAAGAGTAAAGTATTAGGACGACCTTTTCAGAAACATGTTAACATGCAAACCTCTCAGATAAAAATGCATATATATATACACACATATACGTATATATACACGATATTAAATATAAAAGGAAGAGTAAGGGCTTTACCTGGTTAATCACCGCTGTTGGTCCAAAGCTGAGAAGAACAAATGGATTCACCAGCAATGTCTCGTCTGATATCATGAGCGAGGTGGCCGCAGTTTAAGGGATACGGGCAGCCGCAGTTTCAAGGGGTGGGATTTATCTTCAGTAATGAATACCCAAGGGACTGTTTCCAATCAGGGAATGCTATTGCAGACAATGGAACCATTCTCTGTTTGTTGACCGAGGTTTTGTATGTACAATCTGCTGTGGGTGTATTCAAGCATCAGTGCAGGAACCGACATATATTTCACTGAAGTTTATGGTATGACGGATATTTTGAAACAAAGATTATAGGAAAATAAAATTTATCATTCATTTCTTTGAAGGTTTTCCATTGTTTATTCGTTTCTTCTCATTTTCTTCCTGTTGGAAAGAAAATTGTAAAAAGGCTTATCTCCAAGCAGTATAATCCGTCACCTGATGATACCAGGGCCCTCTGGCGCAACACTGTGGATGGAGACACACCGGTCTCTGCCTTGAAAATTGTAATGACGGGAGTGGCTCACTATTTTTAGAGCGACCTTATTCAGCTCAGAGCATTGTTACCTGCTAGACATCTATTTATATGATGGTTATTTACGCACAGCATTTTCACCAAAAATGTATATAAACTCATACATCTCGGGTTATGAATCAGAGCATTCTGTTTGATTTACCTGAGAGCTACATTTTCCAGTTAAGTAGTTCTAATTCGTTCTCACACATTCTTCATCCAGTCTGTCAATGCCTTTTAAGCATATATCTACAGTCCAAGTGTTCACCACTGTGGCTACTGTTGCCTAGCATAGCTGGCCATCGGCTGGTCTTCCTCACTGGCTTCCCTTTTCCTACACCGCTGCCCTGCAGTCTATTTTCCGTACAGCAGCCTGGCTGGTCCTTGAAAAGACAAATCAGACCATATTATTCTCTCGACCCCCCCAATACTGCCCTACTTGAATAAGTGATCTTAAAAAATTCTCTAATAACTTCCAGCCTCATTTAGAATAAAGTTAAACCCCCGAATGACGGCCTGTAACAGCCTGGCCTCTCTCCCCAGCTCTCTGACCTCACGTACTCTCATCCTTCTCTTCCACTTCCCCACTTGCTCGCTGCGCTCTCTGGGTCTACTGGCCTTCTGGTCGTTCCTCGAAGATGTCAACAGTCCTCCTGCCTTGGGAACTTGACCTGCCTTCTGCCCTGGAATACCCCTGCTTCAGATGGATTTCTCTGCATTCACCTGTCAGTTTAAAAGTTAGCTTAACTGTGGGATCTTTCTTGACCACCCTTGGAAACAGCAAATACACCCATCATACTCCCTCTTATCCTGCTTTCTTTTTTCTTTATGGCACTTCATTATTTATGCATTTATTTGTTTATTAGGTATCTCACCCAATAGAATAAAAACTCCACGAGAAAGTGGATTTTGTTTTATTTACTGAGGTATCTTAGCATCCTTCACAGGGCTTTGCAACAAGTTGGCATTGAAAAAATAGTTCTTAAATACATGTATGATTAAGCTTTGCTTCCTTCTCCATTATATAGGATATTCTAACCAATAAAATCTAATGGAATAAATGAAATTATCATTCTATGGTAAAGCATATCTCAGAGATACTGAGAACTTGATTCTAGACCACTGCAATAAGATCAGTATCTTTTTGGTTTCCCAGGGCATATAAAAGTTATGTTTACACCATACTTTAGTCTGCTAAGTATGTAGTAGCATTATGTTTAAAAATTGTACGCACCTTAATTAAAACATACTATATGGCTAAAAAATGTTAACCATAATCTAAGCCTTCCGTGAGTCATGACCACTGACCACAGATCACATAATAAATATAATAATGAAAACTTGCAATGCTGTGAGAATTTTAAAATATGACACAGAGACACGAAGTGAGCAAACGCTGTGGGGAAAATGGTGTCAATAGGCTTGCTCCACGCAGGGTTGCCACAAACGTTTGATGTGTAAAAAACATCTACAGAGGGCAATAAAACAAAGCACAGTGAGACAAAGTATGCCTGGACGCCACCCCCCGCCCCCCGCCCTTATGCACGGTTTTGCTTTCTGGTTGCTGAGGTTTCAGTTACCCACAGTCAACCTCAGTCCAGTAGCAGTAATGATCCTCCTTCTGACAGGCTGTCAGAAGGTCACCAGTAGCCTAACGCCATGTCACAGTGCCCAGTCATCCACCTCATTTTATCCCATTACGTGGGATTTTCATCATCTCCTTCATCACAAGAAGGGTGAGTACTCTACAACAGAATATTTTGACAGACCACATTCACATAACTTTTATAACGGCATATTGTTATAATTGTTCTATTTTATTGTTGTTGTTGCCAATCTCTTCGTCTACTTCACAAATTAAACATTATCATAGGTATATATGTATAGGAAAAACATAGTATATATAGGGTGCAGCAGTATAGTTTCAAGCATCCACTGGGGTCTTGGAATATATCCCCGGTGGATAAGGGGAGGGTTACTCTATTCTAATAATGGCTTATATGACTTTGTAAATCAGCATAAGTATCAAATATATATTAAAATCTTAGAACCTGAAGATTCACCCCTCATTCATCTTCTGTTACCAGGCAGGACTGCATTGAATCTAGGGACAATTTGTTCTTGATCTCCTTTTATGCCTATTCAATTGGCTTAATTACTGTTATTGTAAGAAAATATTCTCAGCATAAAAATAGGTTTCTTTCTACAAATAATCTCTCAGAAGATTCTGAAAAGCTCTTAATAGGCCTTTCTTTTTTTATTCCTTAAAATACACAAAGCTTTTTCTTAAGCACTAAATTACTACAGGTCTTAATTTATATCTCTTTCACAATAAAATATTATTTCTTTATTCAATTCAGTGAAATCTCTACACGTATATTAAAAGCTAAAGAATAAAATATGAGGTGTCAGTTTTGTGAAACAGCATGCGAATGACACTCCCTTTGATCCTGTTTTAAGTGAGACTTAACTTCCTAATTGTACCTTTAGTTAATCCCTACTGGTTATTTCCAGACAATGAGAGGGAAAGTGATACAACCAACACATAATTCGCGATTTGTAAAAGTTTTATAAGTTTGATATGTCATAGATCAAGATACAGGAGGTGATATGAAAGCTACTGTGTTCGGGCGCCCGGGTGGCTGAGTCGGTTAAATGTCTGACTTAGGCTCAGGTCATGATTTCACAGTTGGTGGGTTCAAGCCCCACGTTGGGTTTTGTGCTGACAGCTCAGAGCCTGGAGCCTGTCTCGGATTCTGTGTCTCCCTCTCTCTCTGCCCCTCTCCTGCTCACACTCTGCCTCTCTCTGTCTCTTAAAAATAAATAAATGCTAAAAAAAATTTAGAAAGGTATTGTGTTAGAAGTGTTAATGACTTTTATTTATTTTTTTCATGTTTATTTATTTCTGAGAGAGAGAGTCAACAGGAGAGGGGCAGAGAGAGAGAGAGAGGGAGACCCAGAATCAGAAGCAGGCTCTAGTCTCTGAGGTGTCAGCACAGAGCCCGACGCGGGGCTTGAACTCATGAGCCGTGATGTCATGACCTGAGCCGGTGGGACGCTTAGCCACCCAAGTGCCCCTCCCTAATCACTTTTATAAGAGAAACTATGCCCTTTATATTTCCTTTGGAATACTTTCTCAGTAAGCTTTGAAGCAGTGCTCGTAAAATTACTACATTCCAGTCTTTGAAAATAATTTTCTCAGATCACATATAAGCTTAAGGTACCATTTAACCATTCTTCAGTAAAGGAATAAATTTGTTCATTTCTGAGTTCTGTGTTGTGCTTATATTAAATTACAGTCTAACTGGTTTCCATCCACTTTCCAGATTACCTTAATAGAAAATAACATTACTGCCCCAGGTCATTTCTCCTGATATAAATGGATTAGATACGTATATTTTCTTATTCCTTTTTAGAGAGGTTGAATCTGGCTGCCGCATTTTTTGAATTTGACACCAGTTAAGGAACAATGTACCCATTAGTGGCCAAGGTACGGTTAGATGTTAATTAAATCATCATGCTCTATTTTGTAGGTGGATTATGCTTTCTGTTAGAGAAAATTGAATTCATAAAATAATGCTTTTTCCTTGAAAATGGAAAAGCTTTTTACATGGTTACCAGCTGCCATTCTAATTTCTGATGCAGTGTGCAGTATGACAGAAAAGACAAAGTACCTCATAATCAAGACAGCGGCCCAGAAGAGATTGCAGTCACTTCTCTACCTGGGAGAAGACTCATTTTATACTTGGCAAGTGCACATGTTTTGGAGGTCTGAAATCAAACCCTTCTCTCTCAACACGGAGAAATTAGAAACGACAATCGTATTTCACAGTATCTTTACTCTAAAGCACTTCAAGGATTATAAATAAGCATGTGATTGTGTTTGTAGTTTTTCTTTATGACAAAAGAACATTAGAGTGCCTTCCACAGGGTATTGGGTTTGTCAGAAGCCCTCTGTGTCTAAAGGCTGGAATAAAGCCTATTATCCTAATGATGTTCTGGGCCCCTTCTGGACTAAGCCACAGGATTAATGATATATTTTTAAATTGGATTTAAAGAGTTATCTGGATGTTAAAAGTATGGTAAAGAGTTCCTTTACCCCAATTTCTATACTCAATGTCTTATAAACCCCCTCTCTTCTTTGTTCCTTGTTATCCATTTACCCTTCTCATTCCTAATACCTCCCTAGGTGGAGGGGGCCAAGGGAGGTGTAGAGGGGAGAGGACAAGTGATATTTGCATTGGCTTGAATGTCAGCAGGCAGTAAGGAGCTGTTAAGAAGTGGGGAAAAGAGGGGCGCCTGAGTGGCTCAGTCGGTTGAGCGGCCGACTTCAGCTCAGGTCATGATCTCGCTCATGGGTTCGGGCCCCGCGTCAGGCTCTGTGCTGACAGCTTAGATCCTGGAGCCTGCTTCAGATTCTGTGTCTCCTTCTCTCTCTGCCTTCCCCTGCTCATGCTCTGTCTCTCTCTCTCTCTCTCTCTCTCTCTCTCTCTCTCTCTCTCAAAATAAATAAATGTCAAAAAAAATTTAAAAAAAAAAAAAAGAAGTGGGGAAAAGAGCCTAAATTTCATTGATGGAGGCCCTAGAGAGACATATTTAGAAAGTCCCAAGCTAGAAGAGTGAATTCAAAATTTTACTTTTAATCCTACTATTTAAACATGGGTACAGGAAAAAAAAAATCTCACTTTATTTTACTGATTTTTTTAGTTGAAATATTAAAAGCATAATGAAAATTAAACCTATAAAATGCACATTTTGAAGTTCTTTAAACCTAAATACGCTAGTAACTTATTTTCTAATTTTATCTTCTGAGCAGCGTACATGGTATCTACACATTTAGGATAGAGACCTATTTAACTGAAAACTGGAGCTGAGGGTTACACAGTTTTATCAAGTAGAGCGAAGCTGTTCTTTCCACCTGTTATTCAGCCATCCTCAGAGCCCGTCCATTGACACGCCCATCCTATGACCGCAGCATCTTAAGAAATGACATGTACATTAGGAAAGCAAAGGCTTTCTAGAAGCCCCAGCCAGGAGATGTGACTGTCCAACCGCTTCTCAAAGAGGAAGAAGTTACAAGAACTGGCTTACAGTGCTAACGATTCATCCCTAGAGGCTCAGGTAGTGATCACTTCTATCTCTAAGATTAAGGAATCCCTGCCACGGGAACTGTGGGCAGAGAAAGAGGAGGGGATGACTCTGGGTGGGCACTGGCTGCCGCAGGAGCTGGGGCTCCCTGCTTAGGATCCTTTCTACCAAGAGGCAGACTGATTATGTTGTCTTGCAGCAGTGTAATATCTGATCCCCCAGAAAACTGAAGTCGCCGGCTTCTGGCATGATAATAATGATAACGGTATTTCCCTTTTCCATTGATTTGGGATAGGATCGGTGCATCAGTACAAAAAATACTTAAATTCTGTGTCAATAAAATGTAAAATATGTAACTCATAATGCAAGTGTATCAAGTAGTTGGGAGAGCGTGCAGTGTGTTTTTGTGGAAAACGCACTGGCTCTGGAAGCAATATTCGAATTTTAGTTCTGCCATTAACTAACCTTGTTACCTTCAGAATTTATTTATCCTCCTAGAGACTCAATTTACTTACATACAATAGGAATTCAACCTGCAGGATGCTGTGAACATTAAGTAAGATTATACCCATAAATCACTTATCACAACTCTTGACACATACAAGCTGCCTACTCAAAGGTAGTAACTATTTAATTTATGCTCCGATATACTCATTTTATCGTAAAAATCTTATGATCTTATGTGTTTCTAAGGGTGTCGGTGTTGCATCTGGAAAATGCATGGCTTTCCATTATGATACTCCTAGTAATACAGACAAACCATCACTTACAGGGGTTAACAATCTGGCGTATTGGTAAGGTACAGTTGTTAACTCTATCCCTGTTTGCTATTGGAAGCAGGATTTCTGAGCAACGGACACATGGTCCATCCTTCAGGTTCACTTACAATGTGTCCTGGAACTAAACACTGTGGATATTGTATCCTGATCTTGTAAACTAGAGCTCCAATTTGATAGGAAAACACAGCTTCTCATCATGACCTTGGTGGAAAGGTAAACAGTTTCATTTCGAGTACTATGTGGTATAGCGTACATCCTCACTTAAGCTTAGGACTGGAAAAAAGCTCATACATTCCTTGTTAGAATAGATGAACCCAGAGGGAGGTCTGTACCACACTAGTAGCTTAACAGCCTAAATCATTTTCTAATCTTTATTATTTTTTTTGCATCACATAAAACTCTAACTAAGGAATTTTAGACTACTATTAAGTAACTGAGTAAATTTTCATGCATTTATTTAAAGGTGAAGTTAATTTTAATCCAGCTGCTAAAAAGTTAAATTACAGTTATCAGAGTGGATATTTTAAAGCTGATTTCTTACACAGCTGTCCCTTACCTTTATATGCATTCAAAGGAAAAAGGGAAAACTAGCATATTATTATTGCTGTCTAAGATAATAAATGATTGAAGAATTAGGAGCATTTTAAGCACCACTTAACATAATGAAATTGGCTCTACTTACCACCACATTGAACAGTAATTTAATTTACTCTATTAATAACTCAGAGGAAATTTAATGCAAATAACAAATATGCTTTCTTCGATATTCACATATACTAAAAAATACTTCCACCTCCAAACACAGCTTTCCCACATATATATTATATATATGAAAAAGTATATATGTTTCCCTTGAAGGGATTTCATCAAAAAAACTTGAAAGCTAAAGCATATGAAATAAATTCACTGAAAAACACATCACTATTGCACCCCCCGGGTAGGGATATTTACCCTAAAAGCAACTAAAAATGGCAATGAATTTTGGAGGCTTAAAGTATTAGGTGCCTATTGAAAAAAAAAAAAAGTGTCACTGTACAAGCTAGGTTAGGCAACTGATACCATAAACAGCTCCTAAATCTCAGTGGATTAATATTAAAAATGTTTGGTCTTTGCTCATATCACAGTCAAGAGTGAGTTACATGGCTCTCCTCCAAGTGACGACTCAGAATTCCCACTTGTGATCCTACTATTTTATAATTTCAAGATAACCCTGGCACCATCAAGCTTCTAGAAGTCAGAAAGAGTGAGAAATCTCACACATTTGATACTTAACTACCTCGGCCTAGAAATGGATATATATCACTTTCACTCATATTCTATTGGCAAGAAATAGATACATTCTATGACCTATCTAAAAAGGAGAGGGGACTTGGGGATATGGCTCCCCCTTGCTCAGCCACTTCTAAGAACCTATTTCTACACTATGGAAGGAGAACATGAAACTTTGGTAGTCAACTAAGCATCTCTGCCACCATCATCAACCTTCTAAGTCTAGATTTCAAACTGTTAAAAGACAGTAAGGAGTCTGACATACTGTAGGTGGCTGCAACGTGGAGCAAACATCACCTATCTATGCTTTAGAATCTAAGAACAGCTACTAAAAATGATTTTTCAGAAAAAGTAGATCCAATCATTCCCTCTTTTTCTTTTCAACTGAACATAATTGAGAGATGAGCAACTTTTAAAAGTCATATAAAGCAGTTGTTATTGCCCTTAGAGAATTAGAGTCTACAAGAAGGTACTGTGGCCCAGTGTTTTGGCAGGAGTTGAACAGAAAGTTTTAGAGAATTAATCCTCCGCATAAGCTTTGATTACTGCTATCAGTATGGACGGTCAGAAAACAGGAAAAAGGGATTTTCTCCCTTCTGTCCTTAACAATCATTAAAAATTTCCATTATCAGGACGTGGAAATTATCTTCCTCATTATTCGACTGATCAGTTTGAAGGAGACGTTAACAGGAAAGGGAGAACGGGGGGAAGACCTTCTGCTAACAGAATGGATTGGTATGGAGGAAAAGTCCTCTCAATTAAAAAAAAAGAAAAAGAAAAAAAAAGAAAAAAAACCCAAATCCCTAAATATTATTTATAAAGTAAATATTAAAAAAGTCAAGTGCAGAGCTGAGTTCACACACACACACACACGCGCGCGCACACACACACGCACACACACACGCGCGCACACGCACACACACGCACACACGCACGCACACACACACGCACACACACGCACACACACACACACACACACACACACACATTAAAAACAGGGTAAGATAAATCTGCACAAGCCACGAATGAAGTAGGTAAAGCTTAAGGCAAAAGGGGCAGTGGGCCAAGAGAAAGATGGAACTTGTGACTTCAAAATGAATACAGACAATAAAATTTTAAAAATCAACAAAAAGTATATCAGGAAAGATAAAGGAGAACATAGAAAAAAACTAAACTAGACGTAATGGTAGTAGAAATAAAGCCAAAACTATCAATGATCTCCAAGAATATGAACAGACTAAACCTACCAGTTATGAGAGAGTGATTGTTAGATTGAATACATAAGGTCCCTCTAAAAGGTCTAAAACTAAAGAAGGAGAAAGGTTGATAGTAAAAGGATAGCGATAAGCCAGGCGAATACTAAAAAGGAAAACTGGATTAACTGGACTCTTGTAAAGAAATGGACTTTAGGGCAAAAAAGTAAAATGGGTGTCAAATGGGCTGTTACAGGAGCAGCGGGGTGGCTCAGTTAGTTAAGCATCATCGGACTCTTTTTTTTTTTTTTTTAATGTTTATTTTTGAGAGAGAGCAAGCGGGGGAAGGGCAGGGATAGGCGGACAGGAGATCTGAAACCTGGTCTGTGCTGACAGGCTAACAGTAGCAATCCTTACGTGGAGTCGAACTCACCACCCGCGAGATCATGACCTGAGCTGAAGTCAGAAGCTCAACCGACTGAGCCACCCTGGCGCCCCAGCATCGGACTCTTGATTTCAGCTCAGGTCATGACCCTAGGGTCATTGGATCAAGCCCTGCTTTGGGCTCCGTGCTGGGCCTGGAGCCTGCTTACGATTCCCTCTCTCCCTCTGCCTCTGTCCCTACCCCCACCTCTAAAAAGATTAAAATAAAAGAAAATAAAATGGCTATTCATAATGATAAAAGGTTCGCCCTCACTAAGAAATACATTGCAAACTAGATTGTAGTTATCATATCACAAATATTTATAGGCAGAAATTGTTGGAGCTGTAAGAAAAACTTGAAAAGTTCTTTATGGGGAAAACTTTAATATCCATCTCTCGGTAATAATAGACTCTGCAGATAAAAATTCATAAAGAAGATTTGAACAACGTAATTAAAAAGCTTATCAGGGCACATGGGTGGCCTAGTCACGTAAGCATTCGACTTCGGCTCAGGTCATAATCTCACAAGAGTTCGAGCCCTGCGTCGGGCTCTGTGCTGACAGCTTAGAACCTGGAGCCCACTATGGATTCTGTGTCTCCCTCTCTCTGCTCCTCCCTCACTCACACTCTGTCTTTCTCTCTCAAAATAAATAAATAAACATTGGGCGGAACAAAGCTTAGCAAATGGACACGGATGGAAAAAAGGCATATTCTCTTATACTATTCACAAACAAAATATCATGGAAATGTATTTATTAACGTATCTTAATGATTAAATAACAGTAAATGATTGCATTATGTTAGAAAGAAAACCACAGTCCCAAGGCGGAGTCACCGGCCCCCAGGGCAGCAAGTTTCAACCTGTCCTGGAGTGGGATTTTAAGCCAATGATTCCGGATTTTCCTGGTTAGTACTAATCAGGTAATCCTTTACTTGGGTCCTCTATAACCCCAAAGGAAGATGAGGCAATCGACATGAGAACATCCCCTTCCCTTCCCCCAATAAGGACAAGTGATCTTGCCTAAAGCAATCCTTTCCTTTCCCTTTGTCAATAACCCCTCACCCCACCCTCCTTCTCAAGAGCTCCCCTCTACTTGTTAGACTGGAGGCTGCCAGATTTGTGAATCCCTTCATAAAGCCAACTAGATCTTCAAATTTAGTTGGCTGAATTTTGTTTTTAACATATGGAAGGTAGAAATACTTAGAAAAATACATGTCCATAAAGGCAAATATTAGAAATAAAGACGATCTCAAACTTAGTGACATAAAAATCCAAGTCAAAAAATTACAGAAGAAACAAAATAGACCTGAAATTGTAGAAAAAAGGTAATAATAACAAATGAATGTGAAATTAATGAACCAGAAAAAGCTACAATAGAGAGGATTAACGAAGTTAATCTGTTTAATCCAAAGTTGACTGTTTAAAGAGACTCATAGAGTAGTCAAATCTGGAAGAGGTTTTCAAAGAAAAAGAGAAGGAGAATGCACAAATAATATTTAAAAATTTTTGAACTGCTTCTTTATTTTGAGAGAGAGAGAGAGAGAGAGAGAGAGAGAGAGAGAGAAAGCATGAGAAGGAGAGGAACAAAGAGAAGAGGAAAGAGAATCCCAAGCACGGACAGTGCAGAGCCTTATGCGGGGCTTGATCTCATGAACCGTGAGATCATGACCTGACCTGAAACCAAGAGTCAGACACTTAACCGACTGAGCCAGCCAGATGTCCCGTATATTAGAAATTTTAAAGATGAAATATAAATTGGTGGTATATATTTATTTGTGTGTAAAATTTTCTAGATACTTAATCGATCTACAAAATTTACTACATCAAAGGAAAAAAAACACATTTGAAAACATAAACGTCAAAATATATGATTCACAAAAGCAACAAAAAATATAAAGCACCTAGGAAAAATTCAATCATAAAATCAGAGCAACTATCTGGAGAATGGTATAATATTTTCCTAAAAGATATTGAAGAAAATAAACATATATCAAGAACTGAAAAATTAATTGAGCCATTCTTATGTTCATGGATAAAAATAACCAAGTTAATAACAATGTCAATTCTTTACCAATTCTCTTCATAAAGGTAATGCAATTCTAATAGAAATCTTGATAAAGGTTTGATTGGCAGGATGACTCTAAAAGTACATTTAAAAAGGTCAAAGAGCTCAAAAGAAATAGAATAGTTTTAAAAAAGAAAAACCTACTGGGTGCTCTTGTCTTATGATAACAAGACTTATAAAGTTTTATTGAATAAAACAGTATTAGACAAAAGCAGAGACAAAAAGGCCAATCGTAAAGAAACAAGAATCCTATGAATTGGCTCTGACATATATAGAAATTCTAGGTTGGCATTATAAATATCTGCCCCCAAAAAGAGAAAGAAAGAAAAGAAGGAAGGAAGGAAGGAAGGAAGGAAGGAAGGAAGGAAGGAAGGAAGGAAGGAAAGAAAGAAAGAAAGAAAGAAAGAAAGAAAGAAAGAAAGAAAGAAAGAAAGAAAGAAAAAAAGAAAAGACAAAAACTTTTAAATTATTTAGAATAAAAGAAAGTAGATTATGAAAATTTGAGGTGAGGAGAAAGAATTCTTAAACAAGACAAATGAAGGAAAAATGCTAAAGGAAAGGTTAAAACTAAAAATATCTGGGTAGCAAAAGACACAACAAAAATGAAAAAACCGGGGCAGTTTGGGGAAGATACTTGGAATGCAAAAAATTACCAAAGATTAGTATTCAAAATAGATTTTTGAAACTCCAAATCAAAAACAAAAAGAAAACGATGAAGTAGAAAAATAGAAAAAGGTCCGAAAAGGTGATTCACAGAAGAGGAAACACAGATGGCCGATAAAACACAGGAAAAAATTCTCAGCCGCACTAGAAATGAGTGAAATGCAAATTAGTCACAAAGAGATGCCATTCTTCAGCCCTCAGACTGTGAAAAAGCTAAAAAGTCCAACAATCACAAATGTCTTGGTGAGGATATGGAGCAATAGGATTTCCTTTCACTGATGAGGAAATATAAATAGTCGTAATCATGCTGGAGAGCAGTCGGCCAAAAGCTGGTAGATTTGAGATATGTATGATTTATGTCCCAGCAATTGCTTTCCTAAAGATACATACAACCAATTAAGGAGACTTGTACAACAGTGATCATAGTTTCACTGTGAGTTCCAGCAAATACCTGGAAACGTGAAATGTTACCGAGAGGGGAATGAGTCCATAAATTGTGGTATGTCCACCAAAAGTAACACAGACATCAGAGACAAAAGAGTCAATGAGAGTTAACGTATACTCTTGGATGAGTCTCACAAATGTTAAGAGGCAAACAGCAAACTGTCAAGGAATTTACCAGTATGCTATGATTCACAGGAAGTGATGGGTTAGGGTACATACAGACGTAGTAAAGAACAGAGAAATGCCTGGGAATAATAAGTCAATCCATGGGAAAGGTAACTGTGGCAGAGGTTGGGGAATGTAATTTGCGGAAGGTTCACGGAAGGCCTCAACTGTGTTTCTAACATGGGTATTGAATATACGGTTGTTGGTGGTATCATCATTTATGTTTTTTATACGTCAGAATCATTTCAAAATTTTCTTCTCAAAAGGATACAGATTGTGAAATAAACAATAAAAAAGTCTAGTCTGATGCTTTCATGTATTTCTGTGTGTGTGTGTGTGTGTGTGTGTGTGTGTGTGTGTGTGTGTGTGTGTGTTATTGATTGAATGGTAATAATCAGAGGGAGGTCAGAGGGAGGGAATAATGTAATCAATGCTATTTAATTAGTTAATGATAAAATTAAGACTTAAAACCATGTATCTGACTCCGACACCAGCACTTTAATAAATCCTCTTGCTAAGCACCATCAGAGAACAAATTTATTTAGCTCTTTTTTGCAAACAGAATTGATTCTGAGAAAAGTTTAATTGACTGTTTTAGGATTACAGAAATCAGAAAATAGGAAGTATTTTTTTCCTGTCCCCCTAAGATAGTCAATAAACACATTCATCAACAAAAGTGGCTTAAGCGGCTTTGATTTTTACATTGGGTAAAAGGTAAGCATGACACATCTGAATTTTCAGACAGAACTTGCTTGACATAAAAATGTCCACTAGCTCATCCTGATATATGATTTCCCTCTGCCAATGGAAGGAAGGGCTTAGGGGGAAATATTTCTACTCACGGGAATGAACAATAACTTCATTCTCAGTTTAGAGGAGCTATAAAAATATTTTTGTTGTTACGTGCTATGTGCTGTGCACATACAAAGATTAGGTATATTTGTGTAAGGTGCGGGTATGTCTGTGTACCTGTGTGCTTGCCTGCATAGAGGTTTTCTAAGTTGGTGGCAGAGAAGGACATCAGCTATTAATATTCAGTTTAAGGAGGCTTAAAGAGTATTGGGAGAGAGGGTGGCAAATTTATAATACTAAGCATAATCTACCTGTCAAGGCAAGAGTCCAGAGTGCCAAAGAGGGCGTAAGTAGGACCCACAGATAAATGAGAAAATAGGCGTACCACTGTGGATTGGTATACCATTGATGGTTCCAGTAGTCCAAGTACTCATCTACTATTTAAACCATCAGACAATGTCCAAGTGACAGAATGGCACTTTTAGGAGTTGAGGAGCTTCACTGAGATCCCTTTCAATTTGATAATCCTTGAGACATAGAGATCAGCTACTTTTGCATCTTCTTACAAATTCTGCAAACCTACTTGGACTTGTCTTGTCACCTGAGTGGCCTTCTTTCTGCTGTACCAGGTGGCCTACCTTCCTTCTTTTGTTCTGGTAATAGGGATGGAGACAGAGGGGTAACAAATGCACCTGTTTCAGGGCTCTACGTAGCTGTCAGGTAAAATTCTAGGTATAAAAGAAATTACATAGAACTTAGAATTTTCAAAAATTCTCACCCAACTCCAAAATTAATAAACTTCACAGGGTTTCTAGAATTAATGGAAAAAACATGGGAGGACAAGAATCAATTTGGCAGTTTTATTTTCAATTTTTTGAGGACACTCCATACTGTTTTCGATAGTGGCTATACCAAGTGCATTCCTACCAACAGTGCGCAAAGGTTTCTTTCTTTCCACATCCTCACCAACACTTGCTCTCTCTTGCCTTTTTGGTAACAGCCATTCTAACGGGTGTGAGGGGCCATCTCACTGAGGTTTTGATTTGCATTTCCTAGATGATGAATGATGGTGAGCACTTTAGTACATACCTATTGACCACTTGTATGTCTTCTTTGGAAAAATGTCACTTCTGGGTGTATATCAGAAGTAAACAAAAGCATTATGTTGAAGGGAAATCTGTGCCCCGTGTTCACTGCAGCATTTTTCACAATAGTGAGCCATGGAAATAACCTAAGTGTCAGTCAGTGTTGGAAAGAATAGAAAAAATGTGGTATGTGCATTTGCATGCACGTGCACACACACATGTATAAATTCAGAATAATATTATTCTGGAATATAATTCAGCCATTAAAAAAAGAAGCAAATATTGTCATTTGTAACCACATGGAGAGACCTTGAGGTCATAATGCTGAGTAAACTAAGTCGGATATAGAGAGAAAAATACTGTATGATCCCACTTATATGTGAAATCTAAAATGTCAAACTCATAGATAAAGACTAGAATGTTGGTTGCCAGGGACTGGGGGCAGGTGTGGATAATTGGAGATGTTGGTCAAAGAGTATAACTTTCCAGTTACAAGATGAATAAGTTCTGAGAACCTAATGTATGTCATGGTGATTACTGTTAATAATATGGTATTGTGTACCTGAAATTTGCTAATAGAGTAATCTTAAATTTTCTCATCATAAAGGGAAAGAAAAGGTAACTATATGTTGGATGTGTAAAATAGTCTTATTATGGTGACCATTTCACAATATATATGTGTATCTAATCATTGTATTGTACACATTGTACACCTTAAATTTATACAATTTTGTCAATTACACCTCAATAAATCTGGAAAAAAATCAATTAGCCCTTAAGTTCTTACTAGTCTATGGAGAAAAGCTGCCTTGGCTTAGCCTGGTAGAGAAAGTGAAGAGTGGTAACAACCAAAGACCATGCAAGCAGTTGTGATGGAATCTCTAGTAAAAAGATGAGGGGGCCCCACTCCAGAGACAATACCCCTTATCTTTTTAAACAAATGTTTACTTATTTATTTTGAGAGAGCGCATGTGCACATGCGAGCAGGGGGACGGGGGCAGAGAGCAAGGGGGAGAGAATCCTAAGCGGACTTTGTGCTGACTGGCAGGGTTCGATCTCATGAACCACGAGATCATGACCTGAGCGGAAATCAAGAGTCGCACCTTCAACCTTCTGAGCCACCGAGATGCCCAGTCCCATAACTTTTAAGGAGAATACTGGTGATTCATATGTAGCAGGTGGCGTCGTAGAAAGAAGTACTCCTCCACATGAAGGGGCCCTGCACTGTGCACCTGACAAGGGCGGGTCTGAGGGTTGTATGCTAGACTGCATGAGAGTACTAGGGCAGGCACCAGGGGTATCCCGTAGGAAGGGTGCTTCTCACTGATTTCCTAACTTGACAGAGAAAAGACTCAGGGAAAAAGGCCTCTCTTAGTTGCTGCCTCTGAGCCCAAGCCCCACTCAGAAAGCAGAGGAAGCCCTCATTTGGAAAGCAATCTTCTCTGCCCATTCAAAATTTAAAGCAATTATTCAGGACTGCCCCCAAAAGGGCAGGCTTTGGCATTAAAAAAAAAAAAAAAAGTCCTCAAGTCTAGTCAAATTCAAGGAATGAGTCCCCCAAAAATGAACTGGAAAAAAATTTAATGGCTATATTAATTGGCTAAAGGCCAAATGCATCCCGCTGGGCCCCAGCTAAAGTTACAGATGGTTTCATTTATTTCAAAACAACCACCGACAATCTCTTTAGGTCCACCACTAACAGACAGATTCACTCCAGGGGACTCTGAGGATTCTACCATTACACCAACCAATCGCCACCACCACAGTGGTGTTAATAACAAAAGAGGGAGATTTATCAAGATATGGCCCAACAACACTAAAATCAATTCAATATTCCTAATTTTTTTTATTTGCTTGACCTATACATTTCCAACAATGGTATCCTAAAATCTCCAAGTATGACAATAAATTTATCCAATTTTCATGGTGACTGTATCAGTTTTTACTCTACATATTTGGAGTATATGTTTTCAAATGCATACAGATTCCGAATCATCATATATTTCTCATGAATTATTTATTTTGCCATGACTACTTTTTATTCCTAATATTTTGATAATATTTTAATTATTATTTGTCTTTGATTATTATTATTATAAATTTGATTTGTTTTACTAGGTTAGTCTTTTTGCAGCCTATGCTTTTCCTATCTTTTCCTTGAATATCCACTGCAGAATCCTCACTAGGAAATATATGCTGGTTTTAATAAAATTAAATATACGCATGTTATTAGAATTTATTAAAGGAGCTTAAGTCTGTATTAAAGAAGCTTTAGACTTCATTAATTTCCAAGAATGACAGCATTAATCTAGTACCCTGTCTGATGTCATATGAATAAGACAAGACATTTTTAAGGTAATGGTCACTCATTTCTGCAAGAGACATGGTATGGTATCCCCTGTGGCTCCTTATTTTTTATGTTAATTTAACTTTAATAACAGGTTGCAGCTCGAACCCTCTTACTAGCTTGGGGCATTTTAAATTAATTTCTTTTTTTTTTTTGCCTGCATATTGATTTTGTTTTATTTGTTAAAGGTGACACTTTGCAGGTGACACTGGTAGATACAGTGATCTTTTAGAGAACACTGGCATCATAAAATAATTAACAACTGGGGGGGCTACCACCAGGGAGAATAGTTATGGCCAGCGACAAAGAGATACCTCACAGATCCTTGATGTATGGTCCCATGGCTGAGCAAATTCTCTGTAAGTGGCCTACAGGAGAATATGAATAGTACCCAATAATGCTTTCTATCAGAGTAAGGCTCCTGCTCAGAGGTCACTACTAGGTAACAGTAGCTCTGCTTGTCTGCTTTCTAACCAACGAGCAAGAGTTAACTCGGACTTGCTGCCCCACGTATAGTGCCCTGACTAAGCATCATCTTTGCAGCCTCTGATCTACTGAATCAAAATCTGCATTTTATTTTTTTTAATGTTTTTATTTATTATTGAGAGACAGAGCATGAGCATGGGAGGGGCAGAGAGAGAGGGAGACAGAATCTGAAGCAGGTTCCAGGCTCTGAACTGTCAGCACAGAGCCCGATGCGGGGCTCAAACTCACGAACTGTGAGATCCTGACCTGAGCCGAAGTCAGACGCTTACCCGACTGAGCCACCCAGGCGTTCCTAAAATCTGCATTTTAAAAGGAGCCACATATTAGAGTTTCAGAGCTAGAGGACACATAGGTGAAGGATGGAGTATACCAAACGGGACATTCCAGGTGGAAGAACAAGCATTTTCAAAGACAGCAAAGCACAGACGGGTATAAGCTATTTGGAAAAACAGAGCTACCGGACTTTTTTTCAAATTCCAAGTAAGTGAGTGTGTATGTGTGTGAGTGGTGATAGTAGAAGCCACAGCAATAGTAATAGTAGCAATAATAGCAGTAGTAGAAATGGTAGTAAGATAAGTAAAGGGTTTGCTGCTGCAGATGTAGGCAAGAATTCAATTCAATTCATTATAAAGACTGTGGTGGAATTTTTGATTTGCAAAGGTCATTAATGGCAGCAGAGTGGAGATAAGACGGAGGAAAGAAAAGCCGGAGTCGGGCAGACCGTTAGCAGATAACTGTGGTAATACTGATAATAAATGATGGAGATCTAAACTAAGGCAGATTCAAAGAAAAGTTGGTTATTCAGAAGAGAGAATTCAGACCGTGGCCCACTGCAGGAAGGAGATAAGGAAGATGGGGTCATGAAGACGGCCACTGACTTCCTGCTCTCTCAGACTGGGCCTCCTGGGAGAGAGACACCGAGGTAAGAGTTTGTGCCGGCAGTTTATTGGGGACTGTTCTCAGGAATGACACTTGTAAGAGCCTGAGGAAAGCTTGGGCAGAGTGAGAAGCTGAACTATGATATACTTGCAGTGGAAGATTTCACTGATGCTACTGGTGACGCGGGCTGGGAGAGCCATCGGTGCTTTGCCCAACAGAGACAGGAGGGTGAGCCTTTGCTCCTCCATATTTAGAATCACTGGATATGGACTGTCCCCGGGTATAACTTTGGGCAAACAAGCTCCTTTTGTGCCTAAGGGCACTTTCTGGAGAAGGACTCGTCAGTAAGCTGTCAGCATTCTTGTAGCAACTGGCAAAAGCGTGCCTTAGCCTTAAAGGAGGGGATCTGGATGGCACACCCCAGAATCCACTATTCTTGCCTTCTTATCTTCTGTGCCCAGAGAGATGGTTCTAATATCTACTTAAGTGAGAAGATTCAGGAGAAGAAATAGGTTGGACATAAAGATGGGTTAATAAACAGACATCTATGTTTTGAGGTATCCAAGGTACCAAATTAGAACTGATAATGAAACCGTTGACTATATGGGCCTTCAATTAGCAAAAAGATCTGGAATTATAGATTTAGGAAGCCTCGGAATGTAAGTGGTAGTTAAAACCGTAGTTACTGTTGAAATCATATAGAATTAGAGCAATGACTGCAGAGACTTGGAGAACAGCAGCATTTAAGCTCGGAGCAGCAGATAAAAGCTTTTAAGGAGATGGAGGAAGAAAGTATGACATGGTGGAAGGTGAACCACAAATACTTGGGAAGGAAAGCATGAATAATGTTCTCCAAGCCTCTGAAGGGCACAGGAGCGTAAGGAAGGCTTAGGAGAGGATTAGGATTGTGGATGCCAACACCACCAGTGTCTTCAGAGAGAGCAGGTGCAGTAGGGCAGTGGCTGGCAGGAAGGACTTGCAGGCAGCGGAGGTAGGTTACTTTTTCAATAAGTGAATGGCTCTTACTGACTCTTAGAGCTAGAAGAGGAGCAGCGGTGGAGAACTAGGGAAAAGGCACGTTTAGTTTACTTTCAAAGATGTAAGTTAGGAGTAAGGGAACTAAGAGAGAGCACGTGAGGATCCCAGGGCGAATAAGGTATTCAGAAGGAGGGAGAAAGAGAGGGAGGGAGGGAAAGGAGGGAGAGAGAGAGAGATGTGGAGGGGGGGGTATGCGAAGAGGGGCCCCGACATTAACTATGACCTCTTTAGTTGAAAGAAGTTGCCAGTCTCCCAGGTGACCCTCCAAGGAGGGAAAAAGGGGGTTAAATCCCTGACCCCATTCCCTGCTTTCCCTTTATTACTCTCTGGCTGGCGTTCTCCATTCAAATGAAACTGAAGTCAGAAAGTGAAGTATCTTTCCAGAAAGTCCACACTGAGTTGAGGGAGATGAACAGAGAGTAGATCTGGGGGGTAAACAGAAGACCTAGCATCAATAGAAGATCCAGGACAGTTTAACGCCCCAGATGGACTTGTGCTCTTTTCCTTTCTCACACGTAAAGAGAATTTTTGGGGTGTCTGCCTGGCTCTTGACTTCGCCTCAGGTCATGATCTCACGGGTTTGGTTCCTGAGTTCGAGCCCTACATAGGGCTCTCTGCTATCAGCACAGACCCTGCTTTGATCCTCTGGCTCCCTCTCTCTCTGTCCCTCCCCCATTTGCACTCTTTCTCTCAAAAATAAACATTTTTAAAAAAGGGAGAGAGAATTTTCTTCATTCAAGGAAAACCAAAGGACCAGTCTGCTCTCCAGACAACAGGAGTGTAGAATTAGATCTGTAAGACTAGAAATATTTTCATGACAATGAAAAATAGAAACATTTCAATTCATAATATTAGAAAAAGTCAAAGAATAAACACACTATGATACACAGTGAAATATGTGATAGAAACTGTCCATTATTAACATATATCCTAGGTTATACTAGATTATAAAAAATAACATAATGTCGAGTTTTTAAATTCATGTGTTTTTTGTTTTCTTTTGTTTTGTTAAATTTGTTCTGAAGAAATGGAAAGCAGAGAAGCCTGGAGATTTACCAGGACTGAGTCCTTCGCAGTCAACAATTGGCTTTTAAACTTGTAAAATATTTAGAGCATGTGTTTTTCTTTGCTTGTTAGTTTTCCCACACTACAGATTTTCTAGATTTTGCAAAGCTAATCCAAGCGCCTGGCTCATTTCTCCCTCAGCATCCTTATGTATTTCCTCTGTGGATCGAATTCCCTGTCTAAATTAGTACACATTTTTCTTGAAGGAAAGACCAAAGAAAAAAAGAAAAAAAAACACAGGCCAACATTTCTTAGTGCTTTTTAAAGCAAACATTTCTAGTATTATTCATTGCAGTTTGTTCACTTAAAAATCCTGACAGAGCTGTACTAAAAATTTAATACAAATCACAGTTAACTTTTTGTGTGGTAAGAACACTTCATATGAGAGCTACCTTTCTATTGAATTTTAAGTACACACTCCAGCGTTGTTCACCACAGGCAGTGCGCTGCACAGACGCCCTAGGATTTATTTAACTTAAATAATGGAAACTTCGTATCTTTTGACAAATGCAACTACATATTCCCCACCCCCAACCCCTAGTAACCACCATTCTACGTTTTGATTCTAACAGTAAAATAATAATAATAAAGAAGGCAAAAGGTGGAGACTAGATGGCATAGAGGGTAGTGATGGCTTCCTGGTGTACACTAATTCTAAACTCGTCAAGTTGTACACATCTATGACTTTTTGTTTGTCAATCACACCTCAGTACAGTGGTATAAAAATCAAAGGTATGTTAAGTTTGAGTCTTAAAAATCTTTTTTTTTTTGTTTATATATTTATTTTGAGGGGGGAGGAGGGACAAAGGGAGAAGAGAGAGAGAGAGAATCCCAAGTGTCAGTGCAGAGCCCAACACAGGGCTTGAACTCATGAACTGAACCATGAGGTCATGACCTGAGCTGAAACCAAGAGGCAGATGCTTAATTGACTGAGCCAGCCAGGAGCCCCAAGTTTGAGTTTCAAAAATCTTAATTAGGAGCGCATGGGTGGCTCAGTTGGTTAAGCGTCTGACTTCAGCTCAGGTCATGATCTTGAAGTCTTTGTGTTGGAGCCCTGCGTCAGGTCCTGTGCTGACAGCTCAGAGCCTGGAGCCCGCTTCAAGTGAAGGATTTAAAAAAAATTTTTTTAATTAAAATTATGAATTTGTTTTTGTTTTTTTGAGGGTTTTTTGTGTGTTTTTGTTTTGTTTTTTTAGTTTTTTAGTTTTTTTTTTGTTTGTTTTGTTTTTTTTGGTAATGGAGATATTTGGCTTGGGGCTATTTAGGGACTAACAGAATAGAGGAAGAAAGAAGCAGGTAATATCTTTTAAAGGAATTTAACTGTTTTCCCCACTTCTGGCATAAGTTCACCCAGAGAAGTAAAAGTAGATAGAAAATTTCCATTGTATAGGGCTAAGGAGAGACGGGGAAGTAGAGTGTTCAGGGAGAACTCCAGGGAAGTCGGCTGAGTCTTTACCGGCCCTTGGCTCACTTACCATTATGGAAGAATAGAGCCCTTCAGGAGATACAGGTAAGGACTCCTGGATTCTGGACCACAGGCTAGTGAATAGAAGGCAGAGTGACCTGCAAAGGGCTTTTATTTTGAAGTGGCCAATGAAACTGCCCCATCTGGGGATGGCTTTCCTGAGGTTCTTGTTTTGGGGGGGGCGTATGGTTTAGCAGTATAAAGGGATTTTGAGAATCATTGACTTCTGCCCTAACCTACATGTTTATGAGAAATTTCTCTGGGCAGCCTTAGCCCTCGATGTATGCTTAACATTGCCTGAGTGAAGCATCAGTTATAGGATATGTTTATATTTACTGAGTGTCATTACTCAGACCCACGTATCCGCTGAGTCAGCAGAGAACGTCAGGCAACATCGTTATCAAACTGGTCACATGGCTTTGATTTGTTTTACTTCTAATCAATAATGATAGAAACAATTTGAAAATTTTTTTTCTTGGTGATGGTGGGGGGATGAAGAGTAAATATTCACTGCTGTCAAGAATAAATGTGAACCCTATCTCTAAAAGGTCCTGTTACGGATGCTTCCGATCTTTGTCTCAAACCAGTAACTACATAATTACAGCACACGCATAAATGAGAACTTGACGTTTATTAAAAAAATCACCAATTCTACGGAGAACTTAAAATATCTAGGATCTGTGATTCATTCATTCCATTATTTATCGTGCACAAACTAGATGCCAGGAGGGTTTTGGGACTTGGTGATACAGAGGTGAGCAAGCAAATTCCCGGCCCTCATGGAACTTTCCATCTACTGCTTGGTAAGCCAACCAGTGGAAAAGCACACCCTCCCAGTTTCCCTCAGGGAACGTATACATCAAGGGTGCCCAGGAGGAAAGGCACATGAACCTGAAGTTAGTCCCCGATTGTCTCAACAGCCAAAGTGCCTCCACTTGTTTCTAGTTAGAGCTGGAGGCACGTGATCTTTGCTGTTCTCACATCCCTCTGTGGAGGTCTCTCCCTTCTAATCTGGAATCCATCCTGGGCCACCATATTGATTTAAATATCAACTCTAATTGCATAGAAAGCTTCAAGAACAGATCCTGCAGGAGCTATTACATTTTTAAAGTAACTTTTCAAAACAACAGCAACAACAATGTGAAGCTTTTCAAAATCATAAGAAATAAAGTAAGATGATTTGATAGGCAGTTTGCGGTTGGTATTTGTGGCTTAGGAACCTGCCTTAGTGATTCATTATGAAACAGCCCAAATGAGCAGGCCTTCTTACGTTGTTCACCTCGTTTTTGATGGTACTGAGTCCGTAACATCAAATCAACAAATTTATTAGACCCTTGGGGGATGGGATGCCCTTGGCATTTTTGAAAGGCTGGTAAAAACTCCAGCCAGGAAACGAGAATGACAGAAGGGTGCTGCATTCTTAGTAACAATGAACATGTTCTTTAAAGGAGAACTTTGATTTTCAGTACCCCACACGTATCAGCCTTCTGTGCCTTCTCACGTTTTTTCTTAGAGACTCCTTGGTTATTAGGACTTAGTAAGGACTTTGGGGAAAAAAAGAAGTCCTAAGCAAGAGATCTCCTGTGGCATTCCAGCTCGAGAGTATTTATCACCAGTAATTTCTATTTTTATAAATGTCTGAGATCATGTGAATTTACAAGAAAGAGTTGTCTATTTATTATAACGAGGTCCTCATGTTCTCCCACGACAGGCCCAAGCACAAGACTAGGAATTTATCTTTTCATCCTCTGTATTTCCTTTGAGAACAGTGATTCTCCCAGCACTGATTTATGTATGTGTCGAGATGATTTCTGTTAAATATTTACATGTTATGTACACAGAAGCTTCGATTTTCAGAGTCCTGGGGTAATTCATTATAACAAAGATATATTGATATTTTTATAATGCAAAATTCCATTAATCCACATTAATTAAAACAAAAACAAAAATCAGACTGAATTTAGATATATCGGTTTCAGGAAATGTTTAAAGAAAGCCAGTCTTACTATTTCAGCATGCATATAACACACAAGGAAGACAATTATTAAGTCTTGAGATAATATAGTTTAATAGGAAAGGATGAGCCACGGTTACTATCTATCCACAATATAAAAAGAATTCAAGAAAAATTCTAAACTAATGTATTGTTACCATTTTACACCTGCCTTTGAAAATGTATGTTCTTTCTCAAAAATATATTTTATCATAGCTTTGAGCCTGACCACATGAGATCCCAGGATACAATGCATTCTAAAATATGGAATCTTAAGATTTTTCACAACAAGAAATCATTGATTTTCAAGTGGATGATTCTTAAAAGTGTTCATAATTATTATTTGAGAACCTTAACCTTTCATATAAAACTCCATTTGTTTGGATTCGTTGGATGGCTTCATGAACTCAACCGTGTCTGATATGTAGCGCTACATTATGTTAACACAACCTTGAAGTTGTATTTATACTCAGTGTGAACTTGCACCGCAGTTTATACATACTTCACTGGGTAGCGGAAGAAAAGACAGCATAGAGAAGCCTCTGGACAGGAAAAGTGATTACACTGTGCCATTCCCATCGTATGTAAATTCCAGAAATGCCCTTGAATCAGCCTATCCACAAACCCGTGTGCCCCCAAATAAAATTCATGACTCACTACTCACTTTCAGTCTAGAGCTTTTTCTGTACTTTTTAGAGCTTGATTGCAATAATGGCCTCAAGTTTTCACTTCCCACTAACCCCATACCCTTTGTCAGGTTACTTGGCAGTTCTTCACTGAAGCGTCAGAAAAGATTTTTCCTGCCTGTAATTCTGAGTTTGACGATGTCACTTGCTTTGTTTATACAATTTAGGAGGAAGTGGCAGCAGGTCTCTTCTGAGTCGAGAACTCTAGAGACCTACACGGCTTCTACTGGTTCTTCGGCATTTCGGCATCTGCGCTAGTCTGCTGGAGGATGCCTCAGTCCTGTCGGCTGAAGCCTGTCTGGATGAGCAGATTGGTTGGCCCACCCCCGACACACAAGCAAGCCCAGCCTTTATCCACAGAGCTACTCAGAGATACCCAGTTGATTTCGGCCATTCAAACAACAGATGCTTATTGTCATGCCACTGAAATTTTGCATTTTGTGGCTAAACAGCAAAAACTAACTCATACGACCAGATAGGAAAATTCATTACTTTGGAAGCAGGGAAGTTTATGCATTAGTTTTTCAAAACAGAGTCCGTCTGGTGTCTATGTCTGAATTGTTTTAGTATGCTTGTTAGAATATGGATAGATAAGTCCCATCTTGGACCCACTGAAACAGAAACTTTGGGGGGGGAGGTGCCTGAAAATGGACATAGAACCCAGTAATTATTATAGACATTAAAAGCTGAAGACTCCTGGGGCGCCTGAGTGGCTCAGTCAGTTAAGCAGCCAACTTAGGCTCAGGTCATGATCTCACGGTCTGTGAGTATGAGCCCCGTCTGTGCTGATGGCTCAGAGCTTGGAGCCTGCTTCAGATTCTGTACCTCCCTCTCTCTCTGCCCTTCCCTTGCTCATGCTCTGTCTCTGTGTCTCTCAAAAATAAAATAAAAACATTAAAGAAAAAAAATTAAAAAAAAAAAAAAACAACTGAAGACTCCTGATCTATGCATTGGAAATCTGAAGAAGATGTTTCTTTTTTTCTCCCCAAGTTGTGGCAGCAGCAGATTTCATAATGGATGTTTCCCTGGGTACTTTTTGGAGGCCCCTTAAGTTGTCCTTTTTGTTACATTTCCACAAGCAGAGAAAGCATAAAAGTCACCGAAGAAAACAACCACATGCAGATTTTCATGGTCATGTCTGTTTTATGTTCTGTAAATACAGCGTTCTAAAATCTTGATGTATTTTTGCATCCATAGACAGATTTACTGGCAAAAGCACAGAAGCCAGATGAATTAAGCCCTTGGCTGAGATGCTCAGTGAGCTAAATTTCTAGATAGTTTTATAGCATAAGAAAGTTATTTTCAGTCTTTTTTCCCCTGCATACTAAAAATGTAGGAAGTTCTACGGTGTATAACTGCACGTAAAACCTCCACATAGTCTTACATAAATTATTTCTCTTTCATTTTGGGATTCGTAAAAACCATTTGAAATGGCTGGCACTGAATGTTCCTATGACAGGTACGGTCACCATAAGAACTCATGTTTTAGACTACGGGTTATTTAATGATTGGGATTCTATTGTTAAAATAACTTACATCATTACTTTTTTATTTCCGAAAATATTAGCCAAACCTTTCCATCCCCTTAGCTTTATGACTAGCTTATTTTGATGTGATTATTAAAATACAAATGCAGATAACTGCCCATTGAGCTTCATACTGGCAATTTAAGCATAGTTTTGGACTCTGGGCTCCAGAGAACAGACATGTGCTACTTATGAGCTCACAAAGGCCACATTCAATCCTGTTTTAGTGCACTTGGTGACCCACCAGTAGCGGTATCTACAAACTTTTTCTGTAAAGGGCCTGATAGTAAATATTGCAGGTTTTGCAGATAATAGACTCTTGGTCTTTACTACTCAAGTCAGCCATTGTGACACAAAACAGTCCGTAGGGGAGGGAAAGCCTAAGTTCTAATGAAGCAATTGACAAAAACAGATGGTAGACTAGATTTGTTCGAGGACCACAGTTTTCGGACCGCTGTTTTAGCTGGAAGACTCATTTCCAGATTGCTTCTAGTGTCTCCTGCTCATGAGGACTATGACTTTTTCTAATTGTTATTGCAATAATTTAATGTAGTTAAATTGGCACATATCTTGATTATCCTAACTATATTTTTTTGCGGCTGGTGGGGGAAGTATGGGAAGCTACACGGAACTATCATGGCAATCCAGTTGTCTATTCTGGAAAGGCTTGTCCAGAGTGGAACTAGAGCCTGGGAAAAACTGTGGGGGTGAGCTGCAATGTGTTTTAATCAGCACCTTTTTGGGGCGCCTGGGTGGCTCAATTGGTTAAGCGGCCAACTTCAGCTCAGGTCATGATCTCACAGTCTGTGAGTTCAAGCCCTGTGTCAGGCTCTGTGCTGATGGCTCGGAGCCTGGAGCCTGCTTCAGATTCTGTATCTCCCTCTCTCTCTGCCCTTCCCCTGCTCATGCTCTGTCTCTATGTCTCTCAAAAATAAAATTAAAAAAACGCTAAAAAAAAAGTTTAAAAAAAAAATCAGCACCTTTTCATTGCAAAAGGGCAGCATCTCAACTTAAAAATGGTTTCAAGGGGGGAAAAAAGGACTTTTATTGGCTCGCATAGCTGAGGAGTCCAGAAATTGATTTTTACGTATAACAAGATCCAACTGATGAAACGATATATTTAGAAACGTCTCTCCATCTCTCAGCTACATTTTTCTGTATGTGGCCTTTCACATTTAGGTATAATTTCTAAGTGATTTAAAAAATGCTCTCCAATATGCCTGTGCTTGTATCCTGATTGCTTGGTAATCTCAGTAAACACATGGATCTTCTCTTCCTATCTGAGCAAAGCTGTAGGAACGATGCTTGTTTTTCTAACTTCTATCAAAGGCTCATTCTTACACCTGATGGCTAAGAGGATGGGACAGACCCCTTGGCCAGGTGTGTATCACCTTCCCACTCTCTGGTATGGCATGGGTTTGGTTCCAATAAAACCATATGCACTGAACACTGGGGTAGATGAGGTTCACCAAAGGAGAATCAAGCTGTTGTATCTGAAACTGAAGAAATGCGTAATAGGTGACCAAAAACAGCAGGTGTCCACCATACGCCAAAACTTAATGAATTTATTTTTATAGTTTTCCAATAAACTTTAGGTGAATATATTTGAAATCTTCATACATGACTGCTTCAGGGTGGGGGGATAATGAAAACTACAGAAATTTTTATAAAGTTGAGTTCCATCACTAGAGATACTATCAATACAAAATTTGACTCAGTTAAAAACTGACACAATGTTCCTACCCTCAAAAAATGCTTATCAACCTAAATGTGAGACAGGAAACCATTAAAATCCTAAAGGAGAAAACAGGCAATAACTTCTCTAATAGTAGTCATGGCATCTTCTTACTAGATATGTCTCCTGAGGCAAGAGAGATAAAAGCAAAAATAAACAACTGGGGTGATGTCAAAATAAAAAGCTTCTGCACGGTGAAGGAAGCAATAACAAAACTAAAAGGCAACCTATGGAATGGGAGAGGATATTTGAAACTGGCACGTCCAATAAAAGGGTAATATTCAAAATGTTAAGAATGGATACAACTCAACATACAAAAAACAAATAATCCCATCAAAAATGGGCAGAAGACATGAACAGACATTTCTCTAAGGAAAATATACAGATGGCCAACAGACCCATGAAAAGAGGCTCAACCTCACTCATCATCAGAGAAATACATATCAAAACTACATGAGATATTACCTCACACCTGTCAGAGTGGCCAAAATTTACAACACAGAAAACAACAGGCGTTGGCAAGGATGTAGTGAAAGGGGAACCCTCCGGTACTGTTGGTGGGAAGGCAAACTGGTGCAGCCGCTCCGGAAAACAGAGTGGAGGTTCCTCAAAAAGTTAAAAATAGAACTATCCCATGACCCAGCAATAGCATTACTAGGTATTTACCCAAAGGATAGAAAAATACTAATTTGAAGAGATATATGCACCCCAATATTCATAGCAGCATTATCAACAATAGCCAAATCATGGAAAGAACCCAAGTGTCCACTGACTGATTAATAAAACAATATATACACACATATATATGGAGAATATTACTCAGCCATAAAAATAAATGAAATCTTGAGATTTGCAACAACGTGGCTGGAACTAGAGAGTATTTATGCTAAGTGAAGTCAGTCAGAGAAAGACAAATACCAAACGATTTCACTCATATGTGGAATTTAAGAAACAAAACCATTAACAGAGGGAGATTAAAGAGAAGGAAAGCAAGAAACAGACTCAACTATAGAGAACAAACTGAAGGTTATTGGAGGGGAGGTGGGTGGAAGATGGGTGAAATACATGATGGGCATTAAGGAGGGTACTTGTTGTGATGAGCATCAGGTATTGTATAAGTGATGAATCATTAAATTTTTCACCTGAAAGTAATATTACACTCTGTGTCAACTAAGTGGAATGTAAATAAAAACTTGGAAAGAAGAAAAAAATACAAGTTTGGTAAACATAAAAAATTCATATTTATCAAGCACCTTAGAGCAACTGCTGCTTTTTAAGACATGGAATGAAAATAATCTATTTGAAACATGAAACTATCCCACTAAATGAGTACTCTGAATCTGTAATATGAACATAAAACACAACCGTTTATAGCACAACAATATCAATTTTAATGAAAATAAAATGAGGATATATTGAAGAATTAGATTTCACTTTGTTTCAGCGGTTATACATTCCAGATGTTTACATTTATTACTTGCTTATTAATAAATACAGATTTGAAATTTACTGACCAATTTGTTCTTTTCATTTTGTTCTATATTTATGGCTATGTATGCCAAACTTGCCTTCCTAGAGGACTATGTAATTCTTTTATTCCAGAAGGAAATAACATCCACCAGACGGTACAAGCACACACGCATAAAGCCCAGATGTCAATATTTTCAAAACTTCATTTTTAGTGAGCGGAGATGAACGCAAACATGCATTACATAGTGGTTAGCATTCAACATTATTCAAATTCTGGGGGAAAAGCTGAGAATGTCCTCCACTAGTACACTTGTTGCCCATTCGAAAATCATAGAAAACGAGATAGGATAGGATATCGCTAAAATCTTTTTTTGCCCAAAATGTATTAAGGAAATCGTAAATCTTGAATTAAGGCACAAAAAGTCATCTGTAAAAGTACAACATGAAGATGACATTATTTAACAGAAACATATGTGGAAAGATTTAGAAGCCTCTCAACATGAGACTTCATATGATGCCACTTGAAAAAATAAAAGTTAATGTGATGACGAGTAAAATAAATTCAGGAGATGACAGTTTTGTTCCAGTATGCCCTAGCGTGAAAACACATGGGGAATTTTGTGAAGTTTTAGGCAATAAGCACTACACGGAAAAATGACAAACAAGAGTTCACCCAGAAAATAGCGGCTGCGTCGTAGGGGAACACTTACTACGACTGGGAATAGTTAAGACGGGGCAAGAAGACTTAGAAGAAACAAAGTATTGCCACAAGACCGACATATGGAAGAATCTGTAAAAATAACAGAGGGGAAATTTCCTATTAACATAAACTAAAACAACCTAACATTAATGTTGATTCAAAACGGAAAAGGTTTTATTGGGGGTGGTAAGATTCTGGCACTAGCGACACTCATGGAGACCTGAAAGTCTAAGCGCTGATAGTAGGTATTCTATCAGTACTTTGGGAATGGATTAAGTGCAGATAGAGAAGATGATTTAAATTTATTAAACACCTACTGTTTTTCTATCTAAGAAAACAGTCATATAATTTCTTCAATTAATCCTTTCCGGAGCAAATAACTTTTCATTTTGTTGATTAGACAACTAAAGCTAACTCATGGAAGATCACAAAATAAGTGGAGACCCAGAATTCCTCCAGAGATCTTTCTGGCTTTAAAACTATGCATGCTCTGCCTAGGATTTTTTTAAAGACTGCATGATCCATTGGTTAATATGGATAATGGGGTTGGATGCTGATACAATGCAGATGCGTGAGCAAAACACAAAATATTAGATACGTGCAAATAAAGACAACACTCCCAAACATGAAGCTTTCTTCCACTGAGGGGAGACTGAAAACTAGATTATTTTAGAAAGTGCTAAGTGCTATAAAGAAAAAGTAAATCGGGGCGCCTAGGTGGCTCAGTCAGTTAAGTGTCCAACTCTTGATTTCAGCTCGGGTCATGATCTTGCAGTTTATGGGAATGAGCCCCACATCTGGCTCTGTACTGACAGCCTGGAGCGGAGCCTGCTTAGGATTCTCTCTCCCTCTCTCTCTGCCCCTCCCCTGCTTGCACATATACTCTCTCTACAAAATAAATAAACATTTAAAAAAGAGAGAGAGAGAAAATGTAGGGGCGCCTGGGTGGTTGAGTGTCCGACTTCGGCTCAGGTCATGATCTCGTGGTTCATGAGTTCGAGCCCTGTGTCAGGCACTGAGCGGACAGCTCAGAGCCTGGAGCCTGCTTTGGATTCTGTGACTCCCTCTCCTCTGCCCCTCCTCCACTCACACTATCCTTCTCTCTCAAAAATAAACATTAAAAAAAGAAAAGAAAAGAAAATGTAAATGGAGAATAGTAAATGGAGGAGACCTTTACATAAGGTGGTCGGGTAAGGCCTCCTTGAGAAGGTGAGATACGATGAGACCTACATGATGAGGAGGAGTCAGGTGTGCAGACAGCCAGAAGGAATGAGTTCCAGGCTGAAGTAACAGGAATGAGCTTAGCATTTTCAAGAAAAATGCAAAACAAAAGCAAAAACAAAATCAATCTCAGAACAAAAGAAAACAAAACAAAGCAGACAAAAACCTCTATTATTGAAACCTAGTGAATAAGAGAAATGGAATGAAGTTGGAGAGAAGGGCAGATAATAGATAGACCTCTGGATCCATGCCAACTTGTGTAGATACTATTCTGTGTTCAGTGGAAAGCCTAACATGATCTGGGTCATGTATTAAAAGTTGTTTATTACTGAATGGAGAGAATATTTTCAAGATTGACGAAAGTAGAAGCAAAGAGATCAGTGAGAAAAATATTTCAGAAGAATAAGAAAGAGAAGTTAACAGTGGAAATGGAGTTGATTGGATAGTTTCCACCTTACAAAATCATCTTTATTGAAGTATAAGTTACATGCAATGAAATACACACATTTAAAGTTTCATGAGTTTTGACACATACACGTACTCTCAGATTTTAGAGGGAGCACAAACAGAAATAAGAAATCTCTTGGATAATAATAAAAAAAACCAGCAAGATAAAAATGAAGTTGGGAAAAAACTGAGGTAAACATCCAGAGCGTAGGACAAAGACTAGAAATATTGACAGAAAAGTTAAGAGACCTACAGCATCATTGCAATATCAAATTATTAAAAAAATTAAAAAGTGAAGAATACAAGTAATATAAAACAATGTTGCTCATGCTTTTGTAAGAGAAAATGCAGATAACTTAGAAAAAAAAAAAAAAACTCAGGTGATATCAGCCTGAACAGTAGTACTGGTTGTTAATTCACAATGCAACAGGGCCTTTAAATTCTGAGAAAATTATTTCTAGCCTAGAATTCTATACCCAGCCAAACTACTAATCAAATATGAGAGCAGGGGCAGCTGGTTGGTTAAGCATCCAACTCTTGATTTTGGCTCAGGTCATGATCTCATAGTTTGTGAGTTTGAGCCCATGTGAATTCGAGGCCACATCAGGCTCCATGCTGACAATGCCTAGCTTGCTTGGGATTCCCTCTGCCTCCTCCCCCATTCATGCAGTCTCCCTCTCTCCCTCCCTCTCTCTCCCTCTCTCTCTCTCTCTCTCTCAAAATAAATAAATATATTTAAAATTTCAAATATAAGAGTAAACTAAAGTCATTCTTAGGTAAACTTTCTACCATTTCTTTGGTGTTTTTGAGAATGACCATTAGCAGAACATGAAAGAGAAAGGGGATTCAGGAAACAGTAACTCCAGCCCAAAGTTATAATAAAGTGACTCTTAGATGGGCAGTCAGTTTTGGTCCAGAAAACCAGAATGAGAGAAGTTTCTGAAATTATCAGAGAGTCACTGATCTCTGAGAAAAGAGTGTGATCTAAATTATGGAAAATTTAGAAAACTTGAGAATGTAATTAAGGTAAGTGGCAATTTAGAAAATTTTTTGTTGTTATGCCGCTAATCAATCCATTTCAGAGATTAACTGGATACAACAGAACTTAAATATTATCAATGATGATGATATAAAGAAAGTAAATACATAGCTGACATCATATGTGGAAGGAGCAAGAGAGTGGAGGGAAGGGTAGGAGTCAGAAGTTCCTCATTCTACAAGGCGAGGAGTAGAGTGGTGCTAGGATTAATGGATCAAGAGTAGGTGGTTTAAATTTATTATTTAAACTTGCTACAGTAATCAGGGAAGCATCTGTAAGCAATGAAGTCACTATTAGGATGGAAAGAGTAGGAAAAATGTGGCTTAAGTAAGCTAAATTCTCCTCTCTCCTATCAGAAAGTCAACAAACAATGTCTACAGTCAATAAATCAAGAGCATCAATATGAACTAATGATTCAGAAATGAAGAGATAACTACCAGAAGAATTCAGAAAAACAAAGGAGTTTTGCCTCAGAAAGCCAGAAATGGAGAAACATAGTGATTAGGCAGATAATTGTTTTCATCCTAAATTTTTCAGAAACGGTTGCATTTTTAAAGCACACATTATTTTACATATTTCTTGGATAAACATCTTTTACATTAAATGCCTGTGACTGCTAATTAATAATGTAATTTCTGAAAAGTTAGATATGTTGAAAAACTAATTGTTATGAATTGCTTTTCCTAACCTATCTGACATGTCCATCTAATAACTTCTCAGTAATATTAAAAAATATGAATGTGATAAAAAGCATATATATATATATGTATATATATATACAAATAGGTAGAATTGTTCTATTACCTTTGGTGAAAAAGATGGATTTAGAATTGATAAAGGAAAAACATTGTGATAATTTTCTGGAGTGGGTTTCAGTTGATAATTATTTATCTTATTTGTATGTTCTTTCTCATTGCCAGGCAATGGAGATATTTATACAATTACATCACAGATTTTTATTATTTTGTGCTGGAAACTTTGATAATAAAATGAGAACTCATCTTGCTCACTAAACTCAATTCAGAACAATTTTAATAAAAAAATTTGGAAGAATTTTGGAAGCAATGAGCCAAGCACTAATAAAAATCACATGTACTATAAATTGCACAAGATCTGAATATAATCTGTTCTTTGTTAACATCAAATAATTATTCAGTAGCATGAGGTTTCAATTCATGATATATTAGGGATAGTCAATAGCTGTTGGGGATAAATCACATAGCAATATAAATTAAGTGTAATAATCAATGAAGTTTGACGTGCTGCCATTTCTTGATGGCAGATGATCCATTAACCTCTGAATGATTTTTAACTGAAATAACTTGTACAAAAGTTGAAAAAAATACGATCTTTATTACTCAAGATTATTTATAGCAATATGTCCATATGGTTGGCAATCTTTATATTCTAGAGTACAAAATGAATTGCACAAAATGGAGTGGCGTGTTTTTATTTCTTGGCTAATAATAACTTCTACCGCACGTGACTGTGGAAGCATGAACTTGAAAGCAATCCAAGAACTTTTACATCTCTGAGGGACCGAGGAAAGGAACATGCAAACTGTGGGCAGAGATATTCACTCTTTTTTCAAGTAAATTTTTATTAAATTTTTACTTTTATCTCATTTCCAAATGTTTAAAACATGCCCTTGAATCAGGATGTTATACTTTGACATTGACTTTGGTTAGGTGGCCCTGGGAAGGCATTATGAAACCCTGAGTCTTCACATTGATTTCCTCTATTGTGACGTCCTTCTTTTTTTCTCTGACATGTCACACAATGACTGCTTTTGATCTCTCGCTATAAAATATATATTACTTAAATCTCAATTAATTTTCTTAATGATTAACTATGAAATATTACCATACCAATACCATACCAATACTACCACCCAGTATTTTACTCAAGGGGTGCTTTCTAAGTTATTTTTTAATATTTGTGTTAGCATTTTAATATAACCAACTTTCATTATGTAGACGATTACTGCATATGACCCAACAGCTTGTGAAAGTCACAAAAACACCAAATGGTCGGAGTATGGGGAAAGGAATCGTTGCTCTAGGAAACTGGCCTAGACTAACATTGATTATCTGCCTTCTTTTTTCTCTTTCAGTTAAGTTGTATCAAATCCTCAACATCTGTATGGTAGGGAGAAGCATAATTTGGAATTATATCATTAGAGTCAATTACCATAGAATACATTGCCTTTCCCACATAGCCACATACTAGGAACCTACACACTGTAAGATATGCAGAAGTAGAAAACATATTGAGAATTGAAAAAGGGAAGGAAGAGAAGGAGGAAACAAAGGTCATGCACATCATCTGCTTAGATGATCAAATATGGTCCAAAGAAACCATCTGACCCTGCGCCTAGTTTCTGAACTCCTTAGACAAAATCCTTAGAAGTTCATTGTTTATTTGAAGATGAAGTTTTTCCTTCCTAAGATTTTTTTCTCTACATGACATGTGTGATTGTAACTTAGAAATAGGATGGGTTGGCAAGCAATGTGAGCTTGTGGTGAGGTGCCTCCAAGCCACTTAGAGTCAATTAAAAATAAATTAGAACTCCTTCTTTAAAAGGTTAAGTGATTGCTCCTTACAGGGCCTCCATTTGCAGGTGCACTCTGGAAGGGCTGCTAGATTCACCAGATTCTCTCAGGGGGTGTAGTCCCTGCCTCTACCTAGGCCACGATGATATAGTCAGGTATGCTTCCCTATACACCTGAATCTGGACAACCCCTGTATCCTTGTTATAATGTAGGTATTAAGAATATCTAATGCTACTCTTAAAACCTATTTTCCACTTGGTAATTAATCCCAACTTTTGACATTTCTCTTAATAATTTTTTCAAGCCTTTTAGCCATAGGAAGTTCGAAACCATTCCAGTATCTCCAAGCCACTGTAAAATTCTGGCCAAGATGTACTGTGATGTGACCCATTCCAGCAGGTAATGGATTTGGATTACAATCAGAGAGGCATGAGGTATAGGAGGTAATTAACATCTCAGCCAGTTAAAAATGCTATGAGTAAAGATATTATTTGAACACAGAAAGGTAAACACTATTTCTCTATTTAGCCAAACGACTGAATCTTATCAGATAAAACACACAACTTCTAGTTGAAAAGTGAAAAAAAAAAAACAACAAACAAACAAAAATGAACAAACGAAACAGTCAACCAATCTGCCCTTTAGTCTCCAAAATGCCACGGAGCTGCCATATTTTTTTAAAACATGTTATTGGTCAGATTATTTTTTGCAGAGAAGAAAATAGGTTTTAATAGAGCAATGGGAATTCTTCAACAACTGCCAGTTCTTTTCTCTGTTTTTTAACTGTAAAAATTAAATCATATCACAAAAAGCTCAATTATTCATAATGCCTGAAATCTAACGAGACTATTCCAATTTTGTCTATTCCTTTCTTATCTTTGGCAGGAGCATTTAGTGGGCACAGAAACATGGCTTAAATCTTTTTTAGCCTGATAGGACAAAGGGGGTTTGAAAGGGAAATCAAGAAAGAAAGAAAAAATAGTGAAAGGTTTACTGTTTCCAGCAGGGCAATCTTCCCAAAAGTAATTCCTTCTGGCCCCAAATCAAAGGGACTAGATAAGCAATTCCTCCCACTATCCTGGGAAAAGTGCAGAGCAGACTGATTTTGCAATCCACTCATAAAGCGCTGTGGGAATTCTGAGATTCGAGATGTGGTCAAGATGGAATCTATGAAAGGGAATTCATTCATTCATTCATGCAAACCTTTACTGAGAACCTACTATGTGTTGTACTTTGTACTATGCAGTAGGAAGGCAAAGATAAATAAAATACAGTTTCTGACTTTGCAAAATTCATGGTCAATTGGAAGGTACTGATGTGCAAACAGGTAAGCAACAATACACCGTGGCAAGGTTGCAACAGAAATATCAACGGAGTCTGGTTGGAGCAGTGGGAATGGACAGCTCGATTTGATTATGGAACCTGGAACATCTTCAACAGAAAAACTATAGCTGATTCATAAAGAATGAGCGGCGATTTCAAGGTCACAGATAAAATGATGGAGGCAAAGAGAAACACCCCAAGTTCTTGGGTGGCATCTTGGCAGTGTTCACAATGAAAACCAGAAAGAGATCTAATAGGTACTATTCAGCTTCTAATGTATGAGATACTACTTCCTGCTTTACATGGACTATCTCATTAATTTTCACCACTACCATGTCAACTTAGATCTTATTATCCCCATTTTACTAATAAGGAAACCAAGCTTAGAGAGGTTAAGTAACTAGCTTAAGGTCACAGAGATTCCAATCCACTTTTATCTGGTGTCCTCTGATCAATGAGTTCATGCAGTAGCTATGCAATCCTCAGGCTACCAGAAAACCTAAACTCCGTCTTCGGGAGCCAGAGAGACATGCAATCTTAAAACAGACATCTAACTTTTAACACAAAGAACAAGAAGAAAACTGAACTAAAAGCTGAGTGAGTCCAAGAGTGGTCAAATCAATGACTGAAAATTCACTGAAGTCAAGTAAGCCACTCACAGCTCATCAATGTGGGCTTAGAGTGAGCATTCCATTCTGATCTTGCTGGTTAGATAGAACATACCTTTCTGTCAGTCTTTTAAGAGACAAATTATATAGACAGAGGTTACATACCTGGCACTTGGATGCAATAGGATTATTTTGAGGAGGATCTACTGCGAACAGAAGCCCACTATTATAATTTTAATGAGATATTGCCATCTAGAGGTAATCCAGAGAACTGATCGAAATGATCTAGATCCAGGATAGGCATTTCCAAGTCAGCCATATTAAAGAAAAGTAAATTTAAAAATATATGCTTTAAGGACATTATTGTACTGAACATACAGCAGACAAGTTGCCTGTAAGTACTGATAAATACTCTTTAAATTCATTATTAAAAAAGGGTTAGGGGTGCCTGGGTGGCTCAGTCGGTTGAGCATCCGACTTTGGCTCAGGTCATGATTTCGCAGTTTGTGAGTCGAGCCCCACATTGGGCTCTGTGCTGACAGCCCAGAACCTGGAGCCTCCTTCAGATTCTGTGTCTTCCTCTCTCTCTGCCCCTCCCATCCTCATGGTCCGTCTCTGTCTCTCAATTAAAAAAAAAAAAAAAAAAAAAGAAAAAAAACAAACCAAAGAAACGTTAAAAAAGGGTTAAAAATACTTTTAAAATATTCTGACCACATATATATTTTAAAATTTATTGTTTTATTCCTTTTCAAAAACATTCACTATTTGATTTGTGTTATTTCCCCCTAAGATTAGCAATCCATATATCTGGGACAGTCCACTTTGCATTTGTTAAGCAAAGGCAAGTATTCATACACCCATTGTCAATTACCCAGTTATTGGCTGTCTTCCAAAAATTATTTAAGTGTTTATAGGAGCATAGTTTTCTTTTGAAAGACAGCTATTCTTAATAGGAATTTGCAAGTCAATTTTTTTAAACATATGATTGTGTTGAAATACTTACTATTTCTTGTGGAGAAAAAGGAATAAAATCTTGATGCATACATAGTACACAAAAGGTAGAGTTGGATGTGAGGTAGACATTGAACTGGAAATACGTTTTTAACATCAAATATAGTATCTGTGTGTTTCCAAAGACTTGCTTCTGGTTCTCACATTTTTGAGGCCAAATGATATGTTTTTCTTTCTTTATGTCTAGTCCTCATTACTTATCTAGAACCTTGGATCTAAGTAATTTGAGATCCCACTTCTCACTTCCTTTTTCTTTCATCTTGGCAATCTTAAACTTGTCAGTGTTCCACTTTCATTCCCCGACATGTCGAGGTGAATTGTAAAGAGTGACTTTTTTTTTTTTTTTTTGAGGGAGAGAGAGAACTCATAGAGGAGAGGGAGAGAGAAAATCTTAAGCAGACTCTATCACTCTACCCTCCATATGGAGCCCGACATGGGGCTTGATCTCAACAGTGAGATCATGACCTGAGCCAAATTCAAAAGACAGACACTTAACTGACTGAGCCAGCCAGACACCCATGAAGAATGATTCTTAAAGGAAGTAAGATGGTGCAGGAAGACAGGGAACATATCCAAATCTTCAAGTGAGAATGACTTGTTGAATCTGAGTTGTTCCATCTCCAACTCCCTGCCAAACTGATAACCAGGGAGCTAACGAAATAAATTTTGATTTATTTATTCAATCATCACTGATTCATCCACTTATTCGTCCATCCATTTACTCACACAACACTCACGTATTCAGCATTGATTATGTGCCAGACATTACGCTAAATTGATAATTAAACATAATGGAAGGGATTCTCAAATCTTGTCATCTAATATTACTAACCTCTAGTGCAGTATCTTCCCTTCCCAATGTTTCTCTAAGGTCTTCCTTGATCTTTCCTCCAATTATCTCTTTTTCCTTAAACACATTAAACCGTGAGTAGAGAACTTTAGTCTATTCAAAAGATTCAGTCTATGCCCTTTAAGATCAGGAGGAACATGTGGGAAACCTGGGGCGCCTTCCTAAGATGGCAGCTCTACCTTAATCTACAATTGTCTGGTTGATTTAACGAGATCAACTCAGTTTGTGGTCAAACGTCTGGATTCTTCAGGAGATGACTTCATTGAATTTCTAAATTCTCAGCTACTCGTTCCATGTCTTTAGGAAATATCTGATTCAATACTGGATTTCCTGATATGAGTATCTCTTTCAACAAGCAAGAGAATGTCCATCTTAGTTTCCATAATTCCTTGATTCTCATTACCTGACCTCCTGCCTTAGCCATTTGATGCCATATCTCCTACAAAAATTAATGGGATTTCTTTCAGCCCCAGAATCCTCTGCTGCTTGTCAGTCAGTTTTAATTATTTGTTCCATGACAAGGGCAGACGTGGCTCCCTTACTAGTGGGCAGAAGACACATTTGATCCCTACAGGGAGGGTAAAAAGAAACTCTCCAGCAAAATTACTAAACTCTTAGATCCCACCACCCCCGACTCTTGAGGGCAGGAAAGAGAGGCAAGGGGTTCTATGAGATTAAGTGCAGGACAGACAAGAACGCTAAGACATGACAGAGTCGAGTGATTTTGAGCAGTGGTTCATTGAGCACTGGCTAGTTATCTTGCAGGGATAGAACAGAACTTCATGGAAGAAAAATCTCTTTAAAGCAGAGAGGTGAAGGAAGGATGGGAATAAAGAAACAGCCTAATGAGGCTATTTCCATTTGGGGGCTTTCTTCAATCCAGCAATTTAGGAAAATGAGCCCCTCAGGTCTAAGTAGACTTTTGTTTTCTGGTGGAAGAAGGGGGAAAAACAGAATGGAGAAAACTCATCAGTCTCCCTAAGGCTCAGAAGAGACAAATGTCACTTCTCCTTACATCATGCCATCGAGAAATAATTTCAGTGTTTTCATTGCGGTGTGAAAATTGTTCTCTTATAAGCAACTCTGTATTAACCCCCCAGGATCAAGTGTTTGTTTTTCATAAATGTTCAGAAGGTATGATACTTCTGGTTACAAACATCAGTTTGGGAATTCGTAGCCAATATACCTAAGCAACACAAGCCCCCAATTATTATTTATTTCATGTTTATGAATCTGAAATATACATAAAATAATAAGATTAAGTTACTTTTTCAGTTTAAAACCCGAGACAACTCATCTCAGAATAAAAGCTTCAGTGCCCCCATGATCTAGTCCTTATATACACTGTTAACTTTTGTCCCTCTCCTGTCTCATTCATTATCACACTTTGATCACACGGGTTTTCTTTTCTGCCTTCAGAAAGGCAGAGAATTGCTCTGTCAGGAACTCTGTTACTCCTTGTTCTGGTCATTTTCTTCCCTCAGATCTGAGCAAGCGTTTTTCTCAACATTGAAGTTTAACTCAAATATCACCTATGCAAGAAGCCTCCTCAGCCACTCTACCTTATTTGGTTTCCACAGGGCTTTATCTTCTCTGTTTACGTCTTTATTGTCTGATTCCTATTGGGGCAGATATTGTTTTTGCTCACTGCTATTTCTTAAGCACATAGAATATAGGTTTCTGGCTTAATGTGGGTCCTCGATAAATATTAGACTAAATATGAGACAGATTTTCCTGATATCCTAAATATGATATATATTTTTCCTTGGCCTGATGATCCAAAGAAAAAGTTTGGGGTTAAAAAGGCTGAAGCATATGATTGTAATATATTTATCTTAGAGAAAAAACATCCATTACGAAATAGAGACAAGTTAGGCACACGTTAGCATTAAAGACATGCATATGTGCATGAAGGTGACCTTTTAAAAGCCTATGATGTTGAGTGTTTATGTAAATTATCTAATTTAATAATCAAAGCAACTATGTGAGGAATGTATAATGAAGACCATTTTCTGGACAAGGTATTTCTGACTCATTAGGCTTGACGAGTTTTCGCTTTGTTCAGGGAATAAGTCAATTGAGCTGGAATCCAATCCCAAGTCTGCTGACCTTCCTACTGCAGCCTTTCCTTAGTCCACGTCCTCCATATTCACAAAACTCTTCACAGTAGCATCATTTCCACGGAAAGCATAAACTTGTAAATTGTTTTTGTCACTTAAAAATGAATCAGCTAATCTACCCAAAAAACACCCAACTAATGTAACTGTTAGAGAAATGGAATAATCTAGTGAATTCTCCAGTCCCAGTTTGGAAATCTAACACGTCAGAATAACGTGGAGTTTCGAAGAAACTTATACTGAAAGAGTGCCACCTTGTGGTAAGATTTATAATAGGAAGGTTTTACAAAAGTGTCTGATGATATATTTGTATTTTATCCATTGCATATCTTTGAAATTTGTAGACATAGAGAATAAAGTAACATTCTATTAAAGATAGAGAAAGCAATTCAGTCTTCAAATGCTGGTCATCATTAGAATCCCTCTCTATTTCAGAGCAAGAAAAATCCATCCTGTGCCTCGGTTTGTATTTATTATTTTTCTGCTTTAACTTATGGGAACGTGAGGCAGATATCGTAGCTCTGTGCCTTATGTCCTGTTCGGAAATGTTGGAATCTAAGTGGAAACTCAAAGAGAGGGCTGGGATGAAAAGGAGAATGACAATCAACATGGAGGCTTGGTTCATTTCTTTTCTTTCCCAGATCAAGGAACATGGCGCGGGCCTCAGAGTAAATAATAACAATCAAATTGCGAAGTGATTTTCTATTTATTGATGCATGCTTCGGATTTTTCTAAAATCCAACAAGAATGAGTACGCAAGTTTGGAATTAGATATGAGATGTTCAGTCAAAACTCCTCTTAAAGAAATGAACACACTGGTATTTACCCAGGGATATTTGTCTTTCCTTTCTCGTGAAGAGGCTGGAATTATCTATCCAATTATGACTGTGACCTATTATTCTTAAGTAAGATCCAGCCAAGTCTGTGAAGATTTTCCCAAAAATGTAGGTGATATTGAGAGAGGGTAGCTTGGTATACCCAAAGAATCTCCACCTCAAGCTTTCTTTGTCTGCAAATTATTCTGGCTTGTGTTGTGGCTTCTAAAGATATTCTGTGTATTTAGTGTCTCAAATCAGTGTGTGATGGGATGTCACCATTTAACCTTCAATTAAGATGAGAGTAAAGTGGGTAGATGACATCTTATACTTAAAATTTCTGCTCTAAAGGAGGTAATAAAAAGAATCAAGAAACATTTCTCTTTGGAGCAGTCGGCTTATTTCCCCCACAAAACTTAGCTATTTTCAGTGCTAATCATTCCCACCAGCTCCTGTGACTGAGTGAGGCTTGGACACTTGGGGGTGGTAGACGGTGGAGAATCCCACCGTAGGCAGAACACTGGAGGCCGCACAGGGTGATAAGAGCCCGCCTCCTGATCTGCACCGACAGATTCACTGATCGCTTTCTTGGTGTCCTGAAATTTCTAACACATCGTGAAGAAAACAAGCTAAGAACACCCTGGTCTACCAGAGAGAGGCGGTATCTAGTTTCAGCTGGTCCTTGGTTGAAAGAAAAGCTGATTTCTTCATTAGAAATTAGAGATACCACCGTGCTGATTTGTCTGAAGTGACGCACTTCACGTGGTTTAACAGAATACGTGCGACATATTATAGGCCCTGGGCTTGATCTGGGTGCCTCACAACGGGGGTGACCCTTGCTGCTTGTAGTCTGGTAGGCATATGAAAACAAACAAAACCAAACAAAACCAAAACAAGGATGAAAAGAGAGGAAAAGAGCAAAGTGAAGTAAAAACGCACACAAAACGAAGGAAACGCAAACCCGGAGGGACATTGCTGGTCCTGTGACTGAGGAGAAAGCTGGGACAAGATAAGGCTGGAGCAACAAGCAAGGGCCAGGTCACACAGGCTGAGTGCTTTAATGCCAAAATACCCAGGCGCTTGTGTAGCAGCCGGATGTGTGCACACCTGCTGTGTGACAACCTCATTTAAGGCTCATGATAACTCTATCTGCAAATTCTCAGTGTTGTGGATGAAATGTAGGATTTAAGAGGATTAAATTGGCCCACTTCACTGGAAAACGTGTGGCAAACCCTGCTGAAAAATCCAGTTCTACCTGCCCATTTTTAAGCTATTGTAACTTAAAATACTAAATATATGTCAAACGTTTTACACACACACACACACACACACACACACACACACACACCACATTCTTTACATAAAGACATTCAAGAATTGAAGCGATTGTACTATTTCCGGGGGCTGTGGATCCCAAGCTCGGCATGTAGGTAGTAGAGTGCGGAATCAGCGTTTGGGACGGATTCTAACACCATCTGAAAGTCCGTTCGGTCGTATGTGCATCTCCTGTATCTCATTCCTTCAGTCCTTCCATTTTTCTTGCCTTTTCCACCTTCATTATCTTTACCCTGTACTCCCTTCTTAAATTATTTTTTAATGTTTATTCATTTTTGAGAGAGAGAGAGAGAGAGCACGAACAGATGAGGTGTAGAGAGAGAGGGACACAGAATACGAAGCAGGCTCCACGCTCTGAGCTGTCAGCACAGAGCCTGACGCGGGGCACAAACCCACGAACTCTGAGATCCTGACCTGAGCCGAAGTCGGATACTTAACCGACTGAGCCACCCAGGCGCCCCTACCCTATACTCCCTTCTGATGTCCCTTTATCTTTCCTTTTTTTCTTTTGCTTCCTCTTCTCTCAACTGGGCGAGATTTAATCTTGGTTGTACTAATGGCATACTAGTAACATATTTTCTCATCTTAAGAATGTCATAATGTATAGGTCGCATGCGCTAGGAGCAAGCAAAACCAATGCCAAGACAATCATAGATTCAGCAAATGAGCCGGTGGCTTGGGAACAGATCAATATTTTGGAGTCGGAAGAGTTGCACTTGAGGCAGATTTTGGGACTACGTCTTCGCAAAACAGACCTTCAGTTTTCTTATCTGTATAATGAAGATAATTATGACATTCTGAGCTCATAGGGTGATCGCGAGGATATTGTGAGTGGAAATGATTTGTCATGAATTATGAGCCATTAAAAACCGTTACTACTCTCACTACCCGTGCTCAGTTCCTTCAGCTGCTCCGTATCCTGCTGTTACGACCCTTCGGCAAAGTTTTTAAATTAATGAGTGATTGAAGCACAGATTATGGTATGTAATTTTGCTCAAAATCACGCTTAAATCATGAAAGATCACATTTGGGAAGTCGTTTTTGTTTTGTTTTGTTCTGTTCTGTTTTTGTTTTTACTTTGGGAAAGAGACAGTCCTTTGGCTGAAATAGTTTGGCATCGGATTAGCCAATTCACATTTCCTAGCATGTTGTCATATCGCCATCTGCTGGAACTTCAGGAGGCTGACACTAAAGACTTGAAGGGGACCGGAATCTACTCCCAAAGCCAAGAGCACACTGTATACACTGTATGTTAGCTAACTTGACAATAAATTATATTTAAAAGTACAAAAAAAGAAATTCTAAAAAAAAAGACTTAAAGGAGAGTATCAAAATTGCATAAAGACAATTAAGCTCTTATGACCATCAGCTTTTGAAATAATGATTCATTCTCTTCATACACCATGATATGCCCATGCAGCAAAACACTATGTAGTACTTAAAGCCATACACCAACTCTGAAATGAAAGTAGTTTTAAGATGAGAAAATCTAAGAAACAAGATACAGATCAGTATTATTATATTGCTGTTGGAATTCAAATGCGAAGTATGTATATAAGTGTATATATTTGCACAATTTTAATAGAAGATATTATACATGTTGTCATTTTAACTCTTAACACAGTCTTCTTTGGAGCAAAAGGCTTAGTGAGGTAAAGGCCTATTATTTTTTAAATGTCTCTATTGTTTGAATTTCTATCTTGTATTTTTATTACTTTTATTTTTTCGTTTTAGAGAGAATACGCAAGCAGGGGGGAGGGACAGCGGGAGAGTTTAAGAGAATCTAAAGCACGCTCCACGCTCGGCACCACATGGGGCTCGATCCTATAACCCTGGGTTCATGACTTGAGCCAACATCAAGAGTAGGACACTCAAGTGACTAAGCCACATAGGCGCCCCTATTTTATTTTTAATAAAATAATTGGGGTTATATGGATAGGGTTTGAAGTCATTCGTTTCACTTTTATATTTGCTCATATTTAAAAATTATGTGAGTAAATGTATTTTTAAAATTTTTAATGTTTATTTTTGAGACAGAGACAGAGCATGAGTGGGGGAGGGGCAGAGAGAGAGGGAGACACAGAATCCGAAACAGGCTCCAGGCTCTGAGCTGTCAGCACAGAGCCCGACGCGGGGCTCAAACTCACAGACCTCGAGATCATGACCTGAGCCGAAGTCGGACGCTCAACCGACTGAGCCACCCAGGCGCCCCAGTAAATGTATTTTTAAAGTATTATCAACTCCTTTCTTTATGCCCTATCACATTTTGTCTATATTTATTTCACAGTACTTACATTAATTTGGTTTCAGCATAGTTACTATCACAATATATCTTACACTTTGCAGAAAAAAACATGACTTCAAATATTCTGGCCTTTTGTCTACAACAATTGCTTGTGTAGTTGTTAGACTTTGAAGCCTCTTTCTCATAATTATAGTAGATAGCTCATAATAACAGGCTTTGCTACTAGCCCTGTGACCTTGGGGAAAATTACATCTTGCCTAGGTGCTTCAACTCCTCGTGTGTATAATGAAGATAACATTATCTATCTTAAAGGGTATTTATGAAGCTTATAGATCATGAAACACATACAAAACACCCAATATTCACAGTGATAAAGATTGTGTGTGTGTGTGTTGTGTGTATACTGTGTGTTTCTGTCACCCTCCCTCATTTGAAGTTTCAAGGCTCAGACATGTCTTATTATTCTCAGCTCCTGAAAACTAGCAGAGTATATTACATAATAATTATATTAATAGAATAAATATAATAATAGAACGTATACATACATGATTACTAATTATATTAGCAAATACATATTATAATATACTAAATATTAATATATATTACTAATATATGCTAGTAATAATAACGATCTCACGGTTCATGAGTTGGAGCCCTGCATCAGGCTTAGCATCAAGCTCTGCGCTGACGGTGCAGAGCCTTCTTGGAATTCTCTCTCTCTCCCTCTCTCTGCCCATTCCATGTGTGCTCTCTGTCTCTTTCTCTCTCTCAAAAAAGCAAAACAAAACTAAACTAAACTAAACTAATAAATAAACTTAAAAAAAAGTCATACTCTCTGCATTTGTAATGTATAATTTAGGAATTAGTCTGGCTACATATAATAGAAAACTCATCCAAGGGTGGTTTAATTATGTGTAGTAAAATATATAATTCTCACAATAGAGATGGGAATTCAGTCATTTTTTTTCAAAGAATATTTATCAAATACATTTACCAAGTTTCCAAAGACGAATGTGGAGCTTCTCATACAGTATAGCAGACTGGATGGTCCGAGAAACTGTTAACTACAGTGCTACTAAAAATGCTGAACACAGATATAAACAAACCCCAAAAAACAAAAGCATCGGCGAGGAGGGCAGGAATCTAAGAGAATTCCTCGCAGACCAGAAATAGTAAGAAAGTACAAATTCTAACAGTCTTCCAAACATTGAGTTCAGAGGTCTAAAGTATAGCATGGTGCCTACAGTTAACAATACTGTAGTGCACGCGTGAACTGCACTAAGAGAGCAAATCTCAAGTGTTCTCAACACACACACACACACACACGCACACACAAATGGTACCTAGACGGGGTGATGGATATGCTAACTAGCTTGACTGGGGTCATTTCATAATGTGTACATGTATCGAAACATCAAATCTAATATCTTAAATATATACAAGTTCTATTTATCAATTATATTCCAGTTAACTGAAAAAGCAAAAAAGAAGAAAGTAGCTTTAGCCTTGAAGATGTCCTGTCAAACCTTGGTGGCTTCATTGGGCTGCACGAATAAGACAGAGTACCGAGCCTGGGGCGTGAGCCACATTAGGATGAGGAATCAGAGATTTGCAAACAAAGCTGGGGTCCCTTCTGGGGACGTAATCATGTTGTTAAGTAGGAGAAAATCCGTCCTGGAGAGGAAGGTGGTATGAGTATTTGCATGTCTCAGTCCAGGCCTCTGAATGGAGTAGTCAAAAATGGAAATACCTCCTGAGAATTCCCAACCATATGTATATTTGGAGTCAAATTTCATAACCCCTGCGTGGCCAGAGCAAACTCAAGCTAGATTGCTTAGTGTTCCCGTCTTAGTCGGCTTCGGCTACTATCACAAAATGCCACTGAGTAGGTATTTCTCACAGTGGTGGAGGCTGGGAAGTCAGTTCAAGGTCAAAGTGTCAGCGTGGTCGCCTTTTGATGAGGATTATCTTTCTGGTTCATCACCTGAGTCATCTTGCTAAATCCTCATATGGAGGATGGGGCTGGGGATCTTTCTGGAGCCTCTCTTATAGGGCACTAATCCCATTTAAGGTTCTACCCTCATGGCTTAAGCAAGTCCCAAAGTCTTCACCTACTGACACTGTCACCTTAGGGATTTCGACCTATGAATTTGGATGGGGGAGGGGGGAGGAGGACACAAATATTCAAACCACAGCATTCTGCCCCTGGCCTCTCAAAACTCATGTCCTTTTCACATATAAAATACGTTCATTCCATCCAGATAGCGCCTAAAGTCTTACGTGGTTGCAGAATCAACTTAAAAGTCTGCATCCAGCCTCATCCACACATCATGGAAGCAAGTATGAGGGAGACTCAAGATACCGTTCATCCTAAGGCAAATTGCCTGGATGCCTGAAACCCTTTATTTACTATGTATTTTCCCATACAGACGTACCTAAGATAAAATTTAAATTTTTTAATGTTTCTATTTATTTTTGAGAGAGAGACAGAAAGCCAGCGAGGGGGAGGGGCAGAGAGGCCTAAGATAAAGCTTAGTTTATCATTGACCCCAGTCAGAGATTAACAATAATAATAAGATTATACAATAAGTAATTGTACTGTACTCACCCCCCTCTAGCGGTGCCATGAGACGAGGAAACGCAGAGACGAGGAGGTGAAGCAGTGAATGACGCACTGTGACGTAGAGTTCGGAGACTCGACCGTGTGATGATTCGTCAGGAGGCGCATTGCTTCCAGGTGCATGCAGTTGACGAAACTGCGGAAAGCGAAACCACAGACAGCAGAGCCACTAATAAAGCGGAAGGCAGCAACAGGTCCAAAGGGAGACCAAAATCTAACAAGGCAAACAACGTTAAATCCCAAGGCTTGGGAGAACTCTGTCTTGGCTCCCTGCCCCACATTGCCTTTGAGCCCCCAGATCTCTGGCGAGGGGGAGCAGGGCGGCGGGGAGAGGCTGCCCCAGAACTCTGCCAGGCACAGCTCACGCCGCAATTCTCTTGTTTCGGCTGGACTCGCAGGCCAACAGATGCACTCGTGTGGGGTTCGTGAAGACGGCGCCCTGGTCCCATGGCCCCGATGGGCAATGTCCCACGGGGACCTCTGCAACCGTCCTGACCCCAAAGCAGCTCTCTGCCTGGGTGGAGGCTCTCAAGGATAGATAGCCTTTGAAATCTAGGTGGAGGCAGTTGTGCCTTCAGGGCTCTTGCACTCTGCAGGCCGGTGGAGAAGGCGCCCTCTGGAGGTGCAGCCACATTGTGGGGCAGAACCCGGGGCAGTTGAGGATTTTTGTGCCAGAATTGGAATTCTGGAGCTGAATCCAGGATGTGAGGTGGCCCTGGACAGCAAAGGTTCTCCCTTTCCCATTTTATTTTATTTTATTTTATTTTATTTATTTTATTTTATTTTATTTTATTTTATTTTATTTTATTTTATTTATTTTAATTTTTTATTTTGCCCTGCAGGTGCCTTCTACCCTGCTCCAATGATGAATAATGTGTGGGCCAGTCGAGAGATCTCTGAAATGCCTCAGGGTCATGCTTTCATTGCCTTACAGAGGAGATTTTGGCTTGTTTAGATGTTGAGCAATTTCCCCAACCATCTTTTTCAATAACTTCTAGTTCCATTGAGATGGTGGATCTATACGAATCTCTATCAATTTGGCCACAACCTTTGTGTTCTCTAATGGGCACGGTTTCTTCTTCCAATATGGAAGAAGTTTCCTTTTTGATTAACCACTCTGTCTCCAAATCATTTCTTTCTTCTCGAATTTGACTGTAAACATTCAGAAGAAACCAAGCTGCTCCTTCAACAGTTTGCTTGGAAGTAGTTTCAACCAGTTACACAATTTCATTGTGCCCAGTCCTACTTTCCCGAAACGCAAAGACACAGCCCAATTCAGCTAAGCTCCTTGCCACTTTATAAGAAGGATTGTCTTTCTTCCAGTTGCCAATAATATGTTCCTTATTGTCATCTGAGACCTCATCAAAATAGCCCTCACCATTATTATTTCCCCCCACATCCTGTTCATGCCCACTTAGGCATCCTTACTCGACTGAGGCTTTCTCTACAGCTCTCCTTTTCTAAATTTTTTTTTTAAATTTTTGTGTTTTTTTTTTTAACATTTATTTATTTTTGAGAGACATAGAGATGGAGCATGAGCAGGGGAAGGGCAGAGAGAGAAGAAGATACAGAGTCTGAAGCAGCCTCCAGGCTCTGAGCCGTCAGCACAGAGTCCAACTCGGGGCTTGAACTCACAGACCATGAAATCATGACCTGAACTGAAGTCGGCCGCTTAACCGATGCACCACCCAGGTGCCCCTACAGGTCTCCTTTTCTGAGCCCTCACCAGCTTTGCCTTTAGCAGTTCATTCAAAGCAGCGGACGCGTTTTCAAACATGCCTCTGCGCTCTACCCTTAATCCAGTGCCAGAGCCACTTGGACATTTTTAGGTGTCTGTGATAGCAGCACCATAGTCTTGGTACCAAGTTTCTGTCTTAGTCTGTCCAAGCTGCTATAGCAAAATACCCCGGACTGGGTGGGTTATAAACAGCAGAAATTTATGACTCACAGTTCCGGAAGCTGGAAGTCGGAGATCAGGGTGCTGGTATGATGGGTGAAGGCCGTCTTCCAGGTCACGGATTTCCCGTTGTATCTTCACGATGGGAAAAGGAGGCAAGGTATCTCTTTGGAGCCTCTTTAATAAGGCCCTAGTCCCATTTATGAAGGCTCTACCCTCCGGACTTAAATACCTTTCAAACAAAAGGCCCCATCTACTAATCCCAACACCTTTGGGAGATAAAATTTCAGCATAAAAATATGGGGGTGGGGATATAAATATTCAGACCATAGAAGTCCTCCCCCCCACCCCCGCCAAAAAAAAAATGATTGATTGCCACCTAGGTGAAGCAAGGGCAAACTTAATCTAGAAGAAAGGAATCTAAATGCAGGCTCAAACAACTCCTACAGTTAATATTTCAAGGAACGCAAGCCACAGTAAAAACAAAAAACCAAAAAAAACAAACCCACAAGCATGAGAGAGTCAGGAGAAACCCCACCCTTGTGCCCATGCCAGGCTGACTTGTAAGGACTATATTTCATGCCCTCTGCTTTTAGCTGGAGACAATCAGGGTGGAGCCTTGGCAGAAGATGGCGGAAGTGGAGGAAGAAGAAAGATGGAAGGATAGTGAATCCTCTGATTTCTCTCTGAACAGTGACTCATTCTAGCTTTATTCTTCCATTGTTTATCACATTGGCAAATAAGTCATTGCTCATCACACGGCAGACTGCAGTATACAGCTGTCTTTCCGAGCGTTGGAAACCTCCCCCCATCTTCTTGTTCCTTAAGACCTAGGATATTAACAGGTTTGCTACTGCTAGAGTTGGTTGTGTGTGTGCCCTGGTCCGCCTTCCTCTGTCCAGCTTTCAAACAGACACTTTATATACAGCCTCATTCTCTTTGAATTTTTCTAATTTGAGTGGGCCTTTTATTTCTTGTTTTCCATGGAATAAAGAGAACCGGAAGATAGAAACAAGTTAATATGGGTATTATCTGAATTCCATGAGTCGATGACAAGAGAAACATGATGAAAATATACAATATCTAGAATAAATAAAATATAAAAAATATAAAATATATAAAAACACAAATATAAAAACTGATAAATATCCAGTACTAATTAAAGATACTAAGCCTGGGACATGGGAAGAAAAATGTATACCAAATAAAATAAAGATAAATTCCATCTATATAAAACAGATATGGCAGAAAAAGAATTAAAGATCTTGAACGCCATAAGAATGAAAAATGGGTTACACATAAATGAGTGGTAGTTAAACCGATGCCTTTTCAATAGCAGCAAAGAAGCCAGAGGCTGCGGAATAACATATTTAAAAGACTGAGGGAAAATATCAATCTAGAATTTTAGACTTCGGAAAAAATGTTTCAAAGAATGAGGGTAAAGTAAAGACAGTTCCAGATAAATACAAACTGAGAAAGTTTATGACCAAGAGACGCTACTGAAGGAATTTTCTTTTTCTTTTTTCTTTCTCTCTTTTTTCTTTTTATTTTTTTTTAAGAAATGTGGTCTAGGAAGGAGACGAATGATCCCCTGAAGGAAGATTTGAGAAGCAAGAAGAATGCCAAGTTCTGAACATGGCGGACCCGTGGGTAAGCCTGAGGAAATATTAACTATATAAATTGATAACAACACATCTAATTGGTGGAGTTAAAAAAAGAGAGGGATTTTAAATCTTGAATAGGATGAGATACCATTTGGAGGGTATATATCGCAGTATACTAAGTAGCCCCCCCACTTATTTATTGTAAGAATGGCAGTGGATGGTTATGAGTTTGTACACTAAGGCTCAGCTTGTATTTCCATAGTAAAGATTCACAGCGATTGTCTGGGAGTAATTCAGGGGGGAAAAAATCTCCTGCCATTTCCTGCACCCAGAGAAGAGCTTGATAGGTTGCTGACTTTCCTCTTTTAGCCCCTTAAAGCAAACTGCAAACGTATCTTGCCTTCAGTCAGGAGAGTGGCAAGCCCCTAATGGGCTGAGATACTGAGCAGGTACCTTACCCTGATTACTTGGGAGAGGTCTCAAGAGGAGCCTCTCTTCCCAATTATACATCCTTTCTTTCCAGAGAGGCAGCTGGAAGGTGGGGTCACTTCTGAATTGGAGACAAGGTTCCCGTGTGAACGGTCAGCCTGCTAATCCCTAAGAGCGGAATTACCAGCTGGACGAAGCCTTCCCTTACACCACTTCGTGGTTCTCTTTAATTGAAATAGATTTCTCTTTATGTTTTATGCAGTTCGGTACCACAGCTGACTGCATTTAATGGGCCAAAAAAGGCCACGGAATCTATTTTTCTGTTTGCTGCTTTGGTTGAGGCCCACACTGGAAAGAACAGCGAATTCTGTTTCCTTGCAATGCTGGGCCAGTCCAGGGAGTCGGTTTGGTTTCATTTTGGCTCCAGTGCTTCCTATGGACAGGGTCTGGTTTCTTCCAATAACCGTTTTGGCTTCTGCTCAAGAACTGGCTGGCTCTTCACTCACTTTGTTATGTCTTAATGCTCTAGGAAGCCCCAAATTCAAAGCCCAGACTTTTACTTTATGTCCTACAGAAATAACTGACTTTGGGCCCCCTGTTTCAGGGCAATATAAGCAGTTTACGAAACTAGAAAGGTTTTCATTGTCTCCTTCACTCAACATTTTACAATTACCCCTGGGACATAGAAAAGAAAGAGGCTGCTTTTCACATTGATTTGCTTTGCTCAGAGCAGAATTCAGTCTTTGGTCTCACTTCAGAGACAAGTGTAGGTCCTGATGCCTCCAGTTGCATCCAGGAAGACGAACGGCTCTCAGTCCACCTCGTGAGAAGTTCCAGAGGTACGTGGCACTTTGGGGGACTCAGGTTAGTCTGCTAAATACAATCTTTCAGGCTGCCTCTCTGCTGCTTATCCGCGTTATGCTCTGACATGAAAAGAATTTGGCCTCTGAAAATACTAATTTGTATTTCTCGAAGGAACTTGACTCTAAGACCTGCATTCTTTGCAAAGCAGGATTTCCATCCAACAATGCAAAGGAAAAATAACTTTCCTAATGAAAATTCCCAAACACCGTGCAGCATGGAGGTCGAAGACTCTCCAGGTCTTTCATATTTTGAATTAACGAACTCGACAAATTTCTATGGAGAAGATAAAATATGGGTAAGGGTTCAGATGGCCTCCACCTGGCATGGGAATTTCTTTTCAGTTTTGTCGATGTCACACTTATCCTTTTACTTAGCGCAGTTCAGCTCACAGATCTCCATTTTGGGAGGTAGCATGGATTTCTATCTTCCACATAAGGCACTGAAGGAATTCTATGTTTTGTAAACATAGCAGAGAGACAGAGAGAGAGAAAGAGACAGAGTTCCAGCAGGGGAGGGGCAGAGAGAGAGGGAGACATAGAATCCGAAGCAGGCAGAGCCTGACGCAGGTCTTGAACTCATGAACTGTGAGATCATCACCCGACCCAAAGTCAGAGGCTTGACCGATTGAGTCACCCAGGTGCCCCTAAAATGCTCTTTTTATTTTTATTTTTAAAATTTTTTTAACATTTATTTATTTTTGAAAGACAAGGAGAGACAGAGCATGAGCAGGGGAGGGGCAGAGAGAGAGGAGACACAGAATCCGAAGCAGGCTCCAGGCTCCGAACTGTCAGCACAGAGCCCGATGCGGGGCTCGAACCCACAGACTACGAGATCATGACCTGAGCCGAAGCTGGACGCTTAACCGACTGAGCCACCCATTCGCCCCTAAAATGCTCTTTTTAAATAGCTGCCCCCAGTCAGTCTCCTGCAAGGAGCTTTGAGTCCCTGTTGCTCCCTGTTGCTAGTAGTGATTGGTGATGCCGTTCTTTCCAGTTTTAGCTGTGCTGGTGCATATGTAGTGATGTCTCATTGAAATGTTAATTGGAATTTTCCTGATGACTAATGAAGTTTGAGCACATTTTCAGTTGTGAGTCTCTTCTTTGTACCTCTTGCCCATTTACTATTGTGATGGCTGTCCATTTTCTTATTGACTCATGAGTTTTTTTAAACATCCTTAATATAAGGCTTTTCTTGGTTATTTGTGTTGCATGATGCATTTTGTATGATATATGTGGATGAACAGACATTCTTAATTTTAATGTGGTTTGTATCAGTATTTCTTCCTTTAAGGGTAATGCTTTTTGTATATAGTTTTTAAAATGTCTCCCTATATCAAGACAATGGGGATAGTTTCCTATATTATCTTCTGGAAGTTTTATTATACTGCTTTCCTTACTGAGAGCTACAGTTCATCTGGAATTATTTTTGTAAGATTTGATGTGCAAGTTTTATTTTTTCCGTATGGATATGCAGATTACAGAAGTCCCCAGGTTTCCTCTCAAGCTCCTCGGATATTGACACCGAATATCCATCCTTTATCATTTCTCCTGCATTAAAATACAACACTCATATTTTACAAGTTAGCACTTACTGCACATTTTTATTTAACTGGTCAGACTTCAGCGAAACTTGTTTTATAGACGAAATGGATATGAAAAGAGTTCCGAGGAGTAACTAAAATTCTCCCTGCTTGACTAGATTTTCTTTAGAGAAGGCCACATGAGTGTGTATGGGTTAGCAAAGCAACATCAGCTTTGCACTGTACGATAAATCCATTAATAAATCTGTGATTGGACTTTGATGGGTGTTGAGATTCTTTCTCAAAAGACATTTTTCAATTTCTGGAAGTAACATTTTTATATTTCTGAATTATGTGTTACCTCAATCAAGAGCAATCTTTACTTACGGCATAAATGAATTATGGAAATTATGCCTTTATAATCAAAATCATTTTTTTAATATTTGAAAATTATTAAATCTCTTGTCAATCACATTGCTGTAATCAAGTGTATAGGCTACATATGGAAGATTCTCTCTACCTTTTCAAAAAAAGAATCAAAACTATATGTTTTACATGGATTGAATAGTAATTTCAGTTAGTGTCTCCAACCAGTATTTGATACATATATAATGTCCAAAATACCTGGGCACCTGGGTGGTACAGTTGGTTAAGCGTCCGACTCTTGATATCGGCTCAGGTCATGATCTTATGGTCCATGAGATCCAGCCCCATGTCGGGCTGTTGGGCTCTGAGCTGACAGTGTGAAGACTGCTTGAGATTCTCTCTCTCTGCCTCTCTCTGCCCCACCCTGCTCATGTGCACGCACTCTCTCTCTTTCTCAAAATAAGCAAGTAACTTTTAAAAAACAAATAAAACACCCTTTAATTCCAACAGTTAAATTCATCGTATTCATTGTTTATTAATTTGATAAATGTCAGGTGATACTATCGGTAAGAAGAATGCATTAAATGGAACTAATATTAAAACCTATAATCACTTGTCAAACTCAGATATTTATATCCCAACCTCATAATGCAACCAAAGTGGTAATAATCATACTTTATATGTATTTTGATTTGGTACATATGAAAGTATAATTAGAAAACATGACTAATTCTAATCTGAAAAAATAAGTTATAGTTAATTAAAATAATGATAGTTGAAATTTAAGGACTGAAAGACCAACAGTAACATGAGTTTGGGCAGAGCTTTTTAAAAGAAGCTTTATTAATGGGGGCACCTGGGTGGCTCAGTCGGTTAAGCGTCCAACTCTTGATCTTGGCTCAGGTCATAATCTCACAGTTCATGAGTTTGAGCTACGTGCATCCGTCGGGCTCTGCACTGACAGCACAGAGCCTACTTGGAATTCTATCCCTCAGTCTCTGTACGCTTCTCCCTCTCTAAAAATAAATAAATATGAAAAACAAATTTAAAAGCGTTATTAACGGTATCCTTATGAGTTCATTATCTTCTTTTTTGTATAAACTGGAAAAATCAAATAATTTGAAATGTATATTTTTAAAACTTACTGTATTTCCTTTATTCAACATGATTACTGTTTATTAAAGCCTCTTTCCTTAGTCTTGTCCTCTCCTAAGTCCTGAATTATGCCTAGTTTATAGTTCACTTGTTTTCCTCAAATTTCAATGTGTCTAAAATTAGGCATATACTATTTCCCTCCAAATGGGTACTCTTCTTCCCATTCCTATCTCTGTGTGACTCGAAATTTTTACCTACTTTGACTTCTCATCCCTGTCATCCTCTCGTTTCCCAAAGATCACTATGTCTCACTGATTTTATCATGTCCTCTTGGCTGCCCTCATCGGCCTCATCAACTCACCTGAATCCTGTCACTGACATCCTAATGGCTTCTCTGCTCTTACTCCGTCATTTTCAGTCCATCTCTTATAAGGCCAAAAAATTTAGTTTTACAACTGTAGTTTGAATAAGACCGTGCTCAGGGTAAAATCTTCAAATAACTAGATTCTGCACATGCCTCCTGGCGTTTTGCTAAATCCACCCCTGCTCCCCCATAAAGAATCCCATCAGCGCATTCCTTCCTTCCTCAACAGTCTTTGACATTTGAATTCACTCTTGCGCCACCTTCTTAAATGAATACTTTGTCTTGCTTGCCAGGTCCCACACTGTACTCTTCAACTCCAGTCTTAGCCTTGTTCTAATGGTGATTCTGCTGCTTAAACTTTTGTTTTATGGAGGAATAATGAGAAGAGAAAGAAACATGGAAAAGGAATCCCAGTTGATAACTCTCCTCTTCATCGCATTGGCCCTCCTTTTTCTACCACATTTAATCTTGTCAGTTTCCAACTCAGGACCTGTGTGCGTAGTCAGATAAAATGGCTCCCTTACTGTAAAAAATGAGGTATTCATAGCATTCATAAATGGAGCACATGTGTTCTGAGAGCTACCCAAGAAATTTCTAAGGGATTCCATGTATAGAGTGATGAATGTGATGAATTACTCAGATCTCCAATGAAGGTGAGACTTGCCCTTTCTGGGCTTCTGACATAGTCTCTTTATCAGCTAAGTTCCCCCCTTAGGACCACACCCATCCCAGGGTTGACAAGATGTTTAGCTTCAGAGTCCCCAAATGTTCAGCTTCAGCTGTTGCCTGACCTGAATTGTAGCTCAGGGTCTCTCTCTGCCCAGTCTGACTTGCTTTATCTCTCTCTCCCTCCGCCCCCCCCCTCTTTTTCTGTATCTTAAAGCAAAGAAAAGAGAAGATCATTAAAAGACAGTAAGAGAGTAGAAGTTTCTTATTTCTTCTAGGAAGCCAACTAATTTCAAGATTCCATGTATTATCTATTTATTTATCCTAGAAATTTCATGATTTGCAAAAAGCATCATGATGCAAGACACCCACCTGTTACGAGCTCACTCCTGTGTCCATTCTCAAGTTGAGGAGGACTTGGTGCGACTTTGTATGTCAATTGCAGAGTTCAAATGATTTCAAGAAACAGGAATAGGAGGCGTTCCATGTTAATCTGACAGATCAATGTTATTTCTTCGGACAGAAGCAACATAGACTAGAAATAAATCAGTTTTATCCTTGAAAATTTATTTAGTTTCTGGACATATTTTTCATTAACTCTTCTAAGAGGTGATTGCAGATATTAAACACACATTTAGTTTTTATTTGGGTGCAAGTTTTCTGCTTGCTGTTCACCATCGACAATTTCTCTATGTCATGCTGGATCCCTTCTGTGTATTTATTTGATTTCTATTAACCTAAACGAATACACTGTGAAAATACTTAAATAATGCCCTTAGCAACAACTATTAATACACTGTTGCTTCAGCCCCTCACTTACTCATGGACTGATGCTTTCCCGAATTTTGCTGTGAATTTCCACAAGGTAGATTAAACTGCATTCTTGAAAACAGAGCTGCTGCCTGTGAGCAGATATGGGGCAAAATGTTCCCAAATGCAATCTTAAGCGTAATGCCCCTTAACTTAAAAAAATTGGCTTCGTTTAATGAGGATTACTTCTTGTTTTTCAGCTGTTGATGTACTGTTCTCATTCTGCCCAATGTATAATTAAAATGAATTTAGAGTCTAGTGGATAAAGTTTAAAGGAGGGAGATATCGGTTTTATTTAAAAGTGCCAATATTTACCATACCTCAAAAGTCCTTTGAACTGACTTAAGTTTATGATAAATAATTTTAGGGATTAACTTAAAAATATGAAATATGCACATGGGTGGCTCAGTTGGTTAAGCTTCGGACTTCAGTTCAGGTCACGATCTTGTGGTTTGTGGGTTCAAGCCCGGCATTGGGCTCTGTGCTGACAGCTCAGAGCCTGGAGCCTGCTTTGGATTCGGTGTCTCCCTCTCTCTCTAATCCTCCTTCACTCATGCTCTGTCTCTCTCTCTCTCTCTCTCTCTGTCAAAAATAACCTTTAAAAAAACATATAATGTAGTATAGAGATCTCCAAAACTCTTTTAGGAGGTAACTAAACTAAGTTCATTTTGAAAACCACTGAACTAACTAACCAGGCTCATTCTGAAAACCACTGAGTTAAGGAGTATCTGTGTTTGTTTTCTAAAATCACCCTTGGACTTGAGCACCTTTCATCACCGGAACAAATGCCCCTGTTGCCAACCAGTCAACTCTCAGTCCCACCCCCAGCCCTAGGCAACTACTAGTCTGCTCTCTGTTTCTATAAAATTGCCTTTTCTTGGGATTAGACAAAATGGAGCCATGCAATATATGTTCTTTTGCATATATATTCATTCATTAACATAATATTTTCTAGAGTCATCCCTGTTAACAGGTATTGTATTCTTTTTTCATTGCTGAACAGCACCCCGCGGTGTTAGCATAGCACTCACTGGTTGTTTGCTTGTCCCAAAGTAGGTAATGGCCTTGGGCTAGCAGAGCCATTGAGTCTTCCTGTTCACTAGTCACTGAGATTGTCACTCAAACAGATAAGAAGTAAGCTAAATCAAGTTAGATCCCCCTGCAGAGGTAGCAGGGTGATGGGTGTTTTCTTAACTTGCCTTGTCCTGGTGAAACTGGTGCCCTGGCAGAGTTAAGGGCTGGGAAGCCTGGGGGCCCCAGCTAAGAACTCCAGGCAACAATGCCATCCTTACCTGAAGCTCAGTAGTTTTCATGAGCAAATGCTTCTGTTTGGTAAAGTGTTTCCCACGTGCTGGAATGGTTGCTTTTGACATGTCCATCCAACTTCACAGCTGTGTTCTTGGGGGAAAGGATTTGTCAACCACTTTATCATGTCAGAAGTCAGAGCTCATAGTAAAATTTTAAGTCACAAAACATCATGCTTTAAAAACATTTGTAATTGGGATCTGTGTTGTGTAATATATTAACCCAATATCATCAGTCAAACGTCAGAGTTCTGGGTTGTAGAAGCCAATATGGAAGACGGTTAGCACACAGTTGGCATTTAAAACCATGAAACCAAATAAGCCCACCTAAAAAGTGGATATATATAAAAAAGAGATGCTAGAACTAAGTCCTGGGGCATTTAAATATTGAGTGGTTGATGAGCTGATGTGAAAACAGGAAAGGAAGTGAAGAGGGGGGCCCCTGAATTATGGGAAGAACCAGGAATGAAACCCTGTAAGCCAAGTGGAGGGGGAAAAAAGTGTTTCAAGAAGGAGGGAGAATTTGACAGGGTTGAATCTTGCTATAGGTCAAACAAAATGAGGACTGAGATTAGTACACTAGGTTTGGTGACAAAATGGTCCCTGGAGATCTTGTTAAATGTTGTTTCAAAGGAATGGGATCACTAGAAGCGTCCCTGGAGTGAATCAATAGAAATGAAAGAAGAAAAATTGGTTCTAGACAGTAGTTTTAAGATTTTTTCTATAAGAAAGCACCTGGGTGGCTCCATCAGTTGAGCCTCTGACTTCGGCTCGGGTCAGGATCTCACAGTTGGTGAGTTCGAGCCCTGCGCTGGGCTCTGTGCTGACAGCTCAGAGCCTGGGGTCTGCTTCAGATTCTGTGTCTCCTTCTCTCTCCATCCCTCCTCTGTTCAAGTTATGTCTCTCCTTCTCTCTTGAAGATAAATAGACGTTAAAAAAATTTTTTAAGAAAAAAAAGATTTTTCTGTAAAAGAAGAAAAAAATGACATGTATTGCAGGCACAATATATGGGGTCAAGATACTATTTAATATAAAGATGGCAGGGACTAAAACATGATTCTGTGCTAATAGTATGATCTTGTAGAGAGAGGCTCATTTTCCAAGAGAGATCCAAGCCCATTGCTCTAGCACTGTTCTCAAACCTGAGGGTGCATTCAAATCCCTTGGTGGGCTTGGTAATTTACAGATTGCTGGGGTCTATTATGGAGTTTCAGATTCCTAGGCCTGGTGGGAATAGGATATTCAATCTGCATTCTTCACAAGTTGCCCAGTTAAATGGCTGCCGCTATTGCTGCTGGCTTGAGGGCCACTATTTTATTTAATTTTTTAAATGTTTATTTATTTTTGAAACAGAGACAGAGTGTGAGTGGGGAAGGGGCAGAGAGAGAGAGAGACACAGAATCCAAAGCAGGCTCCAGGCTCTGAGCTGTCAGTATAGAGCCCAACGCAGGGCTTGAACTCATGAACCGTGAGATCATGACCTGAACTGAAGTCAGACGCCCAACCAACTGAGCCACCCAGGCCCCCCATGAGGGCCACTATTTCATAACGACTGTGCTAGAAGCATGCCCTTGCATGATTTCCTCCTATATTTGCATAAGAATATAAGAGGAATTAGCTCTGGGTAAAGAGGAAACCACAGCAGAAATTCACAGAAGGAATAGAGAAGTATAGGGGATATTAGAGGAGGTGATTTAGGATAGTTCATTCATTCGTAGTAACAGGAAAAGGCGAAGTGTATGGGCACAGCTACCAGGAGAGGTTAGATGGGGTGGTGAGATGTTGTGGAAATTCTCTTCCGATTTCAACGGGGAGCAAACTGTCATCTGAGGGCGAGGGAGAGGAGGTGTAGGAACTTTTGAGGGGAGAGTACCAGCGTAAGAACAGTGGAGCGTCTGGTTGATTCCCTCAAGGAGACAAACTCGTGTTCCTAAAACAACCACAACATGTTTGTTCATCTGACGCTGAGAAAAACAGATGTCAGTGAGTCACTGGTTTTGAACTTAACAATTCTTATTTTTTTCAGATGGATTTAAGTATTTAGATTCACTAGGCTTTGTATTTCCCATTTTGCATCATCTCCACCTTCTCAGCATTAGAGCAAAGAATACATTTGTGGTTTTTTGTGTTTTATTTTTTGTTTTTTTCTGCATCACACTTCGGGCTGTGTTTGGGTTTCACAGTAGGTTGTAGGAAGGGAGTTATTTTCGGCATCATAAAATGCTGTGTTTCAAAGGCATAAACATTTTTGAAATGTAGCTTGGTAATTCCAGATTCACTAAGATTTTGAGGTTAAGAGCAGTGTCACCATGTTATGTAATGCACCATTCTGCTTATTACTATTTATAACTCCTACATTTCCGTTTGCAAGTTAAGCTCAAAGACCAAAAGATATGAAGAAAACCGCAATAGTTCATCGTAAAGAAGCTTCGGTCATAGGTTATTCTAAGGAATCAAATGAGTAAATTCCTGCAAGTGGCTATTTCCGCGAGCTGCCAATTTCCCGGGCCACTCAAATAGTTTCCAGATAATTCTTTTCTCTAGAAGTATGTTCATTTTAACCTTTCATGTTGACTATTTAATGCAAGGCAAAATAATGGACAAGTGATAGGCATTGCCTTAGTCTCTCACTTCTTGTTGTTGTCTCTCTTTGAACGAATGAGTGATACACTACCACGTGGGTAGATATATAAATTGTGAATTTGGTAAAAGTGAAAGTATGCCTTTAGCAAAGGAGAAAGCGGTTGCTGAGATTATATCAAATAACTCTTGTTATACAACCTATCATCACAAAATTTGGCAGCTGAGAAACAACTCTTTATGGTCACGGTGTGGGGGTAGAATTTGGGGTCGAGCGAGCTCACTGGGTCTGGCTGCCCGTGTGTTGGCTGAGCTTATTTGATTCCTACAGTCAGCAACCAGTGTGGCTAGGTGATGGCTGGCTGGCTTGATTCTGCTCCTTCCTGATCTTTGATTCACTACTGAGCCGGAGCTGATCACCGGGTGGTGGAGGTTTCCAAGACAAAGAACACAAGTGTACGAAGTCTTTGGAGCTAGGCTTGTGACTGGCACAGTCTAGAGGTCAAAGCAAGTCACAAGACCAGCAGACATTTAAGAAATGTTACCTTTGGGGGCACCGGGGTGGCTCAGTTGATTAAGCGGCTGACTTCAGCTCAGGTCATGATTTCATGGTCTGTGGGTTCGAGCCCTGCATCGGGCTCTGTGCTGATGGCTCAGAGCCTGGAGCCTGCTTCGGATTCTGTGTCTCCCTCTTTCTCTGCCCTTCCCCGGCTCACGCTCTATCTCTCTGTCTCTCAAAAATAAATAAACATTAAAAAAAAAAAATGTTACCTTTTGTTAGGAGGAGCTGAAAAGTCACATGCACAGAAGCTTGTATTCAGGGAGGTGAATGATTTTGGTTAATTTTGTAATACTCTACCATAGTGACAGATCAATCCAATGGAAGTGATAGTGTAACAGTTAGAAATGGGCAAGAGAGGGGCGCCTGGGTGGCTCAGTCAGGTAAGTGTCCGACTTCGGCTCAGGTCATGATCCCGCGGTTCGTGGGTTCGAGGCCTGCTGTTGAGTGCTGACAGCTCAGTGCCTGGAGCCTGCTTTGGACTCTCTGTTACTGTCTCTCTCTCTGCCTCTACCCCACTGGCTCTCAAAAATAAATAAACATAAAAAAATAAGAAATGGGCAAGAGAAAAGGTGCTGGAGAAAAGATAGTAGGGGATATACTAAATAAAGAAAAAAACATTTACTTTTTAAAATACCAGACTGTGTGACTTATGGAAAAAACAAGTTTTATGATCTAGAATGAGTTTATTATCAGTTGCAGCAAAGGAAACACACACTATGGGGAAACGAGGGTGTGCATCTCAATCAGAGGATGTTAGAAAGGAGGCGGTATATAAGGAGGGCCTGTGTTAGGTGGTTTGGGGGACAGTTTAAGGAAGGAACGCTGTGCTCTGCACTGGAGGCTGCCGGGAAGCAGGGTATCTTAATGAACCTTGTCTAGAAGAAGGGAAGACAAGAGAAAGGCTACAGCTGTGACTGGTAAAGAAACAGCAGCCATGCGTGTTAGCAAACACAGGGGGATGTTTGGTATTTCTGTGGTTTGCACACTGACTTTCTCTCGTGCCTAGACAAATATGGTATGCATAATAAACTTGATTTATTACAAGAGTGTTTTAGGCTCTAGGTCATGATGACATTATGACACTACCCAGAAAATATTTTCTTATCATTCCCCTTAAAACTATTTGCTATTTATCTTCTATGACTACATTTGTTTGATCCACTGCCTATCAATACCCTCTGTTAGGGGCACGTGGGTGACTCAGTAAGTTAAGCCTCCTACTCTTGGTTTCGCCTCAGGAAGTGATCTTACAGTTCATGGGTTCGAGCCCCTCTCTGGGCTGCTGGTACAGAGCCTGCTTCGGATTCTCTGTCTCCTTCTCTCTTTCTCTGCCCCCTGAACTCTTTCTTTCTCTCTCTCTCAAAAATAAACATTAAAAAAATGCCCTTGGTTAAAACATTTAGAAAATCAATATTTTTAATGTTTACAGGGATAAGTTGCATTAAATTAGGATCACTTTAGATGTAGGTTTTATACTGCGGTCTTAAAATGAACTTTTTAAGCATTTTAGCATGTAAAAGAGATTTATTAGTTCACATCTCAACGAGACACTAAATCAATGTATAAATCCCATATCGAGCTTTAGGAGGGATCCTTTAAAGACCGGTCTTTAAGTGGGACAAATGACTTTATTCCTAAGAGTTCTCTCTTTCCTCAACCCTATTTTTATCTAATCAGGGAAGATTTAATCATACTAATCACAGAAATGGCAGAAAGCAAGGCTAAAATAGCCCTGTAGGTGGCAGCCAAACTCTGAAGGATGAATTAAAATTTTCTGCTTATTAGAGTTGATTTGTATCCTCCAAAAGTACTCTGAGTTTTAAAAAACCAATATACTTTACAATTCTCATTATTTTGCAATATGTCTGAATTATTAAATCACAGTCATTTCATAGGCACTGTATAAGAACTTTGGAAAACTATAAATGAAAAGTATGACATATAATGGGATAGTACTTCTAAGTCAATTGGATTAGAAATATGTTTGTTACAATTATGAGTTATGAGCATTTAAAGTAATGTAACAAGCAGAAAGAGAACCTATTTTATTTAGTATTTATCAAGTAAAGACTATGCTAAAATGTCTTTTCATAGCAGTAAGTATAAGTAGTCACTTTGAATGTTGCTTTAGAGAGGCATCAACTTAACTTTCATCCTTACGTGTTTATAAGAGGCTAGTTCCTGCTTTAAGATACTCGGCGTGATAGGACTCTCTTCTCCCAACATTCATATCTTAAAGGAACGAATAAACAATTTGTATTTGAAAGTACATTGATAACTTGGTAGGTGTTACATAGTACATTACAAAGGTGGATCGAAGGGGAGAATTCATTATTGAAACTCTCTAGACAAAATCTATTTAATTTCTCAAAAAATTTCAAAACATTCAACAATGTAAATAACATGAGCACCAACCAATCAGAAGTGATGCTGGCCAAAAACAACACATATGGGCGAGCGCACCCAGGTATTATATATCTTTTGGAGATTCTGAAAATAGGATCTGCCTGTTTGTCAAATAACCATTAAATCTAGAATCTAGGTTGATCTGACCTTACTCTTATTATCTTGCTTTGAAATTTGCAGGAGCATGTAATACTATGTCCATATGTGCAGCATTGGATTTTGTTGTTGTGATTGCAAAAGTAGAGTTAAATTAACCAAAGGACTTTATATAAACAAATTGACCAAATGACTAACTCCAATCTCTTACAGCCCTAGTCCATTCTCCTCAGCTCCATTGGAGACATCGGGCATTATAAATTAATAGTTAAAAATCCAGCTTTGTTCCAAGTAGACACATTACTTGGGCTTCTGTTCTTGGATAAAAACTGTTAAAATGCAAATGTTATTTGCCACCGCGATGTGGATTGGGAAGCAGCAACTGAAAAAAAAGTCATAGAGTTTCAGAAAAGAGGAGCACGAACCAGATTTATTTTGGTATGAATAGTAATAAAAGTAATAATATTAATAATACTACAAAGGAGTATGCAGTGCAGGTGGTGGTGTTGGTGAGGAAGTGGGGGTTATTGTTATTACAATGAGGTTTTTGTCAGAGAATGTGTCAGGAGCCTACGTAATGTGCATTGTCTTCCAATTTTCTAACTAGATTCCATTTTTAGCAGGAATGTTGATGCGCAGCTGTAATAATACATTTGCAGCCTTCCTTGCAGCTAAATGGGGTTTTCTATCCCTTCAAAATAGAAAAAGAATAATTCTCTTAATCCTGGACTTCATTTAATGTTTATTGAATTGCTAATATGTGCTAGTCATTACATATCTAGACTATGGTGTGCTAGCCTAGATTCTAAAGATGTGAATAAATGCCCATTGATTTTGAAGAAAATTTTATGCTTTCAAGGGACAGTGGAGAGCATAGGAAAAGCCATCTAGAGGTGAAATAAATTATATTTTTTGAGGTTTAACCTTCAGTGCTTAAATAATTCCTCGTGTTAATTATTGTCCACCAGCAAATACCTACTCTGGGAAAGATAATTACAATCTGATTCCTATCACTTATGTTACTTCTGTATATCTCCAGGGGAAAATCATAATTTCGAACTTGTAGGGTTTTTACGTGTATTTGATAATGTAATACCCTTGTTTACATGTGTGTACCTGCATGTATTGCTTTTCAACTTCAAATATCTATAATACACTGATGATACGAGGTGCAGAAAGTGAGCTCTTTAATACCTTCTCTTTATATTTTCCTCGTAGTTCCAGTCTCTCACAAACAGCAATTCTGTTGTGTTTTCTTTAATGGTAAAAAGACACTAAGTCACCCTCTGTGTAAAATTTCTTTCTGAAATTGGAGACCGATTTTCCTTTTTTAAGCTGAATAATCTTATGTTTATCCATCTTACTAGGTGTGATTTTATGATATTTAAATTGTTAAACCGTCTTCAAATTCTTCATCAACTTCTTCACTTTCAGCTGTTGGAAATAAACATTTATCATCTGTCCATTAAAATTAAAAATAATATTGCAAAGTAATCCTGCTTCTTTAGTGGAAATTTTTTGATACTACCCATAATCACCATATTGAAAATAAAATGCAATATATTTACATTTACCAAGTGGTCCTTTCCTAAAGTAATATTATGACCTTTTCTCATCTGTCAGCACTGTTTACAAGCCACCATAAACATCTAAAAAATTAATACTTCAATGATTTTTTTTCTTTTAGTAAATTGGGCTCTATCTACAAAGTAATATAGATTTAAATTTAGCTTTTTGGGGCGCCTGGGTGGCTCAGTCCGTTAGGTGTCTGACTTTGGCTCAGGTCACCATCTCATGGTTTGTGGGTTCAAGCCCCCGTTGGGCTCTGTGCTGACAGTTCAGAGCCTGGAGCCTCCTTCAGATTCTGTGTCTCCTTCTCTCTCTGCCTCTCTCCCGTTCACACTTTGTGTTTCTCTCTCTCAATAATAAATAAAAATGTTTAAAAAAAAGTTTTAAAAATTAGCTTTTTACTTTTAATACACGTTCTTTCCTTAAACTTCCGTCTGTACACTTTCAACTGAATTCGCTTTCTTTTCTTAGTTATTATTCTTTCTAAAACTGTAAGTTCAGAAGAATCCGAAAGAATGCACTTGAGGAAGTACTTACCTTTCTAGGCTTGAATTTCTTTATCTGGAAGACTAGGGAGTTGGATCAGATGAGCTCTCAGATTCCTTCCAGCTTTAGGCAAGAGAGTGTCAAAAATAAAGGAAACACAGTTTATTTTTTCTGATGTATTGAATTTATATTTCCCTTTTTTGTCTTTAATTTGCACCACATTTATTTCTTTAGTTTTTTAGGCTTTCCTTTGTAGACCTCCTCACCCATCTTTTCTAAATTAGAGACATTCCCATTTGTCTTTCTGCTCTGAGTTCTTATATTCATTGTAACCCTGATACCTTATTAAGAGGAGGATGGCTTTGGGTATGGCCCCAGGGCTGCAGCGAGGAAAAATCAGAGGGTGTCCCTTGAAAGAATTGGAATGTTACATTTTATTTCAGGGCAGAAATGATTTTGCCAGAGGGAAGGAGTCCTTCCACTTTGGCAGTTTCTTTTTCTTTTCTTTTTTTAAAATATTTTTACTTTTGCATCTTTTACCCTTGGACTCTGGTGCCTGAACCTACAAGTCTGCTAAATCCTTCTGTGACTTTTTATCACACTACAGACAGCTTCCTTTCAAATTCAAGGTCAGGGTGTAAGTCTCTTTTGATATCATGGTTGTAAACTGAGAAGTGCTGCTTATTTCAGATAAAACCTCTTTTTACCTTCCCGTGAAAGCTTTACGCTTTCACACATAATATCTGATTTTAACATTTCGGTAAAAAATAGAATAAAACTGAGGAGAGGAAGTAATAATGTTCGTGGCTATTGAAGTTACAAAAGTACATGACCGGATCCTTTATTTCACCCCTCCATTGTCAAAGAAATTTGCCGTTGAATCGGCCAGGGAAATGGGTCTGAAATCTTCATGCTACTCTGTGGCACCAAAAATCTAATGCTTCTTTTTCAACACATAGCATTGTTAAGTTATTAATTAGACTTTTAACTGTATGTAAGTCATTGGACCTTCAGCTTACAGAATTTTTTGTTCTTAAGGATTGAGAAATATTAGCTGGACATGACTCCTTAACACATTCGAGTTGTATTGTGTTTCATGCCTTGAGGACAAACGGGGATGGTTGCACATTTTCTTTGAATCCTCGTCTCTTTCAGTTAGTCTCGCTTTATTAAGATCTAGGTATGAATTCCCAACTGGTAAATCAGACTCATAGTTCAAGGGTTAGACAAAAATGGATTTCCTTCTTGAAGTTTGGAGAAATACAAAAGCGGTAAAGAGTTATTTTGACTTCTCTTAACTGACATAAAAATAAGCATAAAACCGTAGGTATATAATTGTATTTTTTAGTGTATAACATATGGAAATGCTATTTGCACAAAGGAGGTGAATGAAAGCCAAGTTGTCTCGGGCTAAGGAAAGGATCCTAGGTGGCAAACTGAAACTACAGGGAAAAACAGACCAGAAATGGTATATAGGAAGATATAAATATATATACTGTAAATATATACTTGCTCTTGACTTCTTTCAAATAAATAAAATTATATGAAATAATCATACTTAAAATGATGTGTGGTTGGGTTTGTATTGTATATAGATGTAATAGAGATGTATTATATACAGATGTAATATAGATATATTATATATGGTTGTAATATGTGTAACAATAATACCAAAAGAGGGGAAAAGACATCAAGCTATATAGCAGTAATGTTTCTATAGCTCAATAGAATTAATATAATATAAATCTAAAGTACATTCTCATAGGCTGAGATGTATTTAAAGGGGTGCCTGGGTGGCTGAGTCGGTTAAGCATCAGGCTCCTGATTTTGGCTCAGGTCATGATCTCATAGTTTGTGGGATCAAGCCCCATGTAGGGCTCTGTGCTATGCATGCAGCCTGCTGGGATTCTCTCTGTGTCTCTCTGCTCCTCCCCTGCTCACGTGCTCTCTCTCTCTCTCAAAAATAAATAAATAAACATTAAAAAAAGATGTATTTAAAAATGCCTAGATCAACCACTGAGAAAATAATGTTTTAAGTAGAAAAAATTATTAAAGAAATTAACATTTTACACTGAAATATTCATTTAATGAAGAAGTATTCACTTAAAGGAGGAATACAAATACAAAAAATATTTGTACAGATAGAGTATTTTATGATGATGATAAGGCCAATTAATCAGAGGGACAAAACACTTAAAAACATGTATACACCTAAAAACAGAGCTTTGAAATATATAAAGCAAAACCTGACAGTAACAAAGAGAGAAATGGAAATTCAATAATATCCCACTTTGGATACTGGAGAGAACAACTAGACAAAAGATCAATGAGTACGTAGAAGACCTTGAACAACTATAAACAAATCAGACGTAACATACACCTGTAATACTCCACCCAGCAATAACAGGATATTGTTTTCAAGTGCACATTGAACGTTCTCCAGAATAGATAACATTCTGGGCTATAAAATAAGTCCCAGCAAATTTAAGAGATTAAAATTATACCAAATATATTCTTCAAAGACAATGGAACAAAATTAGAAACTAACATAAATTTGGTAAGCTCAAATAATTAATTCATATATTGGTTTTCAGAAAAACTGATCTAGTCTATGTAGAAATTCATCCTGAAATATGAATGAACCAAAATGAGTTTTTAAAGTGCATATGTATATATTCTATATATATGAATAAATTTGCTTGGATTGCAAACTGATACAATGGCCTACACAGCATAAGAAGGCAATAAAGTTGAGGTTTATCTTCTTTACCATACAGAAATCGTTTCTATACGACAATAATTATTTGAATCTCATCAGTTTTCTTTTTTCAACTTAATATCGAGCCTTATATTTAGGGCTCAATAGTACACGGACTATTTCCACTAGAGGCTCAGATGACTCTTAGGTGGCTTCATTACACGGTGTTCTTTTATCACGTGAAACAAGCTTGAAGTCATGCTTTAACTTGATTTTCAGTGTTTATCTATGATATTTTCTACTGCTATTTATTATCTATTGCTATTTCTCGACATGCAGTTTCATCCAAGAAATGAGGTGGCCAGAAGATTGCACTCCTCAATGTTAATCTCTCTCCTCCTTCTCTCTCTCTCTCTGTTTGTCTCTCTCTCTCTCTCTCACACACACACACACACACACACACACTTCAAAACATTCATGTGTAAATGGTGGCTCGAGACGCAGAGTTTTGGAACATGGCTAGTCTTCCTTTATGGCTAGAGATTTACAACGGAAATTATCTGGAGGTACGGTGTGTCTGTCATCAATGCGTGTCTTCTCCGTCCCCAAACCATCCTTCTTTGTTCTTTGTCCTGCTGTGGGAGACTGGAGCTGGATTCTGTAAATCCTTCTCCTTTAACAAGTGGTAAATGTTAAGCATGATAGTAGAAGGCTCTGGAAAGCTACCACAGGAGAAACGGTCTTCTCTTCCTGAATCTAGTGGTTTTTTTCCTTTTGCCCTAGTGCCGTGCAGCTGAACTGCCGGTAGCATGCAGGCCACTCAGTGGTGAACACCCTAGCTGGTGGCTTCTTTGCAAGTTTTGCCTAAAACCCTAGAGGAGGCTTTTGAGTGAGGTTTGTTCTCATTCCAGAGGCGGCTTCCCAGCAAGTGTCAGTGCCCCGCCCCTGTCTCCCCAGCTAGTGACTGCCCAGGGAGAGTTGGTGGAAATCAGGTGGGTGGTTTCTGCTTTCCAGACCTAGTGGACGATACATAACTCAGCAAAACTCTCTGCCGTCAGGTAGGTGACCGTTAAACGTTCTCCAACCAGTTCTGAATGTCCTCAGTCTTGATATGGTACTCTTCTGAGATTCTCTTTCACAGATACTCTCTGTCAGAAGTGGCCACCACCTATATCTGCTATTCCTTTATTCTTCAGATTCTCTCTGCCCTTTTAATTAGTAAATTCCCTCTTATAAATTAATAATTCCTCATATTCAATGGTCCATGTTCAAATGACTGGTTTTGTTGCTATTTCCTAACTGGACCCTGAGTGATACAGATGACATTTTTTTTTAATTGAGAGAGAGTGACAGAGTTTCAGGGAGAGGGGCAGAGGAGAGAGAGAGAGAGAGAGAGAGAGAGAGAGAGAGAGAATCTTAAGCAGGCTCCATGCTCAGCATGATGGCAGTTCTATCCCACAGCCCTGGGATCATGACCTGGGTTGAAATCAAGAGTCAGACGCTCAACCAACTGAGCCCCCCAGGCACCTCCAGATAACATTTTATTAGACATTTACCTAAATGAAGAAGGTAAAGGTAGTTATTTTCCACATCACAACATGAAACGGTTCTTCATATTTACATAAACATCTTTCCTACATTAATCTATTTAATTTTTTTCAATATTTAGTTCATGGTATACCTCATTATGTAATCTCATTTCACAAAACTGATCTTCTTTCTGAAAATTTAATTGAAAGCACCATAAAGATTCCCAATTTTACTGTCACAGAAATGGAAATATTTGGAGGCCACCTTTGTTTTGCTTTCTTGACAAAACCCTCTTTGAGACAGGAAATACAGATTCAATTTCCAGTTTGCGTTTTCAGAAAGGAAAGGGAAGATAATAAGCAAAAAATAACTCAGTTTTATAACTCTAAATTATACCCCACTCTAGCTTGGTATTTCAGATATTGTGTGTATGGCTGCGTGCTCCAAGAAAGGATGCAGAATGCAAAAAAATATTTCTTTTTATTTTTTGACAGAATGCTGCCAAAAGCAACCTTTCCCATTTCTAGGGCGTGTATTCCTCCTTTTAGTAACTCATTGGTTCTGAAAGATTATTTGAGAAACAAGAAAACTATCCAAATATTGAGAAAGATAAAGACCACTTTCCATGGAAAGATTTGGCTGTCAGCACATGTGAGATGTTTTCAGGCATGCTGGGATCATATGGTTAATTTTTACCTTGTCTGCATTGTGATTTTACTTAGAGACTTTTCATGTAATAACTGTTTGAAATAGCTGCTTTGTGATTGGAAATGTAGGCACTTAGGCCTTTTAAAAATGCTATCGAACTTTAATTTGTAGTTTGTGAAACAGTGCTTGTAATGATCATTAATGTTTTATAACTTGAGGAGAAATCACGAACTAGAAACTGCAAGATTCGGTAAAAATAATTAAAGACCTGAAGCTATAGTCATTTAATGGAGGTAAAAATTGTAAAGAAACCTCATTTCTATAAGCAGTATTCTGCCAAACAATGAATTTACCAAGGATTTACATTTTGCCGAATTGTCTAATGAATCGACAAAGTTAACATCATTTGACCATAGTATTTTCTTCCTAGCTTTTGATTCAGCTTTTGATTATTATTTTACCATTTCCTGAATTTTGAAACATATTAGCTTGATAATTCTACAGATTCCCCACCTTGTGACTATTATCACAAATCTTATGCAGTCGAGTATAAGAAGTGACACCATTATTAAATGGTTTAAATTATTTTTTAACATTTTTTATTTATGTTTGAGAGACAGAGAGAAACAGAGCACGAGCAAGGGAGGGGCAGAGAGGGAGGGAGGCACAGAATCGGAAGCAGGCTCCAGGCTCTGAGCTGTCAGCACAGAGCCCGATGTGGGGCTCGACCTCACAAGCGGTGAGATCATGACCTGAGCCAAAGTTGGATGCTTAACTGACTGAATCACCCAGGCACCCTTTAAATGGTTTATTCTAAGCTTTGTACCATTCAGTACAAACAGAAAAGAAAATTCTTCTCAAGAAATAAAGGCATGCTCAAGAGATATCAGCACTAGCACTCTTGTCCTGTCTGCATATCATATTTCACTGTCTGAAAAGGACACAGACTATGGGTGTAACTGGATTCCAACTTTGTTTCTAATTTGGACAATTTCTATCACCAGGGGAAGAAATATAGACAACATAGTCATTGAGAGACAAAATTTATCATTGAGAAGAGAATGTGAGAGACAGAGTTATTTGAAAGAAGTTGAATATTTTACAGTGATGTAAACATCCACTTGTCTTAACAGGTACAAAAACTTGGTCACTTCATGCAGATTGCCTACAGACTCTGTTTCAACCGCCATGTTTGCCTTTAGGCAATTTGAGAAAGAGCATGGATCAAGTGTCTAAATATTTCAGTGACTGTCCTTCATTTCAGTATCAAACAACTATTTCCAAACTATATATATACATGTCTAAAAAGACTTTCAAAACAACCCGGAAAAAAATATACATACTGTATATATATATATATATGTATATTTTACTGTGTATATATATATACAGTATGTATATTTTTTTTCCAATATATATATATATTTTACTGTATATATATATATACAGTATGTATATTTTTTTTCCGAGTTATACAGTATGTATATATTTTTTCCGGGTTGTTTTGAAAGTCTTTTTTTTTTTTTGGACTGAGAAAAGTTGAAGTAAATTTTAAAAACGTATTTTAGTGACATTCAAGAATAACTGTGGAAGTTCTTCCTTCTAGGAGAAAAAAAATAAAAGCACTTTGAGAATTTCATACACATTGAAGTCACTAATGCATTTTAATACAAATTTCTACTGAAATAAAATATGACTCTACATGACTATTTTAGATCAGATTTAGGAGTTTCCAATAAATATAAAAGACATCACATAAATGGTCAGAAAATTATGAATCAACATTTGGATTCCGATATTAAAAATCACTAAAATCCAATCTCCTATTCAATTGTTTTGATACTGGTTAGAAAAAAATGTACCGTTTAAATATTTGAATTGTAGGACTAGGAGCTCCTTTATTGAGTCATAGTAGGTAGATTAAAATGTACCCTTTATTTTTTTTAAGGAAAAACGTTTTGTTAATTTAAAACTTTTATTTTATGTCTTCTATTCATGCTTTCACTTTAGTAAAGTCACACATAAGAAACGTGAAGTAAACACAGAATGTGTATGTCAATTATAGCTCAATAAAGTTGGAAGGAAAAAAACAACTAAAAATACTACTCATTTCAAAAGATTTTCAGGGGTACCTGGGCGGTTCAGTTGGTTAAGTGTCTGAGTTGAGCTTACGTCACGATCTCCTGGTTCATGAGTTCAAGCCCTGCGTCGGGTTCCAGGCTGACAGTTCAGAGCCTGAAGCCAACTTTGAATTCTGTGCCTCCCTCTCTCTCTGCCCCTCTCCTTCTCACGCTCTGTCTTTTTCTCTCTGTCTTTGTCTCTATCTCAAAAGTAAATAAACATTAAAAATTTTTTTCATAAAATAAAAAAAAGAAAAGATTTTCAGAAGACATTTCCTCACTTCTCTGATCAATCCAGACAGACTGAGGTAGGGGCAGCCCTAAGTAGACAACATCCTTCGGACATCGTTCTGGCTCTCTATGGCTGTGTGATCTCTGCCCGAGATAATAAAAAAGATGAATTGTGGTATTTTGTGTCTCTCATTATTGCCCTATGTATTTACAAACTAGAGTTTTTTGCGAGTTATATCTTAAATTAGGTAGGAAAGTGCTGTCATTGCAGAATATTCATGAACATACATTAAACATGCAGAACTTTGGTGAAAGGACAGAGTTGAGGCTCTGTGGTAGGTTCCCAAAGATGTGCATAATCTAATCCCCAGAAACTGGAAATATGTTACCATGCCAAAGGCTTTGGCAGAAGTGATTTAGTTAAGCACCTTGAAATGGGAGGTCAGTTGGGATTATTTGGATGGATCCAATGTAATCATAAAGTCCTCAAAAGTGGAAGATAGAACTGACACCACAGAAATACGAAGGATTATAAGAGAATACCATGAAAACTCATGTGTCTACAAAATGAACAGCCTACAAGAAATGGATAAATTCTGGGGTACCTTGGTGGCTCAATCAGTTAAGGGTCTGACTATTATGATCTCACAGTTTGTGACTGGACTCTGTGCTGACAGCTCGGAGCCTGGAGCCTGCTTTGGGTTCTGTATCTCCCTCTTTCTCTGCCCCTTCCTTGCTTGCCCTCTTCCTCTCTCTCTCTCTCTCAAAAGTGAATAAGCATTAAAAAAAAAAAAAGAAATGGATAAATTCCTAGAAACATATAATCTTCCAAAACCGAATCAGGAAGAAATAGCAATTTTTAACAGACTGATTACTAACAGTGAAATTGAATCACTAATCCAAAAACTTCCAACAAAAGTCCATGACCGGACAGTGTCCCAGGTAAATTCTACCAAACAGGTAAAGAGTTAATACCTATTCTTCTCAAACAATTCCAAAAAATAGAGGAAGAAGGAAAACTTCCAAATTTGTTCCATGAGGCCAGCGTTACCTTGATACCAAAGCCAAAGACATTCCAAAAAAGAAAACTGCAGACTAACAGTTGATCAGTTTTCTGATCAACATAGAAGCAAAAGTCCTCAACAAAATATTAGCATATTGAATCTAACAGTTCACTAATAAAATGCGGAGGATGGAGACAGAAGGGTCAGGCAGGGAAGAAGGTACGATGATAGAAAAAAGGTCAGGAGATATGTCGTGAGAAGGATTCCGTCTTTTGTTGCTGGTTCTGAAGAAGGAGGCAGAGGTCCACAAGCCAGGGGTGGCTTCTAGAATCTAAGAAAAAAAAAAGCTATGTGTTCTTCCCTCCAGCCTAAGGAAAGGAGCCTAGCTTGGCTGACATTTTGATTTTTGCCCAGGGAGACCCGTGTCAGACTTCTGACCTACTGAAGTGTAAGAGAATATATTTGTGTGGTTTTGAACCACTGAATTTGTAGAAATTAGGAGCAACAGAAATCTAACACAGGATTCAAAAGTAACAGTTTAGATAGAAGACCAATTAGTGGATTAAAAGTCGGAAGCAATGAGTAATGACATAAAGAAGCAGAGGACTTTGGGAGGTGGAGAGCAATGGCATAACACAGGCAGAGCAGCAGTGGAAGAGGCAGAAGTATGCCAACATTTAGGGGCAGAAAGCACTTGAGATGACCGTGCCATACACTAAACAAGAAGAGAGATGGACCTGGGAAAGTAATTAGGTACCAGAGTATTAGACTTCTGGTGAAGGTAACAGATTGGGCTGGAACAATTCTGGATGCAAAGAAACAAGTCAAAAGAAGTAATTTAGGTTACAGCTCATGTCTACTGGACAACTGTAGTAAGGACAAAAAGAAGTCTGTGGATTTGAGAAATGTTTAGGAGATAGATTACGATGGTAAGTGGGGGAAGATCAAAGGATCAAGGATAAAACCAAGCTTCTTGCTTGAACGACCAAGTCATTTATTAAAAGGTGGCCTAGAGAGGGGACCAATCTTGTGAAAGAAACAATACAAATTCCAGTTTGGAAATATCAAAGCAGACATGCACGTGAGCCATTTAAATGGAGAGGAATATTGTGAATTTGGGTTAGATTTATGAGTGAGTTTGGGGCTGCTGGTACATTGTGAGAATTCCTAGTATATGGATGAGGCTGACTTTCTGAGAATGAAAAGAAATGGAAGTTAGCATGCACACACTATCATCTGAGAAGCTGAGAAATGGCATTTGGAAGGAAGTAGAAGAAGACAAACAGCAGGTGCTGGGAAACTAAGAAACAAAGTGGATTCATGGATTTGTAGCATCTACCAGTTTCTCTGGGGTAAACATTCCCACCATCATTTATATTTGAGCTGCCGAAGTTACATCCCTGTGCAACTGGGAAGAGAAAGACATAATGGACTCTCCTGAATCAGTGTGAACTGATTCCATTATATCACTGAGAAATTGGAAGGAGAAACAGAGAATCAGGAAGCAGGAGCAATGAGAAATTACAAAGAGTGAATGTGGAAAATCCCTCAGAAACTTTGATTATGATAGGAGGAGACCGATGGGGACTGCAGGATACACTTGTTTTGGTTTTGGGTGGAAGAAGAACTGAGTCAATCTGAGTGGTAATAGGTAGCCAATAGAGAGGAGAGAAAATGAATGGTGGAAAAGTGAAGTCTCTAAGGAGCTGACTGTGTGTATGGGGACTTGGGAGGGGGGAAACTCCCATGGGATCATCTGGATAAGATGAAAATTTTGGAAAGAAAGAGGGTAAGTTCTTCTCTTACAAAAGGAGAGAGCAGGAAGGGATAACTTGGGTTTAGATGTTTATTTGCTGGAATTATAGTAGTTATTCTCTGATACATTTTACAGTGTAAGAAGTCCGATTGAATTTGAGGCTGATGGAAAGATGATGAAGATGGAACTTTAACGAGATTCCAAGTAGGGAACAAACATTTCTGGGAAGTGTTTTCTTTTGTTGAGGTCAGTGACCACAAATTTATACAGGCACAAGTCTATCTGGTAGTGATTTATTGTCCAGCAGCTCCCAGAAATGCAGATGTCAATAAGGAACCAGGCAAGTAGACTTAAACAGCATTGGCCTTTGTGAGATGGAGTGACAGGGGTCCGGTGGGGCGAGAAGTTGAAGAAATTGTGTAAAGAAGCTCTATTAAAGGGATGGGGTGTGGGATTTTTGCTCTGTAGGATAAGAAGTAAAGGTAAGTAAGGACTGCTAAGTACAAAGAAAGTAGGGGTAGTAAGAGAACCAAGGAGGTAAAAATAAAGCAGAAAATGAGAATATCTGATAAATTATACTGGGAAGAATGGAAATTGTGGTAATACCGGTATAGGTCTAGTTTAAAGAGGTAGAGTTAACTTGAAAGTTGTAACTAGACACTGACCATGTGTCTAGGAGAATGAATAGAGAACAGTCGAAGGTCATAGGAGAAGAGATCACAGGCCTGCAAGGTCAGGGTTATGTATTGGTCATTAATGTGGATATTGAAGTCACTGATAATAATGCTAGAAATTAAAGACAAAGACCGTTGACTTTCAATGATATGGATGACAGTGTTAAGGGTGGGAGGAAAAAGGCTGTTATATGAGTAACAAGAGTCTGAAAGGAGCAAGCATTGACTTGGGTTCGGGAAGAATGGCTGGAAAGAGTGGTGTGGGTGATAACAGAAGCTTTGTCTTCTTGTTGTTTAGGGGGAATGCTAAAGCTTCGAGGTAATTGATATTTTTGGGGTGGGAGTAAGGATGGGAATCAGGTTCTGGTTAACTCTATGAAATGAAGTTACTATTTTCACTGGAGCAGGAGCCTAACTGCTATTTTCTGAAATTCAAATCTTAGAATTTTCTTAGAAATGTTCTCCTTGTCAGGAGACTTACTTTGTAATATTAGGCTTGGAACAACCTCAATGGATTTATGTATATAACTTAATAAGATGCAAACGCCTTATGGGAACAGGGTAATGCATGTACCTACATTTGAGTTATTATTTATTGTATCATTTGAATAAATGAGTTGATCTGTTGCTTTGTGATGAGAGGCTTTAGGGGAAGAGCAGAGGTGGGAGTTCAAAGGCATTTAGGCATCTGTGCGGAGAAGGATGGGAGGCAAAATGCTAGAGAAGACAGAGGAATTGCTAAGGAACATATTTAAGTGTAGTATAATTTTACTTCTAAACTTCCACCTCTTATATAAGCCTTAGGTTGGAGAGAATGAGCTGAGATGCTCAAAGACTGGATACTAACTTTCTCAGTTACCTCTAAATATTAACCTCCGTGCCTCTTAGCATTTAATATCTCCACTTTAGTTGGCTACTAAATGGGGAAATTGTTTCTATTAAAACTGTACTCTCTTTGTCTCTTCAAAAGTATACCTCCTTATTTTGTGATTGACTGTTTATCATTGCCTCCAGAAAAACTGGCACCTATGTTAATACCAAATGAATTCATAATGTATAAAAGCTATCCAAAAAAAGTCAGCAAATTAATAACACTGATTATAAAAGATGTTACCTTTAAGAAGCATTTGTTTGAGATGATTGTCACTGCGCTTGTTCATTTGTTTAAATTTTATGAGCTGCTTAATTTAATACATCGCAGTGGGGAAAACAATGAACTATTGAGTAAAATCAATTACGTAAAGAAGCTCTTACCTTCTACCTGGTGAAAATGATTTTTAGAATTCAGATGACACTTTAATTCCTTCCTACTTAAGGTAGTTTATGTCCTGTGCCTTTTATGATAATCCATCCAATTTCACGAATGATGGACACAACCCAGAGATATAGGGAATCATGCCACATCCATGGACTTGCACAGTCATATGTGCGGTGGTGTATACCCAGAATACCGTGTCTGTGAAAGGGAGGGGCTTAATGCTCTATAGAAAGTGTGGAGTGTGTTTAGGAAACAGGAACACAAGAAAAGGAGAAATAAATGTGAAGAACATTATACTTTAAACACATTATTTTTATCAAGCTTAAAAAGCACAAGAAATGGAACTTAACTTACTCTTAATAAATTTTACTTCTGTGATTTGTGGTTGTATTTTTTAATGATTGATTGATTGATTTTATTTTTCTAAGTTTTCAAGTTTCAAAATAATCTCAGTTCATAAAATCAAGCATATGCAACACTCAGAGTAGCTGGCACAAAGGAAATGATTAATGTTACTATTGTCATTATGGTTTTTGTTATTTATAACACAACACAAATATTCACAGAACTGCATGCCTAATGGCATGACTGAATGTTGAATGATGGGGAACTTAATAAGAATATATATTTTAAAAACTTTCAATATTTTAATGTGCTTAGAGCAATCCTATCAAATTTGCATATTGCCCTTTGAGCTCTGCAACTTTAATTTTTACTTTTTAATGTATTTGCCTTCCTGCCCAAATAACTTAGTGAATCCCTGGAAGGCAAACCATGTATGCTTTATTCCTGTTCCTGAAGTCAGTATCTGCTTTAACACACGGCACATAAGTGAGACTCTATATACTTAGCATTACTGTGACTATTTGGTTGGATGGAGGTCTTCCAGATAAAGGGACATTTGGAAAGGGTAGACTCTGAAGTATTTGCTATCATTTAAAAATAAATGTGAGGTGAAACTGTAATAGTATTTGAGTCTTAGAGACAAAACATAATAATCACAAGACTCTTGCCATGCCTTTAGGACATTTCTGCAGAGGGTCTTCTAGGCATTTAAAATCTTTTATTATTTATTTATTTATTATTTATTTATTTATTTATTTAATGTTTATTTATTTTTGAGAGAAAGACACAGAGAGAGACAAAGAGAGAGAGAGCTGGGCAGAGAGAGAGGGAGAGAAAGAATCATAAGCAGGCTCCATGCTCAGCATTGAGTCCAATGTGGGGCTTGATCTCACAACCATGAGGTCATGATCTTAGCCAGAATCAAGAGTTGGACACTTAACCAACTGAGCCACCCAGGAGTCCCTGAAATCTCTTTTAAACAAATCCCTTTCATTACTCTTTCACATATATCCGAGTTCTTAGTTGGAAATTACAGAATCCATTCTGATTGCTTTTAATAGAACAAGATTTTGTGGAAAGCATTTTTTACTACCTCACAAAAGTGGCGTGTTTAAGGAGTTGATATTTCCTTGACTATATGATGTGATTATTTTCAATAATTGTGAGATGAAACAAATAATAACTATAGCCAGAAAAAAATGCAACTTTTTAATTGACTTTTCAATATACAATAATACCAGTAAAAGTTTTTCTTAAATCACAATTAAAAAATTAAATAGGGGCACCTGGGTGGCTCAGTCAGTTGAGTGTTGGACTTTGACTCAGGTCATGATTTCGCGGTTCGTGAGTTTGAGCCCTCCATCTGGCTCTGTGCTGACAGCTCAGAGCCTGGAGCTGCTTTGGATTCTGTCACTCGCTCTCTCTCTCTGTCCCTCCTCTGTTCATGCTCTGTCTGTCTCTCCCTCTCAAAAAAAAATAGATAAGCATTAAAAAATTAAATATTATTGTATAAGAAGGAAAAAGTGATAGATCGATACCTTCAAAATATATTAATACGTTTCTTTAAAAATTGAACATTCATTTTCTATATACTAATCTCTCATAATAGTGGATAATATTATCGTTTCTGATTTTCAGTCTTAGGAAAATGTGTCAATGACGCCACAGAAATGGATTTTCTTTGCATATTCATGTTCACTAAGTAGTATATCAGCTCAATCTATTTCTAATTGACTGAAAAACTTTTTTTAATTTTAATTTTGAAATTTTTACAAGACAACAGATATACAAATAGTATGTATACTTTTAAGTATGAAGTTTTAGAACCTTGGCACCTGACATAGACCAGACTACTTAAGGTCACTTTCACCTGTGACAGAGAAATTGCACCTTGCTGGATTTTTACAGAGAAGAACTAAAGACGGTTTGGTTGGGTGGTTGGATGATGAAAAGAATAAAACAGAGGAAAGGTGTTTTCGATTATAATTATTACTTCAAGGAGAATAATTATATTTTATTCTTCCTTTTTGGAATATAGGCCACCTGAAGAAAGGCGGAGTGCATATAATCGTAGTTTGGAAGTTTAAAAAGGTGGGACCAAGTGCCAAAAGTGATTCAGAATATTTTCTCTCTTAATTGTAGGGGAGAACAATTTGCTTATTCCAACGTTCTACTCTTGTTAAGTAATAAAACTAAAGTCTGCATAATGATTGTTAACTGCCTAGGTTTAAGTGGTATGGGAAGGTGAAATGGTTACTGCTTTCCATTTGCAGTAAAACATTGGTGTGCGAGCATAGTTCATTCTGGAAACATGCTTACAATCCAAAGCATTTGTATGTCAAAGCGAATTTCAAGAACCATTGGCTCAGGTGGGATCATGTGATGCTCAGTGTCACCTACTCCTTGTACTGCGAGACATCATTCGTTTACCAAGTAAACATTTATTAGAAATGTTTGCTTGTCTTGCAGGACCCTTGCAGAACAAGTTGCTCGCAATCCAAGGTTTTACTGTATCTTCCTTTTAATTCAAATTACAGCTGTTCAGATAGTAATTCCCACAAGAAGCTTTCCTTGGTGAGTTACTAAACACATAGAAGTCCAAACGACTGAGTTAATAATGCACGTCAAAAGTATCAAACAAAAAAATGTCCCTTTGGTCTCTAATCTTTTTAGATAAAGACACATCTTTAGCATTAAACACACCACTCAACAGAGTATCAGTGTTTTAAAAGATTTTTGTTTGGATTCTTCAAGTTGTCCTCTGGAGGGTGTGAAAGGCCCCTGGGCAATGTTTTATACCAGATTGTATTTTGTTAACACTCCTGAAATTACTCTATTAATAATTAGCTATATAGGAATTTTAGAAATATTGTTTTTTTCTTGTCAACTATTTTTCCTGATAAGATCTCAGAAATACATTGATCAACAGGCAAAGGGTACAACACAAGACTAAGCTGTATGACTCCAAAGTGAAAATTAATGCACAAAAGTTAATGTGAATCCATGTAGTGGCTGGATCTTTCCACCAAGCCATTTACCCATGGTGTATCTGGTGGATTGGACTTCTTCGCAGCATGGAAGGATCGAGGGAGTTCTTCTTTTAGGGGCTCTTGGCTCCAAGCACGAGTGTTCCAGGAAGCAGAGAAGAAAAGTAGCAGCATCTTTTATGGCCCAGCTTTGGAAGTTACACAGCGTTACTTCTGCTGAACTCTATGATTTTATGCTATTGAGTCACGAAGGCTGGCCTAGATTCAGAGGAACGGAATGTAGACACCACATCCCGACGGAGGAATGAATTGTCAAAGGATTTGTGGCTATGTTTTAAAACTGCTACAGGCAAAATATGTATCAGCAAATGGTCATGAGGCATAATAACTTAATTTGCACTATCAAAGTTGTAATTTAATAAAAAGCCAACCATGAGCAGCATAAACATACAGAGTGATACACATGGAGATGACATTCCAATTAATTCATTACTGATCAGATTCACCTTGATGGAGAGATAGTACAGAAGAGAGGATAAGAATCCCTGAATATGCACAAATCAAAGGATCTGTCAACAAAGTTTTAAGGGCTGTTACGATTTTTACATGAAACAAATTTTCCCAGGAGTTTGAATAGCCCAGGGAAAAGTGAGAGAATTGACTCCTTACCCAACTCATGGTGGAGGAAACCAGCTACCTTCCAAAGAACCTGCTTCCTAACGGCATTAATTTACGACCACGATTTAGGGATCATTGTGAAAATAATTTTGTTAATTTGAATTAGTTTTGTAGGTTGAGCTCACTTACTTATTTTGTTATTATTTAAAGGTTTGATAAATGTGTCAGAACTTTAAAAACTTATCAGGTTTGTGGCTGTACCTTTTAAATTGTCATTATAATGACAGGAATTTCCATTACAAAAACAGATTGAAGAAATTATTTAAACTGCATAGAGGAGAACTGAACCAGTATGGTAAACATTGTTGTTTTCAATATGGTCTGTGTAAAAATGTCATTAAAAAAGTGTGTGGGGGCGCCTGGGTGGCTCAGTCCATTAAGCATCTGACTTCGGCTCAGGTCATGATCTCATGTTTCTGAGTTGGAGTCCCAGATCAGGCTCTGTGCTGACAGCTCAGACCCTGGAGCCTGCTACAGATTCTGTCTTCCTCTCCCTCTGCCCCTCCCTTCCTATAGGTCTGTCTTTCTCTCAAAAGTAAATAAATATTAAAAAAAGAAAAGTATGAAAAAATCAAAATCTTTTTAGTTTAAAAACAACAACAACAACAACAACAACAACAAAAAGACCAGGTTTTGAAGCCTGGCCTGATTATTTATTACATGTTTCTTAACTTTTAGGAGGTGTTCATTTAAATCATGCCAACAGTATAAAATATTTTTAAAAATATCTGTGCCCAAATATATTCTTTTCAGTTATACAAATTGACATCATTATGCAGTAATATTTAAAATTCACGAAAGAAATTACTTGATTAGAAATTGCGGGGCGCCTGGGTGGCTCAGTTGGTTAAGAGTCCGGCTTTGGCTCAGGTCATAATCTCACTGTTCCCGAGTTTGAGCCCCGTCTCCGGCTCTGTGCTGAGAGCTCAGAGCTTGGAGCCTGCTTCAGATTCTGTGTCTCCCTCTCTGTCTGTTCCCCTCCCTCTTCATGCTCTGTCTCTGTCTCTGTCTCTCTCTCAAAAATAAACATTAAAAAAAAAGAAATTGCAAGATACAGATTTCTTTATATTAATGAAAGAAAGTTCCCCAGAATATTTCAGGTTCTTCCTGATATTTAATGTCAATAATTTTTTAAAGATGTTTTCTAGAATTAGTTAAAAATCAGCTCTTAAATCCAGTATCCTACGTATCTCTCTATAATTTTTCTATTTTAAAAAATTATCAAGACTGATGGATCTGCCTTACTGAAAACACAGGTATGTTTTAAGGGTTTTTTTTTTTAATCTATTCAAGTTTGGGATATTGAAACTAATATGAAAATTTTGTGGAAACATTGTGAATTGACTATTGGGCTGAAACCAGGCTACACGCATACTCGAGAAAGGATGTTAATGATGATGGAAAGTAAGACTGTCATAGGGATCCTTAAAAGCCACCGTGTAACTTTGGCTAGATGTGTAAAGAAAACAACTCTTATGAAAACACTGATATAATTCAGTTTTTTCCCCAGATTTCAGTTGGGAAAGTGTTCAGATGAGAGCAAAACAGTCCTCCGTTTTGAAGGTTTCCTGACTCTATTTTGAAAGTTCCCCAAAGGCCTATTTTTATAAGCATACAAATTTCTATTACTATGATTCTATAAAGTAAAGCTTTTTAGTTTCTCAGAATCAAATGGAAGGGTATACTTGCCTATATCTAAGGATTCCTCTGATTGTCTGATGATATTTGCTTGAAAGGCCATGATTTAATTTTTTATACATTTCTTTTAGTAGTGGTTCTGTCGTTAGGACAATAGCCACCAGAGGGCAGTAAATATACCTGTAATAGTCAACTAAAGTGTTCTGTCTTAAGTATTTTCGATTGTGTATTTTTTGCAAAGCTTGTATTTCAAATGGTTTTAAAATATTTTATGCTATTCAATAATCTTATTTATTAAAAATTTTTTAATGTTTATTATTTATTTTTGAGAAAGAGTGACAGAGCACAAGTAGGGGAGGGACGAAGAGAAAGAGAGACTCAGAATCTGAACTGAGCTGTCAGAGCCTAGCCCAACGCGGGGCTCGAACCCATGAACTATGAGATCATGCCCTGAGCCAAAGTCAGACGCTTAACCGGCTGAGCCACCCAGGCCCCCCTATGATGTTCTAAATAGTAATCTGTCTCAGTTAAATGATGGCTCTTTTGCCATTAGTTATGGGCTGAGTTGCATCCCCTAAAAACTGATATGTTGAAGTCTTAACCCCCAGTACCTTGAAATGTAACTATATTTGGAATGAGGGTCTTTAAAAGGATAATTAAGTTAACACAAAGTCATTAGCCTAGGCCGTAATCCAATCTGACCATAAGAAGAGGAAGTTTGGAAATAGATAGGCCCAGAGGAAAGAGCATAAGAAGACACAGGGAAAAAACAAGCATCTACCAGCCAAGGAGAGAGGTCTCCATGGAACCCAGGCCTGCCAGCAGCTTGATCTCAGACTTCTAGCCTCCAGAATTGTGAGAAAATAAGTTTCTATTGTTTAAGCCACCCAATCTGTGGTGTTTTTTTTTTTTTTTTTAAGTTTATATTTATTGAGAGAGGGGTAGGGGGAAGGGAAAAGAGAGAGAGAGAGTCCTAAGCAGGCTCTGCACTGTAAGTATGGAGTCCGATGCAGGGCTTGATCCCAGGGCTCTGGGCTCATGACCTGAGCCAAAATCAAGCATCGGCGCTTAACCAACTGAGCCCCCCGACTAGGTGCCCCCGTGATACTCTTTTATGTCAGCCCAAGACGCTAGTACAATATATTTTCCATGAAGAACAGCAATGATATCAAGGCTCTATTTCACTGACATATGCCCCACTGCTCAACACAATCCTATCTTTTAACTACCTATAAAAGTAGTATGGACAGTACTAGTATGTCTCCTAGGATCCAAAGTCTAACCAAGAAAACAAATGGAACTGATGACATAAAGTAATAACATCATAAAGGGGGGAAAAGAGTTTTTACGTTAATAACATTGAACTGGACCTGTCTTAGTCATAGTTTCAGTGGAGGTCTCTAGGCAACAGTTGCTACATTTTAAAGTGACGGGCAGAGCCCCCTGCAGAACTTTCAAAGAGGTTTCCTAACTGATTGCTCTATCACAGCTGAATACCGACTTACAGCCTATGCAGTAATTTGGAGAAAAAAAAACAAGAATTTGAAGAACACTTTGGAGAGCTCTGTCTGTGTGCTGCGTGTCAGACCCCTTCACCCGCAGACTAAGGAGAGGGACTTATTGAGGCCACTCAGAAAGTTTGGTGCACGTCCCTGGAGCTTGGAGGATACACTAAACTGATGTCTCATTCATGCTTCAGAGATATAAAGGGTGGGAAATTACGATTGGTTAGATGTTCTGATGGCAGAAGGAAAGAGTTTCCTGTTAATCTAGAGTGTGATGGACCAAAGGATGCTTTAGTCTTTCCTATGCACTTGATAGGGTCATATATGTGAGATACATAGAGTAGAATTGTCTTATTTTCTCTATAAGGGGAGAGCCTTGAGAAGCAAAAGACCTCAGCTGAAAAATAAATAAATAAATAAAAGGACCATCAGATATCTAGGCTCTGAGAAAGTATGTCCATGTGGCCAACTGGAAGAAATATGCACTTGCACGGATCAAGAAAATTCCAAATGACTGATCTCCCAGAAGAGAAGCATCCACTTTAAACCCAGCGGTCCAGAGGGCACGAGTGTAGATCACTACAACATCCAAATAAACCGAATAAGAAGTGCTCACCATGTTTCCGGCTTCTCTCTGTTCCTTCCCACTTCTCCTCCCTGAAGGGTCAAGGAGCCATCATTAATGCAAGTTGAGAAAGCAGTAAGGAGGACAAAGGAATTGAATCTGTTCTTCTTTTCCGCATCGCAAACAAGCTACATGTTTAAATGAAGTTGCAATCATTAGTTATTATGCTGACTTGAATAGTCTATTCACTGAACTGATTCTGTGTTTTGTGACCATAGTGACAGGAAGTCCTTTGATCACCTAACGGTGACTTGAGGCGCCGTGGACCTACCTTAGTCGTCTTTCAGAGTGTGAGGAAATGGGGAAACGACCTGAATTTGTTTGCTGGTTATACTCACTAGTCTTCCTTCCTCAATAGGATACTTAGTGCAATTTATGATATTTATGCAAAAAATAATTTATAGCAATCCAGATCTTGAGACAGAACCTTCAGACACATAAATTGATTTAACAACATCGTAATGAATTAGAATAGACAGTATTCAGTCTGAATAATCAGTGTCTCATATAATGTTGAGCTTACACATTAGTTTAATGCATACTTGAAATAATTTTTATTATCTGAGCTAGGAAAATTTCTTTATTAGAAACTATTTCCTTAGGTTTCATTTTGTAACCTGCTTACAGCATATTGAGCTTAAGAGATGAGTTGTTCATTTAAGGTTCATTTAAAAGTGTCAGACAGTACAGAATTTAGCTCTTTTTTCCCCTGACGGCCAAATGTGGCTTGGCAGCATGCATCAGGCTGAATGACACAGGTTTTTGGAGACTGCCGTTGGCTTCTGCATGTCTCATGGGCACGAATAACAACTTTTCGAGAGTCCTGTTATCCCCAGAGGGTATATACAAAAGGCTGTCTAATTTGAATTGCTGTAAAAAAATAGCTCATTACAAGTATATCTGATTTATCCTGCCTGCTCATTTAGTACTAATACTATTAGCCGTAGCAAATCATAACTGTTGACCACTCTTCATTTCCTAATCAGTACTATTGAACATGAATCAAAAAAGCGATTTTTTAATATTATGGCCAGCCATCAATTTTAGAGCTATAGAGAATTTGAAAAGCAGAAGATAAAGAAATACAAGTAACAATTTCCCTGGAGGAAATTTTGCATATAGCAAGACGAGTCAAAGCTTCAGATAATACCCCAAGTGTGAATGCTGTTTCTAAAAATCTACCATTTATTGAACCCTTGCCTTATGTTAGGCATAAAGCTGATATTATTATTAGTTTCATTTTCCAGGTGAGAAAAAAGTGGCAGGGGGATTAAATAACTTAGTGTTATGGGGGAGTGAGTGTCAGAGATGGACTCAAGTCTAGCATTGTCTGACATGAAAGCTTAGGTACCTAGACACAGCGCGACTCTGCCTCTCCTGAAATGCTTTCCATTTAGCATCTCAATCTCTGTATGGATGGTTGGACAGAAGTTAAAAGATAATAACAATAATTTACCAGCAATTCTGAAAGTTATGTAATTTTCCTTTTAATTCTTGAATTACAATAAAGATTTGTGTCCTGTAACAGACACCCTAAATAACAAAGGATTACCACGCTAAACTGAATTTTAATTATCTTCCACCTGACTGTCTAGGAAGATGCTATCTGGGATTGCTTGGTTAACTCTGTGGTATCGGACATAAAGCTGCTTCTATCTTGTTTTACCTGGTGAGTTGTCTTCATTTTCATAACCAAGACAATTCCTACCACCATGTCTACATTCCAGCCAGGGAGCTGAAGGAAAAGAAACAGATGACACGTCCCTTCTTTACGAGACCTGGAAGTTGCCTGTATTTCTCTCTCTTCTTTTAATTGAGACACAATTCACATAACATAAAACTTATATTTTAAAATTGTAGGATGTGTAATAAAGTGGTTTTCGGTATACATAGAGTTACGCACTGTCACCACTACCTGATTCCAGAGTTTTTCTATCATCCTCCGCCAAAACCTCACTACCTCTGTCCCTCGGTGACGAAATTATTACTTTTATTTCTTTGTCTTCTGCTTTTTTTTAAATAGCTCTAAAATTGACAAATTTACATTCTTTTTCTATGGGTTTGCTTATTGTGGACATTTCATATAAAAGGACTTCTGCAATACGTGGCCTTCTGTGACCTCTTTCTTTCACTTAGCCTAATACTTTCAAGGTTCATCTATGTGGTAGTATGTATCAGGACCTTATTTGTTTTTATTGCAGAATGATATTCCATTATATGGATGTGCCTGCATCTTATTTATCCATTCATCAACCGATGGGCATTGGATTGCTTTCACTTTTTGGCTATTATGAATAATGTTGCTTTGAACGAACATGTGCAAGCTTTTGTGTTGACATGTTTCTGGTTCTCTCAGATGCGTACAGAGGAGTAAAATTGCTTGGCCATGTGGTAAATTCATGTGTAGCTTTTTGAAGAGTTCGTATTACTTTTTTCTCATACATTATTGGCCAACGCTTTGTCATAATGATATTGGGGATAGTGAAAAAGTTGAGAAATATAATCTAGGCTGAGGTGATAAGGAAGTTATCTTAATCTGATATTTAGCCGTTTGATTGGCTCCCACTGTGTTTTGGAGTGTATGAAAGAAAATTTCTGGGCCACAGACTTATCTCTTGCCAAAACTATATTTTCGGAGTCACTTCTTAAAGTTGTTTCAGTTGGCTTTCTTAATTCCACAAGGCGCTAGATAACCAGATTTTTAGTCACCTTAGATTTTCGACTGCAGATTGAGAAAATCTCTACAAAACCGTCAAAATCCCTTCAATTTCAGCATACACACTTGTTAGCATCAATCCTCGTCATTCTTGTTCAACTTCGTTGAAGGCTCAAAGAAATAATGAATCTATACCATTTTTGTGATTTCCCACATAGTTTCTCCAAGCTCAGAGACACGGTTGCCCCCCCCCAACAAAATTGTGGATAATTCCCCCAAATGCTTCCCCCTGGCATAATAAGGACACTAGTTTTCCCTTTTTGCAGTTTCTATTGTCACAATTGACTTTAGATGATGGTTGCTAGTTATTCTTGATGTTTTTATAACTAAATTTTGTGTTTGTTACAGTATTCAGTTACTGTAATTCAACCTAAATTTATAGTGCATTATCTCCTTCATATGTGGTCTAGTTATAACTAGTCAATGATGGGTGTATGAAAATGACATAATATCAGGGATTCAGGTTCATTCCACATCATTTCTACAGCATTTCTAGGGCATGACCTTTTATCACATAGTTCAAGGTGGCCCATCACCTTGTCTGCATTCCACCTAATGAAATGATGAAAAGATAAGAGAGGAGAGCACACTTAGTTTTAATGACGTGGCTCAAAAATTAAACAAATCAGGGCGCCTGGGTGGCAAAGTCAGTTAAGTGTTTGACTTCAGCTCAGGTCATGATCTCATGGCTGGCGAGTTTGAGCCCCATATTGGGCTCTGTGCTGACAGCTCTGAGCCCAGAGCCTGCTTCAGATTCTGTGTCTCCCTCTCTCTCTGTCCCTCTCCTGCTCGCGTGCTCTCTCTCTCTCTCAAAAATAAACATTAAAAAAGATTAGACACTGACAAATTACTGTCATTCTTTCTCTTATTCTTTAAACTTTACTTTCACACTTTTTTAAGAGATGTTCCAAGAACAGAAAATAGTAAACATTCTACACTTAAATATTTCTTTGACTTAGTGAGCATGTAAGAAATGGAGGAAGAGGGTTAAAACAACAACAGTGACAAGACACAACATGAAATGAAATGAAATGAAATAAAAACTAGCTCTCCAGAGTTGATTTTAATTCATACATTGATTAATAAACCAAGCGTCAGATGAAGCAATGTTATTCTAACTAAGCTCTAAAATGATATTTCTAAGTAAGTCGTTTGTATTTTAGCTAGAGAAATTTTGTTTACTCAAAGTTCGTTCTTCTTGGCTGGTAATACTTCACCTCGATGCCTTCCTTTTCCTTGGCCATCAGCTTATAAGATCTAATATTAAAAATAGAATAATGGCATCAGTATGAATATTGGTTTTCTACATCATGATTTCATTCTATCTGATGAGTTGCTACTCAAATTGAATTTGATAATTTATAGTGGCCAATGTTTTGCTTTGAGAATGAATGTACTTAGGACATCTTTTGGTTACTTTTAGTAGGGTGTTAATTTTACTTGAAAATCTAAATCTAATCTTTTTCCTTTTATGTATGGACGTAAAAACCGAAACAGGTGTCAGGTGATCTGGATGATTATAGTCCTTATGTCACCCTTTCAACAAATCATAATGATGAATCATACAAAAATTCAACTTGCTCTCATTATCATAATAGTTTTGGGAAACAGTGTATCCTACAAACCCCATAGAGTGTATGGCTCCTCAAAGGTCATCATAAGATCTACTAAAAAAATAAATAGATTCTCTTAACACATTCTGGGGGAAAAGATGTATTTTTATATTACAAGTTAGAATTTGGGCCAAGTTACATTCCCAATTGGCTGCCTGTGGGTCACAAATGGCTTGTAGATACATGCTGTTTGGCCAGTACAGTACCTTAAAAATAAATCTGAATTGATTGTTGATGTTTTAAAAATTATATATGTTACGTTAAAAATTCATGTTTTTCTTCATAAAATAAAGGTTAAGGTTTGGCCATGTGAGGTCCCTATTATCGTATGAGCTGAAGAGAGGCTGCCCTCTTAGGTGGCAGTGGCGTACCCATTCTGGCTAAGGTTTGCTGATACTGGTCTCTTTTTGTTGTCAGATATTCCGCATGTGGCTAGCTATAAGACTTCTCAATGGAATTTCAGTGGACTTGGAAGGTACAGGCAGAGTGGAGGGCAAGCAATATTAGCTAAGCTTTGCTCTTTATAGAGATTTCCAACAAGGCTTAATCTCGTCTTCCACGTCCTTCTCAAAAGCTCCCCCCATACTTCCACTTCGCATGGTCCTTTATCCAAGATGCTCCTGTCACAAGGACAAAACAGAGCTATTTTCTCAGTGCCTTTGGACTTCTGCTAAAGCTGGAGTCAACTCTAAGGATGGCTGTCCTCCTCTTTATTGAAAGGGACAAAATATGATTTTATTTTTATTTAGCAGAACTAGCTTTGGCCCAGAAATAGGATTAGCCGTAAAATGGTTTGTAACCAGTGCCATGATAAACCGTAAGGGAATTTTGGAATTATAGCGAGTAGTATATTCTTAAGGAAATTATTAAATCTGCCATTTCTAATTCCTGTTGAAATGTTAATTCCATTTACTGAATATAGGTACAAAAATAATGCTCACCATAGTTAAGGATGTAGACATAGCATTTGTATGATAGATACTTGGAATCAATCTCAGAATCCCTGTAGCATGGATTAGACATCTGTATTGTAGAAGGTATTCTCTTGTTGCTGCCTTATACTAGAATATAGGCCGAGACAGACATGTGGAGTGATATTTATGCATTCTTGAACGTTTCAGAGATATGGATAGGACCAAAGTGACTATATAATCCATCTCCTAAATTTACAGGAACTGATGTGGAGACTCAATCTCCCCCGCATATAAAGCAAAGCTGTTCGACTTGATAAATTCCAATTTCCTTAGATTTTAATTGTGACCTTCATAAAATGAAAGCTATTTTGCACGCGAAAGGGGACAGCAGGCAAAAATGAAAATCTGGCCAAAATAAAACAAGCGATTTGTGGAATATGCAACGGAGTTACAGAACCACGCCCCCTTTTTACTCTGCATCCCAAACAGGCCAGATTGATGCGTCAAGGCTGCAGGGATCACAGGCAGTAATCCAGCGCCTGGATTATTTATGGTAGCACTCCACCCGTGGGCACCTGTAAACCTCGAAAGGATATGGACTCTGCTCACAATCGCTGTGTCTTGCTTGTTATGCTGTATTTGTCACTAGCCTTATCATTTCATATTTATTTACTCATGCCGAGTTACATTAGTCCGTAAATTATTTCTCTGGGCTCCAATTCTGCCCAAGTTATTCTGAACTCAGTTATGCTCTCTTAGCTTATCTCTCTCGTTGGGATTTTCTTTCCTTTTCTTTTTGAGCATTTGCAAACGTCATCGTTTTTCCTGCTGGCTTTCCCCCCGGTCTTTGGAACAAAAAGTAAGCCAGAGTGGTCTTCACCTGGATCCCCACGGCACCTCACCTGTCACCACTCACAGGCTTGGAGTCCTTGGTCTCTTAGAGTCGTCCTCTGTCTCTGGGCGGTTCTTCTATGTTACAAACGGTGCTTGTTGACCTGGGGGATTAATCTGCGGTTGGTGATGCTTTAAAAAATTCACTGAAGTGCAGGTCCTGTAATTTATGACTGTGGTTTACTTCAGTCAGACCTGAGATATTATTCCTTCATAAAAAGGCTGGCGTATATGTGTTGCAAACTTGTCTACCTGGACAAAATCATTCTCTCCTTAAGCATTTTTGCTTTGCCAGGATAATTCCACTTTGGTTCATGGCATCACAAGGCATTATTTTCTCTATCACCCATTGTTCTTCCTGGGGTAATAAAAAGCATTTTGCTACTTTGTTGTTTGGGCCAACATCTTAATTCACAATGAAAAGTCTTGGCTTCTAGGTTTGGCTTAGCCAGGTCTTGATTACCCAACATTGGGCAAATCCCTTGCCCTCTCTCTAGCTCAGTTTCCTTCTCAGTGAAATGGACATAATATTAACTGCTCATTCTGTTGCACAAGATTTTTTGCAAGGAAAATGCCAGGTGTGTGGAAAAGGGATTTGAAAGCTGAATGCGCTATACAAGTAGTTTAATAGCGTATTGTCACAGTCTAGCAGAGTAACTGGCATAGCTAGTAGGCATGAGATAAATATTCAATGTCACATATTCAAGTTATTTATTTTTCATAGATTCATAGAACCAAAAGCAACCTTATTCCATGCCCTCACACGTAAGGCCTGGGAAGACTCCCTGTGCTAATTCATGGCAAATCTGGAGAGGATTTAAGACCCATGACTCCTGGCCTTGCTCATTGAAAGCATACTTGTGGACCACTCCTTCTCATCATTAGGTACACACTGTGATGTGTTTGGCTTTATTAACAATCACTGCTGGTGTGCATGCTCCTCAGTGGGAGAAAGAGAAATGTATTTGCTCCCTTGGGTTGATTCTGGGAATGAAGAACACGGGGAAAGGAAAATCATTCTACTCGTGTAACTTGCCAAGTAATCTCGATGTTTTTTTGAGGTTTTAATTTCTTCGAGCACCCAGTCTTTTCTCTTTCCAAATTTCATCAAGCCTCAGTCCAAAGTCCTCATGCAAACTTTTGCTAATTCTCAGAGTTGAGGTGCGGTTATGTTCCCTTGGCCTTCTCTGCCTCCTGGGCTCTGGCTTCTCGCTGTGGAGCTCTGATTCTACACTACCTAAACCCTAAGATGAGAACTCTTTTACAAAAATAAATCTCTGATACGAAACATTCATCAGGTTAGAGGACTTTATTGGATATTATTTATGAAGGGGCTGGCTGTTTGCAAGAGATAATTGCATAGCCCCCAGATTTCTGCAAGTTTTGGCAGCTTCTGTTTTTCTATTTCTATGTTCTTTTTCTCTAGGTTATCTCTGTCTCAGATTATCTCAAGAATTCTAAGTGCTCTCCTCTGTAAATGGTAGAGTCGCTTAGTTCTCCTATAGGAAAACTTCTCAAAACACAGAGTTACAGGTTAAAAGTTGTAGGTTGGTTTATTTCATTAAATTGTTTTTCAACACAGTTCCTACTTAAAGCTCGGTGCCACTTCTTTGTAAGTTATAGTCCTCTGTTTTGATTTACAAACCCATATTTTCTTGATTCTTATCAGTGCAAGTTGCTAAAGCCTTAGAGGCTAAATCGATAGCTTAAGACCTTATGTTGTAACAGAATATTCAGCATAAACTGCATCAAGTAATAAAACTTTAAGGTTGACTTAATTCGGCAGCTGAACAATGTCAAAAAATAATAATTTTCACGTGTGAGTGGCCCCTTTCAAAACGGTAGGTGTTAACATTTGCTAACATTTGCTATATCTTTCTTGTCCACACTTGGAGAGTGTGTCTGTGCCTCAACTTTAAAATTAAAATTCTGGATTTTATGTTAATTGGACTTGGTCATTACATGCCCACTTCTGAATCAAATCACTGTGATTGAGGTTATGCCAATTGATTTAGACTAATAAATGTCCACTGTTAGATCTGAGTAAGAGTTCAATTCACCCAAACCCATGTGGTTCAATATGGGGGAAGTGTATCCCCCAAAGAAAATATTAGGGCTGATATGATATTGAGTAGAAGACCAGCAATTATCATCTATTCCAAATGAAAATTGTCTCCCTTCAAATCTATGAATCCTGAAATGAGAAAGTCTATTATTTTCATCTGACTTAAAAAAAATTATATTGATTACCCTCTTTCAGATGCAGGGACAGCCAATGTTGAATATTGCTAGTTATAAACCACATCCTTTTTTCACTTTTTAGAGACCGTGGTGAACATCATGGCCACTTACTGAATATTGACAGCTCTGTATCTTCTAGGTGCAAAGACTTTGAGACTAGTAGTTCTGGCCAACAGTCCTTTTTATTTTTTTATTCTCCAGTGAAATTTCAATAGAAGTGAGATGCATCTCTAATGGGCCAGATCATGTAAATCAAAGACTCTTAAGATGTTTTGTCCTTATTGCAGCATCTGGGATAGATCCAAGGAACAACTGTACAAGCACTGAGGATCTCATAGGACAGAGAAAATATTGAGCAGAGCTCCCAGTTGACCCATGATGGACATGGAGAATGGGTAAGAAATAAAAGTGCTCTTTTAAGCCACTGAGAGCTGAAGATTGACTGTTATCACAGCACAACCTGGCCTATCTAATCTATACATAATGATCAAGTTTCAGCGTAGCATATTGTCATCTAGAGATGCCATTTTCCAGTCTGCCTGTCAGAGGACTATGTTTTTCCCAACAGGATGGAAATAGAATTAATGTATTCAACTTCTACATTGCTTGTTTTTCTGGGCTACTGTTTGACCTCAATCCTGGTTGGGAATGGTGATGTCCATGGTAAGTGTGAAAGCATCATGTTAAGGAAGGCAAGCTTACCTCATATCTTTGGTTCATGGGCGACTTGACTGATCAAAGGCACAATGAAGTCTATTAGATCAGTGCGTTATATGAGAGAGAAATAAAACTGTATCTTTCAAGTCCCTGCATTTTTGGGTGTTGACTGAAGTAGATGATAAATCTATATCTATCTATATCTATATCTATATTTATTCACACATATGTATTATACTACATATAGTATAATGTATAAAATATATACAATGTATAATGTATAAATATACAAATATATATAACAAATATATCAATCTGAACATCTAATCAGCCAGCAAAAATTTATATATTTATAAATTATATACATATATATGTATATATGCCATATTCCTCTTCAGGGATTGAAAAATAAGCAAAAACTGTGGCCTTTACTTTTACTATCTGATTCATTTATTCATGTATATGTTCAATAAATATTACTAAATTATTACAATATGGATAGGACATCATCCAGTGTGAAGGGGGGTATTAAGAATAACATGCATGGTAGTGCCTAGAACACGCTTATCATTTAATAAAGTTAGGAAACATTAAAATAAAGCCTTTAGAGAAGATGGGGAAGTAGAATAAGGCCAACACACCATGGAATGTTGTACCATCAATGTGGTTATTATCAGTCCTATAAGTTACTGCCAAGAAAAGTTTATGGAAAATAGTGGGCACTCAGTTGACGTAGCTTTTATTAATGTTATTTCCAAGTAGTTTGGATAAGCAACGAGATGTCAAAGAAAGGATACATTCGCAAGGGGCAGCAGAAGTAAAGTTTGTGCAGCTAAAACTGGGAAGAAAACTGAAGTTTGAGAGCTATAAATGATTTGCCCCAGGAAGGGAGACAGACCGCGACAGGCAGTTAGTATGTGGAAGCACAAGGTCAAGTGCACAAGGTGAATGGGCATGGAGGAGACTGGCTAAAGAGCAGCAGGAAAGGGATGTTAGAACAGAGTTGAGACAGAGGCTGGGAATGTATTTTAACTATTCTCTTGCATATAGCAGAGCCAGGGATGGATCCTATTCTGGCGGGGTCTTGAAAGATACCATTTGGGACCTCCCTTTTTTAGAAAACAAAACAAAACAAAACAAAACAAAAACTAAAATGAACAAACAAAAAAACAACCCTCGGGATTACAAATACAAATTTAGGCACTGTCAGAAGCAGGTCTATAATCCAATCTATCCCCTTTCCAGGGCAAAGGGCTACTTTCAGGAAAGAAACATGGTGGCTTCATTGGATTTCACTGGCGACTTGCTAATGACAGGTCTCTTAGCAAGCAAACCGGTGGTATTTGCTAACGGGAGAGTTATTATGTTCGGAATGCTTTTCTGAAGGATAAATTGTGTTTTTCAGGATTGCCGATGTTCAATGAACAAGGAATTAGAGTTTTATGGGATGGCTCTGGGGAAAATGTCACGGTAACTGTGTAGGTCTCTGAATATAAAATGAAGATGTTTTAATGTCAAGAAGGCCTCCTTCTGTGTAAGGGGTGTGATTACACACATCACTTGGAGATCGTGTGTATTAATATAGGCCCAGAACACATGTAGGGAGCTGTATCGGAGGTTCTGGACCTCGTCGCTTTGTTGCCTCACGATTACTCAAATTCTCTATTAGTAGAGCTTGACCCTGGGTAATGTCTCTGGTGTGAGTCTAATTCGACAACGTGATCCCTCATGTTATTTCAGAGTTATGCATTATGCAAGGTTATGTTTCAGATCCACCAATCACAATAGCCATTTATTATCATTTTGGCGAGAAAAATGAGGAAAATATGATGAGGACTTTATGCTAAGTTAGGTGCTACTGACCTTTGTGTGAAATGTTGAAAACCCAAAGTACATTACTGGGATAAGTCTTATCAATGGAGTTTGTAGGAAATCCTTCTAGATCTCACATAGATGACTAAATGGATAGACAAGGAGTAACAGGGAAAAAAGGCAAATTAATTAAACATCCTACTCCTGGCCATTGTTAGTAGCCTTGATAAAAGCTAGACTTATAGAAGAAGAGTAAATGGCAGTGGGAAAAAATGAAATCAGTAAGATCAGAATTTTCAGTTCTAGAAAGTTTCTCACGTTTCTTCTCTAATCAGGAGAGATGTTACTTTCACTTGCAAAATAACTCAACTATGACTATTGATTAACCAAAAAAATGACATAAGCTTCTAAAGTCCAGGTTCAAGTAACTATAGGACCCTCAGGGGATTCTTTCTGCTCAAGCATTAGTACAATTAAAAACAAAATATTAGAAAAGGAAAATAACTATTGGCATGGTCTCTTAGGAAGAGCAATGAGGAGGCATGCTGCTGACACTCTATACTGCGAAGGGATCATTTGGCTTCTGGCCGATCCTCAAGTGACTGAGAACTTCTATGAGCAAAATCACCTGGATGGCCTGTGACTAACAAACTGTAGTGGATGAAGGTGAGAGGGTTTTCTCAGCCTCACTCTTACCTCTTAAAGGGCTATGGTAAATTTCCTCTAGTTGTCCTGTGTGGCAGAATTTAATCCCTCAGTTAGAGGCTAACCCATCAAATCTGAAAAAGATTGACTGAAAGGCCAGGATCTGCCTTCTTAATCGCCGGCAAGGGATTTTAGACTGTATGCAATGGTTAGGTCAAGTGGCATAGAGTTGGTAAGCAAAGCTTTCTTAGGGATGTTAGATATGGGTGCCCAGTGTAAAATAATTCCTACGTTGGGGGGCAGTGGGGGATGTAGGAACTGTGCTCTGAAAGGCATGGCAGTAAACCCAGGAGGTTAGAGGTGTTGCCAGAGAGACCGAAGATGGGGTGCAATTACAATTTGGAAAATGTGACTGGATAAGGGTGATCTCTTTCCCTTTTCCTGAATGCATGCATGGGATGAGTATTACATGCAAATCTGTCAAATCCATCTTTCATGTGATTTTAATTGGTCACGGTACATGGGAATTTTTGGAACTAAGCCTTCCTCAGCAATAAACATTAAGCTATAGAGAATTCCAAGAGAGAAATGAAATTGCTGCTTTCATCAAGAAATGGTTGGAGTGGGAGTTTTAATTCCTCTAGCTCTCTTTTTTAATAGTCCTGTCTAGCCAGTACTTATGGAAGACAGTGTTTAGAGGTTAATACTAGACTACTGAGCATTAGCCAACATGGTTCCTTTTATCGCTTCAGGTGTACTTGATACAATAGAGAATACCTAGGAGGCGCCACAGACCAGTGGGGACTGGTGTGATGTTACCTACTTGGCTGATGTGTTTTTTTCAGACCAGCTTTGGAATTCAGCCAGGTACAATTTGTGGTCTTGTGGAATAGAAATCAGTATGCATTTGCTGTTTTGATATAGGGAATTCTCAGGCATATGGCCACACTTTAATGAGATAGGACTTGAACTTGCTAACCATTGGGGCAAGTATGTTGAACTGATGACATGATTATCACTGAGGTCTCAGACGAAGAGGCTCTGGAGAACAAATAGAGGCTGGCTGACATATGTAGCCAAAAGTAGAAGTTTGGTTTAGTCCGTGAAATTCCTGGGAATCATGTAGACTGGAACAGTCAAGGACATTCCTGTACCTGACAAATAAGTTCTCAGACTCTGTCAATAAGAAAGACACTAGAAGTCCAATAGGACTGTTTGGGTTTTAGTGAAATAATATTCCTTTCCAGGAATCCTAATGGTCCCTATTATGAAAGAAAGAAAGGAAGGAAGGAAGGAAGGAAGGAAGGAAGGAAGGAAGGAAGGAAGGAAAAGAAAAAAAGAAAGAAGAAAAAAATAAGAAAGAGAGAGAGAGAGAGAAAGAAAGAAAGAAAGAGAAAGAAGAAGGAAGGAAGGAAGAAAGGAAAGAAAGAAAGAAAGAGAAAGAAGAAGGAAGGAAAGAAGGAAGGAAGGAAGGAAGGAAGGACGGAAGGAAAGAAGGAAAGAAAGAAAGAAAGAGAAAGAGAGAAAGAAAGAAAGAAAGAAAAAGAGTCCAGAAGAGAAATACAGATTAAATAATTAGAGAAAATGGTGCAGGCAGTGCCATTTAGTTGATATGAACCATAAGGGGACAGAAGCCTTTGTCAGAAATCAAATATGGCAAAGACACCTTGGGTTTTCATTTGTAATCTGTCTGAAAGAGCTGCTCATTGAAGACCCTTATAAAACAGTTGTCAGCTTGTTACCAGGCGGCGGTGAATACCTCCCACATCAGAGAAGTCTTAGGTGAGAAATACCGATCATGTCTCGGGTGATGTCAAAGCAATTTGAATAGGAATGGAGAAGCCAGAAAAATCAATGATAAAGTGGCAGTGACAGAGTCAAAAGTATTCGAAGCGTGGAAAGTCACAGGAAAGGGGCGGATATTAACCACATGCACAAAGAAGGTGACTTCAGAGAGCCCTGATAGTAAATAAACTTGGAGTCTATGAATTTACTAGAAAATGTCTCCTGAACCTCGTAACTATTTATATATAAAATGGAGATGTGTTAGGATCAAAAAGGGTCTCTCTGTAATAAGTTAATAAGGATTTATTAGCTCGAACCCAAATGTGAGAAGGAAGTCCCTGGGGAGCTGCGCTAGAGGTCTTGGCTATTTCTCTGCTTTGTCACTGCCTCACAACTGTTCAATCCTTGAAACTATTTGTAAGGTATGATATCTGAATTCTAGGAGTCGGATTTGGCAATACGATTGTATGTTGTCTCAGTTATGATGTGAAATATTTATTTGGATTAAGAAAAGTAAGTACAAGAAACCACAAATCTGAAAAGCTAATGAAAATCCAGAAAAACGGTATGATATTTTGTTACTGAGGGCCAGGCATGCCACTCTGACACTCTTTTTTTTTTTTTCCTACATGATTTGGTATAATCTTCCAGAATCACCTCTTCACATGATAATCATTTTGAAGTATCATTTTGTGTAAGAAGACGGGAAAGATAGTTCTGCCTTTCTTCTAGCCTGGATATTTTCTTTTCCATTATTGATGAGTTAGATTAGGGGCTCATGAGAAAGAAATCCTCTGCTTACAGTTTTAAATTACTGAGGACTGGAAAATCCTACACAAAATGTTCCTTGGTACATTTCAACTGTTTTTCTCCTCCATTACACTCATATTGTGTTTGCAGGCACTGTAGGACATCTACATATCACCTGAGCCTGGGTTTCTGGTCATGACACTGGGTGTGTTGGCACAGTGGATGGCCGAAGTAATGCCGGAGACCATTCCTTTCCTCATTGGCTGGTGATAATTTAATTATGCACGATAGTGACTGTGAACTGCACAGAGACACCCCACTAAGCACCAAGTAAATATCCGGCTGTTGGCTCACCTTACCTTTAGCTGGATTCCTCCAAATTCCTAGTCACCTCAACACCACCTGCCATGGGGGCAAATGTGACAAATGGGAGGGAGGGGCGGAAAGGGCGAGGATCCTAACTATGTAAAAAGTGGCTTCATTTTTGTCCATTTCATATATGATTCTATGAACACAGAGCCGGGGGGCGCTTCCCCACGTGCATGCGGGGAGCCTTTGATATTAAACTTCGTTACCTTCATGGCAAATCTCTGAGTGAGGCCAGATCAGGAAACGATTTGAAAACTTGGAGAGAGCTGGATTTCATTCAGTCTGTGTCGAATATATACAAGGGATGATATTATGACCAGATAGTTTAGAAATTCAGGTTGAGTCAAAGATACGTAAGATGGCTTCCATATGCTAAAATTATCAATTCGGTACTCATCAAATTATCTTATTATAATATCAAAGCTCTTCAGAGAAAAATGTTTCATCTTTAAAAAAATTCTTTTTAATATTTATTTATTTTTGAGAGATAGAGAAAGCACAAGTAGGGGAGGGGCAGAGAGACAGACGGAGACACAGAATCCAAAGCAGGCTCCAGACTCTAAGCTGTCAGCACAGAGATCGACACCGGGCTCACACTCACAAACTGTGAGATGACCTGAGCCGAAGTTGGATACTTAACCCCCTGAGCCACCCTGGTGTCCTGAAAAATGTTTTATCTTTGCTAATGTTTCCTAATAATGGGATACTGGGCGAATATAAGTTGGTTTCATTAGGGTGAAATACATTGGCGATGCATTAAATCATCCCATAGCTGCATCAAATGGTTATCACTTTCTTAAAACACCAACAAAGATAGTCTAGCTGAAACTTACATTCAGGTCACCACCCAGTTCAGACCTAGAAAATCCAGTATCCTTATTCTGATGTATTTTTAATGCTGTCTCAACAAATCATCAACCACAAACCTGCTTCTTCATTTGTTCAAATGAAATGTGTGTTTGAAAACATTGTGAAAATACTTATCCTTTGTTATTATTATTAGGAACAGTCCCTACCGTTGCCAAAACTGAACGGACAGTGCTGCAGTGGAAGAAGCAGCCTTAGTGATTAATTCACTAGATGATTTAAGACAGAGAAATTTGCACTGGCAAAGAAATGGAAATATTGACAAGTCAGTGGAATGTGGACCCTTCTGGAAGCAGCAGTAAACCACCCCCTTGAAACGGAGAGGTGGCCAGAAATAGCAATCCTGGTTGGATTTATTCCCCCTCCCAGCTTGGTGACACTATGTTAGACGTGGGCCAGTGCACATTGGGGTTGAGCTGGTGAGTCTTCCCTATTCTGACTTTAGATCCACTTATTGAGTGGCTTATTGTGCCTTCCACTTAGGTTATTGCCTGACTCTTCAAATTAACAAGTCTACGACCATATTGTTCCCCGATTTATATTTCCTGCATCAGTGAACGTTCCTATCTCCTGTTGAGTATCCGGTTTTCTGAACACTGTCCTCTCTGACTCTATTTTATTGTGACTTTTTATTATTTTTCAAGTGTTTCCCCTGGTAGCTTCCTCACCAGCTTCTCTGCCTTCAGCTTTTCTTTCTCAAATCCACATTTCAAAACACAATCAGAATATTCTTAAAAGGCAAAGCAAAAACAAATCTAGCCATGTCAGTCATCAACTTAAAATTGTTTAATGGTTCCTTCTTGCCATTGGTATAACATCCAGTTTTCATAATGGCATAAAAGGTTTCTATGCTTGGTCCTTGCCAATTTTTCCAGCGTTACTGACTGCCACAGTAAGGTTCTTTCCCCTTCCCCGTTCTAGCTATACCAAAGCACAGTAAAATCTTGGTTTGGGAGCATAAGTTGTTCTGAAAATATGCTTGTAATCCAAAGCACTTGTATAGCAAAGTGAATTTCCCCGTAAGAAATAATAGAAACTCAGATGATTCACTCCACAACCCCAAAATATTCATATAAAAATGATTACGATACTGTAAGATAACACAAAATAATAAAGAATATACAAAATATAAAAAAAAAATAAACAAATTAACCTGCACTTACCTTTATAAACTTTCATGGCTGGTGTGAGGGAGATGAGAGAGAGGATGGTTATTGTGACGGACAACTTTCACTATCGCTAACGGAATCACTGCTATCTGTTGGCTCAATGGGACCTTTATCTTTTCGTTCTGCTTTAACGAGGAACCTATCCAATGACCTAGAATGAAGCAAAGTATTCCTAAGCTTACTCTTGTATGGAAAGGTGAAGGACTGTCCATAGGTGCTTTGAAGTGACAAAACATACACTACTGTCAGTTATGGGAACTTTCCAACGTTCTGAAAAATCACTGATTTCTGCCAAACACCACGGCCTGAGATAGAGCATCTGGGCATGGGAGATGATCACCCATGATCCTGCAGAGAGAGAGAGAGAGAGAGAGAGAGAGAGAGAGAGAGAGAGGAACCATTGACTCAGTTGTGATCATGTGATATTTGACGTCATGTACTACTCGTATTCCAAGACATTGCTCATTTATCAAGTTAAAATTTATTAGAAATGTTTGCTTGTCTTATGGAACACTCACAGAACAAGTTACTTGCGATCCAAGGTTTTACTGTACAAGTACAGTACCCCCCCCACACACACACTTATTCATGTTTTTGCTTTCTACAGTTTCCAAGTTTTCATAGTCAACCTTGGTCTGGGAGTAGATGGTCCGGCCTCTGACGTATCATCAGAAGGTCAACAGTAGCCTATGCTTTGTACTTCACCTCGCTTGATCTCATCACGTAGGTGTTTTCTCATCTCATGTAACACAAAGAGAAAAAGGCCGAGTACAGAACAATAAGATATTTTGAGAGAGATCACATCCATATGACATTTATGAAAGTATACTGTTATAATTGTTCTATTATTCATTATTGTTAATCTCTTACTGTGCCTAATTTAAAAATTAAACTTTATTATTTAAAGTTTTTGCAGAGGAAAAAACATAGCATATCCAGGGTTGGATTCTATCCATGGTTTCAGGCATCTTCCGAGGGTGTAAGAATATCTCTCCCTACGGTTGGGATGAGCACTGGGTGTTGTATGGAAACCAATTTGACAATAAAAAGTTAAAAAAAAAAATCTCTCCCTGTGGATACGGTGACATTACTATAAGTTGCTCTTTATCCTCCAGTCTTTGCATAAATGATTTCTGTCTGCCTGCACTGTTGTTCCTCCACTTCGTTACTACAAGGCTAACATTTCTTCATCCTATAATCTATCTCCTTTATCTTGAAAGTACCCTGTGCTCTAAGTATTTTTTTTTTTTTTAATATCCCTTATGGAAGTTACCACACTGTATCAAAACTATGTGTTTCATTACCTTAAGGACAGGACCTATCTTAATCACTTTGTATTTCTAATACTCAGAGCAGTCTTGAAACATGTTAATGAATCAAAAAATGGCTGTGTTTTGGATGAATGAATAACGCAGGCTATAACTAACACAGACCACTCACTCACCCGCCAAGAGAGATGTTCTTATTTTTTAAATCCCTCAGATGGTTATAAAGCAGGCCAAGCTTGCTGAAAAACACCCTACGGACACATCATAAAATATGATTGATTCTAACTAATGAAACAGAAGATAAATCATACCAAATATAAATACCCTTGATTTTTTTTTTTTTTTTTTTTTTTTTTTTTTACTGACTGTAGAGAATCATCATGTCAGATTCATCTGGGAATGTTTGGTCGTTCAAACCAAATATAAGACGAGCGTGTTGCCTGAGAGGAATACAAAGCAAGGGGAAACCATTAGTGAGCTATACAGAGGGTCTTCAGGGCAGATCCAGTAGAAACGGAACATGAGAGACATTGAGAGACTTTTGGGACTGGTGACCGTTTGGTCATGGAAGAGAGTAAATAAGATTTATTAACATGGTCATCCACCTATGGAGAAGACAACGCTAGTGCTCAATCTTTTTATGATGCAATAATTGAGATTGTATGATTTAGAGTAGCTGAAACCCCCATTATAGAATTTTAAAAGAAAGTTATTTAAGCCCTCCAGTATTTAAAATATTTTAAAATGTTCTTATATTATTTTTTGATCATAGATAATTATAAAAAAACAGTAGCATGTAGACGCGTGTGAATACAATGGATCAGTTTCTGGACAAAGCTTGGCGCTCACGTGGGTTCCTAGGGGTCTTTGTATTATCGAATAAAAGCTATTTCCTTCTCACATATAATCATTTCGGAAACCCTTGAGAAAAGCAATATTCATCCATTTCTGTAGTATGCAATGCTTTCTACAGCACTATCATAACTTTCCATGTAAATGTATATTTTGATATGTTTTGAAATGAATTAAAAAATAGGTCATATATTTAGCTATTAATTTTCCTCCTCCAAACCTTTGGGATTTATTGTGTAAAACATTATAAAAATCAACTTTAAAGAAGACTTTGAAATGGACTTTATTTTATATAAATATTAAATATTTATATATGTGTGGATCACTAGCCTATTAAGTCTCTAAAATAACTTTTTCCTTTTGTATTCTCAGCTAAATAAATCTGGAGTTCCTATGTATGTGCCCCAATTTTACTACAAGCTTATTGAATAATATGAGACCAGAAGTACAACTGGATTTTCCTAATTACTTAAGCAATGTCTCTGCCTCTACATTAGGTTGTATCCAAGAACTAATCGAGGGTAAAGCTTTCTTACTTAATCACGTATCAATAGACTGAGTATCTAAATGTACTAGTAGAATGATTTTCCTAATTTAGCCACGCATATCCCCGAAGAGCTAAAACTATTAGCTAGTAAACTTGATGTTTCTATACTTTAAATCATGCAAGTTTAGACCACTGTGGGAAGGAATTAAAACCTAGTCTTAAATGGATTATGTTTGTAAAAGCTTTGCCTCGGGTATTTTCATAAACCTGAGTCTGCAAAAATTGTAACTGGAAGGATATAATCTAGGAGAATATCTACAAGCAACGCCCTTAGAAGGACAGTAACCTACGGCGTCTCCTTAGTACTGCACTTGTGAAATCCGAATACCCACATCTAGTAAACATTTCCTTCAATAAGCCATCCCATTTTTCGTCCCTTCTCTCATTTTAGTGTCTCCTCAACCCAAATGATGTTTGCTTACTTGAACATTAATTTTTTCATTTTTTCAATTTAAATTTCTTTTCTAATTTAAAGGTTTTATATGCATGGCATAAAAAAAAAATAACACCATTAAAGTTTATGAAATCCTCACTCTCCTTTTGTGAATCGAATCCACACTGAAGAGTGTAGCTCCCGAAATTGCCCCTCCCTTCGCTCGCATTTCTGCCACATTTGTTTCCCTTACTTTTGGATTGATATCACCCTGATATAAAGAAGTTATAAGAGCCCAATCATCGATAAGAGACTTCCCTTTACTCTATCTGACTGTCTGGTTCTTTCTGCTGCCCTCGTTTTATCTAGTGCTTTAGCCTGTGTTTTTAATACTCAATATATTTCCAAGATCTATTCCTTTTGAGAGATTTAGAGCACTCGTTTTAACTGCTGCGTGGTGTTCCTTTATATGAAAATACCATAACCTATGTACTCATTTCACTATTGAAAACCAGATAAATTCTCGTTTATTTGTAGTTAGAATGCTTTAATGAAAATACTTGATTTTTATTTCTTGGGTAAAATATGAGCGAGAGATTCACGAGACTATCTAATTAGAAGTGGAATTGTTGGGCCATAAGATGTGACAAATTTAGATATATTAGGTATTGGGAAATTTCTCTGTTGGTTGTACCATTTTACAACCTTGCTAGCAGTGTGTAAGCTTTCTAATTTTCTCACGTCCATGCCAGTGTGCTTGTAAATTTGATGGGCATGAAATGACATGCTATTTTTGTCAGTTTGATTGAAACATGATTTTATGCCAAAAAAATTACACTTTTCTGGGGTCGGGTCTTGGATCCCTAGAGGATGGGAGGGGCAAGGGAGGCCATGGAATGGGACCACCCCCTCCCCGCTTGAGGCTTCCAGTGCTCTAAGCACTGGCAGAGAAGGGAGGCAGCTGTCTGACTCAGCTGTGGGAACTCGGTTTCTCAAGTCCCTGGCAAGTCCGGCCCCCCCACCTGTGCTCCCCAAGAATTCAGAGAACACCACGGAGGTCAGAGAGGTCTCCACGGGGCTCAAGGCTAGCATACAGACTCCCCTCACCTCCCAGGAAAGGGACAGATTCAGGTCTTTGAGTGACCCTGAGCTCTCGGGATCCAGGACTGGCACACATTCCAGAATATTTTATTGTTTCTGGGGAGTCCCAGTGAACCAGACTATTTTTAAGGCAGCTTGAGGAGTTTCGCCAAAGGTCTACTGCTGTGGAACAACCATCACAATGAAGATACAGAGCATTTACGTCACCCCAACAAGGTGCCCCGTCACTCTTCCTCACTCCGCACCTCCCACTCACCAGCGGCTTGAAGACTCATCTGCTTCCCTTCATTGCAGACTAATTTTTTCCCCCTTAGAGTTTCAACAAGGAAAATCATACAGCAAGTACTCGATTCTGTCTTCTCTCGCTCACCATAATGTTTTCGACATTTATCAAGGAGTAGTTCATTCCTTTTTATTTCTAGATAAAGTTCCATATCATATACACATATACATTCAAATGCTTTTGTTTATTCACTTGTTGAATGACCTGGTTGTTTTCACTTTTTGGTTATATGAATAAATCTAATATAGATATTGTGTATATGAATTCTTTCACCAAACGTTTTAATCTTTATTATGTAAATACTTCGGAGGAGAATGTGCCATATGGCGAGCATATGTTTAACCTTTAAAGAAAATGCCAAAGAATATTCGAAAATTGCCATACTATTTTACATTCCCACCAATAACATACGAGCATTCCAGATGCTTCTTACCCTCACTGACACCAACACCGATACTATTGATATTGAATGAGCTTTTATGAGTTTATTTCAAATATCTTCTTTGGCAACACACCTTTTAAAATATTTGGTCATTAATTTGTGAACTTTTACATATAAGTATATTTCTAATTACTTTTGGTTCATATTGTGAGTTAAGGGTCAAGGTTTATTGTTTCTATGCGAATAGGTTGTTCCAGAAAAATATATTGGAAAGTAATCCTTAATCCATTGGATTATATTAGCACCTTTGTTGAAAATCAGTTGACCATGTGTGCATATATTAATATATTTCAGCATTCTCTATTGTGTTCCACTGACTTCTATGTCTGTCCTTACGGATATGGTCCGTAGATTGTGCTTCCTACACTTTATGACTGAAATTCAGAAGTGTATGTCCCCTAACTTTATTTTTCTGCTTCAACATTGTTTTGGCCATTCCTAGGTCTTTTGAGTTTTTATTTAAAAAATTAGAAACATCCTTTAGTTTCTACAAAATGTTGCATCTTTAAAGGAATTTGTCCATTTTTTTCTAAGATGTCAAATTTATTGGCACAATTTTGACTGGGACCGAGTTGAACTACTATGTAAATATTGAGAGAATTAACATTTCAACATTATTTAATCTTCCAATCCATGAGCATTGTATGTTTCTTCACTTTGCTATGACTTCTTTAAATTTTCAGTAATTTTTTGTGCTTTTCAAAGTTCTTGCATATCTTTTGCATAATACGTTCCTAAATATTTTCAACTTTCAATACTCTTTTAAATAAATATATTCTTAATTTTAGGTACCATATTTTCCTTCCTATATGAAGATACACAATTTATTTTTATATTTTTTGTCCTTAATTCTCTTATAGTCATTTAATGCTAGTTTTTGTAATATCCTTAGTTTCTTTTACTTAATCCTTTAGTTTTTTTTAATCTTTATGTACGTCTTTTTTTTTTACTTGTTGACTGCCTTGATTTTCAGCATAATGCTTTTTTTAATGTTTGTTTTGTTTAATATTTATTTATATTTGAGAGAGAGAGAGAGAGAGAGACAGAGAGAGATACAGTGCGCAAGCAGGGGAGGGAGCAGAGAGAGAGATGAAGACAGAATCTTAAGCAGGTTCCAGGCTCTGAGTTGTCAGCACAAAGCCCTATTCAAGGCTGGAACTCACAAGCTGTGAGATTGTGACCTCAGCTAACGTCCAACGCTCAAGGTACTGAGCTGCCTATATTCATTATCCCTATGAATATTTATGTTTTTTTATTTTTGAGAGAAAGACAGAGTGGGGAATGGCAGAGAGAGGGAGACACAGAATCCAAAGCAGGCAGCAGGCTCTGAGCTGTCAGCACAGAGCCCTAAGTGGGGCCCAAACTCACAAACTGTGAAATAACGACCTGAGCCAAAGTCGGTTGCTTAATCGCCTGAGCCACTTAGGTGCCCCAGCATAATTCTTAAAAGAAGTGTGAACACAAGACATTCTTTTTCCTAAGTCTGAGAAGCAAAATTTATCATGGATGTTTCTCTACAGACTGAGGCTGTTTCTGTCTCTTGTCAGTTTACTGAAGCATTTAACATATATTGCTGTTAGATTTTGTTGAGTAGTTTTGCTATATTGAAATTACTGTGTGATTTTTTTCTCTTTTATTTTGTTACTATGGAATTATAATGATTGATATCTAAATGATAAATGGACCTCGCATCCCTGAATAAAACCCACTTTGTCATTATGTGTTATTCTTTTAAAATATCACTCTCTTAAGTTAGTTAATATTTTGTTAAGGATTTTTACTATTTGTATTCACATGTGATATTGGTCTACAATTTTCTTTTACTTAGTTTCTTATGATTAATTGCATGGCACATTTTTTTTCCATTTTTTAAATTTTAATCAATATATATGCCATATTTTATATATATTTAGGCCATAATTTCTAGAGATAGCAGATTAGTCGCATCTCACATTTTTATTCAAGTTATCCCCCTTTTAATTGTAACTTTTACTATATTTTCTTTTAATGTAATTATTCATGTTTGTATTTAAGTCTGTTGTGAGGCTATTTGTTTTTCTTTCATCCCATATATATTTGGGTTGTGTTTTTTCTTTTAATTTCTTTCCTTTTTTTTGTTTAAATATGTGTAATTAAATATACTATTTATTTCATTTAATATTATAATTGTGCTTAATTAAAATATACCTATTTATTTTATTTTTTCTCTTAGCACTTTAGCCTTTGTATTTACTCAGTTATTGTGCCCTTAACTTATCATTGTCTCCTTAGTATTAGTGTTATGTTACTGCGTATAAAATCTAGAAGTTTCCAAAAATCCCTCTAGCATGTTTTCTTCTTCAGTGCTCTTGTGCCATATACTCTAGAGCTACATACATGTAAAATTTTTAACACGAAACAGTTTTTATTTTAACTAATATGTTAATTTAAAGAAATAGCTAGAATGGAAAAGAGGAGAACATTTTGTACTTAATGTAACCTCTTCATTCCTTCTGGTGTTCTTTGTTTCCTCTGGAGTCATTTACCTTCGGTCTAAAGGAAGATTTTAGCTTTGATGGCGTGCAGGATTGCTAGCTATGAATTATCCCAGCTAGTGTTTATCTAAAAACAGTTTATTTTCTTCTTGTTTTGAAAGATATTTTTACCGGATATTGCCTATTTCTTTTCTTTTCAACACATTTATTTATTTATTTATATTTAAATCAGAGCTTTTATTTATTTTTTTAAAATGTTTACTTAGAGAGAGAGAGAGTATGAGCAGAGGAGGGGCAGAGAGAGAGGGAGACACAGAATCTGAAGCAGGCTCCAGGCTCTCAGCTGTCAGCTCAGAGTCCATGTGGGGCTCAAACTCACAAAACGTGAGGTCATGACCTGAGCCTAAGTGGAGGCTTAACCAACTGAGCCCCCCGGGGGGGGCGGGGGATGCTTTTTCAGCATTTTTAAAGAGTATCCGCGCCTACTTGCCTCCCTGTTTCTGATTAGACATCAGCTACCAGTCCTGTTCTTGCTTCTCAAACTGTAATGCTTCCTTTTTCTCTGGCTGCTATCATGTTTTCCCCTCTAATTTTGATTTCCGTGGTTTGACGATTATGTGCTTAAGCGCGGACGACTTTTTGTTTCACCTGTTGTAGTCTGTTGAGTTTCCATAATTTGTAAGTTGTTGCTTTTCAACAATTTTTGGAGACGTCTGGCCATTTTTCACAGAGTGAATTCCACCCCATTCTTTTCCTCTTCTCCCTCTGAAACTCAAATTTTTCAAATTAGACTGCATGACACTTTTTCCACTCCTTGAGGTTTTGTTCTGTTTTTAATGTTGTAACGTTTTCTCCCTGTTCTTCAGGTTCGAGTCAGATTGTCTTCAGTCTGCTGCTCTTTCTTCTGTTGATGTCAAATCTAAAAAATATTCATGTTTATTTCAGAAGGTCATCTCTCAATTTTTACTTTTAATTTTGATTACTAAATCGTTTCCATTTCTTAGCCGAGATTTCCCATCATGCCTCTGACCACGTTTTCTTTGAAGTCCTTGGGTGTGTTTGTAACAGCTGCTTTCAGATTCTGATCTGCTCCTTCGAGCATCTGTGTTACCTAGGATCTATTTCCACTGGCTTTTCTAAAAACCACATTTCCATAGTTTTTCAAGTCTTGTATTTTATAAAATTCTGTACTGGATATTATAAGTTATGGTGACTTTTTTCTCTAATTAATACTGTGGTCTATCCTAGCAAGCAGTTAAATTACGGACTGAGATCCTTGAATTCATAGTTTTGATTTGATGCTTGGTTAGCATGAGTTTATAAACAGTCTGAGGTATTTCCTAAATGCCTACAATGTGCCATAACTCAGACTCTCCTGTACTGTGGGAAGTTCTTCGTTTCCTTCAGTCTTTCAGCTGCTCTTTTCCTTGGGATGCGTGGAGTTTCTCCCACACACAATTCAGAGTTCAGGAAAATATTTGAGGGGGACTTATACTTGTTTATATTCAGAGTCGGGGACTATCCGTTTGTGGTTTCCAGTCTTTCTGGTGTTTCCCTTCGATTTACAATTCTTCCGTAACCCCTTAGTCCATTCTCTGACACAGCAAGACTGAAGTTTCTCTCATTCAGTTCTATCTGCCCTGACTGACCAAGATTTCAGTGTGGCTTCAAAATAAAACCATACATGTTTTGCGTGCCTGTGTGGCTCAGTGGGTTAAGCTCCCGACTTCAACTCAGATCATGATCTCATGGTTTGTGAGTTCGAACCTGCATCGAGTTCTCTGGTATCAGCGAACAGCCCGCTTTGGATCTTCTGTCTCCTCTCTCTGGACCTCTCACATATGTTCTCTCTCTCTCTCAAAAAATAAATGTTTAAAAACAAACACAAAAATACATGTTTTTCTCACCCAGTGCATTTCTCACTTCAAATTCCCTATGGGTATTCTTCAGTGCCTTCAGATAGCTGATTTTTATATATTGTCCAGAGTTTATAACTTCTATCTGTGGCACAGTTATTCTAATATTAGTACTTTACCGTAGCTGGAACAGAAATAACATTAAATTTTAAGCTAAGACTGTTGCTTGTTTGCTTAAGGCTTTTTAATGTCCAAAGACCAACAACAGTCAAGAAAAGGAGTCACCCTATCATCAAGGTAATTGGCTCTGTCTATCAGGATGATGTAGAGATGTGGGTATTCAATTTGTTCAGGGAGAAACATACTTGGCATCTGGTAAAAGATGTGCAGAAGCCAAAAACTGAGAAGTGTATTATGACCATTGAGTCAGATACCTCAGCAGCAAGTCATCCAGACCCGCAAGGCTGGAGAGCATCTAGAATGAAGAATAGAGGAAGGGGTAGGCAGTGAGGAGCCATTGCATCCCTGTGACCAGATGCAACAGGAGGAATATATTTGTTCAAGCAAAATTTTCTTCTAATTTTTCCAGGAAAAGAATAAGCCGGAATCCGGGAGAGCTATTTCCAGGTTAGATGAACTTACTCTCCAAAGGAAGTGGATTGGAGAGGCAAGATGGAGTGACTTTGGTGGGTCCAGTGGGACACTGAGTACACATCCTATTTGGGAACCGAGGCACTCATTCCCCAAACTGTCAGCAGTTTGGGATGTGAATGAATTATAGCTGGTGGATTACATGCTAATGACCCTCTCAAGGCAATGCCCTCAGTTTAAGAGAGCTGCTTCATGAAATGTTATACTTTCTTCTCAGGTAAAATGCACAGCCTACTGGTAGACCAGTGGGTCCATAGTACAGGTCCTCTTGCCACACTTTGGGATAACTCAGAAGGACTAGTCCAGCTTGAGAACTGCTCATAGTTTTTTTATTTTTTTTTTTATTTTTGAGAGAGAGAGACAGAGCACTAGCTTGGGAAGGGCAGAGATAGAGAGGGAGACACAGAATCGGAAGCAGGCTCCAGGCTCTGAGTTGTCAGCACAGAGCCCGACGTGGGGCTCAAACTCACAGACCGCAAGATCATGACCTGAGCCGAAGTCGGACTCCTAGCCGACTGAGCCACCCGGGCACCCCTCATAGTTTTGATTGAGTTGTCTGTTGTAGCTACATCACAAGATTTCCCCTATGGGATCTTCCTCCTCTCACACATTTCAAGTTCTTTGTCCTACGAGTGCATTCTAGAAACTGTCCAGCATGTATTCTCTGTTTCAGGGTCTGTTTCTGTGAAACCAACCTAAGATAAATTTTAGTAAAATTGGATCATGATCACTATAAATATTTTACTTACCTTTTTGTTGTTTTGTTACCCCTAGGTATATTTTACTTATTTTTATTTTTTATAACTTTTTTAATGTTTATTTATCTTTAAGGGAGAGACATAGTGCAAGTGGTAGAGGGACAGAGAGAGAGGGAGACACAGAATCCAAAGCAGGCTCCAGGCTCTGAGCTGTCAGCACAGAGCCTGACGAGGGGTTCAAACTCATGAACTGTGAGATCATGACCTAAGCTGAAGTCAGGCGCTTAACTGACTGAGCCACCTAGGCACCCCTTTGATTTGATTCAATTTGATTATTATATTTTATATTTAGAGAGAGAGAGCATGTGTGTGCACACATAAGCTTGGGAGAGGGGCAGAGAGAGAGAGAGAGAATCTTAAGCAGGCTCCATGCCCAGCAAGGAGTCCAACTCAGGGCATGATCTCAGCACCATCAGATCACGGCCTGAGCCAAAATCAAGAGTTAGACGCTTAACCAACTGAGCCAACCAGGCGCCCCTCCTAGGCACATTTTAGATTTCTGTTGTTATTATCTGTTAAGAAAGAGATTATATATGACTATCTGTATTTATTCTATTTTGTTGGTGGTAGTTTATTAAATATTAATGTTATATATAATTCATTAATATTTTAATAGATTTTTTTATTAAATTTAAAATCATGTTTTAGACTTTAGTGTTTATCCACTGTGGAGTTGCCGGGGTTCAATTAGCGTCCCCCTTTTTAAATTTTCTGCTGGTATGATAACAAATTACCACAAACTTAGTGGCTTAAAACTTCAGAAATTAAATTTACTACAGTTTGGGTATCAGAACTTGTGGAATGAGTCTCATTGGCTTAAAATCGAATGGAAGTAGGGCTTCATTTCTTTCTGGAGGCTCTCAGGGAGGGTTCTTTCCTTGCCTCTTCCAGCCTCCAAAGGCTCCTACACTCCTTTCCTCATGGCCTTCTTCCATCTTTAAAACCAGTAATGGCTGACCAAGTGTTTCCTACTATACCATCTCTTTTTTTCACTTATTCCCTCCTCCCCACTTAAAGGTGTGTGGGATGACATTGGACCCACCCAGGTAATCCAGGAAAATTGTCTTATTTTAAGGTCACCTAATTAGCAACTACAATTTCATCCAAAATCTTAGTTCTTCTTTGACATTAATATAACATATTTATAAATTCTGGGAATTAGGATGTGGGCATCTTTGAGAGGGGGGCTAATATTCTTTAAATCTCACACATTTGTTCGAAGCAAACACATACACACACACACACACACACACACACAGAGAGAGAGAAGATACATAATGATGGGTTTAAAGACACTGAACATCAGAGAAAGAAAGACCGTGATCTCTGTGTTATGGAAAACGAATGAAGTAAGCCCAATGCGTCGCCCTACTTATTGTGTTGAGAGAGTTTCTGAGCCACAGGGCAGGGAGGAAAATCCCTGATAAATCCCAGAAGTTTCCCTTGAATAGAGCAGATGGGGTTGAGAGTTTATGGAGATCGAGCTAGCCTAGACAGGACAGAATACCAGAGAAAAAAGAGTCATGCTTATAGAAAACTGGAGATCTTCTGACATCTCCCTGGAGAGTTCAGCTAAGTACCAGCGGGTGCAGATAGGTGAGGAAACTACCCGAGACTGGGGAAGAGGCATCTGCAAAGATTAGAGGTAGCCGGTGCTTGGCTTTCACACTGGGTCGGAAGTAGTGTCCATTCCCAGCAGACTGACATGGAAACCTCATGGCTCCTGGAGCGCTGGGAAGAGAACCTGTAGAGCTGTTGGCTCAGTAGTGAAGACAAATTAACACTGAGTGGAAGGCCGCTCTCGTCACGCCCAACGAATCTTAAAAATACACCCCCAAATTATCAAAAGGTTTCCAAATCACTGCAACTCAGAACAAACTTAAGAATATTTATAGGAATTCAAAAATATCTTCCACTTAAGAAGTTAAAGGTCAACTAATATTTGACATTCAGTAAAAGACGACCAGGCATGCACAGAAGCAGGAAAGTACAAACCATAAAAGAAGGGAAAAAATCAATTAAAAGTGACTTAGCAATGCAAAGTGAGACAAAAAACTACACTGGATGGGGACATAGCATTACAAATTATCCCAAATGGAACGATGATTAGACAGTCGAAGACAGCAACAGAATGCATGTATAAATGGAGTCCACGGAAGAAGGGGAGGGGGTGTACAGAAAATATATTTGAAGAAGTAATGACTTCTTCAAATTTGAAGCAGTAATGAAATGCTTCCGAATTTGTGGAACGGTGTACCCGCGAAACACAAGAGGCTCAATAAAGTCCAACCACAAGAAAATGAAGAAAACAGCACTAATACGTATAATAACTGAATTACTCAAAACCAGTGATGCAGAGAAGACTTACACAGTGTAAAATGACAATCACGTACAGAGGCACAGACCTAAAAATGGGGCGGCTTTGCTCTCGGGAACAATGTAAGTGCGAAGAGAGTTCTGTAACATCTCAGCACTGGAAGGAAAAAAAAAAGCTATCATCACAAGATTCTATCTTGAGCGAAATACCTTACAAAAATGAAGACGAAATAAAGGTATTTTGCAGAAATTCAGAAGCTGAAATGACTCATCACCAGCAGCCCCACGTTATGAGAAATGTGAAAGGAAATCCTTGGGGCCAAAGGAAAATGACACCAGATTGAAATAAGGATGTACACAGAAGAACGAAGGCCCCAGGCAACAGCAGGCAGATGAGTAAACGCATGTTTGTTGCTCAGGACTGCCTTAACCAAGTACTAGAGTGTCTTGAAACATCACAACTGTAGCTCCACTTTAGCTGTCAGTGCAGAGCCCACTTGGGATTCTCTCTCTCTCCCTCTCTCTCTCTCTCTGTCTCTCTTCACCTCCCTCCCCCCACTCGTGTTCTGTCGCTCACAAAAATAAATAAATAAGCATGAAAAATTTTAAACACAAAACACGACCCAACTTTACTGTCTCTCAGCCCTGGAGGCTGGGGGTCCAAAATTGAAATGTCTCAGAGTCATATGGTCTCTGAAACCTGTAGAAAAACATTCTTCCTCACCTCTTCCTACCGTCTGGCAGTTTCCTGGCAATCTTTGGGACTCCTTGGTTTGTGGGCGCATCACTCAATCTCTTACAGAGTGTTGTGTGCTCTCTCGTGTGTCTGTGTGTCTCCCTCTCTGCATCTCTGTGTCTCTTATCTTCTCTAATAAGGGTACCGATCATACTGTTCTAGTATGACCTCATCTTAACCAACTACACCCGCAATGACACGATTTCCAAACAAAGTCACATCTGGAGGTCCTAGATGTTCAGATTTCAGTGTATCATTTTGCAACCAATTACAAAGGATGAGACTTTTTTCTTATTATTTAAATTTATTTTTAAAAATAACCATTAAAACAATAAGAAATGCAGTGTGAACTTATTCTGTGTAGGAATTCCTGGCCTCCTGTTAAATGAATGTAATTGTGTATATGTCTAAATTCCTTCAGTATAAAATGTATACATTTATGGATGGTACTGTGTTTGTGTGTGTGTAAGTTAATTTGAATTGAAATATGGAGAAAATCTGCTGTCAAGTATATATATCCCATCTGTGTGGATCCCTGCTTATTATATATGAATATACTATGGTTACAGTATTTTTAGGTCCCTGAGAAATAAGTTGGCAAATCAGAGATATGAAGCTAAACAGAATGTAGTATTAGTTAAACTCAGCACCTCAGAAGTACAAACTAAAATGGGTCGGGCTCAATAATTTGCTTCAGTTTTTGAGGGAGAGCACTGTAATATATACACGAATAGGGAATGAGGAGTCTTTTAGACTCCTAGGGAAAAGTTGTAAAGTTATAATCTTTAAAATACAATATCAAGATAATATTTTCTTGTCCCAACCATCCCTACCCCAACTAATCTATACCTCAGAGCAACTACAGTTCATCAGAACGGGAGACAGAAGGGTAAAGTAGTGATTTTTCAATTTTATCACTTGAAAATCATGTCCTTCGAATAATGATGGTCTTGTGTGCTCTGCTTGCTGTGTTTTCTAAGTGTTAACGCCGTTGAGTTGGTTCTCTCATTTTTAAATGGAGAAACCACGTGACTTCACTTTTTCAGTTTAACCACCCAGCCAGGGAAATCATGATTTCAAGGGTCAAATACACTTTAAATCGAAAGCAATCGTTTAACCTCCTTGCAGGAGGTCTCTCCAGATTGGGTCAGAATAGCCTCTTCCAAGCTCCATGGACATCTGGAGAAAGAAGATATTTATAAAACTATTTCCCAACCCCTTGAACTGCTGTAAGATATTTTATGAAGAACCAGGGACCATTTTAGCTTGCTACAGTCTCACAGAGGAGATCTCAAAATCTTGAAAGAGAGGTTTCTTTCTCCACTGACCTTATCACAGAGCCATGTAGGCTAAAGCTGCTAATGAGATGTTATAGAATAGAAAAGCTCTAAAAGGGCTGATTCAACGAAAATTGTTAATGAGAAGCAAAATAAGAGAAGACGGTTTACTAGAAGACAAAAATAAAGCAATTTATCATTAAAATATAGGGCATTGGCAATGCTTTGGGAAGTATTTTTGAATACTTGCTTGGAATACGAGCTTTGTGGAATATAGCTCGTAACTTAAGACTCAAGAATAATTATGATCCATCTCTATTAGTTGGCAAAAGAACACCAACAACAACAACAAACCTTTAACTGATTCAAAACCACAATCAACTCTGAATTACAGGGACTATGATGATAAGAAAAAGAAAGTAATAACACTAAACTCAGGGCTGTATAAGCCAAATACTTGGAGACCACAGAAATGTTAGGAAGGCAAACATAGGTGTAAGGAAACTATTAGCCTGAACTTCTGATAGGCCAAATGTCCAAATTGAACTCCCACTTCGTATTCTTGATTAGCACACCCTCGAGAGCTGCAATTTTAGCTCTGCGCTATCACCCTTTGTTAGAACAATCTCGGTTTTTACATTCTTGCATACCACTAACACGCGCATTGAATATCAACACAAGTGCAAGCAACTCCATTCTTAGAAATTAAGATTTCCTAGTCCTTCCTTGTTTACTAAGGTTTTCAATGCCACACACGTTCTGTGTTCTGTCCTTCACCTTCCAAGTGTTTCTTTAGGTCTTTTTCTGATGGATGTGCATCTTACCAACTATTTCCTTGCTTTATTATTTCCTACTCATTACAAAAAGGGTAAAATTGTGTTTATAGGTTTGAGCACCATCTATTCATTGTGAGATGTAATCTATTGAATTTTTCAATAAAAATTCCCAGAGCTTGCTGCCCCGAGTCCCTACCCACAGTTGATTGGCCCTATGATGACTTACGAGAGATTTCTATTTTTATACCCCTATTAGTTTGTGTCATTGTGCTTATATGGCTGGATTATGAGGCTGATCATTCAGTGACCATCTGACTAAATATTACAGACATCTCTCCCAAGTTGCTCCAGTATCATCTGTGGCCAGAGAACAGGAAAACACTCAATGTGTAAATCCAATTTCTCTTGCAAGAAAGACAGTTATCTGACTGACTTATTTCACTTAACATAATACCCTCCAGTTCCATATGTTTCCACGAATAGGTGGACTTTGTGAGACTAAGCAAAAACCAGGGGGAGGGGAAGAGGGGAAAGGAAAAAAAGACACAGAGAGGGAGGGAGATAAAACATAAGAGACTCTCAAAGACTAAGAACAATCTGAGGGTGAGGGAGGTGAGGGAGGTGGGGGGGGGAGAGGGGGTGACGGACATTAAAGAGGGCACGTGTTGGGATGAACACTGGGTGTTATATGTAAACCAATTTGAAAATAAACTATTATAATAAAAAAATAAAAAGAAAAAAAATTAAAAAAAAAGACAGTTATGATGAGGAGCAATTCCAATACCCCTACCATCAATTAGAAAACATGTTTTATTTGTACAACACTTCTGGGCACTAAATGAAGTCATATTGCCTTCTTTTCTATTTGTCCCTGATCTAGCTGTTATGTGTCTTATGTATTCTACCCGCTGCTATTTACAAGTGTAGATTTATGTTCTATCTTTTATTCTGTCCCATCTCATCCTGCTAGCAAATTTTTATTTGTTTCATTTTATTTTTCATAAAAAATCTTCCAGAATACTTGTATTACAAGGCCACATGGAAAGTCTTTTATTCTGTCAAATCTTCAAAGAGATGTGGATGATATAAATGTTTCTTGTTATTCTGTCCTTATACATTTGTTAATCTTCCATTAACCTTCTTTCAAAGAGGCTTATAAACAAGGTGCTTCATATCATTTTTTTTCTCTAGCCTGAAAGGATCATAGAGTTTCTAAAATAAAACTACACTTGAAAAAAATCCTAAATTCGCTTCTTAAGGCACAAAATGCCTTTGGTCTTCCCAAGTTGCAAGCTAACAATGAATTCAAAAAATGCCCACCGTTCTGGGCACGGATAGCTATTGTCATGAACAGATTGTGAGACATGCCTTATTTGTTAAGCCTCTTTTACTGTAATCAAGACTGTCACTCCCAAACAACTATCTTGTTCAAAAAAAAAAAAAGAGAGAGAGAGAGAGAAATTCTCTTTTTCTTGAAAGGTCAGACCCCATACACAGAGAGTTTCTCAGAGATTAAAATTTTTGTACTAAGTCACTTTTATGACCCTTTAAAAGATTGTGCGAGGTTATCTAAGGATATTCTCCTCCTCCTCACTTGTAGAAGCCATTGGACAATATACAAGAGCCAAGAGGAAATGGCAGAAATAAGGAAATGTAATGTGTATTCTTCCAATCTGCTAAATGGCTCAAGAGAATTGTCAATCCAGCCCATTTGTTAAGCTCATAATGTAGGTTATTATATAAAGAAAAGAAAGGCAAATCAATTTCCATTGTAATTGCATTTTGTAAATATACATTTGGATCTCATCCAGAGAAGAAAGGTTGTCCATATTAATCTGTTTTCATAACTACGTGGAAAATGTCAGGACTGTGTTTAGTTTATCAAGAAGCACAGGTTAACACGGTCAATGTAAAAAACAAATGTTGGGGGCCCCCATAGGTACTCAGTTCAAATGTCAATTTACAAAAGAAGTTTGTCATACCTTAGAGAGTCAGCTATACATTCATGACACACATCAGCCAGAGTCATCTGGGAGAGTAGAATGACAAGTCATGATTCTGAAAAATGAACTGTTGTGATTTTCGTTTCAAGAATGGCCAAACACGTTATTCATACCAAATGTCCTGCTGCACACAACAAAAATCTTCAGGTAAAATAAATTTTAAATCCCTCTTTGTAGAATCAAAGACCTAACGGTTTCAAATGAAATTATATGAAATTGAAGGGAAAATCAGAACTCAGAAATACAGATAAGGATAGAAGTCTCTTTTCCCAAATGGTACTTGCTGATTCAGGAAAATCTGTACGTTTGTTTTGCTTTCACGATTTGTAGACTGCCATTACTTCTCATCTCACTTCTCACTACTTTATGCCTGTTTTCTCTGTTCTAGATACGCCATCATTTAAATATTTTGCGATTGTACTGGTAATCACTATGCGACTTATTAACCATGTATCAGTATGTTAATAACCTTACAGCATAAATATAGGATGATCACACTAGGAATCTGCTCAGTCAAAAAAGAATATCTACCAAATAACAAACAGAGCTTTTCAGTATATGAAAATATATGACTCTCTGGTATATGTATTTGGTTTAGACCATGGGGTGAAGAACGTTAATCATATTTTACTGTTTCCATAATTTCCCCTTTGCTCTTGCGTGCCCTCCAATGACTTTCACAAGAAAGCACAGATTTGTCAATATAAACTGATGAAGACTGATCCCAGGGAATATGAGTAGAAATCTGGTTACCATTAATGTCTTTTATTTGTTCACACCCAAAGACAAAGGGAAACATATTTCTCTAATTTTTATATTGGCATATCAAGTAGATGCTGTGATGTGAGGCACTCTTGGGGCTGCTAATGGGTGACAGTGACCTTCTGCCATCAGGAATTGCCCTCGGTCAAAGAAAGCTGCTTCACAAATGTTCACATCCTTTTTCTCAGGACAGTCTATGCCAATGACTGGTCGACATAGTGGGTACAAAGACTTTTCCATAATATGAAGAGCAGTACCAGATCCTAATTCCCCTGTGACATGTTTTGAGGCCTCTATTGTGACTATAGCATAGTTTGGATTTCCTCTTTGCTAATGCTGCTGTCACTGCTTTCTTATATACACTGTTCCTGAGTGCACTTTTGAAAGCAAAGAAATCTCTTCTTTAGACCCTCCAGAGAAACTTATATAAGATAGTTGGTATCAGAAGTTGTCCTAGGAAGCAGGCATAAAATGAGATTTGCTAAATGGGTTACCCCCTGGTTAGATGGCGATACAAATAGGCCTTCCTCTGGCATACTTATCATGCAACTGTTAAAATTCTCAATAGCTGTTAACTGAATGAAATGTACTTGCTCTTATGTGAGAAGTATGGGGGAAAGAATAATTCTAAGTATTAAGAAAACATATGGCTATTGCTGTGTAAGATCAATGCATTGGAAGCATACGATGAAAAGCTGAGTATGATTAATCACCAATTTAAGACAAAATGTGAAAGTCAAAGGGCATTTTGGCAGTATGTAAAAAGAAACTGATCTTTTTCATTAAGGGGACAGAAAAAGCTGAGAATTAGGCCCAGGGACTTGATTTTAAAGTTAGATGACCTCTAGAAAAGATTTAACGTTTGATCTTAGCAAGTCTGTTATGTGAGGGTCACGGCCGAAATTTGGATGGAGTAGGAAACAAATTTGGAATTGGGATGTTTAGGTCAATACACTTGAGAACCTTGAAAGCTGAGACCACTGGGCCTTTCTTATACTGAAGGCTAACACTCCCCATTACTGTAAAACAGTGCAGAAACCTCTACCTTCCAAAACATTATGATCTACCCTTAGAATTCCTCCTGGTCACCAGGATGAGAATTAAGTCCAAGTTACAGCATAAACCAATTGACAAAGTATTAGATCAGTTAAAGGAAGAAAGAAGCTATGCCCTAAAAGAGTTGTAAGACCTAACGTGTCAGCTAACATGTGTCAGCAAGAATTAGAAGACTAGGGGCACCTGGGTGGCTCAGTAGGTTGGGTGGCCAACTTCAGTTCAGGTCATAATCTCGCAGTCTGTGAGTTTGATCCCCGCGTCGGGCTCTGTGCTGACGGCTCAGAGCCTGGAGCCTGCTTCTGATTCTGTGTCTCCCTCTCTCTCTGCCCTTCCCCTGTTCACACTGTGCTTCTATGTCTCTCAGAAATAAATAAACATTAAAAAAAATAAAAAAAAAATTAAAAAGAATTAGAAGACTAATGTACCCTATTGGAACATGAGGATGTGAGGTCAAGTGGGATTTGATATAAACTTGGATAAGGAAGAATTTATTGATGTGAAGACACTCAACTGGAATATAGCACTCAATACCTAGGCAAGGACCTTAAGAGAAAGTGATAACATGTTCCTAGGATGGCCCTTGAAAGCTTGCAAAAAACAATAGCACACTTAATGAAGTAGAAAGAGAAGACATACTGTGATAAATGATGGAATAAGACATCAATGTCTCAGAGAAATAGGCAGACTACAATAGACAAACTACATAAGACTAGAAAAACTACCAGTCAACTATGTTCCATAGAAAGCCCAGAAAAACCTACAATTACCAGCGTTTTAAGTTACATGCTGGTGAGAGTGCTACCGAGATTGTTAAGAAGCTCTGTGGTGACTATCTTTTTTCGACCGGTCTCAGATCATGGAGTACCTGGGCGAGAGATGGAGAGACAATGTAAGAGTTGCTGAAAATGCACATCAAAAAAATCTAGAATGCAAAATAAATCAATGTCAGGAATCTTAAGGCCATTTCTCAAATGAAAAGTCAGGATTTATTTCTCAGTTTCTGGACCTGAACCAGCGTTCAGGAAGAATCCTGCAACACCACAGCAAATGTATGCTAAAACGATTCCCTTAAAACTTCCCCAAAGGGGGTTGGGTAATTATAGCTTGGAAAGAATGCCCAACTATTTCCAAGATTTTTGGATAAAGAGTATGAGGTTTTAACCAGGGGAATAAAAGCATTATCATAGCCCTCTCGTTAAACACAGGAATTATGGGAACCAGATAATAAATGGAATCCTGAAAAGTCTAATTCACAGAAAGTTCATTGCATTCATGCACCTATGAAATAGACATTACTTTGGCCCAATGTATAAGTGGAATGGACAAATCATGCACTTAGTGGAACATCACAACTATTTTTTGTCCTATGGGGTAAGAGCCATTGTAGTGGTATCATAAGTCTGGCCAAACTAGTAAATCAAAAACAGTGTTACATCCTAGGAAGAATAGCAGGTAACAGCGTTCATCCCTTTAATGATGTAAGTGATGCGGGTGGATGGTCTTCACTATACCTCCATTTAATTCACCAGCCTGGGTCCTGAATTCTGGGTGATGACAGCAGAGTAATGCAAATTTAACCAAGCAGTAGTCCCATACGTACAGATATGATATCTGTGCTATACTGGATAACAAAGCCTTGAGTGTATGGCAAGGTAGAGTTTTTTCCATACCAATCGGGAAGGAGTATCTGAAGGGTTGTGCATACTATGAAATTATCCATTTATTGTCTTGTTCAGAACTATGTGGATTCTCCTGCTTTTTTCATAATTATTTTCTGAAAGAAAGTGGCCTAGCTAGATTTTCTGTACAATAGCACATTAGTCCAGTGTATCAATGGCATTCTATTAATTTTGGATCAGCAAGAAATGGAAAGTACATTGGAGGTCTTGTGAAGATACATGCATTCCAGAGGCTGAATAATAAGTCCTATGAAAATATAGGTGTCCTCTGTATCAATGTATCCCATGCAGAGCTCAACTTCTGTTCAGTCCGTTTTCCTCACTGTCCTACATTTGTCCCTAGTGCACTCCTCAAGAAAGTTCCTGAATGATGTCTCTGTCTAAGAAACTGTTTTGGCAAAAAGGAATCTAGAACACTTAAAGGTTTGTATATGGTACTTGCTCTCATATTCCTCAAAGCTCTAAATTTGAAATCTCCAGGATACCAGAATTTTCCAGCGGTTGTTCATAATGAAATGGAACACAAACTGGCAAGCAAGTCTTTGTCATAGCTGTGTTGGACGAGTTTGTGACTAGAACTTTCCCAACAGGTGAAATGACCCTATTACTTTTAGAAATTAGATATTTGGCTTACATTTTAGAGCAAGTTGAGATAAGCACCATCAACACTTTATTGTAAATTATAATGTAAATCTGACTAACAGAACTATGCTTTCATAGAACAATAGATTTTTGATTTTACTCTGGTTAGAAAAAATGCAAGTGTAGCCTCATTGGAGATAAATACTAAACGTGCATTGGAAAAAATGCGACACTATATTCCAGATGGTTTAGAATCCAGCTACGATGTGGATTTTAAAAGGAAAATTTAGGATTATAAAAGTAAAAATCCTAAAATACATAGGATCATGGACTGAACCTATAATCGTGGACTAGAAATGCACGTAGCATATAAGTATCTGTAATGCTGATGAGATTCTACTTAAGCTACATCGTTAATAAAATGCAAAGAAGCTCATCTCACTAAAACTCAGGAAAAGTATCATATAATATGTATTGGAAAGAGTTGAAAAGGGGGTCAAAGTAGAATGAAACTATTTACCCTCTACAGATCTAATTCTGAAAAAGGGGGGTGTTGAAAATTGCACAAGGAAATTGTAAAACAAGAGAGATGTCTACCTTTTATTAAGACAAGAGTAAGATAAAATTAAATACAGTGTGCTCCCCAGTTCTCCTCAACTATGATTAAAAGTGAAGAGTAGACAGAAGGTTTGCACAAAAAAGAACAAATTTTCTGAGAACTGAAATATTTTATAGCTGGTATACTCCGAAAGGTCTCGCCATGAGCTGTTAAGAACTCTGTAGTTAAGTAAAGGAGTTTACTTAGCTGATTGATCAGTTTGAAATAAGTCCTAAACTGAGGTTAAATTTAACTATGCTCTATTTTATTACACAACGCCAGGATTATTGCGAGTTTTCTTTCAGAAAAGAAATGAAGACTTATTTGATTTACTAAGGCCATCTTAAGAATCTACAATTTAATCTTTTTTCTTTTGGTTTGTTTTTTGGTTTTCTGAAATATATTTTATAATGCAGTAGAAATCATATAATTTTGCATGCTTGAAGTGTATAATATATTCATTTATACAAATTAGTATAACACACATTGAAACGAAACAATGAAATTAGCGCTTGTCAAACTTCCACTGAGCCCGATCTATGCCGCTATGTTCTCTCTAGCCCCTGACAAAACCAATCTACTTTTTCCCCCAGAAGTAACGCTTCAGTTAAATTCTGTGACCTTCATCATTTTGCATTCATCTGTTTCATTTTTATCATTATGGTTTCCGTCGAATGGATATATCTGTGTATAAAACATGATCATTTTAGTTTAAGTGGTGTAGAGGTGGTGACATACTCTACTCCTCTCTCTATTCATTCATCATTTGACATTATACTTTAAGACTCAGCCATGTTGATTTGTGTGGTTCTAATTACATCAATTTATTTAGTCTATAACATTTACTCATGAACTTTTAAAAGTAATCCTAATTCTTTAGAGAACTACACTGTATATTCTGTGGGTTTGGACAAATGTATAATGATATGTATCTGACATTTTAATAGTTTTCCTGCCCTAAAAAGATCTGCGTGTTCTGCCTACTCATCCCTCCCTCTCCCTTAATTCCCTGGCAACTACTGATCTTTCTATGGTCTCTAAAGTTTTGTCTTTTCCAGGATGTCATACGGCAGGAATCGCACAGCCTACAGCCTTTGCAGATTGGCTCCTTTCACTTAGGAATATGTGTTTAAATTTCTTCCGTGGATTTTCATGGCTCCGTAGCTCATCTTTTTTTAGTGCTGGATAATATGTCATCGTCTGGATTGCCAGAGTTTATTTATCCATTTACCTAATTATCATCTTGATTGCTTTAACTTTTTAGCATTATATATAGAGCTGCTATAAATATATATGTGTAGATGTTGTGTGACACGTGTTCAATTCCTTTAGGTAAATACCAAGAAGTGTGATTGCTGGATCGTATGGTAAGAGTATATTTAGTTTTGTAGGACACTAATTGTCATCCAAAGTGCCTGTACTGTCTTACATTCCTGTCAACAATGAATGAGAATTCCTATTGCTCTGTATCCATGACAGCTTTTGGTGCTGTCAGTGTTCTAGATTTCAGCTGTTCTAATAGGTGTGTAGTGGTATCTCATAGTCTTAATTTGCAATTCTCTGATGACGTATGATAAGAAGCATTTTTTTTACATGCTTATTTGCCATCCTATATCACCTTTGGTGAGGTGTCAGTTAGAATCTTTGGCTCATTTTCAATCAGGTTGTTTGTTCTTTTGAGTTTTAAGAGTTCTTAGATATTTTAGATGATAGTTCCTCATTGAATGTGTCTTTTACAAATATTTTTTTTCTGAATCTATGGCTTGTCTTTTCATTCTTTTGACAGTGTTATTTGCAAAGAAGAAAAAAAAATTAATACAATCCAGCTCATCCTTTCTTTATTTCATAGATTGTGTCTTTGGTGTTGTATATAAAAGGTCATCATCAACACAAGGAATTTTTCTTTTATGCTATCTTCTAAGGATTTTATACTTTTGGGTTTTACATTAGTTCTGTGATCCATTTTGAGCTGATTTTTGTGAAGGATGTAAAGTTTGTGTCTCGTAAATTTATAGCAGCTGTTTTGAAGTTATTTTCTGTCATTTTGTCATCTCTGTCATTTTGGGGTCCATTTCTACAGTCCAATGTGTCTCCTGGCTATGAATCAGATTTTCTGCTTATTGGTCAGTCTTGAGATTTTTGAATAGATGTCAGACATCCCCATTTTACTGTTATCGAATGCTTGATTTGGCTGTTTTCTTCCAAGAGACATTGGATTTTGTCCTTTCAGCAAATAAAGTTATATGTGTATTAGTTTTCAGTTTAAAGGTTTGTTAACCCAAACTCTTTAAGGTCCAGAGTAGCCCATATTCTCAGACTAACTTAGCCAAACTACTAACACATTGCTAATGAATACTTCATGTATTTATTTTGTCAAGTTTTTTCCATTCTATCTACAGGAAATTTGAATGTTTTATAGTCTTGCATGAGTTGCAGAAGTTATTTAATTTATAGATCACTCATATGTGTTCTTTCCCCCAGAAGGTGTTTTTTGTTCTGTCATGGGTGTTCACCCTATGCATGTGCAAACTGGCGTTAAAAGAATGAATGGAAAGCTATGGACATCTGATTTCTGGGGCTCTTTAACTCCTTTTTCTCCAGTACCATTTCTTGCATATTCTTAGCTGCCTTAGTCATCACAATTCTGATGTTTGTCTCCTTAACTCAGTGAGACTAGTAGATTCTGCCTGAGTTTCACCTCTCTGTACTATAGTCCAGAAATGGTCTCTAGGTAGAAAACGAAGACCATTAATCATGGTTCTCATCTTGTGTATTTCTCTTTTCTCACAGATTACAATCCTATGTTGCCCGTTGTCCAATATCTTAAAATCGACTATTCGTTATATCATATTTTGTCAAATTTTATGGGTTTGAGAGTATAGGGCTCTTTCTGGATCCTGTTTATCCGTCAGGACTATGAGTAGAAGTTTATTGCAATATAATCTTTTTCCATCTAATCTGGTGAAAATATTTTAGAATCTGAAAACATACATCATTTTTAAAAAGTGTCAACAAAATAAATGCATTTGTTATTTATACATATTGAAAATGTCATCACCATTGCATTGGTTTTGTTATTCATTCCTTTGCCCATCCAAAGTACTGACTCAGTAGAGACAAAGTAATTTTCTCACAGAAGCTGTCAGTTTATTTAGAGTAAGAATACTTCATTTTGATTCTGACTTATAGAATACAAAGCATAGTTTCTTTGGCACATCCAAACATTTAAATTATTAGATTAAGTTCCATTTAAGTAAATCTTATGACTTTTAAAATTTCTTCTGTTTTTAACTATGGACAATTTCATTACTAATATCTGTTTCTTTTTTCTTTTATTCTTCTGTTCGAACTTGAAATAGGTATATCTATTTGTTTAGCCTCTACAGACAGCAAGATTTTAATTTTATTTCTGTCTCTATTAATTCTTTTTCATATTTCATTCATTTCTTTTCTTTTTTCTTTTTTTTTTTTTGCAAGGAATTGTAGTTTGGTCTGTTAGCCATTCCTCTCCCTTCCCACTCTGCATACCAATTTCTTGAGTTAAATCCTTAGCTTGCTAATTAGCAATGCTCTACATTTAAATACATTTAAATATATATTGACACATGTTTCCTAGATTCATATAGAATTAGACTGAGGCTTTTAATTCTGGACCCTGTGCTGTGAGCAAAATAATACGTGGTACTTCCAACTAGGGGCAGTTGAAAATATATTTGAGCCTGCTGGGTACTCTTCTCTCATGTTCTGGTGACCACAGAGGCCATATGTTTTATTGCCGAGCATTACGATTGATCCAAATTCTCTCAGTCTAGATTTCAAATCAGGAGGGGAAACCACTCACCTATTTACTCTCCCCGCTGTCATCAACCAGCTTACAATGAACATGTTGTAAAATGAGAAATAAACATTTGTAGTCTAACCATGTGATATTTTGCAGTTAATTTCACACAAGGGTCCCACATATTTTTGTGCTGGAAAATATACAAAAATTTTACCCCCCAACTTTTCCCAAGGAAGTGTGTTTCAGAGCACACTTACAGGAGTACCATTAGAAAGATGGTGGAATGGGAGCCCCTGGGCTTCATTCCCCAAAAAGACACTGATGTAACAACACGGGACAGCCCACAGAATCTTTATGAGAACTCTGTAAAGCAGTTTAGAACTTTCAATACTCTAGGCAAGTGCAAAATTAAGAAGATCTGCATAGAAAATTGTCCAAAATATTAAAAAGATGTAAATTTGTGATGTTGATAACATAAGTGGGGAGGGAGATGTAAAGGAGAAGAGCTTTTGTGATTGAAATTAAGTTGTTTTCCATTTAAAGTAGATTCCTATTATCTTAAAATGTTTCATGTAACCTTCATGATAACCATAAAAGTGAGCAAACTAGGAAGAGAAGGAAATTACCTCAACACGGTAAAGCCCATAATATGTAAAGCTCACAGCTCACATCAGAATCAATGATGAAAACCTGAAAGTTTGTCAACTAAGCTCAAGAACAAGGCAAGGATTTTTCCCCCCTGAGGCTGCGGTGCTGAAGCCTCCCTTGTCCCACTTCTCTGTTTCCCTATCTCCCAGGTCCCTCCTGGTCACCTGTGATTCCCTGGTTGCAGGTTTGGAGGCACAGTGAGGAGGGTCTAGAAATCTCTCTCCGGAAAGCTGTTCCATATTTTTGTGAGGTAGTGGTTAAAAGAACCAGCAAGAAAGTGGGGGATCCCCATCTTTCAATCCTGAAGCCTGCCTTGTCCTCTACAGTACTTGGATCGTGTGGTGATGGGTGATCCAGTGGTGGGTACCAAGGGGGAATCTGTTTGACTACATCTTGTCTTTAAATATTAAAAAAAAATTTAATGTTTTATTTTTGAGAGACAGAGATAGAGCGTGTGTGGGGGAAGGGCAGAGAGTGAGGGAGACACCGAATCTGAAGCAGGCTCCAGACTCTGAGCTGTCAGCACAGAGCCCGATGTGGGGCTCGAACCCAGAAACCATGAGATCATGACCTGAGCCAAAGTCAGACCGTTAACTGACTGAGCCACTCAGGTGTCCCCAATTTTTTTTCATTGAGGCATATTTGGCATGCAACATGATGTAAACTTAAAGTACAGAATATGACGATTTGATACGTTTATCTAGCAATTGCCTGCTTTTGCCACTTCTAATTAATGTAGAACTGGAAGTCCTAGCCAGAAAAATTTGGCAAGAAAATGAAATAAAGGACATCCAAATTAGAATAGAAGAAGTAAAATTCACAGATGACATAGTCTCATACGTAGAAAACCCTGCAAGAACACTGTTAGAAACACTAAACTAATTTAACAAACCTGTGAGATATGAAACTAACACACAAAAATCAGTTACACTTCTATATGCTAACAAGAAACAATGCAAAAAAGAAAATTAAGAAAACAATCCCATGTAAAATACAATAAAAAAGAATAAAGTAGTTAGAGTAGAATAAAGTAGTCTCCTTTTGCCAAGGAGGCAAAAGATCTTACACTGAAAAGTATAATGCATTCCTAGAGAAATGAAAGAATATGCGAATAAATGCAAAGACAAAGGGGTTAATATCCAAAATTAATAAAGAAAGACAACTCAACAACAGAAGAACAAATAACTCAAATCTACAAAATGAGCAAAGGACTTAAATAGACATATATCCAAAGAAGGTATACAAATGGCCCATAAGCAGATTAAAAAATGCTCGTCATCACTAATTATAAGTGAAATGTAAAGGAAAACCACAGTGAGCTATCACCTCACATGTATTAGAATGATCACCATCAAAAAATCAGACAATAACTAGTATTCATTAGACTGTGGAGAATTTGTAACATTTTTGCACTTTTGGTGAGATTGTAAAATTGTGCAACTGCTGTAGAAAATAGCACAGACATTCCTCAAATGTGTAGTTTCAGTCTGCAAGATGTAGAAGTTCTAGAGATTTGTTGTACTATAATGTGCATATAGTTAACATTAGTGTTGTACATCTAAAAATAGTTAAGATGGTAAATTTTATGTTATACATTTTTACAATAAAGGAAAGTATAGTTGTATATTGACCATTTTCTTTGTTACCAATCATTCCTAATGTATTGATCCTAGTCATGTGTTTAAATTCTTGATTTTGTTCTAAATAACAACGATGGAGAGAAGTTTTAGGAATCTTATCTTTAATACGTTCATGTTATCAATAAGACTGATGGTGTCAGGAATCCTAGACTTATTTTAGTAAGAAAGTCACAATTTGTACTGTACCAAACCCACTTCTACTACTCTCTAAGCTTGAGATGACATAAACCTTTAATTTCTGTATAAAATTACCAATTATCTAGGAAATATCAAAGAGATAATGTATATTGTTGAGCAAAAGTATGGTTGGTTTTAGGTAGAAGGTAGTAAAACTGAAGTCTCTGACGGGGAATGGTGTATTGAAACCAAACATATAATCACATAAAACATCACCAGATATGTTTAAAATGTCAAAATAAGTTAACAAGTGTGTCTGATAACTAGACTGAGTTAGATGAATAAACACATTTGAAAAAACAACAACACTTGTGCTATTGAGGCAATGATAAGGGATTATTAATTAAAGAATGGTGAGGACGGGCACCTTGCTGGCTCAGCATGTGATTCTTGATCTCATGGTTGGGATTTCAAGCCCCACGTTGGGTGCAGAGGTTACTGAAAAATAAAATCTTAAAAAAAAAGAAAAAGAATGGTGGGGAGAGACTTTATCTTGGACTTGGCTAACGACGACTAAGCTTTATCCCCATCAATTGTGAGATTAAAATAAATCTACCTCTCTTTGATAACTAGTGAACTTTTTAGCTTAGAAGGAGAGACTGATGCAAATTGGTTAAAGACGTTTGAAATGCATTATTGCAACATTTTAGTGAGAAGTGCCTAGAACCCAATAAAGGAATAACAGTATTAAACAATGACAAGGATTTAGCTGGTAGAATAAATACATACTGGGATAAATTGGCACAATGGTCAAAGCTCAACTATTGCAGAGGAAGAGAACAAAATTTAGAGGTTTACTTATATTGACCAGATATTTGTTTTTGAAGGTAAATGAGAATGTTAGTGAGATGACTGTAGGACTCAAATGTGCATGGGTCTATATTGAATTGGTCATCAATAGGAGCCAGAAAGAGGCAAAGTAGCAGACTAAAAGGGAAGGGAAGATTAAACTGTGAAATAAATATAAAAGAAATGATAAAAAATGAAGGCCAAGGTAAGGTGATTTTGACCAGTTATAGGAGGTGGGTGTTCTTTGTAGTCACTGCTGCAAGATAATACTGTACCAATAGGTGGCCCAATAAGGTGGCAATAAATACAACGAAAAAGAGTTTTAGAAGTGTGAATTCAAAAGTCAGAAGAGTCTTCAATGTGAACAATGATGCTCTATGGATTGAAAATAGGTAACAGAGGGAGAGAAAAATCTTGAATTTAAGTGGTAAAATCACTAGGATATGTTGAGAAGTGTGCTGGAAATATTAGCAGTAAGAGAGAAATGAACTTCCTTGGAGAGTATTGAAAGAGAAACAGGGAATCAGGAAAAGAGCTTAGGAAGCTAAAAGTAGACTAACAGAAAAGAAGGTGGAAGAGATTATACGTGCTGATAGAGACACCTGGAAAGTAGCAAATGTTAAAATAATTATTTTAATTAATTAATTAATTAAAGCAAAATAGTAAAATTCCCCTTTTTGAGAGATTTCCGGGGAAAATGGCAGAGTAGGATGGCCCTAAGTTCACTTCATCCCATGGGTACAACTAGATAACATGCACATCGGTATAAATAACCCAGAAAATGGCGTAAAGCCTGGCAGAACAGACTCTCACATCTGAACGTAGAGAAGAGGTCTTATTCCTTGAGGGACAACATGGGCATGAAGAGGAGAGAGAAACATATCCTCATGCCAAGCATTCTGGGCATGGGGAGCCTACATGGGGAAGACAAGTCCCTGTGGCATTTGGCTTTGAAAACCAGAAGAGTTCTTATAATCAGTGCATCTTAACACCTGGAACTTTAAAGGTCAGTGGGCTCAGCTCTAGGAGAGAGAGTCAGAGGGCAATAGGAAACTGAGTCCTTGCCCTTAAAGAGACAGCACAGCAAACAGCCTTGCTGAGATGCAGCATAGAAGAAGCAGTTTGAAAAGCGCCTGGGGTATACCAGAAGATTTATTTATTAATCTCACAATCTGTACTGGAGGGGCAGGGATCTTTGGGAAATTTCTTTAGGAACAAAGGAACTGGTGGAAGAGCCAATTTCCTCCCCCACCTCTCAGCCTAAACACGTGGACACCCGTGGGAACCAGCAGAGCACAAACACTCTCCACCTAACTCACTTACAGCACGCTCTGACTCCATATTCTCCTGTGGACATGCCCTCTCCAGCCCTGCAGTAGGAGCTTTCTAAAGCAGTTCTAGTTTCCCTTCTACAACAGATCTGCCCACCCTTGCTAACAATACATGTCCTACCCCTGTGTTCTCCTGTGGACCTGCCACCTCTAATATGCCCTTGGCTGGAGCCCATCCAAAGTGGTGCCACAAAACTGATAGTGTGCAAGCAGTCCTGATAGGGGACAGCACCAGTCCAAAGTGCCTCCTGCCCTTGGGAAAAGGGGAGATAAAAACACACACCAGTTCCACTGAGGACTCAGCAGTGAACTTGGGGCAGACATCTGGTCTGACTGCAGGCCCCATTCACCAATGAAAGCTTCTCAGGAGACAACCCAGGAAAATCCTCTTGTAGTTCAGTGGTACTGCGTCTTTAGCAAACACCTGGTCTCAACTCAAGCCCATAGTGGCCCCAGACTGGCCCAATAACAACCCGGGAACAAAACCTTGCCTGCCACAAGCAAAGAGAACTATCACAGATGACTGGACTAAAGGAAAAAGCAACTCAGCCACAACAGTAGCATGCATGCAACACATATAGGAGATACCTCAGAGGTGCTGATTTCTGGTGAACAAGAGATATTGCACTGCAGGGCACTAAAGGACCTTTTCTTAATAAAGGTCACTATTTTCAAGAGCAGGAGATGTATTTGTCTTTTCTAACACATAGAAACAGACACAGAGAGTTAGACAAAAGGAGGAGACAAAGAAATATGTCCCAGATGAAAAAACAAGAGAAAATCACAGCAAAAGAACGAAATGAAATGGAGATAAGTAATAAGGCTGATAGAGAATTTAAGTAAGAGTCATAAAGATACTTGGCATGAGAAAAAACTGAAAGATCTCAGTGAGAACCTCAACAAAGAGAAAGAGAACATAGAAACTAATCACAGATGAAGAACTTGATACCTAAAATTAAAAAAATACACTAGATGGAATAACCAACAGACTAGAGGAAGTAGAGAAGCAGATTAAGGACTTGCTGGTCAGAGTAATGGAAAGCAACCAAGCTAAACAGGAGAAGGAGAGAAAAAATGAAAATACAGTAAGAGAATCATCAAGCATAATAATATTTGCATTTTACGGTTCTCAGAAGAAGACAGAGGAAGGTGGCAGAAAATTTATTTGAAGAAATAATAGCTAAAAACTTCTTGAATCTGGGGAAGGAAACAGAAATTCAAATCCAGGATGCACAGAGAGCCCCCAACAAAATCAATCCAAGGAGGTCCACATCAAGATGCATAGTAATTAAAATGGCAACAAGTAGTGATAAAGAGAGAATTTTAAAAGCAGCAAGAGAAAACACTTACATACAAGGGAAACCCCTTAAGGGTATCAGATCATTTTTCATCAGAAACTTTGCAGGTCAGAGGGAGTGTCATGATATATTCAAATTGAATATACTACTCTATCCAGGATATCCTTACTGGATAGAGTATTCTTTTGAAGGTTGTCATTCAGAAGGGAGAGATAGAGTCATTCAGAAGGGAGAGATAGAGTTTCCCAGACAAACAACATTAAACAAATTCATCACCACTAAACCAGTCTTAAAGAAATGCTGAAGGGGACTTTACGAGTGTAAAGGAAAGACCATAAGAAGGAATAAGAAAAGTAGGAAGCACAAAAGCAATAAAATTAGTTAATCTATCAAAATCATTCAAGAGATACACAAAATTAAAGGATGTAAAGTATAGCACCAAATACCTGAAACATGGAGAGCAGAGGAGTAAAGAATACTCTCAAATTTAAGTGCCCATCAGCTTAATTTAATCTGCTATAGACATAAAATGTTATATATATATAAACATAATGATAACTGCAAATCAAAATCCACTAATAGATATGCAAAAAAAATTAAAGAGAAGAGAATCCAAGAATATCACTAAAGAAACTGAGAGAGAAGAAAGCATGACAGGAAAGGAATAGAAAAGAACTACAAAAACAACCATAAAACAAGTAACGAACTGATAATAGGTACATACCTATCAATAATTACTTTGAATGTAAATGGATCAAATGCTCCAATCAAAACACATAGGATGACAGAATGGATAAAAAAGCAAGACCCATCACATGCTGCCTACGAGTGATTCATTTAAGAACTAAACACATGTAGATTTAAAGTGAAGGGACAGAAAAACAATTTACCATGCAAATGGAAGAAAAAGAAAGCTAGAGTAGCAATCTTTGTATCAGACAAAACAGACTTTAAAACAAAGACTGTAACAGGAGAAAAAGAAGGACACTACATAATCCTAAAGGGAGTAATCCAACAAGAAGATATAACAATTGTAAATACTTATGCACCCAACATGAGAGCACTCAAGTACATAAAGCAGCCATTAACAAACACAAAAGAAGCATTTGATAGTAATATAATAATACTAGGGGGCCTTAACACACCATTTACATCGATGGATAGATTCCCTCAAACAGAAAATCAACAAGGAAATAGTGGCTTTGAATGAAACATTGGATCAGATTGATTTAACAGATATATTCTAAACATTCTATCCTAAAGCAGCAGAATACGCATTCTTTCAAGTGCACATGGAATATTCTCCAGAAAAGATCATGTTAGGTCACAACACAAGTCTCAACAAATTCAAGAAGATCAAAGTTATACCATGCATCTTTTCTAACCACAACACTATGAAACGAGAAATCAATCAGAAGAAAAAAATCTGGTAAAAACACAAATACCTGGAACTTAAATAACATGCTACTAAAAAATGAATGGGTCAACCTGGAAATCAAAGAAGAAATTAAAAATAACCTGAAGGCAAATGAAAATGAAAATGAAAAAAATATAATGTTCTAAAATCTTTGGAATGCAGTGAAAGCTGTTCTAAGAGGTAAGTTTATAGCAATGCAGGCCTAGCTCAAGAAGCAAGAAAAATCTCAAATATGACGTAATATTACATCTAATGGAACCAGAAAAGGAATAACCAACAGAACTCCTGTCTAGTGGAATGAAAGAAATAATAAATATTAGAGCAGAAATAATGAAATAGAAACCAAAAAAATTAAAAATAGAACAGATCAATGAAACCAGAAGCTGATTCTTTGAAAAAATGAACAAAATTAATAAACCTTACTCAGACTCATCAAAAAGAGAGAGACAGAGAGACAAAGAGACAGAGAGACAGAGGACCCAAATAACAAATACAAAAAGCAAAACCAAACCAAACCAAACCAACCAAACAATCAAACAAAGGAAAACAGGAGAAATAACAGCCAACACAAAGGATTCTAAGAGAATATTATAAAAGAGTATATGCCAAGAAACTGGGCAACATAGATAAAAATGGATACATTCCTAGAAACAACATAGAAACCTCCACATCTGAATCAAGAAGAACTAGAAAATTTGAACAGACCAGTTACCAGTAATGCAATTGAAACAGTAATAAAAACTACAACAAACAAAATTCTAGGACCAGATGGCTTTACTGGTAAATTCTCCTAAACACTTAAAGGGGAGTTAATACTTATTCATCTCCAAGTATTCCAAAAAAGAGAAGAGGAAGGAAATCTTTCAGAGTCATTTTATGAGGCACGAATTATCCTGATACCAAAACCAGATAAAGAAATCACCAAAAGAAAGAATAATAAGACAATAAATATCTCTGATGAACATGAGAAAATCCCCAACAAAATATTGGCAAAATGAATCTAAAATACATTAAAAATTATTCACCAGGGGCATCTGAGTGCTCAGTCGGTTAAGTGTTGGACTTGTGATTTTGGCTCAGGTCATGATTTCATAATTTATAAGAACGAGCCCCACATCGGGCTGGATGGTGTGGAGTCTGCTTGGGATTCTCTCTCTTTCTCTCTCTCTCTCTCTGTCTCAAAAATAAGTAAATAAACTTGAAAAATCATTCACCACAATCAAGTGAGATTTATTCCTGGAATGTGAGGGTAGTTCAATATTCACAAATCAATCAGTGTGATACGTCACATCAATGTGATGTGCTCTCTCTCTCCTTTCTCTCTCTCTCTCTCTCTGTCTCAAAAATAAGTAAATAAACTTGAAAAATCATTCACCACAATCAAGTGAGATTTATTCCTGGAATGTGAGGGTAGTTCAATATTCACAAATCAATCAGTGTGATACATCACATCAATAAAGGATAAAAGCTCCATGATCATTTCAATAGACACAGAAGAGGCATTTGACAAAGAGTAACATCCATTCATGACAAAAGACCTGAACATAATAAAGACCTTATATGAAAATGTACAGCCAACATAATCCTTTATGGGGGAAAACTGAGAGATTTTCCCCTAAGGTCAGAAACAAAACAGGGATATCCACTCTCAACACTTTTATTCAACATAGTACTAGAAATCCTAAGTAAGACAACAAAAAGGAATAAAAGACATTCAAACTGGTCAGGAAGAGGTCAATTTTTCACTATTCACAGATGACATGATACTATATATAGAAAGTCCTAAGAACTCCATCAAAAAATACTGCAACTGACAAATGAATTCAGTAAGGATGCAGGAAACAAGGTCAATATATAGAAATTTGTTGCATTTCTATACACTAACAATGAAACAGCGAAAGAAATTAAGAAAACAATTCCATTTACATCAAAATATTAAGATACCTAGGAATAAACCTAACCAAGAAAATTATGTATTTTTAAGATTTTACTTAATCTCAATTTCTTATGCTTACTTCATCACACCACATTGGGAAATTTTCTCAATAAAGAGAGGAAATCAGTAAAAGTGAACATAAATATAAGAATTAAAAAATTCTTTAGAGGTCAATTCTTGACTTTTCAAAATTAACAAAAAATTGCCATCTGGTTTCTTCTCAAGTTATAATTTTAGTTTAATGGAGGACAACACTTTGTAGCTATGATGGAGATTAGTACTTATGACAAGCATAACTGGAGAAGCCAGTTAAAAACATAAAACAGATCTGCTGGAAGGCATCGAAGGACTATCATGGCAGTCAGGCATTGAGGGGGCTCTCTCCAGAAAGAGGGAGCTACAGCAACATTCTTCTAAAGCTTCTTTACCTTCTGGGGCATCTGTTGATTTTCAGAGTGGGGTAAGAGACTGAGAATCCCAGAAGAAAAGGAATATCTAGGAGCACTTTTGACAATATCACATGTACCAGAAGACAGAATTCCGAGTTCCTGATTGTCGAATTGGACAATACTTGAGGGAACAATATCCTTAAAACATAGATGGTGCAGACGTGAAACTAAAATTTGGGGTTTTACTGCTTCTAAGCACGGACTGTTTACTTACACTAAGCAGAGCAATGAGACAAGACATTCAAAGTTTCTGGAAGGGAGAATGGAGGTTTTGGCAAGCTCACCATCCTAAAGAAGCCAAAACTTAGAGTTTAGGATATATCAGTTATGTAGGAACAAACTAAACACTACAGAGTCTCAGATAGGACTTCTAGAAAGGCATATCCTCAGAGCAAAGGCTAACCACAGATAGACTGAGAACTAGAAAACTCCAATCCAGTCTAGAGTCAGTCCAGACCTGTAGTTGGTCAAGACAGCCAGAAACCATTCTAGCTTCATATCAGAGGTTAAGAAAAACAACTCTGGGTAAGAGAATGGCATACAAAACTTCTATAATTTTTATACATGACATTCAATAATCAATAAAAATATCACCAAACATAAAAAAAATCATAAGGCCAATAGCAAGATCAGATGATATAAAACACCCACAGGTGACCGAGGCATTGGAGTTATGAAACACAGATTGTTTAGTTAATATGTTTAAGAGAATGGATATTCAAGATATAGATATATCTATATATACAGAGTCACAAAGAATAGTTGTGTATAATAGAGTATCAAATGGAAATTCAAAAATTAAACGATACATTAACTGCACTTCATCATTAGATAAAATTAGCCTCATACTGAAAGAAGAAAAAAATTAATGGACTTGATTATGGGACTGTGTAAAAAATGTCCAGCAAGAAGCACAGAGAGCAAATGAGGATGAGGCATAGAGATAAGAATACAAGAGGCCAAAGTATGTGAAATTGGAATCCCAGACAGAAAGGAGAGAATGGGGCACAAGCTAGATTCAATGAGAAATGACTAAATGTTTCTAAAACCATAGAGACACTTAGCTATGAGAACAGTAAACGCTGAAAACCATAAGTGGAATGGGTACATTAGAGTAAAAATTTGTAACAAACCAACAAAATAACAGGACAAGACAGGAAATATTAAAAGTGATTAAGAGACAGAATGCACAATGAAAAACATTCCTAAGGAATGACTTCCCAAGAGTCGAGAGAAAATGGGAAGATAGCTGTAAAATGCTGAAAAAAAAATCCCCCAAACAATAACTGTCTAGAATTCTGTAGTAAACATTCCTCAAAGTTGAGGCTACACAAACTCATTTCCAAGCAAAAAAGAAAAACTGAGAGAATTTGTTGCTAGAAGAACTTCGCAAACACACACACTCAAATTACATGAATTTCTAAGGCAAGGGAACAATACTTGCTAAAAGAAACAAGGAAACATAGGGAGAAATAAAGAGCAATAGAAAGAGTGAAAATGTAGCCCGATCTGAGTGAGTCTTGGTTCTACCAAGCACTTGTATAGAAGGTCTTGTTTGGCTCAAATATATATGTAAAATTAAACACACAATAAGAAGAAGCCAGAAAGTGGGTACAGGTGAAGTGTTCTAAGGTCTTACATTACCTCAGAAGAGAATACATTTGTTAATTTATATAACATTGCAATAACGTTCAAGTTATCTTAAAGAACCATTAAAAGAACAATGATAACAGGGGTGCCTGGGTGGCTCAGTCAGTTAAGAGTCTGATTTTGGCTCAGGTCATGAGCTCAGGGCTCGTGGGTTCTAGCCCTGCATCAGGCTCTGCACTGACAGCTCAGAGCCTGGATCCTGCTTTGGATTTCTCCCTTTCTCCTTGCCACTCCCATGCTCACCCTGTGTGTCTCTCTCTCTTTCTCAAAAATAAACAAACATTAATTTAAAAAAAGAACAACAAAAACAAAGCATAATTAACAAACTAATTGGTACAGTCACCTTCAAAAACAATTTGGTACTTCAAAAATGTTAGATACACCTGCCATATGGTCCATCTATTCCATTACTAGGTATTTACTTAAGATAAAAATTATTATGTTTTGAGGTGCCTGGGCAGCTCAGTTGGTTAAGCATCCAACTTTGGCTCAGGTCATGATCTTGAGGTGAGTTTGAGCTCCACGTCTGAATCTCTGCTGTCAGCGCTGAGCCACTTCAGATCCTCTGTTTTCCTCTCTCTGCCCCTCCCCCACTCATGCACTCTCTGTCTCTCAAAAACAAATACACATTAAAAAATACTGTTTTATATTATAAATGTATATACTAATATTTATTATATAATAATTTTTAATTATTTAATGTGTCTTTATTTTTGAGAGGCAGAGAGACAGGGCACAAGTTGGGGAGGGGCAGAGAGAGAGAAAAGGAGACATAGAATCTGAAGCAGGTTCCAGGCTCTAGGCTGACAGCACAGAGCCCAATGTGGGGCTTGAACCCACGAACCATGAGATCATGACCTGAGCCAAGTCAGACGCTTAACCAACTGAGCGACCCAGGCACGCCTATTTATTATATAATAAAAGTAATATATTATATATGTTAAAGTATATATTTATATAAAGCCTTGCATATAATGTTCATGATAAATAACTTTAGTTGTAATAGCCACAAACTGGAAACAACCCATGTGTCCACTAATAGGTGAAAGGATGTACAATTATATATTCATATAATGAATACTAATAAAAAGGAATGAGCTTTTAATAAATGTTATAATGTAATGAATCTTAAAATAAATATGTTGAATAAAAGAAGGAGGACATAAGAATACCTATTATCTGGTGGCTTTTATATAAAATTGAAAAAGTGCATATTAATCCTCAATGAAGAGAACTAGGGTGGGGATTGTGAATGGGGAAGGAGTGGGAGGGAGGGGAGAAGAGAAAGATTCCAAATAGGTCCGAGGAAGCTTTTGGAGATGATGGATATGTTCACCATCTTGATGGCATTGATGAATTCCTGGGTATATACATACGGCAAAACTTATGATGGAAACAAATATGTGGATATCATTATATGCCAATTATCTCAAAATTATTTAAATAAGGAGATGTCTTTATTATAAAATCTTCCTACAAAAAAATCTAAAGCAAATGTCAGACTTATTTTTCCCCTTTTTAAAAGTTTATTTATTTATTTTGAGAGAGAGTGAAAGAGAGTCAGGAGGAGCAGAGAGAGAAGGAAAGAGAATCCCGAGCAGGCTCCATTTTGTTCGTGTAGAGCCTGACTGGGGACTCAATCTCATGAACCATGAGATCACGACCTGAGCTGACATCAAGGTTCTTATGTTCAACTGAGCCATCTAGGCACCCCTTTCCCCTTGAAATAAAGAAAACAATGGCTGATACCCCTCTTACTAAACATTTTAGGAAATGCTTATTCTTTAGAAAATTTTTTAAAAATGTATCATTTTTAAACTCACTAAAAATATTATTACCTAGACGTGTGTGAAAATCTTTACACACACACACACACACACACAAACAAATTATCAAGGGGCATTATGGAAGGCCTAAGTAACGGTGCGATATACAATGCCTAGGAAGCCTCGATCTTTTATTGATACCACTTTTCTCCACATCCGTCTAGAGAGTCAATGCCTTACAATTAAAAATTTCAGGGGCACTTTTTCACAATTTACAATCTGTTGTAAAAATTTCATACCAAATAAAAGCACCAGAAATGAACAGGCAATCTTGAAGAATAATAACAAAGTTGGAAGACTTAGGCAACTATACATTAAGACATAGAGCTAAGAAGTTATTAATGCAAGAATAGAAAATTGACCAACATATAGAATAAATAATCTACATATTGCTTTTTTATTTATTATTTTTTTAATTAAAATTTTTTTTAATGTTTAGTTTTGAGAAAGAGAAAGAGAAAGAGAGACAAAGCATGAGATGAGCAGAGGAGGGGCAGAAAAGGAGGGAGACACAGAAGCTGAAGCAAGCTCCAGGCTCCGTGCTGATAGCACAGAGGGGCTTGTGGGGCTTGAACTCACAAACTGCACTATTATGACCTGAGCTGAAGTAAGACATTTAACTGACCAAGCCAGCCAGGCACCCATTGCTTCATTTAAACAAAGGTTCTCTCTTGTCAACTGGAAAATGATGATCTTTTCAATAAATTGTTTCGATCAACTGGATGCCCATTAAAAAAAAATGACCCACTTTCCACACTATTAACACATAATTCCAGACAGTTTATTGATCTAAAATGTAAATTTAAAATAATAATAATTGAAGATCAGAATATATAAGAATACATAAATGACTTTGGAGAAGGAAACATTTCTCTAAAAGGGAAAGAGTTTTAACAATAAAGTTAAAAATTGATAAATTACATTACGTAAAAGAATGGACTTCTGTTCACCAAAAGACATCAAGAGAGAGAAAAGGTAAGAAACAGAATGAAAGATGTTTACAATTTATATATCTGACAAAGGTCTTATATGTTGAATAAATAAAGAACTCCTACCAAAAACTAACTAACTAAACAACGAACGAACAAACTAACTAATAAAAATAGACTTAAAAAAGGAAAGGAAACCCTAAAAAAAATGGGTAAAAACTTGAATAGATCCTCATACGAGAGGATAAATAAATGACAATAAATAGTTTCTCAGTAGTATCGGTCATCAGGAAATTTCTCTTAAAAATACAAGGAGAGGGTCCCTGGGTGGCTCAGTTTGAGTGCCTGACTCTTGATTTCAGCTCAAGTCAGGATCCCAGGGGCACGGGATCAAGTACCATGTCAGGCTCTCCACTGAGCATGGAGTCTCCTTAAGATTCTCTATCTTTCTCTGCCCCTCTCCGCCACTTACATTCTCTTTCTCTCTCTTTAAAATACAAAAGAAAAAATGTTTTTAAATACAATGAGGTACTACTACATACACATAATGTAACGAATGTTCAAACCTCATTGTTGGAAAATGGAAAGCATTGAAAACTTTGACATCTGATTTCTTCTCCACTCTTCACTGTAACATCTGAATATGACTTTGAATTGTGATTCGGTCTCAGAAATGTATAAAAAGGTATGGTTTTGTCATCTGGGAAAATAATCAGAAATTGATAACGAAAATTATAATTCAGGACTTTGTGAATCACGTCATATGGCTGTAAACAAAAATATGGCAGGGCATAAATAATCATGTAGCCCAGATTTTATCAAAGTTGGGAAATATCTGCATCTGTTGTCTCCATTTGTCTAGGTAGCCTGTTAATAATCATGTCTCCTGCAGCTAGGGAGGAGAACTGTAGATTGGGTTTCCTGCTGTCAAAGCTTTAATAGTGTCTTTTATTTTCAGAGAAGCTACAAAAATGTTTGCTCCATTTCATTTGCAGTGTTCATTTTGCTGAAAAAAACTTCAAGAAAAAACCTGGAGTAATTAAAATGTTTGGATAAAATGTTTATATATATTTTTTTCATTCTCACAGATGACTTTGCATTTAATTGGACTTTGATGCATTCTACTGCAGCTTTTTCCATCCCCTTCAGCAAAAGGTGTTCATATTATGTTACTGCTTTCACCAGTAACAGTTTGGTTTTGAGACATACAAGTTACTTTTCCGTTAAATTATAGACTCAGACTAAGTGTGCTACATTTTCACTATGGAATGAACACTATGGACTCATAATCAGTAGAGCTAGACTTGAGTTAGTTTTCATAAGCGTTTTGTGTATTTACTTTGTCCCCTTGAGACTGTAACCTTCAGAGATGGGGCATGGGAGTGTGCATATCTCAAATTATTTCTCAAGAGAATTGAAGATAGCATTCCTCTTTCAGGCATATATTCTTTTGACCAATGGTCCTCAATATTGGCTATACAAAGTATCTCCAGGGATACTTTGAAAACTCCCTATGGCTAGGTATCACAGCTGACCAATTGCATTAAAAAACACAGAGTGTGGAGCCTGGGCAACAGTGTTTTGTTTTAAAAAGACTCCAGGAAGATTCCAATGTGGATGTAAAGCTGTTATCCATATCTTTAGATGCTTTTCACCTGGCACAGGGAGTGATGACTTGCATTTTAACAGAGAATAAAATAGTTTCAGAAGAGAAATACTTTGTATAAATATCTGCTGTGAATCCCAGCTTTATTAGAATAGCGAGGGCACCAAATGAGAGGGTTCAGATTTTCAGGTTATTAAAAAAAAAAAAAAAAAAAAAAAAAAAGTCTACCTACCTCAGAGAGGGCCAGTTCTATTTAGAAAAGTTACAGGTCTCTTTCATGACTAAGAAGTGCCAGGAAAAAGATAACAGTGGACCAGCCAGCCATTAATGAGTAGAAAGAGTTGCCTAAAGCAGAAGCCATGGCAGCTGTACATGCTGCAAAGGATGGTTCCAGAGGTTAGTTGGGTCCTGACATGCGGATATCTCACCTCCAATGACTGAATGAACTGAAGTGATACCCTGTATAGAATGCCGAGAGATAACGGGAGTCTGTGATGCCTCAGGAAACTATAAAAAATGGCCAGACTAGAAGATTCTTTGCTTCATTTTATAGATAATATGAAGTTGATGTTTAATGGGAAACATTTCTCTTTCTTAACATAAAGTCTGAGAATCTGTGAGGCAGAATTTTTGCAAGTTTCAACAAATGTTGAAGGACTGGCTGTAGCTAAAAGTGAGTGTGGTATGACCCTTCTATAAAGTAATCTCAAGGGCAAAGTTTCTTTTGGGAATTCCTGACATAGGATCCTGAAAATTGAAATGTATTTGTCCCAAAAAGTCTGTAAAAATGTTTGGTATAGGGCTTTTTCTGGAAATTATTGTTTTTCTGCCTTTACCTTTGAGGTTGAGAAATTTGAATTCTTTCTCTTGAAATGGAAGATCCAGTCAGGCCACGTGCCATCAATCCCAAACAATTTAGGACAACTTAAGCAATGTCATCGCTTATAATTCACCACAAGCAACTGATCTTTCAGTCACATTCTTATATGATCATCATCTGAATGTTCCCATTTTTGAAACTATTTTAAAATTTCTCTTGTGTGACCATACCCTTTTAAAAGCACTCCCCCACCCCCTTCTCAGGACACCCTTCCATCTTTGTGGAACTTTGTGAGCAGGTACTTCTCACCATCTAACAGTCCACTCTAGTGGACTCTAAGCAGTTCGGCGTAGAGTTCAAGGCTCATTTTAAAAATTTACTCCTCTGCCATTATTCTAATGGTCTTGAACCCAGCAAAACTCCAAACCTTAATGAACCCTAGTAACTAATAGTCTCAGTACTTGTACCTGAGCAACTGATGACATCTAGAGGAGATGGATGGCAAGTTTCATTGGAAACCATGACTACAACTTCAATCTGACATACAGTACTGCCAGTCACAAATGACATATCTTTCTGGTTAGCTCAATAGTTTGGATTGGACAATGATATATAAAAGTGATTACTGATGCTTCTCTTATTTAAAAGACCCTCAAGTAGGCTACACCTACTTTTTAAAAATTCCTTCATGTTGCAATAGACAAAGTTCTCTTGTTTATCAACATCTAATTCTTTTCTATGTATCCTGAGTTCTGTCACTTACCTTTTCGAGGTCATTGAATTATCATTTATTCCTCCTCTTACAAGTCTCTAATTCCTCTTAGATAAGCATTTAGAACATATAAAAAATTTACCAGGAAAGGGTTTGCATTCTCAAGGAGCTGTAATGTTAGGAGCTGGTCAGAGAATGGCATGGAATGAGTTTAAGACATGGGAAGGGCAAGACTTAGTAAGGACACATTGGCCATGTAAAGTTTAGATTTCATTCTCAAAAGAGAAGAATCCATTGGAGGTTTCTCCATTCGGTATAGTATAGTGTTTCTGAAACATGACCATTAGAAAGAATAGAGAAACATATAAACAAGAAAAACAAAGAACCAAATTAAAAAGAACCAAATTAAATGAGCACACAGATTCCTAGAACCCTTCCCCAAAGCTTTTGATTGAATGTCATGAAGTGGGGAGGCTTAGCCATGGGTATTTTTTGTTGTTTATATATTTATTTATTTTGAGAGACAGAGATCACAAGCAGGGGACAAGCTGAGAGAGAGGGAGTAATAATGGTGCAGGCTCTGCCCCATCGGGGCAGAACCTGACACGAGGCTCAATCCCACCAACCATGAGATCATGACCTGAACCAAATTCAAGGATCAGATGCCTAACCAACTGAGCCACCCAGAAACCCTAGTCGTGGGTATTTTTTAAAGTCCCAGTTAATTGTAATGTACAGTCAGAATTCAGAGCTACTGCTGAGCATTGTAAAGAAAACCATGGCAATGGAAGGCATCACCAAGAAAGCAATTAGTGTGAGAGAGGAAAGAGGACCAAGGCAAGAGCTAGAAGAGTATCGACACTTAGATACTTGTTACAGGAACAGAAAACAAGAATAAACAAAAACCCAAAGTGTCATGGAAGCTAAGAAAAGGAGGGGGGTAATGTTTCAAAAAGAAAACAAAAGAATTAGCAGGCAGCTGAATGCTGTTGAGAGAATGATGGGGACAGAATCTATACATAACAACTAGCAAGACGACTGGAGTGGCTTCGACAAGAACATTCTGTATAGCAGTTATTGGCACGGATCTAGATGAGACAGTGAGATCGACAAAGCGGAGAACTCTCAAGATGTTTTGCAAGAAAGAAGACAGGTAGGTGTAAGGGAGAGGGTGTGAAAACAAAGGAAGGTTTTTATCTGTTTTTGCTAAAAAATGGAAAGCATTAGAACATGTTTCTAGGCTGATGGGAATGATCCAGTGTCAAAGAGACTGATGTAGAAGGGGCAAGAGTAGATGGGATAACGAGGTCAAGCTGAGAGTCTGGCCTTTCACAGAGGCCGGGAGAAAAGGAGGACGGTGGGTGTGCAAGTAGGTTTTGCCCCAGTGGTGAGAGGATGAGGAAGTTCAAACCAGGTATTTCTGTCATCTCATTGAACACAGGTAAGTTCTCAGTTGATCATGACAGTTGTAGAAGGGTTGTGAGAGATTTTAGGAAAGAATACATGAAGTTGAGATTCTGTGATGTCTATATCTATAATGGGATTGCCATGTGGCATTGTGCTCTTGAAGCTTATTACCATAAATTCAAAATAAAAATAGCCTCTGTGTGTGTGTGTGTGTGTGTGTGTGTGTGTGTGTCTGTTTTCCAGTAATGCTCAGTGTTTCAGGAGAAAACACTGGTATACTCTGGATTTCTCCCCCTCCCCCTCCTCCTCTTCTTCTTCACAAGTATGATGGGTTAGAGAAGAGCAAGGAAGTAGAAGTCATTATTTCTCACAGAGGATGACAATGCTTCATAGAACTTAGACTGGTAAAGGTAGGAATACGACCGAGAAAGCAGTGAGGTTTATAAATAATTAGTCATCATGACCTTGGAATATTTGAATAATGTGAAGTAGAACAAGAAGGGTTACTTAGAATGTGCGTGTGTGTGTGTGTGTGTGTGTGGGTGTATGTTTTACATTTAGGTATACATTACTGTGTGGATAAAAGTCTTCATTTGTCTGATATAAATGTCCAGGAGTGCAATTTCTGGATCATATTCTGGGCATATTTAGTTAAGAAACTCCCAAACTTTTTCTAGAATGGCTATGTCGTTTTACATTCGGCCTAGAATTATATGAGTGATATAACTTCTCCACATCCTTACCAGCATTTGCTGTTGCCAGTTTTTAAATTTTATTTATGATGGGTATATAGTGATTCTGTAGCTTTAATTGGCATTCACCCAGTGGTTAATGGTGTTGGATATCTTTTCATGTGTTGATTTGCCATTTATATATTTCTCCAGTGAAATGTCTCTTTATGTCTTTGGTTCATGTTCTAAATGGACAGTTTTTATTTTTATTTACTGTTGAGTTCAACACTTCTTTATATGTACTAGATACTAATCCTTTGTCAGATATGTGGTTTGTCAATATTTTCTACCACATTGTAATTATTCATCTTTTTAATGATATCTCCAGTGAAGCACAAGTTTTTAATTTTTATGACATTCGATTCATCAATTTTATGAATTTTTAGAATTTTAATTCTGGTGTCAGCAGTAAGAACTCCTAGTCCAACATCCAAAGATTTTTTTTCCTACTTTTTTTTCCCAAAAGTTTTATAGGGTTACATTTTACATTTAAATCTGTGATGCATTTTGAGTACATTTAAAAAAAAAGTTGTGAGGCTTAAGTTGCAGTTTTTCTTTTTTTGCCGATAGATGTACAGTTGCTCCTTTATCAAAAAATCATTGGGACGTATTTGAGAGAATTGTGTATTCTTTGAAATAAATATTTTAAAGACCCTTTTCCCATGAAGGATATATAAAGTGGACAATATCCTGAGAGTAGAGAGATGAGGTAGAGAACTAGGTCTCTGTAAATGAGGAAGTCATTGAATCAAATGTGTGAGGCTTTGGTGGGGTGGTTATCCAATAAGGATTTTAAGGGATTGATAATATTGACAAGAGCTGAATAAGAAGTGATTAGGAGATCAATAGATGGTAAGAGTGAGGAGGGTTGATACCATATTTGAAAGAGGTTAAATTCAAAGGGCCAGTGCAGTCTGCTAAGGAGAAGAGAAACAGTGGCTGAAAGATAGCTGTGCAGAATTTAAGAAAAAAAAATCCACTTGAGGTCAGATATAGGAAAATACCCAGGATATATATCCAGGAATAGTTAAGTGTAACTTCAAGGCAAGAACACCTAAAGGGCGCTTCTGAGGAAAGACTAGGGAAGGAATAGAGTTTGCTAATCAGAGAGAGAGAGGTTTCTGGAGAAGGAGAGGGAGTGAGAGATTGTGTCAGAGTTAGAGGCATCTGCCTGGCATTGTGAGTCCAGGTGATAACAGGTGATAGCAAAGAAAGGCTGGATTCCCAGGAAAGTCTGAGGGAAAGAGTTTTGTAGGACATGATAAGCCATCTCTGAGATGTTCTGCTCTCAACAGGGTCTAAAGTGATCTAATGACCTAGCCAACCCCCTCCCTAAGCACAACTGTTTGTCCTCCACGGCCCTTGTCTTGGCGAAGGGTGCCATCTTGGATGTTGTTGCTCAAGCCAGGAATCCAGGGTCATATCAGAACGGATGTTTCTCATACACATATCTGGTCTTGCTCTTTCCACTTCCAAAATATTTCAACATTTTAATTCGCTGCATTCCGACTTCTTGCAACCTAATTCAAACCATCATTTTCTCCCACCAGATCACACTCAGCTAGCCTTTTGCTCTCTACAGATCCATTATTACTGACATTGCAGCCAATGTGGTATTTTAAAAGTTAAATTTTGATCATTTTACTCTCTTGATTAAAACTATGCAATTGTTTCTCTCTCTCCTTAAGAGAAAATCCAAACTCTTGAAGTGGCTTACAAGGCAATGCATCAGGTCATTTTGCAGAAACATCGTCTTTTTTTTTTTTTTTAATGTTTATTTATTTTTGAGAGGGGGTGAGAGGCAGAGAGAGAGGGAGACACAAAATCATCCGAAACAGGCTCCAGGCTCTGAGCTGTCACCACAGAGCCCGACGTGGGTCTGGAAGTCATTAGCTATGAGATCATGACCTGAGCCGAAGTCAGACAGACGCTTAACCGACTGAGCCACCCAGGCGCCTCTTAACCTATCTTCCCTTCCACAGTCTCTGTTCCAGCTGCACTGGCCTTCACTTACTTTCCCCAGATCGCCCTGCGTGTCATACTCAGGATTTTCATAAACACTTCCCTGTTCCTGGAACACGCTCTCCGTCCCTCTTTAGTGAGGTTACCAGATTTAGGAAAACATATAGGATATTCAATTGAATTTGCATTTCCGAAAAATAGCAAATCATTTTTTGAGTGTAAGCATGTCCTATGCAATATCTAGGTAGCTTATATTTTATCTGGCACCCCCATGTCTTAGTGTTTCCAATTCCTCACCTTTCAAATCTCAGCTTAAATGTTACTTCCTCCCTAGTCTGTTCAGATTAACTTAGGTTTCACTTCTTACACAATCTCATAATATGCAACACGGATATTTATTTAATATTTGTCTTTATCATTAGATCACAGGCTCCATGATTTAAAAATGTTTGGTAAAAAATGACATAAAATGAAATAAAATAAAAATTAAAAAACTAACGTTTGCCCTGGCAAATATCTAAGACAATATTGACACAAGATAGGAACTCAATAAATATTTTGGAATGAACATTTAGCAAATAATAACAAAGCCTGGGCCATAAGGAGTATTACCCATGCAATAGATAATCAGGTAATCTGTGCTTACATTTCAGTCTTAATAAACATCAATTGAGTCATCCTAGGTAAATCTGTATTTGTTCAACAGAAAATTGAAATGATAACACCCTAATTACGGGGCTGTCGTGAGAATTAAATGTGAAAGTACATAATAAATGTTCAAACAAACGTATCGCTTTTTTCTTTCCTTACTCTCAAACTTAAAGAATCTTCATCTCTGTAAGTTCTTTGAAAGTCCCTTCTGATGCAAACTGCTTCACGATGCAGGAATCAATCACTGAGTACATGTCCTCTCTTTCCCTCTCATTCTGTTGACACAGATCGGGGCTCTCCTAACTCACGGGTATCTTCTGTGCCACAAGTTTGCTGTGGTAAACACATATGAGGAAGTGAGAATTTGGCCCTATGGGGTCCGCATACCTAAAATTGCTTTATGTCTTTTGCTTTTGCTTTAGTCACTCTTCATGCTCTGTTGTGTGAGGCTCAGATTTCCTCAAACCTTCCTATATAGCATATCGAGGGAAATCTACTCTACTCTGCGGTCTCGAAATTTCCTCCGTGTCCCAAGTTCATAGGTAACTGGCACTGGAGTACTGCTTACTCAACTTCTCGAGATCCTTCCCTTCAATTCCAGGTCTTCCATGAGCCCAAGGAACAGTGTGAGGGCAGGGCAGATGGAATGAAAATAGAAACTGTTGTGTCAGGCTCCCTATTCTGTGCCTCCTATAGGAGTGATAGACTTCAAGAATTGGTTGTTTCAATTTTTACTCATCCATCAGGTGGTCACAGAGGAAGAGAACAGAGCACCTGAATTACTAATTTAACAAAAACAAATTCCACACAACCATCTTGCTACCTCTCTTCTGTTCTTTCCCCTTCTCCCTTCCTCGCTTTCCTTCTTAGTTCCACTATTAAATCCTTCTTCCTTTCTTCTTATCTCCCCTCCCATTTTTCCACATCCCATCATCTATCTCTCCCCTCTCTCTTTCCGTATCCTCTTTCCTGTTTTTCCCTTCTTTCCATATTATAAGAAAATCAATGCCTTTATTTCAGACTCGGTATTGCTTTTTAAATAAAATACCCAATGCAAAAAAAAAAATCCATGTATTTCTAGATCTAACAGATAGTAGATGAACTTCCCAGCCTAAAACTGTGCTGAGCCCAGCCCTGAGAGTCACTGCAGCCCCTTTTCTGTCAACGGCAGCCTAGCTTTCTGCTCTGTAGCTGTGCTCCTGGAATCTGTTAGCTGTTAGCCTAACACGACTATGCTGGAAGCCATGCCAAGAAACATTACTCAAGAGTAGGCCAATTCAACCTAAAGTGCAAGATGCAAGAGTAGCCCTGCCAAGCGATGAAAACTGGTATCCAGCGATTCCCAATCCTTTTCACCCAAACACTGGTTGAAAAATCTTAGTGCATTGTGAAATATATATGATAAGATAGATGAAAAACGAACTTGTCTTAAATGAATACATAGCGTGTGTGTACGTGCATATGTGCGTGTGTGTATATGAGCGTCTGTGTGTGTACCTGAGTGTCTGTGTGTGTATGTGGCCAAATGAGTATTGCACTCTCTTTGGCTTTAAACTATTCCCGCACTTCCCCACTGTGACAGGTGCTTTATTAATTTGCATCTAAAACCCGGCACAGCTGGGGCTAACACATGCATTTCCTCCACCTGCAAGAGCAGCCTGGAGAGATGCAGGAGGGAGGGCAGCAATTTTCTGAGGCTGTGATATCATCACTGAATGCCCAGTAATACTGCAAGGAGAAGGCTGTATGCGAAATAGGCAGCAGCCTCTATATAAAATAGAATGATCCCAGCGATAACCAGGCAGATTAATAAATCGCTTTTACAACAGAAACACAGGAACATGGGAACGGAGGTCAGCATTTTGATGCCCTCAAGATATGCTGAAAATGAGAAAAACGGCAAGTAATTTTGTAAGCTCTTATCATGGAAATCAGATTTGACCAGGGAATGGTTCATGGTCTCAGACTGAGGCCATCTGATTTCTTCTTTCTTTATTGCAGTCTTCTCTTTGAACTTTCGTTTTAAAAAGCAGGGTTACTTGTGGAGGCATCTCCTTTCAATCATTTGTAGGGTTTTCAAGCCTGATACCTTGTTTGGAATATGCAAATACAGGGATATATTACATGTACTATGTTTAGTCAGAAAAGATGGACATACCTACCCCAAGGTCACATATTCCCATAGCTTCAGAAAGTTTGCCATTAGTTTTTTTTTTTTTTTCCTCAGAAACTTAAAAAAAAATTAAAGGAATTCCATTTCAGAAATTACTCCTGCTATTTAAGATACTCCCTTTTTATCAAAGTTCCCGGCAAGAAACAGAAAACACCTTAAGAATTTTAAACAAGATGGAACAGTATAGAGAGGAATACAGTACAAAGAGGGGGGTGTTTACAAAATAGGAAGAAGGGCCAAAGGAGAGGACCATAAGCAGGACCCATAGGGATGACTTCTAGAAAAATTCAGGATGGACTCATTGAGAAAATCACTTCTGAGGTCGTGACTGAAGCCAAGTCAGAATCTAAAATCTAAAATCGGTGTCTGCCACTCAGGATAGAGAAGCCACACAACTTCCTCTACACACTGGAAGCTGGAGCTGCGCTAAGAAATATAATGAGAGGCTGGTTTGTAATTTCAAATTTTCTAGGAGCATCACTTTTGAAGAGGTAAGATGAAACAGCTAAATTAATGTTAACCTGTTTTATTTAACCAAAATTGAAGCACTTCAAAATATAAGCCTTATGAAAATGTGTGGAGGGGCACCTGGGTGGCTCAGTCGGTTAAGCTTCTGAGTTTGGCTCAGGTCATGATCTCGCAGTTGGTAAGTTTGAGCCCCATGTCGGGCTCTGTGCCCACAGCTTGGAGGCTGGAGCCTGCTTCGGATTCTCTGCCTCCCTTTCACATGCTCTGTCTCCCCCACTCATGCTCTGTCTCTCTCTCCCAAAAATAAACATTGAAAAAAAAATGTGTGGAATACTTGCTCTCTTTTCCTCACTCATTTGTTTTTTGTCTTTTTTGTTTTTGTTTTTGTTTTGTTTTGTACAAAGACTTCCAGGTTCTCTGTGTATTTTACAGTTACAGAACATCTTCATTTGGACTAGCCTCAATTTGAGTGCTCAGCAGCCACTTGGGGCCAGAGACTACATACTGAGCAGTGCAGCCTGGGAGAGCTTGCTGCTTCACTGCTGCAGAGAAATCTTTTGTTTTCCCCATGCATTTCTAAGCAGAAGCAGACAAAATGTGACGGGATGATAGCTTCAACCTCAGTACTGCCTTCCACATCTCCTGCCGTGCCTGTGAATGGCAGGTCTAATTTGCCTCCAGAACCTTTCCTTCAAAGGAATCGGGAAAACGTGTTCCTTCTGTTTGTTTTGATTTCTAAACTCCTCAGTGAGAATGGTGAAATGAAGTTGGAATAAACCAACCTACGGTGTGCAGTGGTTCTTCGGAAAACGGGGAAGAACAATTCCCTGGGAATCTATGCATCTCATTTCTGTCGCCCTCCAAACGATTTAGGATATGTTGCTTTAACAAACCCCACTAGTTTGGGGTGCCTGGGGGGCTCAGTTGGTGAAGCATCTGACATCTGCTCAGGTCACGATCTCATGGTTTGTGAGTTCAAGCCCCGCATCTGGCTTTGTGCCTTTGGATCCTCTGTCTCCCTCTGTCTCTGCTCCTGCTCCTGCTCCTGCTACTTCTCCCTGTCTCTCTCTCTGAAAAATAAAGAAACATTAAAAAAAAAACAAAGACTTGCAAAAAGACAAAGAAAAGCCACCAGTTTATTTACCTTCTGTTCTGGAGCACACGTCATGAACCGAGACATGTCTCATAACGTTTATTGTGTTTTTATAAGCAGGAACACAATGGCGTATTTTTGCAATTATTTCCTGTAACTTAGTTTGCCCTAACGTTACCCCCAAGATGCAGTTGTGGAGATTCCGGTCACAGCTCAGCAGAAGGGCTTTCCTGGTTATTTTTTTTTTTTAATTTTTTTTAAACGTTTATTTATTTTGAGAGACATAGAGACAGAGTATGAGCAGGGGAAGGGCAGAGAGAGGGGGAGACACAGAATCTGAAGCAGGCTCCAGGCTCTGAGCTGTCAGCACAGAGCCCAACGCGAGGCTTGAACTCACAGATCGTGAGATCATGACCTGAGCTGAAGTCCGCCGCTTAACCGACTGAGCCACCCAGGCGCCCCTTTCCTGGTTATTTTCTTAGGATCCCTACACAAAAGGGCATCGGCATGAAAAGTAAATCCGTTTTTAAGTGTTTAGATCCTTTACAGCATGGACACATTCTTGGAAATTGCATGCGTCTGAGTGGTAATTCCACCTGACTTTGTAGCCAGCTCATGAAAATGCACGGTAGCAATGGAGAAACGAGGAAATAAGATGCAGGCTTCTGGGAAAGATTCATATTGTGAGAAGAGAGGAGCTCTTAGGGATTATTTATAACAACAGTAATGAAATGTTAGTGAAGTTTAGGGCACATTTTGTGAGAAAAATATAGTACTTTAGTAAAGGAGTCTATAGTTCCATCTGCCCAAAACCCGATCGATGAGACATTACACCCTGCGTCTCTACTCCCACACTCAGCGCTTCAATTTATCGCCTCTGCTCAGGGCAAGCATGAGCTGGTAGCTCGAAAACCTGGGTAATTTGTTCCGTTTAGACACCCAGAGTTTAATACAAATCGAGGCTTGTCTCCAAGTCATAAAGAGGGACTTCAGATCATCTGGCACCGTCTTCTACCTTGGCGTGTCCTACGTCGACGTCTTTGGTAAACACTCAAGTTCATCTACGATTTGTTCAAGCGAGTCCACGCTGGTTTTAAAAAACATTAAACTGACGCTTAAAGCCAAATGAATCAGATATTTGAAACGAGCTCGTGCTAGGCAAGGGAAGGAGTCATTGGCAGCACTTCTCTCCCAGAAAAGTGACATTTCCAAGATATCTTCATAGGCTCAGGTACGGTCTTTGCAGAGAGACGTTTCCTAGGACTTTTTGCAATTTGCACTTCCAGGTGGGTGGACTATCAAATCGATGTCTTTAACTTGACTTCTATTTTAAAATTCTCTTCTTACATTCCAGATTCATCTTTCCAACGGATTTGGTGATAATCTCCAGACAGTTTCTGGCAGACAAAACTGCAAAATCCAAAATTATTCTTTCCCTTGTAGCCAATGCAATCCTCCGGGTTCACTGGTTTTGTGTATTAAGATCACATTGAAATACTTATCGCCCTGCCTGTGTTGAAACCACTTAATAATCTTAAATTCTTTCTCCCCCTTCCTTTATGCTGAATTATTAGCTTAATCCAGTAAATTATTTTTATTTTTATTTATTTATTTATTTAATTTTTTTAACGTTTATTTATTTTTGAGACAAAGAGACAGAGCATGAGCAGGAGAAGGGCAGAGAGAGAGGGAGACACAGAATCCGAAGCAGGCTCCAGGCTCTGAGTTGTCAGCACAGAGCCCGACGTGGGGCTCGAACTCACAGACCGCGAGATCATGACGTGAGCCGAAGTCAGCGGCTTAACCGACTGAGCCACCCAGGAGCCTCCAGCTAAAAGAGGAGCTTTTAATAACCTAAAATTATTTTTAGTCCGGTAAATTACTTTTAGATATTGTAGTCACATCAATTTTTCTTTCCTTTATGAAAGTTACCATCCTAACCCACACATTTTTGTCATTAAGAAAATCATACAGTAATTTTTTTTCTGTCAAATGTACAGTTCTACAAACTCTAGCACATATAAAGATTTGTGTCAACACCATTATAATCAGAATTCGGAACAATCCCCTCACCCCCAAAAATCCCTTTATGCAATTTCTTAGGGATCATACTCCACCAGTTTGGGGCATCTGAGGGGCTCAGTTGGTGAAGCATCTGAAGCATTTCTAACCCCTGAGAACTACTTATCTGTTTTCTATCCAAAGTTTTGTCTTCTTTAGAATGCCATTTAAAAGAATTCTACAATATGCAATCCTTTGAAACTGGCTTCCTTCACTCAGCATAATGCCTTTGAGATCCATGCAAGTTGTAGCAAGTATCATCCATTTCTTTCTTTCTAGTGCTGAGTAGTATTTCACTGAATGGATGTACCCCTATTTGCTTTATTATCTTCCAAAATACATGAGCTTTTTCCACTCTGCCCAAGGACCCTTACAATGCATCTCCACCTGGTGGCATGGTTCCCTTGACTCTCTGACTTGAACAGTTTCGATCAGAAAGACTGTGCTCAGTAATGTCATTATATAATGTAAACACATCCCTTTCCTTTTTATAAGGTTTCTTCCAGTTTAAAAAATAACTTGCCCCTTAATCTCTATTCTACTAAAATCTAACTCAGTTGTTAAGACCAATTACCAGAAATCTTTTTCTGAATCTTTTTTTTCCCTCTTTAATGTTTACTTATTTTTGAGAGAGAGACTGAGCGCATGAGTTGGGGAGGGGCAGAGAGAGAAGGAGACACAGAATCCGAAGCAGGCTCCAGGATCTGAGCTGTCAGGACAGAGCCCAACATGGGGATTGAACTCACGTACTGTGACATCATGACCTGAGCTGAAGTCGGACTCTCAACTGACTGAGCCACCCGGGTGTCCCCCTGAATCTTCTGAAGAGTTTGTCTCCCTGAAGACTTTATATAGTGCTTTGATAGTTTGATACTTATGTTGATTTATAGCCATGCTTGTCTTATAGATTGTACATGGATATAAGAGAAGAATCATAAAGTAAACGTGATGTCTGAGAGTAAATATTACAAACCAAGATATAATGGATCATTAGACACGCAAAATCCCTTTAACTAGAGTTTCCCAACGGGTTTCACAAAGTGGAGTCAAAGTACACCCAGTGTGTTTATTTAGCCTTCTGTAAAGCTACATTTACATTTACATTTACATGTTCTGATGTCTCTTCTTTGAGGGATTTCTACTTCAATATCCATTTGAATACCTTCTCATAGGAGAAGTTCTGTGCCTTATTAATGAGATAGGTCCTATCTTTGGTCTAAGGTTCAGTTATATCCTCACTGGAAAATATGTCTCTAACTCCTAGAATTTGAATCCATTAAAATCTAATTTGTAGGTCTAATTACATTTTCTTCCTTTCTGTATTAGTTTGCTAGTACTGCCGTAACAAAATATCATACACTAAGTGATTTAAACAACAGAAATTTATTTTTTTATAGTTCTGGAGGCTAGATGTCCAAGATCAAGATGTTGACACATTTGGTTTCTTCTGAGGCCTCTCTCCTTGCCGTATAGAAAGCCACCTTCTTCTTTCTGTGTCCTCACATATTCTTTCCTCTGTGTCCTCACATATTCTTTCCTCTGTGTCCTCACAGCCCTGGTATTTTTCTCTGTGTTTATTCCTCCTCTTATAAGGACATGAGTCAGACTGGATCAGGGTCCACCCTAAGGCCTCATTTTAATTTAATTTACCTATTTAAAGCCCCTCTGTCCAAATACAATTACATTCAGAGGTCCTGGGAGTTAGAGAAAAGAGATATAATCCAGCCTACAACACTTACTTACCAAGCAATTTCTTGAGAACTTGTCTTCCTATATAACTTACTTATGGGGGAAAATAGATTGGTCAGATTCACTCAATTACAGAGACTTGACAGATATATTTCTTATGACAAATTAATAAATTGACCTTCTAGAGAGTCTCCTGTGAGCTTCGGTTACATAAATCAGCATTTTCTTGCCAATCAACTCTGGAACTTCTATAAAATAAAATTTTTGAATTGTTACAGCAGATGCTAGAACCAGAACTGTGGTAAATGCTGGAAGATAAATGCTTGTTCAGGGAATCTGTTTTGGAAGGCAGCCCACCTTCCCCAGTTATAGTCCTTTGCATTGACTCATACTGTGTAAGTTTCCATTTGAGAATTGTAGTCTTAGTCCACCTAGACATTTAAACTTGAGCAAGTTATTTTATTTCATTGATTATAAAGCAAACATTTTTCATATTTACCATATTTCTAATTAGATGTAAGAACTATTAAGTGGTATTTCATGGTTCATTGACTTTTTCCTAATTTATATATAAAATTAATGATGCAATTTAAAATTTAAAGCATCTTTTTTAAAGTTTATTTTGAGAGAGAGAAAGAGAGCAGAGAAGGTGGAGAGAGAGAGAGAGAGAGAGAGAGAGAGAGAGAGAGAGTGTCCCAAGCAGGTTCTGCAGTGTCAGCACAGAGCCTGATGTGGTGCCTAATCTCATGAACCTATGAGATCATGACCTAAGTTGAAACCAAGAGTCAGATGCTTAACTGACTTAAGCCACCCAGGAACCACTAATATTTATAGCATCTTAAGTTTGGTGAAATAAGATACCTCTTCTTCAGTGCCCTTTTCAGAATGGGGAAAATAAAAGTATCGACCTCCTTGTATTCTGAGAATGAAATAAGTAATCCATTGCTTAGTATAGGGCTTGGTGTGTGATGTGCACTCAAGAAATGTCATTTTTATAATACAAATTTCTTGAGAAAATTTCTTTTTCTTGTACAAAGTCTCATGCACAGAGAATGAATAACAAATATTTATTTTCTCGAAAAGAAATTAGGATTCCTAATCATAGGAATTAGGATTGACTTTTTTCAATGACAACAACCTATAAACACAGAGAAATGGTTTGTTTATGAAAGTCCATTTCCTCTGATCCAGAATCTGTCAGCCAGAGGGAGAAAATGAGGATCAACACTTACTACCTTGATTAGGTGCTCAAAGACTAATCCCAGATACCTACTTATTTCTCTGTCATGATAAGACTTTGTAGCCCAATGGATATAAAAAGATAGGGCAATAAAACATGAATTTGATGATAGCCCTTTGGTGCTCTGAGGAATTCTCTTCAGGATATCTTGTTCTTGGAGGAAAGGAATTGAAATAGTGCTAAGTTTGCAAAAATTTAGTCTTTCACTAATTCTCCTGAATTCAGGTTTGAGAGCTATAAAGGCTAGGAAGCAAACGGAAACTTTTTTCTGAAGATGGCCAACAGGGATGTGAGCAAAGTGAGTACTGGATTCTTCAAAGGTGGGGAGTTCACTATCTCTTTGTCTGAAGTTTGGAAATCAAAGGAAGTTCCATGTCCAGGTGGAATGGGAGGTGGCTGAGGGCTGGGAGGAAGCAGAGATGAGTAGCTGCTATCTCCATGGTGGCACAGAAACCAGGGTCATGCAGCAAAGGTACTCCCAAATTGGTGAAATGGTGTTAAGAAAATATTTACTAGGTTTATAAGTAATTAAGAAAAGTCTCAGCAACATCCTTCTCTGTCTGGAGCTCAGATAAATTTAAAGTGATATTTCCCATTTACTCATCTGTAAAGAAATAGACTTTTCTGTATTTCGATATTTTCTTCTGTCATTAGCAATTCTCCTATTGGTCATTAGCTTGAAGCTTAATGAAAAGCTAAGGGTTTTATTAATAATAATTTCCTAATGGATTCTACTCATAATCCTGTACTTATAGGTTTTATCCTTTTGCTGTTGACCTGAAGAAAAGCATTCTTGCTGAACCATTTCTTGGTAGTCATGACGCCAAAGAATGACAAAGAAAGGCAGATGATACTGAACTTCTGTCTTTGAATTATTTACATATTCCTATAACCCAGGTTCTCCAATTGTCCTGATTCATTAGTTCCCAACAAACAAGGTTGATGTAGACTTATTTAGCACTGGTTGGACCCTTGCTAAACATATAATGTCTGTTTATGCATAAGATTAAAAAAACACATTTTGGTGAAGCAATTTCTGGATTTAAAATAATGCACTGTGTTCTCATATTTGATCTGGTCCTAAAAATAAATGAGCGAAGTGACTTTGCAAACCAATATAAAATAACTTTTATCTAAGAAAATTGTCTACTGATCCCAATAAAATAAAATTCTCCTAAGGGCGTATCAGGATCAGGAGCTCAGAGTGCTATAACAAATTACCATAGACTGGGAGGCTTAACAACAAACACTTATTTCTCATGGTTCTAGAAGCTGGTTAGTCCAAGACCCAGGTACTGACAGATCCAGTATTTGGAGATGGCCCACTTTCTGGCTTGTAGACAGCCTCCTTTTTGCTGTGGGCTTACATGGTAGAGAGAGAGCTCTGGCATCTCTAATTTTTCTTATAATGACATTAATCCCGTTATGAGGACCCCACCTTCACGACCTCATCAAAATCTATGTTCCAAAGGCTCCATCTCCAAATACCATCATATTGGGGATTAGGCTTTCAACGTGTGAATTTTGTGGGGATACAAGCATGCTGTCCATAACAGAGGGACCTCAACTTGTAGTTTGCCTGTGGTTAAGGCATGTTTTTAAAACCTCTGTTATATTTATTACAAAATACCTCTGTTTCAGCCGTGGCCTTCTCCCAGGTTCCTGGCCTCTGAAGGAAGAGAGAAACACATAACTGACTGTGATGCGCCTCACCATGTTCTACTCGGCAATCTTTTCTCCTGTATCTCAGTTTATCTCATTGTCTTTGCAAATTATTGTCACAAACACTACAATATAGTTATTAGTAGTGATAATAAGCTACAAAAAGTGAGAGGCCCTCCACAAAGAAAGGATTGAGATCTCGAAGGTAATATAAGAATATTTTTCTTGGACATCCATGGAAGATGGTGGAGTAGGAGGATTCGAGGCTTACCTCCTCCCCTGGTTACAACAAGATAACACTCAAATTGGTGTAAAGAACCCAGAAAACCACCCGAAGACCGACCAAACAGACTCTCCATAGCTACATGTAGAGACGAGGTCACTGAAGAGGGCCAAAAGGGTGGAGATGTGGTCAGGAGCCAACTGACCTGCAGGCCTGTGCAGAGGAGGGAGGGATGCCGCTGGCACAATGAGAAGAGAGGAGCAGACCCCATGCCAGGCATCCCAGCTACATGGAATCTGCACGGAGGAAGACAAATCCCCATAACATTTGGCTTTGAAAACTAGAGGGGCCTAACTTTGTGAGTTCTTACAATCAGTGGGGATTTATACCTGGAACTTTAATAATTGGCCAGCTCAGCTCTGGGAGAGCCTGAGGGTGAGAGGAAACTGAGACTCTGCTCTTAAAGAGACGACAGAACAAATATTCCTTCTGTTTGTAGAATAGAAGCAGCACTTTGAAAACTGCCTGGAGTATACTGGAGGGAGATCTGTTTACTAATCTAGGAGAATGTGATGGAGGGGCAGGGGTCTTTGGGAGACTTCAACAATAACAAAGGAGTTTGTGTCCACCATTCCTCAGCTCCACCCCCCAACCCAGATACAGGGACAACTGCTGGAACCCGCCCAGTAAGAACACTTTCCATTTAGCTGGATAACAGCGTACCCTGCCTCACACTCTTCTGCAGATATATCCCTTCCATCTGGGCCTGGACAAGAGTTTTCCCTAGGAAGATCTCCTCCCACAAGAGACTAGGACAAACCTTACTAACACCACATGCCTCATCCCTGATAGAGAATTTAAAGTAATGGTCATAAAGACACTCATTGGACTTGGGAAAAGACTGGAGGACATCAGTGAGATATTCAACAAGGAGATAGGAAACATAAAAAAGGACCAATGAGAGATGAAGAACTCAATAACTGAAATTAAAAATCCTAGATGGAATAAACACTGTATTAGAGGAAGCAGAAAAGATCAGTGACATGGAAGACAGAATAATGGAAACCAATCAAGCGGACAGGAGAGAGAAAAAAGAATCATAAAAAGTGAAAATAGATTAAGGGAACTCAGTGACACCATCAAGCATAATAATATTTGCACTATAGGAATCCCAGTAGGAGAAGAAAGAGAAAATAGACAGAAAACTTTTTAATGAGTTAATAGCTGAAAACCTCCCAAATGTGGAAAAGGAAACAGAAATCCAGATCCAGGCACAAAGAACCTCCAACAAAATCAACCGGAGGAGGCCTACAGCAAGACACAGGGTAATTAAAATGGTAAAAGTAGCGTTCAAGAGAGAATGTTAAAAGCAGCAGGAGAAAAGAAAACAGTTGCATACAAGGGAAACCCCATAAGGCTATAAATTGGTTTTTCAGCAGAAACTTTGCAGGCCAGAGGGAGTGGCAGGGTATATTCAAACTGCCGAAAGATGAAAAACTTGCAGCCACTCTATCCAATAAGCCTATTATTCAGAATAGGAGAGATAAAAAGTTTCCCATAGAAACAAACATTAAAGGAATTCGTCACCACAAAACCAGCCTTAAAGAAATATATAAAGAGACTCATGGAGTGGAAAGGAAACACCATAAGCAGGAATAAGAAAAGTAGGAAGCAAAAAAACAAACAACAACAACAACAACAAAACACAACAGTAAAATTCAGTTTATCTATAAAAATTAGTAAAAGAGTCCATAAAAGATGCAAATTGTGAAACCATATACCTAAAATGTGGGAGGAATGGCATAAAAATCCAGTGCTTTTAGAATTGGTTCGAACTTAAGTGATCATCAACTTAATATAGACTGTTATATGCGTATCATGTTATATATAAACTTAGTGGTAATCACAATTCAAAAAACAGTAATAGAAATGCAAAAATAAAGAGAAAGTAATCCAAGTATATCACTAAAGAAAGCCAGCACACCATCAGAGAAGAGAGCAAGAGAAGAAAGGGATAGAAAAGAACTTAAAAACAACCATAAAACAAGTAACAAGGTGGTAATGTGTACATAGCAATCAATAATTATTTTGAATATAAATGGACTATGTACCAATCAAATACATAGAGTGACAAAATGGATAAAAAGTAAGACCCATCTATGATATGGGTCCAGAGACTAATTTCAGACCTCAAACACATGTAGATTGAAAGTGAAAGGTTAGAAAAAGCATTTATCATGCAAATAGAAGTGAAAAGAAAGCTGGAGTAGCAATATTATATCGAACAAAATAAATTTTAAAACAAAGAGTATAAAAACAGACAAGGATACTATACAATCATAAAAGAATACTCCAACAAGAAGATAGAACATTTGAAGTATTTATGCATCCAACCTGGGAGCACCCAAACACATAAAGCAGCTAGTAACAAACAAAAGAAGTAATATTGATAGTAACGCAATAATAAGAGGAGACTTTAACACCCCACTTGTTTCAATGGAAACATAAAATCAAGAAGGTAACAGTGGCTTTGAATGACACATTGGATCAGAAGGATATAACACGTATCTTCAAACATTTCATCCTAAAACAGCAGAATACACCTGGAACATTTTCCACAATAGATCACGTATTAGGCCACATAACAAGTCTCAACAAATTCAAACAGATGAAGTCATACCATGCATGTTTTCTGATCTCAACACTATGAAACTAGAAAAAATTTGGAAAGAACACAAATTCATGGGGGTTAAGTAACATGCCGCTAAACAATCAAATGTTGACTAAGGAATCAAAGAAGTTAAAAAAAAATACATGGAGACAAATGAAAATGAAACCACAACTTTCTAAAATCTTTACAATGCATCAACAGCTGTTCTAAGAAAGAAGCTTACAGCAATACAGGACTGAATTAAGAAGCAAGAAAACTATTAAACACACTACCTAACCTAATACCTAAAGGAACAACAAAAAGAGAACCAACAAAACCCAAACCTGAAAGGAAATAATAAATGTAGGAGCAGAAATAAATGACAGAAACTAAAAGCAATAGAACAGATCAATGCAATGAGGAGTTGGCTCTTTAAAAAGGTCAACAAAATTGACGAACCTTTAGCGTGACACATCAAAAGAGAGAGGGAGAGAGGCAGCTCAAATAACAAAATCAGAAATGAAAGAGAAATAACAACTGATACCACAAATATACACAGGCTTGTAAGAGAACATTATGAAAAATCATACCCCCAAAAATGGAATAATCTAGAAGAAATGTAAAAATTCCTGGAAATATATAACCTCCTAAAATTGAATTAGGAAGAAGCAGAAAATTTGAATGGATCGATTATCAGTAATCAAAAATTTCCCAACAAACAAAAGTTCAGGACCAGATGACTTCATAGGTGAACTCTACCAAGTATTTAGAGAATAATTAATACCTATTCTTCTCAAAGTATTCCAAAAAATAGGAAGGAAATCTTCCAAATTCATTTTATAAGTCCAGCATTATCTTGACACCAAAATCAGATAAAGACACCACAAAATAAGAGGACTACAGGATAATATCTCTGATGAACATAGATGCAAAAATTCTCAACACAATATCAGCAAACTGAATCTAACAATATATTGAAAAATTCATTCACCACAATCAAATAGGATTTATTCCTAGGATGCGAGTGTCAACCAATATTCACAAATCAATCACTGTGATATATCACACAAACAAGAGTAAGGATAAAAACCATATGATCACTTTGATAGATGCAGAAAAAACATCTGACAAAGTACAGTATCCATTCGTGATAAAATACCTCAATAAAGAAGTTTCAGTTTTTAAAGTTTATTTATTTATTTTGAGAGAGAGAGAATGAAAGAAAGATCATAGTAGGGGGTGGGGCAGAGAAGAGAGAGAGAGAGAGAGAGAGAATCTGAAGCAGGCTCTGCTCTGTCAGCACAGAGCCCAATGTGGGGCTCGAACCCACAAACTGTGAGATCATGACCTGAGCCAAAATCGTGAGTCAGTACCTCAACATAATAGAGCCATACATGAACAACCCACAGCTAATATCATCCTTAATGGGAATAAATAGAGAGCATTTCCCCTAAGATCAGGAACAAACAAGTTTAGTTAACATAAAACTAAAAGTTCTAGCTGTGGTGGGGCACCTGGGTGGCTCAGTTGTTTAAACATCCTACGTCAGCTCAGGTCATGATCTCACAGCTACTGAGTTTGAGCCCACAACAGGCTCTCTGCTGTCAGCACAGCAGCATCATATCCTCTGTCCCCTCTCTCTATCCGTCCCTCATTCATGCTCTATCTCAAAAATGAACATTAAACGTTCTAGCCGCAGCAATCAGACAACAAAAAGAAATTAAAAAACAACGACAACAAATTATTAAGGAATATGTAAAATGTTCACTAACTACAGATGACGTGATACTGTATATAGAAAACCCTAAGGAGAAATTAAGAAAACAGTCCCATTTACAACCATACCCAAAACTATAAAACATCTAGGAATAAACTTAACCAAAGAGGTGAAATACATGTATTCTAAAAACTATAAAACAGGGGCACCTGGGTGGCTCAGTCGGTTAAACGTCCAACTTCGGCTCAGGTCATGATCTCATGGTTTGTGAGTTCGAACCCTGCATCGGGCTCTGTGCTGACAGCTCAGAGCCTGGAGCCTGCTTTAGATTCTGTGTCTCCCTTTCTCCCTGTCCCTTCCCCATTCACACTCTGTCTCTCTCTCTCTCAAAAATAAACATTAAAAAAAATTAAAACAGGGGCGCCTGGGTGGCTCAGTTGGTTAAGCGGCCAACTTCAGCTCAGGTCATGATCTCACGGTCTGTGAGTTCGAGCCCCGCGTCGGGCTCTGTGCTGACAGCTCAGAGCCTGGAGCTTGCTTCGGATTCTGTGTCTCCCTCTCTCTCTACTCCTCCACCTCTCATGCTCTGTCTCAGTCTCTCAGAAATAAATAAACGTTAAAAAAATTTCTAAAAAAAATTAAAACAAAATTAAAACAAAACAAAAACTATAAAACATTGATGAAAAAAATGAAGAAGACACAAATGAATAGATATTCAATGTTCATGAAGTGAGAGAACAAGTATTAATAAAATGTCCATACTACCCAAAGCAATCTATGGATTTAATGCAATTCCTATCAAAATACCAATAGCATTTTCCACAGAACTAAAATAATTAACAATCCTAAAATTGTATGGAACCACAAAAGATACTGAGTAGCCATAACAATCTTGTAAAAGAAGAACAAAGTTAGAGCTCTCATCATCTCAGATTTCAGTTTATACTACAAACCTGTAGTAATCAAAACAGTATGGTACTGGCACAAAAATAGACACATAGATCAATGGAACAGAGTAGAGGGCCCAGAAATAAATCCATGACTATGTAATCAGTTATTCTTTGACAAAGGAGGCAGTAATATACAATGGGAAAAAGTTTCTTCAACAAACAGGTGTCTGGAAAACTGGACAACTGCATGCAAAAGTATGAAACTGTACCACTTTCTTATACCATACACAAAAGTAAACTCAAAATAGATTAAGGACTTAAATGTGAGAACTGAAATGAATATAATCCTATAAGAGAGCACAGACAATAATTTCTCTGACATCAGCAGTAGCAAAGTTTTTTAGATATGTCTCACAAGGCAAGAGAAACAAAAGCAAAAATAAATTGTTAGGACTACATCAAAATAAAAATCTTCTGCGCAGCAAAGGAAACAATCAGTAGAACTAAAATGTCACCTATGGAATGGGAGAAGATCATTTCAAACGCTGTATCTAATAAAGGACTAGTATCCAAAATATATAAAGAACTTACAGAACTCAACACCCAAAAAGCAAATAATCCAAATAAAATGGGCATAAGATGGGGCGCCCAGGTGGCTGAGTTGGGTGAGTGTCCAACTCTTGATTTCAGCTCAGGTCATGATTCCAGCGTCATGGGACTGTGCCCCATGTTGTGCTCTGCACTGAGCAAGGAGTCTGCTTATGACTCTCTCTCTCTCTCTCTCTCTCTCTTCCCGCCCCTGCCCTTCTTCCCTGCTTGTATTCTCTATTTAAAAAAATGGATAAAAGACATAAACAGACATTTCTCCAAAAGAAATGTACAGATGGCCAACAGACACATGAAAAGATTCTCAATGTCATTCATCAACAGGAAAATTCAAATCAAAACCACAATGAGATACCAGCTTATACAAGTCAAAATGAGTTGAATCAAAAACATGAGAAATAACATATGTTGGTGAGGATATGGAGCAAAGGAACACTTGTGCACTGTTGATGGGAATTAAAACTAGGGCAGCCACTGTGGAAAACAGTCTGGAGTATTTTCAAAAAATTAAAAATGGAATGATTCTGTGATCTAGTAATTTCACCACTGGGCATTTATGTTAATAATTCAAAATTACTGATTGGAAAGAAATATATGGATCCCTATGTTTATTGCAGCATTATTTACAATAGCCAAAGTAATGGAAGCAACTCAAATGTCTATCTATAGAAAAATGAATAAAGACGAGGTAGTATATATCTACAATGGAATATTAGTCATAAAAAAGAATGAAATCTTGCCATTTGCAACAACATGGATGGCTCCTGAAGATATAATGCTAAGTGAAGTCAGTCAGAAAAAGAGAAATGCCATATTTTACATAAGAAATAAAAGAAATGAAGAAAAAAAAAAGAGAGAGAGACCCCAAAACAGACTCTTAATTATAGAGAACTAGTGGTTACCAGACGGACAATGGGTGGGGGGATGGGTGAAATAGGTGAAGGGGATTAAGAGTAAATTTATCATGATGAGCATTGAGTAATGTGTAGAATTGTTGAATCACTATTTGTTTACCTGAAAATGATCTAACACTGTATATTAATTATTCTCGAATTAAAATTTTAAAAGATGTGATTCTTTCCCCAACAACGTTACTTTTATTGAGTTGCCTACTGGTGGAAAGAACAGAGTTCATTTTTTTAAAATAAGCAAATCTTACTTCCAGCTAAGAATCTTATGAGGGAACAATGAAGCTGGAAGAAATTGTGGTCACACTTGTGTCCATAGGGTCACCTGAAAAATTTCGTCCCCTAAATTGCAGTCTCTATGACCCCAAAACTCTCCTCGGTGACACATGCTGCATGACACAAACCCCTTCCTGACCCCTGAGTCTTGCTCTTCCTCCAGGGTGGCTTTCAGGCTGGATCAGGGTTTCCAGCTTAGCGTTCTGCGTGACCCTATTTTGATCTCATCAAAATTATATTCAAATCATTGCTTAATTATAGGTGAGATACTTGTGTTCCGCCTTTGACATGAAAGCCAGTACCATGGAGAGGACTGTGTATCTTGAGGGGCTCATCACAGTATTATTGTTTGTCATATGATTTATATTCGATAGATATTTGTAGGAGAATGAATAAGTGAGCGCATAAAACATGAATGGAGAAATAGACACAGATGGTCATCCATTCAAAAAAACCCCACTAATTAAAAAAAATGATGAGGGGCGCCTGCGTGGTTCAATCGGTTAAGCATCCAACTTCAGCTCAGGTCATGATCTTGCAGTCTGTGAGTTCTAGCCCCACATCAGGCTCTGTGCTGACAGCCCAGAGCCTGGAGCCTGCTTCCGAGATTCTGTGTCTCCCTCTCTCTCTGCCCTTCCCTCTGCTCATGCTCTGTCTCTATGTCTCTCGAAAATAAATACATGTTAAAAAAAAAAAAGGAAAAAATTTTTAAAAAATGATGAAAAGTTTCAGAAATACAACAAATAGCTTGACCGAATTCTATTTAAAATACCGATACATTCCAGGGCTCCATTTTCTAATCTTTCCTTTCAAGGGACAGGCATAAATCTAGCCAAACAGTTTCTTTTTTAATTTATGTCCACACGTGAAGGTTAACTGCATCCTTTCCAGTTATGAGCAGTGGCCTCCTTGAGCCTCCGTTCTTTACAGCCGGGCCCATCTGGCAGCCGTAGTCCCGCCCAATTTACTCAGTGGGTCTGCTCCCGCTGCTAACCCCGCGGCAGCCTGTCTGTACTGCATCTCCCAGCTGTAAGTCACTCATAAAGATGAAGAAAAAACTCTTCCAATGAGATACGATTTGCCAACCAGTGATTTACAGTGATGTAATCGCAACCAAGATCGGGTCCCGGCAAACAGCCATTTAGAGTTTTTCTTCAACTTTAATTTATAACTACAACGATTGTCTTCAAATTTTTATTCTTGTGGGCCTTTTGGAAGAAAAACAACTCCTCTTCTTGAGGGTTTATTAATATTAAGCAAAAAGGCATTCAGCTGCCAAACAAGTCAGTTATTTGGACATTATAAAGGATAAATGATATTTGCCTTCCCATCCGAAGTTAATTTTGTAATTGACAGGTTTTTCCATATATTTTTTATGGTTTTATTAGCATTTTATAGCATGTTTTATATTTGAGAAAACTGCTTTACACTCATTTTAATTAGTTATTTCTCATATATGTATCAATTAGTTTCAGTAATGGAAAGAGTAAAGTCAAAAAGATTTTGAAAAGCAAGATGTCACATATGCATACAAATTAAAATTTAATGACTTCCATCTGGGGATTATTACCCACCATCGCAAGCCGTTTCAGAGAAAAATTGTATGAATGACAAATAGGCCTTGCTAGTTTTCCCATCTCTTCCAGAAGAGGGTGAAACGACTCAGTTTTTAAACATCTTAGATTGCTTATGAAAATTGGCATACTGGGCAACTATAAGGAGGCGGAAAGAAGAAATAAATGAAGTGAAATCTAATATGCACAGAGTCAGTGGCCAATGCGAAAATGAAACATTCATTTAATACTGAGTAACACAGGCTTTTGGAGTCTCTGACCGAGGTTTAATCTAGGCTTTACTGCTTACCAGTATGTGACAAAACACGCTAGTTAGTTTCCTCTAACCACGCTTTTCCCACATGCTTGATAGAGAGATCAATAATCATCTTGTAGGGTTGTTTTGAGGTTTGAACAAGCTCTTGTGAGAAGTGCTAGGCTCAGTCCCTGACACGTGGTATCATGTCTAACAGTGGAATAATGTTCCCTAACATTACTTGTATTAGTCATCCAAAGATTGTTTTTCTGTACTAAGTTATCATTGATCTCTATCCCTACTCCAACTTGATTTTTACCGAAGGCTATGAAACTGCACTGTTTGTAAATCGACAAATCATACTGTGACTTGATCACTATGGGTTCGAATCTAAGATTATTCACCTTTTACCGCTCATAAAAGGTGATATATCCCTTATCTGGAAGGAACTTTTGACCATTATTAAACTTTCTTTCCATGTCACCAAACTTGCCCCACGGAGGAGTATAAATACATTTACAACATATCTAAAGAGATATAAATAGGTACATGGAAAAGCTCCAAAACTTCCCCGCCTCCTAAAGTGAGCAGATGCTTCCTCTTATAATGGCAAGTGTTGTGTAGGACTTGTGAGGACCATCAGCAGTTAATGTGTTGTTGATGACATTCTGTGGACAAATTAAGCCAGGTTCTGTGTGGATGTCAAATAACCAATTCTTAGTAGCTCGAAGTTCTTCTAATTTCAGGATTTGTATGCTTTGCAATTCAACCAATAATTAAAAACCAGCATCAAATTAGAAACAGCAAGAACATTATTGTCCGGCTGGACTAGATTCCAGGTTGGACAGCATCACATCAATGTTTATTTCAGTTTTATTTTTGAATATTTATGCATATTTTCCAGGCCCATGAAATAGCCAAACTACCAATGTGTGTTATATTTTATGGAAACAAAACAGATGTTTTCATAAGACCCCTCAATATATCGTAAAGACGTCATCATATGTAATTTTTTTTTCATGTATTGTAACAGTTACAAGGGTAAGATGTAGCGATGAACCCAGCTAGGTAAATATCTATGACCTTGAATTTATTGTTATAGATATGTTTGGGTCACATGATTTTTTACTTCCTACTTATTGTTCAACTAGGAGTTCAGACAAAGCACAGAAATAATGTGAATTATTGTTACACTATAAATCGCAAAAGTCACTGAAAATAATGTGTAGAAACCGCATATACTGAGAACCCAAAAGTTAACTTAAATCCATCTACAGCCGACATGTATTTAATGTACTAGCACTGTTCTGGGTGCAGTGGAATCGGAAGAAGAGTAAACTGCTACACAAAAGTGTGTCTTTAAAACTGATAGAGGGGCGCCTGAGCTGCTCAGTTGGTTAAGCGTCTGACTCTTGATTTCGGCTCAGGTCATGATCTTATGGTTTGTGGGATGGAGTCTCGCATCGGGCTCTGCACTGACAGTGGGATTGGGATTCGCTCTGTTTCCCTCTGTCGGTTCCTCCCCCACTTGTGCTTTCTCTCTCAAAATAAATAAATAAACTTAAAAAAATAATAATAACACCGATGGAAAGGTGTCCCAAAGCAGGTCGCTAGACCGATTTTCTTCGTGATAACTAGTGACCGTTCACACGAGTTAGTGTCTATTGTTTACAGGCCTACACTAAGCCTTGCCTTCTCACTTGGCAGTTCTGGCTGGTGTTGATAGTGGTTTTGTCCACGAGCTTTCGGTCTCCTATTTGCCCCTATTTGCATTTGACAGCTACTTTCCTGCTATTCTTGTACATGGATCTCGCATGCCCAGCTCCATCCATCTCAAGAAGTTGGTTTTCCGGTTTTGCCAAGTCTCTTGGTATCCAGTCCCTGGCTGGACCTTGAGTTTCATTTGATTGGTCTCATCTTTACCTCGGCTGAGGGGCTTCATCCTTTTACGTGACTGTGACATGTCAAACTACTAAGGAGTTTGGAATTTAAATTGACTTAATATGCTGATTAGGAACGTCTAAATAATGTGTAAATACTGTTAAATTGCATGGCACAAATAACAATTATTGTAGGAATTTAAAGAGCTGTAGATGTGTGTATACACATATGTATTTATGCATTTATACACCATTTTTGGGTGTACTGTATTTATACACCATAGGCAGATCAATGAATTCATGTATAAGGGCACACACACAAAGAAACACACAGCTATGGATGTATATAAGATAGACACATATATAATATAGCAGTGTATATATGTTCAATAAGGTTTACACCTTTAACATAGTTAAATAAATCACTACTGGGTCAGCTACCTTTATTCCCCTGGTTTTTCTTTTGCTTCTATATAGATACATTTTCAAATAAGCCCTTGAAAAACAAGGCTATGAGAAGTCATTTTGCCTTGCTCCTCTACAATTTTTCTCTTACTGGCAGCGACATTAATAGATTATTTATTGTCCCCTCCCCCTCCCCAGAGAATAGGAAATGACCAAATGCTCTCAAAAGAGGTCTGCCCAAAACGGGTATGTGGTAGAATCGTATACACCTGATGTCCTTAGGATATTTGTAGGATATCATGATAAGGAATCTTCCAGAATTTAAATCACAGATATTGAGGAAATAAGTGAATTTCCTATTGGTAAGCCTGGTGTCTTAGCTAGGGCTGCAGTAATAGAATGCCATACTCTGGGTCATTTGAACAACAAGCATTGATTTCTCACAGTTTTAGAGGCTGAAGTTCTGAGGTCAGGGTGCCAGCATGGTCTGCTTCTTGGTGAGGCCCTGGTTTATAGACAGCCACCCATTGCTTGTATCATCACATGGCAAAGAGAGGAGAGAGATCCTGTCTCTCTTCCTCTTTGATAAGGCCCCTAATCTCCTCTTTGGTAAGGCCCCTAACCTCATCAGAGGTCCTACATGACATTGTGTAACCCTAAAATTCTCCCCTAAGTCCTACCTCCATTTACCATCACACTGTGGGGTAGAATTTCAACATATCTATTCGTGGAGGGAAATGCAACAGTTCATAACACCTGGGGAAAAGAAACGAATCAAATCTTTGTGAAGGAGAACTCTGTGCAAGAGATAAGAGAGAGAGAACAGTGTGACTCGCTCCACTTTGAAGAAAGGAGAGATTTTCCTACTTCAGTTTCTACATGTAAGATCCCTCTAGCATGACTCTTCCAGGGAAGATTGCAGGAATTCAAAAGCGTGGGGATTTATACTTTGGTAATTTTTTGGATGGAAGCCACTAGGAACTCTCAAAGGGAAGTTCATGCATGTTATTCACTAAATGATCAAATATAGAGGGTTGACAGATAAAATACAGGATGGCCATTTAACCTTGAATTTCATATAAACGATATAAGTTTTTAGTATAAGTATGTTCCATGCAATATTTTTATTTGCTAAATCTGGCACCCCTACAAGTGGGTAATTAATCAATTTATAGGCAATTATATTCTAGAGGCAAACCATTATGGAAGGGGAGGATTTCCATAGAAAAAGATAAACACTTGCAAATTAAATATTACTGACCTAATAAAGCAAAAATTTTCGTGGGAAGACTTTGAGATAATTGGCCAAAATAGCCAACTGACCAATGTCATGGAATGAGGACACTGTCGATATAAAGAAATTTATAAATAGTAATAATCAGTTTATAATTAAATAGAAATAATAAATGTGGCCATGTTTCCATAAATGTTCATGATTTGTGAATGCATTTCTTCTCAGTGAAACCTTTATACACATAAAAGTTGCCAAAGTAGGAAGTAGATTAGCATGACCTGAGTAATTATGTATGGTCTAAGCTCAAAATGTCATATTCAGCAAAGTCCTTACAGAAGAGAAAACTTTTGTAATGGGCCACTAGGTTTTTGACTTATAGAGGCTATGTTAAGACCACTGAATTATGCACATATTGACACTGAATCATACAAAATTATTGCTATATTTCTATAGGCTAGTGATTTTATTAGCATGCTCATCATCATTAATCAGGCTGAAGATAGGGGAGAACTTAGAAACACATGGACCAATAAAGAGTTTTATGACTTATTCGTTAAAGAGTATGCTTGAAAGCATTCATCATGGCCATTGGTGTTGGACATGAATCTTTTGGTTACCTGTGAGTGGGAGAAAAATGTTTCTTACAGTCTTTCCTTTGAGGTGCTAGCATAGTTAGTATATGGGCTCGCTGTTAATGTCTAGTGATGATATTTAAAAAACAAAGTTTCAAATGTGATTGCTTAAAATTTCTGTGATGAAAAAGTAGAATTAACTTGTAAAAGAAGGGAGAGAAAGCTTAAATGAGGTCCAGAACAGCTGTAAAGTGAAGGAGGAACATATTTTAAGCTTTGGTTAACCCTCTTGAATAATTTTAGCCTCTATTCTTGAACTAGACTAATCTCATAAGAAAGATTATTCTGTACCTAATTATAAAATATTAACCAAATAGCATTTAAAGTAACATTTTAATAGCATCACATTTTATTAGAAGAGTTTTCGGGGCCATGTGTTCACATTCAGGTTTATTATTATTAAAATTATTCTAGGTCTGAAGGTCATTTTTTTTTTTTGTTTGAGCTCTGGAATATGCTACATAACATTGTTCCAAGGAAAATAATATGTACTTACTGTACTTATGTGGCATGGATATTGCTTCTAATTTTCCTGTTGGTGTCAGTAGCTGCCATATTCCCTTAAGAAGCTGAGAATTAGGCCGTGCTGAGAGGAAGTGAAAAGAAGTGGCATCTGAAACTGAACTGAATTACAGGGTAGTATTCTGTTGGGGCTCCGGGGTTCCCCTCTTCGGCCCTGCCTGTTACACTGCAACTTTAATTGTCGCTCCTACTTACGAGGTTCTCAGAACATGCCGTCCAAGTCGTTGTTTTGCCCTCGCTCTGACTTGTTTCCTGGACTCATGTTCACGCTCCTCCCACAGCAGCTCTTGTCTTTACCCTGGTGTTTAACCTTTGTAGAAGTTATTGCATCCACTCAGCATCTTCCGTAGCAGCTCTTAACAAGCCACTTCGAGAAAGAAGATCTACACATTTTCTCCTCAGCCTGCCACGTCTATTCTCTGTGAATTTAGTTCCAAGTTAACCAATCACCTTGGAGGGTGCTTTACTGGGATTAGATACTGGACTCAAAAGAATGCGCCCTTCCGTGCTGAAGGTTGTCCTTAAGAATAATTATGAGCTAAGTTTTAGCTTTAGTTTTAGTGTAGTCTGTCTGTCCTTTTGGCCCCGTCCCAGCTTATTTCTCTCAAGGTCAGGACTGCCTCCTGGCCTCCCAGGCGCCTAGGATTTAATAGGTTCCATGACCAGAAACTTTTCTCACTTCTTTGCTGATTTGCATTTTTTGGCACTATCTCTTAAAGACTTAATCAGATAAACTAATTGGTCACAATACGATATAAACGCCTGTTTTATCCTAATCGAAAGACATATTTTCCCTAAAGTATCACAGGGATTCTTGAAGGAAATACATGAGGGGTTGAGATTCCTTCAGTTAAGATATTTTTAGGCAGGCAGGTTTGCACTGCTCCTCACATCATACTTTGTAATCAAATATCTCTGCTACAAATGTGTGAGCCAGCCCGGAGGCTCTAAAATCCTCTGGAAGTGAGTCACAGGAGTCCCTCAGTTTTATAACTTTCTTCTGCTCTCTCAGCCAATGACCTTTCCTCCTACTTTATAGAGTAAATAGAAGACTACAAAAAGCAATGACCTTAATTTTCTGCCACCATATCTAAAAATTGACCTCTATTCATTCATATGTATTTGTGTGTGTGTGTGTGTGTGTGTGTGTGTGTGTGTGTTGTTTGAGTATAATGTGATATAAGATTATCCCTTCCCACTCTGCTGTACTTTCAACTTCTCCTCTCCACTGGCTCCTTCTCATTTGAAATTCTAAAGTTGGTCTAACTTAAAATAATCCTTTTTCGATCTCATACTCCCTTCCACAATCTGCTCTCTACACTCTTCTACTTTGGAAGCAAACTTCATGAGCAAGTAAGGAATGAGGACTAGTTTCATTCTTCAGTCTGCTAAAATCTGACATTTTCCCTACAATCCATTTGTTGGTCCATTATGTAGCCACTCATCACCCATGGCTCTTTATGCTAATAAGATTTATAAAAATTAAGAGTTCAGTTCCTCAGCTTCACGACTCACATTTTAAGTGCTCAACAGCCACATCTGGCTATCAAGCTATTCTAGATGAAGTCACCATAGTCTTCATGTTGCTTAACTCATGTTGCTTGTTCTGTTAGCAGGATTCAGCGCTCTTGACTAGTCTTTGCTTTTCGAAATACATCCTTTCCTTAGCTTCCCTGCCACCACACTTTTTCTACCTCTGAGCAACTCCTCAGTCTCCTTTGGCGTTGGCATTTCTGCATCTCTGCCCTCAGTACACTTTTGGATTCTACTCCTTTGGATTAAATTTCCGTTTATATACTGTGGTGTTCCAGTTCTTTTTTTTTCTTTTTTCTTTTTTTTTACCTTTTCCCCCGAAACATAAAAACAATCTTCTTATCCTTTAGGCTTCCCTAAGTCAGTCAGTAGCACCGTCATCCATTCAGTTATATTAGAAAAAACTGTCATTTACTCTGTTACCATGCCCACATCTAAGCAATCTCCAAGTTGAGTTGATCTTGGTCTTACGGTGACTCATAATTGTCAGCTTCTACTTTTGTCTGTTCCTATCCTTCTCCACACTTAATCCAAATATTTTTCTTTTTTTTTTTAATGTTTATTTATTTTTGAGAGAGAGAGAGAGACAGAGCATGAGCTGGGGAGGGGCAGAGAGAGAAAGAGACACAGAATCTGAAGCAGGCTCCAGGCTCTGAGCTGTCAGCACAGAGCCCGACATGGGGCTCAAACTCACGAACTGTGAGATCATGCCCTGAGCTGAAGTCAGACGCTCAACCGACTGAGCCACCCAGGCACCCCCCAAATATTTTTCAAACCTTCAGTTGACTCTATTACTTTTTTTCCTTGAACCCTTTCAATGGATTCCTACAGCTTTCAAAATAAAACCCCAAACCTGAAGCTGCCTTCTAGAACAGTCCACACATGCACTCACCTTTCAGTTTCTATCACATAGCATGCTCTGCTTCGGCTCAAAATCTTCAAATCTTCTATGATTTTACCCGAAATATTAGCAACTTGCTCCTGCCCACCTGGCCCATTCTTTGTGTCTGAATTTATGTGACAGTTTCTCAAAGAGACCTTTCCTGACCGCATCCCTGGTTAGTTTATACCTTCTTCTTCAAAGCTCCCCCACATCCTCTATTCACCTTTCTTATCGATTGTTCAACACTGCTTACTATTTGTTCAACATTCGGCTGTGATGGTCAATCTGTTTTGGTGAATGAAAACATAGGCGGAATGGACCTTAACTTTATTTTCCAGATGAGTCAGCTGCTTTCCCCTGTAGTAATATGCTCTAATGTGACAGAGCCATGGGTTTTCCTCTCTGTTCCTGATGAGGAAACTGAGTCTTGAAGTCTTATGACTTCTGAATAGACGTGATGAGAGAAACATCTAGACGCTAGCAGGATTCTTTGTTCCATCGTCAGAATTCCCAATGCTCTGTCCTTTGGATTCACTTACCCAATGGATCCTTGTATTAATCTAAACATTACTCATGAAATTGCCCATGCACTTCTGTTTGTTGGCACCTTATTTGCAGTTTGGGTCCATTTCAAGAATTGCTATACTTAACCCCGCTGATAATCTTTGTTGGAGGAAGAGGGGCCTGAACAAAATATAATCTTTGATATAGCAGAACACAAAATAAGCAAATACAATTTTTAACCAGCTTTGGCTTCTTGTTCAAACTTTGACCATAAAAAATAGCCAAGAAAAAATAATTATAATCTCTGCAGAGTCGAAGCAGTTGTCTGACATGCCTGGGATGAGTCTCCGGGTGGATCAGGATATATGGAGACTATAGCTCCCATGGAAAATGGGTTATGTGCATATGCTGACTATGGATTCAAAACCCAAAGCATCTGGATTAGGGTTTGTGTGATCTCGTCTATAATAACTACTTTTACTTTTTAAACCTCCAGCCAAAGTCTACAGTACTTGACTGCAGCACAGTTACCTATATTTTCATAATTACTGGGGGAAATGATTTGCATTTATTTTCAAAAATGTCTTTCTCTTTTTTTGCGGCTTCGTTGTTGTTTCCCCTTGTGCTCTTGTCCTCTGTACTCTGTGTTGATGCTGAAAACAATCACATGACAAAGCCTCTTTCTGATTAAAGACAAGGTCTTCTTTCAAACTGAGAAATAATTAGAAACCTGACAGGAATTCCTTTGGGTACAATAGTGTTTGTAATGAGAAAATTGTACATCATTGAAGTCAAAGGGCTTGGCCTTGGGAACTGAGAAGTGCTCAGCTTTTGTCCCAAGGGCTGAACCCAGATGCCTATCGCAGCTCTACTGGAAGCTTGTTGTTCCTTTTCCTGCCCAAATATGCCAATCAGTGCCTTTCTGATGTCTTGCTGCAATGCTTATTAGGTAAATCATGAAATGGTTACCCATTTCATTATGTCTGGAAAAAAAATCCAGATACAGGTGCATGAATTAAATCACTTACTTGTGCATCACTTCAAGCATGAAGTTCAAACTCATTGGAAGCCACAAATTATATGCTCGAAAGACTTCTGCAATTTCAAAAAGGACTGTACTTGACTGCTGGAAGAAAGGAAGGACACACAAGTGCTAAGTTCTATTCTGTCTGCTGGCATCTTGCTGATAGCTTAGTTAGCATCTCAAGGATAATTCCAAAGGTCAGAAGAAAAAGCAGGGGAAATAGTGCCGTGACTCATTCCCATACGCTTGTCTGTATAACAAGAACAAAAATTGGAAGAAAAAATACAAAGGGCCTTCTACCAATAATTAAAAAAAAAATCCTAGCAGTGCTGGAACACTCCTGTTACCGGAATGAGCACAATGCATTAGTGAGTAGAAGGGAAATGGTAAAAAATTAATTTCATCAATAATAATAAATATCTAAGTTATCCATTGTAGCAGTATTCATTCACCAGCACCCAACACCTTCTAACTGATGGAAATATGAATTCCTCAAGAACAGGATTGTTTCAGTAACATATTTGTGGAAGTTCCTGTCATGAATAATGGAAAAACGATAATAAGCTTGCAAAGTGTTGTAGCTTAATATAATTGGACAACCATGAGATTTTTAAATGTTGCAGTTAGCAATTCAGTTTTCTCTCTCCTAGGTCATTTGTTAGGGTGAGAAAAGTCATTACTGAAGAGACATGCATGACCTCAATTCGCATATGACCTTTTCCAGATAGAGCTAGTTAGGAACTGTTATAGATAAGAAAAGAAAAATAGTAATTTGGGTGTTTTTTTGTTTTTGTTTTTTAGCATGCTTCTGGATCTTCCTGTACCTTCCAATTCTAAAGGAAAAGAAATTTTGGCTGCTTAGAGATAATTAAATAGAGCTGGAAAAGATGCATGACATCACTAACAAATTCTTTTGTTTTTAATTTTGAGTATCCTAGTCATGCTCTACCAATAGGGGATGAGTAAATCCCTTGACTGGATCAGCTACTCAGGGAATCTCTTCCTGCAGTTATATGCAGTAACATCGGTGTTTGGGCTAAAGCTGCATGAGTGGGGCCAAGGAGAAAAATATTCCCCCCAATACTTTATGCTTTTATCACTTTCTTTCATTTGTTGAGGATGCCGGGAGAATCTGCCGGGTTGGTCATATTTATTCCTGAGCATGTTTGTGTTTTCTCATTTCTCTTCCTCTTCCCTCTCCTCCTTCTTGTCTTCTCTCTCTCTCTCTCTCTCTCTCTCATGTGCACACACACGCCTAGGATAGAAGCAGTAGTTCAAAAGGATACTTGTTAGAGAGGGATCTGTAGGATGTGAGAGTTTTCACAATGGACTCAGACAAGGAAAGATCCCTGGAATGTGAGGAGGACGGAACAGAAGACACATGACTTCCATGGCCTTCATATTTCTTTACTTCTTTTTCTCTCTCTGTCCTTTCTTATGCTTATTAAGCATCTACTCTGGACTGGTCATTGCAAGGAAAATACAAAAAAAGCAGGAAATTATTTTTTCAGTTTATTTACTTATTTTGAGAGAGAGAGAGAGAGACAAAGAGACAGAGAGAGAGAGAGAAACTGAAAGAGAGAGAGAGAGAGAATGCATGTACATACACAAGCTGGGAAGGGGCAGAGAGAGAGAGGGAGAGAGAGAATCCCAAGCGGGCCCCAAGCTGTCAGCATGGGGTCTGATCCAGGGCTCAATTCCACAAACCTTGAGACCATGCATGACCTGAGCCAAAATCAAGAGTCAGATGCTTCACTGACTGAGCCACCCAGGCACGCCTCGAAGTACTTTTTTAAACATAATCTTTCTTTAAATAATTTTGGGACTTCTTCTTTAGACAGATGGGAAGATTGTCCTGTTACAGGACTAGTTTTAGTGCAAGCTAAGCCAGACCTGAAGGCAGAGGCTGTAGCGTAAAAATACCCATTAGGTATAGACACTTAACATTGCTTTACGTAGAAATATTAAGCACTATTCCCTGAGTGTAAGGATCTGGAAAAAGGTTTTCATTGAGAGAAAATTTTCTCTTGCTGTTGATAGAGACCGTGCTTTCTAGCTTTTTCATATCATTCATTAATTTAACAAATGACCACTGAATACCTAAAGTCTGGTAGCCATTGTTCTAAGACCTTGGGATACATTTGTGAACAAAACAAAGATCCTTTTCTTTATGAAGTTGATGTTCTAGCACCTTCAGAAAAGGGCAATGTGTATAGTGATGATTGGCAGATTGGGAGGAGCCTGCTTGCTTTCAGATAACTGGTCAGGGGATTTTTGTAGGCTGGGCCCTGACAGTGTAGGAGCTGCGGGATCCACATGTAGGCACTCTAGTGCTCCTATTCAAAGTATATTAATGTGCCTTGGATGCTCTGGTCTAGACCATACTGTGAGGGGTATGTATCTGTGTGCTTACATTTGTACACATGCATGCATATATTTGAAGTAAAACAGAGCTACCTTTAGCATTTGTGGATTGGGAACCGAGTCCAAATGGAGACTCACAAGCCTAAGTGCCTATGTCTACATATTATAAGTTATTTTTGAAGTCAGTAAACTGTTAAAAAATGTCCCATCATCATATCTTACCAGATAAAACTTGGTAGATGCATGGATGTCTGCGTTCAAATTTTGATTTCTCAGAGCTTTTGGAGATTAGGATTAAACCTGGCAGCATAGGGAGAGCCACTCCTAAGCCTAGCCTGCAGCCCATCCCCTCTCCTTCCCCACTCTGGTACACCACAAGAGTCTCAGAAACCTTGTATTTAGATACAGTAGCCATGATTCTTAATTCTGTCCAGAACTGTCTTGTTCGTGTCCTTCTTCTTTCTTCCTTTTCCTCTTAAAAAGCCGCCCTGTAGCTACCTACACCTTAAACCTAAGGCTAAATAAACTGGTTCAGCAGGACAGATTCAGAAAAGCTAGACGAATCCTAAAACAGGCTTAGAGACTATTTGGCCAAGAAGTTCTCAGTCTTTCACCCAAAGGTGACCTGTAGGGAGGAGTGTGGGCTGAGGTGGCAAGTCCCCTCTGTCTCTCAAACTCCTTACTAGCTGGGAAGAGGTGCACGGGAGAGGGCAGAGTGGAATCACAAAAGCACTGGTCCAGGTCAGTAACACTGTTGTCCAAGTCTAAGGACAGTACTGACTAATGCATCTACTAGGTTACAAGAAAGACTGGCTTAGAGTACTGAATTCTACCCAAGATACCTATTTTGAACCCTTCCGATGTCTACCTTCAACCACCCTTGCTCTCCCAACAAAGTTCTCATCACTCTTGGTAGAGCAGCTCTGACTTGGAAAATGGTACTGTGAAGATCTTAAGGCAAAACAATTCCAGTGTTTAACAGGGTTTGTGCCCCTCTAAAGAGGATGCCCTGGTGATTTGCACTCCAGAAGCTTGAGAAAGTACTTCTCAGAAGCCAACAGATCTGAGAACTAAGACCACCTATATCAACAAAACAGAGCTACTGGGATTGAAAACTGAGATAACCTGTGTCAACATGGGTTAACTATTGAGCCAGGAAATATTTCTCCAGAAAGATAAAGATGTAAATCAATAAATTGCTTAAGTGTTCATAGCAGGCAAATGTTGTAAACTATTGCCCAAGCAAACATCTTGCTCGCCTGGAAAAACGCTTGCTTACCAATCAATGAGTTGCTTCAGGAACCTCACTACTGTATCATAAACTTGGCCCGATTTTAATCTGCCTTTCACCATTTGAGCCAGACTCCCAAATACTAAACTAGCCCTCCTTGACAGTTCCCTTCTGAAGTTCTAAATGACTTTAAAGCTCAGCTAGGAAATAGAGTGTTCCCTTGATGGGACCCACATAAAGAATTTTTCCCTTAGAACACCCAGCACTTATTTAAAGCAAGCATTTTTAATTCTTTTTTCTCCTATGTTTTATTCCCTGAAAGTTAACTGAATTTTTAGTATAGTCTGATACATCCAGGCAATATTTCATAGTATTTATGTGGATAATAAAGTAGTAGGAAAGTGAAGAAAACCACAGCTCATTTTCTTTATTTACCCCATTTCTGGCAAACATGTAATATATATGAAGAGACTGCATCCAGAACATTCAGGGGGGGACTAGCACTGGGGGGAGGGCAGCCTTGATGGCAGGTGGAAAGTAGCAGGGAAGAAACAACCATTGGCTGTTGACTCAGATGTGGTCCTGCGGACTTGACTTCCCTCCACCCCCCACCAAATAGGTAGGAGGTGAGAGGCTAATGTTGGAGCTCACACAAAGTTTTCTAGGATAACATCATCCTTAGTTAACTACAACTTAAATTTCTATATTCATATCTTAACAATGGGACTCTTTAAAGAGTGTAGATGAAAAACAGCTTTTTCAATTACTGTAGTTAAGCAAATGTTTATTCAAAATTAAAAAAAAAGATGAAATGAATTTTAAGCAATTATCTCTTAAATGTAAGAGACTTATTTAGCACCATTGCAGTTAGTTGGCAAATACCTTTTCAGAGGAGAAAGCTGTGTGGATCACAGTGCATTCTTCTGTTAATTAAATAAATGTGGTTGTGTTTTGGAGCAAACTCTTTCATTTCATGCCTTTCCCAATTCTGTAAGCTTTCTCAAACTTTCCCATTGTGGATCAGAGGAAGATAGGAGTTTTATATTCCTCACACGGAGCCATCTCATTAGGTTAGATTTTCCCTTGCATTTAACCAAATATGTAGCACAGTGTCCCTCCGCTCCGAAGTTCACTATTGTTGTTTCTGCTCTGTCACTCTATAACAGATAGCTAGGAAACTAGGAAAGTTCGTCTGTCTTTCTCCTGTTCTCTCCCATCTACATTGAGTTCACCGGTGCTAGAGAGCTAGTTAAGTGATAATAAGGGAAGCACATACCCAAAACAAGAAAAGGAAGAGATTGCATAATAGTGACTGCAAAGGAGGACATCCCAGGAAGTAGTCCTAGTCACAGAAACAAAATGTGGAAGGTCACAGAGCTAGGAAGGTGGCATCTCAGGAGTTTCAAATGTAGATCTGTTTCATGTCTTATTCCTAAGTCTCTCTCCCTTCTGTCCTTCCCTCTCTTCTTCCCTTTCTTCTTTCCATCTTTTAGCTATTATGAAGACTTGTAGTATAAATCTGCTGAGGAAAGGAGGCAATCTTGACTTCTAGTGAGAACATTAGCCTAGAAGATTTAGAGTTGCACTGCAGAGCTACAGGGGGTAAAGAGAATTCTAGATGGTCTAAGGTGACTAGATTTGCCCCAGTTACTATAACTGGAGGCAGATCTAAGGAACTTGTGTTCTCTACTACAAAGGTTAATCATAACTTAACGTACATGCTCCAAATGATTTCGTTACCTGCTTTTTCAAGGCCATATCAGGCATAAGTGTCAGTGGTATAGCAATCTAAAATTGCTTTTGGGAAATCTTTAAAGTTCTATTATTGTAATAAAACCTCAACTACAATGTTAGACATCAGTTGCAGGCACTTATGCTACCTTCCCATGACTTGGAAGTTTCTAACTTCCATGTCTGTTTCATACAACTGAGAGTTCTCAGTTGTAGACACTGCAACAGTTTTTAAAAGTGGTGAAAAAATGAAAATGAAATATGCAACTCTGAACGGAGAAAAGTGCCCTACACGTTCATGTGCTTTTACTGAACGGCACCAAGAGTCAGTGAGATAAAAGTGAAATTCTGTGACAAGTTGAGTATGTTTGAACACTTAAATACGCAGTGACAATACTGTGTGAAAAGGTCCAAGAGGAATTTTATTGAATGAATATAGCATTAACTTGGCCTATCCTTAGTGTTTTGATGAAAATGTTTTGCTTACCCAGCACTTGCAAAAGGAAGTGCAATGCAGCGCTATGTGGAGCCAAACTTTTGAAACAGCTCGGTGCCCATAAATGCAAATTATTGATGAGTAGGAGCAAGAGAGGATCCATGATGTTATACAAACTAAATCCTAGGAGGGCCACTTCAGGATATAATTAATTTAGTATTCAGGCATAGAATGAAATGTAACTACCGTATCATGCCAAAATCTCGGGTTACATCCACTTTTTGTAAGTCATAAAATATAATCTTTTGATAACAATTGCCTTTCAAATAACATTCACGTACCGATAGGACTAACACATAAAACTAGGAAAATATCACCTTGAGACTTCCACCAGGAGCAATGATGAAATGTCACATCATTTATCAAACAGTTGTATGTCTACCTGTGGATTTTTTATTTCTTTGAGAGTGCCTGAAATGGGCATGACAATTTACTGATAATTACCAAATATGATCTTTTCCCTTTGAATTCTTAACAGAGAAATAATTTCAGCACTTTTTCTATACTTTTTCTGTCCCTTCTTCTTGAGGGGATGAGGTCTTAATATCTTATGGAAGTCCTCCATCTCTTTGCTGGGAAAGATCTATTTCATTTAAAAGATCCAGCTAAGCAGGTGAATATTTTGATTGCCCTTCCGCAAAGGATATTCTTTATTTATAAGATAAATAGCTCTGTTGATTTTGAGATTTCAACCTGATTTAAATATGGAACTTATAGTCTTTAAATTTCTCTTCTCTGAAGATACTTAGTGATAATTTTATGTATTGACTTATATAGAATTTTTAACTGAAGGTTATTGAAATATAATTTACAAGTATAATTAAAATGTATGATGTATATTATGTATCATATATATATAATAATATATGACACATGCAAATATCAACCCTTCTTAGTATATAAGACAAATCCATACAGTCATCTAACCACCACCATAATCAAGATACATAATATTTCCAACAACACAAAATATGCCTCTTGGCAAGTTTGTATTAAATCTCTCCCTTAATCTATAGTCCTTGGCTAATACTGATTTGTTTTCTGTACCTGATTTTTTTTCTTTTCCAAAATGTCATATAAATGGATCATAGAATATGTAGTCTTTTGAATCTTGATTTTTTCATTTGCTATAATACATCTGAGACTCATCTACAGTATTGCTTATATCAGTTATATATGTATACACAGAGAGAAACAGACCCCTAGAGCAATATATATGTATTACACACATATACACACAAAAAATATACACATATACGTACACCCTGAATAAAGAAAATTACCAAATGTAATTTGGTTATTTTGGTAATTTTGTTATTGGCTAGCATATTTCCATGTCTTTATTTAAAAATTTTTTTAAGTTTATTTATTCATTTTTGAGAGAGACAGTGTCAGTGCAAGTGGAAGAGGGGCAGAGAGAGGGAGATAATGAGAATCCTAAGCAGGCTCCTTGCTATCATTGTAGGGCTCGATGCAGGGTTTGAACTCACGAAACCATGAAATCATGACCTGAGCCAAAACCAAGAATTGGACGCTCATGCAACTGAGCTACCCAGGTATTCCACTTCCATAACTTATATAAAATATTTTTATTATAAAAAATCAAACAATTCAAAAGGATATGAATAGAAAGGTATAAGTAGTCCTCTCCTCTGCTTGTTTCTGCCTCATAGGTAACTGTAGTCATGCTAAAATATATTTATATATGTATTCAGAGTTTTTCTAACCGTATAGTATTATCTATCTATCCAGTTTGCTATCATGTATTTATCCAGCATCTATTTTACTACATAACTGTCAAGCTATCAAGCACCAAAATTGGGCTTTACTTTTGTGTCTAACAGAAGTCTGCTGTTAAACTTTGGATCAGTCTCGGCTAGTGCAAGACCAAATATTTGAATGACCTAGTCCTGTGTCATTTTTTGCATCCTTTAACTTGGGACTAATTGGCCATCAGTGAACGCATAGGTTAACATCGTGCCTAATCAAACACTAATGATGCATCCCATTTGGACTTTTTACTAATATCTAATTATTTACCTTCAATTTTATATAAGCTTTTAGACATAATTAGGAGTGAAAATATTCTTATGGGCTTCAGGTTTTGAAATTCTATCAGTCAGTTGTAGTCCAAATGTTTATTTATTGCTGCAAGTGTAAAAGGGTACCAAAATTGATGGCTATTTTAGAGACTGATAATTTTAGGCACGAACATGATTACAAACTTTCGAGTTGTTAAATGAACTAGAAAGCATTGACAGAAGACGTACAAGAGTGCGTGCATGTAGAGATTGGATAAGCCAAAAGAATTGTAGAAAACTAGCATTTCCTTTTTGAGAGAAAGTCCCCAAGGTTAAAAGATTAAATGATAATATAGACAATAAAAATAAAGCTTAGATCATTTCATCATTCAAATTTGTGCCAAATTTCTGGATAGTCTACTATTCATAACAAACAAAATAAGCTTCTAAAACTGGATTTAATTGTTACTTAGGTCATGAGTTCTTCCATGGAAAAGTTTTATTTGGGAATTTTTACCAAGTGAGAAGATAGATTAAAAGTACCAGGTCAACTTTGCCATGTCACGGTCATTGAGAGGGAAAATTTCCAAAATCATAGGCAATAATACTTATGAATAGTTACCTTTGCTTAGACATAAGAGAGAACATAAGGATAGACACAAGAATAAAGTAGATTTCCATTTCTTTAAATTCTATGGATGATTCCCAAACTCCATCACTTTTTCTCTCAGCAAAATTTGACACAGTTAATCCATTTCTCCTTTTTGAAATACTGTTCCACTTAAATTTCACTACATGCTTCCCATTTTCTTCCTAATTGCCTGGCCACTTGTTGAATCTCTTTGCTGATTTAGATTTATTTTTCTATCCATTCAGCGTGGGATTTTCCATTCTCCTTCTATTCAATACTTTCTCCATAGATGATCTCATTTGTCCCCATGGCTTCCAATATCTCTGTACTGATAATTCCCAGATTTCAGTTTCCTGCGTAGATTTTTCTTTTAATACACACAGCGTGAATGTTTAACTGCATTTTTTTACATATCTACTAGGAAGTTACAAATGCACTTCAAACTGAAACTTTTTACGCAGAATTTTATAATTTATCCTACAGTCTTCCAAATTCTGCTGCTCAGTCCATGTGGTTGCTAAATAAAAGATCAAAGGATCCTTCCGTGATGTCTCCCCCATTCATTCCTGATCACTAATCACTAATCACGAAGAACTGCTGCTTTCTTCTTACATTTTTTTTCCATTTCTCTCATTCTCTCCTATTCCTTCCAGTAGGTCTACAACCTACTGATATCTTTTGTCCAGAACGTTGTGATGGTTCCGTAACTCATCTCCTGCACAGCCAGCCCTCCCTGTCTCAGCTCTGTTTCTCAACTTAATATAATGCAAATCTGATGCTATAGTCTCACTGCTGTATATCCTTTGTTGGCTTCTTTTTGCTTTTAGATATAGAACAAGGCTCTACACAATCTCGTCTCATCCTCGCCATTAGTCTGTATTTTTTACCTGTTAACAATTATTTTATGACTTCTTTTTAGGTCCTTCAGTGTATTGTTCTTATTTATATTTCAGGCTCTCCTCAGAATATTTTTCTGTCTCTCCCCTCTCATTCCCTTCCCTGTTTGACTCCTCTTCACTTACTATTCTGATCTCAACTGAGGTATCATAGTGCATATGTTCCTTTATAGCACTTAACACAGTTTGCAATTATAAATAAAATCATATCCCTTTGCCCCATGAAACTCTTGGGGAAACCTGCTCTATTTATTTTGTTTTCGGCTATCTGTTCAACATCTTGTAATAGAGATAATTTTCAATAAATATTTTTGGTTGGCATGTATGAAAAGGATGTGTTAGAAAGACAGTTTACAAGGAAACAGTGTCAGGAAGGAGCCTGAAATCCCTCTGTGGACTTAAGTTTCTCAGTTTTTAAATGAAAGACCCCTTCCTGCTACAACATTCTATGCTTTCTTGTCATCAATATTAGCTCATTTTTGGAAACATATATTCTTTAGGGGAATGAATTTCTCTAGTAATACTAATATATCCTATAAATTGACTGAAGCTGCTATTCTTTAATGATCATGACTCAATAAAGCGAGATGGTTGTCATCCCTAGCAGGTAAGTTTTCAGTCTAAAAACATATACATAATACACGAAGAAATATTTGAAGTATTGGATAATTTTTTTATTTTCAACTTGAATAATCACATCTTATAAATTTCAAGTGGTTAAAAAAATCTATCAAATTAAAAAACAAAATTATTTTCAAAAATCCACTGTATGGACTTGCCATCTATTTACTAATTGATATTAACAATCCAGGCTACTGTTTCTTGGTTTTCTATTTTTTAACTGAGGGTGAATATATTAATGTATAATTACAATTTTACTATTTATACTTTATATGAGAAATTCAAAACAAATATATTAAGCTGTCTGCATCTTGAAAGCCTGGAAGTGCAGAGAAAAACACAACTTAACTGTTGAATTCTTGGCTAACGAAATAATTGCCTTCAAACCTCCAAAAAAACCTTGGCACCTACAGTGCAGCATAGATTATCTGTACAGGTGGTAGCTCTTAAGTCCGGGCTTAGTTTTCTACAACCACTTGTTGAATATTTATGCGATCTAAGTAGAGAGCATCTTCATGAACCTGCAATTAACAGCCACACAGAACAACGTGACCTGGCATTAGACTGTTTGTGGCAGTTCGTCTGCAACCCACCCAAAGTCTCTTAAAATAACTTTAGTGCATTCTCCAAAGTAGAGCAGATAAAATTGCTATGTACAATTTTGGATTAGAGATTTTGTGACTTGATGTCAAGGATTCTCAAAGCATAAAAGGATGAAAACACCCCAGTAAACAAACAAACAACAACAACAACAAAACAGCTCTTTGACAAGAATCCACTCCAAAATGCCATAGGATTGGAGGCAAGCTGTAGCTTGTCTACAGGCTTGCTACCTGACCTCAGCTGCCTTTCCATTTTAGTTACATTGTTTTGCTGATGAGGCTGGAATTAATGCCATTCTCCAGCCTATAAGAAGATAAATGAGGTATTAAAAATGTGTTGGAATTTGTCCCCTAAAAGATAGGGGGTGATTATGATTTTATAATGCATATTGTAAATGTCAGTTGCGCTAGAAAAAAAGCATTCAGAGATTCGTATTCAGGAATTAAGAGGTTATTAAATTTGCTTAAACTTTATAGTAGCATTGTCTTTATTTCAAATCATTAAATTGTTGCATAATAATTTATCTGAGCTAGAAAGATATAATCTTTATCTGGAAGATCGGATATTGTACTATCAATGCAAAGCAGTTAGTAACCATCAAAGGATGGCTAAGATATGAAATGCCGCACAAGATAATTAAAGCAGAAACTATACATCTAGGGATATCATATCAAAGATGAAGGGCTATTCACATCTGTAAAAAAACGAGATTCTGAAGTTGAATATTCTGCTCTCCATTATGGTAACAGATATTTCTATCACCCAATTTTATTTAAGTACTATTAATTTCTATCAGAATATGCACTGCATTTGTAATATTTTCTCTCGGAAGTAACTTTATTTATTTAACAATTTGAGAATATCTCCATTAAAAATTTTGGGATACATGTTACTTTGCAAAATAGAAATATTCTACTAATATTCGTACTCAATAATTTCTACGAAGTCAGTCTATGTTGCTGAATCTCATATTCTTCTAAAGTTTTCAGCTAATATTCAAAAAAGAAAGCAATTCAAGACACAGCAACACTGGATTTAAAACACTGTACTTTGTATTGGGATAGGATTTAGGTTAGGTATGTTAAATGTCGGTGCTTCTTAATTTCCAAGATAACAACGTTTTTTTGCCCCTTTTTGTCTCTTGGATTTTTTTCTCTTTTTCTTACCGACTTATTGGAATTATTAATGTATTCTGATAACTAATTCTGTATTGCAAATTTCCTCTTCTGGTGTTAGTATAATCATCTTTTCCTTTTGACTTTTAAGATTTGTATCGTGTCTATGAGATATTATCCACCCACTCCCTATAAAAACAATAAAGATATTCTTCTATAATATCTTTTTAAAGCTTTTAAGATTTTTGAATTCAAGGTTAAATCTTATATTTATTTGTAACTGATTTTTTGCAGAATTAGATCTTTTACTCTTAAATGATGTTTAACTGTCCCAGCATAGATAACTGAGAGTTCTATACTTTCTCTACTGCTCTACAATGTCATTATCCAGGTTTTGCAGGTGCTGTAGTGGATGACAGAGTCAAAGCAGCAAACAGAATACTCTGACTCATGCAGACCTAAGGTGCAGGCAAGTTGCTCATGGTTTTCCTAGAAGTGAAATTGATAGGAAATCAACTGAATTCTTACTTGATCTGTATACACAGAAAAGTTCTAAATCAAGTCAACAAAAGTCTAACGTAAATCATAAAAAAACAGAAGTTTAGTAGAACTCAGTGTTTTCTTAGGAGAAACACAGAACATCCCCCGAAACCAGACATCTATTCCAGCAGAGACATGTTCAGAAAGAGGGAGAACAAATTTCCCAAGAGGATCTCTAGCAAAAGAATTGAAAGGATCACTCTACTTCCACTTCTCAGTTCTAGGACACATGTGTTCTACCTGTGTTTTAGGGACACAGAATTATTTAATAACTTTTCATTTTAAGTATAAAATGCACCTTGAAGGACCATACCCTAATCTCAGGATGTATTATAGCCATACTGCCTTTTGAAAAGCTTATTTCAGAAAATCTACATTTTGAACCGAAGTAAATCAGACTTGCCCTTTCTGTTGTAAATAATTACAGAAATGGGAAAAAAATATTTGAGGCAAATATTTTTATGTACACTAGTTTCCCCTATCCATGGTCTCAGTTTCCCAAGTGTTTTGTTACTCACGGTCAACCACAGCCTGGAAGCAGATGATCCACCTTCTGATGCATTATCAGAAAGTCGGCAGTGGCCCAACACTACATCACAATACCTACATTATTCACCTCACTTCGTCTCTTCACGTAGGCTTTTTATTATCTCCCAGCATCACAGGAAGAACAAGGGTGAGTACAATACAGTAAGATATTTTGAGAGAAATAGAACACTTCCACATAACTTTTATTACAGTATAATGTTATAATTGTTCTATTTATTATTGTTGTTGTTAATCTCTAACTGTGCCTAATTCATAAATTAAGCTTCCTCGTGTATGGGTATGTATGTATAGGGGAAAAAACCAATATACATAGGGTTTGATACATACTATAGGGTATATATCCATAGTTTGAGTCATTCGCTGGGGATCTTGGAATGCCCCTGCTCCATGGATAATGGGGGACTACTGTATGGGGCTGAGGTCCCTGGGATAAGAGAAACAATTATAGTGAATCATATAATCATTCAGATTTCTAAATGGAGGACATTCCACAAGGGCAGTAAACCCATGCAAAGTGACAATCTTACTGAACTGGGGAGACTGAGATAAGAGATCACAAGAGTTAACTGGAGAAGAGGTTGCTATATAGATAAAGAGATCCAGAAATCTGATTGGAGATTCTAGTGTTTATGGCTGAATACTAAACTATGTATTTATTTGGGGGAAATATCAAAAGATTAGGTAAAGTATGACCATGAAGCCATACACTGACCAATTCCCAGAGCTCGTATGGGACTGAGTTCCAAGCAGCCAGAGGAGAGTCACTGAATCCACAAGACATTTGATGCACTTTAGGTATGTAATACCTTAAATGGGTCTTAAATAAGACCTAAACTAGTCCTAAAGGTCACTGTAGACATGCTATGGGGCACATGGGTGACTCAGATGGTAGAGCATGCAACCCTTGATCGCAGGGTAGTGAGTTTGAGCCCTACATTGGACATAGAGATTGCTTAATAATTTTTTTAAATCACAGTAAATACATTATAACTAAATAAAAATTAAAAAAAAACTTGAAAGAATTAAATTGATATGCAAGCAATGTAACAGCTTTCCTGAATAGTTCAAAACCCATTAAAGGAAGACAACAATATCTAACATTCGACAATGCAAAATTCAAAGTGTCCAATATCCAATCAAAATTTATGACATATTGGAAGAAGCAGAATGTGAGTCATAAACAAGTAAAAATAGTCAATAAAAATAGAGATAGAAATGACAGAGATGCTTATATTATTAGAGCAGAAAAGGACTTGAAAAGGCTGTTAGAAGTATATTCAGGAATTTTTAAAAAGTATGAAAATGAAGAATAGAGAAAAAAATACAAAGTAGAAACAAATGGAACGTGCAAAGCTGAAAAACACAATTTTTGCAATGAAAAATTCTCTGGATGAGATCAACAGCATATTGAACATTACAGATGAAATCAATGAACTTGACACTAGCAATAAAAACTACTGAGACTAAATTAGAGAATAAAATTAAAACTTAAAAGTAAAGTCTAGGGCAATTAGGAGTTCTCAACTGTGCATAATTGGAACAAAAAATGAGAAATAAAGATAGAAGTTTTTACTAAATTTGAGAAAAACTATAAACTCATAGATCCGAGACATTCAAAATTTTGAGCAAGATAACCACAAATGAAGCCACAATGATACACACTATAATTAATTTGCTGAATACTAATAAAAAAGAACATTTTAAAAGAACCCAAAGTATCCATTTTATGACAACAAAGAGAAAAAAAATGCCACACTTCTCAACACAAGGCAACAAAATAATGGGACGATGTCTTTAAAATGTTGAAAGTAAAAAACAAATACAAAACAAAACACCCCCCCAAAAAAAACAAAAAACCTCTATCTATATTCAATGGGGGAAAAAACTCAAAAAATGAGAAGTTGGAATAAAGAAATTTTCATAAAAATCAAAAACATTTTCATAAAAATCAAAACCGAGGGAATTTCTAGTTCTTTAGGAGGAAGACAATAATACAAGACATCAGTATCTATGCCAGGGAATGTGGGTAAATACATACAATTTTTTAAATTTTTAAAAAAATATTACAGTGTTGACTGCAAAACTGAAACATCAGGTGCATTCTATAACATATATACATTTACAATGAATGACAACAGAACAATGGCTGAAAGGAGAGATATGGATTATACTATTAGACATATGCTAGTACACTATCACTACATTATTCATGATGTATTATATTATTTAAAGTTTGATTGTGTTAAATTAAGGATACGTATAGTAAATTTTAGAGCAAACACTAAGATTGTTTTGAAAAGGAAATCCAGTCAATGAGAGAATAGTGGAGATAAAATTGAATAGAAAAAGTACTAAGTTAATCCAAAAGACAAGGAAAACTGGGAAAAAATAACAAAAAAAAAATAGAGAGAATAGAACACAAACAACAAAGTGGTAGACTTAAGCCCAACCAAATCAATAATTTCATTAAACACGAAAAGCCTTATACTCCCGAAGAGGGAGACACTGTCAGGCTAAATAAAAAAGCAACACTCAACTTATGATGTCTATGAAAAATGCATTTTAAGTAAAAAATACAGAGAGGTTAAAGGTAAAAGAATGGAAAAATATACATCAAGTAAACATTAATCATGTAAGAAAAGTGGTGTGGGGACACCTGGGTGGCTCAGTCCCTTAGTTTCAGCTCGGTTCATGATCTTGTGGTTCATGGGTTGAGCCCCATTATGGGCTCTGAGCTGACAGCGCAGAGCCTGCTTGGAATTCTCTTTTTCTCCCTCTCTCTGCTCCTCCCCTGCTTCTGCTCTCTCTCTCTCGAAATAAATAAACTTAAAAAAGAGGGAGGGAAGGAAGGAGGGAAGGAAGGAAGGAAGGAAAGAAGGGGGGAAGGAGAAAGCAAGCACATTGTACTATTGGATAGTCCCAGATCTCTGACAAAAGATAGATGGTTCAACAGCTAGACAAACAGGTAAGTGTAGGACTGTATAACCCCAAATGTAAATTAATAAACTTATTCCAGTTCCAATAATAGGTGAAGCAAAGTGACAACTTTACAAGTTTACTTGCCTTCAAAACTTACTTTTAGATTATTTCCTTGCCATCATTTTTATAATAAATATCCCACCAAATTCTGATGTTATTTTCTGTCACTATATTTCTATAGAACTGGCATAAATCATATCTCCTATGCTATTAATATTAGAATTTTAAAACATTACCCATATCATAACATCATTAGTTAATTACCTAAAGAAAAAGATCTAATTGTATGATGTATAAAACAAAACCAAAACTAGGACCTTTAAAGTGGTAAAAGCTACCAGAAGTCCCATAGACTTTAGGAGGAGATGGTCAGTTTCTATTTTATTTTCTCTTCATATTCAAAGTTATTAAATAAAGTTAAGTGCCACAGCACGCTAATAACAGGATACACAGTGAAAACTAATAACAATGATGGAAAATTTGTGGTGGAAGTTTTTATTTGTTTAGGAGAGTAATAATCTCTAGGCTCATTCACATAATTCACTGGTCTTTTTAAAATGACCTAAATTAAGAGATAAACTATACAACCATATAATTGAAATATGAAATATTAGAGTACAAGAGGATATTATAGCAATAAAATAATTTTTCAAAGTTAACTTATGAGTAGTTTTCTTAAATCACTTTTCTAATAGCAGCTTTATTGGAATATAATTCATATGCTGTACAATTCACCCATTTAAGCATACAATTCAGTGGCACTTAGTATATTCAGAGTTGGGCAACCATCACTACAATCAATTTTAGAACATTTTCATTATCCCCAAAAGAGATGCTATCGCCGTTATATCATTTCCTATCGTCTCCTTCCCTCTCACCCCAGCTTTAAGCAACCACTCATTTATATTCTGTATTCATAGGTTCTCTTATTCTAGACCAGTTGTATAAACAATAGCATACAATATGTGATGTTTTGTGTCTAGTTTCTCTTATTTAGCATAATGTTTTCAAGATTATATATACTACAGCAGGACTCAGTTCTTACTTTTTATGGATGAATGATAGTACATTGTGCAAATGTGTATGTTTATAGGCACACGCAAATATATGTATTATATATATAAATATATATAACATGTTTTATATAAATCTTTCTCTGTAGCTTTTGAGTTTTTGGGTCTTATCAGAAATGTACATACCGGAACAAAGCTATATAAATGCTTCTAATTAAAAACCCAAAAATATTTTATTTATTTTCTGGGCGATTCCTGATTATTTTATCACACCTAGTTAGATATGATTTTATTTTTCAAAAAAAAGGTGTTAAATAATAAATTCAACTGTCTTATCTTAATTTGCACATCGATTTTTAACAGGTCATTTTGGGTAATTGTTTACTAAGTCTATTTCTGAATTTGTGCATTATATTCTATTTGGGTTTTCAATAAATCATGAGTTACTGGATAATGCTGTGATAAATACTAATTCTAAAATATATTTCATTATCATTCATCAGTTGATGGACATTAAAGTTGTTTCCTTTTTTTTTTTTTTTACCGTGAATACTACTGCTATGTACTTTGTGTACAAGCTTTTGTTTATTTATGTTTTATTTTTTATAGAAAATGAGTGCATAAGTGGGGAAGATGGCAGAGAGGGAGGGAGAGAGGGAGGGAGAGAGGGAGAGAGAGAGACAGAGAGAGAGACAGACAGAGAGAGAATCTTAAGCAGGCTTCATGCTTCAGCTCCCTGTGTGGAGCCTGACACAGGGATTGATTCCACGATCCTGGGATCATGACTTGAGCTAAGTTGAGCATCAGATGCTCAACTGACTGAGCCATCCAGGTGCACCACGAGCTTTTGTTTAGATGCACATAATTGTTTCATTACATTATTTTGAGTTATCTTTTTAATAGTTTCTCTAGCAGTTACTATGTTCTCAATTTATCAAAATCTTTTCAGATTTATACTAACTTAATTCCAGTGAGACATGGATATTTGCTCCTAATAACATTATTCTATTGGACAAGTGAATATATTTTATAGCTATATATATAACAAACATTGTTATAGTTATTACTTTACAATTTTTTTCTTTTACAAAAGCTAAGGGGAAAGTATGTTTACACTAAGTGTTCAGTTAATCTTATTTATCGTTTCTGTTTCTCTTAATTTGACCTATTAAGCCTAATATAGCTTTGCTTCTGCCCATTTTATTCATGCTGCTATTGATAAATACATTATATTTCTATATGTTATAGCTCCAACAGTATATTTATGTTGTATGAATATATAATTATATATACATTTATATTTTTTATATTTATGTCATATGTAATGTATATGCAACTGCATACACATTGTTTTGTACAGTTGATTTCAAAGTTAGTTGAAAAGAAGGGAAATATACATTTGTTCTGTTCACAGCGCTCTTTGCTTTTTTTTTTTTTTTTTCTCCTGGGGATCGGAAGTGTTTGTGGTCACTTGCTTTCAACCTGAAACATTTCCTTTTATATTTCTTGTAAGATGGGTCTTGTAGCAACACATTCTTTCAGTTTTTATCTGGAATGTCTTCACTCATCTTCTTTTCTAAAAGATAAGTTTGCTGATATAGTACTCGTGGTTGACGGTTTTTTGACTACTTTAAATATATCACTCTCTTGTCTCCTGGCTTCCATTCTTTCTGATGATAAATCAGCTGTTAATTTTATTAGCGTTCTCTTGGAAGTGACAAGTTATTTTTCTTTTGCTGCTGTCAACATTTTCTCCTTATCTTTGGCTTTTAGCATGTTTATTAGGACTTATCTGTGTGTGGTTCTATTTGATTATCTTGAAGTTTATTGAGGTTCTTGGATGTATACACAAGTGTTTTTCATTAAATGTTTGAAGTTTCAACCATTGTTTATTTGAACTTTTTTTTTCTGCTCCATTCTTTCTCTTTTTGACATTCTCGTTATATGTATTTCATTATGTGTATGTCATTGTACTTAATAGTATCCCACATGTCTCTGAGAATTTTTTTATTTGTTTTCCACTCTCTGTTATTTGAAATCCATAATCTCTGTCTTTAAAGTTCACTATTTTTTTTTTGTTTTCAGTTCGGATGAACTATTGAGCCCCTGTAATCCATTTTTTATTTCAGTTATTTTGCTCGACTCTAGAATTCCCATTTGGTTCTTTAAAATATAAACATCTGTTAATATTCTTTATTTATGCAATATTGTTATCCTGCCTTACTTGATTTCCTTAATCATGATTTCCTTGAGTTCTTTGAACATATTTACAGTAGATACATTCAAGTCTCTGTGAAATTTGACATGTGATTGCTCTCACAGGCATTTTCTGTGGTCTGCTTCTCTTCTTATATTTTGGTCACATTTCACTGTTTCTTTCTATGTCACCTTTAAAAAAACAACTGGACATTTTAGATGATACATTATAGCAACTTTGAGTGCTGCCCTCTTCCCCAACCTTTCCAGGAACTGTTATTGCTGTTTTGTTTGTTTAGTGACTTCCTGGATTATTGTAGTGAAGTCCATTTTCCCTGAAGTGTGAAGTCTTTGTTGTCCTTACTCAGAGTACAGCCTTGGAAATTCAGTCACCTGGAGAGGATAGTGGTTTTAGCAGGGCTGTCACTAAGTCTTCTTACCTCTCTCGTAAACTGTCTGCTTCTATTGGTATAAGACACAGCTGTTTTCACTGATTGCCTGCTGATGGCTTTATTGTTCTTGACGACGACTTAGGGTACCTTTCTCTAAGGTATGATCCATTAAATTCAGATCATTCTGCAAGGATCAGTGTTTGGGGTCAGTTTGGATTCCAGGAGTACTCTTCTGAGCTGCCTGTGTTCTTGATTCTCTCTAGGAAACTAGCTGACCTAGGGTTCTTAGCTTGTTGATCTAACGGAGCCACCAGCCTCCCTTCACTTAAATGCTCACCACCAGGGGCGCCTGGGTGGCTCAGTCAGTTAAGTGTCTGACTTCAGCTTAGGTCATGATCTCATGGCTCCTGAGCTTAAGCCCCACATGCCTGCTTGGGATCCTGTCTGCCTCTCTGCCTGCCCCTTACCTCTCTCTCAAAAATAAACAAACATTAAAAAATTCATTTTTTAATGCCTACTACCAAAATTGCCATTATTTTTCAAAGCATCTGTAGGCTCAAATTTCCCCACATTCTGTTTTACATAAAGTCTGTTCCTTTGGAGAGAACTTCAGAGCTCTCTGTTGTTAAGTCTTGCCTTTCCCCTAAGGCAAAACTTGAGTTTTTGCTCCAGAGCTGGGATAGCAACAGCGACCCCTGTCACTCTCTGGAAGTGTCCCAGCTGCTTTACAAGCAGGGAAACGGGTTGGAATGCTATCCTATCATCTTTGCAATTTGCAAAGTTTTGAACCTTTCCGTGCAAATGATCTGGGAAAATCTATGTATCCAATATTCTTGGCCTGACATGACTAGGGTAGAGTCTCTGCCATTCAACAGGGAATAGGTAGGTGGCGGAAGGGAGACCTTGTCTTTGAGGTTGTACTCGCTTGGAATTTAGACTCAACAACACATTGCCAGGAGAAAGACAAAGGTTGGGGAAGTTGTGGGGAGATGGAGCCCCATTTCTTGATCATCCCCACCCTATATTAGATCTCATGTAATGTTGAGCTGATGAGAGGGAAGTAGGGATAGAATGAGTTATGGTTGAAGGGCTGGTGTAAAATTTCACAGTCCTTAGTTTTACAGAGATGTAGTAGATTTCCTTGAATAAACATTTTTTTTCATTTGCTGGGTGCCTAAAGAGCTCTTCACACTGTCATTCCAAAAGTCATACTACTCTGAAATATCGTAATTTATTTCCTTTCACTCTATGAGAATTATTTGTCTCTATCATTTGAGCTATATTTAAAATGGGATCTAGAAAACTTTATATTGTTTTTACTTCTTCCTCTATAAATGACACAAAGAAGCTATGCGTAAAATATGTAGCACTATTAAATAAAATTATAGTTATTAGAAATATGGCATAATCACACTTTTCCTGGAACAGCATGATATGTGTTTTTATAAAAGCAGGCTTAGAAATAAACATTTTGATTTGTATTCTTTGAAATAAATCTCTTGTTAAACACCAGACACCAGAAGCTTTTTTTAACTTTTTTTTTTTTTGCCAATATGGGAAGGTCTTACCGTATATAGGATTTATGAGACTATTCAGACTATGATTTTCACAATATTTAGAATGGTCAATTTATATATAGTGTTTTGAAAGAACCAATTGACAGTTTCTTGTAATGAAACCTGAAGTTCCTTTTTTTTAATAGGCCTTTAGAAATGCAAAACTTCTTGTTGTTAACAATTTAATGTACAACTGTCTCTAGTTATTTAAAACCTGAATGTCTGATTTCCTCACCCTGCAATGTTGCCTTTTATAGAGATACCAAATCTAATGTGCACATTTTCATTTGCTTTTACAGAGCCTGCTTGTTGACTCATTAAGAGTATAAAAAATGTGTAGAGAATTACCCATAAAGTCCCTGGATAAAAGCTTTGCAAATAACACTTGATATACCTTATGAAGAAGTCTATCAGTTTGAAGATATATAAAACTTAAATGTCAAAAGGAAAGTTCCCTTGTAAAGAGAATAAGAGCTATTTTCAAAACCTATCGAGTTAGGCCTTGGCCTCTTTGCTTTAATGATTTTGAAGGGCAAAGAAAAAGTCATTGGATTTGATATGCATTATCATACATTAGAAGTCACTCAACACTTTTGTCCATTTATTGTTAATAATGGTAAAAATAAAGCTAATCATTATGTCATACCCAGATTTTATATACTTGGCTATAATGTAAATTAATCTTTAATTTGGCTCATCTAAAATAATCCTAAACAAGCCACAAATTCAATTTAGATTTAATCATTTTAATCACTTATATATGCACTCCACAAGTATATACCGAGTATGTATCATATATTAGGCGATTATTTTTAACTCTTTGTTGTAAAAAAATTAAGCCCTCAGTATTTAAACTTACTCAACTTTGTGTGTACTTCACATAGTTCTATTCATACCTTTGGCCAGAACTTTCCTAAATCCACATCATCTGAATATAATAAATAATAGGTAGTTTAATTATGTTTGTTAAGGAGATTGGGTATAGCTACCTTGTTGACTAGGATCTAGTCACCTGATCCTAATACTGGTCCTAATGCTACATTCCTGGGAAAGTCTCAGATTTACTTGGGTTTTTCAGATATTCCGATGGATGTGCCATCCAGATTTCCTCTCGGAAATGCAGAATCTCTTCTTCCCACATGTTGAAAGTGTTTTAAAAGATAGTTTTCAGGGGCACCTGAGTGGCTCAGTTGGTTAGGCGTCCGACTGCGGCTCAGGTCATGATCTCGCGGTTCATGGGTTCGTGCCCCACGTCGGGCTCTGTGCTGACATCTCAGAGCCTGGAGCCTGCTTCGGATTCTGTCTCCCTCTCTCTCTGCTCCTCCCCCACTCATGCTCTGCCTCTAAAAAATTAAATAAACATTAAAAAAAGTTTAAAAAAAAAAGATAGTTTTCAGCTTCAGCTGTTTTTCAGGATAGTCTTGATGGAAGACACTGCCTTGCCCAAAATCATGTCTCCTTTCTGGGCAAACTATGTCCAATGACTGATCAGTGAGGGAATACAGAGACCTGGCCTTCTTATCTCCAGTTCAAAACAACTCTGAGGCCATTCCAACCTCGAAGCTCCCAGGGGGACCCGTTATATTTTCTGTCAGGACAAAATCGTGGCTTCATGTCACACCCTGTCCCACCATTTCTCCTTACCTTCCCTACGTGCTAACCTCGTCTTAGAGTCTACTTCCTGGAAACAATTGGAGGCAGGTATCAAAGTTTGATCAAGTGGACAGAGCCTATGGCCACATTTTTTACATAATGAGAGAAGCCCCCAGCTATGAAAGACCGTGAAATACAGAGGGATTATTGTGAACTAAGACACTATGAAAAGTGGTTTCTTTTGGAAGTGGCTTCCAAATGTTGGATACTGCAAATGAGTAAAATTTCGTGAAACATTTAAAATTTTTTTAAAGAAAGAATTTCTGCAAAGCTATCATCATCTACTATTGTCACTTTTCAGAAAACCAAGTTTTGACTCTCCAAAATGTTAGACATATATTATCAAAGAAGATGATAAAAATTAACTTCATGAAACAAATTATAATGCTACATTTATTAAAACTTTAATTCTTTTTCAATATTAGTAGAAAACAGAAAACACTTCATTGTGGAATTATACAAGTTTAGACTCTATCCCTGCCTAATATTTAAAATTCCTTCTCTTTCTCATCTTTGACATTGTCACCAAAATGACTACATTAATTTTTTTAATGTATCTTATTTCTACATACCAATATCAGAAAGTAGGGTTGTTGTTCTCTAGCTTTGCGACAACACACCCAGACAAGTATTCCACTTCATGTTAAAACCTACTCCTTTAAGCATTACACTCCCCTCTTCTGCATGCATTATGTACAGCTATTATGATCATCTTCTACATTTACCGTAGGCTTCTGTACGTGGATCACGCACTTGGGATTTGTACATCATTTCATTATTCACGTGGCCTTTCTCATCATCACACAAAGCATCCTTCCTACAAGGCCAGCTCCTAATCTGTACTGGTCAAGCTCAGAATTTTAAAATATAATTTGTTTTCTGACTATGACTTACTGTTTTGTTTTGTTTTAGCAAATTTACTTCTTTTTTTCCTCCACTTTATCTCATCAAAGTTTCCCAAATCTTGCTATCTGACTTCTATAATCTATCAGATGCCCCCTCACCTCTCTTCCTTCACTAACCTTTCCAAATGTCATGTCAAGTATCTGAACGCCTCTTTCAGTAACCCAGATTCCTCTAAACATATCATTTTGCCCCTTTCAGTCATCAAAACCAGGCCGAATCGAAGCTATGATCTGTATTCTTTGCTCATATTCTTGGTTGAGTAAGTTGCTGAGACAATTTAACACACCAGTGATAATATGGTAGTCAGTAAGCTTGGTTGGGACCTCACCAAATCTAGTAAATGCTTTTACTACTCTTTGTTAGCTCTTTCTCTCATTTTTCTCAATAATTATTCTAAACTTTCATGACTCACCCATGTATTCTACCTCAGTTTCCTTCTCTCATTCTTCCTGGGTGATGTTACTTCCTCTTGAGAAAAAAACAATCAAACAACTAAAAAGTTTAGCAATCTCACTCCTCTTACACACACCTGAAAACATTTCCATTCTATATTCATTATTCTTTTCTCAATCAGTCTTAAAGATCAGTTTTTCTTGTTTCTGTTTGAAGTAAACACCTTTATACATTACCTTAACTTAATTTTCTTTCACTCCCATGAGTGACTTCCTGACTCAATAGTTTTCTCTTTCAACTATTTTATCTTGAATCTCCTTTATCTCTAAAGGCAACTTTTCATCATTGCATATATGTTTTAATACTGTCTTGTTAAACAAGCAGATGAACAGAAACAACACTCTCTCCTTTCTGCTTCTTATACTAACAGTCACTGAGTACTTTTCCCTCTCCATTCTATGGAAATTAATCAAACAGTCTTCACTTATTCTTTACACTTCTTTATCTTCCATATACTTCCCTAAATCTTCTTAATATGGTGTTTGCTTTCCTCATGACACAGAAGCTCTTTTTATTATGACTACTGATGACATTTAATTGATATATTCGACTGATATTTTTCTTGGTGAAAGATTACGCTGCTTTTGAGGTTTGTGGATGTATTCTTCAGAGTGACTTTCTTAAACTTCATTTCCTATTATTAATTGGAAAAATAGGAAAGCAAAAATCTTCACTAACTCTCTTGTAGCTATGATTTTGGTTGTGAAATGAGTTTTTCCAATTAGATGCACTCAAGCAAGATCAGGACAGAGGAAGTGGAGAACTGTTCCCTGTGGCTCCTGTTGCAGTCAACGGGATTTGGAAAAGGGCGGGTTGTTTTCATTTGTGTCCACTGCCCATTGTCTCACATCCTGCTGTCAAGAATTGACATCAGCCACAAACTCTTGATCTAATTTCTAATCCATGGAATTATCTGAGGTTTGTGTATGCATTCGCCAGCATTCCACTTGTGAAAGTCTTTTGGAGAGGCACCAGTGTCTCCTGTTTTCTTTATAGCTCTGGTGATAGCTTTGAAGACGCTATCTCATTTTGTTTTGAGTGTCATTGTGGAAGACCTAGACATGAAACGGAACCTTTAAGATTTCTAACAATTTATAAAAACCCCATTATTGGGTTAAATACCTTTCTGCCTAAAAAGCCTATGATATTTTCTGTCCCTCCACTGAATGAACCCTGACTGCCAGAGCACTATTGTACACTCTCCCTTTCTCAATTTCTTCCACTGCATCATATTGCTTTCTTTCAGTCACCGTCAAACCTCTCTGTCCTCCTCCTCCTTGATGGCCTCTTCTTTTTCTCTTCCTGCCCCTATCTGTTGGTATCTAGGAACAATTCTCACAGTTAACATCCTCTCCTTAGTGATCTCATACATTCTTATATGAAAAACTTGAATTTGTAGCAAATATATATTGATTTATAAATTTGTACCAAAATTTGTTTAAATGTTTACTTTTGGAGAGAGAGAACATGAGAGATGGGGGGGGGCAGAAAGAGAGGGGGACAGAGGATCCAGTTGGGCTCTGCAATGACAGCAGTGAGCCCGAAGTGGGGCTTGATCTCACAAACTGCGAGATCATGACCTGAGCTGAAGTCAGATGCTTAACCGACTGAGCCACCCAAGGATCCCAGAAATTTTAGAAACTTAAATGAACATAGGGGAAGGAAAGGAAAAATAAGATAAAAACAGAGAGGGAGGCAAACCGTAAGAGACTCTTAAATACAGAGAACAAACTGAGAATTGATGGAGGAAGGTTAAGTGGGTGATGGGCATGAAGGAGGGCACTTGTTGGGATGAGCACCAGGTGTCATATGTAAGAGATGAATCACTGGGTTCTCCTGAAGCCAAGACTACAGTGTATGTTAACGAACTCGAGAATAAAAAAATAAAAATTAGTGAAAAAAGAGTTTGTTTCTCGGTTTGCCTCTCTCTCTCTTTCTCCCCCTTTGCTTATTTATTTTATTTCTTACTATAATGATTTTTTAATCAAATTTCCAAGAACTAGATCCATGTGAAACAAATCTCCCCAAGGCTTCCTGCTGCATTAAGTATAGGAGTTCCCTTACATGAGTGAATCACTCATCCTCTAGTGTGGTATACATTATCCCTCCAAATATACTAACTCCTCTTGGAAATCCTTTACACTTTTTAGGGTACGTTAGCTTTTCTTCAAATATTTGGTTTATATAGTCCTTTAGCAGATCCCTAACACTCTCATCCTGGTCTTTTTAAAGTGACAGTCACTGGTTCTTTTCTGAAATATTTTAAAAGAGAAAATGAAAAATCATATATATAATAAAAATATATAATATATATGTATAATAAATATATTTTTTCCTAGATATTTTCAAGTCTAAATCTAGAAGGTCAAATATCTTAAAAATATAATTCGTCATTCTAATTAAAACTAGGGGTGCCTGGGTGGCTCAGACGGTTGAGCTCCTCACTCTTGTATGCGGCTCAGGTGGTGATTCCGGGGTTAAGGGACAGAGTCCCCTGTGGGTGGGGCTCTGTGCTTAGTGTGGAGCCTGTTTAAGATGCTCTCTCTTCTGTTTTCTCTAAAATAACAACAAGCACCAAAGCAAAAAATGAAAAAAACAAAACGAAACAACCCTTATTTCTTCATGAGGGAGAAGATAAAGGTACAGCAGTTCTCTTGCACAGGAGTAGTTCGACATGGTCTAGACACATGAGGACAGGTTTCTGGTGAGTCCTGGAGAAGATCGATTAACCTATCCGGCTTCATGGAGAAAGAACCACGTGGCCTCTTCGTCCTGAAAATCCATCTGGTGTGTTGTGAGAACAATAGGAGCTTCTCATGAAATTATAATTCCTTTTGGAAAGTTCAGTTATTCCTTTCTTTAGTGTATTGAAATTATAGAACAGAATTAATCTACATGTTAAAGTTCATGTTAAAGTCTTCTAAGCAAAGTCCAATCCACACTTTACTATTGTAGCCTCAAACCACATCTTAAGAAATTTTGGAATAGCGAAACTTCCCAGACCAATATAAAGCATCTCAAATGGGGGATCATTACAATAATTGATAAGGTAAAATGAATTAAGGATGAATAATGCAGTTATAGGACCATCAGACATCTCCAGGAATAAATGCTCTTAACAATATCAAATTTTTTTTATGTTTATTCATTTTTGAGAGAGAGAGACAGAGCAGAGCATTAGCAGGGGAAGGGCAGAGAGGGAGACACAGAAATTGAAGCAGGCTCCAGGCTCTGAGCTGTCAGCACAGAGCCTGATGCGGGGCTCGAACCCATGAACCGTGAGATGATGATCTGAGCCGAAGTTGGATGCTCAACGAACTGAGCCACCCAGGCGCCCCTGCTCTTAACAATATCTATTGTGTAATTCTTTTATATCTGTGAGCAGCTTTAGGTATGTTTTCTATTTAATCTGGAAACAAGATCAATGCCATTTGTACTACTTTTGCAATGTTAAATATATATTTTTTCTTTCTTTTTTCTTTTTCTAGGCTAGTAAGCCAGAACTGAAACTAGACAAATATTCTCCAAAGCGTATTTCCTTTACCATGCTCTATAATGCTTCTAGCGGTGGATCATGGAGGTGATGACAACAGGGTATGTTAGTTTCTTAGGACTGCCGTAACAAATTGCCACAAACTCTCAGGCTTTAAAACAACAGAAATTCATTCTAAGTTCTGGAGGCCACAAGTCCAAAATCAAGACTGTCTCAGTTTCTGGTGACTGCTGGCCACTCTAGGCATGTCTGTCAAACCTCTGTGTCTCTGTGTCTTACCCTGTTCTTATAAGGATAATTGTCCCAGATTGAGGGTCCTTACAAATCAAGGATGATTTCATCTTGAGATCCTTAATTTCATCACAACTGCAAAGTTTCCTATTCCCGATATCACATTCTCAGGTACTGGGGGTTAGGACTCAGACATGTCTTTTTGTGGGACACAATTCAACCTGCTGCAAAGGGTATCATGACGTTGTGGAAACGTGTGATGGTTCTATCTATGCAAAGTTACATTCTAAAAAGACATCATAAAGGGACCAAACAAAAGGCTTAGTTTGTCACTGCTTTTTGGTTTAATTGTCATCAAAAATCTATGAGTAGGGTGAGAATCCCAGGCTTTGTCAAAGTGGTGAAAAAACCAACAAAGACAGAATTCAGAGTTAATAAAATGCACGTGCAGGAGTTGTCACAGTTGCTAATTCACTTAATGTTTTTATAGAATGAAAGGGAAATTCTGTTGTCCACAAGAAGATTTGGCTGATTAGGAAATAAATGATGAGTTGTAAAGGTTTTCATTCATTTAGGCTCCTGTTTAGTTTTTCTGACTGCAACTCTGTCAGCAAGGTACACATATTTTATATTTTACTTTCTGTGTGTATTCCCAGTCTCCCTCTCACTGTCGTTTTTAATGTCTTTTCAAAGAGTTTACCTTGCTTGAATATTTCTCCGACTTACCAAATGCTTTACAAGAAATATGTATGTTTTCATGATTTGCAGCTCATGAAGCAGCTTTTTATGTTCCAAGTGAGACTGAAAAACTCATGATGTTAGGCCTGGCTACATTGTGAGGGAAACTTGACACACGACAATAATAGGGAGAACATGAGTGAAAATATATCAAATAAGCTTCTATATTTTACATGAGTGACAACATATTGCAAGTTAAAAATGAATCTTACTGGACTTAAATGCACAAAACGGTCTCACTTGGAAAGCTGGAATAGCAATTTTAGTTCAGGAAGAAGAGGAATATATTTTTTAAATGCTAATCTTTTATAATATATAAAATCCAAAGTTGATAGACTTATTGTCAAATGTTTAAGAAAATAGAAAAAAATATCTGTAGGGATAAATTCTCAAGGAAAGCATAATTAATCATAGATACTTTTTCATTGAAAAAGCCAAAATTATAGTTATTTTAGAAAGCTAATAAGATATTTATAATTTGAGAAAATTTATTATAGACACTGTGAGGGTAGGATGACAAATTTAAAATTATGAATACCCTTAGAAACTATATACATCTAAGTAAGGAGAGGGTTTCTTTATCACCACACACTTTCCGGTGATAATTAGTCCAGATGTGGACTATGCGAATTTCAAAATTTCTAAAGCAATTCTTTTATCCAATTCACATGATTCTCTCAGTGTGACCTATATACATATTTTTTAGGCATTCGCCATTTATACAGAGAACAATGGGAACCTCTCGTTGTTCTGGTTATATCCTTGATACTTTAACGTTCTATATCTCAAGGTCAAATCCATTATCTTGCCTTATCAATTTACCACTAGACTTTTTAAATTTATGTCAACTTCGCTCCATTTCAACTGCTGATGTATGCTCAAAACTTCTTCAAACATTTTTTTTTAGCCCATACCACCATCCTCATTACTTTTGTATTAAAATAAATATCAATGCCATTGTAAACTAGGGAGATTGTAGTCTTCTCAAAAAATAGCTATATGCTTAGTGAACTCATTAGCTAATTAAAACCAGCATGGGTTAAGCATGTTATATGTAGAAGCCATGAGATGAGTATATGGTATAAAACATAGTTCCTATTTCTTAAAGCAACATATTTACAATTTTGGTGTAAAGATACATATGAATATTTTGCTATCTTACTGCTCCTTGCTTATTCTTTTATACTAATTTGACAAGTATTTACTCAACATCTTCTGTGTTCTGGGTGCTAGGAATACAACAGTGAGGTAGATAATACCCCTGATCTTCTACAATTAAAATCTAACAAGGCATGTGGATCGGAGAAATAAATAAATGCTAATGAAATCACATTTCAGGGCTGGACAAGGACTGAAGATAACCACTCTCCTACACTGTACAGTGAAGTAGTTTCAAAAAGTTTGCTGGTTGCAGACTTGTCAGATAGATGGAGATCCTTCAGTTATTCTTTCTATACCCAATGCAAAGGCTTCCTGTAGAGTCTGATAGGTTTTCCTGAGGAACACTTTTTACTAGATCATTTGCATTGGATCTAGTTGGCACAGAGTGTCATACTCATATATTATTACCATGTTCAATCGGATGGGCACTTAATAAACCTAATTCTCCATATTTTAATACAGAACTAATAGGTTAATTTGCGATAATTTGAAAAAAGACTTCTTAGAACTACACTACTATATCTTTGGGAAAAACAACTATCTAGACACCATTTTGAAACTTGATAGGTCTTAAAAAGAATCAGGCTGCACATAGGTAGGAAGCAAAGTCTAGTGAATACAGCTGAGGTAAAACAGTGTCTGGAACACTACACAATCATTTCTTGAAATTGTTTGCCCTAAAAGACAATGATAGATGGAAAGAAATTCAGAGAAGACAAAGAAGTAGATTAAAACATTAAATATGAATAAGCTGTTAAGGTCAGGTTAGTGCTCACCAATTGTTTTAAGTATATGAGCATAGAGAACAGAGGAATGTTTCAGAGACACTGGAACTGAAGGAAAAGGTTTTAATTTTCTTTCTATCAAAATGCCCATCAGGACACCTGGGTGGTTCAGTCAGTTGAGTGTCCAACTCTTGATTTTGGCTCAGGTCATGAGCCCACCGTTGTGAGATCCAGTCCAGTATTGGGCTCTGTGCTGAGCATGGAGCCTGCTTAAGATCCTTTCTCTCTCTCCTTCTGCCCCTCTCCCCTGCTCATGCTCTCTCTCTCTCAAAAAAAAAAAAAAAAAAAAGGCTAATGATAAAAATTATTTCCTAACACACACGCGCACACACACACACACACACACACACATCATTAAATATTTCCATTATTTTCTGTTGAATTTCCTTATATTAACTGACTTCTTTATCTGTCTTTGTTTTGTTCCCCGAACTTCTCCTAATATTTCTATGTTCAACATATATTTTTAGCTCAAATAGCTTATAAAACTTTTTTCTTTAAAGCCTCAAAATTTATTTACTTTTAAGTTTCAAAGAAAATGCATGTTCAGTGAAACTGGCTAAACCAAGAAGGGGAGGGGTGATATTACAATGCTACAATGAATCCTGAGAGAAACAACTTGAACAGAGATCTTGGGATAGTATATTAGAACTCTCCGACCATTGACTGAAACCCTCACGAATTACTGACAGGAAGCTGATATGGAGTGAGGCAGTCGTTTTTAAGTTTCGACGAAGTTGGCTAGAACCAGGTCACACGATTTGCTGTTCTGCCCTGTGCCTACACAACTGGAGATCTCAAAATCATTTATTCCAATCATTTATTCATAACAGGGTCATACTCCTTGGGGTCAATGCAGTTTGACATAAATACTTTATAATAATATCATTTCTTTTCTGGAAAATAAGATTTTATTGTTTTTGGTAATGCAAAACATAGAAAACAAGAAAATCAGAATTCTGTGTTGTAAGGCTAACCTAATATAGTGATTCTAATGAGCGGTATACTTTCTGCTCTCAAATTTGTTATGCAAAAAATACAGGAAGTTTTTGTGTTTATCAAATGTTCCAATGGACATACAAATTTTTTAAAAACACTGTTCTATATAGCACAATGGAAGGAATTTTGAAGAGCCAGAAGTTGCTGAGAAAGGATCAAAGTAGATTTAGAGTTTCTAGAAAAAAGAAACCAAGCAAATGCTTAGCCCCAGCATTAGAGGTTCAATTGATATGATCATAGAGAAGGACCTGCTCAGCAAAATACACCGATTTACCTACTTTTCCTTTTGAGGCTAAATGGAAGTGGTAGAAAATGAGACTCCATTTACATTGGCCCATGTGGATGAGGGTACAGGAGAGAATATGACAGCAATAAACCTAAAAAGTGGATGATAGAGGACAACTATTAATTGACTTGTCAGGAGAAATCTTAAACCGACTCTGGAATACCAGGAGTGACCTGAAGCAAGAGAATTAATAATGCAACTGCCTTTCCAGAAGACTTGAGGGTTGGGAGGAGTCGGTTCTTGTAAAACTGGCTTTGGAGGTGAGGCCATCTATAAAGGAGAAGACAGATTATAACTGTTTCTACAAAAGAGAATCTTGATTTCTTTTTCCATCTTGTGCAGATAGGTGACTTCCCTTCAACCTAGAATAACAGGAAGATTTGTTTCTAAGGAAGTGTGACTAGAGAGACTCTGGATTTGCAGGCATTAGATACAGTTGGAGAAGAGGATTATGCTCTTAAGACAAGGGAGCTAAGTGAATATACACCTCAAAGTGCACCGTAGCTGACTTGTCTCTCAGGACACTGACATCTGGGTTTAAATTCTCTGGTGGAGAGAATGGAGGACACAATTCTCTTCTGTAAAATAATGACAAAAGAAACTAACACCTACAGAAAATGACAGTAGACTATTTCTGATCGGCATAGGACTCCCGATTCTAGATCTACTTAGTGAAAAGTTCTGTCCATTCAACAAAACAATCACACACACAGAAAGAAATCAGAGGAACAGAAGCAAACATCTAAAGATAGATTATATAATATTACCTTTTTCAGGTAAAAGAAGTATATAACTGCTTTGGAAAATCATTTGGTGATTTCTGTTAAAGTTAAACATACAACCTCCTGTGACCCAGTAAATCCACTCTTAGATATACACCTAAGAGAAATGAATGTAGGGGCGGCTGGGTGGCTCAGTCGGTTGGGCGGCCGACTTCAGCTCAGGTCATGATCTCATGGTCTGTGAGTTCGAGCCCCGCATCGGGCTCTGTGCTGACGGCTCAGAGCCTAGAGCCTGCTTCCGATTCTGTGTCTCTCTCTCTGCCCTTCCCCTGTTCACACTGTGCCTCTATGTCTCTCAAAAATAAATAAACATTAAAAAAATTAAAAAAAAATGAATGCAAACATGACAGTTTTGGCAATACCAAGCGTTGGAACTGATGTGATTCGGTGGAAGCCCTTCTATACTGTTGGCTGCATTTTAAACCTGTACAGCCATTCTAAAAAAAAAAAAAAAAAGCATTATTTTAAAATTGAACATTCTCATGCTCTACAAACCAGCAATTCTTCCTTATCTATGCAAATATCTCAAATACTTCATATAAACTCTTAACTGATGTTTTCCAGATATGTAAATTCAGAGTAGTTACCCATTGTAGGAAAACAAGAGAGAAAGAACTCAATGCCCATCAACAGAAAGATCAATAAATGAGTTGTGATATATATTCACATGATGGACTCTCATAATCAGTGAGAATGAAGATATTACAACTGTAAGTATCAACATAGTATTGAGTGGAAAAGCGAATTTTAGAATACTGCATACAATGCTATTTTTTGTAAACCTTAAAAAACAATGGAAAATATTGTTTCTGAGTGAAAATAAATTAGAATAAAGTTTTATTTTGTTTTGCGTTATTAATTTAATTTTTGTTTTATTTTATTTCATTTTTTGAGAGAGAGAGGGGATGCAAGTGGGGAGAGGGAGTAGGAGAGAGAGAATCTTAAGCAGGCTCGACGCCCAGCATGGAACCTGACACAGAACCGTGAGATCATGACCAGAGCTGAAATCAAGAGGTGGATGCTTACCCAACTGAGCCACCTAGATGCCCCTAGAACAAAATTTTAAAAGCAAAGTGATTACAACACAAAAGTTAAGAGAATAATTCTCTCTGGAGAGAAACAAGGGAAAGACAAAGAATGAGCCCATTAGTAGAAGGAATGACACATGTATTATTACTACATATGGCAGAGAGTTCATGAGAATTTATTTATCAGTATTATATATAATACATATAATATTACCTAACTTTAAAAATTAAAAAAAAATAGCACCAGTGAAAAAGAAAGATTAAAGAGAGACTATGGCAATGGACAGACACAGACACATCTCTAAGGTATTTTCTTGAGTGACAAAGGCAAGGTCCAGAATATTATCATTTATAATGACAACAACAGAACAGAAATAAATGTTTTTGGCAAATCAGACTAGACTGAAGAAAATTTAAGTATTCTGAAGTCCAAGAAAGTAAATGTAGCAAGGAATTCAATTCAGTTTCAAGAAAATAAAAATATATAGGATTACATATTTTTAAAAAAAATTCAAAGGGTAAAAGTTTTAAAATCTGGAAGGGTGCCCCAAAACTATTAAAGTTATATGGTTCCAGGATGGAAACCGATCCTTTAGGGGGTAGTCTGGAAGTCGGGAGACTATACTTTCTACTCTCTTACCTATTTCAAATGAAGGAAAATTGGAGAGGGATAATGAAGGGACAGATGTCTTCTGAAATCCAGTGTTTTGAGAAGAGAGAAGGAAGAAAAAGAGGGAAGTAAATAGAAATGGAGGAGAGAAAGAGACAGGAAGAGAGAGAAGGAGAAATTCCAGAAAAAACCGACAGGTATCCCAAGAATTAAAACAACAACAGAACAGAAATAAATGCTTTTGGCAAATCAGACTAGACTGAAGGAAATTTAAGTGTTCTGAAGTCCAAGAAAGTAAATGTAGCAAGGAATTCAATTCAGTTTCAAGAAAATAAAAGCAAGGGTGAGGGAAGTTTTTTACTTGGTTTATAGACCAAAAGAACCCTTCCCATATTACTAAAGAAAAAAAGGAAAAACTGATTATTGTTTTCTTGGCATCTGAGACAGGATGGAATCATCCTACTCTATTGACTTGTGGTTCCAATAACATTCTTCCGTGGCTTATTATAATGAAATCTGGGGTATACTGATAACTTGAGTTTTATGTTCAATACCTGGATACTTCTCTGAGTAAACAGCCATTTCCATTTGAAAAAAAAATAGCAAGAATTCAATTATGTTTAGTTCTTTTGTAATTTCTGAGGCCCACAAGCATATGTTTATGTTTCCTTCTATTGACTGAGGTACACTTTTACTTATCACGTGCCCGAAACACCTCATAAGCAGTCTGTAAATGTCTCAGCACCATACAGGCAGCCTTTACTGCCAAATGTGATCGTTCTGTCTGCATTGCTAAAAAGTGTCAAATTATAGCTAGTGTCCACTAAGCAGGGCTATTTATATTTTATTCCCCTGCATTAAATAAAAATATATTCAGGTGAGGGTACCATGAATAAGAGGTGAAACAAGTTCTTCCTCCTTCCAGTGGATGATTAAATTTGTGAGATAGCTGAATCTTCTATGACTCAAGTGTGTAACCAAGTAAAAATATAGTTACTCGTAAAGAGGGGGCCAGACAGATGCTGCTCAGAATAGCCCCTGTTGACTTTTTAAGTGACGCTGAGTAGAGCAGACACACATTCCTACAATTGGGAGACTCTAAGTGATAAGAGGCAATGTGCCCTGGGGGCTTTGGAGTGTGGGCTCTAGAACCTGGTCATGTGGTTTCCCCTCCCAACCTCATGGGTGCGATGGGGCCTTGGTCAATTTATTCAACATTTTTATTCCTCTTGTCCTCTCTGTAAAATGGAATTAGTAGGGTTGTTGAGAAGATTAAATGTGATAATGTATAGAAAGCGCTTAGTACAGAGCCTGGAAAAGAGTACATGGTATATTAGCATTTGCTAACCTCATCATCAATAGTAGTAACAGTTGAAACTTACCAATATTGGGGCACCTGGGTGGCTCATTTGGTTAAGTATCTGGCTCTCGGTTTTGGCTCAAGTCATGATCTCACTGTTTGTGGGATTGAGCCCATGTCAGGTTCTGTGCTGGCAGCATGGAGCCTGTTTGGGATTCTCTCTCCCTCTCACTCTGCCCCTTCCCCTACTCATGATGTCTCTGTCTCTTTCATAATAAATAAGTCAACTTAAAAGAAATTAAAATTTACCATTATTATCATTCCTATACAACTGTAAGAAAGAACAGCAGATGCGCTTGTTAAAATGCATGTAAGTAATTTGTCTTGGTCATCTTGGTATTGATAATTCAGGGAAGATTCTTGACTGAGACTTATTTAAAAATTTTTGGCATTTCACTTTGTCCATTTTATACATGTCTTGTTCACCAAATGACATACCACTCAATATACTGATTTGTTCATTCCCACATTTTTAAACCATACAGTCACAAGCAAGAGACACCACCTCCACCCAGTGGCAGAAAGATGTCATATGCAATATGAATATGCTGTCCCAGGGTTTTGGGAGACATTTTATTGGTAATTTTGCTGAGCAGGTGTTTTGCACTGAGTTGACCTGTACAGTGATACTAAGTTATTTAATCTCGTAGAGGCATTATCAGATAGAAACAACCCCCCAGAAGTATGAGATTCACTCTGTTACCTTAGTGGGGATGTAAAATGTGTTGGTAAGTAAGACACTCCAGTGTTTATATAAAAGTGTGGGGTGGTATGGATTGTCATGAATGAGAAGAGATAAATATGAGTGGAAGTACCCACGAGAGGTTTAATGAAGGGAATGGGGGGCATGAATCAATCTCTGGAGAAAGAAGTAACCAGTGGAGATGAGACTGAGTGTGGAGAGTGGGTATGAACTAGTGTGGCAAGTTACAAATAAATCTGGCATTTTATGAGACTAAAGAGCAAATTAGCTCTGGTGGACTTTGTGGTGAAAATCCTAGGGGGATGTTATTGGACTCAAAACAATAGGAGACATGAAAGTAGTTCTGTGATAGAAGTAAATATGCCAAAGCCATTTCAGTCTTTTTCTCTTCAGTTAAATATGGCTGACCCTGCAACAATGGAGTTTTGCCCTGTGCAGGTCCACTTATATGTGGATATTTAAATATAAATACTGTACTGTAAATGTATTTCCCTATTATTCTCTTAATGTTTTTTTCTCTAGCTTACTTTATTGTAAGAATACAGTATATAACACATATACAAAATATATAATTGACCATCTTGGTAGGGCTTCTGATCAACTGTTGGCTGTTAGTAATTAAGTTTGGGGGACGTCAAAAGTTACATGAAGATTTTCAACTGTGCAGGAGGTGGGCACTCTTCATCCCCCATTGTTCAAGGGTGAACTGTATTCCCCTATGCTCATCCCCTCTATTCTTTTCTTAGCCCAAGCCATCTTTCAGAAGTTCCATTTGAAGTATAGCAGAACTGTCCTTCTGACCATTCTTGACCCTTTCCCCACACTCTACTCCTATTCCAACCAGAGGATAAAGATGAATGATAATGTTGGCTTTCATTTTGTGTCCCCAGTGTAGAGAAGTGTGCCTGTGCACAGTAGGATCCTAAATATATTTAAATGAAATTATTGGCTGGAGCTCAAAATTGAAGAAGGAAACATTGGATACATAGTCTCAAGGCAATGGAACTTAGCATGAGTGTGCCTTATAACTCAGAACTGTGATGGAAACAGATGGTTCTTTAACTCAATAACATTCCATTGGAGGAAGTCATCTAAAGAATGTGACCCCCCTGTGACCTGGGAGCTGAAGTCTGGCAATCAGAGGCTCCTTACCTCCTTTCTTGTCTTTGGAATGTATATCTGTCCACTATTCCCATAATCAGAGCCATTTTTAGGGTCATGGCTTTGAAAGAGAGACAGAGAGAGGGCCAGAGAGAGACTTTGGCCAGGAGGCACAGAGATCTACTCATCTCATGTCTCTGCCCGAGACAAGCCTCATATGCAAGCTCCGTTGCTTGTTAAACCTACCCTTCTTATTTGGAGTGGACCTTCTTAGGTCTCTCCTTGCCATCTGTGTATCGAGGGTCAGTTTGCAAAGCAATTCATTAGAGTTGTGCAAAGAGGGGAAAATGAACAGCGTGACAGAACTGAGGAGACCATAAGTTTATTTCCCCATTTGAGCAACGTGCCTAACAGGTATAGAAAATTGTGAGAGAAAATCACACCAACACCTAGAAGGAGGAACTCATCAGTGCCTTATGTCCATTCTATCTCAGTTCCCCGACCTGAGAGCCACAGCCCCTTCTAACCAGCTGAAAATAATTCTGGTAGGTAACAGTCACTTTACACTGTGAACCACATACACCAGAGGACAGGTACAGATGGGGCTTCTGACTTCTGAGAACAGAGAAGCTACAGGAGTAAGGATGATTCCTGCCCCTCAGCAGTCCTTGCGGGCCACCAGGGGTGACTAAGAAACACTATGTCGGACAAATAAAAAGACACACTGTGTAGGTAATGAACAAGGTCACTATTCTTTGCTTAACCTATTTTATGTATTTTCATTAAAAATATAATCTAAGGACAGCGATTCAGTTATATACAACAAAAAGCCATTTTTAGTTCTACTCCATTTTCATTTTTTATATTCCTTAATTTATCCTATTGCAAAAATATCTGCTGGTATTATACATTCGAAAAGTACTTTTTAGGGGCACCTGAGTGGCTCAGTAGGTTAAGCAACCGACTTCGGCTCAGGTAATGATATCACAGTTTGTGAGTTTGAGCCCCATGTTGGGCTTTGTGCTGATGGCTCAGAGCCTAGAGCTTGCTTCAGATTCTGTGTCTCCCTCTCTCTGCCCCTACCTATCTTGCACTCTCTCTCTCTCTCTCTCTCTCTCTCTCTCAAAGAATAAAAAATTTAAAAAAAGTATTTACCCCAGATGCAATAATCAATACTCAATTTTTTAAAAAAGAATACTTCTTATCAATAATATTGGTATAGAGCTTTAAGTTTGCTTGTATATGTTTATCCATTGGGACCAAGAAAATAGGTCAGCTTCACCGCTTATCTGTGTAAACTCATGATAGATGACATTAAAACAGAGATATTTATCACTGCAGTTTATGAGATACTTATTTCAGAAAAATTTTTCCATAATAATTCTACAAATGGATCTTAAAAAAAAAAAACCCGCAAAGACGGTCATATATAAATACATCCTATGTTCTAAAAAGAGAATCTTTGGCTTTACTTCCTGAGAAGTTTTGGTTAGATTTATCAGAGTTAGAACAGTGAAGTCAAATCCCTACCCTGAGGACATAAGCAGAAAACAGCCGGTTTATCAGGAAAAGGTATAAACACAGACAGAAGGGATTAATTGAAAGCAGAGGCAGCAAATAAGAAAAAACTTAAAAACCTAGGAGATGAGCCAAAGAAGGTTAAGAATAAAGAAGCAGTTAAAATTTGTCCATTTTAGTTTTCTGTCCAAATTCTCTGCCTCCTCCTTGGAATAGGGTGTCAAGTAAAAATTACATTAATATATTGGGTCAGTTTGAGTTACTATCATAGATTTATTCTCCTCTCCATGAGATCTCCTTTCCCATGAAAAGATTATTTCCCCATCACTTTGAGGTATTGTTTGTTCCAGCCATTTCCTTCCTAGGTCCTCTCTTCTGTCTTCTGTGAGACCTGCATGGTCCCAGATGGGGGCCGTCCCTTCAGCCTCAGCCCCAGAAAGACAGACTAGGAGCAAAGCCAGAGCCGATATGCATGGTCGTATAGTGTGAGTGACAAATGTGTGCCTGTTATTGTAAGCCACTGAAATGTTGGTGCCAGCTATTACTACCTTAGTATTAGGCTGCACTAAGCAGGATCATGAACAAGGTAGAAAATAGTACTTCATTAACTTTGGAAATGGAAATTTAAAGTAAAGCATGATTCAGGAATCTAAGAATTATATTTCCTATCTGAAACTTATCTTTAGCTGAACAGCTATGGTAAAAATTTACACCTGTGTATGTAAGCAAGTGGCTTTCGTGTCCTTCAGACTGAGTACTCTGAGTAAATCCACAGTTCTTCCCTAATGTTTGACTTTTAACGAAAGCATAACACACGTGACTTGTGATTTTGATCTTTTATGCTAATATCTTTACTTCGTTCATTTTAACGTAGCCCGAAAATTTTAAATGAATCTCCAGTATTATCGTAAGTCACATTTTTATTATACATGCGTGTTTAATCCAATATACTTTGACTTTCAAAATTGCTTTCTTTAGATTATTTTACATATAAATCTTAGAGAAAATGAATGTGTGTGTGTTATATTCCATGGAGACAAATAGCTCTCAGCACACTATCCACTTTGAAGAGATGCTAGATAATAAAATGAAAAGCAACATCGTGTAAAAATTTATTTACATAGTTCATATTTTATTGTATCTTATGATAATGTTCTTTTATCTCTACATGGAACTCTAATGCTTTATTTCTCAGGAAATTACAACCATATATCTTGGTAACGCTATGTATTTGAGTAGTATGCATAAAAGAGAAACGTTGCTAATAATGACAGACTTGCCTCTTTTACCTGCTTGGGAAGTGAAAATATAACTTCTATTATGGTTAAATATACTTCTTCTATGGTTGGATAAGCATGAGTCTTCCCTAAGAATCCATGAAGTGTGGGCATGGGAGAAAGTGCTTACTGACAACGCTCCCAGGGGCTTGGAGGTAACTGTCTGTATGATAGAAAAATATGTGAATCTGACTCAGCTTTAGGAAGAGCTTTGCAAACAACTAATAATTACCAATGGAAAGCCTACACTGTCAAGAGTGGTCTCATTCGATGAGAGATTTATGTCCGGAGAAATAATGCCAATCGTATCATAAGTGAATTTCACCAAAGACATTTGCTGTTATTGTCCTCTAGGTGCTGGTAGAATATTAATCTTACACATGACATGAAACTAGCTACATAGCTGTGAATAAATTCGGAGGTCCTTTCTGACCTTTTTATATCGATGTCAGATATTGGGAGTGCATCTGGGCTAGATTCCCCTTAAAGTTCATCATGTGTTTTAGAAAGACATGTCAAAATTATAAACAACTGTAATTTCAGTCCTGGAAGGACCATCCATAATATAATTTCTCTTAGTCTAGATGGCAAAATTAATGCGATGCTTAAAAGCAATATTTATTTACTCAACTGGCTTTGTCTGCTCAGTTTTAAAACCATAAGTGGCTCTTGAGCTTTTCTGCCCACTGATTTTCAGTTCAACTGACATTTTAACTGATAATCAAATCCTACGTCGTTCCTTTGATGGTATTTATGTAACGGAAATCAACCCGAAACAACTTAAAAAAAATAAAAAACACAACTTAAAAAAAAAAAAGCTTTAGAAAGGTAATGGGACTTAATGATAACTTACATGGCAAATCCAACTTTGACTCAGAGGTTAAGAATACCTAGGAGAGATACTTTATTGCAATTAAACAACCACAACAAATATCCTTCTTTCACCCTCTGAGGAAAATGTGGAGAGGTAGATAATCTCTCTGACACAGAGTAATATTACACTGAGGTAGGAAAGAGGCCTAGATTTTCACACTAAAACTCAGTCTCATGAAAGCCACTGAGTTATACACTCTTGAATGTGTCAACTCGGCTTAACTTATGTGCTTGAAAATGTTACCTCCCCTCCTTGCCTGAATCCAAGTCTTCCCCTGATGCTCCAACCCACTTTGATCAATTCCCCATCGATTCTCTCACACAGAGGCCCTGCATCTCTGAACCTCACCACTGCATAGGTTTTGGGAAAGGGAATCAACATTCTCTTTGCTCTCTACTACACTTTCCTTTTACCTACTGTTGCCTGATGATTAGCTCCTCACTATTTGTAGTCTAGGATTTTCATACCCTTTTATTATACTTTTCTCTAATCTTTTAATTGCTAAGATATGTTATCATCACAACAAAGAATACCCAGAAGAGATGCCAGTATTTCTTCCCTCCATTCTCGAGGACCACTTTTTCCTGCTGGACCCGGCCTAGCCTTTGAATTATTCTAGTATTCTCAATACAGTGAGTGGTTCAAGCAGCCACTGTTAATTGCTGGGAGTTTGCATACCAGAACTTTCGGTCCCACTTAACACCTTCTTGATTAACTTCAGCTCGAAATCTGGAATCTTCTCACCCTGATCTCCTGTCACCTCAACTGGGGAATTAAACATTTATGTGTTAACTCTTCAATCATTCCTGCACGTCACTTTTTTTGTTTCCTCGTTTTATCTCTTTAGCTCCGATGGATTTCCACATAATTCTATTTTTGCCCTTAGAGAGCTACATTTGGTATCTAGTCATCAGTAGGGATTATTGTCTTTAAGATCTGAATCTTTGAAATACCTCTTGGTCCGTACTCTATATCCCTTTGCTTTTTTGAAACATTTTCCTACAGTACCCTTGACCTTCAATATTCCTCTCAATGAGCTCTTTTTCATATTCCCCACACTCCATAAGCACCTTCTTTACTTACCTCACCATCCTCCAATCCAGTTTGAACCCTAACGGAATCTCAACCTGCTCTCCTACTGACATCTGTCACGGCCACCAGGCAACTCCCAACCATGAGTTAGCATGTATTTATGTACGTCATTGCCCATGTCCGTCCACTTAACCTTCAAAAAGACTGCATGCACTGCGCAGTTCAGCTATTCAAAATATGTGGCTTATAAAGATGGCCTATGCTTCCTTCATTTTCTGTATCATTGGTTTTTCTTCCTGTGATACCCTCATAATCCCCTCTTCTAAACTGCTATCTTCTCTGTGGCTTTGAGGGCTTGATCTTTAAGGACGTTATGCTTCAACAGAGGTCTGCATGATAATGAGGAGTCCACCAAGCAAAAATCTGGAGGGAGAATACTCCAGGCAAAGCAAAGAGTTTAAAGACTTTGATTCAGAAAATAGTTTTGCACGTTAGAGAAGCACGACGTGAGGCTGGAGGATACCGAGTGAGGTGGTAAGTGGGAGGTGGGGTCTGAGAGGTGGGCAAGGCTTATGTAGAGCTCCCTAGTCCATGGTAAGGATTTCGAAATTTATTCTAAGTGTTACAGATGATCTCAATCGTGGTATCACTAAAATTTGAGGCAGATGACAGATGTTTAGGACGTTTAGCAGGATACTCATCTTCTACACACTAGGTGCCAAGAGCACTTCCCCCTCACTGTGACAATACGACATGTCTCCAAACGTTGACACATTTCCCTTCAGAGAAAAAAATTACTCTCCAGGAAAGCCATGGAGTACTGGAAAGAGTGGAGTGAGCTGAACCGTTGTGTGTTTAAAAACTGTCCATCTGGCTTCTTTTTTTCTTTTTTTTTTTTCTGAGAATGTGGTGTAAAAAGATTGGAAACAGACACAGTTCAAGGCAACATCTGTCCTCCTAGGCAGAAGGTGGTGTGATGGGCTATAGTGCTTGTTATGAAGGTTATTAAACTCAAATGATATTTGAAGGTGTTCCTAGAATTTGGTCATATGATTAATGAAAGGCATAGAAAGCATCCACTTACCAATTAAGGATGTCAGTATGAAGTTGCATAGAAATAAGTGGAGCTCAGGGGAGATTTTAAGACTGAATTTACTAAAACAAAAATGTTGTAGTCACCAGCATTCATATCGTGATTTTGAATTTACAGATGACGACCAGTGATTAACAAATATCAGTTTAGGACTACTTCCTCACAGCACAAAACAAAATCTGACTCAAAATGGACCAAATACCTAAATGTAAGAGATCAGAATAGAACCATCTTAGAAGAAAACTTAAGTGTCCATCTTTGTGGCCTTGGATTAAACGATTATTTCTTAGATACGGCACAAAAACTACAAGCAACAAAACAAAGCGACAAATAAGCCAATCAGACTTCCCTAAAATAAAGTCTTTTGTGCTTGAAAATGCACTATCAGGGAAGTGAAAACAAAATGCACAGAATGGGAGATAATCATGGTCGATTCTACATCTGATATCTAAATTGTAAAAATTATTACAACTCAATAAAAAACAAATGACACAGATTAAAATTGGGCAAAGGATTTGAATAGCTATTTCTCCAAGGAAACAAAAAAGCAGAAAGAGAGAGACAGAAATGTGAACCCTTCTTTGGTCCTTTCTTATGGAAACATGAACTCAGGAACAATGAGTCCTTTATGAACACATGAAGAACCAATCTGAGAGGATATGAGCTCTGTCTTGTGTACATTGGATTCGTGACCATGAAACTTCTCCAGTGAAGGTGTTGGTAGAAAGGTGAGTATATATGGCTCCGATGTTATAGCTCCGTGTGACCCTCTTAAAATCTGCCTTAGAAAATGACAGGAAAGGGTAAGAGTCTCCCAAAAGTTATCTTTTCCAGTCTACTAAGTCAGGCCCATAGCCACCATGAGAGTGGTTTAACAGAAACAACAATCCTCTGCTTAAAAGGATGGAGGGGTCAATTTCAAAAGGGCCAATTCATGATGGATGCTTGTGATAAATTTTAAATTTTAAGAGTTCTTATTCCATGGAGTGTACTGCTTTCCTACCATTTGTAGTTTTAGGTATGGAGACCTTTAATTTTTGTTTTGTTTTGTTTTGTCTTTTTTGGCAGTGAGAAGAAGCCTACTATATAAATTTATCAGCTTGGGAATGAGAACAAAAATTAAAAGTCATGAGGCCTAAAAATGTTTCCTAAAAATGTTTATTTGTGCATTTGTAGAACCTATAGGCATCGTTTTATTACCATAAAAAGGAGGAATAAATAAAAATCATTTCAGATGTGGTCTACCTTTCCTAGGGATTATACTGAATGGACTGTTTTATTATGATAAGCTAAATAATCCGAAAGCTTCCACACGCTGAGAAACTTAATGGGTTGTGAAAGAAAGGTGTTCTGAGAGCTGAAATAAAAACATGGATATAAAAGCAGATAGACACTATGTCCTCACGTTCATAAGAAAATTATCCAATTCATTGAATACTGATTGCCGTTTTATTATCTGAATCGATACCAATGCAGTTAATGTGGCATTTAGAAATCATAAAAATAAAGATGGGATAATTGTTCCCCTAAACAGAAGCCTTACGTGGATATTTTAAGCCTAAGGTAATGAAATCACACTGAAATTTAGAGAAAGATGGACCCAACACATTCTAGTAGCATTTAAGCAACTCTAAATGTCCTTTGCTTTCCTATAGGCTTCGTTTACAATTTAATCAAAATGTTAGCTACTGCCAAGCCCAAAGGGATGAAGAGTTTAACAAATTATTTTTCTCTTTTGGTAAATACTCAAGAGATTATTCACAATTAAATAAAAACATTGAATATACTATTACCATTCTGTATTTTTATTGCATTAAAAATGAAAAGATTTTAAACTGTTACACTTCTCTTACACAACACATTCAAAGAATTTTAGAGTAGAAATAATCATACAGATCAGCTAACATAATTATCTCATATTATGGGTGGAAATGCCAACGCTTACAAATATTAAATAATCAGAGTTTCATTTTAACTAGAGTTGGAGTCAGGACTGTAATGGCTCCTGAGCCCAGCTCCAGAATTCCTTTTAAAAAAAAACCACGTTGCCTCCAAAATTTTGTGGCAGGGTATTTGAAGCAATTAATATGCTAAAGTCCTCAATGAGACCTTGGCTTTTTAAGGTTAGGGTGTTGAACATCTCTTTGCATTATTCAATATGCAATTTTACAAAAAGCTTCCTTAAAGATTAGATTGAAGGCTAAGTGCATGTGTATAGTCTGAGAAAGTTCCATACACTGGCTACTCTTGAGTGATCCACCACAAAATCAATGAAAGATTCTTATGGTTCAGCACTTGGAATCGCCTTCATACACAAGTGGTCAATCTCTCTCCTTCTCTATCCCTTCACCACCTGCCCCTTTATTTTTTTTTTAATATTTTAAAATGTTTATTTATTTTTGAGAGACACAGAGAGACACAGCATGAATGGAGGAAGAGCAGAGAGAGAGAGAGATACAGAAACCAAAGCAGGCTCTAGGCTCTGAGCTATCAGCACAGAGCCTGACGTGGGGCTCAAACCTACAAACTGTGAGATCATGACCTAAGCCGAAGTCGGATGCTTAACCAACCGAGCCACCAAGGCACTCCACTACTTGCCTCTTTATTTTGAGTTATTTTTTTAAATTTTTTAACGTTTATTTATTTTTGAGAGACATAGAGACCGAGTATGAGCAGGGGAAGGACAGAGAGAGAGGGAGATACAGAATCTGAAACAGGCTCCAGGCTCTGAGCCGTCAGCACAGAGCCTGATGCAGGGCTTGAACTCACAGACCGTGAGATCATGACCTGAGCCGAAGTTGGCCGCTTAACCAACTGAGCCACCCAGGCGCCTCTACTTGCCTCTTAAAAGTATAGATTGGCTTTATCTCTTTTTGTGCATTGTACATAATGATATTTTGTTATATATAGGGCATATACTCTTCTGTGTGTTGGACTTACTTTGCTCAAAGTTACGTTTAGGAACTGTATCCATTATATAGCTGTAAATCATTCATTCTCATTGTATAAAGTTTTATTGTATCAATACATCGTAGTTTACCTAGGCGTGCTACTCCTTGTTGCATGTGGTTATCCTCTAACTTTTGCCTTTTACTAATACTGGTGCCATAAATCTTCCAGTAAATGACTCACGGTGAACAGGTGTACACATTTCTACTGGAAATAGAACCAGGAGTAAAACTGCTTGGCTACAGAAATGATTGCTTTCAATTGCCAGTTGTTCAAAGCGGTTTTAGCAATTTACACTGGAACCAGTAATATTTGAGAAATTCCATTGGTCTATGTCCTAATGAAAAATAGATACTATGCTCTTTTCATTTTCTTTTTTTTTTAATTTTTTTTTAACGTTTATTCATTTTTGAGACAGAGAGAGAGACATGAGTGGAGGAGGGGCAGAGAGAGAGGAGACACAGAATCCGAAGCAGGCTCCAGGCTCTGAGCTGTCAGCACAGAGCCCGACGTGGGGCTCGAACTCACGGACTGCGAGATCGTGACCTGAGCCGAAGTCGGACGCTCAACCGACTGAGCCACCCAGGCGCCCCCGTCTTTTTCATTTTCAATGGTTTTCAGGCACAATATCATCTCACGCTGTGTGCAAGTCATGTGCGTTTGCATTCTCCCTTTCCCATCACATCCTATTCTCTATTTAGTGATCTCTACTATGTGATAAAAATCATGTTTTAAATATGCAGTTTAGAGTCTCGAAAAATGTAATAATCTATGAAACTGTCACCTCAATTAACATATAGAACATTTCTGTCGCCCAAGAAAGTTTCCATTTGTCCTTGTGTATTCAATTTTCTCTGCCCCAGTGACAGCCACTACTCTCATGTTTACTACTATAATAAATTACTTCTGTCTCTTCTTTAACTGTGAATGAATGGACTCATAACTGTTTATACTTTTTGAATCTGGTTTCTTTTACTAAATGCATTCTATCAATTCTTGCATGTTATTACCTCTAACAGTGATTTGTTTCTTTTGATTGCGGAGTAGTATTGTTTGTATGACTTTTGTATAATTTGTATTTATATACCCAAGTGGCATTTGAGGGACATGTGCATTGTTTCTAGTCTGGGGTTATGATGAATAGAACTACAATGAACGGTTTTGTACCAAAATTTTGGTGGTATATTTCTGTAGAAGTAGAGACGTGAAGTTACAGAGTAGGGTTATATTTAACTTTATAAGACGTCTTTTTCTAAAGTTGGTCTGCTGTTTTACATTCCCACCAGTACACTAGAGTGCCAGCTGCTCCACCAACTCTTATTTGTGTGTATGTGTGTACGTGAGGCTATAAGGAAGTGGTGGTTTCAATTTTAGAAAATGAGCTTGCATTTAAGCAAGAGAAAGAAATTAACATATTAGTCCACTCTAATTTACATTGTGGTTTTTGTTGGCATCAATAAGTACATTTTAAAATTTAAACTTTGTTTAAAATAAAACTAACACAGCAAAACAGAATGATCAGGCCATTAGTATGCCTGTGTAGGGGCGTCTGGGTGGCTCAGTCGGTTGAGCTTCTGACTTCGGCTCAGGTCATGATCTCGCGGTCTGTGAGTTCGAGCCCTGCGTCGGGCTCTGTGCTGACAGCTCAGAGCCTGGAGCCTGTTTTGGATTCTGTGTCTCCCTCTCTCTCTCTGCCCCTGCCCCACTCATGCTCTGTCTCTGTCTTAAAAATAAACATTAAAAAAATTAAATAAATAAATAAATTGCTAGTATGCCTGTGCAACTACTTATGTTGGGAACTAGGATTGTGGTTACATTATTTTTATTTATTTTTATTTTTCATTTTTTCCATTTTAAAAAAATTTTTAATTATTTTTAAGAGAGAGAACATGAGTGGGGGAGGGATAGAGAGGGAAGTACAGAAGATGCAAAGCCGGCTATGTGCTGAGAGTAGCAAGCCTGATGTGGGGCTTGAGCTCATGAACTGAGAAGTCATGACCTGAGCCGAAGTCGGACACTCAAGTAAATGAGCCAGTGAGGCACCCCTAATTGTGGTCACTTTAGAAAAGAAAATGGAGGGGTGCCTGGGTGGCTCAGTTGGTTAAGCGGTCAACTTCGGCTCAGGTCATGATCTCACGGTCTGTGAGTTCAAGCCCCCGTCAGGCTCTGTGCTGCTGGCTCAGAGCCTGGAGCGTGCTTCGGATTCTGTGTCTCCCTCTCTCTCTACCCTTCCCCTGCTCATGCTCTGTCTCTATTCTCTCAAAAATAAATAAACGTTAAAAAAAAAAGAAAAAGAAAATGGCAATTCAGACCATACAACTTAAAGGACGAGGGTAAATAGAGGCATATACATGTCAATCGAAGCACCAACAGTAAATCAAAGAGGAATAATTAGAAACAGGTTTGGAAGAAAGAATCAAGATGAACTTTTTGGTGAATTAACTTCTTAGAGCAAATTAGAATCCATACAAAAGGAAATGCATGCAATTTGGTCATGAGCAGTGACTACTTAGTAACACAAGACATGTTTATAAGTTAATATACAATATACTATCATAACATATTTAAAGTCAGCTTTCCTGTAGAGAAGATACTCCCCTAAAGGGGAGTTTCCACAGAAAGCAATTTAAAAGATCAATAAGATCCAAGTTTAAAGAAAAATAAAATAAAAACAGGTTTGGAAACAAACACAAACTACCCAGAAAAATGTCAGAGTAATCTGATTTGAGTTGCTAAGTTTGATTTAGTTTAACAGAGTTCAGTTTATCTGAGTCAATTTAACTCATCTCTACACATGTTAATCATTAATTTATGAAAATAATTCCCTTCATGACTAACAGGGGATCTTATTCCTTCGACATTGAGTCATGCGCACTGTGACGACATTTTGACAAGGAAATTCTTCTTTGACTCAGTGTACACATTGCGACATATTCCATGCAACCAGAATGTCCTGATATTGTAAGAAATTCTGACTGATGTACAGGAGAAAGGAAAACAGAATTGTTCAAAGGAGAACTAACACCTAGAATAACCAAGGAAGCAGGGAGCTTTGTGTGAGGGAAATCAGAAAAGGTAAAGTATCCAATAAGAGATCACAAAGAATAACCCACATTGCCCAGGCCTCTTCTACCAAGAGATACATTAGGAAAGGATATCGGTAACAACCAAAAGAAATCTAAGTATCCATTGATAGATAAATGGATAAAGATGATGTGATACATACACACACACACACACACATATGCACACGCACAGTGGAATATTACTCAGCTGTAAAAAAAATAATGAAATTCTACCATTCGCAACAATATGGATAGATCTAGAGGGTTTATGATAAGTGAAATAAGTCAGAGAAAGACAAATACTATGTGATTTCACTTGTATGTGAAATCTAAAAAACAAAACAAATGAACAAACGAAACAAAACAGACTCATGATACAGAGAATAAACTGGTGGTTGCCAGATGGGAGAGGAGTACAGGACGGGTGAAATAGAGCAGCCTAAGAGGTACACATTTCTAGTTATAAAATAGGTAAGTCCTGGGGATATAACGTACAGCATAGGGAATAATATTGTAGTAACTTTGTATGGTAACAGACAGTAACTAGATTTATTGTGGGGATCATTTCATAATGTATAAAAATATCAAGTCGCTATCTTATATACCTGACATTAATATTATATGTCAATTATAAATCAATAAAAAACCAGAATAAAATACTTCACTATGTACATTTCTGCCTTTTCAACAGAAACTTCGGGCTTCCTCAAATTCATCCCAAATTGCTCTAGGAGTCTCCAAGTGAGAAGGAAAGCCAGCAAGAACAGATGAAAAGGGCCAGCCAGATGTCCAAGGCTGGATACTCCCCTTGGACACTTTTGGCTTCTGTAATCTTGCTTGCCTCTTACATCAGCCAACAGCCAGGAATCAGAGAGTTAACTATACTAGTCCCGCCCAACCCGGAAGCACGAATATATGAAAGATCAGTGAAACCTGAGCCGGATGCTCAGCCTTTGGAAATGACTGCTGAGCCAGCACTGGTGCAGAATAAACAGTCTTTTCTGATTCTCCAAGTGCGTGTTCCTTGTCTCTTCCTGTATGTCGAGTATTTGCTATAACACAAGGAGTTTATTTGTGCTCAGGAACTAGTCTTTTCAGCTGTCATATAATAGGTGCCATTTTCTCTTGTTACAGGTCTCACTAGGGCTTTCATGAAAGATCGCCATATGCACAAAAGAAGATATTTTATCTTCTGCCTTATAGAAATTCTATATTTGTCTAGTGGCATCTGCTATAAATCTTCGTATACAATGCCGAATACCAATGATAATATGACCACTAACCTGGACTATCATCCTTCCAGCTTGGATTATGTAATCACTAAGCTTGGAATCTAACTACTACTTTTTCCACTCCACTAAATATGATATGATGATGTCTGTTAGTCTGAGATAGAAATTCTTTTTTTATTTAAAAAAGTTTAATTTTTATTTATTTTTGAGAAAGAGAGAGAGAGAGAGAGAGAGAGAGAGAGAGCATGAGCAGGGAAGGGGCAGAGAAAGAGGGAGACACAGAATCTGAAGCAGGTTCCAGGCTCTGAGCTGTCAGCACAGAGCCCGATGTGGGCCTCAAACTCATGAACCATGAGATCACGACCTGAGCCTAAGTCAGATGTTTAACTGATTGATCCAACCTGGTGCCCCAAGATAGAAATTCTTTATCACATCAAGGGTATATCCTTCTTTTCTCAATTAATGTATGTAAATTAGATGGTAATTTTTTAAATGTCACATTTTTTGATGAATATTTAAGCAGTGTATGTATGTATGTATATAGCTGTCATGTATATGTGTATTTATGTATGTATATGTATATTTGTATGCATATGTGTATATATGTGTGTATATGCATGTATGTGTGTATATGTATGTATATACATATATCATATGTATATGTGCATATACATATGTATACATGCACTATTATGTATGTACATATATGTATATAATATATACATATATCAGCTAAAATTCAAAGCATTTGCATACAGTAGTAAACAAAAGACACAAAAGTCCTTGTTCCTATTATACAAACATTTTGATAAAATAAAAATCAAGACTTAAACCTAATATATAGTAGGTTGAAAAGAAATGTATATGCTGAAAATTCAAGAAGGAAAGAAAGCAGAATGTTTGAAAGGGTAAATTGGAAGTCTGAAATCATGAAGTCACCAATGTCATGGTGATAGTGTAGTAAAACCTGAGAAGAATAAGGGTGACCAAGGGGAATTTGATCAAAGAATATTTCAAAGAGAGGGAAGATCAAATAGAAAGGCACGGAGGCAGCCTTAGATGTGGCGTGTTCGAGAAGGCTAGTGGACTTACGTTGAGAAGGGGAGGAGGTAGAGTAGATGAGGTAAGGGAACAAAAGCAGAGCCAGACCCTGTAAGACCATGGAAACACAAGAAGCTTGGCTTTTACTCTGCACGAGACATAGCACTCTTACAAGGTTTTGAACAGTCGAGTGACACATTTTAACTTACATTTCGACAAGATCACTGAATACTGTTGAGATTAGATTGCAGAAAAGAAAAACTGTAAGCAGAGAAACCAGCGAAGAGGATTTGCACTAATCCAGGTAAACGATAATGATGAATTGGTACCTGGGTACTGGGTACTACAGCCAAGTTGGTAAGAAGTGATCGGGCCTATGTTAGGTTATGAATTTCATCTTTTTTAAGTTTATTTTTTGAGAGAGGGCGCACAAGCAGGGGAGGGGCAGAGAGAGAGAATCCCAAGCGGGCTCTGCACTGCCAGCACAGAGCCCAATGCAAGGTTTGAACCATGAACTGTGAGCTCATGACCTGAGCTGAAATCAAGAGTCGGTTGCTCAACTGGGCCACCCAGGCACCCCAGGTTATGAATTTCATCTGGACATGAATTTTACAATGAAATACTTCAAGAAAGTTAAGTGATTTTCTACTGTATACATCCTTCTTCTTCTTCTTCTTCTTCTTCTTCTTCTTCTTCTTCTTCTTCTTCTTCTTCTTCTTCTTCTTTTCTTCTTCTTCTTCTTCTTCTTTGTAACAATTTTTTCCTCTCAAAACTCATTGTATGCTGCTAAATAATCTTCTGGTTTTCATATGTTGCAAGAGAAGAATAAAGCCACCCTTGCTGATTACTTCTTTTATGAATATACTCTGTGTGTGTGTGTCATTTTTCTCTGACATAATTTTTGTAAGGCTTTTTTCTTACTAAAGTTTGATTTTCTTAGGATTAAACTAGGACAACAGTTTTCCCAGCACATTGAATAATTTGGTCTGAAAATTTGTCTTTTGGCAACCCCAAACATATTTTATCCTCCTGCATCTATTGTTTTTATATATATTTTGGAATTCTTGTATCTATTCTCTTTTCAAAAGTTCTTTTCTTCATATTTTATTTTCTGCCCCTTTTTATTATTCTGTGGATTTTTCCAAGTTTTTCTTTTAATTAACCTATTTATTTTTCTTTTATCATTATATTTTCTTTTGCTTCCACTATGTATCTTTTTCTAATTTTTATTAGGGACATAACTGATGTAGCTACAAGAATAAAACACAAATGTTCCGTTTAATGAATAATTAGGAAGTGCTAATACTATAGTCACATAGTAGATATTTCTTGAGTGAAGGAATAAATGATTGAAATAAGTGAGTCTCTTTTTTAGTGTCTAGTTGCCTGGGTGTTAGTTGGGGCACAAAGAGAAATACGAGTAGCAAGCTTTCCAAACGGTTCCCATTCCAGACCAACTTACACAAGTCATCGGGACAGTGGGTATCTGAAGTTACTCCATCCATGATTCTTTCTGTGGATTTTCGATGTGGGGAACTTGAACAGCTAAGGCATGAATATGTATTATAAGATTTATAACCTATGATATTAATCAAGTAAGGGCGAGAATCTGTGGGTCTGGAGACTACCAAAATTCTCTCAAGAATACATTTTATGTATTGCTTGAATTTGGCATTTTCTGGGGTCTGGAGCTTCCTGGACTATGTATGAGTCTCCTCAGTCTAAGAATTATTTAATTCACTTATGTGTATTAGTGAAGACATTGGGGAATCTGATTCCATCTGGCTAAACTTTTAGTGTTGATGATTCCTCTTAGTTTAGAGATCAAGAGAACCATCCATGGTTCTGTTTGTTTTCTCCTTCTTGATTCTTTCTTTCTGTAAGTTTGTGACAGAACTATGTGATTTCTTTTGAATTTACTTAATATATCTGCTTGTATTTCTACTCACTAAATTTGATACATAGATGCTTCCCATAAATTCTCCCATCCCTCAAGGTCAGTATTTCTCACACAACAGAATAAATACATGAAGAACAGCAGAGATGTTTTACTCCTTCTGATTAAACTTCTTTCAACACAGTACACTCTATTTATGACTATTTGTACTAAGTTACGCTTGACATTGTTGAAGAATATAAATGTAGTGGAAACGGACATTTAAACAGCTAACATTGTTAGAATACAGGGCCCTTCCACTTTCTAAAGCTTAAGACCTCTACAGATTGCCCCAAATAGAAAATAAGCATAAGAACCCTAATGTAACTAACATGAAATAGCATCGTGTTTCCACAGACAAGCCATTCTTCAAAAATCTCTGTTCAGGTTAAACACCTTTCAGAAATTCAACAAAGAATATAGCATGAAAACTGACTCTTAGGAACACCTGTTAAGGGAAAAAGAGGAAGGATATTTTACACCAGAGCAGTGAGAGGAGAAGCTGGGAGTGTGACTAAAAAGCAGTATGAAAAATTCTTGTGTTGATGCCAACACTGATTTCACACTCCGTGGTTGCCAATTCTATTTTAAATTATTGGGTCTCCGCTGTTAAAAAAAAATATATGGAAAGTATCATGAATACTGCAGTCTTTCATGCTGTCAGGAGTTGATATATCTATGATATATACTACCCTCGAGAGACACCAGAAATTGTCCTTGCGGTAGAGATGAATGAGCGGGTGAGATGTTGACAAAATAGGGCTAAAGTATAATTATTGCAAAAATAAGACTGAGCTAGAGAAATATGATGCTTTGAATTATTTTGAAACATTCTATAAATATGGATATCTTGACCTTTTCCTATAGAACTCCCTAAACATTTAACAATTCTTGACTAGTTTTCTTGACACATTCTATGGAAATTTATATTACTATGGATTGTACGGAACACATTAGCAAATAAACTGGTCAAATACTATCTTCCTAGAATATCTAAAATATCAGAGCCATTTGTCCTTTTCTTTCTCTCCCTGTCTCTTTCTTTCTCTGTACACATTTTGCATATATATAAATAAAGTGATAGAGTATCAAACTCATAACTCCAATGTTTCTTAATGAAAGCAGCTCCTATTGGAATGATACACATAATGAGTATATTTGACCTTTCGTTTAAAATCTTTGTAAATAATTTATTATTAAATTATTGGTTTCCATGCAACATCCAGTGCTCATCCCAACAAGTGCCCTCCTCTGTGCCCATCACCCACTCTCCTCCCGTCCCACACCCCCCCTCACTCCTCAGCTTGTTCTTAGTCTTTAAGAGTCTCTTAGTTTTGTCTTCCTTCCTCTCTGTGTCTCTTTTTCTTTCCCCTCTTTCCCTCTCCTCTGGCCTTCCACTAAGTCTCTCAAAATCCACCGCAAATGATGAATGGATAAAGAAGATGTGGTATATAAAATATTTTTTAATGTTTATTTTTGAGAGAGAGAGAGAGAGAGAGAGAGACAGAGTGCCAGTAGAGGAGAGCAGAAAGAGAGGGAGACCTATAAGGAGGCTCCAGGCTCTGAGTTGTCAGCAGAGAGACCGATGTGGGGCTTGAACTCATGAATGGTGAAATCATGACCCGAGCCTGTCAGATGCTTAACCGCCTGAGCCACCCAGGCTATGTATATTTGATCTTTAATTACACACTTCCGATTGTTGCATTTTTATAGTGTAAATGTGTTCATATAATGCATATGGAGTTTTTAAAGCTAATGAGCTGCAAACTCCTGTTACCTTTCTGAAAAAGGAAGGATGACTCTGAGGATGAGTCACATGCACAGAGGGTGGATTCACGGGCCACAGAGGATTATTCCCAAGGCTTGAAACCTAATAGAGTTATCTCTGTTAGATTCTGAAACTGCTTGAAACCGAAGATTCCATTGTTCCTTTCATCTTCCTTTTTGAAAGAGAATATCTATAACTATTATTCTGTGCCTATTTCACACTTCTATTTGGGAAGTAAATAACTTATTTTCAAGCTTCAGTGACTCATTGATGGAGAGAAAAATTATCTCCAAATGCAATGTACCCAGAATCCACCTAAATAATTTAGGTGGTTTAGATAATGAGGTTCAGAGCTTTTGAACTAACGATGCTTATATTAGATTTTGGACTTGCCCTGATAATATAATATATCCCAATTAATCAGGCCTTCAGGATGGGGCAAATGTATCCTTTATATGGAACGGATGTGAATGCTTGAGGGCCAGAAAGCGGATGGCATCAGGATGAACAACGGCCTCTCCAGTCGCCCAAAGATGTCCAGGTCCTAATTCCTGGAGGCTGTGTATATGTTACCTTATGTGGCAAAAGGGACTTGTATATATGAATGAGGATTTTGAAAAGGGAGGCTTTGGAGAATTATATGAGTAGACCCATTATAATTATAAGAGCCCTTATAATCACATGATTGTCTCTTAGTTTAGTCAAGGAGGAAAAGGTGGGGCTATAGCAAATACTTCTTGCTAAACCTATTTAGAGATACATATGTTAAATAGAGTAGTTCATGACTGGGCTCTGGAAAAAATCCACCTCTAGAGGAAACTCACCTGGATTTCCTGATAAATTTTGTCTTTTTTTTTTTTTTTTAACATAATCCAGTTCTCTCACTTTGGGGCTTTTTACAAGAACTAATATAACCATTTTATTTCTGGTATTTTCCCATGTTGCAGTTAGCCTGTGCATTTTATTTAGAGGCTTAAATCCAACTGCCCAGCCTTTGGCAAGCCATATGATTAGACAACTTATCCTCTAAATTAATGAGCAGGAGGGAAACTCCAGGCCAAAAACAGACATATTATCTAGGTAACCTCTTCATCAACAAAATTTTGGCAATGATAAAGATATACATGGCTTGGATTAATGTCCTACTTCCTGACTTTGGCCTTGGACAAAAGAGGGGACTAGAAAAGGGAAATAGAGGAGACCACATAAAGACAAGGAGTTAGCTGACAGCCAGGTGACCCCTGACACCCCTTGCACACAGGGGGGCTGGGACATACAGGACAGCACACTGCTCTGTATGCGATGGCCCGAGGCTACCTGTTTGTCTAAACTATAAATTCCAAAGTTTATGGTCATCATAAAACATTAACCCTGCAGCCATGAAATGATCATTATGGTAAAACAATGAAGGAATGTATTTACTTCTCTGAAGCTGTCTTTACCTAAAGGCCACTAGATTTGCAGAGAGCAAAAAGGATGACTATCATTGTCCTGCCTAAAGATTACATCGTTTGCTGTTGAAATAAAAGAACTGCCTTTACTGTAGCAAGGCACTCAAGACAGACTGATATCTGAGTCCTCTGTCTTTCTTTCAATCCTGTGCTCTCCATGCTTTCCAACCTGAAGTGAACAAGACTCAACAGGGAAAGGTTAAAAATAGCTCAGGACTGCTCTCAGCAGGAAACTGGCCTGGCTCTAACAGTTGGGATTTAGTGTTTTCTCCTTGGACATAAACAATTTCACAGGACACCAACAATTGACAAGGTTATGCTAAACAGGATGAAGCAACCAGAAAATAAAGTCAGTCAGTGATCACGCCTGAGCACGGGGGTGGGGGTGGGGGGCAAGAACTCTGTGCAAACCATGATTATATCCAAACATTGCCCACCCACCTCAACGTGGCCAGCTATGTAATGTTTGCTACTTTCCCAGTTACAGCCCTCTTTTTATTGACTTCTAAATAAAAGATATTGAGATACTTCATTGCAGAATTGACCCTGCTTGCTGAGAACACCCAATCCAAAGGAAGATGAGCTTGCTTACTTGAAACGTTCCCCAAATTACCTGACATAAATCCAAATCCTATAAATTGGTCTCTCCCAAACCCCTGTACTGACATTCCCCATGTTGCTTCATTGTGTGTGGTCTCTTTTGTTGCAACAAGTACCCCAAACCTCAACGTCATTTAATGATGGTTGTTCCTGATCGCCTTAGGATGGCACTGATATAACACTGTCAAATTTCAAGGACATCAAAGGATCGAAGTTTAATTCTCATTTATGTTATATCTGTTGCAAACTGACAAGGAAGTTCTGTGTTATGTTGCCCTCAATCCGGGAAAAATGATTAACCTCCCACAATCTTCAACATCAGTGGTTGATGTAGAAGACGGAAAAAGGAGGTACTGAGTTGTGCATTGACTCTTAAAGCTTCTGCCTGTAAGAAGACACATTACAGAGGCGCCTGGATGGCTCAGTCGGTTGGGCGTCCGACTTCGGCTCGGGTCGTGATCTCACCGTTTCCGGGTTCGGGCCCGCGTCGGGCTCTGTGCTGACAGCTCAGAGCCTGGAGCCTGTTTCGGATTCTGTGTCTCCCTCTCTGTCTGTGCCCCTCCCCCACTCATGCTCTGTCTGTCTCTCTCTCAAAAATAAATATTTAAAGAAAAAAAAAAAGAATACACATTACATCTGTACACATTTCAGCGGCTAAAGCAAATGCCATAGACACACCTAACATCGAAGGGATGAAGTAGGAAGTCCTAGCATCTGCTTGGAGAAGTGTCTAAAATACGTGGTGGATTGAACTCATAGCGATCATAGGCTTGCTTTTTGTAGGGGAAAAAAAGTCATACTGTGCTGGGTAGAAGGGGTTCTCAGGCATGGTGCTGTTTTCTTCCAGTCCAGGGTCTTACTTATACATATGTTCTCTTTATTATTATTCTTTAGAGCACACACACATTTCTTATATTTTGTTGTATGTATGCTATATTTTATAATAAAAATAATGATATACAGACATAAAACTTAAATATATAACCTGGAAATAATAAATGGAATACTGAACTGGTGATTTTATTACAGAGCTTGGCATTCTTATTTTTCTCCACCATTATTTATGTTATGAAAATGTCAACCAATGCATCGAAAAGTATCTAAACAATTCTTAAAAAGCAGAATCTTGTTATTTGGGAATACTACCTATGCATTAAAGTTTAATTAGACATTAAGTTTTCTTAAATTTGGCTCTACCAATTAAACCTAGGGCTTTATAACTACCAACTTTTGTTGGAAAAATGAGAAAAAAGACAAAGGTATGGAAAACAAAAAGAATTATCCAACTACTATGATTTCCACAAATAAAAAGGGGATATTATGAGAGTAAATTACCAAAACAATGATACGAGAAACTTCTCCAGAATGGAAAAATATCAATCTTTAGATTGTAATGATTTGGTAAACCTCCACCACAAATGAAGAGAAATCCGTATTAAGCCATATAAGTTTAAAGTTTTCTCAACATTAGGATAAGGAAAAGATAGTAAAACCTTTAGAGAGAAAAAAAATAAGAAAAATATGATACAGGCAACTCATTTATATGGAAGTCAAAATTATTAATAAAATTAAAGCAAATTAAACAGAACACACTAGTCTCAGAAATAAACCTAAGAAGAGTTTAGTCTCTTTCTTTAGGAAAACTAACAAGAGGAAGGTAAGGCAAACTACAATACTAAAACACTTGCTACTTCAACTGATCTTGGGGGTGGTATCTTACTGAGGGCCCAGGACTGGTTCCAGGTGCTGGAAGTTTAGATAACTGGAAGCAGTATTAGTCAATTTAGCCTTGATGAGTGAGCTCACACTATTGAGCCCATGCCTGTCCTCCATCCACACCATTACACAATGGCTACTTCATTTAAGAGCAATTGGCCAGTGCTGGCCATGACTGAAGACAGATGCTGGCTAATATCAACTGACCAAGTTATTTTGTCTACTGAAATGTTTAATGCGTCGTTTGTGGTGGATTCTCACTGGTGAGTGTTAAAATGCAATTAAAATATCTTCCCCTGTGCTTACTCTCATAAATCTAATCACATGTAGTTTATACAGTTCTATCCTGTCACAGAGGAAGGTTGAAAGTAATGGAGAGTATATTGGAAATCATAAATAAAAATATGGAGCATGATTCATTCCTTTTTTCCTTTGGCATCCATTCTTATCATTCCTCCAGGTGAAAAGTGTGTCTTCCAAATACAAGGACACAGAAAATTCTAGAAGCAACATGAAATGTGAAAGACTACCACCAGAACAAGGGAAGAAAATAAACGATTACTATAAACATAGATAGTATAGTTCTTTCTTCATTGGTTACTTGTGAGGCCTAAGTTGGTAATTTCAGGTGCCTTCTGCCATAGTTTATGTCTTCCTAAACTTTATCCACATCCCATTTGAATGACATTATTATCTAGTGGAATAACTCAAATCCTTATTCCTACAGGATTTAAGCCTTTGGTTATACTCCTGCATTTTCTCACTGACCTGAACTACTGGTCAAAGCACTACAAAGGAAAGACACTGAATCATTAATTACTTGGGTTCCTGAAGTTGTCATTCTTTTCCCTACTGTGTTACATCAGGACATTTTCTCCGTGAAAACCAGGATAAGGCAGCTCAGGTAATACAAGAATCCCTTCTCCATCTGTGGGATCAATAGAAGTAAACACAAACTGATCAGAGTACAATCTCAACTTCCAATTTAATGAAATCATGATGGTGTTTCCTGGTGGAAGTATTTCTTTTTGAGCACAAAAATCTAAATACCTAGAGAGCCCATATTAATGGAGATGGGGAGTTAAAATTCTTCCAATAGGTTATGATTTTAATACTCAGAGAAATCACTCTCAGCTCTACTTTGGTTCTGAAACACATTCATCCCACCTTTGGCAGAGATTGCACTATATATTGGCCACTGATTTGAGGCATAAAATAATCCTTTTCATTGACTTCCCAATTTTATAGACCATTAAATACATTATCAAACATGTGATGATGGAAGATATGGTAAGACCTGTGAATTATATGCCCTCTTTGCATTGCTAGAACACATATCTTTTGTTCAAAGGATATTTTGTATGGAATTCCATGACAATTGATAAGGCATTCTATAGTTACATATATGGTAGTCCTCACAGAAAAACTATGGGTATAGATACTCCATGTTTCTGGAATATATATATTTCTGTGTATATGTACAGGGTGGGATGGAGTGGTTTCCTCTCATTTTGTGGAAGACTACATTATCATCTCAGATATCAGCTCTTTCCCTTAGAAGAGGATTATATTCCAATGCCTTTCACTTATGTGACTGCCCATCCTTCTGGTAAACAGCCTATGGTGAATACTTTCCCCATTGTTGGGCTTAGTCATAGGGATTATTGCAGTCAAAAGAAAATGAGTGGATGCTTTTTATGAGTTGTTCCTTTCAACCTCCTCTGACTTTCCCCTCTGTCACAGAGTAGGATATCCCAAATTAGAGTTGCTCCTTCACCATGGGTTCCAAATTAGAATAGAAGAGAAGCCAAATGGAGCAGACCTGCGGTCAACACTTGTAACATGAATAAGGAAATAGTTCTGTTCTGCTGTTGTTACTGTTTTTAAGCCACTTAAAACAGTGGATAGTCTGAGATTGATTTTTTACAGTAAAAAATCTATCTAATAAACACCTCCATGTTATAAGGGGTCCAAGCTAATCAACATGTCGCCAGGTGGCCAGTTAGTACCCCCAGGGAATAAAATGAAATTGGGATTGAAACACTGGCATTTACTTTTGGCAGAGTGAGCACAGTAGCCATAGCCAAATGAGCCTGGGAGAGCGAATACTCTTGTCCAAACCCCCATTCCCACTGTCGATATCGACTTTGTAAATAGTCCCATTGAGGAAGCACCTGGATGACTGACAGTCACAGGGTTGTTCACATGCTCCAGCTCATTTTCGAAAGCTTTGTTCATAGTGAGAGCCCACTGGTAGGCTTTCACAGGGATCAAAACTATTTTTACATTCTGATTGTTTTGAGAGGTCCATTCCTCATCCCAAATTTCTTGTCACTAATCTTCCAATTTTGTTTTTTTTTTCCCCCAAGACCCCTATTCATCAACCTTCCCATTAGGCATTGTCCGTGAATACACATAGATCTAAATCCCAGGATATCTCTCCTTGTATATGAAGCAACATACTTCCTCTTCCCGGAAGTCTGCTGCCCAGGGGGATGTCCCTACAGCCTTTCGATGACATTCCTGAATAAGGCTGTATCGTAGGAACTATCCATTTATTTCTTGCATATTAAACTAAGCCTATACATTTTCTTTCTTTTCTTTCTTTCTTTCTCTATAAAAAGATCATGAGTAGAGTGATAATAGAACCTGGTTTGCCCAGAACACTTTGGATTTATACTCACTGTCCCATCTTAATTATTAACAGCACCATTTTTCACTCTCAAAAGAGTCTAGGTTTGGATGTTAACTATATGGTCACATTAATCATAGATGTAGGTCGAGAGAGAAGTGGTAAAGCAGTGAAAACATGTGTATCTGAGCCTAATTCTTCTGCAGTTTATCTGTGCATTTCAGAGTTGCTCAGGTCCAGTCTCATAAATTCCCTTTCCATTACAGAATGGCACGCTACCATACTCCTCCAATGTTGTGATTCAGTTGATTGTGTGCAGGAAGGGATGCATGCTTGCTGGTTATCCCACCGTCAGATCTTTTGTTCTCCTTGTGGACCCGTACCAAGTCACAGGGTGCTTTTCAGGTGGAGAGGAGTTAGTGATTGAAAAGGCCGGGACTTATTTTCAAACCTTAGGGGTTGGTGCTAATTCACCTGTTGAGGCTTTCCAAGAGCTCTGCAGGGCATCTCCGTCTGCCGTAAAAATGTTTGATGCTATCAGGTCTGCTGATTGAATCTAAATTACAGGGCATCTTGTCATTGCTTCAGTGTTTTCTTATTCTAGGTTCCATTCAAAACTGGCAGATTTATGGGTTATCCAGTGATGGGTCAGAGAAGTACACGTATATATGAAATATGTTGTCTCAAAATCCGAAGAGTTCCAACAGGCACTGACCCTCTTTCTTTATGGTGGGCACTGCAAGGTGCAGCAACTTGCTTTCACTTTAAAGAGGATGTTGTGAGTTGTTCTCTACAGTACTGAATGATGGAACCTTCCCTGAGAAGTCTCTGAAATTTTGCCAGGTTTATAACCCATTCTCTTGTATAGATGTATCTTAACTATAGCATTTTGAAGGTTTATTAATTCCTCATAATCAGATCTAGTTAGAATTCTATCATCAAAATAAAATAGTAGTAATGAATAAAAACTCTTTCAACTTGACTATGACATAGCCCTAAGTCAGGAGAGTGAGTGGATACTGACCTCGCTGCTGATGAAACTTAAAAATTTTAGGTCAATGTTATTGATGGGCACGGGAAAAAGAAAATTCCTGCACATAAAAGACTGTGTGTTAATGAACTCTAGTAAAGACACTAACTTCAGTAACTTAATGGTGACTGCCATCATCACCTGGTTAATTTGATAATAATCTATAGTTTTTCTCCATGACCAGGTTCTCTTTTGCACTGGTTAATAGGTGATTAAATGAGGTTGGGGCAGGAATCACTATCCCTACGTCTTTAAAATATTTGTAGCTGGTACTAATCTCTGCAAATCTATCCCAGATTGGCTTGGCTTTTTGTTTACTCTTTTGGCTTCTACGTGGTCTTTTCTATCATAACAGCCATCACTATACAGATCAAGGAACCTATGAAGGGATTCTGACAATAACTAAGTGTATCTATTCTTACTATATCGTGAGACATTGGGAAATGTGTGTGTCATAAATCCCCACTGCATCTATTCTAGAATTTTCCACTTGAGTACATTGCACATTCCTAGCCTGCTATTCTATTTTATTCCTGATAACTTCTTGATCAATTAACCATTGCCAAAGACCTCTGTCCTTCAAAAATAAGATTATCATCTAACTCAGTGGCTTATTATTCTAAATGCACTCACATGATATATGTACCCAGAGAGTCACGTTGCCACCTGACCTATATATCTCTAGGTTCCTATTATTGCTGCTGAGATGATGGGGCCCAGTTTTATTGCAGAATCCCTCATCGTTCAATCTGGCTTATTAAAAATGGCCACTATAGAGCTTAACGTTCTGGGGCCCCTCTCACCAATATATTTTTTTAAATAATTTAGGGAATGGAGTCTCCTTTGTGTCATGGCACAGACGGGAATTTTTATAGGTAAATGAGCATTTTATTTAAATGTTTACTTATATATTTTTGAGAGATAGCATGAGTGGGAGAGGGGTAGAGGAAGGGAGAAAGAGAAAGAGAGAGAGAGAGAGAGAGAGAGAGAGAGAGAGGGAATATCCCAACAGGCTTCATGGCTGTCAGCACAGAGCCCCACACGGGGCCTGAACCCACAAACCATGAGATCATGACTGGAGCCAAAATTAAGAGTTGGATGCTTAACTGACTGAGTTTCCCCTCAGTAAAAGAGGATTTTTAACACAAGAGAGTTGGTCTAACATTCATGGCAAGCCAAGCCTTCAAACTCTTAGCCAGTGAAGAGTTGCTATTTGATCTCCAGTGATTGTGGGCTATTGTTGAGCTCAAGTTCAATAAGACAAGATAGTAAGGGAGGTTGGTGAGGTTTAGGGGAGTCTGGAGGTTTAAAGATTTCCTACTAGTTTCATTCCCAGATACCAAATCCAATACAGTAAATCCTATTTCACAGGTAAGTACGCCTATAAAAATATTTGTCACAATCAATATTTATATTTAATCATTTCTGCTTTAATATCTATAGGGCCCACTTATAAAATATTCTCCAAACTCCTAATGATAGAAATTAGTGACATCCCATACCATATTTGGAGTATAGACTATCTCCTCCTGAGGAATGCCATGATATTCTCAGTCTAGCCTGTGAATATCCAACTTTTCAAGGGCATGAAAGCAAAAAGGTGAGGTGAAGTTATGTCCTGAAACGAGTTAGCAACCTCTTCTGAGGAAAGAGCCTGAGGACTGTTTTAAATTAGAGTATACTAAGAGAAAATTTGAGTCATAGTAAGGCCAAAAGATCAGAAAATGATTATCAATAAAAAGATAGCTTATCACCCATACTTCCCAAGAGAAGGGGGTTTGTTGTGCCATGAGGGATCGCATGGGGAAGAACAGGGTCAGACCCGAGGCTGAGGGAACAGGGGAATTGAGAGCGAGAACCCTGTTGTGGTTTCCATAGGAAGGAATAACTGAGGCAGAGGTAAGCACATTTAGGATTGGCTAGTTGGAGTAGTTTCAGCAGTGTCTGGGGCAAAGGGACTATTGCTCATTGTGTGGGTACTTGGCACTTAGGGTAGCTTAGGGTAGGGGAATAACGGCCCAGAGCGTGAGAGCGCAATAAGGGAGGTGGATCAGGTGTGGGCTCTGGATTAGCTGGTTTATATTTGAAAAGTACACTCACATTTGAATTATTCACTCTCTCTAGGAACTGGCTAACGGTGGGAGGGCAAATCCCTTCAGGGGCAGCAAGACTCCAGATGTTAAAGCATCAGAATAGAGAAAATAAAGGACATTGCTAATACAAGTACCATCCATAAAATTATTCATGCAGAAGGATGCTGGCCCTTTGATGTGTGTGTGCCCGTGCATGCGTGCATGTGTGTGTGTGTGTGTGTGTGTGTGTGTATTAGGTGGGTGTGGTAGTGGAGGGAGGCTACTTTGGAAGGCAAAATAGATTCAGGGGTATTGGGCTGTTGAGATTTTAGCATTGCCCACCTCTGTCCAAATGTCCCCACCTCATGTTTCAGGGTTAATTTTCTAATTTAGCATCAAATTCTTTCAAGATTTGCTATTTATATGGTGCTATAATTCAGCAGCTTTTAGTATACATTTATCGCAACTCTAGGAGATGAGTGCCTCTTCAAAATGGTCCTAATGATTTTCTGATTTTTTCTGCAGTTCGTTCTTAGTTGGGCATCAAAGGACTTCAGTTTGTCCTTTTCACTATTTATGCTTTCTAGGCTTGTGAGAAAAAGCCAGCTGACTCCACAGTCTTATAATCAAGATCATTACCATAGTTACCAAGCACGCCAGCCACTTGACCTCCATCTGTACAGCATCCTTCATCCCGTGCTACCAGTGGGGATAATTTGAGTTATCATGATACCACCACATGCCACAGAATTACCTTTGGCCCATTACTCCCAGCAAAGAGGTTGTTTATTTATTTTTTCTCAAATAGATGAGCAGCTCAATAATAGAATCTTATTTTGATATGATTCTATAATTCTGAAAGGTGGAAAGCCCTGTCTCCTAAAGCTATTCCAAAAGGCAATTACTGGTTTAGCTGATGTCCCTGCTGGAAAAACATGGAACATTCGCAGGGAGTAAGCGAGGAATGTTGAATAAAGGGATGTTGTACTAAATTGTGGGCAGCATATAAAGATGCCATCAAGGGATATTGCGGTACCCCGAAGCTAGCGAAAGTGGGTAGCCTTTTCATACTTTGTTCTCAAATGGCAGGAAGAGACAGCAGTTTTCTGAACTCAGGGTGGGGAGATATTCTGAGTAACAAAGTGTGAGATATTCACACACAGAGATATCTCACAATATCTCTTGTGAGATATTCCCTCACCAGAATGGCTGTATTAGAGGAATGCAGGTGTCCCATGGTGACCCTGAAGGAAGGGACTCTGTAAAATAAAGAGCTAACTTTAATTGCTTCCTATCCTTTCATTTTCTGCCAGCACTTTCCATTGGCTGAACCCAAACAGAAGCCCGAGGAGGTGAGCAGGAAGATACAGCCCACACAGGTCGGTTTCCCATGACACAGGAGGAACAGTCTAGGGAGGGGACTTGAGGGCAAACACAGAATACGCAGCACAGGTACCAGCCCAAAAGGGGAAAACTTACAGCTAGTTCTAGAATCCTGATCCTCTTCTTCTAACCCTACTAGGTTTATTCCTCTTTCTATAAATACAATGGTGTTACATATTACTTATTGATTCTATTCTTTTCTAAGAAAGTCAGTTCTTCTTTCATTCCCCAAAATTTTAGTCTTCTATATCAGAGGGTTGATGTTTTATGAAATTCGTGAATATTTTCCCCTTTTTCTTAATTTTCCACATAAGATACTTAGAGAGATACTAAAACAATACTGAGAGGCAAAAGACATTCCTCCCTTAACATTCGTTTTTCTTAATATTTATTTATTTTTGAGAGAGAGAGGGACAGAGTGAAAGCAAGAGAGGGGCAGAGATAGAGAGGGGGAGACACAGATTGCAAAAGAGACTCCAGGTTCTGAGCTGTCAGCACAGAACCTCACATGGGGCTCGAACTCAGGAACTGTGACATCATAACCTGAGCTGAAGTCGGCCACTTAACAGACTGAGCCACCCAGGCGCTCCATCATTTTTTATCTAAGTATATGACAAAGAAAAGGGAAAGGTGTAATAAGATAGAGGGGTTACAGTGCCATTTTCTGTCCAGAAAATAATTTCATCTTCCCAAGATCAAACCCAGGCTTTGCCCCTTTTTAGTTTTATTATCTAAATAATTTTTAAAAAATGCCCTGAGTTTCAGGGGCGTCTGGGTGTCTCAGGTGGTTAAGCATCTGACTCTTGATTTTGGCTCAGGTCATGATCTCACAGTGGTATGTGAGATGGAGCCCCGTATGGGGTTCTGCACTGACTGTGGGGAGCCTACTTGGGATTCTGGGATTCTCTCTCTTCCCCTCCCTCTCTCTCCCTCTTTCTTCTCTCTCAAAAGTAAATAAAAATAAACATTAAAAAATTTTTCAAGTCTCAGTTTCTCCAGTATTAAAATAGGTTATACCCTAACTTGAACAAAAATGGTTATTATTAGAGGTAAAGTAACTAATGCTCCTGGCATGGTTTCTGGAACACGACAGGCACCAAGTAATTGGGAAGGATTATTAATAGCACAGACAGAAAAGTAAAAGAGGAAATATTGATTTCGGTGTCTAAAAGATGAATGAAGTTCCTCGAAGAAATTTAGAAATTAATTCTTAAAACATCTTTAATAATTATTAGAATCCTAAAAAAAAGACAGATGTATTTGGGTACCTGAGATCTAACTGGAAATGTGTAACCATCAGCCATGTCTGGGAACTAAGACACAGCTCTTTTCATTCTTTTTTTTTTTTTCTTTTTAATTTAGAGTTATCACCACATCCACACAGATTTCCTTGCCATAAAGGAATTAAACTCCTGTGAGCCAAAGAGTTGAGATATATGTGCGGTCCAATACATTGGCTACTTTGGGACTTAACAAAGTAAATTGAAAACATCAATGATTAACGGGAAATAAAGAAGCCATGTATTACAAAGCAGGGGCACCGTTAGATTAAGGGCATTTACATTTGGAATTTCAGCAGCCCCTAAAATCAGCTTATATGCAAAGCTCCTTATACTAAAATGAGCTTAATGTCTGGTTGTAAACAGTTCTGCTGAACACCATAAATTTCAGGCTTCATGAGGGTCCCTTGCTCAATTCAGATTAGCTCAGGAAAATCTCTAGTTTCATTAAAATCTTATAGAGTAGGTTTATTCCTTCAAAGTTATACCAAGAATTTTCTAGTGCATTTTTTTCTACCAGTGGAATTTTTTCCATCAGTGTCTTGAAGGTTAAGGTGAAGGGCTATTGGTGGGTAAAAACCATTCCTTCTGCTCTAGTATATATGTTTTTCCTATTTGAAATAAATACATTTATAGCATTTTTATTACTTTTATATAGGCTCATAATACTATTCACATCTTCTCCTTTAAAAATTATAGGATATATTAATATTTTAAAAATATTTTAGGAAAAGTCATTCATTGGTTTGGATTGACCATTATGCTTTCTTCTTTCTTTTCGGTAACATTTTCTGAATTGCTTTTCAGGTATGCAGCCCTTCCCTGGGCAGTCCATGTAACTTTGTGGAAGCTGACCCAATTCGCAAATCTTCCTTCCAAGCCAGTCAGGACATCCCTTCAAGATGTTCATGGTGTTTTGTTCAAGGATGTACTCATGATTCCATTAGAGTCAATGACATAGGAGTATATCATCACTATACATGATTCTTAGGAATAAGCGGTTTTAATTGTCAACAAGTTATTTGGAGACAATCATTTTATTAGCTGGAATTAGATGAGGAAGACTATAGCTTTGGAAGATGCTGGCAGCCATTCTGTGACTATGAGGGTTTCTAGCCTTAGGATGAAGCAGACAGCATGAACGAGAAAAAGATAAATGGAAGAAAAAAATTGTAATATTTGAAGATACTCAAGCCTGACTGAAGCCTTCTCAACTTCCAGACATTTTCCCAGTTTTAGGTATATGTGCCACAAACCATCGCATTCCAATGCTCATATATGTATACCATTTAATGACTTGGGCCCATTGCTCACAAAAGAGAAACTCCTAACTCATGTAGGCATTTATCTATTTTAGTACATTTTTAAAATTTTTATCTATTTTAACAGCATTTCCATTCAGCTATAATGTGCCTCTATGAAGGTTCAGAGCATCCTGTAGAACTTTCTATGCATACAGAGAATTCGAACCAAAATTTTTCCACTTTCAAAGTTTTCATAGAATATTGTCTTGGTTTCATTTAGATACATGAATGCATTTTAGATACAGTTTTGAGAAACTTTCAACTGTGTTTTTGCTACCCTATTCACTCAGAATTGGCACAGAGTTTAGCAAAACTGTGAATGATACTTGATTCATATATGTTATATATAAAATGCATAAATAAAATAACATATATATTATATATATTTATAAAAATGTATGCACATTTGGAAAATTATTTCAACTAATTTACATATTTTTCATTTGGATAGGGATAAAAATGTTATTCGGATTTCTCTTTTAAAATTTCGGCAATATTATTTATCATTTAATAGTAAAAAGGCACTTTAAATCAGGCACACAATACAAAATTTACTTCTTAGTCACGTATTCATTGGTTTATAACTTGTTCACAAAAAATAAAATTATGCACATAGTAGCATTTGACACACCAGCTAATATGCTATTAAATTATATGAATTTAAACACTCATTAGAAATTTATAGTTTCTTTTGTGACAAAATAATTCCACTTATCAGTATTATTCTTTAAATAGAGGCGTTGGTTTTTCTCCCCATGATGTCAAGTTCTAGATTTGACTAATATCATCAAGAGAGTATTTATCATTCTATTCAGTCTGAAAATATGCAAAATTAACCATGATTAATTCAAAGCACTAAGCATATGGAAGGAGGAAATTACCTAGATGTTCGATTTAAAGTTCAGTCCATTTACCATACAAATTGTAAAAAATCTCTTTTACTTAAATACTACCTACATACTGAAACATATCATCCAACCTTTTTCTCAATAAATGTATGTGAATGAAACAACTCACAGGAAAAAACTAGGTTTTTATGGAGTTATCTAATACTTGTGTCTAAAAACCAAAAAGACTTCTGGATTTGGGTAAAATGAGAGGGAGACCTACAGCAGTAATGCTACAAATAATGTCTTTGCAAAACAAACATGTTAAATGATGGTTGCTATTGCAATGATATAAATGGAGAACCACGTGCAGTTTTCATCCATTCGGTTCGCCAGTGAAGTCTGTACTTGATCCAAAAATGGAAACAAATGTGCAGAAGCAAGGGATACTTTTCTTATTGACAACACACCACGTGAGACATACAATTCCACAAATGAATAAATAGAGAACAGAGACAACCAAATTTGCCTCAAGCTGTAAAGTTTGAAATTGGGATTCAAACCCCAGGATTCAGACTTAAATTTTGTTCATTAACAGATTTGACTCAATAATTACCATCGCCATCATCAGAATAATAACAGTTATATATGTGTGTGTGTGTGTGTGTGTGTGTATGTACACACACACATATATATACACACACACATATACATGTCTACACCTTTTAAAAAAGTATGCCGTCTAAATAACTGGCTGGCCTTCATTTACCAGCAATCATTTATTTGGCAGTAGAGAGAAGTCAATGACATATACGAATCTCATCAATCTGAGTGCTTTTTTTGCCATATTTATCAAAATTTAGTTCTGAACTATATAAGTATTTTTTTAACAAATTGAATATATGAATTAAAAAAAAGAATTTCACATTTTTAGTTCAGTATCAGGTGTTTTGAGACTTGATCCACAAGAAGCACACTGAATGAGGTGGACATGAGCACCAGTGTTGTCTTTGCCTAATCATCCCTGACTTTAGAACTGCTCTCTTCCCGTAGCTAAGATACAGATGTCTCCACAAAGTGAGTGTGTGCTCAGAAATATTTATTAAGAAGCACTGTTAAATTCCCAGTTGAAACTCCTTGGAGGGCAAACACCAAAACAGCAATAAAACTCAAAAAGCTGCCAGGAAGCTGTTTAAAATACAATCATTACTGATGTTTGAGATAATGGTACTTTAAAGGAGTCAGCATGCAAATCAGACTACAGAAAAATTTTCCCCATTGGAAAGAACTGCTTTCACTTTCTTTTCACTGAAAAAATCTCTAAAAACAGCCTGTCAAATGCTGGATATATTTTTCTCATTACTTTCTAGATAGACAATTTCTATCCAAGCACAGTGTTTTCAAAGCCATTAATGAGCAAACTGTTAACTAAACAATAAGATGGGGACGGGGACGCAGGGCGCTTGTGATAAAAAAAAATTTCCATAATTAATTATGGAATCTGAAAGGACAGAGTTCTGATTGTCCCCTCCCTCTTCTCTCCTCTTAGTGGATACTCACATACACTGCTAGAATGCGATTTCAAATAGGGATGATACTGTTAGATTAAGGACAATTTTGGTATTATTTCATAGAAACACAATTACGATTTGAGTCAGGTAAGCTGTATATTGTAAATTCCCCTACTTTCGCAGGAATAGACAGTCAAAATAAACATAGGTTCTAAGTAATAACCTTCTCCTCCAGAAGTTATAGCTCACAAGCACTTTTTTCCCTGAACAATTATTCGAACTCTGAAATGAAACATTTTTTGGCTCTCCCTTTTTTTAACTTAGATTTTTCTCTTGTTTTTGTTACTACTCCATATGTAAACACAGATTTAAGATCCAATCTACATACAGTCAACTACGTGAAACAGGAAAAAAAAATTTAACTCACTGTTTTGACTGGATTGAATAGTTTGAGGCTGATGTGGTAAGTTTAAGATGACAAAAGTGCCCAGCTAGCTTAGTCTGAGGAGCACGAGACTCTGGAGATGACGAGGTGCTTGACCTGTAGCAAAGAATGTTCTTCCATTTTATAGTTAACTTTAATATCTGCATAAATATTTGCATTCGCATCATGGACAGTGGCATTGCTACCATTTCTATAACTCACTTTGTGGGCAGTATACATGAGATCCAGAAACGCTGGTAGGGTCAATGCTCTGTGATGACTGCAGTCAAGAAACGAGTTTGTGAGTATATTTATTGTAACTGTCAGGGGTTCCCAGAATTGATTTCAGAACCCTTCAGAGGGAAGACTAGGGTTTGGCATTGACTTTAGTGTGGTCCATGACCACAGGACAGTTTGACAACACCATCATTTATATCACCTTCAATATTTGTCAAACGTTTCCAAAATGGAATACATGTCTGTGATGGTTAATGTTATGGTTAAACTTAGCTAGACTGTGGTGCCAGGTTTTCGGTCAAATGCTAGTCTAGATGTAACTGTGAAGGTAGTTTGTAGAAGAGATTCATACCTACAATCAGTTGGTTATAGAGAAAGGAGAGAACCTTCAATAGCAAGATTGGGTCTCATCCAATCAGTTGAAGGCTCTGAGGATAAAAACTGAGATTACCTGGCAAAGAAGGAATTCTGCCTCAAAACTCCAAGAAAACATTCTGGCCTTCCTGACAGATTTCAGATTCAAGATGGCAACATCAACCCTTACCTGAAGTTCCAGCCTCTACTAGCCTACCCTATGGATATTGGACTTGCCAGTCCCCATAATTAGCTGAGACAACATCTTAAATCTCTTTATTTTTATTATTAATGTATAGTATTTATTATATATATATATATACATACATATATATATAGAAAGAACATACACACAATAGATAGAAAGATATATATAGATACACACACATACACACACACCTCCTATTATCCTATTGGTTCATTGGGACTCAGAGGAAGAATTTCTTTGTCTAAATTTTCAAATTATCTGTCTAAAATATCTTATAACTTGGAGGGATGATTATAAGTGGTAAAATATTTTATTGTGATGTTGATTCAAAACTGGGATAAATGTGTGCTCATTACTGGCACTAAAACTCTGAGTGACAATACTATATCTTCATCAGTGAACTAGTCTAATATTGCTTTGGCCAAAATTGTTTTGTTGTATTGTCTTAAAAGGATAGGCCTGCCATAGATGAAGAATTTCACTTAATACAATTCAGACTTATTGAAAACATACCGTATTGTAGCCAGTATAAAAGGCTGTAATGTAAGGATAACTGCTATTAAGAAGCTCTTGTTTCTTTCCAGAAGAGAATTTGAAGGCCTACAGAGAAAAGAAGGCAAACAAATAAATACAAGAAATTTCTAGATCTGAGAAAATGAGTCATTTATTTTTCTTCAATTTGAAGGTAATTTAGTCTCCAATCATTTCTGTGTTGTATTCTCATTTTAACAAACTATGTTCTCTATGCCAAAATACACAATTAACAACTTCTTGAGACAAAGGTAAAATTTCTAGGTTCATTTCCAGAGATGAAGAAGACCTTCCTGTAAGAGAATTTATGTGACATAAGTCAGTTTGAGTCTTTAGCAGAGGAGATGTTGGAACAAAAATAACACTGCAAGTCAAACTGGGACTAATACCAGCTTACAAATATATAAACTAAGTTGTTTTGAAGTGCATGTCAGAGTTTGGGCGAGGTCTTAGGCTATCAATAGTGACAACATTTATTAGACTAAATTAGATGTAATAAATTATATATAATAAGTAAATTGAGATAAATTAGAGTAATTTAGATAAAACTTCTGGCAACTCATGAATTCTGGCATAGAAAACACATAACTAGTTTTTTCTGTAAGAGTTTATTTTTTTCCCTAATCATTTATAGTGGCAGGAAGAAGCTTCTGGGCCATGCCAGAGATAAGAAGAAATACTTGCATTTAACACATGGAAAGAAATTCCTTCCCTTCCCTTTCTGTCCCATCCCATCTTTTCTATTCCCTTTTTCCTGCTTTAGTGAAATATACTTGACAACCAAAAATTATATATATTTAAAGTATACATGACATTTGACTTATTGTGAAATAATTACGACAATCAAGCTAATTAATAAATCCATCACCTCACATAGTTACCATTTTGTGTGTGTGTGTGTGTGTGTGTGTGTGTGTGTGTGTGTGTGAGTGTACGTGAGCACTTAAGATATACTTTTTTAGCAAAATTTACATACATAATACCATATTATCGACTATAGTTATCATGCTGTATTATTAGATCTCTAGAAATTATTCACTCTGTGAGCTGAAACTTTGCACCCTTGGCCAACATCTCCTCATTTTCCCGTCACCCAGACCCTGGCAACCACCATTCTACTCTCTGGTTCTACGAGCTTGACTTTTTCAGATTCTACATATAAATGAGATCATACAGTATTTATCTTTGTCTGGTTTATTTCATTTAACATAATGTCCTTCAATCTCGTCCATGTTGTCACAAATGGTAGATCTCCTTCTTTTCAGAGTTGAATAATTTTCAAATATATAACTAATTATATTAATTGTAATATCTCATGTTATTTATCCCTTAGTCTCTCAGTAGATTCTTGGTTGCTCTCATATCTTGGCTATTGGGAATAATGTAATGAATGTGAGAGGGCAGGTATCTCTTTGAACCCTAGTTTTCATTTCCTTTAGGTAGATACCCATACGTGAAATTTGCTGGATTGTAAGGTAGTCCTACTTTTTAATTTTCTGAGGAATCTCTACACTGTTATCCATAGTGACTGTTAATTTTACATTCCCACAAAGAGTGTACAAGTGTTCCCTTTCCGCCACATTTTTGCTAACATTTGTTATCTTTTTTGTTTTGTTTTGTTTTGTTTGAATAATAGTCATCCCAACAGATGGAAGGTGATAATCTCATTGTGGTTTTGATCTGCGTTTGCTGATGATTAGTGATGTTGAGCCTGATTTCAAATACTTGGAAACTTGTATGTCTTCCTTGGAAAAATGTCTATTCAATTCTTTTGCTCACTTTTTACTCAGGTTCTTACCGTTTTGCTGGTAGGGTGTCAGAAGTCCTTACATATGCTAGTACTCAGAAGCTTTCCCCTGCTTTCATCTAGGAGTTTTGTGGTTTTAGGTCTTACATTTCAGTTTTTTAATTCCGTTTAATTCAGTTTGAGTTGATTTCTGGATATGGTATAAAATAAGGGTCCAACTTAATTCTTTTGTATGTGGGTATCCACTTTTCCTAAAACCATTTATGAAAGAGACTATCAGGGGCGCCTGGGTGGCTCAGTTGGTTGAGCGTCTGACTTCGGCTCAGGTCATGATCTCACAGTTCATGAGTTCGAGCCCCGCATCGGGCTCTGTGCTGACAGCACAGAGCCTGGAGCCTGCTTTGGATTCTGTGTCTCCCTCTCTCTGCCTATCCCACTCATGCTCTGTCTCTGTCTCTCAAAAATAAATAAAAATGTTTTAAAAAATTAAAAAAAAGATACTATCATTTAACATTATCATGCCAAGGGTATATTCTTGGCACCCTTGTTGAAGATCAGTTGACCATATGCATGGGCTTATTTCTGGGCTCTCTATACTGTTCCATTGTCTGTACCATACTGCTTTGATTACCGTAGCTTTATAACATATTTTGAAATCAAGGGGTATGATGCCTCCAGATTTGTTCTTCTTACTCAAAATTGCTTTGGCTATTCTAGTTCCTTTTTGGTTCCATATGAATTTTGCTATTATTTTTTTCTGTATTTTGTAAACGCACCACTGGCATTTTTAAAGAGATTGCATTGAACCTGTAGATTGCTTTGGGTAGTGTAGAAATTTTAACATTACTTTTTCCAATCCACATACACAGGATGCCTTTACATCCCACGAATTTTTATTGTCATTTTCATTCAAGCACTGTGCTAATTTATAGACACAGTGTGACCTTAATCTTATGAGCAGCTATAATTGTAGCTATTTCACTAATAAGGTATTGAAGGGAGTACTAAACTACTTAGAAAACATCTCCCCCTTCTTCTACCTCATCCACCATTGTACCTAGATACTCATGACATATTAATATAGTCACATAATTGGGCTTCCTGTTTTTGTTCTTTACCTCCTACAGCCCTCTGTTTCTAAACATCAGCCATTTTAAACACAATCATATTAGAATTACGCAATTGGAAAAACATATTTATGATTAGAAAACTTTAATTATGGACTATTTGGTTCTAATTATATAACCAAAATTATTTATTATATGTAGACTCACTAAATTCCACTTTTATTTATTTATTTATTTTTATTTTTATTTTTATTTTTTTAGAGACACAGAGAATGAGCAGTGGAGGGGCAAAGGGAGAGGGAGACACAGAATCCAAAACAGGCTCCAGATTCCAAGCCATCAGCACATAACCTGATGTAGGGCTCAGACCCATGAACCATGGGATCATGAGATCATGACCTTGAGCCAAAGTTGGATGCTTAACTGACTGAGCCACCCAGGTGCCCCATAAATGCTCCTTTTAGATAAACCAATAATATAGGTTAGTATGTTTACCAAAATTATACTAAACCAATTACGTGTTGGAATATTTTTTTAATCGGGATTGATAGCGGAATAGAATCATCTAATATTTAATTTTGTTATAAAGATGATACGAAGCAGAGAAATGTCAACAGTCTTTTTTGTTTTGTTATGTACACTCCCTTTAAGTAACCAATGTAATTTTTACAATGTGTTGTATAAATTGGCATATGTTAGGGATACCATACACAGAATTTAAATCCTCTAAGACTAATTTTTAAATGAGTCTAAGTTCATTTTTCTTTTGAATGTATCTAGAATCATTCTTCAAAAATGTTGTTTTAAATATATTCTACCATTTTATAGACATTTTCCTGAAAGTTTAACACACTCTTCCCATTCAAATAAATCACTGAACACATCTAAGTTTACTTGTCCTCTTAACTCGGTCATATAATAATATTCAAGTATTATGACTATATTTATAAAGAAATTTGATGTCTATATTTTAAAGTTTCAAGCAAATTTCTAGTGAAAAAATATCTTCCAAATTATTCAGACTCCTGCTAAGGAAGGCCATGCACAGTAGCAATTAGGACAGTTAATCAGTTGGATTTGTCATCTAAAGGGGAAAAATCATTAGCAAGACACTGGGTGGCCAGTGACAGTTTAAATACTTATAAATCATGAAATTGTCAGCTCCTTCATTTAAAAGGGATAGGTTGAGCCTTTTTCAATTTAAATTTCTTAGTTATGTCACTTTGCCAAAAACCTTAAACTTGGAATCCTGTCAGGCAGAAAACTTGAGAACTTTGGTAAACGTTAACAAGCCAATTGTCTTAGAAAAAGTCACAAAACTCTTGTCTGCACACTACATCAGAACCTCATCAGACCTTAATAACCATTATGTAAATTCCCTAGAGGCCAGCCATTAAATACTTACTGTGCATTTATAATTGACTAAGTCTATTTTTCAGAATTGAATGAGAAATAGATCCTGTCATCAGGGAGTTCACATACCAGGACCCAAAAGTATCCTTTGAAACACAGCAATGTACAAAATGTCACAAAATTAATATGTCTAGTCTCTCAAATGGCTCAAATGGACAAAACCATGGCTGTGCTAAATATATAAACATATACATATACATATACACACATATATATATATATATATATATATATATATATATATATATACACACACGGGTATATGTATACATGTACATATATATATGTTGTATATATGTATATATACATAGTTTGCTATATATACATAGCCAATTACACCTGTTGTTTGATAATCAACACCAGGCTCAAAAAAAACCTTCAAATTGACCTTAATTAGGAAAGTATCTAGAAGATCTCTAGTAAAAATATTATGTGTACATAGTTTTTAACATTAATTTTATATCCATTAGAAGCTTAGGCTTATCAATACCTGTCCTTGAGTTAAATCTTTTTTTTTCACTCAATTTTCAAAGTTCTCTTCGGCATATTTATCAGGTTAATCACATAGTTGAGCCAACTCAGGACACTCTAATGTGTCCTAAGATTTCCTAAACTTTCTAAGGTAGATGTAAACTCCATGTGAAAAACATGTATTTTTCTTCACAATGTTCTTTATAATAAAACAGAACGAAAAGTCACTGGGCCCCATAAGATCCAAATTAGCAGGTAGATTTTATTCTAATTGTCATTGTGGCCTTGTCGTCATTGAATTAACTATGATTTATTCCTAAATTTCTGAACTGTGTGAATACACACACACACAGGACCAATTTGATTTGCACAATTTACTTAAATGGTACTTAAAAATAAATAGTCAGCAATGAGTATAAAATTGCCACCATTGCAACTCTTCAAAGGAGCCTTTAAAATTAATTACTCAAGTGATGTCACTTGAGTAATTATTTATCAAATACTTGCAGAGAGTTTACTATGCTTTTAACAAAAGAGCTAAGAGTCAGCAAAGCTTTGATCAAATAAGTAATACTTAGTTAATAATCTCTTAACTATATTAGTGGTACTTCATAGACTTTTAGAATTAGGATATAGCTTAGGTAGTCATTAAATTCATCCAAATTACATGTGTAGTGGAAGGAGTGGAATTTCTTATTTGAGAATATGACTCTTTTGCCTTAGTATTTAGATGCATATGGAAGTCAATGAGATAAAACAAAAAATCCTTAGAGAAAGTCCAGAGAAAGTGGAGAGAATGTCAAGGCACATATATATGGTCCAAGCAACCTGGACCAGGAGGAGAAAGAGAAAAGAAAGGAGTTGTGTTTATGTCTTAACAAGATCTTATGTGAGAATTTTAGAGACAGGTGGAAGTTAGAAGGACCAAATAAAGACTTTTTCTCTCTAAAATCTTTGTAAAACTTTAAAAGCCCTATGTTGAAAGTACAAGTCACCCTTACTTTACTGCCTTTGTAACATGCTATAAAACTGAAGGTGATGGGTACTTAGCATATTATTGGATAATGTAAAGGGACAATGTACATGGCAATAAGACAGACCGTTCTACATTGGAAATGTAGAAAAATCGGGGGAAATCAGCAACTTTAGAAACAAAGGAAACAGCAGTGGAAATACATTGAGTACATAGATCTTAAGTATACAACTCAATGACTCAATGATTTTTCATAAACTGAATACACTTGAGGAAACCATCATCCAGATTAAGAAAAAGGAATCTATATTCTCCTTGCTGACACAAGTCTCTCCTGACCAAAGATAGCCAATAACCCAACTTCTAAAAACCTAGGTTGATTTTGTGTGTTTTTATTCCCTATATACGTGCTAATCCGTAAGATGCAATCCTGCAGTGCATGCTTGTTTTAGTTTGTTTGGGCTGCTATTAACAAAAATACTGTAAATTGGGTAGTTTATAGACAACAGACATTTGTTTCTCATGCTTCTGGAGGCTGGAAAGTTCAACCTTCTGGTATTGAAAGATCTGTATCTGGTGAGGAAGGCTTGCTTCCTAGCTGGCTGTCTTTTCTCTATGACTTCAACTTACTGGAAGGGGCAAGGGAGCTCTCTCGGAGCTCTTTTATGAGAGTACTTTTTCCTTTCGTGAGGGCTCTCATGAACTAACCACCTCCCAAAGGTCTCACCTGCTAATATTACTACACTGGGCATTAGGTTTTCAACATACGAATTTTGGAAGAAAATAAACTTTCAGTCTATAGTAATGCTCTTTTGTGTGTAGTTTCTTTTATTTCTTTAGCACTTAGGACATTTTTCCATATGAGGCATCTAAGCGTATTGTATTCTCGCTGACTTATATATTATGCCTAATATAATTTTCAGCACAAAATGGATTAATTTGAAAACAATAGGTATTTGTTTTTACTTTCATTTGTTAGAAAAAATATCGTTAACGAACAAAACCATGATTCAAAGATACGGATGTTCGGGATGAGGCTGGAACATATGTATCTGTAAGAAGAAAGAGCAAATTTAAGGAGAAACTGTCATTAAGTATTACTGCAGGTTATACACAGCAATGGCAAAAATTATGAGTTATGCTTGATTGATGGCGTATGTTAAACAGTAATTAGGGCATGAGCCTATGTCATATGATTTCTAGAAAAAAGAAGGAAGAGAGTGTTGTAATCAACTGGATCAGTTGAGGATATCCCCTCAAAGTAAAGTAGGTGAGTGGTGAGTCATCCGCTAGATTAACTGGTCCTCAGTTTCTCTGCTGAATCTCTTGAGGTTACCTAAGTCAACGCGATCATTACAAGGAATCTGGCAGTTTTACCAGTTACTTTTTTTTACCCAGTTTTTCCTAGTTATTCTCCATGGATCAGAAAGAGAATTGTAAAGTCCCTTCTTAGAAAAGAAAGAACATAACCAATGAGTTTGAAAAATCCTGCCCAAATTGATCACTAGGTGGCAAAAGAAAAAAAAAGAAAAGAAAAAAAAAAGTTGAATGTATTCTAATGGTTTTAGACCAAAGAGCTAAAGATAAAGCTGGTTAGCTGGTTTTATCAGTTTGGATGAACTTAATCAGAATTTGTTGTAATATATTGTAATATATAATATATTGTAATAAAAATATTTGTTGTAATAATATATATTGTCCTTGGAACAATATTAATATTCTGAAAAGCTGATGATTAAGGCCCAGACTTACAGCTCTTTTTCATTCAATGAAGTTGAGATGTTGGGACTTCCATGCTGCCCTACAGAAGGAGTCCCAAGTCTCAGAAATATGAGAATGTTTAAGCTCATCTACTATGCACAACCTGGTAGCCATATGCTAATCATAGGCTTCAAGAGGGCCCTTCTTTGAGGGCATTCTTTCTACCGAGGACTGAAGACACTCATTGGTGTAGGGAGCGCTAACGTCGTAGAAAAATTCTAGGAGATGTTACCATGGAATTAGGCTAATGGTTTCGGTAGAATAATTGGATGCTGGAATAGTTGTGTTTAATCTTCAGAGACAGATAATGGCATGGGGTGGGGTAGTATAAAACAATATGTTTTAATCCACAGGGATCTATTGTCACAGCTAGTTGATTAACAGGCTTCTACCCCTAATGAATAGATAGTCTATAGAATAGTTGCTTGATCTGTATAGAGAATTTATTTTTCCACAGGTCAGAAACTGATTCTTGTTAACATAGTCATTATTCATGACTATTTACCTAGTTCTCAGCTTAGTCCATTCACAGACCTGTTACCCCTTTATTGAGGAGGTGTCACATCCTTACGAAGAAGAAACTTCAAAGTTGACCATGTTATATACTAGAAATTTTCCTTTAAACCTTTCCCACGAAAACTGCTTTCATATACTGAGTTGAAGGTATCCTGAAAAAGGATATAGGTATAAGGAAGGTATACCTTTATTCCTATTTTGATAGGTCAATCCACGTATTTCCCACCACCCCCAATTCCCCTGTCAGCAATCTTCCAACCTTGTTCTTTCTAAGTTTATCACCAGCCAGCCAATCCACAAGGCATTGCTCAGAAATTAGTGTGGAATTGGACTTTCCAAAAAGTGAACAAATTTATGGCTCAAATCACTGCCAGCTAGAAAGATTTCTATCTGACAGGCTTACCCCTGCATGAAGCTAAAATACAGACTTCTACTTCCTATGTGTGATTGCTGCACACCATACAGACCCATCAGCAAACCAGGCCTTCCTGAATTCCTCATCTGTTAATTGGTTGATTGTGTCCTCTTCTGTATTTGAAAACTGATCATGATTCCACAGATAGGAGGTTGGAGAAGTGACGGTAAAGCAATAGAAGAAAATAGAGTAAATGAACCACAGGCCATGCTATTTACCTGAGTCTTCCAAACCTGCTGAGGCCTGACCTTGTACACAGCATCCCCACTAATGGTGGAATGCTGCCGCATGCCAATAGCGTTATGATTTGATGAATTGAAAAATTACTGGATATACATGTATATGTATGTATATGTACACATACATATATATGTATATTTTCATAGGTCTTTCACCTTCATGTGGCAGAGACCTTCAATGTCTTATTATATGGCTATAACCTGCTCTTCTACATTCTAATGCTGAGTGTCTTTAAACATCATATGCCCCACAGAACATCACCATAGGTCCATTGCATTAATGATATTTTGTTTATTGGATCTGATGATGGAAAGGGAATAGTCACCCTGGATTGTTCAATAAGATACAAGCATGCTAGAGGGTACAAGAAAAACCCTATGAAATAAAGCTCTCCTATAAAGAAGTTGCTATCATCAGTGGTCTGATATATTCTCTAAATATAGTGGGTATATAGTGGGTATATATTCTCTAAAGTTAGAAACATTAGCTGTAGTCTTCAGTAACTACCATGAATAAAGAAGCAATATGTTTTGTGTAATTATTTGAAGTTTGAAGACAACATACACCAGATTTGGGTGTGCTGCTCTAACCCATTTACTGGATAACTTAGGAGGCCCCTGGTTTTTTGTGGCATCCAAGATAAGAGAGGACTTACCATGAGGTCATGTGTGGTGTAAGCTGCCTTAAGGTCTGGGTCTTATGGCTGACCATCCGGTACTTTTTGAAGTATCTGTGGCCTGTGGGGATCAGTGTGGAAACTCTATAGGGAAATTGCAATGCAGACCCTTGAGAGTTTGAAGCTAGCTATGATAATCTCTTCTGCCTACAACTATTCTCTACTCAAAAAGACATTCTTGGCTTGCTACTGGGCCCCTCACCATGATACACCAAGTCACTTAGCAACCACAGCTTGTCAAATAATCCAGTAATTTTTCAATTCATCAAATCATAACGCTATTGGCATGCGGCAGCATTCCACCGTTAGTGGGGATGCTGTGTACAAGGTCAGGCCTCAGCAGGTTTGGAAGACACAGGTAAATAGCATGGCCTGTGGTTCATTTACTCTATTTTCTTCTATTGCTTTACCATCACTTCTCCAACCTCCCATCTGTGGAATCATGATCAGTTTTCAAATACAGAAGAGAACACAATCAACCAATTAACAGATGAGGAATTCAGGAAGGCCTGGTTTGCTGATGGGTCTGTATGGTGTGCAGCAATCACACATAGGAAGTAGAAGTCTGCATTTTAGCTTCATGCAGGGGTGAACCTGTCAGATAGAAGAGAAATCTTTCCAGCTGGCAGTGATTTGAGCCATGAATTTGTTCACTTTTTGGAAAGTCCAATTCCACACTAATTTCTGAGCAATGCCTTGTGGATTGGCTGGCTGGTGATGAACTTAGAAAGAACAAGGTTGGAAGATTGCTGACAGGGGAATTGGGGGTGGTGGGAAATACGTGGATTGACCTATCAAAATAGGAATGAAGTGCAGATAGTTGCATCATATTTAAATTCCCTAAAGAACATCTAATACAGAGGAGGATCTCAATAATCAGGTAGACAAGAAGACCCATCTGGGGTCTTGCCCTTTGTGTACTTGCGAATCTGTTTTCAGATTCCTGCCTCTTGATCAGTCGACCCATATACCAAGTAGTTATGTCGGCAAGGATGGGGACTATGCACGAACTCAATAACATGGACTCTTCCTTATCAGAGCTAATCAATTTTGTGCCCGTATGACCAATAAAAAAAGGGTAATGCTGAGCCAATTTGGCACCATTTTCCAGTGGACTAATCAGCCACTCAACTGAAGATTGATTACACAAAATGCTGTCTTTTGTGAAAGAATAGCTTGTTCTCACATAAATAAAAGAGTTATTCTAGATAGAGACTGACCATTCCTTCCTACAATACTTCTGCCAGTGCCAGTGTTCATACACTTATAGAATGCCTATTCCTTGCCACTTAATCAGTTCAACATTTCTTCTAATTAAAAAAATTCATTTTATTACTCACAAAGGGTGCCAGAGATCATGCCACAGTGGAGAGAAGAGGACCATCTCACTATAATACCTAATAATCTATTCACAATATATTTTTTTCCTATCCACACAAATTTGCACTCAGTTGAATGGGCAGTCTTCGTATCCGTAGACAGAGATGCCTAAGCCAAGGATCAAAACCATGATTCCATTAAACTGGAAGATGAGACTGCCAGCTGGCCATTTGGAACTCTTCTTCTACAGAACCGATAAGCAAAGGAGAGGATTAATATTTAAGCTGTCATGATTTGTCATATCAAGAGAAAACTGGATTATCATTAAACAAAGCAGAGAAGGAGGACTATGATTGGACCTGGGGGTTTCCTAAGAAATTTGATTGTATTGGCATGTCCAATGATGATGTCAGTGGGAGACTAAGGCAACTAAATAAGGGCAGGAACAATATGGACATGTCTTCTGCAGGAGTGAACTTTGGGGTTGTCCAACCAAGTATAGAATGCAAACCAACCAAGAGAGTGGGTAAAGGGAATCAGGAATTCAACAGAGGAGGAAGAGAACTAACTACTGACTGATCTTATAACTAGCTAAAGAGAAAGGGACTACAGCAGTTATTTCTTATGGCAAATGATTCTTTTTCTCACTTTTGAAAACTTTATAGGGCTAATGCTATAATTTAGGATCCATGGAGGATTTGATTAAGTGGACGTCAGCCTCTGGTGATTTGGTGATAGATGAGGTTTTGTGATTTTCTCTCTGTTGGTCAAAAATGGATGCTAAGTTGCAAAATGTGTGAAGTATTGGCTAATCTCCATTTGTCACTTCCCTGTAGACCTATTTTCTGCTGTTCTTTTGTCTGTTCTGTGTTTTAAGGCATAGAATCCTGTGGACATTACCTGGGTTTTCTTGCCTTCCGGCTCCATGTGGGATTCAACCAAGTGAGTGCAGCAGCAAAGGATTATAGAATGGGAGGAAAGGGAAGTGTACTTCTCCATATCCTTCCTCAGTTCTGGTAGTGGGTGGCCACAGAAGTCGCAGTCCTGGTAGTGACTGCCTTTATGACTGTAGGCTCTGTTGATCATCCTGTCTTCTACTATCCAGCTGACCCTCAGAAACATAATGGTGGCAATACCTTCCTGCTGTTGCTAGTCCCTGGGTTCAGTGACACCTCTGCTTGGTTACTTTAAACTTTCCCACTCCTTTTATTAAATTCTCTTAGTGATCCTGAGTGTACCTTTTATTTTCTGCCAAGATCCAAACTGATTTACCCATCTGTAATGAGATAATCCCTGTCCATAGAGAGACTTTAACAATCTTCAAACATCTTCCCCAGATATATGTATTCAAATTGTTTTTAGAGACTCACTTTATAAAAGCGATCTAAAAGCAATGGCTAGAAGAGTGAGGGTGGTGGTCCTGATGTGTGCTTCTGGGAAAGCATTCTTTTGCCTGCCAACTTCCAACCTCCTAGGCAAGTTCTTAAAGCACATCCAAGGGGAAAAAATTAAAATTTCTGACTTATATCTTGGTTTCGGGTTATACAAGGATAGATTTTTACAGCAAAACTGAACTGTTTTCCTAACAGTTGCTTTGGTCTACATGAGACTGGTTAACTTAAGTCCTGTGCCAGTATGGAGGTTACTTGGGTTGCTATCCCCAATTCCCCTGCTTCACTGCCCTTGTTACTACAAGGGGGAAATTAATAGATCCTAATATATCAACTTGTTGTAAGGATTAAATGTGATGATGCACGCAAAAGGTTCAAGACAGTGTTTGGCTCTTTATAAGTGATTAGGGGCGCCTGGGTGGCTCAGTTGGTTAAGCGGCTGACTTCGGCTCAGGTCGTGATCTCATGGTCTGTGGGTTCAAGCCCCATGTCGGGCTCTGTGCTGATGGCTCAGAGCCTGGAGCCTGCTTCAGATTCTGTGTGTGTCTCTCTCTATCTCTGCCCTTCCCGTGCTCATACTCTGTCTCTATGTCTCTCGAAAATAAATAAACGGTAAAAAAAATTTATAAGTGATCATTAAATAGGAGCTGTGACTCCACACATTCACTGGCACTTCATAGACAAGAGTACAGTTTTGTTGACTTCATTATTCCCCACCCAGCCCTCAAAAACCTAGGAAAGGATGAACATGCATTTAAGAGGCAATAGCAGCAATGAGTTCCTCAACATGACTATTCAGGTACTCTCTTCTATTGTCTTCTTCTATTATCCAGCATTTTAAAAGTCCTTAATTATGGGTCTTATACCATTGAAGAGCATGAATGGAATATAACCATCTAACTGCCACAAAGCTTATTTTAGGATTATACTACAGTTCCCTTTAATTTCCTCCAATGTTTTCTCATTAGAGTCCCTCATATGATTAAGCTTAATTTTCCTTCTCGTTTACCTCCTGAGATCGCATCATCAGTCAAATTAAACCTTACAGCAACATATTTAATTGAAATTTCAGTAACTAACGGTACCAAATATTTCTGTAAAAGAGAGTCTATTTCAAACATCTTATTTTACCCACATTCATGCTATGTCTTTTTATCTCTTCTTTCAAAGTGAAAACTTGGCAGGGAAATCCGTTACCTCAAACTGAAAAAATGAATTATAATTTGGCATTACATATCACTGAATTTGAATTACAGGACCTATTCACATACTACAGAACTCTGAAATGAGAAAGATATTTGAAACAACAAGGGACCTATGGCAAATAACCGCAGGAAAGTTGATTTCTCTGAACGACTTCAATAAAGCACGTTAATTAAAACCTGCACTCAAGCCTCCTCAGCAGTTTGGCAGTGGACAAAAGCACTCCAAAATAGTTTGAACAGATTACGTGTTTCATGTTAGGGAGCAATTGAAAACTCAGTAATACCTCAATCATTTAAGATAGAAATGGTACAATCTAAATGAGCCTGTAGAAAAGTAGATAAAATAATCTAAAGTATAGACATTGTAATGTTCTTTTCTCTGCAGCCTGATAAAGTCTAGCGTATACTGAAATAGTTATAAAGCAAGCCATATCAAAGGGAGATTTATTCTAGATTTCATTTCCATCACTTAGGATAAAAGAGTATGGAATAAAAGAACTTGCAAAGAAGTTATTACTAAGGTAAAACAAAGATAACACCCTAGTTGCCTAGCATTTTTGGGAAGTACACTTAGAGATTGCTTAGCCGAAGGTTAATTCAATAGTGGAATACACAGAATAAAGAGACTTATAGATAATTGGCTTATTTTCATATTTTGCATATTCTACATGTTGCTGCAGATACTTAAAGTAACTTCAATTTACTATGTAAAACTATAGGTGTCAAATTCTTTTAGGATTACACAGTTGACTCAGATGGATATCCTACTGTATTTTATAATGATTTGGGATTACTTGAGCCTAGAATACTTAATATTTTCCACTTTCCTGAAATTTTAATTAGTAATACGAAAAGTCAGAGGGCCATCAAGTTAAATCTCAGTAGAAAAAATTTGTTGAAATTGAACCTTTCCATAAGAGACAGATTTAGTAGAGTTCGACTTAATGAATTTGCTATTAGTATTTTGATATGAATTACCAGAAATACAACAGAAAAGGATAATAAGTGGCTTTTCTTATTTTCTTGGAGTTTGAGCAGAGAGTATTAAAATAACTGCCAGATTGCCTATGTAAGACATACATAGAGAGTGAACAATCAATTATGGGACCCTCTTGCTATGACTCATCTCCAGTGTATGTCATAGAAATCATTTCTTAGAAGGCTAAAGAGGTTAATAGTGATGATCCTGTTGCAAAGTGTTGTCAAGGTGCTATTCATCAATCCCCAGTAATGTCTCTATTTTCCAAAGTTGCAACCTTGGTAATGCACACATATATTTGGTTTTATTTTCTCTGTGTTATATTCCCTGAACCCCCACCCCCATTTCCTGGAATCAATTACCACTGACTGTGACCATAAGGAGACATAGTATTTCTCAATAATTATTTAAGTTTTATCTTAAGTGTTTTCTTTTTAATGCTATAACCTCACACCTGTCAGAATGGCTAAAATCAAAACTCAAGAAACAAGTGTTGTTGAGGATGTGGAGAAAAGGACTGTATTGTGATGAAAACGCAAACTGGTGTAGCCATTGCGGAAGACAGCATGGAGGTTCCTCAAAAAATTAAAAATAGAACCACCTTATGATGCAGCAATCATACGACTAGATATTTACCCAAAGAATATGAAAACATTAATTTGAAGGGATATATGCATCCCTATGTTTATTGCAGCATTGTGAATAGAGAAAAAAATAGAAACAGACCAAATGACCATCAATGATAGATAAATGGATAAAGAAGATGTGATATATATGTGTGTGTGTGTGTGTGTGTGTGTGTATATATAATGATATATATATAGCTAGGCATGTAAAAGATGGAAATTTTGTGATTTGCAACAATATGAATGGATCTATATGGATTATATATATAATAAAGAAGATGTGATATATATATGTGTGTGTGTGTATATATATATATATATATATATATAATGTATATATAGCTAGCCATGTAAAAGATTGAAATTTTGTGATTTGCAACAATATGAATGGATCTAAGAGTATAATGCTAAGTGAAATAACCCAATTAGAGAAAGACGAATATCATATGATTTCACTCTTCTGTGGAATTTAAGAAACAAAACAAAGAAACAAAGAAAGAGACAAACCAAAACACCGGCTCTCCACTGTGTAAGAGAACAAACAGATGGTTACCGGAGGGAGATGGGCGGGTGGGATGGGTGAAATAAGTGAAGGGAATTAAGACTCCACTTAGGATGAGCACTAAGTAATATATTAAATTGTCGCATCATTATCGTGTACACTTGAAACTAATATAACACTGTATGCTTACTATAACAGGAATTAAAACAATACAATTTTTAAAAAAATTAAATGCTATCGTCATTGCAAAAGTGTCACAAATTTCTCAGATTTATTCCTAACTATTTACATTTGAGGCTTATATTATTGAAGATACTATTTTATGCTCAATTGCAATAAAACTTAATTATGAAACATTTTAAGCGTGCTCAAAAGAAGACTGAAAAACATAATTAATCTCTATCTGCCTGCCACTCATTTGCAAAAATTATATGGCTGTTTCCCTTTTTCTGAATTGTTTTAAGTTTTAAAGAAAATTCCAGATGTTGTGCCATCTCTAAAAATATGAACATTTTTATACATAACCAAAATGTTATCACATCAAAAAATTAGCGACACCTGTAATAACTGCTATCATTTACTACCTCAATATTCAGATTTCTTCAGTAATCTAAAAAAATGTTATTTTATTGTCTGTTGTGTGAATGAAGATCCAAACAAGATCTATCCTTCGTATTAGAGAATTATGTCTCTTTATCCTCCTTTACTCTAAATAGCGCTCACGACTTAATTTTTCTTATTCATATTTTTTTAGTTGTTGAAGAAACCAGGTCAACTGACCTATAGGATGATCCACGGCCTGGATGTATTCACCTCCTAGTGCTGCTATTTGTCGTGTTCCTCTTTTCTGTTTGTCTTATAATCTTCAAATTAGTTCTAAAGGTTTGATTACATCCAATTCAAATTTTTTTTTGCAAGAATACTCAATAGGAAGAAGGTCCTGTGTACTTCATACATATAACACACATACGTACATATGGATATGTATCTGATGGTAGCCTTCTTAGTAGTGTTGACACTGATGAGTAGTTTCACGTGGTGAAATCCTAGCCCTTCATCATAAAATTTCTCATTAATGTCTTCCGATGGTTTTATCCACTGATAAAAATTTGCCGAAATCAATTATTTCTAGTGGTGTGCTGGAGCCAACATCCATTATGTCACAAGAGCCATTTAGGCACATTTCTTTGCAACTCCGTGTTCAAAGACTTTATGCCCATGGCTTGAAATTGACCTGTGTGCAGGTGATGGGAGTATTTACACAAAAATCAGCGAATCCTACAAATCAGAGCTTTTCTCTTTAGAGTCACTTGTTTGCCACATCCTTAATCACTTCATTGATTAAAAATCATGGCTTTATAATTCTGCCATTAAATCCACATTTACAAACTAAAATTCTTTTGCGAAGAATGTTTTCTCAACTATGACTGTTTGGTAACCCTGAAGGTAATGCTTTGTTATTGGTCTGTCAATGTAGAGACACTATTGGCTTATGGGGCTAAGCCTGGTTATGAAAAGTCTTTGTTCCTCTGCCTGTACAGGTCTCTATTATGAATCTCTCTCTCTTCTCTCTCTCTCTCTCTCTCTCTCTCTCCAACTCTCAGGATTAATGTAACACATTCACAGTTATTATAACAACTGATATGTTGATATGTTTACTTATGCGATCATATGAGAATTAAACCATGCTTTCCTGTTGATTTCTGCACTGTTCTTGCCTTTGGTTGGATTGAGTTTTGTTTCATTTTTTTCTCTTGTTCCTCTTGAAATTCAACCTGTTTCAGTTGTTTTAGTGCTGACCTTTATATTTTTAACACCTAAACTTAAAATTATATTTTATCAGTATTTCTTCTTTGAATGCTTATACTCAAAATATTTCACATTGGTATGGCTGGGTAGAAAAGTCAGAAATTGTAGACATCAGGCATAAATAACCAGTAGAACCTGTCTGGTCTATATCAAATAAACAATAAACTTACTTTTCTTCACCAGGTAAACATCTTAGAATGTTTTCACTTTGTTCATTTCTGTCACAGCATCTTATTGCAGGAACATCTGTGATTTGATGTAATGGTTGATATTTTAAATTATTATTTAACAAGCTAATGGACTATAAAAATTTTAAGTCAGGGTTCTGTTCCTCATTTCATTCAGAATTCATTTTTGTTCAAGTTGTATGAGTACTTTTATTGTATTAAAATTTTGAAATTGGCTTGTTGATTACCACAAAATAAACTAGAATTTGATTACGATTGCAGTAAATTTAAAATAAATTTTGGGAGCATTCCCGACATTTCAAAATTCTTTTCCAATCCATGAATTATAACGCTTCTTCCTCTTCCTTCTCTTTCTTAGAAGAAAAAAGATTTAGATATTTAATAATTTATCTCCATAATCTTTTATAATTTTCTGTGTAGAATTCTTGCATATCTATCATTAAATTATTCCAAAGTATTTTATGGTCGTTTTGCTCTTATAAATGGAAATTAAAATATTTTAAAATTCTGCTGATCTATATCTATATCTATATACCTGTGTACACAGATTATAGATCACTGCTAAATATTCTTATTCGTCTTAATATAATCTGTAGATCCTTCTAGATTTTCTACTTGCATAATAATATTTTCTGCAAATACAGACAGTTTTACTATTCCATTTCAACCTTTTACCATTTATTCCTGCCTTCTGCAGGGCAGTGTTTATAATAGTAGTCATAGCAGACATTCTTTTCTGTTCTAGATCTCAGGGAAAAAGCTGTGTTTCATATTTGGTAGGTAGGTATAATATTTTCTATAGGTTTAGTGTAGAAGTTTTTTTTTTATCAGAATGAAGAAGTTTGCTTCAATTTCTATTTTTTTGAGATTTTTAAAATGTTTTTTAATGTTTTATTTATTTTTGAAAGAGACAGAGACAGAGTGCTAGTGGGGGAGAGGCAAAGAGAGAGGGAGACACAGAATGTGAAGCACGCTCCAGCCTCTAAGCTGTCAGCCCAGAACCCGACACGGGGTCGAACTCGTAGACCATGAGATCATGTGACACCTGACCAACTGAGCCACCCAGATGCCCCAAGATTTTTTTTTTTTATGAGAGATGGGTAAACTTTATCTCTTACCTTTCTCTGTATCTGTATGATGTGATAATGATTTCTTCCTTTATTCTGTTATTATGAGGCATTACATTGATTGATTTTCTATGTGAAATGCCATCCTTACATACCAAGAAACAATATCCTTAGTCATAAATATGTATTTTTTATACATGGTAGATCTGGTTAATATTATATTCAGAAGTTTGGTGCTTATGAAAGAAATAACCTTGTAATTTTCCTTTTTATAGTGTTGTTTATCACTTAGATTATTCTGGCCTATTAAAAATGACTTATTAAATATTACCATTTCATCCCTAATTGTGAATTTATCTATTTTTATGTCCATCACTTTGTACTTTATACATATTAAAGCTATTATGTATTTAACTATGTTCAAATTACAAAAATTATATCATTCCCAATAAAATGAATATCCTATCATTTTAAAATATATTTCTTTAAAATCTGTTTATTTATTATTACAATAGGTATATAAGCTCTATTTTGGGTATATATTGATATTTTGTCATCATTTTGCTTGCAATCTGCTATGGACTGAATACTATCCCACTCCCCCCCAGTTTCCATATTGAAGCCTTACCTGACAATGTGATGGTATTAGAAGCTGGGGTCTTTGGGAGATAATTTGGTTTAGATGAGGTCATGAAGTCTGGTGCCCTAATAAGAAGAGATAAAGAGAGCTTGCACTTTCTGCCATGTTAGGATCCAGTTTTGTGCAAGCCCGAAAGAGAATCTTCCCTGGAACCCAACCAAGTGGCATCCAACTTTCAGATTTTTAGTCTCTAGAATTATGAGAAAATAATATCTTGTTGTTTAGATCACCCACTCTATTATGGCAACCTAGGTGACTAAGACACAGTCTTTCAGCATACCTAAAAAAAAAGGAAGGAGTATCTCTTGTAAGTAACTCTTTATCAACCGAACAATGTCTTTATGTCTTTATCAACCGAACAATATTTGCTTTTTTTAAACAATTATTTTTAATTTTTTTAATATGTGTTAATTTTTGAGAGGCAGAGAGAGACAGAGTGTGAGTGGGGAAGGGGCAGAGAGAGGGAGACACAGAATCTGAAGAAGGCTCCAGGCTCAGAGCTATCACCACAGAGCCTGATGTGGGGCTCCAACCCATGAACCGTGAGATCATGAGATCATGACCTGAGCCAAAGTCGGAAGCTTAACCGACTGAGCTACCCAGGCACCCCAAATATTTGGGTTAAATAAGAGGTTTTAGTTTAGTGTTATGATAGATAAAATCACTGATAATTTAAGTCCTAACGTATATTAGAAATAACTACTTTTACCATTTTCTAGAATTTGTATGGACTTTAAAACACTTTAACTCCATTTTCCTCCCTCTCTTTTATGCTTTAGTTTATCCATTTCTACGTATTTTAAACTCCACAAGACATTGCTGTTGTTGTTACTTATGTGGCCAGAAGTCACAAAAAATCTTTTTGGAATTTTCTTTCATGTTGGTCTACTGGGTGGAATGATTTTATTTTTTCTGAAAATGTGTTTATTTTGCCTTTATTTTTGAAAGAGATTTTCAGAGTATAGAAAAAAAATGTATAGAAAGCACTCTGAAGATACCATTCTATTATCTCCTGTCTTCAGTTATTTCTTTTAAGAAGTCAGCTATTTATGGGTGCCTGGGTGGGTCAGTCTGTTAAGCATCCGACTTCAGCTCAGGTATGATCTCGTAGTTTGTGAGTTCAAGCCCTGTGTTGGGCTCTGTGGTGACAGCTCAGAGCCTGGATCCTCTTTCAGATTCTGTGTCTCCTCCTCTCTCTGCCCGTCCCAAGCTCATCCTCTGTCTCTCAATAATAAATAAAAACGTTAAAAAAAAAGTCAGCTATTTATCTTGCTGTTATCCTGTGAAAGTGACAGAGCCTGGAGTCTCCTTCAGATTCTGTGTATCCTCCTCTCCCTCTACCCCTCCCATACTCATGCTCTGTCTCTCAATAATGAATAAAAATGTTAAATTTTTTTTTAAAACATTAGCCATTTATCTTGCTGTTATCCTGTGAAAGTAGTCTGCTTTTTCCTTTTGACTCCTTTAACATTTATCCATCTTTGGTATTCAGCAGTTTTAGTATGACTTGTGGCTTTCTTTGACTTATAGTTCTTGAGTTTCTAGAATCTTTGGCTAAGTATTTTAAATCAATTTTGTAAAGTTCTTGACCTTTATCTTTTTATACATTGCTTCTGTGTTTTCTTTTCTCTTTTCTACCTTTATGAGTCTAGGTACACATAGCTAGGATTTTCCATTTCCCTTTTTCTGTATTGTTCAGTATATATTTTCATCTGGCTTATTGAACTTCTCTTCAACCGTGTCTAATAGGCAAAACTAACCTATTGATATCTTTATTTCAGTAATTATTTTTCATGTGTAGACTTTTCCATGATCGATCTATCGTGCTATCATCTCATCTGTTTATATATAAAATATCCCAATTATACATACTAAGTGTTTTATATACTCTGTATAAACATATTGGTCAAAGTGATATTAAAATTTGTGTCATATACCTTTAATATATCTGCCTCTAATTTCAATATTTGTTCATTTCAATTTTAATCTTTTGGTTAGGTCTTCTGGTGTGTTTAGTTATTTCCTTTTTCATATCAGTTATGAAATATTCTATAGATATATGGTGGTTGTGGATATTGTTATTTCGCTCCAGAGAGAATTTACTTTTGCTTCTAGTAGTATTTAGAGTATGTCCAAAATATCTTAATCAGCTCTGGGATTAAATTGATTCACAGCTGGGTTTTAGTTTTCATAAGAATAATTGTATCTTTAGTTTATCTTTACTCCTAAGGTATAGCCCTTCATTTTGCCAAATAAACTTTTTACCGAAGTTCCTCCTCCTTAGAAAACCCTGAGATCTAAGTTTTGTTCCTACAGCTCCATGAGACTGTTGAAATCTCTCATTGGCTTCTCAGACTTCCAGCCATCTATTGAACTTAAACTCTTAGAAATTTCTCTCTCTTCATTGTTTTTTGCATTTTGTCAGATACTTATGGTTATGGTAGCTTTGGTCTTCAAAATTATGTGCTTTAGATTTTATCCCAGATATTTGCTCTTGATGAGAATATTGCTGGTTATAAGCTAGTTTTCATAATCATAAGGAGAAATCCTTTGAAAATTTTGTTTCCTTGTAAAAGAGAAGTAACATTTTCATTGTGTAAAATTAAGGCTTTTATTTTCAGAGCACACTAAAGTTCAAGTAAGATTAGAAAGTCTGACTTAACTCTTTCAAAAATATTTACTTTTGTTTTCACCTCCAAATACTAACAAAATATCTTGACTAGACTTTATCAAACCCCCAAATCAATATATAAGACTCTTATAAAATGTTATTTCTTGGTATCATTGATCTTTAAAGCATAAAATTTTGTGATTTTAAATCACCAAAATCTTCTCAGGTAGTTCCTGACTGTCCATCATTTTCAAATTCAATGAAAGGAATTACATGTCTCCGAAGCAACCAGTCCATGCATTTGTTTGAAACCAAACAATTGACTAAACAGTATAGACAACATCATCTCATTAGTCTTTTCTTGTGAGTGATTAGTAAATAAAATCAAGTTGGGAGGGTAATTAGGCATCGGGAGATTTGATGTTGAATTTCCTCACTGAAAACTACACTTGGTGTTCCCTGGTCAGGCTTCTTTCTCACAATAATGGAGGCTATTCCACAATTGCTTTTTCCTTTCTCCTCAAAAGTATCACACATTTTAAATACTACATCAGAATTATTATTCTTATTATTATTTTGCACACAGGATTTCCATTGGTTAACATAAAATGGAAACCATTTTAACTGGCTCAAGGCGTTTCTGAATAAGCTTTGTTCTTTAACAGAGGGCTGTCCCCACATCTTCACAATCTTTAAACCACAATCTCTGGTGTTCTTACTCGTAAATTTTGTCATTTTTAATGTTTATAGAAATGTTGTGATTTAGTCGTACATCAATATTTTGTGAAAAACTATCTAGAGAGGCTGTTGTGCAGTGTTAGAAATGGAATCAGTTTCTTTATTCACTTTTTAAATGTGGGGTATCTGGGTGACTCAGTCAGTTGGGTGACTGACTTCAGCTCAGGTCATGATCTCACAGTTCATGGATTCGGGCCCCGCGTCAAGCTCTGGGCAGACAGCTCAGAACCTGGAGCCTGCTTCGGATTCTGTCTTCCTCTCTCTCTGCTCCTCCCCCACTCATGCTCTGTCTCTCAAAAATTAAATAAACTTTAAAAAAATTAAAAATTAAAAAATTAAATGTGTTGCTCTTAACTATAAATGAAGATTCAGAAGACTGAGAAACTGAGGAAAGCCTCCAAAATTATATATGGAGACTATCAAATAGGAAAAACACAAAGAAGTTACAAAAATGGAAGCACAATAAGAAGCAAACTTAAAATGTAAAAACAGTGGCAGGACAGGATAACAAGAATTTCTCAGCACTGAGAATCAAGAAAACATTATAACAACCTTCAAATCATAATAGCACTGACCTTCTCAGCAGAAACAAAATATAATCAATCTTAATGGAAAGCAATAGAACTTAATCTTCATGAGTTTGAGGAAAATTATTTAATAATTAAATGATATTTTCCACAAAAACATAATTAAGTCTAAAGATAAAGAGATTGGATCATTTGTTCAACTTTAGTTCTTTAGTTTAGTTCTTCTCTGTTAGATAACCAAGTATCTTTCCTCTGTTTCATGGGATTTTTAAGAGCCTCCCATGAAGGTAGGCAGAATATTCAACCTCTCCTTCACTGATTTCAGACTCCCTAAGCAGAGATAACCATGGGCTGAATTGAGGTTATAAGAGACATAGGAAGATACTGCCATTTTGTTTTGGTTTAGGCCATCCGCCATGAGAATTTAGCCATTATTACTTTATTTTGGAATGATGGGCATATGAATCAGACCCACATTCTACCTGTAGCTTGAATTAATCAATTCCAGACAACTCAATAAAGTTCAGCAGAACCCTGGCCAATCTCCACTCTCTGAAATGATACATAATGTTTGTGACTCTACATCACCAAATCTGTCTGTAACTAGGGTCCTTGCAGTGATACCTTATTAACACAAGAGAGAATGAAGGTATTTTCGTATAGCTGAAGTCTTAAAATATTTCTTCTTATGAATCCATTCTCAGGAAGCCACTGGACTATGTCTTCCAACACACCAAGGAATAAACTAAAGAAGACATACATGGATCTAAGAAGTAGACTCTAGTATGAAGAGAGGAAAAGGGATTATTTTTTCCAGATGAAAGAAGTTCTCAAGGCAACAGCTGACCTAAAGACTTGAGAAGAAAGGAATCGATAGTGATATAGTATACTTCCATAGAGAGTAAACTTAAATTTCTGATGAAGAATTTGGGGAACCAGAAATAGGCACACAAAAAAATCAAGTAAATGAAATTCAATTATTGCCTACAATAAGTGGGAGTGGGAGTCAAATAAATAAAATCTAACTATAGCATACCGCGTCAATTTTCTGTGAATAATAGTCAACGTAAAAATAAAACTTGTTATTGATTTAACCAAAATTATTATATCAGATAATTTGTGAGAGAATTATAGTTATTTAAGATAGCTCAATCCTCATTTTTAATAGAAAATGAATAAATGATATCTAAAACTGAAAATAAAAAAAATCAGAGTAAGCCTGTTATCTAGAGTAAACAAGAATCAGGACAAGATTCTTGGAGGACAAGAATCAGAATTGGAAAGAATGGGGCTTCATGCTACTGTCTTCCGCATATTCCTCATAGAACTTTTTGGCCACTTACACCATGCAAATCTGTTATCTAGATTAAGCAATAATTTAAAAAGGAATAACAATATATTTTTGCAGAGAAATGTATGAAGACACTAAATATGTGAAATGACTATAATGTGTTGTTCTTTGCTAAGAAAATTCTTTTTTTTCCCTTCCTCTCAGAAAGCTATATAAGTTACAATAGTCTCTGAATCACAGAATGCAGTACAATCAATATTGGTGTATGTGTGGATTTTTGCTTCACAACTTGAATCAGAGCCCACAAGAGAACAAATAATTCTCCAGTAGAAAAAAGAATACCTTTAAAGATTATAAAAAGGGATTCTTCAGCATTTAAAAATTTTTCAGTGTAAAAATTTGAGCTGTAAAACACCTTCACTAGAACTTATACATATCTTTTAACAATAATTCTATCACAAAATTGGACAATTCCGTTATTCTCAAATTTCTCAAACTTGACAACTTTAAACATCAGAAAGTTTTTATTTTGTATGTTTTTCATTCTTTAGAATTTTAGTCCAAATAAAGATGTAATTTATGCTTTTGTTACTGTTTATTCCTTCAAGTTTAAAAGTATTAGGTTTTATTTCAAGTCTCATACTTTTTCAAAAGTTTCAAGCCTTCATTCAGAGACCTGGGAAAATCAATCTAATAGACAACCCAGTAGACAATTAGCTCAATATTTTGTAGACACACTAGAGAAAATATACTAATAAGGGTATTTTTATTAAAAAAGGAAAACTTGAACAATAATTTGCAAGAAACATATCAATTTCAGTCCCCCGGTATATCTCAATAAGAATCCTCTTACAATTTATAACCTCCAAAGAAATGTTTTATTTGGCCAAAACACCTCAGGGATTCTATATATTCTAGTCTTTTGTAGAACTGAGAACAAAGCACTGAGATTTTCAGGCAACCATTTAAAAGCCCAATGCCATGTGAAATAACTTATCTATGAATTAAAATGTTCTCTTTACTATAAAATAACAAAAAGATGTTAAGGTACATGCATACAGATTGGGAAGGAAAAATAAATCTGTCATCGTTCATAGATGACATGATTGTCTATATTGAAAATCTGAAAGAATTGACCAAAACCCGCCTGGAACTAAGAAGCAATATAACAAGGTTGCCAGACAAAAGGTTAATATAAAATAGTCAGTTATTTTCCTATATACTAGCAATGAACCAGTGGAATTGAAATTAAAAACAGAATACCATTTATATCAATGCCTCCCAAAATAAAATGGTTAGGGGAAGTCTAACAAAATATGTATAAGGAAAATCACAAAAGTCTAATGAAAGAAATCAAAGCACACAAATGGAGACATATTCTTATTCTCATGGATAAAAAGGCTCAAATTGTCAAGATGTCTATTCTTCCCAACTTGGTCTACATATTTAATACAATCACAATCAAAATCCCAGTAAGTTATTTTGTTGATATCAATAAAACTGATTCTAAAGTTTATATCGAGAGCCAAAAGACCCAGAATAGCCAAAATAATATTGAAGAAAAACAAAGTCAGAGGACTGACGCTAACCAAATTTAAGATATGCAGTAAAGCTGTAATGATCATGACAGTGTAGTATTGGTGACAACGGATCAATGGAACAGAATAGCGAGTTCAGAAATAGATGATCTTGGGCATGGTGATGAATTTTTACATGTAACACCAAGGGACAATCCATATAAGAAATAATTCATTAGCTGGACTTCATTGAAATTAAAATTTTCTGCTCTTCAAAAGATAATGTCAAGAGAATTAAAAGATAAGTAATAGACTGAGAGAAAACATTTTCAAGAGACACATTTGATAAAGCACTGCTATCCAAAATATACACAGAAGTCTTAAAACTCAACGGTAGGGAAACAAAAAGCCTGATTACAAAATACATCAGAGACCTTATCCATGCCTCACTAAAGCAGGTATACAAATGGCTCATAAGCAAATAACAAGAGGCTCCCCATCATAAGTCATCAGAGTAATGCAAAGGAAAACCACAGTGATATATCCCTACACATCTATAGGAATCACCACAATCCAGAACACTGACGATAGCAAATAACGGGGAGGATGTGGAGCAACAGGAACCTTTCACTCTCTGCTGGTGGGAATGCAAAATGGTACAGCCCTTTGGGAAGGTAGTTTGGCAATCTCTTACAAAAGTCCATGTGTTTTTACCATGGGATCTAGTAATCATACTCCTTGATAATTACCCAAAGGAGTTGACGGCTTGTGTCCACACAAAAACATGCACATGAGTGTTATAGCAGATTTATTCATGATTGCCCAAAACCGGAAACAATCAAGTGGGTGAATAGAGGTGCACCCAGACAGTGGAGTGTTACTGCGTGCTAAAATGAAATGAACAGCTATAAAGAGAGAGAGCAGAATTTTAAACGCGTAAAGTGGAAGCCATCAATCAGAAAAGGTTGCATACTGTATGTTTCCCACTCAATTGCATTCTGGAAAAGGCAAACCTCTGAAGACGGTAAAAAGATTAGTAGTCATGAGGGGGGTTGGAGAAGCAGAGGAGGGATGAAGAGTTGAGCCCAGGATTTTTAGGGAACTATAAATACACTGTATGATGTCACTATGATAAATACATATCATTGTGTATTTGTTCAGATCCACAGAATGCACGACATCAAGAATAAACTGTAATAGGGGCGCCCGGGGGGCTCAGTTGGTTAAGCCCTGACTTTGGCTCAGGTCATGATCTCATAGTTCATGAGTGTCGGCTCTATGCTGACAGAGCCCGTACTGTGTCTCTCTCTCTGCCCCTCCCCCACTCTGTTTCTCTCCTCTCTCTCTCTCTCTCTCTCTCTCTCTCTTTTTCTCTCTCTCAAAAGTAAAATAAACATAAAAATTAAAAAAAAAGAATAAACTGTAATATAAACTGTGGACTTCGGGTGATTATAATGAATTAGTGTAAGTACAATTAATCAGTGTGACAAAGGATCATTCTGGTGGGGGATGTCGATATTAGGAGAGACTCTGCACAGGTGGGGTCAAAGGAGATATGAGAAATTTCTATACCTTCCTGTCAATTTTGCTGTTACCTTTAAACTGCTCTAAAGAGTAGTCTTACAGAAATGCATGCAAAGTTTATTCGCCTCCAAATATCATTCATTACACAATACTTAAATAGGCATAAATTTAAAACAGTCTTCATTTTTAGAAGTTATTTATTTTATAGGGAATAAATACATTGGTCTATAGAACCTGTATTTATTTGAAGAACTCGATTGCCTTGTCAATATCTACTCTTCTAGGAAAGTCACTAGCAAATAAAGCAGCCTTGTGCTGTTGGCTTTGTTTAGAGATGGCAAGGTGAGATTGTAAGAGGTGGTATAATTTTTCAGTTTTGAATGAAAATGCTCATGAAACAGACTTACATTCTTCTTTCTGAAGTCGCCGTTAAGTCTCTAGTAAACTATGATATTTAACAATAATATGTTAGTGAAAATTTTAGAATGGACGTAAAACGACAGTCTGAATCCAAACTCTGTTCAACAAGATGACAACGAGATAGTGTAGTATGTTCTAATTGCATATACATTAGCTATAATATGAAATATTGTAAAACTAGCTGGGAGCAATCATAAATATGTATTTTCTAAAAAGTATAAAATATTTGAAATAAGACTAAGGGCTATTTAATTTTTGTTGAAGGGAAATAATAAAGGGGAAAAACCAAATCAATAAATTTTGATATATTTATGAATACAAATATATTCAAACCCTGCTAATATATTTCAGATGATTTAGTCTTAAATAGTCTCTTGACACTCTCTTTAAATTTATAAAGAATCTTATCATCCTACACAAAATTAACTATGCTTTATATTTATTACATCCTTGACCATATAGACAGAAAAGCTTCATAAATGTAACTCCTGAGGCAGGAGTTAAGCTTAAGCATATGAAACTCTAATGTATTTTTTCCTTAGAGATCCTGGTTACTCTTGCCTCTGACACATATTCACTTTGGAGACAGGTATGGATGGTGGTTGAAAAGGGGTTATACTATGAAGCTAAGAGAAAAGCTTGAAATGGGAAGAACGCCTAAACCATACAGCTAATCCAGGCCACCAACGGCGTTGTACTGGTGAAGGAGTGTGCTTGGAGGAAGTAAACGACTCCCCTCATATAAAACAACATAATTAGAAGGTTTCTAATGTCATGTTCTGTGCACTTCTCATACAACTGAGGTGGAAAGAACTCTGACCTATAAATCTATTAATCCTAACTTTCAATGGCCTAATTTCTACACTTGCCAGGGATATGAGTTACAGAGGAAGGGGGATAACTGAAAAGTCTAACTGTAAGAATCAATCATAACAGCTCTTCCAAGGTGGATATGGCATTTTTAAAAAATTTATTTTATGTTTATTTATTTTTGAGAGAGAAGGAGCGAGCAGGGGAGGCACAGAGAGAGGGAGATACTCAGAATATGAAGCAGGCTCCAAGATGCAAGCTGTCAGCACAGAGCCCGACGTGGGGCTTGAACTCATGAACTGTGAGAGCATGACCTGAGCTGAAGTCAGATGCTTAACTGACTGAGCCACCCAGGCACCCTGTGGATATGGCATTTTTCAAGAATGAAAAAGCATGTGCCTAGAATCAATCCCACTTGACCACGCAGCCTCACGTACGCTCATTGGACGCAATACTCTTTTCAGTTTGGAGTCTCTGCCTTCATTTACCAACACTTCTTCAATACTCAGAGGCGATAGCAGCCACAGTATTTACAAAAGTGGCTTTCTGAGTCATCTTTAAGCTCCACCACACACACGACAGTGGAGCTCCTTGAAGACAAGAGAGATGTCTACCTTCCACTTCCAGCTGCTACCCAGGGCCTCTCTCTGCTAGAGTACAGTATTCCCTTCATCTCAAGCTTATAAATACCTTGCCACACACACCTTTTGGAAGAAGTGGAAGGAAAATGTTGCAAATCATCACCATTAACTACGTTTGTTACTATGGCTACACCAGAAAAATAAAAACTATAAAATATTCCTTTGGTGGGGAATGTATCAGCACGATTTTATTAGCTGAGAGACAGAAACCTTATGAGAAGCAGTCTTTAGCGGTAGTCATAAGAAAGCCTAAAAGAAAAACTATATAATTTATTGCTTCTCCATATTTTTTTTACTTCCTAGCTTTATTTATAAAGTGATATACCTAATATTTGTATTAGCTTTCAGACTTTTTTTAAATCCTAAGTGTGGCTTCCTTATTACCTTCACTGATAAGAGTATATCCCTATGACATGGCATGCCCTACAGTTCCTCTGTATTTTTTTTTTTTAATAATTTATTGTCAGATTGGTTTCCATACAACACCCGGGGCTCATCCCAACAAGTGCCCTCCTCTGTGCCCGTCACCCACTCTCCCCCCTCTCACAGCCCCCTCACCCCTCAGTTTGTTCTTAGTCTTTCAGAGTCTCTTATGTTTTGTCTCTCTCCCTCTCTGTGTCTTTTTTTCTTTCCCCTCTTCCCCTCCCCCAAGGTTTTCTGCTAAAGTCTCTCAAAATCCACCTATGCGTGGGAACATATGGTATCTGTCTTTCTCTGACATTTCACTTAACATAATATCCTCCAGTTCCATCCATGTTGCTACACATGGCCAGATTTCATTCTTCCTCATTGCTGCGTAGTATTCCATTATATATATATATATATATATATATATATATATATATACCACATCTTCTTTATCCATTCGTCAGTTGATGGACACTTAGTCTCTTTCCATGCATAGGAGCATGTGTACCCAATGTTCATAGCAGCACTTTCGACAATAGCCAAATCACGGAAAGTACCTCTGTATTTTGGCTTGTTTGTTTGCTCCGTTTCTTTTCTGTTAACAATTATTCGTTTACTGTATCGGTGAGCCAGGCATTGTGTGAGGCACTGAGAAACACAAAGAGGGATAAACTTGGCAGGTGGGCCTCAGAATACTCAATGCGTAGTGTTAAAATCCCTGAAAACAACTCTGTGATAGGCTCTTATGGTATCTAAGTGGTCTAGCTACTTTTTCTTTTTTTTTTCCCCCAGTATGAAACATGAAAACTTTTCTAGGGTTCTCTAAAAACGCATTATCTTGCCTTCTGAACTTAAAAGTAGGTTCACTTCAGTTGTCAACTTTAATATTAAAAGAGGGAACTCTGCTTATCAAAACTGAAAAGTCATATTGCTCTTAAATAAATAACTGTCCATCATAGTTATCTTGCTTCAATCTGATTAAATTCTATTCTCTGAGGATCAAAGACTTCTAATATTCCATTTTAAAAGTCAGAGATTGTATCCTGCAGCATGACTGAAAATCAAATCCTTTAAGCAACTTCTGTTGAAACATTTTAGAAAGTCTCTACTTGTTTAGAGTAATCTCTGCATACTGGCAATAAATTTAGGCTCTAAATTTAATGATTCAATAAAAAGTCATATTAGAAACTAATACTTGTGATTTTTTGGTATAAAACAGAATGCTAATTAATGAGGCACACACAACGGTGTACATATTTATTTTTCCAAGTAATTTATTATTCGCAAACATTGTCTTAGTGACTTTAAGCAACATTATATATACAGCAACATGTACTCCTTGGGTAAAGTATGGTTTCTTTTATTCTGGAAAAAGTTGAACCTTTGGAAAGCCATATAGATCTAAATAGGATTTTTAATATTAAATAGAGTATTTTTAGTGCAGTTCTAGCTTCAGAGCAAAATGGAACGGGAGGCAAAGAGATTTTCCTTATATCCTCTACCTCCACACATGTGCAGTTGCCTACCTTCAAATTCCCATAGCAGAGTGGTGCATTTGTTATAATTACTGAACCTACACTAATGTGTCACCATCATTACCTAAAGTCCACAGTTCACACTGTGATTCAATCCCAAAGCTGTGCATTATACATATATATACATATATTACACACATATATGATATACACATATACACATATGTGTGATATACGCACATATGTATGATAAACACATATATGTACAAACATATAATGACTTAGATCTACTCTAAGAGAATTATACAGAAGAGCTTCAGTGGTCCCAAAACTTCTTTGTTAGCCTATTCATCCCTTCCCTGCGAGCCCTGACAACCACTCCTCACTGTCCTCGTAGTCTGTCTTTTCCTCTTCAGAATGTCACACAGTTGGAATCACATAGTATGCAGCCCTCTCAGCCTGGCCTTTTCCACCTAGCGATGTGCACCAAAGGTTCCTCTATGACTTGATAGCTCACCCTCCCTTTCGGTGATCAACATTCCATTGTCTATACATACCATAGTCTATGCATCCATTCACCTACTGAAGAACAGTCTGGTTGCCTCCATTTTTTCAGAGCAGAAGTTTTTAATTTTCATGAAGCCAAGTTGATTGTACAGTAATTATACGATTCCTTCATATAGAGATCTGCTTCAGTGTTGTATCTAAAAAGTCCTATCAATACTCAAGGTCGTCTAGGTTTTCTCCTATGTCACCTTCTAGCAGTTTTATTGTTTTGCATTTTATATTTAGGCCTGTGATCCTCCTTCAGCTAATTTTTGTGAAGGGTGAAAGACCAGTTTTGGATTGTTTTCTTTTTGTTTATTTGCATGGGATATCTGGTAGTTCCAGCACCGTTTGTTGAAAAGACTACCTTTGCTTTACTGTATGTCTTTGTTTCTTTGTCAAAAATCAGTTGACTATATTTGGGTGGGTCTTTTTCTGAGCTCTCTATACAGTTCCTTTGATACATTTGTTCTTCGTATCAATACCACGCAGTCTGGAATTTTGACTGAGATTGTGTTGAATTTATAAATCAAGTTGGGAAGAACCTATATTGTGACAGTATTGAGTTTTCTTATTTATGCACATGGAATAATTCTCCATTTAATTCATCCTTGATTTTGTTTATTAGAGTTTGTGGTTTTTCTCATAAGCTTTGTACATATTTCTTTTACATTCATACCTAAGTATTTCATTGGGGGGTGCTAATATAAATGGTATTGTGTTTAACTTTGAATTCTGCAGCCTTCCTGTAAACATTTATTAGCTCTGGGAGTCTTATTGGTTATTTCATATTTTATTTCAGACTTTCTATATAGATGATCATGTCATCTGCTAATTTTTTTCCTTCCCCATCCATTTATCTTTTATTTCCAGTTCCCATCTTATTGCATTAGCTATGACTTCTAGTATGATGTTGAGAAAGACAAGTGAGAGGGAATGTTCTTACCTTGTACCTGATTTTATTGAGAAAGTCTGGTTTCTCACCATTAACTATGACATTAGCTATAGGTTTTTTGTAAGATATTCTTCATCAAGTTTAGTAAGTTCTCCATTGTTACCTAGAGTTTTTATCAGGAATAAGTGTTAAAATTTGTCGAATACTACTAATCCTCTTATATGATCATGTGATTTTTTCTTCTTTAGCCTTTTATGTGATGAATTATTTTAACCAACTTTCAAATTGAACAAACTTTGTGTAACTGGGCTAAATTTCACTTGGTTGTGATGTATAATTCTTTTTATATATTGTTGGACTCAACTTGCTTATATTTTGGTGATGATTTTTACATTTGTGTTCATGAGCTGTTTTGGACAATAGTTTTCCTTTGTGTGTGTGTTTTGTTTTGTTTTTTTCTTTTTTTTTGCTTTTTCTTTGTTTTGTTTTGTTTTTTGAAACATTTTTGCCTGGTTTTGGTATGAGAGTAATGCTGGCCTCATAGAATGAGTCAGAAAGTATACCCTCTGCATTTTTCTTCCGACATTTGGTAGAATTCATCTATGAACCCATCTAGGCTTGGTGCTTTCTCTTTTAGAAAGTTATTAATTAGCAATTCAATTTATTTAACACATATAAGAGCTATTCAAATTATTTCTTTTTTTTTAATTTTAATGTTTTTATTTTTGAGAGAGAGAGAGGGAGGGAGAAAACATGAATGGGGGTGGGGCAGAGAGAAAGGGACACAGGATCCAAAGCAGACTCTGTACTGACAACAGAGAACCCGATGCTGGGCTCAAACCCACAAACCATGAGATCATGATCTGAGCCAAAGTCTAATGGTTAGCCTCCTGAGCCGCCCAGGTACACTCAAATTACCTATTTTTTTAATGTGAATTTTTAGAGACTGTCTTTTTCAAAGAATTGATACATTTCACCTAGGTTATCACATTTGTGGGCACACAGCTGTTTATTTTTTAATATCCTTGTTACATTCCTGGAATCTGTTATGTCTTCTCTTTAATTTCTGATATTATTAATTGTCTCTGTCTGTCTGTCTCTCTCTCTCTTTTTTTTTTTTTTTTTTTTTCTGATTAGCCTGGATGCATGCTTATCAGCTTTACTGATCCTTTCAAAGAACTGGCTTTTAGTCTTCCTGAATTTCTCTGATTTTTTTCCAATTTCATTGATTTCTGTGCTAATTATTTCTTTTCTTACTTTGGATTTAATTTGTTCTTCTTTTTTCCAGTTTCTTAAGGTGGAAGCTTATTTATTTAAAGCATTCTTTCTTTTCTGATATGCATTCAATCCTATAAATCTCCCTCCAAGCACTGTTTTAACTGTGTCCCACAAACTTTTTTATTATGTTTTCATTTTTATTTAGTTGAAAATGGTTTTTAATTTCCTTGAGATTTTTTCTTTGACTCGTATGTTATCTAATCTCCAAGTATTGGAGGATTTCCTAGTTACCTGTCTGTTTATGTATTTCTAGTTAAATTCTATTTTAGTCTGAAACATACATCATAGGATTTTCATTCTTTTAAATACGCTAAGGTGTGTTTTATGTGTTCTTAGTGAAGATTCTTTGTGACCTTGAGAAGAATGTGTATTCTGCTGTCCTTGGATGAAGTAGTCTATAGACGCCAATTTGATCAATTGACTGACTGATGGTGTTGTTGAGTTCAGCTCTGCCCTTACTAATTTCCTGCCTGTTGAATCTATTTCTTACAGAGGGGTGCTGGTCTCCAGCTATAATAGAGGACTCATTCGTTCCGTTTGCAGTTCTATCAGTTGTCTTAGATATTTTGATGACCAATTATTCAGCTCATACACACTAAAGATTGCTGTCTTCCAGATTAATTGACCTCTTTATCATTATTTAATGTCACTCTTTATTCTTGATAGTTTTTTTTTTTTTGCTCTAAAGTCTACCATGTCTGTAATTAATATACCTACCCATCCTTTCTTTTGTTTAATGTTAGCATGGGATAGCTTTCTCCCTCCCTTTATTTTTCACCTGTATGTGCCTTTATATTTAAAGTAGATTTCTGTAGACAACATAAAGTCGGGATTTATTTTTTGATTTGCTGACAGTCTTTGTCCTTTAATGGGTGTCTTTGGTTATTGATGTTTAAGGTAATTACTGATATAATTAGATTAATCTTTATTACACTTGTTCCTGTTTTCTATTCATTTACCTATTTGTGTTCCTATTTTTATCTTCCACACTTTTTCTGCCTTTTGTGGTTTTAAGTATTTTATACGATTTATTTTTTCTTCTTTCTTAGCATATAAATTTTAGTTTAAAAAGTTTTTAGTAATTGCCCTAGAGTTTGCAATATGTATTTAAAACTAATTCCTGTCCAAATTCAAATAATACTATGTTACTTCACAGGTAGTACATGTAGCTCATAAAACAAGTATCCAAAATCCTCTCTGCCATTCTTTGTATCATTGCTGTAGCTCATTTCATTTATATATGTGATAACCATCAAATAGATGGTTGATATTATTTTAAATAAACTGTTATCCGTTATATTAAGAATAGGAAAAATGAAAGGTTTTACTTTTACTTACATCTTCTCTAATGGTTTTTCTTTAAATATACCTGAGTTTCTGACCTATATCATTTTCTCTCTCAGAAAAACTTATTATTTTTTCAAGAGAGGTTTCACTAAAATGTTCAAGTTCATAATATTTCTTGCAAGGTAGGCATATTTTTTGAAGCACAAATTCTCTCAAGTTTTGTTTTTCTGAAAAAGCCTTTAGTCTCCACTAGTTTTTGAAGGATAATTTCAAAGGTTACAGAATTCTAGGTTGGTAGGGTTTTTTTCTTTTTCTTTTTCTTAATACTTTAAAAATTTCACCCCACTCTCTTCTTACTTGCATAGTTCCCAAAGGGACGTGAGATGTGATTACCATCTTTGTTTCTTTACAGAAGGTAATATTCTCTTTGGACTTCTTTAAGATTTATCTTTGTAACTTTCTACAAATTTGAATATGAGATATATATATATATATATATATATATATATATGCTTGGTGTTTTTCTAGGTTGCTTAGATCTGTGGTTGCTGTCTGACATTAACTTGGGAAATTATTAGTTATTATTGCTTCAAATATTTTTTCTGTTCTCCTTCTAATTTTTTTTATTGTTTATTTATTTTTGAGAGAGAGAGAGAGAGAGTGCGAACAGGGGAGGGGCAGAAAGAGGGAGGACACGGGATCTAAAGCAGGCTTCAGGCTCTGAGGTTTCAGCACAGAGCCTGATGACTGGGAGATCATGACCTGAGTAAAAGTTGGACTCTTAACTGACTGAGCCACCCAGGCGCCCCTTTCTTTTCTCCTTCTAGCATTCCTATTATGTATACGTTATCCTTTTTGTAGTTGTTCCACAGTGTTTGGACGTTCTGTTTCTTTTTAGGGTTCGTTGTTTGTTTGTTCTTTTTTATTTCATTTTTTTTCTCTTTGATTTTCAGCTTTGGAAGTTTTTTGACATTTCCCCAAGCTCAGAGATTCCTTCTTGGGTTGTGTTGGTACTAATGAGTCCATCGAAATCCTTCCTTATTTCGGTTAGAGCGTTTTTGATCTCCAGCATTTCTTTTTGTTTCTTTCTTAGAATTTCTCTCTCTTTCCTAGCATTAACAGTCAGTTCTGGCATAGCGTCTACTTTTTCTTGTAGAGCCCCTAGCATGTTACTCATAATTGTTTTAAATTATCAGTCTGATAATTCCAACTTTGCTGCCATAGCTCAGTCTGGTTGTAATGCTTGCTCTGTGTCTAGCAACCGTGTTTTTGCCTTTAAGTATGTCTTGTAATATGTGTTGAAAGCCAGGTGTGATGTTTTGGGAAAAAGAAACTTCAGTAAATTAGCCTTCAGTGATGTGATTATAGATGTGGGGGAAGGGGACACATTTATAATTTCATGATTAAGTCTAAGTCTCTTAGTAAGACTTTCTTTGGGTCTGTGAACTTCACATATACTCCCCAGTGCTTTCCCCTAAACCCTCCAAGTCGGATGGGATGGCAAAAGTGAAATAAAGTTAGGTATTTAACCTTCTGTGAGGTCAGTTAGGCTCTGATAACATCCCCCAAAGTTAGGCTTTGGTGTAACAGTTTTCCTTGAGGGCAAGCCTTGTTAAGAATAACAGAATATTCTAGCATATTTCAAAATGGTGACGTTTTTCCTTCCTTCTTCTGGAAGCCCAAGGGGATTTTTCCCCAATATTTAACGTGATAATGTGGGAGAGATTTCTAGAAGTAATACTCACAAAAGTGGCATCCTGACATGACTGGACCCTCCCTGAAGTTTATATCTCTCAACTTGTCCATACTGAGCTTCCAGTGATTCCTCTATTACAATTTGGATTTCTCGACCCTGGTTCTCATTCCTATAAGTTGTTTCTGCCTGTGGGATTTGGCGCCATCAAATTGTAATTTTCTGAATCTGTCTGTTGGTCTCTCCATTTTGCAAGCAGCAGTTGACCCTTCTCTGACAATTCTAAGACAAGTTGTTGATATTTTTTCCCAATTGCTTAGATTTTTATTTATTGTTAGAATGGAATGCCTTCTTGCAAAGTCTTGACATGTTAGGGTTAGAACTAGAATTTTCAACTATGATTTTGTACAAATGTGTATATTTTTCAGATGTCTGAATATAAAGATCTGAATTACCCTGCCATTTTCTTGTAGCTCTTGAAATGTTTACTTTTATTCATTTCTTTACCCCGCTCCAATGACAAAAACAAGCTGCAGCTTAGTTATGGGGAGCCTAACTCATGGCTGTTATGTGTCTTCAATTGAAATCGCCAATTTCACAGAAGACCACGGGGGAAGGAAAGGGGAAAAAAATAGTTACAAACAGAGAGGGAGGGAGGCAAACCACAAGAGACACTTAAATACAGAGGAAAAACTGAGGGTGGATGGGGGGTGGGGGAGAGGGGAAAATGGGTGACTGGCACTGAGGAGGGCACTTGTTGGGATGAGCACTGGGTGTCGTATGTAAGCCAATTTGACAACAAATTATATTCATAAAAGAAAGAAATTACCAGTTTCAGAGTCAAAGAGTCACATGAGAAGGAAATATCATTCTTTAGTAACACTTGAAAGAGTTTTAAATGAAAAGTAATATCCCATATCTTGCTTCCCCTGATATGCCAGATGTGGTCCTTATTGAGTTTGTGTTTCCCAGAGACTAGCTTACCTTCAACAAATGAGCATTTAATTCCAGAGCATCAGCAGTTAAAAAAATAATACCAAAAGGAGAATTTGTGGTAAATTCTATTAATTTTAAATCTCTTCCAAGTGATGGTAGCATCTTTTGGGACAAAAATATATACTCCCCGAGTGACGTCTTTGAAAAATATAACACTGAATCTTTAAAGTATCACTAATATTACAAATACACTGAAAAACCTAAGAGAAAGCAGTGCAAGGCTATATACCATGGATACCCAATTAATGTTAATTATGATTAACTCCCTTACAATATAGGCAAATAAAACAGCTGGGTATTGTGATAGTCTTGCAATACTTCATAGTTTCTAATTTCTGCCTAGTTTCTAACTCCCCATTTTCAACAGTGTCTTTTAATTTTATAAATCATAACTATTTACTGTGGAACCATAATTTATCCAGAGTTACAACAACAATTAGTCAGATAATTAATTGAAATTCGGGATATACTTTCAGTAATTCATCTTTTGCAGAAAATGACAGAGTAAGGTTAATTAGTAGTGATTAAAAGAATGGTGTTTACCTCTGGTTATGTGTATGTTTCAGCTAGGACCTAAATGTCAGTGTGTCACGAAGGAAATTACTAACTCAGCTTCAGTTGCCCAAGACAATGTCTACACATAGTTTGATGAACTTCAATATATACATAAAAAGACACATTTTAACCTAAGTATGTCAGGACATAATTAAATGTGAGAAAACATCCACATGTTTTCATCCAGGTAAGAATGCTGGTAGATTCCAAGTACCTGCCCTCTCTAGTCAATGGGAAACAAATGATTTCTCCTTTAGTTGTTTTCACACTGACAACCTATGGTTGGCATTGTTGGGGAAATAATTAAAAATAAAATCTTCACCCATTCCAGAAAGCTTCTCCAGAAAAGCAGTAGAAAAAGAAAACAGTACTAATACTGAATAAAAATTAAATCATAATGGGACGTATGTCATAAGAAATCAACTACGGCATTGCAAAGACAGAGAGTTATCTCATCTTTCAATACAGCCCAGCAGATACAACCAATTAGGTACATATTTTCAAGATAAACAGTAACTAGTCCTCTAGTGAATGGAGCTGACAGCACCACTTGTCACGCACAGTTTATTCTAAATTCACCTGGTAATTGAAGGGACTATCTGTGTTGGCTAATCGGCTTCAGCCAGAGCAAAACTGTATTTCTCATAACTTTTGACAGTGGGTAGTTTTGTAACTTGGAGCAAGGTGTTTACTGAAAGGCAGGCTCTTACCCTCCCACTGAAACCGGGAGACAAGGGTGCTATCTCCCTTGGTATTTATATTTCAAAGAGATGACTCACAGGTCCTTGAGAAAGACATTCTTAGGTCATAAAGCTGCCAGAAGGCCTATCTAGTTTTCAGAAAAGATTTAGGTATTTTCGTAAAGTAAATGCTCTAAGAATAGAGAGGGGAAGGAAAACTCTTCCCTTATTTTCAAAAGAGGAGAATTAAGCCTCTAAGTTTTCATTTGTATTTATCCTCACAGCAATGTTAATGTGGTCTGGGGCAGGGGTTAGAAGTATACAGCAGATGATTTAAAATAGAACAAAAAATACTACTAATATCTATTTCCTCTATGTTCCTTTTTGTTATGCTGGATACCCTTACAACCTTAAACTTGAGTAATATAAACTTATGTAAGAAGTAAGGGACCGGTGAATAAATGGTGAGAGACCTAAAATAGCATCAGGCTTTAGCTGAGTCTTTTTTTTTTTTTCAGAAACAGAAGAATTAGAATTAGCCCTTATCCCACAAATTCAGTGGTATCGTGCCACAGGCTGATGCCTGACAAGGTAAGGATGAGACGGAGTAGGAGAGACACCTCTTGGACAACACCAAACAACCCTTAGCACTTTCTTCAGAACAAACAGGAGCTCCTTAAATTGTTTCAGTCATAGCGACAGTAAATGAGAGCTCAAATCCCATGATCCATCCTCTAAAATCAAAGGCCATGGAGAGTGACTTTTCCTTCAGTGATATCTTTTGTGTTGGAGAAGATCCTGCTTGCTGAGCATATAGGGTTTTACTCCCTCACATCAAGTGCTGTCCATTGCAGGCTTCAGAAAACCAGAGGGAGAGAAACTCTGCCCTTCATTTATGATTACTCCAAAATGAAAAGCATCTTGGGTCCTTTAAAGGCACTGCTGAAAGTGAACACAGCACAGCAGCTACATATGGGCACCAGTGAAATACATACAGATAATGAGGTCTCAACTGCATTTCAGCCAGTTAATTATTTATTGGATTTTTCTTAAGTGACAACCTTTATTAGAAAATTAATGCAGAACACCAAATACCAAAGACTACTGGTTAAAAAGGAGACCTGAAACAAAGCCAGCAACGTCAAAAAGTATTCAAATCACTTATAAAACAGATGGTTTACAAAAGACTTGTCCGAAAGCGAAAGCCTCATCTGAATGACGGGGATCTGGGCTCTGTGCAGTTGAGTTGATAAAGAGCGGTTGGCCCTGTAGTTTCAAGTTCTCTAATCAAGAGATGCTAACTCTTGTAGCAAACAGTTCAAAGTTTGAGATGATGCATCAGAAAAGATGCCACCCCTAAGTTTGAAACGATTCTGCCCTTCTGAGGCTTTAGAAACCAGTCACAGCTTTGAATTATATTTCGTAGCAAAGGATGCAAAGTGCGAAACTTCCTGGGGTGCCTGGTCCTTCACATGCCTTGGTGTTTAAATGAAGACAGCCGAGAAACTCTAGCCTGGCGCTTGCTTGAGGAGTATCTGACCTCCCACAAAAAAAGCAAGTGAGGTGAAGTGGAGGAGTTTGGGGAGAAGGGAGGGAAGATGAAAAGTTAATCAGAACTCTTTTTTGCTCGGTTGTAAATAGTTGGGGCTTCACTTTTGCCTCTTTTTAGAAAGAAACGATATATTGGTCAGAAAATATGAAAGCAGAAAAGAAGGAACTTAGAAAACAAAACTAGTCTGAGATCATTTCTTCCCGATGGATTTTTTTTGGGGGATGGGGCGTTGGGTTATCGTTCAAACCTACTCCAGTCACATGTCGGCCCAAAGAAAAGTTGCAGGATAGGTTAACTTCTTTCCTAGCCACTAGCTGATCCCTTTTCTCCTGAACCCTGAAAGAACCCTGTGGGATCAGGGTAGGTGTAAAGTTTCTCACATCAAAGAAGTTCAATGCATCAAAATCGTTCTTTTTTTGTTTGTTTTTTGTTTGTTTGTTTGTTTTCTTCCCTAAAGTCTTCCTATGTTCAAACTCTGCTTACCCTGGAACATCACAGTAAAATAGAAGTGTAAAATAAATGTCAATATCCAAACAACCCAACTCCATTATTTTAAACCTTTATCTTCACCTCTAGCTCTACACCTCACTGAGACATGAACCTAGAGCCTCTGTCGTGAGGGAGGAGCGCTGAAACTCCATCCTGTCTTTCCATCCAGATTCCTCTGTGATGCCCTGGTTACTCCATGGAACCCTAGGGTTCCAGGAACTCAGTTTGAAAACCACGATCAAGTCGGTCAGACTCACATCCCGAATCTTCTGACCTATTTTTGTTGTTGTCGTTGAACATACATGTAGGCAAAGAGGCTGCGACATCATAAATAATAATTTTTAAGAGTTTAATTCACGGGACTCCACACATAGGCAAGCTTCCTTCCGTGTGTGTGTGTGAGTGTGAGTCCTCTCTTCCTTGCTGAGTTCCCAGAGCCTTTTCTATCAGTACTTCTTTTCTCCTTTAAAAATGTTTTTAATTTCAGTATAGTTGACACACAATGTCCTTGTTACGTATTTAAAATATACCAACTTATGTTGTATTGATCATTATCTCTTAATTTTGCCCTGCTGCTCCAGACTAACAGCCTCTAGAACAGCCACTGTATTTTATATATGTTCATATCCAACACGTTAAGAGCAGTGTCTAGCATTTACTAACTTCTCTGGCTTTGTCTCTATTGTTAGTAATGATTAAAACTCTCAGATTTTGAAAAAAAAAATTAGACTTGGAAGCATGTCTGCATTCTTGAGACTCCTTCCTGAGGCTAAGTCCCAGATCTGTTGTCCTGGAGGATTTATTTTAGAAAAGTAAGGATTGCAAATTCTCTCTCTTCACCTTTGAGATTGAAATTGTTTTAAAAGCTTCTAGCCCCAGGGTACCTGGGTGGCTCAGTTGGTTGAGCATTAGGCTCTTAATTTCAGCTCAGACCATTTCTCAAAGTTCAGTAAATTCAGTGAGATTGAGCCCTGCATCACGCTCTGCACTGACAGAGTGGACACTGCTTAGGATTCTGTCTTCCCCTGCTCATGCTCTCTTTGTCTCTCAACATAAATAAATAAACACGAAAAAAATTAAAAAATATATTCTCTCCCTGACTCACACCGCTCCCTGTAAAATAAATATTAATAAATAAATAAAAATAAAAGTGTCTTGCTAGTTTTACAACTTAGGATCATGTTTCTCAAGGAACCACCTCTCTGAGATGGAATTATCAAGAAAGATCCTGCCCCTTTCTCCCAGCTTCTGTGTCTGGGTAGAATTCTAATCCACAGGGCACCTTGCTCTAAGTTGCAAAGCTATCTCTTGTCATGAAAATATGAGCAATTGCTTTTCATTTGAGTAAGATCGATTAGCAAGCATAGAAGGCTTACAAATTTCCCCACCCAACTCTCCCCACCTCATGTCTTAAAAACTGACGGAGTTTTGGTTTCTCTCCCCTATTGTAATAAATAGCCTTGAATAAAATCTTCCTTACCTGTTTAACTTTGTCTAGTTCAAGCTTTGCTTTGACACAAAAGCAATCGCTCCTTTGCTCAAACTTAGCATGCCCTAATAATATGAAACTATATTTTGCAGAGAGATGAACGAGTTTAAAATTTTTTTTTTCTGTTTCCTCCCAAGAGAAACTTTTTGCTAATTGACGATGATAAGGAAAAAACAGAAGAAACTGATTTCAACAAAGCTGACAAAAGCTAAAATTAACTGGTTGGCACTTGTGCATTCTGTGTAGATACACTGATCAGCCTTTTACAAAGCACTGAGTCAAGGTCTTCTTGTGTGTAAGTTATAACCCTGTATCAAAACTGCCTTTACACCCTGCAGTGGCTTTTTCAAGACACTAGCGATCTCTTAAATGCACAAAAGTTTATCTTGCTACTAGTAGACTCTAAATGGTGTACTTCTTTCTTCTGGGTAAGGTAATAGAATTTAAGTTATCCAATTTTAGAGATAAGGAGAGGGGCTCGTATGAGCCATTTCTATACCTTTCTCCTCAAATGAGCTGTCTGTTCCAGTTTCTGCCTTCAGGGCAGCACTGAAGCATTGAGTATACCCCTGACCGTCCATCCTGAATTCACCTAGTGGGAATCAGAGCAGAGCAGCATTAAAACCAGGTGATATAAGAAGGTAAACAGATTGCATGACATTTTTGGCTAAAAATGACCTTTGGGCTGATAGAGTGCTCCTCTTTCATTTTGGAGGTGAAGGAAATGTGAACCTCCATGAATTTGCCTGATGAGTTATTGATAGAAATGGGGCTGAGAATTAAGAATCACAAAATCCTAGTCTACTGCTTTTCTACTTTCTCGTTCTGACATTTCCCCCCTGTTTTTGTCGTTTGAGAGCAAATGTACTTTAGTTCCGTGTTCCCTTGCTGCCCCACTTAGATTCCAAAATTCATCCACTCTAAGATTTTATAGTGTGCAGGATACCTCTATCTGGGGGATATGTAAGTTTTTAAAAGAAGAGTGCAGGGAAATGTTAAATGGCAAATCATGGATAATCCGTGGTGGAATTTCCTTCTGCAGAGAGGGTATCCTTTGCCCTGGGAGAGAGTACTTCCCCTCCCCCATGCTATTTCTGATACAAAAAGAACGCTTTGGCATGACAATTCAATGATTTGAATAAATCACTGAATAAAAATCTGATAGAACCAGACATAAATAAAAAACATTAATTAAAAAAAAAAAATCTGATAAAAGGGTGGTTCTGAATACAGGGTCGTGAGTGACCAAACACAAATAACTTCAACCTACAACGTAAGGGAAGGTAACTTAATACATTGGTATCTAAGTTTTCTCTATCCAGACTGGAGAAACTCTTAGTTGGTACATTCTCATTTCTACTTACTGGGAGACTGAGATTATAGGGAGATTCCAAAAAACAACTATCATTGCTTTTGGATAGTTCCACCTCTTTTTATGTCTCCTTCATTCCCTAGCTTAAATAGTGTCAACTGAAGACATTCCAATATGAAAATAAATCAACTGGCTTAAATATGCACGCACATGTGAATGCTCTCTCTCTCTCTCTCTCTCTCTCTCTTTAGTGAGTCTTGGGCAAAATCCTCTCTTGATCAAACAGATTTGAAATGAAGTTGGAAACTGGTTTATCACTTGGTTTAACTCGACTCTAAATTGACTTTCTTTCCACACACTGGAAAATACCAGCCTCTAGTGTCATTAATAAACTCGTATCTTCATATTTTAAGGACACTGCACTGGTTCTGAGGCAGAGAGTTGTCTCTAATGCAGCTTCCATGTGAATTCAATATCATTGCAGGGTTCCCTTGGGTTTTTGGCCTTTCCAGTCTAACTCCTGGAATCATCAAAATATTATTGTCTTTTAAGACACCCCATGTTCCCACAGGGCTAGTCTTTGAACAGATAAAAGCAGAGAGTGGAACTGACCTTTTAACACATCCTTCATTTTTATGCTTGTTAGCAAGTTGTACATTTTGAGAGCTACCTGAGATTTTTAAGCCTTTCTCTAAAAAGGGAACAGCTACCCTGTTTAACATGAAACATTAGAACATGTATTTGAAAGAAACGCTTAAAATACTGAGAAGGATCCTCAATAGTATCAAATATCATGAAAGATAGTAGTAGAACTCACAGTAATAGAAATTGTTTGAATTTATAAATGAAAAGAAAAAAATTAAAACAATAGGATATGAGGGAAGAAACACAGGAGGGCACAGAAATGATGTTCATTTATTTTGTTAGTTTATGTTACTTATTATGGAGTTTTACTTTAAAATTACGTTGGATATTAACATGAGAGGAAGATCTAAGTGTGGCCTACTTAGAGTCATAATTGGGTACTGCTGATATATGATACCTTGAATATACTGAAGCATGAAAACGTAACTTTTTTTTTCTAAAATTGATGTTTTCAAAAATAGAAGATCACACCTTTAAATGCCAGACCTGGAACGGTACTAGTGTTGTTCTAATTTTTCTTAAAAAATGTGTGATGGTACTAAAAAAATCCTCAAAGTAAATTCATTATTCTACACTCAATTAAAAATCATACACTCATACCAAACTTTAGAAGTGGATGGAAAACATAGTATTAGGTATCAAGTATTTAAAAGTCTTCAATATTTAAACAATATTGTCCCTATAAGTATGAAAACTTTTATTTATTTATATTAGCGTTTATTTCTGAGAGAGAGAAAGACAGAATGTGAGCGGGGGAGGAGCAGAGAGAGAGGGAGACACAGAATCCCAAGCAGGCTCCAGGCTCTGAGCCGTCTGCACAGAACCCCACAAGGGCTTGAACTCAGGAACTGTGAGATCAGGACCTGAGCCAAAGTCAGACCCTTAACCGACTAAGCCACCCAGGCACCCCTGAACACTTCTTTAGAGTTGTAAATTTTGTCTGTTTCGTTCACTTCTGCATCCCGAGTGTGTAGACTTTATGCCCTGGCTCAAATTAAGTACACAGTAATTATCTGCTAGATCGATGTCCTGGAAAAGCATTTCTCAAAGCATGTCAGAGAAACATTGGAGAACGTTGTTAAGAGATATTTCATGAAAAGGGTACCCTCTGATTAAAGAAGTTTGAGAATCACGGAATATAAGGATTTTATTTTAGTCGAGTTCTATATACAATCAAATGTCTCTGATCATTCCTTCATTAAAGAAGTGTGTAATCATGAAAAATCTTATTGACCATGGTAACCTCTTCATAAGTAATAACCATGTTCATTTTCCGGTTCCAGCAGGAAATGCTACCCCGGGCTGCTCCTGCCCTAGCTCACGATATGTCATTATGCCTTCTGTACGCTCAGCAGGGCATCTACTTCGAGTTCCGAGTCCAGGTAGGAAGTCATTTTTTAAAAAAGATTGAAAGTCAGCATTCATTCTTTGCTAATCCTTCGAAGAGAGTAAAGCTCTCATGGAGTAGCAAATCAAGATTTATAATAAAGTAAAAATCGACTCTGTTCTGAGCACCATTTTAAACAATTCACATACATTCATTATTTCATCGCCCAGGCAAGACCATGAGACAGGCAGTGAATAATCTCCATTTTACAAATTGGGAAACCGAGGCACAGGCCATGTATGTACTTTGCCCAAGTTCACACAGTCATTGGCAGCAAAGCCAGGATGAATGCAGGAAAGAGTGGTCTGGTTCTGGTACTGCATTTAAAATTAATTTCAGTCACGACCTCTTTCGTTAACCCCACAGAGTAGAGATTTTTTGTGATGATCATTGTAAACAAAATGTGTTTAGATTTAAAAATATATTTGATATTATCCTACTGATGGGGTAGTAAAGATATATTTTTAACCTTAGACATTTGTAGGATAAGTAAGCATTGTGAACATCCAAAGCTAAATGCTAAAAGAATAAAAACAGAGTATATAACTAGTAATCCAGTACAGGAAAAAAGAATGCACAAATAAAAAATAGATTAGTTAATCTGAACTGTAAGTATTTTCAAAGCAGAGGAAGAGAAAAATGTTAACAGAAAGAAGCTAAAATATATAATCACAATGAATGTAAATTCACTATACTTGTCAGTTAAAAATTGAGATCATGTGACGGTGAGACAGGAAACCGTCAAAATCCTAGAGGAGAAAGCAGGAAAAAGCCTCTTTGACCAAAGACACTCCAATTTCTTACTCGACATGTCTCCAAAGGCAAGGGAATTAAAAGCAAAGATGAACTACTGGGACCTCATCAAGATAAAAAACTTCTGCATGGCAAAAGAAACAACCAACAAAACTGATAGGCAGCCAAAGGAATGGGAAAAGATAATCACAAATGACATATCGGATAAAGGACTAGTATCTAAAATCTATAAAGAACTTACCAAACTCCACACCCGAAAAACGAATAATCCAGTGAAGAAATGGGCAGAAGATACGAATAGACACTTCTCTAAAGAGGACATTCAGATGGTAAACAGATACATGAAATGATGTTCAAAGTCACTCATCATCAGGGAAATACAAATCAAAACCACACTGAGATACCACCCCACACCAGTCAGAGTGGCTAAAATGAACAAATCAGGAAACTATAGATGCTGGTGAGGATGTGGAGAAACAGGCACCCTCTTGCACTGTTGGTGGGAATGCAAACTGGTGCAGCCACTCTGGAAAACGGTGTGGAAGTTCCTCAAAAAAATGAAAATAGGGCTACCCTATGACCCAGCAATAGCACTGCTAGGAATCTACCCAAGAGACACAGGAATGCTGATGCATAGGAGCACGTGTACCCCAATGTTCATAGAAGCACTTTCAACAATAGCCAAATCATGGAAAGAGACTAAGAGTCCATCAACTGATGAATGGATAGAGAAGATGTGGTACATATATACAATGGAATACTATGCAGCAATGAGAAAGAATGAAATCTGGCCATGTGTGGCAACATGGATGGAACTGGAGGGTATTATGCTGAGTGAAATAAGTCAGGCAGAGAAAGACAGATGCCATATGTTCCTACGCATAGGTAGGCTTTGGGAGACCTTACAGAAAACCAGGGGGGAGGGGAAGAGGGGAAGGAAGGAAAAAAAAGAAAAAAAGAAAAAAAAAAGCCACAGAGAGGAAGGAAGACATAACATGGGATACTCTCAAAGACTAAGAACAAACTGAGGGGAGAGAGGGGTGTCGGAGCGGGGAGAGTGGGTGATGGGCACAGAGGAGGGCACTTGTTGGGATCATCATGGGGTGTTGTATGGAAACCAAACTGACAATAAATTATTCAAAAAAAAAATTATCCCATGAAAAAAATAAAAAATAAAATAAAAATAAAATAAAATAAAATCATCCTAACACTATTATAAGAAGGAATCATTATGTCTGTCTAAAATGTATGTTTTAAGAATTCATATGAAACCCTGCCCCTCAATGTGACCTGTTTGAATATAAAGGATTTAAGGAGGTAATTAAAATCAAGTAAGGTTGATACGGGTGGTACCCTGATCTGATAGGACTGGGATCCTTGAGAGAGGAGGCAGAGACTCCAGAGATCTCTCTCTATGGACACAGGCACAGAGGAAAGGCCAGTGAGGGTAGCAAGAAGGTGCCATCTGCAAGCCAGGTTTCCAGACATCAACCGTGCCAGCACCCTTGATCTTGGACTTCCAATGGTAAGAAAATATTTCTATTGTTGAGGTTACCCGGCCAGCGGTATTTTGTTAGGGCAGCTTGAACAGACTAACAGAGGCACCTCAAACCTTCTCTTCCCAGGAAGTTTGAAAGGAAAAGGACATTGAAATACCTGGTAGGCAAATACTAACCTAAAGGCAGCTGGTGAGACAATATACCATAAAAAAATAATTGACTTTATTAGGCATAATCTGTATATCTAGTAACAAAAAGTCTGATTCACCAGCAATCAGATGCATATAGGTATGCATCTAGTTCTATAATCTTGGAACATAAAAAGCAAGAATGGAAAGAACTACAGGGGAAAACTGTCCAGTCCTTTATCATGGGGGACATATTTCTATGGAAGTTCCTATGAACAGTTCAGGCAAACAAAGATTGATACACGTACAGAAATTTTGAGCAACTCAATGTAGACATTTTATTTCAGATATCCAAAGAAAAAAAATACAAATAGTATTTTTCATTTTAAATTGTGTTGTGATATATATGTGTGTGTACATATATACATATATACATATATCTATATATGTATATAATCACAAATATACAACTTAAATAACTACAAGTGAACCCCCAAAGGCCATGGGCTAAGAAATAAAATATCTGTATCACCAACATCTCCTATTTATCCCTTCACAAACACATTCACCATCTGGTAGAGCAAATATTATCCTAACTTTGCAAGCGAGGACTGCATACTTTTTTTATTCATGTATTTTTACTGTTGTATATCCTCCTAAATAATATAGCTCAGTATTGCCTATAATTGAACCTTTATAAATGGAAACAGACTATGACTCTTCTGTGACGTCCTTATTTTCTGTCCTGTTTAAAATTTATGTTGCTGATACCTCAGATATACAGAACTGAATTAATTACAATTCTAGGACCATGACACTTTTTGGTGGCCATGATTTATGCATTTATGCATAACCTAATGTTCAATGCAATAATTAAATACTATGAATAGTCATATTCCTGTATATAGTACAGGAATCATCTCTCTGCTTCCCTCTGCACTTACCAGGAGCAACGAATCTAGATTTTTTTTTTATCATACCCTTCCTTGTTTTAAAAAAATTATAAATTAATCAAATTCATTAGTATATCTAGGCCCTATGTTGCTGAGTTTTGCTTATTTCAAAGCATCATAAAAGTTACATTGCATGCAGTATTTTTAAACCTGAATCTTTGATCTTCAACCACGAAGAAAATTTGTTTTGGTCATTCTATCTTTGATGAATTTTGGCATCAATTGTGTTACTTACACAACAGCTGAATATATTTATCATACACAATTCAGTTAGATTTGACCTATGTGTGCATTATGCATAATGTGTATACATGTCCTATCAGCAGGAATCCTCTGATCTGCTTTCTGCCACTACAGATTGGTTTGCATTTCTATAATGCTGTAGTCATGGAATCTCAATATATGTTCCATTTTTTTCTGGCTTCTTTTACTTAGCATCTCTATTTTAGGATCTATCCCTGACGTGCATATCAAGGTTCATTTCTTTTGATTCTTGAATAGTGTTCAATTACATAGATATACCACAATTTGTTGACCCATTACCTCCTGATGAAGGTTGGTTTTGTTTACGATATTTGGCGATGACACATAAAGCTTCTATGTATAATTCTTTGTACACATACGTTTCCATTTCTCTTAGTTAAGTATCTAAGGATTGAGTGCTTGGAACAAATGATACCTATATGTTTAATTTATTTAAAAAAAATGCAAACATCTTTTCCAGAGTGGTTGCAATAGTTTATATTCCCACTAGCAGCAAGCTAAGAGTCTAGTTGCTACACATGCTTGCCAAGACTTGTTACGGTCATACCTTTTATTTAGACATGCCAGTAGGTTTGTAATACTCTTAGAGCGTGGTTTTATTGTGCATTCCTCAAATGACTAATAGTATTGATGCTAAATAAACATCATTTTCTGTGCTTGTTTTCTATCTGTATATCTTCTTTGGTGAAGTGTCTCTTTAAATCTTTCTCCATGCATTAAAGTTTTCTGTTTTTTAAAAAAATATTATTGGCTTTCGAGAGTTCTCTTCATAAATGGATATACATGCATATATATGTTTATACATATGCAGATATATGTGTGCATGTTTATATGACATATATGATATTAAAAATATTTTCCTAGTCTGTGAAATGTCTTTTCATTTTCTTATATGTTTCAAAGAGCGAATGGTCTTAATTTTTTTAATTAAAAAATTTTAATGTTTATTTATTTTCAAGAGAGAGAGACAGAGCATGAGCGGGGGGTGGGGGCGGTATAGAGAGAGAGGAGACACAGAATCCAAAGCAGGCTCGGGGCTCTGAACTGTCAGCACAAAGCCCAACGTGGGGCTCAGACTTGTGAACCATGAGATCATGACCTGAGCTGAAGTCATAGGCTTAACCGACTGAGCCATCTAAGCGCCCAAAAATTGTATTAATTTTGATAAAATTAAATAATGTTTATTTTTCATGGAATATACCTTTAATGTAACATCTATTAAATCTTTGTACAATCTATGACCAAAAAATATTTCTCTATATTTACTTCTAGAGGAGTTATTTAGCTTTAGGGTTAAAGTTTAGGTCTATAATAAATATATTCTAGTAAATTTTCATTGGTGAGATAAATTTTATATGGTTTATTTCTTTGCATATGGATATTCAACTATTTTAACACAGTTTGTTGAAAAAGTATCTATCTACACTGAATTCCTTTCCATCCCTGTCAAAATCACTTGTCCTTATACATGAGAGTCTATTTCTGGGCTCCTTCATCTCTTTTCTAGAAGTTATTTGTCCATATTTATGAAAACACCACATCTCCTTGATTACTGCAACATTATAACAAGTCTTTTTTTTTTTTTTTAAGTTTATTTATTTTGAGAGAGAGAGAGAGAGAGACAATATGCGGGGGGAAGGGGCAGAAAAAGAGGAAGAGAGGGCTCTGTCAGTGCAGAGCCTGATGAGGGGATTGAACCCACAAACTGTGAGATCATGAGCTGAACTGAAATCAAGAGTCCAATGCTTGGGGTGCCTGGGTGACTCAGTCTGTTAAGCACCCAACTTCAGCTCAGGTCATGATCTCATGGTTTATCTGTTCAAGCCCCAGGACGGCTCTGTGCTGACGGCTCAGAGCCTGGAGCCTGCTTCAGATTCTGTGTCTCCCTCTCTCTCTGCCCCTCTCTCTCTCTCAAAAATGAATAAATGTTGAAAAAAAATTAAAAAAAAAAGTTGGATGCTTAACCCACTGAGGCACCTCCCCCCCTTTTTTTTTTAACAAGTCTTGAAGTTAGGCAATTTAAGTTTCCAAAATATTAATATTTTCTAAACTTGTTTTGACTTTTCTGTGTCCTTCATAACATGCAATATTTCTAATCATGTGATCAAATTTTACAAAAAAGTCTGAAGAAATTTTGATTAGGATTGCACAAAAGCTATAGATAAATTTGGGGAGAATTGACATCTTAATGAAACTGATTTTGTGATACATCAACACTGTATGTCTCTCCATTTACATAGACCTTCGGCTTCTCTCAGCAACGTGTCATCGTTTCCAAGCACGTGATTTGCAAGTCTTTTCTCAGAACTGGATCTGCTATTTCATCTCAGTCAATGCTTTCTTACAATCAATGTCAGTTTCTGATCTTTCTTTGCTAATGTGAAGAAATAGAACTGGTTTTCCTATATTCATCGTGTGTTCTGTAATCATTCTTAATATTTGTTGTTCTAGTAGCTTTTTACATTTTCTGAAGGAGTTTTCCACATAGATCATCATCATCTGTGAATAAGGATTTACTTCATTTCAACCTGGATGCCTTTTATCTCTTGCTGTTAGTTTATTTCCCCGGCTAATGCTTCTAGTACAATACTTAACAGAAATGATGAGAGTTGACATCTTTGTCTTGTTCCGCTTGCTTAGGGAAAAGGCATCATGTCTTTCATCAGTTGAGTAGGATGTTAGCATAGATGCCCTTTGCCAGGTGAGAAATGTTCCTTCTATCCCTGGTTTCCTAAGTTTATTTTTCCCTCTTTAAGAATAATTGTGACAGTTTGTCAAACATTCTTGCTGCATCTATTGAGACGATCTTTTGGTACTTTTTTTTTTTTTTTTCCTTTTCTTTCTTACAGGGTTAATATGGTGAGTTACATCAATTGATTTTTGAGTGTTCAGTCAATTCTGATTCTCAGGACAAATGTGACCAGCACAGACATGCAAATTGTTCCCCTGGCAAGGGGGCTCAAATGAAAGACTCCTGTAGTTTTATAGACCTGAGGGTTCATAGGGGAGGTGGCAAGGGAGTTAGCGGTGGAAAAACACTGAGCGCTGAGAGTGGCAAAAGTGTCCTCTTCAAGGCTATTCCCTTCTCCTCCCATAAGGAGGCCTAAAGAGGACTCCCGTGGAAGGCCCCAGAAAGAGAGACCTCGGAATGAAGGCTTCTGAACTAGGAAGGCAGACATGCTTCAAGAGGATGGCTTGCCAGGACTCCCTCACACTCTGCAAAGTACCAGCTGTGCACGGGGGCTGGTTGGGAGGAGGATAGCATTCCCCTTGTATATGGAGATTGTTTCTACCATTTTTTAATCAGTTTTTATTTAAATTCTAGTTAGTTAACATACAGTGTAATATTAGTTTCAGGAGTACGACTTAGTGATTCAACATTTCTATACAAACTGTGCTCATACAAACTGCATTCCTTAATCCCATCACCAATTACACCCGTCCACCCTCCCTACCTCCCTTCTTGTAACCATCTGTTTGTTCTCTATAGGTAATAGTCTGTTTCTTGGTTTTCTCCCTCTCTGTCTTTTCCCTTCTGTCCGTGCTTTGTTTCTTAAATTTCACACATGATAGCCTGGATACCCAAGAATCCCAGGAAGCTTTCAGGCCGAGAGTCACCAACACTACAAATTCAGACACTTGGGAGCTTGTGTCAAATGTAGATGAATCATAGTTCAGCGAATCCACTTTCACTCAGCTAACCATGGACATGTGCTCTCATTGGTTTAGGATTGGATTCCCCAAACAGAAGGAGAGTAAAGATCTTCTCCCATTAGATAATGCTGGTTAACCTGTGGCGGGACGCTGTTTTCAGTCACCATGCTCCCAGTTTAACCAGAAAAAGAAAAGTATCTGATAGAAGTATGTTTTCCCAACTCAGGCTTATTCAATCTTATATGTTACTTTATCACTTAAGAATAGATTTATCCAGGGGCGCCTGGGTGGCTCAGTCGGTTAAGTGGCCGACTTCAGCTCAGGTCACTATCTCGCGGTTCGTGAGTTCGAGCCCCGCGTCGGGCTCTGCGCTGACGGCTCGGAGCCTGGAGCCTGTTTCAGATTCTGTGTCTCCCTCTCTGTCAGCTCCCGCTCATGCTCTGTCTGTTTCTCTGCCTCTCTCTCTCTCTCTCAAAATTAAATAAACATTAAAAAAAAATAGATTTATCCCTATAAATGATAATCATTAATGCTCAACTACTTGAGAAACTGTGTGAAAATGTCCTATCTTATGGGAAATACCGGTACCATAAAAATTCCCATAGGTAAAGAAGTCTTGACTGTTGCTATGACTGAAAGAGTAGATTTCTTAAATACTTCCGGATGAAATAAAATTTTGTCTTTGGCACAAATAAATTTGTTAGGCAGACTATATTAATGATAATGATATACTGAGTAGAATTTTTATACTACCTATATTACCTCTGCCTCAGAAGAAATGAAACATATTGAGAAGCAATATTAGCTCTTTCAAAACCTCACAGTATTATAAAAATAGTTTTATTTTTCTGTTTTCCACTTTAGGTAACGTCTCTTTTTGTTTGTTTAGTATGTATCTATTGAAAATCTAATCTCTTTTTTTCTTTTTTTTTTTACATAGTGCTATTTATCTCCTGGTATACCACCTTGAGAAGGTAGTTGCACTGCAAAATAGAAGAAAATCTTGTATCGTTATCTAAAAGAAAGTATAGTCTAACCCCCCCCCCAAAATGAAAATTACTTGGAGTTTCGACACACTGATTTGGAAGAATAAATGGTGAAAACAATTACTACTATAAATCCTTAACTCCTAAGTAAACTCAGGATTACTAACTCTTCAAGATGAAAATTTAAATATGTATTAATTTCTAATTTTATTGATTTTTTTCACGAATGGCCGTGAGTTGGCTATGACTACATGGAAACCTGTCTACACACATGTGTTAAGCTAAAAAATATACTTATATCTGATATTCATTTTCATAGTTTATTCTTTGAGCACAGTCGTAAACACGTACTTGTGTAACAGTGCAAGTTATGGTATTTTATTGCCAACGAAAATGAAACTTAAACACATTTCAAGGCAGGTCACGTTTTCCGCCCCCCAAAACTGGTCCTAGGAATGAAGCCTTGCTTTTCAGTTAAAGTAGTTTCACTATAGGTGTGGATTTGTGCAATTTGTGCAATTGTGTTTTTCTTACACCGATATCAAGAATACTTTAAAATGAGTAGGTGGGTTTCAGAGACCAAGTGAGCTTCTAACATTATTTGCATTTTGTGGTTACTAACTAGAAACAGTCTGAGGAAAATAAGGATATATTAGACAGCATTTGATTAGGACTCTTTAATCAAAAAAGCTCTGCATTTCAATAGCTCAGTTTCTAATTTGAAATTGTTTATCTGTTCATACTACGGATTATTTCTATCTCTCCAAGCCTCCTGCTTTCTTTGACTAAATCATCAATATAAAGTAATTAACCCAGCGTTCTACATCTTCTAAGATTTTAATCCCTTTATTCTGTTTTCTTCTTCTATATTTTGATACATGGGCTATGGGCAATAATTATCTCTGCTTTCCTAAAATAATGTGTGTTATATTAATATTTCTTACAATTTCAGACTAATTTTCCCTAACAATGAAAGGCACTGAACTGATATCCTTGGAAATCTGGTAGCAAATCCTAAGATATTTGAAATGAGGAATGGCTTTTAATGTTATTTTTTGTAATGGAATTCAGACTTTAATACTAAATGCTTGCTTGTTTTAATATTAATGTATTTTCTCCACAATACTTATGCAAATTGATACTTCATAGGCACCATCTGTATTCTGTGGTTCACAGGACCGCCCAGCCCATCTCTGTACATCCCCAAGGTTTACAAGTGTTCAAATTCGCGGAACGGATCACCAGTGTCATGGGTGGGCTCCAGCACTAATCTCTCATTTTCTGTTACCTGAATTTAGATGAAAGTCTTGACGTTTAGTAAGAAAAGAATACTTTTTTTCTTGGATAATGTAAACTATGGGTTTGCAAAGATTGGTAGCTATGCATTTTAAAAACTGTCTTTTTTTTTTTTTTTCAAGAAAATGAGACCTAGAGCTATAGAGGGAATTATTCGCAATTCCAATGGAATCGGAAAATTAGAATTAACGATCGGTAACCGTCCAAAGCTTGGAGTGTTTCTAATGCGATACCTCTGCCTTTCTTCTCTGGTTATGTTAAGCTAATCTCTTCTGACACGTGTTCTACAGCAATGACAGCCTCGTCATCTTCCACGTGTAGGTGACCGAACTACATCCTTTTTGTAGTTTTAGTTTTGCTCCTTAAGACATTTGCCTTTTCAAGACATTCTGAGTTCATATCAAATTTGCAGGTAGAATTTTGTAAGACTAGAAAAGGTTTAGCATTGCGTAAAAATGATGCCCAAAGGAGAATTTTTTCCAATTTTATACTTTTAAAATCCTTCTTAAAATGCTTCCTTCACTTCTCAAGGAGTGATATGCAGGTACAGCAGCAAAAATGCGGTGAAAAATAGCCTTCTTCGTGACTTTTCTATCTAGTTCATTCAAATGTGCTACCTGGCCTTACCTTTCATCATGCCTCTAACTATCCATTATTAAATGGGTCAACTTCAGGGGCATCTTTCATAATATTTTTAACTAATTACTTTCAAGTTTCTGCATGGCCTAGGGTTTTCCTAGGCTCTCACTGCCTTGTTCCTTTCGCTGGTTCTCCTACATACAAGCTCCTTGGACTGTCTGGTGTCATAATTCTTAAGCAAGTCAGAATGTTTCCGACAATATGCTCCTTCATGCATCCTGACTCCAGCTGAATAAAGTCTTGGCCGATTTCCAGTTTATTCCTCTGCTCTAGATTTTATTGAGTTGAAGAAATTTTGCTTCATGAAGATATTTTTTACCCAAGTTATCCTTCATAAGAGTAACTCTAGCATAGTTTTTACTCTTGCAATTTTTTGTAGTATTTACTCTCTTTAAGATTAATCTAGGACTTTTATATTACCAGCCCTTATAGATTATTTAATTCAACAGAATTTTATTTTTTGTTTTATAACTTTACAGCCCTACTGAGGTATAAGTGACAAACTGTAAAATATTTAGAGTGTATAATGTCATGATTTAATATGCATACATCCTGTGAAAGGAATACCCAAGCCAATGTAGTATTTATCAACTATAGTCACCAAGTTGTAATTATATCCTCAGATCTTATTCATCTTATAACAAATTGTACCCTTTAACCAACCCCTCCCTATTTTCCCGAACATTCATCAGCCCACAACTTTTTTCTTTTTTTTCTTTAGATTTCACATATAAGTGATAACCATGCAGTATTTATCTTTCCCTACCCCTAGCTGCTTGGGACTCTGTCTCTCCTTCTCTCTACCCTTCCCTGGCTCGTGCTATCTCTCAGAAATAAACCTAAAGAAAAAAAATTTAATAACAAATATTTTTAAAAATATATTAGTTGACCATTGATGCATGGATTTCTCGACTCTCTGTTGCATTCCGCTTATTATGTGTCCTTTTCTTAATGCTGATATCATATTATTTGATCACAATAGCTTTGTAATATCATTGGAAGTCAGGAAGTACAGTATCTCCAGCTTTGTTCTTCCCTCTCAAGATAGCTTTGGTTGGTCGGGGTCTTCTGTGATTCCATGCAAATTTTGAGATTGCTTTCTCTACTTGTTTAAAAATGCCATTGAAAGTTTCACAGGAATTCAATCTGTAGATCACATTGGGCAGAATGGATATTTAGACAATAGTAATTCTTCTAATTCATGAATATGGAATATCTTTTCATTTAGTAGTGTCTTCTTCAAGTTCTTTGTTTTAGTTTTCAGTGTACAGATCTTTCACTTCCTTGATTAAATTTAACCTAAGGATTTTTTTTTTTGGGGGGGTGCTTTTATAAAGAGGATTTTCTTACTTCTCTGACAGTTTGTTATTAGTGTACAGAAACATGGCTGACTTTTGTATATTGATTTTATAATCTGCAACTTTACTGAACTTGTTTATTAGTTCTCCAGTAGAGAACAGTTTTTCAGTCTTTAGGGTTTTCTATATATATTATTAATTAATCTGCAAATAGAAACAGCTTTATTTTTTCTTTCTGATTTAGAGATGTTTTAATTTTTTTCCTGCCTAATTGTTCTGCCTAGGACCTCGGAACTCATTGAATAAAACACCTGATCTTAAAGGAAAATCTCTCAGTTTTTCCACTGTTGACCATGACGTTAGTTTGGACTTGTCACATATAGCCCTTATTATGTTGAGGTACCTTCCTTCTACACTCAGTTGGTTAAGAGTTTTTATCAGGAAAGTACGTTGAATTTTGTCAAATGCTTTTTCTGATCATTCAGATGATCATATGATTTTTATCCTTCATTTTGTTAATGAGATACATCCCACTGACTGACTCGCATATGTTAAACCTTACTTGATCATTGTACATGATCCTTTTAATGTAATGTGAAATTTCATTTGCTATTTTGTTGAAGACTTTTGCATCTATGTTCAACAGGTATATTGGTAATTTTCTGGTAGTATCTTTGGTTTTAGTATTAAAATAATGCTGGCCTTGTCAAATGACTATAGGAGTATTCCTTCCTCTTCTATTTTTTGGAAGAGTTTGAGAAGGATTGTATTCCTTTTTAAATGTTTGTTAGAATTCACCAGTGAAACCATCTGGCCCTGGGTTTTCTCTGTTGGAAGATTTTTAATTAATGATTCAATCTCCTTAGTAGTTAGTAAGCAATTATTCAGATTTACGATTTCTTCATGATTAAGTCTTGGTAGACTGTATCTCTAGGAATTTATCCATTTCTTCTTTGCTATCTGATTTGTTTGTATAGAATTGTTTGCAGTAGTTTCTTCTGATTTTAGTGTTTCTTGTTATGACTTATAATGTCTCTTCTTTCATTTCTGGTTTTATTATCTGGGGGCCACTCTCAGTCTTACTGTTTTAGATCATCTACTTAAATGTTTATTCATTTTGTTTATCTTTCCAAAACTAGCTCTTAATTGCACTTATCTATTTGATTGACTTTAGTCTCTGTTTCATTTATTTCTGCTCTGATCTTTGTTATTTTCCTCTTTCTACTAACTTAGGGCTTACTTTGTTTGGTTTTAGATCCTTCAGCTGTAAGTTAGGTTATTTGAGATCTTTCTCTTTTAATGCAACCATCTAGCACTATAAACTTCTCTCTTAGGCCTTTTTCTGTGTTCTCTAAGTTTTGGCATGCTGAGTTTCCATTTTCATTTATTTCAAGATTTTTTTTTTTTAATTTCTCCTTCAACCCATTTGTTGTTTGGGAATATATTTGGGAATGTTCTAGTTCGTGGGTTTTTTTCATAACTGATAACTACTTTTATATCATTACTCTCCATAACGATGTTTCATAAGATCTGTGTCTTTCTTATGTTTCATTTTATCCATAAGTAAAATAAAGTTCAAGCTGAGGGGCCGGCACATAGGAGGATCCAATGAGAAAGGGAATGCTGGTAGATATTTTTTAAATATGGTGAATACAAGTGTGTCATGAATACCTTCGACTCTCGTGAATCCAATTATGTGTTTAAAAAAAAAGAGAGAGATGGAAAGACAAAAAGAGAAAAACAGAGACAAGAGACACACACAGAGATTTTCAGTAGCACAGGCTGTACCTGTGCTAACCTTTTTACTTAGTGGATACATAACCTAGAATGAGTATGACATAGAGGGCATCAAAGAACTTCCCCAGTTGATCTCAGTTCCTGTGTGCAGTCCCAAATGTGAGCGTTTTTACTCTATCATGACTCAGGGTTAGAAGTTATACATTTTTATGTGAAAAGTATAAAAATGAAGGGCAAGTATTTTATTTGGAGCTCCCCCCACCAATATAAATTCTTATAATATTTTGAAAAGAACTGTGTTGAACTTGAAGAAAAATCATTTATGTGTCAAGGTTTGTATTACTATGAGATTCTTAAAAAACATCATATCTGATCTTTACCTCGCTGACTGACTTCAATTCTAATTCCTCAGTAGGATGTAATTTCTCTGTAACAGTTTACAATTGATGCCACATAAGATTCTCCAACTCGACTACATAGAACAGAATTATAAATTCAATTCGCATTTACCACAACTGGTCCTCCCTCATTTTTATTTCTAAGTAGAAAAAACAGTGCTCATTCAATACAGTTGCCCTAGCTCTGAGCTAAAAACATTAGGGTCATCAGAGATTTCTTTCTCTTTCGCATATATATCTAATCAATCAGCAGGTTAGGTCATTCCACTTTCAAAATATTCCCCAAATTCAACAGTTCCCTTATCAATAACCCAAGTTTGGCTTGGTTATTTGGCCTTACCAATAACCAAGTTTTGGCATTATCGGCTTTTCCTATAGGACTTTCTATCATGACTAATTGCATAGTTTCCTCCTGCAATCCCAAAGTCCTTCTCTATCCTGTCCCCAGATCCCAGATCCTTGTCTTTCAAGTTGTAAATTTGATTAGGCACCTCTTTTGGTTAAAAGTCTTCCAAAAATCCCAAACCCTTACAATAGCCCAATCTAATGTGCCTGCTGCCTAGAGTTCAAAACTTCATCTCCTTACCTGAGTTCCTGATATTTTGACAATCACGCCCTGTGGACATACCAAGTTTATTCTTGCCTCAGAGATTTTGTTTTGCTGTTTTCTCATGTAAAATCCTCCTCCCCAAAGTCTTTACACATCCTCTGCCCCAGACCCTCATGCTCTGTCACAGTACCCTGTTTTATTTTCTTTATAGCCAATTAACATTTATAGAAATTATAGTATATGTAGCCATTGCTCTATTAACTAGCACGTGAGGTCTGAGATAATAGGAACTGGGTTTATCTTGCTCACTGTTGCAGTGTCAGACATTTAGGAAAACATCTGGCAAAGATGCTGAGACTGAGCCACTCAGACGCACGCAAACTGCACTTGGACTTGACAAGAATTTTCTGCTCTTCTCCCTCCCTCCCACTTCCTCACCCTATCTTTTTCAATCACTTAGGATTTACAAGGTCAACCTTCTCCTTCTTCCATATATATATGGAAGATATGTATCTATAGATATACATCTTATAGATATATACCTTATAGAGCTAAATATCTATAGATATATACCTTATAGAGATATATATCTCTAGATCTCTATCTATATCTATTCCCCAGAAATCTATTAATACAAATACATAATATTAGTGTAAATTTAAATCAATAGATTAACTCTTTTACAGAACTTTAATATTTTAAGATTAAAAGAACTTGTATAGAAAAAGGACACAAATGGAGGCAAGATGAGACATTTGATAACCCTGAAAACATCTCATGGTTCAACAGCTTTCTTGGGAGCTCACGGGCCGGTATTAGATAAAGAAATAATTTATCTTCATTTTACTCTTGAGATACTTTGTTGTCTTATGCCAGCTGTGATACAAGACTGAGGAACCCTGAGTCCTCTCTACAGCATAATAAGGTGCTTTCATTTGCATTTTAAGAATTTAGATCACTGTATTGAAAAAGTTACCTGTGGCATAATTCTGTAACTTTAGGAGAAAATGATATTGTCAAAAAATTCAAAGACACAGTTGTCTTGCAGAGAAAGGCAGATCAGGCATCAGTAAGTCCTTGCATGGTTCAGTACATATTCGCTAAATTTGAGGATAAAATGAGACTGAATCTATCATTAAACTCTTTGCTACAAAATGCCAACTTCCTTGCTACTCTTACCACTCTAAGAATGAAAATAAAAACGTATCACCATAATGGAACTTTACGTTTGATTCTAATCATATCTAAGGCATTTGTGGGGAAAAAAGGATTAAAAAGAAAAATCAAATCTAGTTGTAATATCCAAATCTTGGGCCGTTCAATGAGTTGCATAATACTATCTACAGAAATTACTATAAGTTACTGAATAGGGTAGAAAGATGTATGGAAGTCATAACTCTTGCTCTTAACAAGTTTTCTATTATGTAAGTAAAACTCAACTCTATCCTGAGGCATTCTACCAGGGCTAACCATTGACTGATTTGAATTTTACCTTCAAGGGTCCCCCACATTAAGGTAAACTAGCGATGAACAGAGACTTGGCAAAAAGGAAGTCAGGAGGAAAAATATGAGGCAGGAAATATAGAAATATGATATTGAACAATCAGCCCCTGGTTAGGGTATGACTTTTGGTATTGTTACAGGAAGCCTCTAGTATGGCTTCACTTGACCCCAACTTTTCGTATTCCCTGCCTTATGTAAGTATGTAACTCAGTTCCATTGAGTAACTTGCTTCTGGTCAGTAGAATATGATAATGTTGAAGAGACATCATTTCTATTAGGTCACAAAAATGATGCTCTCTTTCTGATGATAGACTCTTTCTTATTCTCCTTCTCCCCCCTTTCTTTCTCTTTGGCTTTGGTGAAGCAAGCTGACGTGTTGGAAAAGACTAGGTGTCAAGAAACTGAATACAGTCTCCAATACGGATAGTGCGTAATTGAGATTACACACAAATAAACCTGGAGAAATTAAATTATGTTGCCAATCTTGGGCGGTTGGAGACACATCCTTCCTCAGTTTGGCCTCAGCTGAGCCTTCAGCTTCCAGCATAGCCTCCTGAGAGAATAGTCACTCTCTAGAGAGAAAGCCACCTAAGTTGTGCATGGAGTTTTGATCCACAGAAACTGACATAACAAATGTGTGATGTTTTAAGACACTAAATTTTGAGGTAATTTTTAATGCAACAATAAATAATCCACACATAATACGCATAAATAGGAATTTATCTCTTCTAAAGAGGTCTCATAATTTTATAGCTAATCTATCAGGGACAAGTTGACTTCTAATTCTGCTTTTCATTCTTTTTCTAACACTGTTCTGATTAGAAACAAATTACTCAATGGGAAGGAATTATATGCTCAGGGATAGCTGGGGGTTGTGATCATGTGAGGCCATCTTAGACGTGTCTGCACAATAGCAAAAGTCACATTTTTAAATACTAGGTGTTTTTTTTTTTCAGTAACTACGGAGACTCATTTAAATGAAACCAGTATGAGGGGCACCTGAACGGTTCAGTTGGTTAAAAGTCTGACTCTTGATATCCGCTCAGGATTCACAGGGTTGTGAAATCAAGCCTTGCATTGGGCTCTGCACTGAGCACGAAACCTGCTCCAGGTTCTTGCTCTCCCTATCTCAAAATAAACAAATAACCGTAAAATAACCAATGAAACAAGTATCATATTTATTTTCCTGAGCAGGTGACTAGCACCCTCATGACATATTTTGCAGATTCTAGTAAACTCGTGTATTTTTTTCCCCTTTTTTCTTAGTGTGTCATTACATTTGCCTCTTGCTAACCTTTTATGCTTACTTATATTTTTACTCTACTTTATCTTTTATTTTACGACATTCTTCTCAAATTTCCATCTGACAACTTTTCCTGTAATTATATATAAATATATTTCTGCATACTCATGAGAGGTCCACGGTGCCCCATGGAGCCCAGCACACCCAGCAAGAAGCACTCACTGCTTTTTCTATGCTACACCTCAGTGTAAAGGGAGCCCTAGGCATTGTGTTAAAAGAGAGCGATCTCAAATAGCTCAGACCTGGATTCCTGATGCAGAATGTTTAAACAATGAATAATTATTTAGGAGAACCAATGATTTTTTTATGGGACATGGAGATATATGATGGTCACAGATGGGATACCATGTAATGTATGCCCACATCTGCTTCAGTGTGAAACAAACTGCTCTGTCATTTTATGAGTCAATTTTATTTGTCCAAAGATGAATGATTAAGATACCTGGATTGCAGGAGTTTGATGTAAAATGAAGTTGACTCTGTTGGGGGAAAATAAAAATAAGCAGGAGAGGAGCTCAGTGACACGCATTGCTTATTTTCACAGTCGATTTCATCATTTCAAATACACAACTATAAACACACAAGACCACCTAAAACATAGAAAAACTGTTGTAAGGATATCGAAGATCCTGAGTAAAAATGCTTGCTTCTGTCTCCTGAATTTTACGGCATAGCTTAGATTTCTAAAAATCATTTGATGATCTATCCTTAGAGTCCATGCTTGTCAGATAGTAAACTATTGACAGATCAACTGATCTATGTTACTTTTAGTATGCAGTCTATTCTGATCAAAATGATTATAAATTATCAGCATAGGGGCGCCTGCGTGGCTCAGTCAGTTAAGCGTCCAACTTCGGCTCAGGTCATGATCTCATGGCTCATGGGTTCGAGCCGCACTCAGGCTCTGTGCTGACAGCCCAGAGCCTGGATCCTGCTTCAGATTCTGTGTCTCCCTCTCTGCCCCTATCTCAATTGTTCTCTGTGTCTTTTTCTCTCAAAAATAAACATTAAAAACTGTTTAAAATGAATTATCAGTATATAATACTTCATAATCTATTTTCTTCTTTTGTATATATTTAAGATGATGGATAGATCATTACAAAACATGCTTCTCATAGAAATATAGATTTCCAAAAATGTGCCTAATAAGTATGTATCATAATAGTAACAAGGATAGTGGAGTTCAAAAGAAATTAACGATTATGGATAATTGTGATACCAAGTCCATAGAAATTGTCAAACAGCAAGATTGAATCATAATGAAGCTAATATTTAAGTGAGAACACATGGGTTAAATGCTAGAGCAATAAATAAAAATAGAATACAAAAGACGGAAGGGAAAAAGAAACAGGGACTACATTTAAAATGTATCAGGTCGGGGTGCCCGGGTGACTCTATTGGTTAAACGTCTGACTCGTGATTTCAGTTCAGGTCATGATCTCACATTTCTTGAGATTGAGCCCCACTTTGAGCTCCATGCTGACAATGTGGAGACTGCTTGGGATTTTCTCTCTCTCTCTGCCCCTACCAGGCTTGTGCTTTCTCTCTCTCTCAAAAATAATAAACTCTAACAAAAAAAAGTTTTTAATGCATTAGGTCAAAAAAATCAAAAGATGTTTGTGTAAATACTTAACATCTTGAGATTTATTAATTCAAACTAATTCTATACCATCAGACCATCTCAAGGGTCTGGATTAAAAAGCAATACTATCTTTAAAAAAAAAAAAAACATTTATTTATTTTGAGAGACAGAGATAGAGCGTGAGTGGGTGAGGGGTGGAGAGACACACACAGAATCCAAAGCAGGCCTCCAGCTCTGAGCTGTCGATACTGAGCCTGATGTGGGGCTCGAACCCACAAACCGTGAGATCATGACCTGAGCCAAAGTCGGATGTTTACCTGACTGAGCCACCCAGGCGCCCTATCTTTAATGCAGAGGTAGAAGAAAGTTAGTTAGTTGTTAGATACTTGAAATTAAAAAATATATATATCATAAAGACTAAATTAGGGGCGCCTGGGTGGCTCAGTTGGTTAAGCGGCCGACTTCAGGCTCAGGTCACGATCTCACGGTCTGTGAGTTCGAGCCCCACGTCGGGCTCTGTGCTGATGGCTCATCAGAGCCTGGAGCCTGCTTCAGATTCTGTATCTCCCTCTCTCTCTGCCCTTCCCCTGCTCACGTTCTGTCTCTATGTCTCTCAAAAATAAATAAATGTTAAAAAAATTAAAAAAAAAGACTAAATTAACTTGGCAGAGAATTTTGAAAGATTCTCTGAGATTAAAACGGTCCATAAATGTGTTTAATACAGGAGCCCTATTGCTAACACCCCAAACACCCATGCAAATAGGGTCGAGGATTATAAGTGGGAGTCCCTGAAACTGTAAATGACTACGGATATAAGCCACTTATTCACTATGTGACTATGAAAGCATAAAAAGTCGCATAATCATTATCTTTAAGGACAATACAGATATAGGGAATCAAATTAAAACTTTGATGAGTTAAGATAACTAACCTAGATCTGAAGTAAGCAGGTACTATATTCTTATTTATTTCATGATAAAGGAGATGCACTCGATGGAATGAAGATACCAGTCCCATCCTCACAGACTCTGACTTTGGAGGTAATGACTGGATATTCTGCCTGTGTAATACCCACACCATCCATTTAGCTCAATGTTTAGTATCACTGATGCATCTCATCAGTCACGCTTGACCATTAGAGAATCAGCATTCCTCCTTGACTTGTAAATATTTTAGATAAAGCCATGTTGAACTATTACAAAAAAAAAATATCTAGTAATGTATCAAAAGGCCAAGAAGTAACAGAAGTACGATTATTAAGGTAAGGAAGCTCTTTTGAGAAATATGGGTTTGGGATTTGATCTCCGGTTTTCGCAGTGGGATGATGACTTAAAAAGGACAACAGGGCCACACGAATACCAAGGACCAAGAATTCACACACAGGTTGTGAGGCTCCCTGAAAACCTAATTAATCTACTGTACTTTTTGTTAAAGTATCTAAAAATAAAAATTCTCAAGTCAATGTTATATTCAGCTTTTTTTTCCGTCTAATATTAACCATGCACTTTATGGGCCGTGTCTACGGGAAGCCCTAGTATCTTTACAGGTAAAATGCCCATCTCCGAGTCCTGCCCTCCAAAGGTTTGTGACTTTACCAGCTTCTGCCTGAGGATATGGCATCTAATTGGAATGACCACTTGGTGCTGACTGTAATCCCTCCCTAATCTGGAAGGACGCAGTGACTTCCCTCACCCTCTCCCACCAGCTCTCTCCAACAATAAAATCAAATCATCAGGATCTTCCCAGAAGGAGCTTATCAACACATCTAGCACCCCAAAGTTTACAGATGTCACCTGTGGGATGACCCCAAATCACCTAGTTCTGATCGATGGGGCTTGACCTCATGGGTCCCACAGGACCATACAAAGAAGCAGTTTTAACCAAATGCAGGAGTACCCCCCTTTCACACTCCTAGTGACTGTACACTCAGAACTTAAAGTTCTGGTTCTCTAGATGGCCACAAGCTTAATGCAGGAACACATGTACACCAAACCACGAAAACAAAACAAATTAGAAAATGTCATACACCTAAAACACAATCCAAAATGAATTTCAAAAGCTTTTGAGAGTTAGAAAACATCTAATAGGATTCTTCAGACAAACTAGAACATGAACTGAAATCAATATTTTCTGAGTCTGAGGTGTAGAATAAATTATTTGCACATATACGTATCTATTCATCAATTGCCAAGGATTTAAATTTATAACTAATGTATGCTCTTGAGTATAAATGAAAAACTCTCTAACATTTATGCTATTAAATACAGTTTTCAATTAGAAATGGTAATGTAGGTAAATATTTTGCTTATTTCCGATTAAGAACAAAAGAAACTTTGGGGGCACGTGAGTGGCTCAGTCGGTTAGGTATCCGACTTCGGCTTAGGTCATGATCTCACGGTTTGTGAGTTAGAGCCCCGAGTCGGGCTCTGTGCTGACAGCTCAGACCCTGGAGCCTGCTTCAGCTTCTGTATCTCCCTTGCTCTCTGCCCCTCCCTGGCTCATGCTCTTCTTTCAAAAATAAATGAACATTAAAAAAAATTTTAAACCCCCCCACAAAACTTTGCTTTAGTGTTAGTTTAAGCATGACAAATAGCTAGCTAGCTAAAAAGGAAATTGGGGTTCATCCTAGAAATATTGGGTGAATTTAACAATGTAACAGTATAATTTAGCATGTTAATAGAATGAAAAAAAAAACACTGAATATTTCAATAGATACAGAAAGAAAAAAAGTAATAGACCTCAATACATTTTTATTATTATAAAGACATGCAGAATTACTTCTAACAACTGGGGAATCCATGTTATTTTTAAGTAAAATTCACTGAGGCAGACCGTATTACAAGTCCTATGACAAGTCACACACAGTTTTCAAAATGCAGTTGTGCAAAAGTGTCCTCTGACCATAATGAAATTAAGAAGTCAATAATGGAAATATAACTAGAAAAGCCTCAATTATTTAGAAATTAAGCAACACAGTTCTAAATACCACACACTAACCTTTGCACTTAGCAAAACAAATTAGCAGTGTAGAAGCTGAAAAAGATCATTTAAAATGTTTCTACTTGCAGATTAGCATGTATACTTTGAAAACCAAAGAAATGAACTAAAAAAATGACCATAAATTATGTTAGTGCGATATAAAATTAATAGACAAAAATAAGTACCATTCATATGTACAAACCATTCCACATTAGAAGAAGAATGGAAGCAAAGTTTCCATTTATGGTAGTGATTTAAAAAGAATCTCCAAACAATTTAATAAAAAAAAAATTGCAAAACCTGTATCATATGAGGAACATTTTGAAACAATCCTAAAAATGCACCTGGACAAATGTGTATTCTTGGAAGGGAAGATCCAACAAAAGAATGTTAATGTTATATTCCAGTCAATTACAAAATAAATATGATCCAATATAAATATATCCACTAATTTTTCCTCCTAATCCTACACAAATTGATTCTTTTTTTAAACGTTTATTTATTATTGAGAGACAGAGCATGAGCATGGGCGGGGCAGAGAGAGGGAGACACAGAATCTGAAGCAGGCTCCAAGCTCTGAGTTGTCACCACAGAGCCTGATGTGGAGCTTGAACTCACAAACCTTGAGATCATGACCTGAGCTGAAGTTGGACGCTTAACTGACCAAGCCACCCAGATGCCCCCTACACAAACTGATTTTTAAAATCACCGTTATAAATTTGAAGAAGCAAAGAGCCTGGAAAATTCTGAAATATAAGAACAACAAGATATACTAGCTCTATTAAACTCAGAGAGTCCAAAAAACCTCATTAATGAAAACAAGAAAGCATGAGAGGACACATGGTCAAATAGACTAATACATTCAATTATAAAAACTCCAGAAATAGCACCTAATATATAAGGGAATTAGGTATAAAATAAAAATCTTATCTCAATGGACTATTTTCCATATATGCTTATGAAAAATTTTTAGCTAATATAAGAATAATCATGCAATGAATTAATTCAAATTGGCATTAGAAGGGACTTGAAAAGAAATCCAACTTACAAGTAGTGAATAAAAGATACTACTAGGCAGTTTATACCAGGTGACGACCAAATGCCTCACAGATATAGAAAAAGATGCTCAATACCACTAGTAATTAGAAAAGACCAAATGTAATGGTGAGATACTCCTTTACATCTATCTGGACAAAATTAAGGAAGATATTACCAATGGCTGAATGGGGAGACTATTTTTATACACTATTGGTTTGAATAAAATATGTTGCAGGTGTTTTAAAGAATGCTTCTGCTGTAGATGGTAAAATTCAGAATGCATACATCACATCACCCAACATCCTCACTCTTGGGTACATTTCCCAGAGAAACTGTAACTGTTTCTAGGGCACAGGGTCATTACGAAGATGCTCATGTCAACATAATTTGTAGTAAGAAAGTATCATATCAACCGTATCAAATGTTCATGCATATATAAAATATCCTACAGTAGTTAGTAGATCTGAAAACCCTAGCATTGCACATCAGACTACTGGAGTAAATGTGTTTGGGAGGAATATGTATTAGGCTCAGAAATGAGGATCAATAAGAAGGGGGCTTTCAATGACTATTAGGATAGTGGGGCATAAGGTAAGGAATATGAGCACCTCAAATCTCTATATCTCAGGTAAATATAAAACTTTAAAAAAATTCTATGGATTGAGGTGTTTGATTTAGCAAAAAATATTTAGTTTTTTTTCTTTCCTTCTGAAATCGAACTGATGGGATAAAGTAATATAAAAACAAGAATCACTCACTGAAGTCAGGAGAGCTTGAAAGGGTGTAACGAATTCATCAGGTCACGGGCATTACAGGATGCTTGGTAGCATCCAAAGCACCTAGAATCAAACTGATGAAGATAGAAATTATATGAAGTCATACTGATGGCGAAAAGTACTATGGTTGTAAAATAGCAATACAGTGAGGGCAAAGCATAGCGCCTCTGGAAAGCAAGGCTTCCTACTACAACCTTGAACCACACAACCAGAGACAGTAGGGTCTAACAGGGGATAGTCTTCAAATCAATTAATTTCAGACTTTGGGGAAGTGGTGCCATTATCGTGGTATCACAGCTGGTAGGTCTATCACTTGTCCTCAAAATAAAGGCACAATGATAATTTATAAAATACTCTAAAGATTTGCAATAGGGATTTACAGAATGGGTCTTATTGTCTGGCAAAGAAGTAAAGCATGACCTAGCATCCATGTGGGTATTTCAAAGTACAGGACATATGCATTCACATTTCCCATTTATCTAAAGACAAGCCAACCTGTTCACATGTCCAAATGCCAACCCCTAAGCACTGACTTCCCAATTCATTTTGGTTAATGGAGCTCCTACCTCATATGGAAGTTTTCTATTTATTGTCAGAAAACAGTGCTTAGGAAACACTTCTGCTATAAATATTTTTGCAACTTAAGTTTTTGTTTCATGAAAACTAAGCAGGTAAGCAAAAATCACTGCATATTTGAATAGTTCCAGTAGCATAAAAGACAATAAAAAATCCTAAAACCTGAAACACCAGTGAACTTTAATGTAAACAGAATCCTCAGAGGAATAAAAAGATACCACAAACTAAGAACACATAATTGCTTGGAAAAAAAGACACCAAATGATGTAATATGAAGAAATGAAATTTTTAAAAAAGCAGAATGTGATATAAAAATTGAATAACAGAAGGAGTATGACAATAGACTAAATAATGAGCTGGAAGAAATTTTTAGGATTTAGACAAAAAGAAGACAATGTTAATGGGCACAGAGTTAAATCTTATGGAGGTAGATTCTGGATAACCTAAACAGGCTAATTGGAGCTCCAAAAAAGAGACAGAGAGAGAGGAGAAAAAAACTTCCAGGAAGAACATTTTCCAGAGTTGAAGCAGAATTTGAATCAATAGTCAAAGATCATCCACCAGTTGCCCTAAAGGAAAACTTAAATAAGCCTATATTTGGCCATGGCCTGGTAATATAAGAAATGTGATAACAAGAAGACAGCTCATGAGAATGGAAATAAAAATACGGGTAGAAACCCTAAACAGACATTTTCCCAAAAAAGGCATACAAATGTCCAACAAACACATGACAAGATGCTCAACATGACTCATCATCAGGGAAATACAAGTCAAAACTACAATGAGATATCACCTCCCTCAAACCAGTTAGAATGGCTAAAATCAACAACATAAGAAAAAACAGGTGTTGGCAAGGATGTGAAGAAACGGGAAACTTACAGACTATTGGCGGGAATGCAAACAGGTACAGCTGCTGTAGCAAACAGTATGGAGGTTCCTCAAGAAATTAAAAACAGAGTTACATATAATCCAGTAATTCCACTCCTGGGCATTTACCCAAAGAAAAAAGAAACCCTAATTAAAAAAATATATATATATATACACCCTATATTTACTGTAGCATTATTTACATATTTATAATAGCAAAGATATGGAAGCGGCCCAAGGGCTCATGCATATGAATGGAGAAAGAATGTGTGGTGTGTGTTCACTCTCTCTCTCTCTCTCTCTCTCTCTCACACATACACAACACCCACACACACAATGTAATATTACTCGGTCATAAAAAAGAATGAAGTCTTTTCATTTGCAACAGCATGGGCAGACCTAAAAGGTAAAATGCAAGTTAGTTAAGATTAATACCATATTATTTTGGGCCACCTGTGCAGCCCTTCTGGTTAACCAGTGGTAAACCTCAGGTCTTGATCTCACAGTTCATGACTTCGAGCCCCACAGTGAGCTCTGTGCTCACAGCTGGGAGCCCAGAGCCTGCTTCGAATTCTGTCTCTCTCCCTAAGATAAATAAACATTATGAAAATACCATGTGATTTCATTTATATGTGGAAGTTAAGAAACAAAGAAAAAAGAGAAAGACTCTTAAATTTTCAATTCTAGTTAGTTAATATTAGTTTTGCATATACAATATAGTGATTCAACACTTCTGTACATCCCCCTTTGCTCATCATGACAAGGACACCCTTTAATCCCCATCACCTTTTCCACCCATCCCCCAACCTCCTTCCCCTTTGGTGACCACCCATTGTTTTCTATAACTAAGAGTTGTTTCTTGCTTTGTCTATTATTTTTTCCCTTTGCTTATCTGGTTTGTTTCTTAAATTCTACATGAGTAAAATCATATCCTGTCTTTCTCTGACTTATCATGCTTGGCATTATACTTTTTAGCTTCATCCATGACGTTGCAAATGGCAAGATTTCATTCTTTCTTTCATTCTGAGAGAGGGAGAGAGAGAGATAGTGTGTGAGTGGGGGAGGAGCAGGGAGAGAGGGGACAGAGGATCCAAAGCAGGCTCCTTGCTGATAGCAGCAAACCTGGTGTGGGGCTTGCACTCACAAACCATGAGATCATGACCTGAGCCAAAGTTGGACGCTCAACTGACTGAGCCACCCAGGCGCCCCAAGATTTCATTCTTTTTTATTGCTGAATAATCTTCCAGTGTGTGTTTGTGTCCTTTTTATTCATTTATCAAGGAATTAACACTTGGGCTGTGTCCATATCTTGGATATTGTAAATAACGCTGCTATAAACATATGATTGCATGTATCCCTTTGAATTCGTGTTCTTGAATTCTTTGGGTAAATACTCAATAGTGCAATTGCTGGATCATAAATTAGTTCTACTTTTAACTTTTTGAGGAACCTACATACTCTTTTCCACAGCGGCTGCACCAGTTTGCATTCTCACCAACAGAGCACAAGTGCTCCTTTTCCTCCACATCTCTGCCAACACCTTTTGTTTCTAGTGTTGATTTTAACCATCTGACAGATGTGAAGGGATAGCTCATTGTGTTTTCATTTGCATTTCCATGATGATGAGCATCTTTTCATGTGTCTGTTGGCCATCTAGATTTCTTCTTTGAAGAAATGTCTGTTCATGCCTTCTGCCCTTTTTTAATTGCATTATTTGGTTTGCGGGTGTTGAGTTTTATAAGTTCTTTATACATTTTGGATACTAGACCTTTATCTGTTATTTGCAAATATCTTCTCCATTCCATAGGTTGTCTTTTAGTTTTGTTGATTGTTTCCTTCACAGTGCAGAAGATTTTTATTTTGACATAGTCCTAATAGTTCATTTTTGCTTTTGTTTCCCTTGCCTCAGAGATCTATCTAAGAAGAATTTACTGCCTATGTTCTCTTCTGGGGTTTTTATGGTTTCAGATACTACATTTAGACCTTTAATCCATTTGGAATTTAGTTTTGTCCATGGTGTAAGAAAGTAGTCTAGTTTTCCCAACACCATTTGGTGAAGACACTATCTTTTTCCCATTGGATATTCTTTCTTTCTTTGTTGAAGATGAACTGACCATATAATTGTGGATTTATTTTTAGATTTTCTATTCTACTTTATTGATCCAGGTTTTTATTTTTGTGCCAGTACCATAATGTTTTAGTCACTACAGTTTTGTAATATAACTTGAAGTTACTAAGATCCCTCCACCTTTGCTTTTCTTTTTCAAGATTGCTTTCGCTATTTGGGGACTCTTGTGATTCCATACAAGTTTTGGTAATGTGTGTACTAGCTCTGTGAGAACTGCTGTTGATATTTTGGTAGGGATTGCAGTAAATTTGTAGATTACTTTGAGAAGTAGAGACATTTTAACAATGTTCGTTCTTCTGATTCATGAACATGGAATGTCCTTCTTTGTGTTGTGTTGAATTTCTTTCATCAGTGTTTTATAGTTTCAGAGAACAGTTTTCTTTCACCTCTCTGGTTAGGTTTATTTCTACATATCTTATTTTAGGTGCATTTGTAAATGGGATTGTTTTATTAGTTTCTATTTATGCTGCTTCATTATTGGTGTATAGAAATTCTACAGATTTCTCTACGTTGGTTTTATATACGGTGACTTTATTGAATGTATCAATCCTAGTTTTTAGTGGACTCTTTGGGTTTTCTACATATAGTATTATGTCATCTGCAAATAGTAAAAATCTTACTTCTTCCTGATTTGGATTCTTTTTACTTCTTGTTGTTGTCTGATCGTCGTGGCTAGGACTCCAGTAGTCTGTGGAATAAAAGTGGTGAGAGTGGACATCCTGGTCTTCTTCCTGACCGTAGGAGAAAAGCTCTCAGTTTTTCTCTATTAAAGATGATGCTAGGTTTGTGATAATAAAGATGTCCTTTATTATGTTGAGTTATGTTTCCCAAAACAGACTCAATACAGAGGACAAACTGGTGATTGCCAGAGAGGAGGTAGGTAAGATAGGTAAATAGATAAAGGGATTAAGAAAGAGTATATTTATGATGATGACCAGTGACTAATGTGTAGAATATACAATTAGTATTCTATACGATTCTAATACATAGAATTGTTGAATTATTATATTGTATAACTGAAAATAATAGAACACTGTGTGTTAATTTTATTTCAATTAAAATATCAGGAAAAAAAAAAGAGTGGACAAACTCATATTAAGCTCTTGTTTCCAACAGCGGTATTATGGGTACGTCTATGGGGGAATTTCTCAGTGAGATTAATTGAATCATTAGACTAAGTAAAGCAGATTGCTCTCCCTAATGTGCATTGGCTTCATCCAATCCATTGAGAACCCGAATAGAAGAAAAAAGCTGAGTAGGAGAGAATTTCTGCCTGTCTTTGAGTTGGAACATTAGTCTTTTGCCTTTAGACTCAGACTCAGACTGAAACCTATACCACCAGCTCTCTTAATCTCAGCCATTAGACACAGACAAAAATCATACAATTGGCTCTTTTGGTTTCCCAGCTTGCTGACTACTTACGCACACACACCCGCACACACACACTCTACAAGTGTGGTAGGATATACCTGTATTATCTATATCCTACTGGTTCTGTTTCTCTGGAGGACCCAGACTAATATCACAGTAGTGGGGAAGGGGGACGTAAGAAAAATACTGAGAAAAACTTCCTTTAAAATGAACCAATCTATATTCAAGTATGATGGCAAAATCTGTTTAGACATCTAAAAAGGCAGAAATTTACAGGTCAAATAGTTTTATCTTTTCTACAAGCACTTAGGACATGATTAAAACATGAACGTATTGCATTTCTTCAATGTTTTTTAAGTGTTGCTTCTTGTCGGTATCCCCTAGCATACCATATTCAAGATTCCCATTGCGGCTGTTGATCTACTGACCCTCTTGTAACTGCACTCCCTCATCCTGCGATGAAGTGAGAAGATAAATGCCTATGTGATGAGATGCAGTGACGTGCACGACTAGGCGCTGTGACTGGTGTTGGACGACTAACGACCTTCTGACCAGAAGTTAGAAGGGGGATCATCCACTTCCCCATGCAGCTGACCACAGATAAATGCAACCACAGAAAGCAAAACCACAGATAAGGGGTGGGGGAACTATTGTACAACATAAGCTTATAAATAATCTGATACAAGAATTGCAGATTAATATACAAGAACTGAGAAGGAAGCTTTTGAGAGAAGTTAAAGCATAATAGTGTTCTATTTTGGAGAGAGATTATTGGAAGAGAAATTGCCTCTCTATACACGATTATTTATTTTAATTAGAAATTTGATGACTGTCCTTGGTAGGTTTACAAAAAAACTCAAATTTTCCTTTTGCTGGTCCATGAAAGACATAAAAAAGAAATTTTGGGCAGTATAAAACAATGTATTAATAAAATTAAATATAATGAAAACAATAGGAACTAGAAAGAGGTACCCAGCCCGCCAGCACATGAACTCCCTTCCCTCCATAACTAAGCAGTGCAAAAATGGTTTGGGTGCAAGTTTTAAAAAATCTCAAGAAAATTCTATTATTATTATTTTGAAATTTTTAGAGATTAGAAACAGAAGATATTGAATTTGCTTCATGTGGCTAACATAAATCATAAAAACCTAGACACATGAGAAAACAAAACTATGCTTGCCTTTACCTGTCAATATATTTGCAAAGATCCAAAGAAGTTACTAGCGTGTTTTAAGGCATTTCAAATGTACAAGATATTCAATGAACCCTTTTGTCTAATAGTAATTATTATAAGTATTTATCAATAATTAGTTAAGCAAATTCATTTTAAAAATCATAGCCATTTTTAAAAATGAGATAAATCTGTGCATACTGATGTGAATATGTGTAGAACACATATTTTGATGGGAGATTCAAGGGACAAAACAGTATGTATTTTATTCATTGTTTATAATATATCTGTGCATGTGTATTGTATAACTGTGCTAAAAATTTATATAAAATACTCCAAATATGATGGTTTCCCAATGAATCAGAAATGTATACTTCTTCTGAATTATTCTAACATCTTATAAACATCTGTAGATTTCAATGTTGAAAATTAAACTTTTCCCCAGAAGACTGTGTATCAGAATAGCTATAGATTACACAAAAAAATATTAAGAGTACATTTTCCTTCCCTTGGAGCAAATTTAAATGCTTTAAAAATATTTCAAACTTGTTCATGTGAAAACAGATTTTTTTTTTAATTGTTTAATGTTTATTTACTTTTTGAGAGACAGAGACCCAGAGTGTGAAAAGAGAAGGGGCAGAGAGACAGGGAGACACAGAATCCAAAGCAGAATTCAGGCTCTGAGCTGTCAGCACAGAGTCCAACACGGGGCTCAAACTCAGGAGCTGAGAGATCATGACCTGAGCTGAAGTTGGATCCGGAAGCAACTGAGTCATCCAGGCTCACCGAAAACATAAATCTCTTCTAGGGCATAACAATATTTGTGTCTTTCTTTCTTTCTTTCTTTTTTTTTTTTTTTTTACAAAAAAATTTATAATAGTCTCTTTTTTTAAAAGGACTCTTTTTAGTTTATTTTTTTTTTTTTTTTTTATTTATTTATTTATTTATTTATTTATTTATTTTTGACAGAGAGGAGGGGCAGAGAAAGAGAATCCCAAGGAGGCTCCACACTGTCAGCACAGAGCCTGATGTGGAGCTTGAATTCACAAACTGTGAGATCATGACCTGAGCCAAAACCAAGAGTCAGGACACTTAACTGAACAAGCCACCCAGGCGCCCCTATTTCTGTCCTTTCTTAATGTTATGTCTGAGGCCTTTGTGTATCATGACTATGACCCTTTTCAATGAGCTGAAGCTAAAATTTCATCAATAGTGAAGCCAAGATTTTTAAGGGCTCTATGATTTCACTGCTGATGTTCTCAACCTTGATATTAATTCCCCAGGAGGAAATAAACCTAAAATAATTATACCTTAGTTGAATACCTCAAAATTTAGAGTAAAATTATAACACACATTTTATTAAAAATTACTAGAATATCTAAACATAGTCACAGTGACCTGCTTGGAGTGATCTCAATATGTGTGAGATGATTTTAGAGATCCTACAGAATTATGGCATAAAAACTGAAAGAGGAAATTTCCCTTAGCATTCCATGTAGCATGCAATGTATTTTAGTGATTTCATGAGAACTTAGGAAAGCCCTTTGCTTAGACATTTGATACAGCTTATGCTTTGACTTCGAGATTTAAAATGTTGTTCACCAAGATCTGGGAGGGTTCCCGAAGACCTTAGATTTCCTGGTTAGCTCTTAGGCCTTTATGCTTGATAGAGAAAACAGTTTTGTAGATGACATAGCCATACCTTTACTTTGTCCTAGAGTGGCTTGCTGGAGTTCCAGAGATTATTGGCTATCTTTCTTCCTCTTTGTCCTCCAAGGGTCTAGAATATGAAATAGAACACTCCATGAATATAAGGTCCTTTATGAAACAGAGGTTCATTGTGAATGAGCGATTTGGTAATAGCAAATGCAGTTCTTTTTCCTACCAAAACATAATTTGTGAGCAAAAATTATAAACGGATTTTAATTTTTTTTAATTTTAATATTTTTGAGAGGTAGAAAGGGGCAGAGAGAGGGAGACACAGATTCTGAAGCAGGCTCCAGTCTCTGAGGTGTCAGCACAGAGCCCGATTCAGGGTTCAAACTCACGAACTGTGAGATCATGACCTGAGTTGAAGTTGGACACTCAATTGACTAAGCCACCCAGGTGCCCCTTAATTTTTAAATTTTAACCCTAAAACAAATGTAAACTAAAACAGATGTAAACGATTTGTATGGACGAATTGTTTTGGCAAAAAACTAATCAAGGGTAATAAAATGCTCAAGACTCATAATGCAGATCTGCTGTGCTCTTTACAACATATCCAGCTTTGCCCTCATGGATCTGAATCTGTGGGCTTGAGGAAACAGGTGATTTTCTTACTCTTCTGCTCATAAGCTGGCATCAGTAAACTGTATTCTAAGTGAAGAAATGTAAAATCTTGTTTTGATGTTTTTATCATGTTTTAATGTCAAATTTTCCATAAAATGAATTGACCATTAGTTTTAGGAGCTCTCACATTCACGGACCCACTTCCAAATTGGTAGTGACCTACAAGTGCTCCTAGGGTCATATGTTCCAGAAAACTTGAAAAATTAAATAATTTACTGTAGTTAGTAAATGTCACGGCTTTGCTCGTGCAACTCCCTCCAACACACTTTCCTTCTGACACTGTTGGAGTAGCCTTGGGTACATTCTGATGCAAGAAAAGTTAAGCATTTATTAATTTGGATTCAGGGGGATTGTGATATGCCATACCGTGAACCATTAGGTTACTTTTAGCTGTTTCACTGCAGAAATGACTACCAGGAAATCGATTATCTCCCACTGTGGCAGCATTGCGACAAATAGGGGCAGGATCATACCTTATTTTGTGCCTTAAATGTATCATAAGGTATAAATTACAAGAACTATTTGGGTATTGAGAAATAAAGACTGAACTATATGGAGCTGAACACTAGCCTGTGGAAAATTCTTCTAATCATCACAAGGTATAATCATATATGGAGGATTTGGTTGTCATTGTCACCTAATCAAAACTGAAGTTATCTCCCAACAGCACTTACTTTAAAAAAACAAACAAAAAAAACAGCATTTATAATTAAAAATATGCCATAAAAATAGGAATTTCCAAGACTCCTTGTATTTGTAGCACAGAAATCTGTGGCTGTACTCCAAATAGTATCATAAACATTAGCATCTCAGGTGTCAATAATAGATTTACATCGGTCATACCAAATGCAGGACAGATACTCTAATTCCATAGAAAATATTACAAAATTATTAGTATGTGAATAAGAGAACATTTCATTACCCAAATACCAAAACATTGAACTTCACTTTTCAATCTTTTGTCAAGTTATTCCACTTCTATGGGAACAATGAGCTCCAACTTCGGTGCCTTATGGTCATTTGTTCTTACCAGCTAAATTTGGCCCTAAGTGAAGGAGAGTTTAGACCCTTCCCTTAGACGTAAAAGCATCAAAGATATGACTTAGGCTGATCCAATCCACCGTTACAATGGGTCTTGTTGTTGTCCTTTGCAGTGAAAGATGTAAGACGCTAGGTGCCAACTCTCCCAAGTTTTAAAATGAGGGCTATAGCATTAGAAATGCTAGAGAGGAAGTTCTAAAAATCAATTTGTGACACTAATCAGCCATCCTCAGACAATAGCAGTAAAGGTTCAGAAGTCAGCCGTGGAGTTCAGAAATTAAGGAAGTGTATGAAGAATGCTACCGTAGTACTGTGGCATTTTATTAATGTATCCTCCAACAGTGTGGGGAGGAAATTCTTCTCCCTCACCTCTATTTAAGCCGGAAAGTTTTTAACGGGTGACACAAAAGGTATGAAAAAATCCCCAGAAGTTTGGCTTTCTTTCTTTTGTAACCTGTACCTAGAACATTTTTAAAAGACTGGCTGTTTTTGCTTATTTGGTGGAACAGAGGGAGATTATATATACATATATAATTATATATATCTATCTACAGGAAAGAATTAAGATGTTAATTGATTCTGGCAAACATAAGCAGAACATTATTACAATGGAGATTAGGAGCCACCAGGATTTTAAAATAGATCACATGTAAGCATACATGTTATAACTCAGTACATGTTCTCGCCAAACAATTACAGGATACAGTTAAGCTTATTCCTAATTTTTTTAGGCCACCATCTCCCTAAAACCCAACCTCAAAGAAAGGATACTTACTGGGCAAAAGTTACTAGAGGGGACATCAGGAATATATATCTAAAAGGAAATAGTCAATTTTCCTTAGACCAGTACCACTGGTGCCACTGAGCAAATGGTTTGAATCCATGTATCTGGTGGCTTTGTCCAACCCTGTCAAAGAGACAGATTTAAAAACATCAATGCAGCCTTAGTTATTGGAATAAGACATTATGATTATATGTAACTGTCAGTAGGACGCTAAGTATTTTAGAGGTTTACAGTTTTACTGACTTCCCATATAGAAAATGGTGACAAAATTAACCTTTGCCCTGTGCCACTGCCAATCAGCTTATAAAAGGTTGTTTATGTGCTGCAAAATACAACTCATTATTTGCTCATAAAATCAATTTCATTGTTAATCAGTATTTTCTTAAATACTGATAGAAAATGATTAAGTATACATTTTAATCTTATGAATTTTATATATGTAGACATTTCTGTATATTCCAGCTTGTGATAAATTATTTTGTGCTATGAGTAGCAGTCAAAAATTTTAAAGGTCATTGACCTAAGCTACTCCAAGACCAACATTGTCAATTAGACTTCTGTAAGTAGCGTTTTAATTTTTAATAACTCTAGTTGTAGGCAATATATGTTTTCTTATCACAAGCCTAGACCTAGAAACTAAAAGACAATGGTGATTATTAACTCCAACTGAATCAGGGATCGGAGAGTAGAACATGTAGGAAAAATATGACTTTATTTATTGGCACAAGACTCGGAAAAAAATGAAAGCATTTATTGTCTCACTTGTTTGGGGAAAATTAAGTGAAAGCCACAAAATACTTCAAGTTGAGTTCTTCTATGGTACCTGCCTACAACTGAGCAAATTTTAGTTTGTAATGTTAATTTATTTGTATCTTTTAACTGCTTTCATGAAATTAAAATCTCTTATTTTTTATAAGAATCTTTGAGGTTGTTTCCGCTCTTTTAATTTTCAAGATTGCAGTCTGTTCCTAAAATGATTAGAGGTGTCTAGTTTCATTGATATGCCTGTAAAATGCTAAGTAGTCAAGGAGAAAAATAACACTGAGGCACTCAACTCCAAGTCGGTATAATTGGATCATAAGATCTCCAAAACAGAAGAATTAGTAAACCCACTAATGAAAGACTTTTCCTAAGTGCCTAAGTTACTGGCTAGAATATCTTTGTTTTCTTAATTGATATGACATTTATTGAGAGCCTATACTTTCCCAGACGTTGCAGTCAGAGCTAGGGACTCAGAGATCAGCAATCCCGCACTCAAGACACTCTTGATTTCAGTGATACAGATGTGAAAATTGACGCTTGCAATATTGTATACTAAGCATACAACTGCAATAAGCAAGAAACTTTCGTTTTTATTCTGTGTGAATAAAGCAAGTAATAAAATTGTCAACAAGGTAAAAAAGGAGGATCGATGGCCGGTGATGCTTGGAAGAAAAATTAGAACCAAATTCTATAGGATATTAGATACAATCTTAATATGTTTGAACTTGATTCTCAATACAACTGGAGAACACCAAAATCTTTAAACAGAGATGATTTAATCCAATTTTATTTCAGAAAGTCCATTTGGGTTACAATTTGAAGAACGGAGTCAAGAGAGCAATGGTAAGTAGTGGAGAAGTGCTTTGGCATGCCACAGTAGAATTTCTGCTGTTAATGGTCTAATTATCAACTATGATACTATCGATGGTGCTAAGACAATTGTTGAAAAATTCCATATATTTTGAGAAGTTGATAGGACCAATCTTCATGACTAACTTGATCCTAGTTATTAGGGACCATTTACTTTTTTAATTTAAACTTCTACTTATTTTGGCTTGGATGACTAGGACAATAGTAACTTTTACTTAGTAGAATTAAAAACAAAGACAAAAGTAGGTCTCAGCGTAGAATAAAAAAAAAACAATCGAATTTAACTTCAATACTTGGAGTTCAGGTGGGAATCTCCAATTGTTCACAATATGTAGCTTAAGAAGAAAATTATGTCCTAGACAGAAAAGATGGTGTTATCAGTGTATAGCTCTCAAATGAAAAGGATCTAAGTACTGAATAAGAAGAATCCAAGTCTGGGCATAGAACAAGGAGGAAAATTTACATTTAAAGCATAGCGGAAGAAGAGCTTAAACCAGAGAATATTAACATGTATTTAGAGACTTCTGGAAAAAAAAATCAAGAGAGAATGAAATGGAAGTTAATTCTTTCTTAGAGTCTGTTACTGTAGACACTATAGGTTTCATTTACCTTGAAGATGCCCAAAGTGTAAAATAGCAGTCCTTAAAAAGAGGTATTTATAGAAGTAAAATAATCAGCTTGAGGATACTATTTCAGCCTTAAATTTATGCAGAGACACTATATGAATCCTAGGGAAGGATTCTGTTATCAGTCACCTGGGAACATAGAGGAAAATTAGGATCGGTGAATTCTAATATTTAATGATTTTATAAATGTAGTTTACATAGGTACAATGTTATTTTAGTAATGGTGTAATTTTCTTGTTTTATCCCTAATTTGCTTGGTCAAACTCTCTGCCATGTTCATGTTTAACAATATTCTAGCTGGGCTGACCTATGAAGGCAGGCCAAAATGAGAGTTGTTCATAGGTCTTAGTTTTATTCCACTGTGTCCTGTACTTGAGAACACACATAAAATCATCCCCTATTTCCAGCATTTTTAAACAATTCAGTCATGAGTTTTATCAGGGTAGACAAGCATGAAATGAATTTTCTATCATGGTTTATGAATGCTCGGAGAGCTCAGAGATCGGTAGCATTAGAAGGCATGGTGCTTCATGTTTAACTTTTCCTTTTTAAGTAGGCAAATCCCTTCAAGCATTGTTTTGAAATCCCAAGGACAGTGGTTGTTCTAATTTTTGAATAGTATATTTGTTCTAAACAGAGGACTATCTTGTAGTCTTTGCTTAAATTGTACATCTAAGTTTTTGTTAACTTTTAGCCATTATGCCATTTATATGGATTCTGATAGAATGTCGTATAGTCTAGGGCCAATTCTGAAAACTATTTAATTATTGTCATACTTAGTTAACTGATTTAAAGGGTAATGGATCATATCAGATCATTAGAGAGTATTAAAACAAGATTTTGTATTAAAAATGAATATAGCAAGCAAATATCTATAAACATGTTGCATTCTGTTAAATTCACAAATAAGTATCATACTTGAAGAATACCTAACTGGTCTACATCTCTCCACAGTCAACATATATTAAGATTGTCCAACTGTAGATCAGAACTTATGCCCTGTTACTTCACCTGCATTTGTACATCCATATTAAACATTCATGACTATTAATTGTCTGAGGGTTTAAATTCAAATTATTTCTGTTAAAAACGTACAAAGGTTTTTTTGCTCATTTTGATTTTCAAGGGCACTTGGAAAAATTCTGGGGCCTTGAATGGAAGGTATCATTCCTTTAAATGTCATGGAAGGGGCGGACAGATTGGTCACTGGGCGTAATTATCTGAGGTAGCCCCAAAACTATTTCCTACTCCAACTGGTCTGAGGGATTACAAGATGTCCAATAGTAATAGAACTAAAAGTTCAGTTATTTTCTGTCATGGTGCAATACAGGCCCTCTTCCCATGTGTAGCATTTTCCTTAGTTTCTACAAAATGAAGAGAATTGTTGCAAAATTTGTAGAAGCACAGCAAATTTTCTACAAGTCTGATTAAACTGCTACTACTTGCTAGGAAAAACTTTGTGCAGAGAAAAACCAGATAGTTTAAGGCACATCTTACGCCAAAGGATTCTGTATATTAAGCTTGAATATTCATTGACCTATTTCCTCTCCTCTGCTGTAGAAACATAGAGCGATTCCCAGAATATTCGATTCTTTTATCCATTCTTTACCCATTTATTGTGTTTCTAAAACAATATTTTTAAATCCTGCAGTTTCATTTTCTGTCTACTATAATTCTCGAGCAAAAAAAAAATATGTGTGATAAAGTTTCCTTATTTGGATCATGATTGTCCATTTAATGTGAGATCAGTTGTAAGTCTAAAGCCACGTGCTTAAACATTCTGCAGCTAAAATCTTTTTAATAGCTGCTTTTGAATGGCATCCAAATAAGAGCACTTGATACAGTGTCTCCCAACTCCCTAAGATGAAAACTAACACAATACAAAACTAGGGCACAAAAATCTGGGGAGAGGTTGGGAGAGAGAGCGCAAATAATTACTTAGGAAACAATGTTCAATTGAAAGAAATCAATATAGTTTTCTCTCAGGACATCTACATAGCCTTCATGAAAGAGAAATCACTAGAAAAAAAAATAAATAACATGAAAGACAGAAAGGTACTGAATCTATCTCATGCCTCCAAAACTAAAGTTGACAGAAAATTGGAAAGGCATTCCCTTAACCTGTATAACCTATTTTTTGAGGTATCCAAAGTAGTCCTCTTTTTGTCCCCCCAGCAGCCATGTTTGTAGAAATTGCCAGTCAACAATGAAGAAGAAAGTTATGTGCATAGGACTGATAGAGCAGGGGTAAATAGAAAGGGCACTTTAACTTTTTCAAATAAAGTTATACACTTTATATTTTATATTATATAAAACGCAAAGAAATAAGGCAACATTATTTCTTTTCCCAAGGACTTAACATTTATATACCAGAAAGAAAGTGTAGGAGTCTATCTTCCTCACTACAAGTAAAGCCACAACTTTGAGTCTGCTTTAAATTTTTGCAATGAAATTTTGAAGCTGGGCCATCTTTTACAAACTTTTGATAGGATATATAAAACCATGCCATCAAAAAATATTTATAGTTTGCCTTTCTTTTGCCAGGATAAACAGCATCACATAACAAATAATTTGCTTTCATCTTTGAATTCAAGTTCTGCATATTTCAAGTCCCAGAACTAACTGCTATCTCTTGAATATGTATTTTTTCTACTACTAGCCTAGGAGGCTACATTAGTAAGAATTTTTATGACATTTTAAAGTATTCATTCTTAAATACGCATATCTAGTTCTCTAAGATGGTAAAAAAACAAGATATGGGGAAGTTTGACATAACAATGGAAACACTAGATATGGTTTTACTTCTAAAACCAGAACCACGTGAAGGAGTTTTCGAATTAAAGTACAGTGACTTTTGCTGGTCCATTGTATTTCAATTTATTTGCCACCTAAACTCACTGAATTAGAAAACATTCAGCTCCTTGTAATAATAAAAAAGGATAGAATCCAAAAGAATTAAGTTGACAATTTCTGGACATTGGAATTATGATTGAGTGGTCTTTTTCTTACTTATCCACACTTAGAAATATTCAGAACATTCCAGAATTTCTCTTACGAGCATGTATAAACTGGAAGTATAACAGGCAAAACAAGAAATGAAATTTAAGTATGTGGCACAGAAACCCAGTGTTGTGAACCAGACCAATGACTAGAGATAAAGGTAGAAAGATTATTTGTGGCTATAGAGGTTTGAAGCTGTTTTTGAACTAGCGCAGACTGGGCGAGTGGAGGATGGGTCGGTCAGCAATGGAGGGAACTGGTAGGAAAGAGTGTCTGAAAGAAAACACGAGAACAGATTTTAGAGTCTCATAAAAGCTTGCATTCGGCAGAAGGTGATTAACTTTCATTGTATATTCTTGGGATGAGGAGTACATCTCCTGGTACTCAGAAAATGATGGAATTCATGTTTGAGTAAGGAAATACGTAATTCTGTCTTATCTTTCTCATGCTCAGATTGCCTGGGACTTGCTGTAAAAACACTAAATTAAATGTGGTATGTCCATTTTCTAGGTTCTTCCTGTCAAGGGCATGAATTAGCTTTTTACTTATACGTTGCTCTGATTCTATAAAACCAATGTAATTCAAAAGTTCATACCAAATATGCCTTTTCTGATTAATTTTGTTGTTTTTAATAGGCTTTTTACTTTTTAAATATTTTTCTTATAATCTTGAACAAAGGGGGATTTTAATCAATATGTATGCAAAATAAATGTACAAGAATAATTTCTTAGATTCTATCATGAAATCCCTTAGCATATTTAGATTTGGTTTTTACAGTTCACAACAGAACTACTCATTCCCACAGCTTTGTTGCCAAACCTATGTTAAACAATGCTTATCTTTTGCTGTAAGATATATAAAATGACAATTCATGAGCTCTATGGACATTAATGTATACCCTAATATGACATATATAGGTATTTGCAGGTATTTTTATCATGAGGATTGAGTTTTCCTGAGATCTCTTGAATTTAAAGTTATTCATGTTCTTCCTTGATGTTTGAATTGGTGTCATCTCTTTCACTATTTCCCGATATCTTTTCCTCTCCTTGCTGTTTCTCATTTTCACATGTTCCTCATCTAGCTCATCAGAGGCAAGCTAGCAGGAATTTCCTTGGACACACAGAATCAGATAGAAAGTTGCAGCAAAGTTCAGTGGCCTCTATACTGAAGGAATTCGGGGGTTATTATCAATCTGAGCCAACATCCATGTTCATCACAAAGACACAATAATTCTTGCATCAAATACCATCTTCACGATCTTGACATTTATAATTATTATAGCATCCATCATTCTTTAGCAGCATGGGAAAGTTATCATAAACACCTCATGTTATATATGAAAGTCAACATTTTATTTAATTTGATGCTTTAAAGTTGTCAGTTTAATTCTGTTTGTGACTGTCCAAAAAAACCCACAAAAGCAAAAATCATTAACCTGATTACTCTGTAAATTTTGTCAATAATTTTCTGAGCCTACTTCAGTATCACCTAAAAACGGTTCTGCTGTCATGGCTTTGTCATACTTATTTGAGCTTTATATAATTTTTTTAACTTGAGAAATACACTTTTTTGTTTCATAAAGATGCTAAAAGTGGCTGAATTAATACAATGTTGGCTCATGTTAATTAGAAACATTTTTAAAGGGTGCCTGGGTGGCTCAGACACTTAAGCAACTGGCTTCTGCTCAGGTCAGGTCACAATCTCACAGTTCGTGAGTTTGAGCCCTGCATCAGGCTCTGTGCTCAGACCCTGGAGCCTGCTTTGGTTTCTGTATCTCGCTCTATCTGCCCTTCCCAACTCACTCTCTTGCTCTCTCTCAAAAATAAACAAAAATAAGTAAAAAAAAAAAGTTTCTAAATAAGAACATTTCAACTGATAAAATTGATTTAACATTTTTCCTTAGAGATAGAAAGTATTAAAAGACCTTAATTCTTAAGAACCCTTAAAAATTATCAACTGATACGATATGGCTTAAATTTTGAGTGTATTTCTAACGACATGTATATACAGATATTAGTAGGCAAATGGGGATTTCCTTTTAGCATATTAAAGTTGAGCAAAGAGATTAGTATTAAATAAAAACAGAATACTGTTTCAAGAAAAATAATTCATCACTGATATTCATGCTAGTGTTCCAAACTTAAAATTCCCTACATAGCTTTCTTTAGATATTACAAAAACATTTTCAACATACCAGTCACTGTCCATCACAGTTGAGGTCAGAACCTGACTTTTTATCGTGCCTTTCAAGGGTTCTCAACACCGTCGTCACTATCAGAAATTTAGACAATTTTTTTTTTTGGTCTCAGTTACTTCCTAGAAGCACTTCAGGCAAACTGTGAGGTTGGAAAACTAGTCTTCAAAAGTTCTCTGTTGCAATATCTTCTGTGGGAAAGAGCCACTCCTATCAAATAGTACTTCCACTGTCACCTTAGGTCAGCTTCTGATCAGTGAATCCACTCAGTTCAAGCCATTGTCAAGACTCACTCATTCCTTATCTGCACCACAGCTCACTGGTCACCAAACACATTAACCTCTCCTAAGTTCCACTCAACTGACTTATATACCACTCTGATTGTTGAACTGGCTTTTTCTGAGAGGAAAATGGCTGCTAATTCACTTCAAAACACACCTGCATATTATTAGGGACTTTCAAGGCTTGGGTGAATATTCTGGTTTCTCAGAGAAGATAGTTTGTGGCGAGGAGAAGGGCTGTTTGAAATCTGTCAATTTGGACCCTCCAGGAATAAGATGCCAAGGAGTCAGAAGTACACGTTTACTGCGGAGAATGTCTGTGAAAGACAAAGGGGAGGGGAGCAGGGTAGTCAAGAACTTTCAGCCATTGATGCAGATCTTCACTAGTGGAAGAAGGGGGAAGGAGGAGGGCTGAATTGAAGGCACCGGGATGGAGATGCAGCCCTGAGAATGTCTTGGACTGCCCGAGGGTGAGATTCAGCACAGAGACTGGACGGAAATGGCCAGTCTTCAGCCAATCCACTGTGCTCCGTCATTAGCTGGAAGATGCCAAGGAAGATGCCCTTGACCTGAACACTGTGATAGCTCCCCAATGCCTTGTGGCTGGAAGTACTCCTCATGGCAGAATTGTATTGGGGAGGGAGGGATCTAGCTTTGAAGGAAGCGGCTACTGCAAATTCCTCACGTAACACAATGTGCTCATCTACAAGTTGCAGTGCTCAAAACTTTTTTTTTCTGTGCAAAATCACTTTATCCTGAACCTACATATATTTGTCCACTATTTGAGGTCTGTAATTTTGCCTGTTTTGACAAAACTCTGAAATGACTTTTATCTTTATCCTTGTTGCTTCCTTGCAGTCACTTTTCATTTTATGCAGTTCTGTTACTTCTCAACTTTTGTTCATTATTTAACTAATTATATATATTTAGGCAGTTCATCACACACATATAAGGTAAATGAGTTATTTGAATAGGTGATATATGCACCTCAAAGTGTACCCCCCCCTTTTATCTATAGCCTGAGACCCAACGTCTTAAGTTATCTTTCATTGATTATTTCCACAAATCTGAAAACCTATTCATGTAGAACAAACAACAGTATATAGCTCACAGGGTAGTGACTGGCATGTTCATCTAATAAAAATGCTGTAATTCCATATGATTTTGCTCCTATGTGGAATTTAAGAAACGAAATGAATGAGCAAAGGAAAAAGGAGAGATAAAGACAAACCAAGAAACAGACCCTTAACTATAGAGAACACACTGACAGTTACCAGAGGGGAGGTGGTGGGGGGGGGGGTGAGTGAAACAGGTAATGGGGATTAAGGAGTGCACTTGTGATGAGCACCAGGTGATGTATGGAATTCTTGAATCACTACATCTTACACTTGAAACTAATATATGTTAGCTGGGATTAAAATAAAAACTTTAAGCAATTAAAAAAACAGGGATGCTTGGGTGGCTCAGTTGGTTAAGTGTCCAATATGTGTTCAAGTCATGATCTCGCATTCATGGTTTCGAGTCCCCCTTCAGGATCTTTGCTAATAACTCAGAGCCTGGGGCCTGCTTCGGATTCTGTGTCTCCCTCTCTCTCTGCCCCTCCTCTGCTCATGCTCTCTCTCTCTCTTTTTCAAAACTAAATAAACATTAAAAAATTATAAAAATAACACACACATACACACAACAGGCCGTAACTCCTATGGCTGGATTCCCTGATTAGCACAACCTGTGCCTGGCATAGTTCCCCTACTCCTGATGGTGACAGGTGATTAGTATTATGGACACATGGATGGTTTGTAATATAAGCCCACCTATAATTTTGTAAATTCTAGAGAAATAGAATGTGAATGTAGGATCTGTAAGTGTTATGACAACTTGGGCAAACAAAATAAAGAGAATTCCCTGCTAAATGACGCCTCTCCTTCTGGAACCTGAGTGCTCAGCAGGGATTAATATGACCAAGAGGAGCAGAGGCCCAAATGTTATCGCAGGTGCAGTGTGGTTGGCCGGCTTACCACCCAGAAGGGGCTCTGACTGGCCAGGAGCCTGTTTAACCTGCGTGTCTCGAGACAAGCTTTCCACGAAAGCTGAAAAGAATCGTATGCACTCTACTAGACAAGAATGGCAGCAGGAAGACTAAATTGAGGGACAAACAGGATCTAAAAAAGGGTGACCACGTGGGGAACAGATCAAACTTACCATGAAATAGAGCCATAAAAGATGGCTCAGTTCTCAAGGTCAGTTCTGGCCTCCGAGAAGTAAAGAATTATCTTCATGTCAATACTCCGTTGATGAACATAGTGGGAAGGTCGCTTTTCTGGTAGACACTGACTAGGATTATCTTTTTAATTATGCATCATAATACGTGTAAGATGCTTGGAACAGTGCCTGGTACACGACAAGCATTCTATAAATGTGATCCACCCACTAGTAAGTACAGAAACGCTACCTTTAGGGAATCCCGGTAGGTAATATGGCTCAAGAGTTCCGGGAGGGGAGATCCACTCAAAGACAGCACAGTGAGGGGCGCCTGGGGGGCTCCGTTGGTCGGGCATCCGAATCTTGATTTCAGCTCAGGTCGTGATCTTACAGATCTTGTGATTGAGTCCCGCTCTGACAGGGCGGAGCCTGCTTGGGATTCTCTCTTTCTCTCTCTATCCCTCCCCTGGTTGTGCATACACTCACGCTTGCTCTCTCTGTCCCTCTCTCGCGCTCTCAAAATAAATAAGTAAACTTAAAAAATAAAATATAATAAAATAGTGCAGTGAGTCGCTACCATTTTCCCATCGAAGTGTCTTCAGGTGCGTGCCCAGGCGCGCACAGACACACACACACACGATACTGCTTGTATGACCCCCAGGCTAGGGGTTCCAGCCACTCTAAGTCTCTTCTAGAATATGCTCTGACTGGAGGGAGCTGTGCACCACAAAGCGCCAGTGGGCTGTGGCACATCCTGAGAGGCTCTGCAGTAATGACAAGCTCAGTCATTCCGCTCTCTGCCGTCTGGGAAGGCATTCAACTGCAAGCTATAAAAACCCTCAGGCAATAAGAATACCAGCATGGACAGTCTAGATCTTGTCTGGCAGCCATAAAATGCCCTTACCCCACCATCATTTTCCCCTTGTCTTTATCTCTTCTCACCACTCACAGACCTACCAACCTGTTTTAAGCACCAAGAACTTGGATTATTTCTATATCTTTTAAGGTTGCTCCCCATGCCTGCCTTCATTTCCCAGCAGTCTGTAATTGCCACAGGAGCCAGAAGGATCATTTCAAAGCTGAGTCACACGGGGGTGCCTGTGTGGCTCAGTCGGTTAAGCATCCCACTCCAGTTTAGGTCAAAATCTCGGGGTTTGTGAGTTCGAGCCCCGCGTTTGGGCTCTGTGCTGACAAGTCAGAGCCTTGAACCTACTTTGGATTCTGTGTCTTGCTCTCTCTCTCTGCCCCTCCCCTGCTCCCACTCTGTGTCCATCTGTCTCCCTTCAAAAATAAATACACATTTAAAAAAATGAAAACTAAGTCAGACCATGTGCCCGAGTATTCCTATCTCACTAAGAGAAAAGCCAAAAGTTTATAGTGGTGTAAAGACCTGCAGGATCAGCCCCTTTGTGAACTGAACTCCCCTAATCTGTTCCCACCCAAGGACATTGAGTTTTTCTTCCTTGGCTTGATTCCTCTTCCCGTAGAAAACCACCTGTTGGACCCGCTGTCCCTACCTCACTAGGGTCTTGCCATATTTTCTTCTTTACAATTTGTGATGGTTGTTTTCATTGTCAATGCAGGTAGGCTACCATCCCTGGTTGCTTGCTTACACATCAGTTTAGATGTTGCTGTGAAGGGTTCTTCGGAGAATCAGTAAACTCTAAGGAAAGCATATTCCCCTCCTTAATGTGTGTGGGTCTCATCTAATCAGTTGAAGGCCCGAAGAGAAAAGACTGGGGTTGCCTAAAAAAAAAGAAACTATGCCTGTAGACTGTCTCGGGAACCAAGACTGCAACATCAGCTTTTATTGGAATTTCCATCCTGCCCTGCAAATTTCTAACTTGCCAGGCGCTACAATCTCTGCTCCCATGCATACACATCCGTTTCTCTGGAGAACTTCAATACTCATTTATTCTACCCACCACTAGCACACTCTGTCCTCCGTCACTGTTTTATTTTTGTCTGCATTTATTGTCTTCTCCCACTACAAGATAAGTCACACTGGGGCAAGATTTCCAGCTTACGAACAGTGCCCGGTCCCTGGTAGGTTGCCAATAAATAAATAGATGTTGAAGAAAAATAAATCATCTTGCTCACTGGCTGCATCCAAACCTTTCATTACCGCTTCAATCTAAGGAATAGAGATAAATGAGATTGACAATGAGAAAGTAAAAAGAAAGAAGGAAAGAAACCCAAGGAACCTTAGGTGTAGAAACATTTGGGGGTAAAGAGAGGAGCGGATGAGTAGCCAGTAAATTCTGGGTCACACGTGATCCTGCAAGCAGGTGTTTCAGAGACCAACAAAATGGAAATGTAAGGAAGAGAATGCCCAGCTGAATTATTTTTTCAGCAAATCCAGTGGAAAAATGATGAAAAATTGAGAATCGCTCCAGATTTGGAAGAATACAGTTTTTTTAAAGAGAAGTTTCATTAAAAATGAAAAAGGATGCCTCTAGAAATAAGCTTAAAAAGCACAGCTTCTAAAAAAAGACATAAATTGATGTGAAAAGTTCTGTTAAGCATAGAATTAGGAGACTTGACTTCTAATTAGCTGTGTGAAGGGATGCAATGCACTAAGAATTTAGCACTTCCCTCGGATCTAATGTGAGGATTATGATGTATAAAAGCACAGCTTTATTTTTCCTCCTAGATGGAATCAAATGACCACAATCAAATCTAAAATAAACAACACTACGAGTTACTATTCTAGGAATGTTTATATTAAAAACTAATAATGGAAAGATAATGGTATTGACAGAGCATGCTTTATAAAACACCTTAAATAAGTACACCAAAATATCAAAATAAAAAAACAACAAGTTGTCAGAGTAAAAGGTCAAAGTAGTGATGAAGCAGCATAGTATAGTCCGCAGGATGTGAGTGAAGAATTTCTCAGAGAGAGAGAGAGAGAGAGAGAGAGAATTCCTTTTATTTGTGCCAAACTCCTGAAGAAACTGATATCCTCTAGCATTATGGAGAAAATTGGAAAGAAAACTACAAGCCTAGTTTTTCACACTTTCTGACGCTTATAAAAATACATTACTTAGGTTTATTGTGCAGTTGTTTTCCCTAGAGACGTGTTAAAGTAAACAGTGTTATCTTAAATGTGTTATTCTGGCTCCACAGGTTTGGAGGTACACTTGACTTGAATCAGGCTGTTCATTGTGGTGTTGTTATTCTCCTAAAAAAGCCACATTGCTCTCTACTTAAAAAAAATAGAACTAATATGATTTTTTGACAAACAGCACACAATTTTATAACTTTACACTGGGTGTAAACTGTTATAATTCTTTTAGCCCCAATAGAGTTTTATTTAAGGAATTCAAAAGCGTAGGCAGATATTAAAAAAACACAGTAATTGTGATTCGAAGTGTGAAAGAAGAATCTTGAGCACCGAAATATTAGTGAGACAAAATTATTTTGTTCCTAGTTTTGGAGAAAAATAACGGTTGGTTTCATGACAATATAAATTTTAAGCTCTATTCCAGTTTGATGTTTAATAAACGAAAGTGACCAATAGCCAACCTTAAAGAGTGTGTGTCAGATCTTCTCTATTAATATTGCCAAACTTCATTGCTAACTATAATTCAGAAGTTCATCAAATCTTAAAATATTTATGAGCCTAAAATAGTTCAGAAATCTATCAAATCTATCAATAGATATTGTAATTTTTTCTTGTATAGTTAGAATACTTCGAGACATTTGGTAGCCATAGTACTATTTCCCTTGATAAGCTAACACTGTATACAAATGAGCTTTGTCTTTCATGATCAAGTTTGTGTCCCACATAGCCATACAATAGAGTCAAATGTCCGCAGCTCATACTAAGTGTCATTGAATGTGATTCTAGGAATGAGTCATATCTTACCCTACCTGCATCAGAACTAACATCTAGTTAGACTATGCACCCTGGGTTCTGTGCCTTTGTGAAATAAGGTAATACGATTACTACACATTTGGTTCATAGCAGGACAATATTCCAATTGTAGAATATTTGTGTGTAGGGAAGGAAACAAGCAAATACAGGAGGATAGGATGGGAGTTTAGGAATATGCTTACTCTGTCTGTGAGTGGACACTGGCATATGTACTGAAAGGAACCATAACACTCGATAAGTGTTAATGGCATTGCATATTAATAATAACAATTGTTATGCCAATGTCTTCCATTCTTCACAAGAACAGAATATTTAGATACTGCATAGAAAGTTCTTCCTGGTACTGCATACCAAATGCTGGACAATATCCGAAACTTCAATGATCGCATCATAAAAAGGGAAGTTGTCGCAGGGTTATGTCCATGGGGCAAAGTGTTCTCGGTGATTAGGGCTGGATACTGAAAGAAAGAAGGACCACGGAGAGAAGAGTAGGTGAGCAGCATTGGATTTGGGGAATATACTACATGCAGATGCAGAAAGCTAACCGCCTATGATGGCAGCAGGTATTCAAGAAGAGATGTCCAGCTCTTAGAAATTATTTTGTGGCTCAATTGTGGGTGAAAGGTCACATCCAGGAGAAAATTTTTAGGAAAGCTGTGTGGAGTTTCTGGATTCACCAAGGGAACAGGAATGGGAGAGGCAAGAGGATGACAGAGCTTGTTCTAACAGGGCATGAAACTATTTTCTCACTTGCAGCCTCAAAGGAGAGACTAAAGATTATCTTTTTCAGTTTATTTATTTATTTTGAGAGAGAGAGAAAGCATGAGTGGGGAAGGGGCAGAGAGAGAGGAGAAAGAGAAAGAGGGAATCCCAAGCAGACTCCTGACATGGGGCTCAAACCCACAAACCGTGAGATCATGACCTGCGCCCAAATCAAGAGTCAGATGTGTAACCGACTGAGCCACCCAGGCATCCCTATTTTTAAAAAATAATTGCTGACAGTATCTAAAAATATTTTTGTTTAAAATCGAAAGTCAATTTCAGAATTATCGTCCTCTAACTTCATTAAAAAGTGTTCGCAGAGAGCATCGACAGGTTTTCCAGCATTTTGGAAGCCTCTTGTGTCACCCACGTTGTGGCTCCATGTATTCAGAAGGGAATTACAACTGAATTGTAATTTTGGATCCAATATCAAGCTTAATTTCATCACTAATGTCACAGTTCTCAAGTATTTGTCTCATCAGAACACTTAAGGCTGCAGTAGCGCACTTAAAAGGATGTTGGATTTCTTCCTTTCTGTCAAGCTTCTGTGGAAAACATCTTCCAAGTTCGTTGGGTCAAACGTGATGAGAATGGCTGACCCCTGAGAACCAAACCAACTCTGTTCTCAGCATTGAGCCAAAAAAGAAAAGAAGATATTTTTAAATTTCCTTAAGATGGTCTTAAAGTGTAACAGTTGGAGCAAATATGAAATAAGGACTAAAGCCATTTTATAGAATAGGCACACTGCTTTTGGAAAAATAGAACTATTACGGTTTTTATATTTCCAAGAGCAAAAGGAAAGAAGCAATAGCAAGAAACCATGATGAATCATACCTAAAATAGAGTTTCTGGGCTAAATTCATTAAAAGAGATTTTTACTAAGGATCTTTTATTGAACCTTTCTGAGGACTAACCTGGGTTTTAAAAAAGAACAAGGCTTACTAAAGTAAAATTTCACATACCTGGCTTTCTCAAGTAATTTCTAAGAAATTTGGATGTATGCACATCCTAAACATTGACTCTTTAAAATGAGGACGATATAATTACAGTAGAAACAGTCATTGGCAAACGTGTGACTTACCCCTTCCTTTGGGTAGTGTTCTTGCTGAGTAATGGCTTCTCAGCCAAGAACTACACATTCAGATCTCCTTTGACAACAGGTGTGGCTATGGGATGTAATTCTAGCCACAGAATAGTAACAGAACTTACATACTGCCTTTTCTCTTTTACTTAGAAGGTAACAGGTAGAGTGCTCAAATAATTTGCATGTGAATGGCGAAAGCCTGTAAGTAGAGAAAGACTGGCAGAACTGGAAGAGAATGTGGTAGTGACTGGGAATGGAGAGATTTAAGTGCAAGGAGTGTCTTACTGTTAGCATGTAGCAATGATATAGGGACCCAGAAAACATCCATTCCTTTTGAAACTTGGCTATTGTAGGACCGATTTCGGAAGAACATCTTGAGATGGGTGGTGAAGCTAAAATTCTGACTGCATCTTTTGAATGAGGAAGAGGCAGTGAGGAAATAAACCACCACAAAGTAGGCACCTCAGTGGAAGGTTGAATGGAAAGGGAGAGACGGGGGTTACACAGAAGGGAACACTGGGTCACAGGAGGGACATATCTTAGGGTAGGGAATGAGTTCAGTAGAGAAAGAGAAACAAAAGGAGCAAGAGACGGGGGATTGGGTAGTTCAGTCCGGTCCTCAAAAGCAGCAGAAAATGGGATTAGGATGGGATTAAGAAGGAAAAGAAGCCGGTCTGTGTCTCTCGATGAAGAGAAATTAAGGATGATCGCATATCCCCACACCATGCTCTTCCAGCCCCCATGTAGTGAAGAATCTGAATGACAGACTGGAAGGGCTGTTGCTTGTATCAACTCTGGCTAATCATTCAATCAATTAAATAATCAATCCACAAAACATGAATCTAGCATGTCCTATGTTCTAGGAGCTTCAAGAAGCAGCCACCAGTCTTCTCTCTCTTTACATAAATTGTGATGTAGCAGGAAATTTTACTAAATTTCAGTTGATTAAAGTGTATTTTGTCAGAAAACATGATAGTGGGCATTAACAGTGTTTGTCACATTGTTTCTTCCTAAAATTTTAAACTAATATGAAGGACCTAACACCAGTAAGTGAGTAGACCAATTTACAGTTTGTGGTTCATATTTATCATCATTTACCAACATATTAATAGTGAAAGTGAAAATTGAAATGCATGACAGAAGTAGCAATACTAGCACTTTCCTTATAATCATTAAAGTATACATTGTCAGGAATAAATGTAATTGAAATCTTTGTACTCAGATGCTTAGTAGGAGAATTATGATCTATACCAAAGGCTTTTTGAAAATTTCAAAGTATTATGATAAAAATAGTAGTTCTTTCATTGTTACAATAAATCAAATCTATTTTTTAAGTCAAATCTTTTTTATTTGTGTTCCTTCTCTCCCTCTCTTCATTTCTCACTCCCTCCGTCCCTCTCTCTCTCTCTCAATAGTCTACAGACCTATGTGTATTTTCTTTAGCTACATTATTGCCTTAAATGTGCATTATTGACTCAATTGTCCACACCTTAGAAATAAATGACCTAATATGAAAAGGTTCCTTATGAATTTGCCAGCTAATTTCTATAAGTTCTTAACTTTGTCTTTAAAATAAAATACAGAATAACCTGGAATTTATTGAAAAATACATAGTATAAAGTTAGAATGCCTTCTGATCATAATTTCCATTTTCCATTACAGACCTTCAATTACTAGAAACACAGAAAAGTGTTAACTATAACCATTCTCATGATGACTATACTAAACTAGTTTACAGAGCAAAAATCTCAGGAACTAGTAAATGAAGGTAATTATCCAATCAGAATCTCCTCTTCAGTAAAGGAGCCCTCTGGCTTAGTCTGTGCTGTAGGTACAAGAAATGTTTATTCTGAAATGAATACTACCCTAGGCAGTAGTCTTTGCAAAAGGAGAGATGAAAATCCTGATGTATCCTCCTTTCCTGATCAAAATATCCTTCATCAGGGGGTGTCTGGGTGGCTTAGTCAGTGAAGCACCCAACTCTTGATTTCAGCTCAGGTCATGATCTCACCGTGTGCGAGTTTGAGTCCTGTGTTGGGCTCTGTGCTGACCTGGCGGAGCCTGCTTGGGATTCTCTCTTTCCCTTTCTCTGCCCCTCTCCTGATCATGCTCTCCCCTCCCCCCCAAAAAAAAATTAAAATTTAACAAATATCCTTTATTTGGAAGTATTCACTTCTCTCGCAAATCCATCAGCTGTCTGCTAAGTGCTTTCTGACACAGTCTTAACTGATGTGAAGATAACACAATCTGGTGTATATTTCTGTGTGTCATTTACAAGCTATTTCCTGTTTGTCCTGTCTTCCTAAGAAGAGTGTTCTTTCATGGTATGTCGTCGAGTCTGTTTTCCTTTTTACAATGCCTGGCACAATATTGGGTATTTAGATAAGTAAATATTTGTTTTTTTGAATATTTCAAAGTCATAATCTCCAAGATGCATTCTAGAAAAACACTGCAATGTTATTTGGATGCCTTCAGTTATATTTCAAATCATTGCTAAAATGAACACATTATGGAGTAATTATGATGTTCCATAATTGTATGCATTTGAAATAATTATAATTTAGTGGAATAAGTATAATATTTTAGGTGTTTTTCTATATTAAAATTCTTGTTTCTCATCTTTCTATGATGCAGTTAAACAAAATAAATTCAGTATTATTCCATACCTCATTTTAAGTTTGTTTGTTTGTTTATTTAAGTAATCTCCATTCCCGACATGGGACTCGAATGCATGACACCGAGATCAAGAGTCTCATGCTCTTCCGACTGACTCTGCCAGGCCCCTCTCAATACCTCATTTTGAAAAAGAAAATGAAATATAGCTTAGTATTCATTTGAATTATAAATGACATCTAGGTGTCAACGTGTTAAGAAGAAACTTAGGAATTATAATAGCTAATGATATTTATTAAGTGCTTTACAGTCTATAAAATATTTTCGTGTACCTAAATCTCTCGAAATATGTTTTTCCCCCATAAACTAGCATTGTTAATAACCTAGGAATGCTTTTGATTCAATGTGAGAGAGATTCTGATAATGAAATTTGCTGCCCCGAATTTGCAGTGGGTAAAACTACAAAGCTAACCAAGGTTTCCAGGAGACAGACAGTGGTCTGATGCTTCTGAAAAACAAAAACAACAACAGAAAACACCTTAAAACCCTATAAAACAAGCAAACAAATAAACAAGAAAGAAACCCAAAAAACAAAACAAAAAACAACTTACATAGTAAACATCTAGTGGCCGGGCTGGGAAACACTAGAGAACGGTCCTCACTGATTTCAGGAGGATTGGAATCTGGCTACCACTGAAACAGAAACTGACTGTTGAAAGCCTCTTTCAAGTCCATGGCTTCCTGCTAGCAAATATTTTAATTACATTGCGATCCCTTCAAAGAAAGGAGCAGGGAACATCACCCAAAATCTCCTTAAAAAGCAATTGTTGATTTTTTTCCCCTTAAGTTTACATTTTCAAAAGGAGCTGAAAATATTAAAATCACTGTGGAAACTGAAGTTTTTATTATAGTGTTCAGAGCTTGAGTAACTTAAATGATGTAATTACAGCAATTACATCTAAAACAGGTAGGACATGTCTAGCATACTATATGTCATACAGATAAATTAACGATCATCCAAAAACTTGAAATGTTATGTGTTGAATTTTACCATATTTGAAATTGAGGTCTACCTTTATATTAGCAGCGCTTATGATATATTGCTGAGAATGAACTATCTGAGGAAAAGGTAGTAAAACTCTCTGGTGTGTGTTCCCAGTGAAGTATTGCTAGCTGTGTGAATATCCGTTGGTCAATCTCGGTACATATATGACCAGTGTCGCTCTTTAATTCAGAGCGAGGGCATGGGGAGAGAATGGGTAGACGGTGCCGTTTGCTGATTCTATGAAGAATTTCTAAGCATACATACAGGAAGTGAGAACATTAAGTTCTACAAGTTCTATCCATTGTGCGAATGGATAAAATGGCCTCTCAAAGTAAGTCCTCCAACCAGATCTCCTATTGGGTAAAAGAGGAAGTAGAGACCTAAACACATATTTAATTTCATATGAAGCATGTAAGATAGTGATTGTTTTCCAAAGTCAGCAGTAAAAAAATTGCCTGCTTTGTACTTTATAAAGGACATTGCCGAAAGTTCTCTATGTTCTAAAGTGCTTTGACTATCGGTTTAGAAATTCCTTTTACCTGAGATGAATTATGTTGGCCCAAGGGACCATATTTCCAGGAGTCTTGTTTTAAGATATAAATAATCTTTAGAAGAGGGTATACAGTGTATGGAGAGTCTGAGGTAAAGGTAACCAGTAGGCAAGGAAGGAAAACCTGTGTGAGGTATCCGGCGGTGGGGGGGAGGGGAGAGGGGGGAGTGGGAAGAGGCGTAGAAGGGACCACTGAACATCTAGTGATTCTGGGACCTGAGAAAGGACCTGCACTAACAATAGGACGGGAGGGGCGCCTGGGTGGCTCAATCTGTTAAGCTAAGTGACCAACTTAGGCTCAGGTCCTGATCTTAGGTTCATGGATTTAAGCCCTGCATCAGGCTCTGTGCTGACAGCTCAGAGCCTGAAGTCTGCTTCGAATTCTGTGTCTCCCTCTCTCTCTGCCCCTCCCCTGTTCGTGCTCAGTCTCTCTCTCTCTCTCTCTCTCTCTCTCTCTCTCTCTCTCTCTAAAAAATAAATTTAAAAACATTAAAAAAATTAAAAAACAAGCAAATAGTAGAAAGGGAAATGCAGAAGGACCCCAAATCAATCTTCTATTTTGCTATTTTGGCTAGCCACCTCCTGCAAATCAAGTCCAGCCCACCACTTGTTTTTGTAATTAAAGTTTTATTGAGACAGAAGCTCACACGTTCTTTTACGTATTGCCTGTGGCTGCTTTGGGGCTACCAATGGGAGAAATGGGGAGTTGTGACAAGCACATAAGAGCTGACAAAGGCTAAAGCAATTTGGTATTTGCTCCCTTACAGACAAAGTTTGTTGAACCTTGCAAGAGAAACGGACCCATAGCCCAGTTATTCTACTTCAAAAATAATGGAGACCTTAGTAAATAAAAGAGGTGAGGCAGGTATCTATTTTTATCTCTCATGCTGTACTGGGTCCTTGTTTATGTTTCCAGTGGAAGTGGTGGCCTTTCTCAGTCTCTATAGTTAATTTTTCAGCTTATTCAAGTGGACCCAAGGATTGCTGACACTTAAATGATTATCAGTTTGAAATATTATGATGCATTTACGTGATGTGTCCTACTTTTAACAGAAATGATTGCATAACGAAAAAATCTACACGCTGGACTATTTCTATTTTAAATTTGATGAAAACCATAACTAAATTTTATTCTTGAACTAAAACTTTGAAAATAAAGGGACACCTGGGTGTTTCAGTCGGTTAAGTGGTCAACTTCACCTCATATCATCATCTCATCGGTTCATGAATTTGAGCATCATAATGGGGCTCCTGGCTCCCCTATTCTCACGGGAGAGAATAGGCTCTCAGAGCCGGCTTTGAATCCTGTCCCCCTCTCTCACTCACAGTCTCTATCTCACTCTCAAAAATAAATAGTATTTTTAAAAATTGAAAATAAAAGTTCAAGTTGATATCTGCTATTTATAAATTAATCTTAGGGTATTTGTTGTTGTTGGGAAAGAGTGAGGGAGAAATCTACTTCTGACACTGGCAGCCAGGGCAGGTGGCAGGTGGACCTCTTTTCCCACAAGGCGGACACTTAGAGTGTTATATGGAGAGGTCGATAGCACGAGGCATGCGTGGGAGAGCAGGCAAGGAGCGTATGATCATGGATGGGGGTCGGTATGTGTTCACCTCCTGATCATGGGCAGGGGAGGGGATGTGGTCTTCTAGACCTTCTGTTGCTGTCAGTGCTTTTCTGGCCATGAGCGTGGAATGTTCTAGTCATTGCAAAACATCTTCATCAGTGCCTCCAGAAAGTGTGATAAGAAATAAGAATGATGGTTTTAGTTAGAGCCTGAGTTAAGCGATCTTTACTATTTCTGGTTTTAACTATCAATCTTGGGTACTTTTAAAGTCTATGTTACAAAAACATCCATTCCAAGCAATATGTGTATGAGAATACAGGCTGGCAGAACGTTTTTTTATTTATTCTGTAAATCATTTATTTGAGGTAGAGAGGTAGAGATAAACACACGAGGCATCCCCATAAGACAGTCACAGGGGAGAATAGAGATGAACATTCAGATATAACCATAATAAGGTCTGCCTGTCTTACTCTGAACAGCTTGGACCTTTAGTAGAGAAAGTGGACCCTGTGGTGTTGATGGAACGGGAGTAAAAGTCCTTGGCTCTTTGGTCAGAAAGTTGTGGATTTGAACCTTACTTCTGACACTTTCAGATGTGTAACTTTGGGTGAGTTTCTTCGTTTCTCTTGTTTCATTATGAAATATGGTTAATACACAGTCATGAAAATTAAGTATAATATTGGACTTAAGGAGTTTCGCACATGAATTAGATTCATGAATTAGGCTAAAAACTCAATACAAGTTGTCTACTAATGCAATTTTTATTATTGCTAAACTTTAGACTTAATCACTTTTTTCTCTTATCTGGCATTTAATCAGTTAATACGTCACCACCTGCCTCTATTTAGTGTGTGTGGTAAGAACCAGATATAATAGCGAATGTAAGAACAACCAGAGTTTTTGTTTTCTTTTGCTTTTAGGGATTTCTTTTTCCTTCCTATTGAGCACATTGAAAAAAGTCTTGACTGATTGTCCATACCTGGAAAAGACGATACTTGAAGAGCTCAGTGCCAGCCAAAGCCATCACATCCCGTGATTTGACCACCGTCCAATTATCAACACAGACGAACAGAAACTGACAAAAACCAGTGTCTTAGTAAACGATACATCACTGTCAAAGAGCATATGGAAAACCCTATCAGTAAGGCCACCAGATTCAGAACAAATTGAAACCTATTAAAAAATGTGTTGCCATCATTTGTTATCTTTATGCATAGGACAGACAGGGTGGTGTGTTAACAAGAGCAAAGATTTTATTGTCAGAGACTGATTTTAGATCCCATCTACCTAACTTACTATTGCGACCCTAACAAAGGGAATACTTACTATTTAATACTTGTCCAGAATTGCCTCCTCCTCCATGGTCCTCACGTGGTTACCAATTATGCAACCCACCCTGTCACAACACTGGTAATGAGACCTAACCCCCTTCCTCCCCGATTGGTTCAGGGAGGTGCATGTGACCTAATTGGGACCCATTAGTCCTTCCAGGGATTGTCACATAGGCTTTGAGAAAAGAGGTGTTGTCTTTCTTCCTAAATCCTGGGAGGATTACATATTGGTAGCAACTGTGTCTCTCTGAGGAATAAAGCCAGGCCACAACAAGCAGAGAGCAGGTGCTAGAGATAGGGCCCTAATGCATGCCGTGAGCCCCCAGATGTAGCCCCAGAAGAAATCCGGCTCTGAAAAAGCAGAACAGAGAATGTAAGAGAGAAACACAATAAAACCATCCATGCAAGATTAACTCCAAAGATACGGGATTTTGATGACACTCATAGGTCGCACAGTGGGTCCGAGACAGTCTGAGACTTTTGCATGTGTCCCATGTAATAGTGTCCCACTCACTCCCATATATGACCTGGTTTGGAATAATTCCTCCCTGCTCACAGCTCAGTGTCTTCTCTTTACCCACGCCGAATATATTATTAACATCTTTTCCAGCCCCTGTTGGGGTTAGGCTTGAAGTAAAGGCCAGTCAGAAAAGTTGTTAGGAAACTTGGAGGAAGGACTAAGCGGTGTGAAGTTTTGGATTCTCATTAGTGTTATTCCTTTCCAACTGCAGAGTCTGGCGATCCATATAAATTGAATAGAAATATTCTTTTAGTTTTTACATTTATCAAAGCAGAACTAACAGGAGAGAGAGTAGACCTAACAACTTCCCATGCAAGAAGGTAAATTGTACCCTCAATAGCCTTACAAAGACATCATCATATTTTATGAGATGTGAGAAAAACTTTAAGGAATTGCTTTTGATAATATTTCATATACTAATACTGTCAAAGCACCTGCTTACAAGTAAATCACATACATTGTTCTACTTAAAACAATACTACCCTTACTTGATTACCCTTTTTTCAAATAAGGGCATATGGAAAACCATACCAATAAGGCCACCAGAATCAGAATACTGTGGTGTGCTTCCCAGAACAGAAGGGTGTACCTACATTACAAAGGCATCTAGGTAAGAATATACCTAAAGGCTGTAGTCTGTATGGGTTTCCTGTTAAAGGTGTTAAAAAAAAAGCGAATAAATATTTGTGAATAATTACCCTAAAAAGGCCATCTCGTTGATTCAGATTCAAAATTCACATTTGAATCTATCTATTAGTAGCTAAGGTTCGTATATTTATCTTGGACTTAGAGTGTGACAAAAGGCATAGGATTTTACATAGGTGGTCTGATGTGTAAGTTTTAGGTTATTTGAGGAGAGAAAATATGCAGTTTTAACCAGATATTTCAAGAGGTGATGACCCATATAAGGAGGAAACCAGTACGTGTAAGCGCACCCACTGATTTCAAGCTCACTTCTGGCGGCTAGTCAAAGGCAGTGCCAAAGTCTCTGTAGGAGTCAATTTCAAAGGAGTTCTATAACAGAACAGGTTTGCCACTTACAAATTTTGAGTATTCTCCATCCAGTTGTGAAACTAGATGATTGAATCATCTCCCAGTATAATTGGCCAGTTTTCTCTCAATATTAACAAACTATGAGCATTCTCATTTTCTTCTTTAAATTACGCTTTCTTAAAATTTTTAAATGTTTCTTTATTCTTGAGAGAGAGACAGAGACAGAGCATGAGCAAGGGAGGGGCAGAGAGAGAGAAAGGGAGACACAGAATCTGAAGCAGGCTGCAGGCTCTGAGCTGTCAGCACAGAGCCCGACACAGGGCTCGAACTCACGAGCTGTGACCTGAGTCAAAGTAGGACTCTTAACCGTCTGAACCACCCAGGCGCCCCTTTTCATTTTCTTCTTTAGCTCTTCATTACGTTGCCAAGTAAGCACTGGTCTATATTTTAAATGAAGCCTTCTATAGCAAACCTTCGTTTAAAATAAAGCTTGATCCGTAAAACAAAATGCAAAATCCACATTCAGAGCCTTACTTGCCAAACACAGGCTCTGGTTTTGTTGTTCAAACAGATGGAGAAAGCACTGCCCCACATTTCATTTCGGATGATTTCAGTTACGCTCACGTCAGTGTGTGACAGAGACGGGCTCAACTCACAGGGCAATAAATGTGAATCATTATACCCATTCTGGTCATATAAAAGTCAGAACCAGGCTGTGTCCACAGGGACAAATCATATGCCCCTAATTTCCTGTAACTCATATCACTATGTTATTGCTCTTCTCCTCACACAATTATCCGGCTATTTGGATGGTTGGCAATGAGATAAGTTAGCTATGAGCCAAACATATTTAATTACTTTTTTCTGTCATTGGAAAAACTGATTTTCATCAAGGGAAATTAGACTTTCAAGAGCAATAAAGGAGGAAGGAATGGGATGGCCTTTGTCAAAATTTTCCCAAATAAACAGCTGAAAAATTGTCCTCACCGTTCCGCGAATGTTGAATATTAAAAGAGCAGAAGTAAGATTATTATCTTTTAATAAAAGGAATTGGTGTCATTATGTGCGTTTGACGGATGGTGCGCTCTATTGGCATGACCCAAGTGTGGCTATCGTATCCTCCGATGGAGGGATTAACAAAAACACCCCAGGTTTTGACAGACTTATTCCTACTTATCATTTAAGATGAGCCCCGGGGTCCTGCTCATTTCAAGAGGAAGAATTCCCTTTCCTTACTGTCTGGCGAAAAGTCACTGCAAACTATTGAATTTGCTTCTCATTTCCCATTTCCGAATCAGTTCTCAAATCCGTAATATTTGATCCTGGATCTGGGGGGCTGTTCTGCCCCACTGGCTGGCATCTCCGAATGATTTGGCAAGCTGGGAAAACAATTAAACCAAACAGATAAACCTATCAGTTTAAAAAAAAAAATAATTACAAGCAAATTAGAGCCACGTGTGTTCAAATCCGTGTTTGCCTTGCTGTGTCCTGAGATGCGGACGGCTAGACACAGGTTGACAGCGTGTTGTTCCTCATTGGAAGACAGGACGGGTGTTGTATATAATTCAATTAATTCTCACCTGAAACTAACATTGCACTGGATGTTAACTAGCTGAAATTTTCTATTAAGTTTTTATTTATTTATTCGTTTGTCTATTTATTTGTTCGTTCCTTCATTCATTCATTCATTCATTCATTCATTCATTCATTCATTCATTTAGAGAGAATGTATGTGAGTGAGGGGCACGGGGGAGAGAGAGGGAGGAGAGAATCCCAAGCAAGCTCTACACTATCAGCCTGGAGCAGCTCGAACTCAACGAACCTAACCGCGAGATCATGACCTGAGCCGAAAACCAAGAGTCTGATGCTCAACTGACTGAGCCACCCAGAGGCCCCATAATTAGCTGGGATTTAAATAAAAACTTGGAAGAAAAAGTAGTGATCCGACCACATTTTCCCCATTGTTATATTATGCACATCTCTACAGAAATAAAACTCAGAAATCTTTGAAGCTGTTAAAAGATAAATTGAGGCATATTAAAAATGTTGAGTTTTAAGCAAAAGTTGATTGAAATTGGGCAGTGCCAAACCGTTAAGTGTTTAGGAGTGCTCCACAGACTGGGGCTCAGGGAAAGATTTTTAAGGAGAAAAAGCAAAGTAAGAAAATTGTCGATTAGCTTATTGATATTATTGATAACTTAAAGTCTAGTTTGTAGTTTGTGACTGGTCGTCCTTAGGATTTTGTTTTTCGTGACCTTGGGGCTTAGGTTTTGGCTTGATTACTTAAGCCACCAGGGCACAAGAGCCACTTCAGTCTAATGGTCTCCTTGTGTGATTAATTTAACACAGCTAAACTCAACTCAGTCATGCCTGCCAAGAGACTTCCTGGAAAACACTTTGAATCTTGTAAATGGGTATTTCCTGGGCAAGAAAAAACTCACTCTGGAGTTTGGTCCACTGCCTTTCCAAGCTCTGTGTCTCTAGTAGGTGAGAACTATCAGAAGGGCAGGTCGGGGGCAGTGTCCAATACTGTGGTTTGTTTTCTATTGTTTAACTCTGCTGGCCTCTTTTGATCTCTCATTCATTATACTTTCTTAGAAAGGAAGATTTGCATATTCCAACTGGTGACCTCGAAACACCCTACCACACTTGGCCAGCACTTTTCACTTCCCTTCTTTCTGAGAGTGAGCTGTCAGGAGAGTATGCATTCGGCTGAGGTCTTCCGGGGGTTGACTGAAGAATAGAGTAGCCAGTCTTGGTGGATACAATGCTGGCTGCCTTGGGTTGGGCATATGGTACTGGAAGCCCATTTTTCTCCAAACATAGGCTCTCTTCTCTAATATCAGCTTTATCATAAGGTTAAAGTGATATTTTGTCTTCTATATGTTTATGCTTTTGTCTTATTTATGAATTGATTTAGAACTTGAGTAAGAAATCAGGCATATTTACTGGTAGTTTCTTAAAATGCTGAATACAGACCACTGGGTATGCCCTAGAGTCTTTCTTTCCTTTCTGAAAGTAGTTCCTCTTGCTAAAATTATGTATATAGACAGTGAAGTTTTGGGCTGACTGAGACAACTTGGCTCATCCCATTCTGGCAGATATCTACGAAAATCTAGAAACGAATGTGCCCCTGTGTTTGCTGACTGCACTTGTGACTCAACCCACCACAGAAAAATCAGTTGCTATGGTTTCCAACCCCAGTTCCGGGTTTCTTTAGGGAGGAGAAGTCAATGGTGGACAACGTATTTGTTCACACACACAAAGACCTCATTGGAATCATCAGGCTTCTCAAAGGAAAAGAATTATTTGCCTCATTTGCAACCGTCCAAGCCCATAATTTTCCTAGTGTATTCTCATGGTAAATATTTATATCATCAGTGAGGATTCTATGAGAGTTCTATCATCCTTCTAAAATTTACTAAAACTTTATTCTAAGACACTTCTATACAAAACATATCCATTCATCACTTCTGTTCCAATTTTTTGTTTGAGTATAGTTGACATACAATGTGACATTAGTTTCAGGTGTAGAACTTAGTGATTTGGCAAGTTTATACATTATGCTATGTGCACCACAAGTGTTGCTACCTTCTGTCCCATTACACTGTTATTACAATATCATGGACTGTGTTCTGATGCTTTGCTTTTTATTCCCATGACTTACTCATTCCATTAATGGAGGCTTGTATCTCCCTCTCCCTTTGTCCCGTTTTGACCAGACTCCCACCTCCCTCCCTCTGGCAACCATCAGTTTGTTCTTTGTATATAGGCCTGATTCTGCTACACATTCATAAGTGTAATCACATGGTATTTGTCTTTCCCAGTCTGGCTTATCTCACTTAGCATAATACATTCTACCTCCATCCATGTTGTTTGGGAGATTGAGGGGAAAAAGGAACCATCGTGCACTGTTGGTAGGAATTGGTGCAGCCACTGTGAAAAATGGTGTGACAGTTCCTCAAAAAATTAAAAATAGAAATACCATATGATCCAATAATTCCACTTTCATTCAATGTTAACAAGGAATCTGACGTGGCTGTTTTTTCAGAGTCAACATATTCGTGAAATTGGCTGACATGGTTATAAGGTTGACATTAATATTTCAAACATCATCTACTAAGCCCCATACAGGCTCTAGAACAAGAAGATACTCCTTCTCAGAAATCAGATATTAGTGGCCTTGGTATCCTATACTGTTTAGCATTTTTTGGGATCTGAAGCTCTCTATCCTTGACTTATGTGAGTCACCATAATTCAAAATATTCTACCCGTGTCACTGATATGGAGCTTTAGTTTCTGAAAAGGAATGACTTCAGCAGTAGTTAGAAAGCCTTTTAATTGAAACCCTACAGTAACAGCTTTATCCCTGAGAGATATATTCTCTAAAGCATAGAACTGATATTGCCTTCTTCTTGCATATAGAAAGTATATTAATTTTATAAGAAACTGGATTTGATGGAGGGTAAGAGAAAACATGAATTCCAGTTTATAAGGTCATGAGGGAATTTTGGTAAACTTTCACAAGGTCAAGGAAATCTAATTCTCTATTTAAGTGTGTCTGCAGGATGTTTCTTTTACTTGGCTCTTGGTTTCTCAAAATCATAATGATTCTTATCGGCTTGACTCTCCTGTGCTTTAATAAGCACTTTTGGCTTCAGGAAAGGTTGACAATTTTAACGCGAACTCCACCTGTATAGTGAAGCGGAGGTCCCAAACCCGGCACAACAGCTTTCAAAATATACTCTGCGTAAGAACTGAAGTTTTTGCGGGGCCTGATACCAGCTCAGAGATGTATCCAAAGGCTCCTAGACCTGCAGTCAACAGTGACTGACTCGCTTTCAAAGACTGTTGAAGGGGATCCAAAATGTATGTTACAGAAAATAGTTTTTGAGAGCCCCTATCCGCTCTCAGCTACCCTTCTCTGACATTTTATCTTTCCTAAAGCCTCTCACATTCCAGCCCCCACCTCTCGGTGGTGAGGATGACGACAAGGACAATGAAAAAATAATGAGTATTATGAAGTAACATTGATTAGGTGTTTCCTCTGTACCAGAGATTGTTCTAAGTGATTTACAGGCATGGAATGAGTTGGATCTCTACCCAAGAAAAAAACTATCTCTGTCCCTCTGTCTCTCTCTTTCTCCTCTCTCCTGTTCTTTCCCAATCTCTCTCAAATTATAAATTTTATAATTTGAATTCGCCTTTCTGGGTGTTTTTCATCACTTCTCATTCTATCACTTTTTAAACGTCATCCCCCTTTTATATCACAACAACACACACACACACACACACACACACACACACACACACACATGGCTGTTAAGAACCATACTCTTGGGGTGCCTGGGTGGCTCAGTTGGATAAGCCTCCAACTTTGACTCAGGTCATGATTTCACCATTTGTGGGTTTGAGCCCCCTATAGGGCTCTGTGCTGACAAATCAGAGCCTGGAACCTGCTTTGGATTCTGTGTCTCCCTCTCTCTGCTCCACCTGCCCTTGCACTCTGTCTCTCTCTCTCAAAATAAATAAACATTAAAAAAAAAACAGAACAACAAATTCTATAACAGACTGAATGAACCAGGGGGTGGTATGAGGGATTTGCGGCCGATTGGGAACACACAGACTTTTACAGCTCATGTCTCTTACATACATAGGTTTTACTTAGTTGTACTTTGCCTGATAAACTCAAAATTTGAGGAGACTTTTTAAATAGATATATTTATTTTCAATAAGTATATGTATACCTGTGCATTGGTACATGATAAATGGTCATTTCTTAAACATACTAAATAGGTTGAAGTCATGGACCCTCATGAGAGAATCTGATGGAATTAGGAGCCTTGACAGAAAATGACCTATGATGACATTGCCACGACATTGCATCTACGTGACATACTTGACTGAAGTGAAGATATAAGTCTTGAAGATAAATTATCTTGTACAACAAGGCATTTGAAACACGTTTTTCTGATTCCTATTGTTTTTCATGTAACATTTAATTGTTCCTCCTGACAACAAGAAATAGATTTAATTGGACAAATAAAACAGGGAGGCACATTTTAATTCTAACAAAGGCAATTTTAATAACAAGGCCATTGTTTGGCATGAATACAATTTTGCAATTGAACAAGATCTCTGTTATGACACTGATCAAGCGGTTTTTGAAACCCAGTCGATTTCGACTCCTCATTGGCAATACAGTACTGGAATCTTTGCCTCACAAAGACATGTAACAGAAAATGGAATCCCGGCTTCCATAGCCAACTCTACTTTGCAGTGCGCTGTCAAAGAAAACCAGGATTTTCAACACATCTCGAATCAAATTTATGTGCCAACATTTACTTTGTCGTGAAGTGAGTGAGGTCTGACTCGGCAAGGTCTCTGCCATTGACGGCTTTGTCAGCAAGAAAACTATTATGAATCCATGTTTCAACGTTAAGGTTGTCTGAGATAAAGTAACATTCGAAAGCACTCTGTATTGTGTCCAAGGATCAGAAGATTTCTGTCTGCAGCCAAGTTAATGATGCTTTGTGCCTCTCAACCCTCCGAAGCTCAGGAAAGTTTTGCAAAGTTGCTTTCTCCAGCTTCCTCCTCCAAATGGCACGTTAGCTGCTCAAGCTCATGACTTTTCTGCAGCAGAATTGATTGGTTTAGAAAACAAAGCAAAAAACAAAGATTTGTTTTCAAGTTTAGCAATAAAGACCTCAAAATTGGCCTCTGAAAACTCAATGTATTTTGTGCAGTAGAGGAAAATACTGTACTTAGTACCCATTTCCTGTGAAAACTCAAAATGAGGGGAATTCAAAGGTCAATCAGATAAACTCACAACTTGTCTGTCAGTAGATCAGATATATTTTAGGATTTTTAAAGACACATTTTAGTGCCCGTGCATACAAATATGCAAAGCGATGGCTACCACAGAAGATGTCACTACTGTTACATCTATTGTCTTCTGGTTAAGGGGCATGGTGATTACTGTTCAGCCACTGGCTTCCTCTAATTGAAATCCAATGTCTTTATGTGTTAAAACATGTTTACATATTTTGTCATTTCTTGGAAATTTTGCTCTACATTCTGACAATTTAATCAGCACACTCTCTTTGAAAGTCTATTTATTTAAGATAGGTAAGGAACAAATATTTATTAGTATCTACTCTGAATCAGTCAACCTACTAAGCTGTGTGTATATTCTTATGGACACATATATGACTGATTACTTGTGTGGTTAAATATTGACCCCTACATTTCTATGCACACACACACATATATGATTTCCTGAAAAGCTATAAATGTATTAATATGTATGTATATATAAACACATACATGTATACTTATCACACATAAATAATTAGATCCTCACTACAACTCTTTAAATTATTTTTATTCTCATTTCACAGATTTATTAATTCCAAAAGACATGTATTGGTCACCTACTATTGCCCTGTACAATGAATAGGATCTCCATTCTAGTTGCCTTGATGAAGGCAATATACACCATTTGCAGAAAAAGTAATCGAGGCCCAGAAGATTAAAAAAATATTAAGGCCATACAGGGAGAAAAAGAAATGAAACCCAGTCATCAAAGCCAAGAAGCTCCCATTCTTGAAAATGAAAGCTACAAGGCTTTAATCCTCCTTTCCTTTTCGCTTTTCTTTATTTACTCATTCTTGGCACCGCAACCACAAAAATAGCTCAAGCGCTGGACCTGCCGGCCATGCCTCTGCACTTTTGACTTCACTAATATCTTCTCACTTTCAGGATTGACTCATTTGCCACTGATGACTGATCTGATCCCTCAATATGAACTTGATCAGCCTTTTATGATCATATAGTATTCTGTTCTTTCATTCTTCAGTAGTTATCATTATTTTATTTTTTAATTTTTTTAATGTTTATTTATTTTTGAGAGAGACAGAGCATGAATGGGGGGCGGGGCAGGGAGGGAGAAAGAGAAAGTGAGACACAGACTCCAAAGCAGGCTCCAAGCTCTGAGCTGTCAGCACAACACGGCACTGATGTGGGGCTGGAACTCACAAACTGCGAGATCATGATTGAGCCAAAGTCAGACGCCCAACTGACTGAGCCACCAAGGCACCCCATAGTTAATGTTATTTTAAATTATGCACCCATTAATGATGATTTACTTAATAGTTGATCTCCCACTAGAGTTTTAGGAAGACCAGAGCAATTTCTGTTTCTTCGTTTTTCCTAATTTGATAGCTACCAACTGCCTAGTATGGTGTATGGCTTATATCATTTCCTTAAACATGTTTGCTGAATAAGAGTAGGTATGAACTTGTGTACATAACCCCTGGTACAGGGCACGCGCCTCTTACCAACATGTGGGGTCCCGGAGCTCTCCTATGTTGTAAGACATTGACTCTTTGGCTGTTGAAATGTGAGCATGTCCAAAAGGTCTGAGAGATTGGCCAATGCGTTGTGGTAGCATGGATATGGGGAGCTTGTGGGCCTCAGAGGGGTGGGCGGGCATTTAACAACCTGTATAGAAGTGTTTCTGTATTTTAACAATGGCCACAGCCACTCATACACTAGTTGAATGTCCGGATGCAGAAATGCATAGACTAGAGCTGTGCGTTAACTTCTTCCTTCATCTCATGTCATGCCCAAATAAGACTGTTAACAAAATGCAATTATCATACCCATTTTATTTTAGATTCATTTTTGTAACTTATTTCCAAGGTAATCTTAACTTTAAAAAGGTCTTTAATGTTTATTTTTGAGAGAGAGAGACAGACAGACAGACAGAGTGCAAGTGGGGGAGGGGCAGAGAGAGAGGGAACCACACCATTTGAAGCAGTCTCTAGGCTCCTAGCTGTCAGCACAGAGCCGGAAGCGGGGCTCGAACTCACCAGCTGTGAGATCATGACCTGAGCTGAGGTCAAGGCTTAACCAGCTGAGGTACCCAGGTTCCCCAGCTAATCCTAATTTTTCACCAAAATGTTCACTTTTACTCCAGTGAAGTTATCATTTGGATGTAAATAACTTTTGTTTAGAGAAAACCAGATGATTTAAATATATTTTATATTTTTAATATTTCAGAATATTATGCTTTTTTTCTGATGTGTTGGCTTATTTCAAAAATTCATACTGCTTTAAAAATATGATTCAAATAAAACTTGCTGAAGTCTTTTATGGTTATTGGAACCTCGTTTCTGTGCAAGACTCCAGCTGTGGCCGCACGCGTCGCTTATTTCTACTGTGAGCCACGCCAACAGTTGCCTTTTGAAATAAAAACCTGGACATACACCAGAATTAGAGAAGATCAAATTGTAGAAAACTTTCATAGAAGAAAAGTCCCACTACATGTGGTTCTCAAACATGTTTGGGTAAATTTTAATGTTTTGATAACATTACATAAATCATCTAACCTAATCCAATACTACGTAGCTTCGAAATATTTAAGAACTATTGTCGTTGTATAGTTGCAACCTCTCTTTTCTGGCATCCGTGTTCCTTTGCAATCGACGTGACTTTCAGGACTGACCAGCTACCATTCTCCTCTTGCAAACATTGCTCCAACTGCCATGAAAATATTATACGATCTTTTCGTAATACGTCTGGTGCCTAAGATGTTTTGCCTGGCACGATTATACTGGAAGATTTTATTTATACGTTTGTTGTTCAATATTTCTGATTCCCCAAAATAGAACCAGTCATTCCTCTACTGCTTTCCAGCATCACATTGAGCCAAGTTTTATAAAAATGTTGATATTCAATATGTTGCTGTTTTCCATCTCTCTCTCTCTCTCTCTCTTTTTTTTCTTTTTAACTAAACTGTGAATTCTTAAGAACTGGTTCAATTATTTAATAATCTACAGAACTCCAGAACCCAACCTAGTGTCTAAACTTTAGGGACGTTTTAAAAAAATGTATAGAAAGAAAGTCTTCTGGCTGCATCGCTATCACAGTTCTTTCTTCTTACAAATCCCAAACATACGTAATTGTTAAGACATGTAAATTACCTACCCTTGGCACACCTCAACTTTCTTTGTTATTGTTTCCCAATTATCATTAGTGCCATTTTAATTCTTCTGCTGTTCATTTTTCCTTGTCTGTTTCATAATTCCCTTTCTCCTAGCGGAGTGACAAGGAGAGAAGAAAAACATAATTCAAGAAAGAGCCTGGTTATTAAAACACACTGTCATAAACTTGTCACCTGGCACATTTGTTCTGTTTACCTTTATGCAAAGCATTATGATGCATTATTTATAATGCTTTTTCGAGCTCATCTATTAAAAGCAATTAAAACAAAAGGACTAAAGCAAGCGCTGCAGCTGCTTTTACCTGGAGACCCTTCTAGGAAAAGGAGCAAGATGAGCTTTGGTATTTATGAAGTTTGTTGTCTGGTAGGCCTCCTAACTGCGGCTAACACAACCTTTCACACAATCTTAATTAGATTTGATGTTTTATTTGTCTTCATTAGGAGGCAAATTAATTTTTAATTAAAAAAGAAAAGATTACTGCATCACTGGATTATTAAAAAAAACAACTTTCCATTCCTTAATTCTATAAGCAAGGCATAATTATAAATGACTAATGCTTCAGGGCAATAATCTAACACATTAAATAACTCGCTTCTCTGGGGACTAAGGAAAACATTCAAATAGTTTTAATTGAGATGTTTTCTAATTTTATTTTCATGAATATTTCATGTTAAAAACTTAAACTCTTGAAAGAATGCTTAAAAGTGCAGAAAGCCTAGATTTTATATGAATACCTTCTAAAACAACGGGATTTAAGTCACAAAGCACTTAGGAGCAGTGTGAATTTCTGTCTGCATTTATTCTTTCCTTTTTCAGAGTGGCAACACAATATGGGTCTAGAGAAATGGAAATAGACATAAAAGAACTGTATTATAGGGAAACTATAAGATGGCATTTTAAAAATATATAATGAATGAAAACAAAAACTGAAGCTTAATCCAGCTTGAGAACTCTGGAAGATGGGCACCTCTCCCTTCCGAGTTATGTCACCCAAGGCTTAAGGAAACTAGATTGTTTCATTGCCTCGCTCAGCTGGTTTGCTGGCAATGTTGAGCACTAAATAAAGCCCTCAGGCAAAGAAACAGAGAAGAAAGCTGAAAGTAGAGGAAACACACACTGCAGCATGAAGGGTGACGGGAGACCAGGGGGGCATGACATCTTCCTAACTGTAAAGTCCACATAAATTTGAACGTGTGTTGGGTTTATGACTGAGAGTGACTTGAGACAATTAAATTCTTGTCAGAGCTTGCTATCTTACTAAATATATTTATTACAATATTTCTAGTGATTCTGTGTCTGGAATTCATTAAGAGACCACTGAAAGATTTCTGAGCCATAACTCAGATACTCGTGTCGCTAAAGGACCTCAAAGGAAATCTGTTGTATAAAAGCTGTGAGTCAGTGTAGCATTAACCTTGTAAAGATATGACAAATAGGTGCATTTGATTCTATTTTGATCTGATGACATTTCAGTAGTGTAAAAAGTGGCATATACATGTGCCCCTATGCATCAGCACTCCTGTGTCTCTTGGGTAGATTCCTAGCAGGGCTATTGCTGGGTCAAAGGGTAGCTCTATTTGCATTTTTTTGAGGAACCTCCACACAGTTTTCCAGAGTGGCTGCACCAGTTTGCATTCCCACCAACAGTGTAGGAGGGTGCCTGCTTCTCTACATCCGATGAATGGATAAAGAAGATGTGGTACATACATACAATAGAATATTATGTGGCAAAGAGAAAAAATGAAATCTGGCCATGTGTAGCAACATGGATGGAATTGGAGGATATTATGCTGAGTGAAATAAGTCAGTCAGAAAAAGACAAATACCATATGTTTCCATGCATAGGTGGATTTTGTGAGACCTAGCAGAAAACCATGGGGGAGGGGAAGAGGGGAAAGAAAAAAACAGAGAGAGGGAGGAAGACAAAACATAAGAAACTCTGAAAGACTAAGAACAAACTGAGCGGTGAGAGGGGTGAGGTAGGTGGGAGAGTGGGTGACAGGCACAGAGGAGGGCACTTGTTGGGATGAGCACTGGGTGTTGTATGGGAATCAATTTGACAATATTTATTAAAAAAAAAGTGGCATATAAGGGTGACTATCTTACTAGTAAGTATTGTTTATGGTAAACTGGTGTTTATGCACAGAAAATATACTTATAAATAAAATAAACTCCAGTAACAAGTCTGCATATTTTACAAATGTTGATTTGTCATATTAAAAATAAGTAGACAGATCCTAGTCTTGTCATATTATAAAGAAATATGGAACACTCTCAGAGTAAACAAACAGCATGAATTGTACGTAAGGAATATGGAGATACATATAATTAATTAATTAAATATATACATGTATGTGTTTATGTCTATACATATAAATACATATACGCATATGTACTAATTCTTTGACCAAGCTATCTCTTGACTTTTCCTATGATTTTATTTAATGGAAATATATATAAAAGCCATGGAGGGCAAACATTTAGAACTGTAACATATTTATATTTCTGGTGCTTTTACTTGCCTTCCCTAATCAAGATATTACTATTTAAATTAACTATAGACTTATAAACCAGTGTTTGTGATACTCATCAAAATTATTAAAGATATTCTAGGTTAGTTATACCTTTAGTAAATGTGCATGAAGAAAAAACACACTAGTAAAGAAACAGGTTAATTAATAAATATTTTAAAATAATTATCTATATTTGTCTTGATAGATGCAGAGAAACAGGATTTTGAGTCAATGGTTACAATAGAACGTATCGTTGAAACAAAAAGCTATTTCTTTGAGAATTTTTTTTTAATTATAAACCTCTAGTTACAGAGATCAAAAAAGAAAAGAGAGCAGAGACAAACTACCAATATCAGGATGAGAGAGTTGGCATCACTAGAGAGCAAACATATTTAAAGGATAATAAAGTAACTATGCACATTAGGCTAATAAATCTGACCATTTAGAGGAAAAGAACAAATTTCTTGGAAGACACAAACTACCAAAGCTTACGTAAAAAGAAACAGACAACATGATAGCCTCATATCTATTGGCTAAAGAAAGAACTTATCTCTTATTTTGCTAAATTCTTTACAAAGAAAACTCCCACTCTAGCTGTTTACCACTAGAATTTCATCAAAAATGTAAAGACCAAAAATATAACCGATTCTGTACATCTTCTTTTAGAAGAGAGGGAAATACATAACAACTCATTCTATGAAGATATTTTGTATTACTCTGAACTGAAATAAGACAGACGCATACAAGAAGAAAAAAAAAAAAGCTATGGATTAATGCCCTTCATGAACATAGATAAAAATATTGTTAAGAAATTTAGCAAATGGAGCTCAACAATATATAACAAGCTAATGAATCATGACCAAACAACATTTATCCTAGGAATGCAAAATTAGTTCTTAAACGTTCTTTTTTTTTAAATTTTTTAAAATGTTTATTTATTTTTGAGAGCCATAGAAACAGAGCATGAGCAGGGGAGGGGCAGAGAAAGAGGGAGACACAGAATCAGAAGCAGGCCCCAGGCTCTGAGACATCAGCCCAGAACCCTGATGCGGGGCTCGAACTCACAGACCGTGAGATCATGACCTGAGCTGAAGTCGGCCTCTCAACTGACTAAGCCATCCAGGCACCCCAGTTCTTAAACATTCTTAACATTAACATCCTTAATCCAATCAATGGAATTTACCACATTAACAAATTTTAAAAAATTAAAATGGAAACAAACATATGCTCATCTCTGTAACCATAGATAAACCTTTGACAGTGTTCAACATTGACTTCTAATAGAATGCCCTCAGCAAATAAGGATTATTATTAATATTTCTCAACCTGATGAAGATCTAAAAAAGAATTTATAGCAAGTATCATACTTCATGGTAAAAGATTAGGCATTTTCCCCTTGAGATCAGGAACACTAAAGGATGTCCCTTCTCTCCACGTTTATTAAACACTGAAAAAGAGATTCTACCTAGTGCAGTAAGTTAAAAATTGATAGTTAGATGGATGATAGATGTATGGATAGATAGATATAGATAGATAGATAGATAGATAGATAGATAGATAGATAATCAAGTAAATAAATGGAATTCAGATTAGAAAGGAAGACACAAAACAGTCTTTCTTTGTAGATAGGATTAAATGTTGGGTTCTTTGGATGGTAGATGGTCTTTTCCCTGTGTCTTCACATTATCTTCCCTCTGTACTTGTAAATCTTTTTATAAGGACATCAATCATATTAGATTAGGGGTCAACCTTAGTCCAATATGACCTCAACTTAACATAACTAATTACATCTTCAATTACTCTATTTCCAAAAAAGTTTATATTCTGAGGTACTGAGGATTAGGAATTCAACATATAAATGGGAGGGGGGATAATTCCACCCATAACATACCTTAAAACTGGAGATGACACGAATATACACCAGCCAGTGAATGGAAAATTGTGCTGAGTTTATGCGATGAAATATTACTCAGGAATAAAATGCTTTGATAAACTATTGATGCATGCAAAATTACAAAGAACCTCAAAGTAATTATACTGGGTGAAAAAAGTCAGAAAAAATATGTATACTGCATGATTTAATATATAAACTTATAGAAAAAGTAAATTAATCTACTGTGACATAAAGAAGATTAATGTTCACATGTCGATGAGGAGGGAGGTTTCTAGGGTGCAGAGAGAATCTGGAGAGAGAAATTACAAAACGCGAGGAAAGTTTGGAGCGTACTGGATATATTTATTATTGTGATTTGTGTGATGGTCTCATAGGTATACACGTGGGTCAATTCTTATCACATTATACACTTTAAACATATGCAAATTTAAGTTTATGAATTCTACCTCCAGAGAAGTATTTTTTAAATTTTTAAATATTTCTTTCCACAAGTCATCATCTTTTAAATAGAAGTTTAAAGACTGACTCAATGATAATAAATTCTACAATTAAAAAATACTAATTATATTAAAAAAGAAAAAAGAATCACTATTGATTACCAATGAGATTGCCAAATGACAAATAGTCAAAACAAATCAACATTTGGAAATACGGAATTCTGTTAAAATACATACCACAGAATCCTAAAAAAAGAACTTATCTCTTTTTTTGCTCCAGATGATTTAATGGAAATGGATAATTTATCAATTGCCTTTTATTAAATTGAAAATGTTAACAGAAAACTAAAAACCATTCAAAATAAATTTATAGATACAAAAATCAAGTGAAAAAAGCTGCTTTTTAATTTTTTTTAATGTTTATTTATTTTTGAGAGACAGAGCATGAGTGCGGGAGGAGCAGAGAGGGAGGGAGACAGAATCTGCCAGAACAGAGCCCAACGTGGGGCTCGAACCTATGAATCATGAGAACATGACCTGAGCCGTAGTCGGATGCCTAACCGACTGAGCCACCCAAGTGCCCCGAAAAAGAGCTGTTTTGACAGTTCATCCAAACTTAAGCCAAAAATGCAACCACTAAATGATTTATTCTGTATTCAAAGTTTTCTTGCATGGTTGACAACCTCCAAAGCTTTCCAAGCCTAGTCGTTGTGTAACACGATAAGGAAGAGAATAGAAAGACCACATTTATAATAGAATCAAGATTTGCTTTTGAACGGTACCATTTTTCAGGGTTTGTTGGCAATCTATCCAGGCCAGACATTTCATAGGCAAACGCTAGCTTCCAAAGCTACTTTCACAAGGTGCTTTATCCAGATGGGGTCATACATATGGTAGAGTCTTAGAGAAACTTACTCTAAATTCTCATTGTCAGAGATGGACTATTTCTACCTGGAATGAGCAAATGACTTCCTAAGGCCGGACAACCATTTGTTAGTTTAGTCAAGGCTGAACTTCCGATCTCTTAATTTCTACTATCGTGTCCTTAATGCCATCACATTGTTATTTGGTTCTTTTTGAGAGAAGTGACAAAAGCAGGTTTCCATATATCTGACTGCTCTGTTAGGATATATACAGAATTTATTAATTACCATTAATAAGATATTAAACCAACACCTCCAACACTGAATTAATATGTTGTTTTTTTCTGAATGGCTAAAGAAAATACATTTTAATAGACATTTTTTGGCAAATGGTTAAGTTCTACAACATGAGATTTAATACTTAGGAACTACCGCCAGGGACTGGGGACACTGATAATTACCTATGGCTTCTGCCCTTGTCACCATCATTAGTAAAAGTTTTTAACCCATCAAGATATTATGGCCATGATACTAGTCATAAGAATATGTGTTAAATAAATATGTGCTTATGTATTTATTATATTAAACCAAGAGTCCTAATGATTTAATGAGATGGCATTGAGAAAAAAAATGAAGTGGGAGAGACGTGAGCATCCATCGTAATTAGTGCTGCTAAACAGAGTTAATGAAGGTGTGAGCGTTATTGTATCGCTAATGAAAAATGATACCTAAGCATAGTGGGTAAGCCGATGATATATGACCTTATTATCCAATGTCAAAATCTGGGGAAGATTTACCTAATTAAAGTAAAAGCTGTTTCACCCCAGAGAAAAGAAGGGAAACATGATTTTGAAAATAAATGAAGCTTTTTGTAAGTCTCCCTTAATTTTTAACTCATGAAACAAAAAATTAATTGACTTTGTGACAAATTTTTAAATTATTCTTATTTATTTATTTATTTATTTATTTATTTATTTATTTATTTATTTATTTTGCTAAGGCTTTTAAACCACCGTACACTAAAAAGTGCTGTCTGCAATCGGGAAAAATGCCTTTGTAAGCAATTTGAAAAAAGTTGAAGAAACACCTTAGAACATACAAAAAGCTCATTATAATAAAGCCATGCATATACTTATTTGTCAGTGTGTCTATCCATTCAATCCTACAATGTATTAGTTTTCTGTTACTGCCTTAACAAATTATCAGACGCTGGGATGTTTGAAACGATACAAAGCTAGGATCTCACAGTTCTATTAGTTTCTGGGCTTGCTGTTGGCCTCCCATTAGGCTTTAGCTGTTTCATGCTCTTGTCCTCACAAGGCTAAATCGAAGGTTTTGGTCCGCCTGGGGAGAGAATTTGCTCACTCTGGTTGTTGCAGAATTCATTTCCCCAGAGCTCTCAAATTGAGGGTCCTATGTCTTGTCTGATTGTGGGCTGAGGATTGTTCTCAGCTTCTAGAGGCTTCCTGCATTCCCTGGTCTGTGGTCCTCCACGCCTTCAAAGCCACACGCAGCAGATTGACTTGTTCTGTTTGAGTCTCTCCTATCTACCTTCTGCCATTCTCTCTGACTTCAGCAGGAGAAACCTCTTTACTCCTAACAACTGTTGTGATTAGATTGGGTCCCCTGGGAAAATCCAGTGTACTCTCTCTATTTTCAGGTCTGTAACTTGAACATCTGCCATCTAAAATAACCTATTCCCAGGTCCCAGGGAGTAGGCCATATCGGGGGAGGGCGGATTTTGTATGGCGCGTACATGTTTAAGGAGAATTCCTGCTAGGCTAACTTTGCCAAAAGCAGACTGCACTCCATTTTACCCACCAACGAACTTTATTTCAGACTATTGCTAAACAGGTCATATGAAAACCAGAGGTAACGGTCTGCTTGTACAGTTTTTAGTTACCTATGAAATATAAGGACACATTACTGGTTTTGTCTTTCTTATAAGAAATCAGACTGTTATCTCATTTCATGTACTTTATTGCATGTAAATCCTTACACATGTTTTTCCACCAGCACATTTTTGGTCTTTCTCTTTATATTACACATAAATTGTTTCTAAAGTGATAATGCATTTAATAATTTAATATGTTGTCTGACACACAGTAGTTGCTCAATAAATATTATTTCTCTTCCTTTGCTTCTTTTCATTAGCTTATTTGATGTTCTTCCTAACCATCTTTTTATTAAAAAATATTTTTAAAATTTACTTATTTTTGAGAGAGAGAGAGAGATAGAATGTGAGCAGGGGAGGGGCAAGAGGAAGAAGGAGACAGAATCTGAAGCAGGCTCCAGGCTCTCAGCTGTCAACACAGAGCCCCATGCGGGGCTCAGACCCACGAACCCTGAGATGAGAACCTGAGCTGAAGTTGAAGGCGTAACCGACTGAGCCACCCAGGCATCCCCTTCCTAACCATGTTTATGAATAGGCACTAAAATTCTACAGAAGTCTTTTTTCCTCATGAAAATCTCACTTCACATAAACGCCTCCCTGAATTACTACATCTTTTCATAATCCAAAAGTATTACAATTTAAGTAATACAATATTCTAACTTATGTTATTGATGCATTTCTGTGCATGTTGCCATTACTATGAAAACAGTGACAGATGGGGGGGTCCTCAAAGTAAAATACAAAGCTGCACCTCTACCAGTGTAGTTCTGAGTGTATAGTAGCTGTTCAATAAAACCATGGACTGAAGTCAATCGTTATCTCTTGTGAGCAAATATATAAAGGTAGGGAGGCAGGTAAGAGGATAAGAGAGCGTTCTGGAAGAGATGGGGAATGTGTGATTATCTGCTTCACACTGAAGTCTAAGAAGATGAGGAAAATGATACCACAAGGTCTCTCTCTCTTTTTTTTTTTAAAGCATAGCTATTTCAATGAGAAAACTTTGATCGCAGAAGATAATGCAGACTCATAATTATTTACCTGAAATTCCAAAGCCCTAAAAGCTTTGAAAATAAAAATTTTTCCAAAATTTATACATTGGTGGTAAACAATAATAGCTAAGCCAAAAGAGAAAATAATGTATTTCGTATCTATATATGCCATTTGGTGTGAGTATAATTTTTAGCAGGCACTTTAGCGTGATTTAACACAGATACTGCCTCCAAAACCCGTTAGGGTGTGTAGTATATACAACGCAGTACCTTTCTAAAATCTAAGAAAAAGAAAAAAAAAAAAAGTGAAGGAAATAAGGAAGAAAGTCTGAATTCTGAATCATATTTAACCTAAGAGTTTTGGAGGAGTAAGAAATGACAAGACTTTACCTCTTTATGAAAAACAGTAAGAGGATCAAGAACAAATTAATGATTCAGTACTTCTAGGAGAATTACGAACGACGTAGAAAAGCATTTTAAGGTATGCAAAACTTAGATATTTAAGCGATATGTACTTATTCATTCTCTAGGTAATTTTTATGGAAATACCCATTATCGAAGGAGTTGGGAGAGGTTTTAAAATAAGAACAGATTTTTGTAGCTCAGATTTCTCAAGTCTTTGTTGAATTTCCTGTATTTCTTTGAGAAGTTATGCTTTCTGACCACACTAATGGAGTTGGCTTTATATACTTGTTTTTACCATATATCCATATTTTAAGAATAAATACAAGAATTAAATAAAAATGTGTAAAAATGTACTCATTAACAATGTTCAGATCATTCCATTAATTATCAACTACATGACTGTATTTGTATAATTATTCCCTTTAAGTGCTATTATGTTGGTGGGCTATTCTAGAAGAATCCACTCTGTGGCAGAATATCCTATATAATTATAAGACTAATGATGATGAATTTGATGAGCAAACATGATAATTGAATAGTATAACCAGAAAACATCTGGCTGCAAAAGCTTATGCAAAACATAATTCCACTGTGAAAAAATAATTGGCTTCACTTTTTATCATTACGGCACTATTAATATTTTAACTCACGTTTTGAAATTCTGAAAGTGGTTTCTTATCTGCTAGGTGGTGGTGGTCCATTCAACACTGGAGTATGTGAATACTATAACAAATGTATTCTTGCCTCCATAATATAACTTGCCTTTAAAAAATGAAGTCTTGGGGCGCCTGGGTGGCTCAGTCGGTCCAGCATCCAACTTCCGCCCAGGTCGTGAACTCCCGGTTTGTAAGTTCAGCCCCACGTTGGTCTCTGTGCTGACAGCTCAGAGCCTGGAGCCTCTTCAGGTTCTGTGTCTCCCTCTCTCTCTGCCTCTACCCCGTTCATGCTCTATCTTTCTCTGTCTCTCAGTAATAAATGTTAATAATAAAAATAAAAAGAAATGAAGTCTTCACTGGAAGAAACAACAGTAGATTTCTCCTGCAGAACTAGTCACTGGAGACAGAGTGAAATACAAATTATTTTATCCAAAACTGACATCAGCATGTGGTTACCCGTTGTGTCAAGACTCCCGGGGTACGAGAAAGAGACCTGAGTTAGCCTGTGGGAAAGACGAGCGTCAGCCCAGGAAGCATTTTCTGAAAAGTGAATGGAATCTCTACTTTAATGTCATCACAAGACAGGAAAGAATGAAAAGGCTTGGAAATACAATATTCGATTCACACTTACTGAATTATGAAAATCATGTTCATTTAATCCAAGTGAACTATTATATTGTGACTAGGAAATTTCATTTTGGATTTTGTAGAGATTCCATTTGAAAAACAGCAAGAAGTAAAACTTTTCACTCTTGGGGCACCAGGGTGGCTCAGTCAGTTAAACATCGACCCTTGGTTTTGGCTCAGGTCATAATCTCACACTTCGTGAGATGGAGCCCTGTGACGGGCTCCATTCTGAGAGCCTGGAGCCTCCTTGGGGTACTCTCTCTCCCCCTCTCTCTGCCCCTCCCCTGCTCATGTTCTCTCTCTCTTTCTCTCTCTCTTTCTCTTTCTCAAAATGAATAAATAAACTTTCAAAAAGACCTTTTTAGTCTTAATTTGTCTTTTCATCAAATTAATAATCAATAAATAAAGTCAAAAGATACTGTTTGGAGCCAAATTACAAGTATCTCAAAACAAGAAACAGTTTGACAGTTTCTTAAAAAAAGCTAAATTTGTACTTAGCAGCGATCTCATTCCTAGGTATTATTCCAAGGGAAATGAAAATACATACACAAGGACTTGAAAATGGAAGTCCTTAGTGACTTTTCTGGAAAAGTTGGCTTTTCCCGAACAGCTGGAAAACAACCTGTAAGTACATAAGTAGGTTACTTGAAAAGTAAAACTTAAAACATAAAAATATGTTGTGGCCCATTTGCTATATTCGCACAATAGGAAATTACTCAACAATGAAAAGCAATGAACCACTGACAGCCGTAATGACATGGACAAATCTCAAAAGTATGCTGAATGAGAGTCCACATGCCAAAGACTACTATACGTTGTATGATTCAATTTCTTTGAAACCTTAACACACGCAAAACTAATCTATAATGAAGGACAGCCAATCAGATGTCACCTGGGCTATGTCACCAGTGGAAGGGTGAATAATTTCTAAGGGGGATTATGGAATTTTTTAAGATGATGAAAATATTCTATATATTGATTTTCATGATGGCTACATGGTTATATATATTTGTACAACTTGAAAATTTTATACTGAAAGTGGGTATGTTTTATGCATATTTTACCTCAATAGAGATTAATTGAATAATATCAACTATAGGAATGTCTGTCTACCTGTTAAACAACACAGTAGCTCACAGGAATGGAAAAGGTTAAAGAGATTCTACTGTCTAACAACTCAATCATCCCACTTTTGCAGCTGGTATACGTTAGCATTTAAGCAGATAATTTTTAAGAAAATTTCTCATTTGGTATTTGGTAGATAATAGCAGATACAATTTCTTGAACACTTAGTAATGTTTTTAGGTGCTCACAATAACCACATGAAGCTTGATTCTGTTATGCTCTCCATTTTGTGAATGAAGAATCTGAGGGTTGGAGAAATTATAACTTGCAAAGGTCGTAAATGGTAGACCCGACAAACCAATTCCCAGCTGTTTTTTTTTTTTTTTTAATGTTTGTTTATTTTTGAGAGAGAGAGAGAGAGAGAGAGAGAGAGAGAGAGAGAGAGAGAGAGAGAGAGAGCTCAAGTGTGAAAGGACAGTGAAGCGGGCTCTGTGCTGACAGAGCCCAGTTTGGGGCTCGAACTCAGGAACCCTAAGATTATGACCTGAGCCGAAGTCTGATGCTCAACTGACTAAGCCATCCAGGCGCCCCTGTTCACATCTGCTTTTTAGGTGGATGGTAAGTGGTAACTTGAAAACCCAGTAATTAAGAAAGTTTACTTTCTTCTGAAGCCAGAGTTCCTACTGATAGAGGAGAGCTTCTCACATTCTTCGTCAAACAATATTATACGATTTTTTGATATTCAATCTCTACTGCAACCCAGGCTTCTAGACAGAGATATTGGTGCCATTAATAACACAAATGAAAGAAACCCTAGATTGTCACAAAGTGTCAGGCTCTGTTCCAAAAGCTTTATTTTACAATTCACTTAAATCTCCAAACAACACGAGGAGGCATTATTCTTACTCTCATTTTGTACGAGTGAGCCGTGAACGGAGGGAAATCAAGACTGAGCGAGTTCTCTGGGGGCAGTCTTTAGGCCACAAAAATTGTCTTGGAATTGAGAGCCTGGCCACTGAATCCGTGCTTTTAACCACCGCACTCTCCAGTCTGGCCTCAGTGTGTGCAGTATGGTGTCCATGGCTTTCCCTGCACATGGAAATCATGCAAAGTGAGACTCCATGCTAATATGTACGTGTTTCTTTTAATTTAGTATCATGCGAAGTGAAGACTGTCTGTACGGCTTAGGGAAACTTTAAAGAAGATTAAGAATTTCAATACAACTCCATACTGGTAGTAATCTGTAATATTTATTATCTTTCTGTATGTTATCTAGGGAAGTATTTCATTGTAATAAATGTCTTGGTATTTCCATTTTTAGTGGATATATATTGATGTACTTTCATTAGCCATAAAAATGGGCTGGCTGTCCTTTAAATTACCTTATTCTTAATAATTTTTAATTAAGATTTCCTTATATAATTTTTAAAGTATCTGTGTAATAACATTTATGTGAATTATATGCAGTAGGACAATATTATCGACACTTAAAAGGTAGAGATTTTGCAAAAACCCTTTGAAAAGGAAAATAATTCTATGCCAGGATGCTTTATTCTGGTCATATATTCAAATGAGCCACCTAGGGCAGGCAGAGGTCAGATATGTTTTCTCGTGATTAAGTGAAATGCTGAAGCTAGATATTATTAAAAACATGCTTTAAGCCCCTCCCACCTATGAGGGAAAATCCTTATACTGAGGACAATGGGGCTTAGAAAGATTATTCATTCAGGGTCCATCCTTAGTAGGTGGCAGCACTGAGATTTGAATCTCAGTCTATCCCTAAACCTAATTCTCCAGAATGTCAAGCTGCTTTATCCAAGCCACAGACAACTCATCAGTTTCTTGTGCATTTCCAATTTGACTTCCTCATGATCGGATAAAGCTATTGGATTTCTCTCCCGTATACGTTGGCTGTTTAATTTGGAGGTTACATTCAAAAAAACTAATTGAACAGACATTAGATAGGTGCTGTTTACTTCACCCTCCAGATTCTGGGAAGAAGAAAAAGTTGTTTCCATGCAGCTCTCCTACAGTTTGTCAACAGTATTCTCAAGGACTCCATCTCTTCTGTTATATTAGGACCTCCCAGGCCATCTGAAGTGTAGAAAAATAGTAATTATAAACTGAAATACATTTAGAAATCATATTGCAGAGTATATGATTTTTGTTTGCTATTATCGCGTGAGTTGTTCACTTGAGTACCTACAATACGCCAGATTATTGGCTAGGAATCCATGATGCCATGCAGCAGCAACAGACAAGTGTCTCCATGAAGCTTCTGTTCTAAGGCAGAGAAATCAATTAACAAATAGAAAACAAATACATGTAATGAGGGGGGACAGTGCTGTGGAGAAGAACACATCACAGTTAAGGAGGACAAGACAGTGAGGATTGGGAGCCTGTTCTGATATTTATTCAGAGGTTTCAGGAAAGACGCCTATAGTGAGATACCGTTTGAGCAGAAACATAAAGGAACTGAGTGAGGAGAACACATCCAGAAGAATGAACTGAAACTGTAAAATGTTCTGAACCAGAAGAAAGCAGGTTACGGTCAAGAAGCAGCAAGGAGGGGATGCCTGGGTGGCTCAGTCGGTTGGTTAAGTGTCCAACTCTTGATTTCGGCTCGGATCCTGATCTCACGGTTCGTGAGTTTGAGCACCTCATCAAGTTCTGTGCTGGCAGCGTGGAGCCTGTTTGGGATTCTCTTTCTCTCTGCCCCTCCCTTGCTCACACTCTATGTCTCAAAATAAATAAATAAATAAAACATTAATAAAGAAGAAGAAGAAGAAGAAGAAGAAGAAGAAGAAGAAGAAGCAGCAGCAGCAGCAGCAGCAGCAGCAGCAGCAACAGCAGCAGTAGCAGCACGGAGGCCAGTGTGGGTAGAGAACGATGAGCCGGGGGAGATGTCAGGAGATGAAACAGGAGACATAGCCAGGGCCAGACCATGTTAGGCTTAGTTGTGATTACCAGGACCTTGATTATCCTCTCATGATCAGAGAGTGGTAATGTGACTCACTCTTTACAAAGCATATTGGGGCTACCACATGCAACAGATGGGGGCAGGGAGGAGGCAGACTGCGGGAGACCGTTGGGTGGTTATCGGGATAATCTGCACAAGAGATATTTCTGACTTGCTTCAGGGCGATGGCACTGGTGGTAGAGAAGACCTGTAGTACGCTTTGGGTATGTTAAGTTTGTGGTGCCACTAAGCCACCCAAGAGGAAAGAGGTTGGATATTTCTGGCTTCAGAAGAGGTGGACATTTAGAAATTTAAGAACTGATGGAGCACCTAGGTACTTCAGTTGGTTAACCATCTGACGCTTGGTTTTGGCTCAGCTCAGGATCTCACAGTTTCGTGGGTTTGAGCCCTGCATTGGGCTCTGTGCTCAAAGTGCAGAGCCTGCTTGTGATTCTTTCTCTCTCCCTCTCTCTCTGTCCCTCCCCCCAAAAAAAATAGATAAATAAACTTAAAAAAAATTTAAGCTCTGAGAGACTGGATAAGTTTATCTATGGAGCAAGAAGAGACAGAGAGAGGGGGGAGATTTGTGAGGACAGAAGAAAAGAGCTCAGAAGTCAGGGAGATAAGGCAGATCTGGGAACAGAGGGGGAGTGAGTGAGAAGCAATGCCAGGAAAGGCAAGGAAGGCGGCAGCCAGGAAGCCCAAGAGAAAGAAGAGTTATAGGGAGGCAGTGCTATGCCATCACAAACACTGCCGAGATGTCAAACAAGGACTGAAGATTGACCGCTGGATTTGTCAACACGTGGGACACGGTGACCTGGAAGAAGATTGTTGTGAAGCGTTTGGATCGAAAGTATGATTGAAGCTAGTTCAAGACTGACTGTGACAAGAGGTATTGGACAATTCCTTCAAGAAATTTTGCAGCAAATAGAAGCAGAGAAACAAAGCGATAACTCAGGAGTTTGTGGGGTCAAGATAGTTGTCATTTAGAAGCTGTTTTAAAAATTTTAAATGGAAGAAATAACATGTTCGAATGCTAAAGGAAAAAACACATGAATAATTCAGCAGTGAGAGGGGAGAATTGCTGGTGTCATATCTTTGAAGACTTGAAATGAGAACCCGTGTGCCTTTGGCTGGTGTGGGCAGTTGCTGAGACAGCTAGTCACCCTGATGAGGGAGCCAGGCACAGCTAGGGTGCAGGAGGAATGGATGTTGCTGAGTGCCTGTGGGTGCTTTCTCCCTTCCCTTCCCTTCCCTTCCCTTCCCTTCCCTTCCCTTCCCTTCCCTTCCCTTCCCTTCCCTTCCCTTCCCTTCCCTTCCCTTCCCTTCCCTTCCCTTCCCTTCCCTTCCCTTCCCTTCCCTTCCCTTCCCTTCCCTTCCCTTCCCTTCCCTTCCCTTCCCTTCCCTTCCCTTCCCTTCCCTTCCCTTCCCTTCCCTTCCCTTCCCTTCCCTTCCCTTCCCTTCCCTTCCCTTCCCTTCCCTTCCCTTCCCTTCCCTTCCCTTCCCTTCCCTTCCCTTCCCTTCCCTTCCCTTCCCTTCCCTTCCCTTCCCTTCCCTTCCCTTCCCTTCCCTTCCCTTCCCTTCCCTTCCCTTCCCTTCCCTTCCCTTCCCTTCCCTTCCCTTCCCTTCCCTTCCCTTCCTAGTTTTATTGGGATATAATTGGCATATAACCTTGTATTAGTTTAAGGTGCAGGGCATATAGATTTGATGAAAATATATATTGCAAAATGATCACCGTAAGTTTAGGTAATCTCCATCAACTCAAATAGTTACAATCTACCTGCCACCCCCCCATTGTTATGAAAACTTTTAAGATGCACTCCTCTTAGCAACTTTCAGATCTCTAATGCAGTTGGCGACTAGGGTCACCATGGATTTGTTTATCTTGTAACTGGAAGTTTGTACCTTTGCCCACCTTCACTCATTTCCTCTGGACTTGACACTTCATCATGACTGTTCTATCAGTGAAAGAGAAAAGGTCATTTGAGGACGCAGATGGGGGGGCTGTTAAGGATCTGAGGAGAGACGGAATGTAAGAGCTAATGCCCTAGGCGAGTGAAAGGGAGAACACGCTGGAAAATGAAGTGGAGTCATTAGGCAGTTACACCTGTGATAATTACAGAGCTAGACTTATTTTTATTTTTATTTATTTAGTTTTTGTCAGAGATATAAGGAGGGGAGGAGAAAAAGTGTTTCTGGCTAAGGTCGTATTATCTCTTTTTCATTCTCAGAATCAAGTCTTTGTTGTATTTTAAAAATTCAGGGTAAATCAGTGCATTATTCTTAAATTAGGGCAGCATTCTGTAACTGTCTCAAAAGAATCATGAGCACCATAGACTTATTTAAACCTATTAATATTGTATCCAAACCTATATTGGTGCATATATATATATACATATATATATGTAAAATGAAATTCTAGTGAATTCTAATCAGCTTCTAGGTTCTGATCCAAATTCCAATTCCTTCTTAGGCAAGAATATTAACAGTGAAAGATTCTTTCAGCTTGCTTTGTGTGAACTTAGAGGAACAAGCTCTTGGGGCAAGCAAGCTCTCTTTCGCTTCCCTTTAATATAAATAGACAAACTAGTGTAAAAAAATGACACGACTATCTCCTAGCTAGCGTAGATGCCATTTTACTATTACAAATTAATTAAATGACTGACAGACACGATTAGCTGAATCATAGAATGTTGGAACCCAAAAGCAATGTTGACATCATCAAGTATGATCCATTTAATTTATAAATGATAAAAATGAGACCCAGAGAGTTAGGAAATATGCCAGTAATTTCAAATATGCTAATGGACTTAAAGCTCACCAGTCCACTTATCATGGTTTATTAAAAAAAATAATTAATGTTTATTTATTTTTGAGAGAGAGAGAGAGAGAGACAGAGCACAAGTGGAGGAGGGACAGAGACAGAGGGAGACACAGAATCAGAAGCAGGCTCCAGGCTCTGAGCCGTCAGCACAGAACCAGATGCGGGGCTCAAATTTGTGAACCAGGAGATCATGACCTGAGCTGAAGTTGGATGCTTCACCGACTGAGCCACCCAGGTGCCCCATATCCCGGTCTATTTTTTAAGTCTTTAATTCTTTTCTTCCTCCTCAGTTATATGACAAATTAGTAGTCAATTATGTAATTTCTGACATTCAATTATGAATTTGTTTGCATATTAAATAAGACACACATGTCTAGCGGGGTGGTTTGCTCTGTGGAGGTGACTATAGATAGTGGGCTAAATAGTGTGTCCCCAAATTCATGTCTACCTGGAACCTCAGGCTGTGACTTGATGTGGACGTTGGATCTTTACAGACGTATCCAAGGAAAAGATAAAGATATGATCATACTGAATTAAATTCTATCTGTTGAGAGTATCCTTCTGAGAGACAGAAGGAAAATAAAAAAGGACACGCAGGTGCACAGAGACGAAGGCTATGTGGCCAGGCAGATGGAGATGGGGGGGAAATGTCTACAAGCCAAGGGAGGCTGATTGCCAGCAACCACCAGGACCTGGGAGAGAGACTTGGAACCGTGTCTTCCTCAGAGAGTCTGGAAGGAAATAACTTTCTAACATCTGGATTTTGAACTTCCAGACCCCTGAACTGTGAGACAATATAAACTTCTGTGCCGATGTGTTATAGCAAGAAAACGAATGCATTAGAGAAGGATGTATCAAACCCCGCGATCTGAAAAGGACACGGCGAAACAAAGAAAACCCAGTTCATTCGTGTATGGCCATTACTGGGCATTACCTTGAAGCCTCCTCACTCAGTTGGTGAACGTGACCCTTCTTCCTTGGACTTGAACTGGAAACACGAAGCGGACTTTATAATTTATAACAGCACCACAGTCTGTGTTACAAAGACCATGTGATACAGTGTTGGGGACATTCAGTGGCAAGCTCTTCAGAATGTATACTTTTTTTCGATATCAGAGAATATTACTTTTATCATGTTTGTTGTATATTTCCTAGGAAAGGAGGTAACATGGTATGGTATGAATTTCAGAGCATTTATTTAATAAGCAGTTTCTCTGGACCTGTCTCTGTGCTAAGGGGCTTTCCCTAGAGCATTGAATTACAAAGCATCAGTATTAGTACTGTATTCATTTCCTATTGCTGCATAACACGTTATCTTAAGCTCAGCGGCTTAAAACAATACACATTTATTATCTCACCGTTTCCTGGGTCAGGAATATGGTCATGGCTTAACTGAGGGCTCAGGGTTTAAAAGCTGCAGTCGGGACACCGTCTGTGCTGTTCTTATCGGAGCTTCTGGTTGTTCTAAGTTCGTTCAGGCTGTTGGCAGAATTTAGTTCTTTGCAGTTGTAGAACTGATACCTTTGGGTTGTTTTGTTTTTAAGTTTAGTGGGTTTCTTTGTGTTTTTGTTGTTGTTGTTTGTTTTTTGTTTTTTTTGTGGTGGCTGTCAGTCAACATCACTCTCAGCAACTAAAGGTCTCGGCCACTTGGCCCCTCCATATGTAGTTCACGACGACACGGCTGTCTGTTTTCCTCCAGGCCAGCGGGAGAGTGTCTCTGTCTCTCTCACTTGGGCTCAGACTTTATCTGCCTCTGACCCAGATATAAAGGCTTTGTGAGATGAGGTCAGGCCTACTAAAAAGTCAGCCAATTGGAGACTTTAATTACATCTTTCACACAGAGTGTAACCTAATCGCAGGGATAAAATCACATCACATCTTTAAGTCCTGCCCACACTCCAGGGGAGGGGGTCATGCAGGGAGTGCACCCCAGGGGACAAGACTCTTAGGGGTCAATTCAGAATCCCGTCTCCCACAACACCAGTAACAGTGAACCTTTATTGATTCCTAGCGTGTGGTTTCTGTATATAACTTTCCTAACTTTGGAATATGAGTATCGGCAGGGGTTTCAGAGACCATTGGTCTAATGCACTGTCTACTCCCAGGCACTTCCTTCTTCCTTTCCTGTTCGTCGTTATTTAATATGTTTTTAGAAGAACCAACTTATAAGTGGCCCTAGCGGCCTGACAACTTTTGTTCTCACTTATTTGTAATGGAAGTGGCTCATCGTTTTTTAAATCTCACACGAGAGTAACAATATTTGGAGTAAAATGTGAGGTATATATTTTATGAATGAAGTTAAATGGTCAGAGAAGAATAATCGGTTTCAGAGTTCGGGCAATAGATGCGCTGTATCATTTTTTTAAAAGGGGATTTCCCTAGCAGGAACTACTATGACCTCTCCGAGCTTCCTGCTGACATAGCTGCAGAAGATGAAAAAATAAAAATAAAAAAGATGAAACCTCACAGCGGTGTTGAGAACTAGCCTGAGGACTGAACCCAAGGGAAAGAGTCCACTCTCTCTGCAGGGCTGATGGAGTCGACATGAATAGCGGATGGAGTCATTCGTGAACTAATTCCACACTCTTCTCTGAAACCCCAGAGCAAGTCCACCTACACGTGTATGAATTCACAAAGGCCGACCATTCTTTCCTACCTTTTGGTCTTTGACCACTGTTTCAGCAATGCAATCTTTTCCAAAGATGAAAACCCTATGACTACTGATTCTCGTGCTACCCAGAGTGATGTTTTTCTAACCCTGTTCCTAAAGCCAGTTTGTCAAAGCATAGGGAAAAAAAAAGAATGAGAGGGAAGGACACGGAGAGGCAACGAAGAAAGAGGGGGTGGGTGTGGGCACGTGTGGGCGTGTGCGCATGTGCTGGGAGGGCTAGTGGTGCCGAGTCTCATCCTGGGAATATAATCCTCAGAAATAAAGCCTCGTCAACTGTTGGGGTGATAGAATCCAGATGAGCCTGGTCCAAAAGATGCAGATTCACAAAAATGAGAGCGGGCCAGAAACCATATTTAAGTCTAGCCGAGCCACGTGCGGTTTAGAACCTCTGCCTATAAACCGCCACAGTGAGGAGTGTCCAATCAGAGCTCAAGCACTTGAGAATGGGGTCAAGGGCAATCACATGCTCTGCTGTCGGTAAATAGCAGGAAGGAAATGATTTTCCATCATCTAAACATCAGTAAACCCGAAGAAAATCAACATAGAGCTTGTGAAAAGTCTAGGCAAAAAAAAAAAAAAGGAAAAAAAGAAAAGAAAAAGACCTTGGGGACTTTTTAAATATTCAGAAACAGGGACACTTGTGGGGTAAAAATACATAAAGAGCTAACAGATGTCAAGAACGAAATCAATAGACAAATGAGATTTGGAAACCTTTTTTAATGCAGATAATAGAGGGCTAATGTTTATGGCATACGAAGACTTCTTGAAAATTGACAAGAATGGGATAAACGAAGTGAATAAAGACACGATAAAGCAACTATCAGAAGAGCAAATCCCACTGACAGACATAAAAAGATACTCATTTAATGCAGATAACAGTAAGCTACGACTTTATATCAAACAGAATGGCAAGAAATGCAGAAAAGAATAACCCCACTGCTGGCACACACGCGGGGTCGAGGTGCATTATTGGCAAAAATGAAAAAGGTACAATCCTTTCTGAAAAGACATTGTGAAATAAAAAGCCCCAAATGCAGACATGTACATGTAATGTCATAATTGGAAGACAGAGAAAAATAACTAATATTCATAGATGAGAATGAGTTAATGTGTATTATTTTATCGGTATGTGATCAGATGTGCATGAGAAAAATATGCAATGATTCCTATTATGTTTTCTGGAATGTCTTCACCGGAAAGAGAAGCAAAATGAACCAGAGAAGTGACTTGTGTAAACAGTGAAACAAGCAAAGGGAAAAAATGGAACTTTGCATAGAAAAGAAAAAGCATATGAAATATTTTGAACTTTACTTTTTTTTTATGTTTATTTATTTTTGAGACAGAGAGAGACAGAGCATGAGTGGGGGGAGGGAGGGACAGAGAGAGAGGGAGACACAGAATGTGAAGCAGGCTCCAGGCTCTTAGCCGTCAACACAGAGCCTGACGCGGGGCTCAGACTCACAGACCGCGAGATCATGACCTGAGCCGAAGTCGGACGCTCAACCGACTGAGTCACCCAGGTGCCCCTTGAACTTTACTTTCTATTTGGTTGTGATAACACAATGCTGTGACTGTCCCTCATTGAGCTTTTTTAAAAAATATCATTTTATATCTGGAACTAAGCATTTTCATGTCACAATGCCGCAGAAATCAATGGAGAGCAAGGAAGGATTCCAAAATCCTGTGTCATACCCTTCTGAGAGTGAAATTCTGTCCACTCCATTTTCTTCTTGTACATTACACACTATATTCCTAGGGTCTTGACGTTTTTTATGATGAGATATTTGTAAGAAAGGATAGACATATTAGTTCACTCAGGTTTTTATATAATAGGGTTAAAATTGGATAAATTTTCCCCCTAATAATCCTACATTTTGTTTAAGGAAGTTAAGTGAACTTTCTTTAAAATAACATCAAGGAATGATTAGTGGTTAACACACTACCTTGACAATTTAGCAGAGAAGTCAAAATGAAGAAATTGTGATCACACTCAAATGAAGATGTTTTGACTGCAAAGATGTTTCAAACTGGCTTATGCTCTCATCTTAATGGATGATCAGTTTTCTCCAATTGACAGCGAGTCATATCAGTAGTTATAAGAGACCCAGACTCTGTGGATTATTTGAGCAGGTTCTCACGTGGAACCCTAGAGATTGATACCACGTTTGTAAGAGTAGGAACAAAATAGGAAAATTGATTACTTAAGATCCGCACGCATTCCAGAAGAATCAGAGGCGATTAAAAGCTGGTTGCAAGCGGGAGAACACCACACTTCAGTCTTTTGTTTTGACATTTTTTTTTGATGTTTATTTATGGTTGGGGGAGGGGCAGAGAGAGGGAGAAACAGTCTGAAGCAGGCTGCAGGCTCTGAGCTGGATGCTTCACCGTCTGAGCCACCCAGGCCCCCCCCAACACCTGTCTTAAAACATTTAGGTTTCCAGGTTCCCTTTCATGCAATATCAAGATTTCTCCTTCCGTTCACTTTCACAAATTGCTGTAGGATCCAAAGAGGAAACCAGACCCTTTTGAAGAAATCAACAACAATAGGCTGGAAATTTATGCTTAAAATTTAAGCAAGATAGATAGATAGACAGACAGACAGATAGATGATAGATGGATAGATGATTGATAGATAGATAGATTGACTTTTAGAACTGGGTAAGAATAAAGAAAGTAAAGTAAACATCTTAACAGACATTTAAATTACATTTGAATAGAACAGTCTGGGCATTATTCGAATAGAACGGAAGACAGCATAGTATTGAGGAAAACAAAACATAAGGAGAATTTTATGTTCACTGAAATTTTGACCCTGCAAATCCATTGCATAAATATCTTTGGCTTGTAGGTGATATAATTGTGTTATTACTACTACGCGTGTATTGAGGGCATGGATTATGAAAGATTTATAACTGATAACTAACATGCTAACAGTCAAATGACTTCTTTGTTGAGTCTTTGGCATCTGGCACCTGAAACACGTCTGTCTAGTGTCTTGAAGGAGTCGGCTGGACCCGGAACCTACAGTTCACTGCTATTTTCATTACCTCAAATCATCTGTGCTTTCCTAACCGCAACCTTCTTTCTGGCATATACTTTGGGAATGGTACAGAATAAGCGCTTTGTGGTATCTAAACTAATTCTAAGAAAAGCTAAAATTCTCCAACACATTTGTCTGCTAAGCATTATGATCATTTTTATTGGATTGATAAAAGGGTCTTTCCTATATCAACGAAGATTAGACACAACAGCGACAGGAAATATCGGCAATATTTCAAAAGACAAACTTGAACTCGACAGCTCTATCTACAGAGAGAAAGAGAGGCGAACAGAATGGAGAATCAGAGATTTCTTAAGGGGTTTGATTAGTAAAGAGTACTGATCTGGAGAATATGGACTAAACTTTGGGGTTGGAACAGGAAAGAGGGGAAGGTCCTTCAGAACTTGGGGCTCTGGATAAGACTGGGAGGCTCTGCTACCAGCTAAGCTATGCTTTGGGTTTCCTAGTTGTATTTTGTTTGGCTTTTAAATAATCGACGAGTAATGAATTCTAATAGTTGTTTCTTTAGCTGACCATCTAGGATATTAGTGTTAACCTGACTTTTTTCTTCATTATCTAGAATGCGCACTGCGCCGCCCCTCCCCACCCCCCCCCCCCGCCCCGGGGCCCCAGCTTACTGAATCTCTTCAAGCGAACTCCATCTCCGAAATTTATCTTTTGCCAACTACAGCCAAATATTTCATTACAGAATTGATTTTATTTTCTCCTCCATGGACACATCCCATAGATACTACCCACCCAGCATGACACCTGTTAAATTGTCCTATAAATCATTCTCCCCTTCAGTTTCCTTGCCACCGTTCAAGAGAAACCTGGGGTAATTGATCCTGATGCAGTCCTTCCAGAAGATCTATTTCACCATCCAAAAGGGACTTTTCAACTGTCCCACTAAATTCTCCCAACAGTTTTCAAGTGATGTATGGTAACACGCTTTTCCAAGGGGAAAAAGATTTTTGACACTTTTAACTTCGGAAGAAAGAAATCTGTGACAAATTAGCTGTAGCCTCCTTCTGTGCATTTCTGTAGTCTGTCTCTGCAACTCGCTAGCATCACTTATTTATCTGCGAGTGCTTTGAAGGGGTTGTGGTATCCCCCTGCCCGTTGTAGACTAATCATCGAGGAGAACCCTTTTAGGCCACTCACTGATTTCCCTTAGATCTGGCTCTCTGAATCAAGTCACGGCAAGCACTTCATTTCATGGTTGTTTTAAAAATAATGTTAGAGACATCATCAGTTTGTGATTGAAAGCAAAATTGGTACATTTGACTTAGCACCTGAGCTTTGGATTTTTTTTTTTTTTTTTTAATTTTTAACGTTCATTTATGTTTGAGAGAGAGACAAAGAGAGAGCATGAGCAGGGGAGGGGCAGAGAGAGGGAGACACAGAATCTGAAGCAGGCTCCAGGCTCCAGCTATCAGCACAGAGCCCGAAGTGGGGCTTGAACTCCAAGCCTCGAGATCATGACCTGAGCTGAAGTCGAATGCCCAACCAACTGAACCAACAGGTACCCCACAGATTTCTTAATAAGCAATGTCTTACAGCGTGGACAGCCAGGTTTGAGATCTAGAGCATATTCCAGATGCTAAGAGAGGCATGGAAGAGAGTTGCTAAATTCTATCTTCCTATCATCTGCTCCAGCACTTTGTTGGAAGGTTACCACTGCACTTGAGATTTTAGAAGCTCAGAAAAGGCGAATCCTTACTATTCAACAAAAACCAGCATGGAAAGGGCATTTATTCATCCAGTCTTCCACTGCGTTCATTTTTCTCCTGTTATTGTAACGTGAACCTAAAATTACTAAGCATCCTTTAGAAAAAGAAAACCCACCCCTCCCAGCATGCTACGTGAGAAGCAAATCAAAGTCAGGTCCTGGGGTTAAGAAAATAGTGCTAAAAGGCTTGTTAAGAATCTCTAATTGCATCATCGACATCATACTGGTTTTTAAAAACAATCAGAGAAAATTAAGAATAATGAATCAGAAACTTGGGCATTACATGTTCCTAATAAGAAATATCTTTTCAAAATAAATAAAAAGCCTCTCTGAAGATTAGATCCCAAACTGAGTATACTTAGTTTCAACTATGAGCTGAACATAAAGTATATTTGGATTTTGAACCCAATAAACTGAATGTTTGTAACCTTAAGACGACAATACTGTTAGCATGTATCACTTTTGGAGATCGAAACTTCTGGATCTTCACAATGGAGAACACGTTAAGAATTTTTTTGAAGATTCTTTGAAATTAAGAATCATCTTAAGTGAGATAACTTCTGTGATCCTAGCGTGACAAATATTTGAGTTATTCTCAACTTTCACAGGATTTTCTTCAATCAGTATATAATCGTGTATAATTGAAACCACTTATATCTCCTTAAATTTTGTCGCACAACTCAGAAGAATAAAAAAGTACTTAGATTTGAGTCTAGCATTAGGTTTGCTTATATGTTTAAATTTTGTATTTATCAGCAATGCAGAGGTTTCAAAATATATCTGGCAAATGCTGTGAAATTATGATTCGATCTCCAGAGAATAGTTCTCTATGTGCTAAGGAGATGACAGGGCTGAGTCAATTTCAGGCAAAGTGTTTGCCTATGAAATATTCTTTCTACACTAAGTAATATCCCATCCCTGTGTAAAACTGTTAGGAAAATCTTGGGCAGTTATAATAAAAATATGAACGGATCACCAGCTCATTTGAATGAAAGTGTTTTTAGAGCAAACTACAGCCCATCAGCCAAATTCAGAGCTGTTTGTTTCTCAGTGTCTAAGAATGTTTTTTACAGATGAACATCTGTACTAGATTTGATGGTAAGAAACACCAACTTGGAACTTCGGTTTCCTGCAACTAATAGAACACTGTATGTTACCTGTACTGGAATTGAAATTTTAAAAACTTAATAATTTTTTTAAAAAGGAATTTTGTCCTTTTGCCACAAATGAACTCCACTTTTCTTGCCAGTAAACGTGTATTATGAGTGTTCCCAATTATTATATTTTGAAATTCATGAACACAGATTTGTCACCGATTTTTTTTACCTATTGATATTCGAGTACATACAGAATAGCCTCAATTTTGCCTGTTGGTCACAAGATTAATATATTTGCTTTTAGCCCTTTACAGAAACAGTATGCCTCCTTCAGTCTTAGAACAAATGAAAATCTACAGAGATAGAAAAAGGAAGTTTTCTGCAAGATGGTGAAGAACAGAAACTTTTATATTCATCTAGGGCTTGATTGGATCCAAGACTTAACATGTATCACACAATGAGTTTGGACAAGTCGCTTCCATTCACTAAACTTGAGTTAATTCATCTACAAACACGAGTCATTGTGATGTTATAATCGGGTTAATAATAAGACACCTACTTAATCGGGTTGCTACAAAGGTTAAATTGCCAGGCTCATAGATCTAAACAATTATATATTATAGCAAAACAAGTATTCAGATGCTCACCCTATGGAAACTCAACCCTTGGCAACCCCCATGACCTTTGTAAACATACAAGTGAAAACATAACCGTAGAAGGCAAACCTACTTCCAAATACTTCAAGGAAGAGTTCGAAGAGCAAGACTTCTCTGTTCAGAGGTTTTTTGTTGTTGTTTGCTGGTTTTTGTCTTGTTTTTCCCTTGGTAATGACTAGGGCTTACTTAGGTTGAACAGGCCATTATTATCAATTACATTCTGTGATAAATTGGAAGTATGGAACATTGGGAACCAACCAAGCAAGAAGCTTATTGGAAGGGACCCCACAGAAGTTTTGGACCTGGTTTAGGACACCCATTCTAGAAGCTTGCTCTCTTTACCTCCACACACCCAGGAAGTGCCAGATGAGTTTTCCCAGTAGAAGAGGTCTTAAGTTCCTGTTGCCCAGGTGGAGTGGATGATAGCCCGTGAATCCATTAGCTTTCACGTGACATGACTGAGAATCCCCATCACCTGCGTCCTGGACTTACCTGCTGCTGACCTTCTAGTTCGTATGAAAAGGGGAAGGTACCCTGTACCAGGGCGGCACGGCTTACTGCCCAACCAGAGAGTAATGGACTCCATGCTAAGAAAAAACACTGACACCAGTAATAACTGCCTTGTTAGAATCCTTTCCCAACTATCAGGGATACTTTATGCCCAAGGAGGGCTGCGGTTGCCTCAAGGATCGGGAGGGTATCTCCTACTGATGCCCGGTGTCAGAAGTGCCCAACCAAGCAGCTGTAGCTCCTGGAAATGGGTCTCTTTCCTCTGTCTTCAAAAAGGCAAAAGGGAGGATAAATAAGTGGCTTTCTCTCACTGCAGTTCCGTGTGTGTATTCTGCAGCCCTGAGGAAGGGTTTCAGAGCAAGGCCTGCTTGGTCACAGAATGATTCTATAGCATAAAAGACTAAGAGAATGGAGTATGTTGAATTATAAATGCTTTAACCTTACGATTCGTTGGCACCTCAGAATTTTAATCTCAGTAATAACACCTATTGGAGAAAGGTTTCCACTTACAATGAAGCCATTTTTTTGTCTATTGAAAATAAAATGAAGCAAACAGCACAAATTATCTGAAATATTTCCCATTGGCCTTCCCTGACATCACAAGGCACTGTATCTTCTTAGATATAAAGAAGATTGAGGATGTGGTTGATGTGTTTTATGGTGTCTGTATTTTTCATAGATGAATAACTTGCTTTTTATGAATATTCCAAAAGCAAATGAGAAATCTATTTGCATACCTCATTAATGATCCCTTTTTAGCAAGAGCATGTTCCTAATTTTATATATCCATAAACATGTCTTTTCATCATCTGAATGAAAAATAATATATTTTCTGCCAGAATTTATACTTGGGCGCTGCTGTTTGAAAAACATAAATTATACTAAAGATTTTGATATTTGAGAAGAATAAATTACAATATTGATATTACCTGCACTGTGTTCATAGCACCCTGGACTCTCATTTTCTTGTCTCAGCCCTTACCTTTCCATCTATTTGATCACCATTCACTTTAGCTTTATTTTTTATATTTTTATGTGAATATGGGAGAATGTGATGTTAAGAAATAGTGTTTAATTTCAGATGTTTGATAAAATGTTATTTTTATGCATTTAATAATTTATATCCATGCATAAGGGTTTCTTTTATAGGTGTTTATGCCTTATGTATACTTCCAATTTTTATGATATAACATGCCACATTTGAGCAAAATCCAGCATACACAAATGTCTCAGGTACTACCTTGAAGTTGCACACTCCTTCTTAGATAGAAGAGTAGCTGCAAGTATTAGTGAACTTCAGGGAAACATAATGATTTATGTTCAAAGTAAGACTAATAAAAGTTGCGTGAAGGGAATGGACCTGACTTCACTTTTTTTCACATATTTATTTAAAGGATTTATTGAATGGCCACCAAAAATACCTCAATGAGTAAGCAGATCAGTTCTCATGAACGGAAATGAAATAAATTCAATAACTGAAAATGGTAATGCGTTATCACAGAGGTATGCCTATGGGTATGGAAGCTCACAGAGGATCATTGATTTTATGATCAAGGAAGACTTCTCGGAAGAGGTGTCATATGAACTGAGCTGACAATTAGTAGGAGTTTCACAGTAGAGGAAGGTCATTTCCTTGGAGGCATGTGTGGAGATCCAGAGAGCAGCGCTGTTTTTAGGACTTCATATTTTGAATAGCAAACAACGAATCTGAAGGTACAGACTGGAAACTAGAGAATTTGTATTTGTCTTGAAATTCAGGAGAATTTTAAAGTTTAACACCGGGATAACTAATAGATTTGTTTTAATTTTGCATCATAGTGGGGTTTGTTTTATTTCTACATCCTGGGTATTCGTTTATTCATTCCGATATGTTCATAGAATTCAATAGATATGAGTCACCCCCCCCCACATTGGTTTTTTAAAACTAGGACAATTGCACACACAGAGTAAAGTGACTTAGCCCATAGATCACAATTTCAGGTGGTTAACAGCACAAGAAGCCAGAATATTTCATGTTTTAGATAAATGTTCAGTGCAATTGAACATGGGACATTTCCTGCACTACCTTTCTCTTTCCAAGATAATAGTGAATGGTTTAATGAGGTACTTAAATAAACCATTTACAGATACAGAATGTACAGGTCCACACTGGAATGAATTCAGACAGTAATGTGTTAAACGTGTAGTCTATACTAAAAGAAAAAAAAAAATACACACACTATGTGTCAGCTGCTTAGAAAGAGCGTGTCGGCTCCTTACAGGTATCATCAATTAGATGACGAGTCGGCTCCAAGTGGCACCTATTTCTGTCTTGCGTACAGATTATCATGATGAAAATACCCTATGTAGTAGTGATCCATTTGACTGTGATATTAGGAATTTTCCTTATGGATTTGTAACTTTCAGATGCTGCCCGGTAGCAACATCGTCTTAACCAGTGTAAATTCAACAGGCATTTTCTATCATAGAAAGGAAGTATCATCGAAAGAATAGATATGGCATCAATTCAATTAATTCTAGTACAAAAAAATGCTTAGGTCCATACTTAGTTAATAATTTGTGAAGTGGAATATTAAGCTGATTCTAAAACACTCTGCTCAAGACAGCCCTAGACAGAATGTATTATATTGCTTCGACGAGCAGTCAGGAAAAAAGTCCTAATGCTAGACCACAGACAGGTGTTTTAGGGGGATAAATACAAACGATACAAATTACAGTGTTAATTTCAGCTGGAGAGGGGCGCCTGGGTGGCTCAGTCGGTTAAGTGGCCGACTTCGGCTCAGGTCATTATCTCGTGGTCTGTGGGTTCGAGCCCTGCATCGGGCTCTGTGCTGACAGCTCAGAGCCTGGAGCCTGCTTCGGATTCTGTATCTCCCTCTCTCTCTGACCTGCTCAAACTCTGTCTCTATGTCTCTCAAAAATAAATAAACAATAAAAAAATTTTTAATTTCAGCTGGAGAGACTTAGTGACAGTGAAGGGAAGGGGCTAAGACTCTTCTCCACTCATCTTTTCAAAAGCACTCCCTTCCCTGCCCTGCCCTTCCTTTTCTTTCTTACCCTTTCTTCTTGCAGTAGATTTCTTTTGCAAACTGACCGGAAGTATTACTGATCGCGCGGAACTCCCGGCCCTCCTCTTGCTTGCTCATCTCTTCCCTCCCCTGAAGTTGATGCATATTTTTGACATGTACTCCTCCTGTGTACAACATACCCAAATACGTTTATTATTGCTATGTATACTTCTCTCTCTATATTTTTATTAAAGTATGATTAACATACAGTGTCATATTCGTTCCAGGTGTACAGTATGAGGATTCAACAATTTCACAAGTTACTTACTGCTCATCATGATAAGTGCATTCTGAATCTCTTTATCTACTATCTCAGTGAATTTACTATTGTTCTGTACATTTTATGTCCGCAAATGGCACGACACTGTTTTATTCTTCGCATTTGTGTCTTTAACTCAACATTCTACAAAATTGTTATGGACTGATACATTTTGTAGGTATATGATATATATATAACCTTATATGTAAATGTTAGGGTGAGCTTAATCATCTTTTTTTTTTTTTTTTTTTTTTACTGATGGACGGTGTGTCGCCTATGCATTTTTGCTCTCATGGTGGTGAGAGCAGTGGTGTTGTAGCTGTGTTGTATCTGTCTCCTTGTGCGTGCATGTGACAGTTTCTCCAGAGAGACGTCATGGCTAGAGCTAAGTCATGAGCCACGTTTGTGGAAATTAATAGGCATCTATTCCGTACCTAGAAAACCCCACGCCAGGATTCATGACTTGCTGTGCACAGCAGAAGACAAATTTGTTCTTCCATGTTATCCTTTGGCTCAGTCCTCTCATCTCGGACACAACTTGGTGGCTCTGGTAGTCTAAAAATAAAATCACTTGGTCACAGGGAATGAAAGCTACGGATTTCTCTCCAGCATGTTTGCGTCAGTTACACTCTCTTCTGTAGGCTTTACTAGCTTACAATTTCCCACATCCTTCTGAAATTTCTGTATTGCCAATTGCTTTTTTAGTCCATGGACAGTGGTGAAATTGTGTATTCTTCTTGCCTTAATGAGTGATTTCCAGGACACTTGTGAAAGTAAGTCTGTTCATGTGTGTGCCTAGATTTCGTCTGGTCTTTCTCTTTTTAAGGGGCTTTTTTTTTTTTCCTTCCTATAAAGAAGTTTTAAAATTTTAGCCTATGTTCATCAGAACTTTTTGTAGTTAATCCTCGCCGCCTGGAGCATGTAACAATTCTGGACTCTGCCAAGGGATAGTATCAACCCATAAATCGCCATGTCACGTTAGACACCAGTCTCCCTGCCAGTCTCTCATTTAAATCCTACGAGCTCTTTCGGGCCTCACAGTCATGATAATACATATGGCAGTCATTTTCGGTTCAATACAATTGCATCAATAATAATGAAATATTGGGGCGCCTGGGTGGCTCAGTCAGTTAAGCAGCCGACTTCAGCTCAGGTCATGATCTCACGGTCTGTGAGTTTGAGCCCTGCATCGGGCTCTGTGCTCACAGCTCAGAGCCTGGTGCCTGCTTCAGATTCTGTATCTCCCTCTCTCTCTGCCCTTCTCTTGCTCATGCTCTGCCTCTATGTCTCTCAAAATTAAAATAAAAATGCTAAAAAAAATTTAAAAAAATAATGAAATATCTAGCTAGCTACCTGTAAAAACCTAAAACAGGCCACAGGGAACCAAAGATTAAATACCAGATGAATCAAATTTCGAATGTAAAATTTCCATGATGAAGATGATAGAGAAAATTAGAAGCAAATAATTCTTTTTTCAGAATTCAGAAATTTTTAATCAACATCCAGAGGTAACTTGGAGATCATAAATAAGTCATGGTAGATTTGGATTCATGAAAAAACTTCCATACAAGAGAGCACCATAAAAATGAAAATAAATAAAACTAAGGAAAAAGATGATAAATTTTCTGAGACAGATATGCCATACAGGGCATTAGTATTTTCATTACATAAAAATATTTACATACTGAAAGAATATACTTAAATGTCAACAGAAATATTAATAATGCATCGGAACGACTGTTATTAAAGAAGAAATACAAGCCGTCGATATTTACTTAACCCGTCGTCAGGAAATTGCACATAAAAACTGAGGCATTAATGTCTTGCTTACCGGATTAGGAAAAAAATAAGGATTAATGAGATTATATGTGGTATGACAATTAGTAAGGTGGTTTTTAAAAACTCTTAATATGATTTACATCATACAATAAACATTCACTTAACAGTAGTTATTTATTGAAAATGCTGCGTGAGGACATGAATAATATAATACTCATATCCAGTACTGTTGGAGACATAAATTGGTATAATTTATGTTTTAAAAATCTACTCTGACTGCAGTGTAGAATGGGTTGTTAGAATTGTATGCAAGATTGAGTGTATTAAGGACTTTCATCAAGCCAGTGTTTATGCTAGCTCCGAATTGGAAAGACCTCAAATTGTTGTGATTCGAGAATGTGGTTAAATTGTTATATATTAAGGAACCAGGATACTGTGAGCTGTTATAAATGACGCTGTAGGTAAAAAATCTCCCTGATACATTTTTGAGTTGGAAACACTGCTTACCAAAGAGTACGGGCTATTATCTTCCATTTATAATTTATTATACTTAAAATATTTAAATATATTAAAATCAATAAATATGTTGGGCCATATAAATGTTATACAATATAATTAATATTAAATGCATAATATATAAATGTATTTAAATAAAAATTAAATATATATATACATGTAATATCTTCGTTGAACTAATTTGACATGGCAAAAGGCAAAAAGAAAGCTGCTTCGGGGCACCTGGGTTGCTCAGTCGGCTAAGCGTTCGACTCTTGGTTTCGACTCAGATCATGATCTCACGGTGGGTCTGAGCCTCACACAGAGCTCTGTGATGGCAGCACAGAGCCTGCTTGGGATTCTCTCTCTCTCCTTCTCTATCTGGCCCTTACCTGCTCTTGCTCTCTCTCTCAAAGTAAATAAATACACATTAAAAGAAAAGAAAAGAAAATTGTTTTGTTTTTCTCAGACCACTGCTTCAATCATGTTCTATCGGCTGTTCAGTGTCTTTGGATGACATTTTTGGCAGATTTTGTGTGCCTGATTCTAGTTCGCATCAGCAAACAGGTGTCATCCTGAACATTGCCATAAAAAGGAGTTTGATAAGATCAGCTTAGAGGTAACAGTAAGAGTAAGGAAGCCAAGAAGAGATAACGAAGCCCTCAGAGACTTCCCGCGGTGGATTCTGATCCCAGAGGTACGTCTGCCTTCAGAGGTAAGCTTTGGGAGTTGTGACTTGAGCCCTTGAAGCAGGAAAACAAACTTAAGCTTAGGGACTTGGCTGGAGTTGTCACCATGGGTAAGAAAACACACGCATTACCCAGCCATTCCCAGTAGAGTAGACAGTCAGAAGTCAAACGACACGGGGGGCCAAGGAGATGCAATGTCCTGGGGTCAGCATTCCGGGCAAGGAACAGGGCAGAAAAGAACAAGACAGGACCGGAAAGCACAAGCCTAATATAATCAGTATAATACCACATTTGGGTAAATTTCAGACAATAAAATAGTATTGTTTTCAAATTTAAAAGTCCAGTCTAGTCTATAGAAAAACTCGAATCTCACATTTAGCTTAAGGCCACTCCCTGTCCACCTCTAGAGGCCAGCAGTGACCATAACATGGACAGCTTTTTTTTTTTTTTCCCCCTCCTTGGCTAGCCATGGTGTTGCCTCTGGCTTCTCTAGGGATCGGCAGGTAGGAGGTATGAATAGAAGAAACCAGGAAATTTTTTTCTCAATATTTTTCTTGTCCTTACTTAAATGATGAATGCTTTCTGTCATGGCAAGCCTCCAAAATGATCATTCATTTATAGGCTGTTTGTGGGATCACCGGGGACCCTCACATCATGAACCGTGCTCTTTCACGTGGGCTATGCACTCTCCTGCTGCTGTTTCGAGATGTCCCTCAGCTTCTGTCCTTTGGTGAGAGCAGAATATTAGTGGCTTTCTATATAGGTCACTCATCTGAGTCATCCTTTCTTCTATTTTAAAGCTGTAAGTTATGGAAAATTGATAGTAAGACAAATGATTCATGTGCATAGAAATGCAGATGGTGTCCAGTGAAGTGCTATTGATTATTGCCCCCTGGGTTGTTGCCAGTTTTGCATCTATTAAGCAAATGAATTTCAACACATTTTTTTTTTTTGGTTTCTATGTTTGTCTATTCTTTGGATTCTTTTTTAAATCCATTGTGACCACCTACAGATTCCCTCATTAGCGAATGTGCTAACATCTTGGATACGTGTGTATTTTATGTGAAAGTCATGGTTTTACCTTTGTTTCTTTCAATATTCTTTATCAACATGATATGACCTTTCTTTCCTAGCATCTGCGTGTTCCACCAGGCAACTCTTGGCGGTGAGGTCTTTTCCAGATGACTTACTTAGCCACAGCTGACAACTTCCTCCTGGTTTATGGGTACTCAAACACCCGTAGACTGATCCAAAGGCAGAAGTACGGTGATGCTCACTCTTTCTCCTCATTCTGTAGTTCAGAAGAGCTACAGACAGGGGTGGGCTGCACAGGAAACTATGCTTTGCCATTCTCTCATGGAGAGGGAAACAGAAACACCACGGTACTGTTTGTAGCTTACCGATTCCTACGATCACCCCACCTCTGCCACCCTCCCCAATTATTTAGTCCTCCCTTTGATTGCTTTTCAGGAATGGTTTGCAATTGTGGCAGACTGCTTACTCTGGGAAGCAGGCTCTAGTAGGAAGAATAGTATGCAAGCTCTTGCGAGTGCTTTCACCACATAGAGTGGAGCGAAGGGAGAAGGATTTGAGATGGAGAGAGGTTAAGCTATGGTGCCGTCACAGCAAAGGCCTCAACAGATTCTTTGGGGAGTTCCAAAGCTTAGAAGGCTATTTCGAGTTGTCTGAATTTGATGCAAGAAGCGCAGGTCCTTCTAAATCCTTCATCAGCTTATGATGGGATACGGGTTGCCTCTGGGAAGGAGAAAATGTCAACTTTCTTTAGCCAAGTACAAGTTGTGGAGAGTCACTGAGGTTGCCAGACCCCAGAATTAGGTGGAATGCGTGTTTGGGTCTTGGAGTAGGAATCTGGTCCAGGCCAGGGTTGGGGGTTGGGGGCGGGGAAGAGCATGTATGAATCATATAGAAGAGTACACGAATCATAGAGCAACATACTTGACACGTTTGTAGTGTGTTAAAATTAATGTGGAGGCATTCGTTAGTCCATTTTCTCAGCACCCTGGGACTTTACCCCTATGTATCAGTTAACAGGAACTGCCTCACTCAACATGCAACTGTGAGTAATATCCATACATAGGTGAGTGTGTATATAATGTTTAAAGTGTATGGAGATATTTAAAAAAAAACATACTACCTCTGTGTATCTCTAGGCAGTGAAATTTCAGGAGAGCTCTTTTCTTTCACCTTTTTATTTTTTACATTTTATATATTCTTGAATTTCTTGAATTCCGTAAGTAAAAAATCAGATGTAAAGGCTATGAATTAAGAAATAACAAAAAACAAGCAAGCAGACAAATAAGAAAAATAAACCCAGAGTCCACTTTAGTTCATGAGCAAACGTATTAAAGTATATTCAATAGCTCTCGGCTTTGGGGTGAGGGCATCACCACCACTGCCTCTGGTGGTAAAGACACAGATATTGAATTGCTAACACTGGTACAAGATGCCATGACTTCCGTGGTAGAACGGGTGCCTCCACCATCATACTTGTCTGAAAATTGATTCTACGTGGAAGCAAGCTTCCAAAAACAATTTTGCATGGGCGTGTTTGATCCACGAGGTCTCTGTTACATGTACAGACCCTAGTTTTATGTCTCTGTTTTCAGTGTGCAGGATTTAGAAGGCAGAGAAGTCTCCAAAATAGGGAGTATTGAAAAGGTGCTTAGTAGCCAGAAAACATAACAAGTGACCATTACCATACACGTTCAATGTAATTAGAAAAAAGTAATCTCAATTAGAAAAGATAAAACTTTCGACACTCATGTCTAGACTTCTAACTTCCTTCCTATAAACCCATTGCTTACGCTTCAAACGTGATTTTCAAAATACATTTGAAATATGATTAACTAGTAAAACCAGTCTGTGTTTACAGTTCTGTTTCACGTCCTAAGGCTAGTTTTTCCCTATTTGGAAAATAGGAATGATGATATCTGTTATGAAATGTTGTTTGTATTCTAGAAAATGATTTCGAAGTGACGGACCTGTAGCAGACATTGGTTAAGCCGTAACTGAGTACCGTTAATGTTACCAGTATCATTATTGTCTATTGATAGGAGTTGGGCAGGCATTCCCTCTCTTTGGTAATTATATTATCTACATGCATGTTTAATACAGAGAAAATATATTTCCTGTAGATTTTTCTATCTTCAGACCCTTGGAATGCATAGTTATTCTTATAAGGCGCTTTGATCTTCAGCTTCCTGAGAACGGTGTCACACCTACACATTGTCCCTGTCATTGGCCATTCTGTTCTTTGTTCATGAACATTTCCTCAGTTGTCCTTGCAATAATTGTTAGCATTCTTTTCCCTGAACAATAACATCTCGATCATGAAGCACTTAGTTTACAACGAGTCGAAGGTAATGCCTTGAGTAAAATTTCTAAAAAAAAAAAACAAAACGATATTTAATTAGTTAAGTCTTAGAACTAAAATTTCCAAAGATCTTACACCGTGGGGATAATCTAGGGAGAATTTTGTAGGAAGGAGTATTTTTGTATTATATTCATCAAAGATGCCTTACTTTGTTTCACACAGAAGTCCATGTTCATCAAGTAGCTTCATAGAAATGACAGGGTCATCCGGGTGGCTCAGCCCATTCAGGATCCAACTTCCACTCAGGTCATGATCTCATAGTTTGTGAGTTTGAGCCCCACGTGGGGCTCTGTGCTGACGGCTCAGAGTCTGGAGCCTGCTTCGGATTCTGTGTTTCCCCTTCTCTGACCCTCCCTCACTTGTGCTTTCTCTCTCTCTCTCCCTCTCTTCTCCCTCTCTCTTTCTGTCTCTCAAAAATTAACATTAAAAAATTTAAAAAAAGACAACATATTTAAGATGTATCTTTACCTGAAATCTTTCGTATTTCATTAATGAAATCATATTTTGGCAATAGCTAAAGTGAACAAAAAAGAGGGCTCTACGAATTAAGAATTGTGTCTTGTTTTTCTCCTCTTATAACATTTGACACCTTGTATTTAACCAGGTGGCTAATGGTTCTCCCTTCACTATCCCGTACACTTCAAGAAGACAGGCGTAGCTCCTGCCCACAGCCTTATCCCAGTTAAGAGTTAACTCCACAGTTAAGACTTGACTCCAAAGAATATTTGAGTGGCTGCCCTGAGTTGAAAATGATTCTTTTCCAAGTCCGTGGGAAATCATTGTAAACACTATTTTCAGGCATTGTCAAATATTTCTTCACTCTCCTACTTTGACAGTCCTTTCTCCGCTGTAGTTTGTTACCAGAAGTTAACCAGAGATTGAAAATACAGGTAACTTATTATTCTCTGTAGATCTTCCTCCTAGTTCTTCCCATTTCTTTGGGAACACGTGATCATTTTCAGTGATAGCAAGTTACATCAGGATACTTCCATAGGAAAATGAGTTCTGTGGTCTCCAGGCCAGAGTTTTCTTCTATGTAACGAGACCACCAGGAGGTTACATCAAGCAGTCTGGAATCAAAACATACAGTTTGCTTCCATTGGCTCAAAGAGCAAGATGAAGGCATGCAACAGGTCTGCAGTACCCAAAAATGTATTGGTTGTTCTCGCGGGATCAGCATGATTTCAGTTTTATGAGTTGGAGGCACTTCAACGTTATTCCTACAACAGACTAAAATATTTCCCTTTTACTATGTTTAATGGAGTGGAAATAAAATGGGTAGAATTTCAGCTCGTTATGTACGAAATCAAGCGTGTACCTGGGTTTGCCTTCAGTGTGTGCCATTTTGCTAAAAGTCATGAATTCCATGTGTCCTGGGGAAAAAGAAAAGTAACTCAAAGGATCAGATAGTAGGCAACACTTCCTCCACCCTATGTGGCACGATTTTGAGATATACAATGGGTGGCAATTTGATCGAGGTTGCATTTTCTAGACTTTCTACTGCATATGTATTAGTTGTTGACTATATCTACAATGTTTTAAATGTGACTTAGAAGTGTAGCAATATGAAAATTTTTACTATAAGTATTGTTGACGTGTTTACACACTTGACCAGAAGGACACCCCATGTGTACAGTCACATAATGCAGGATACATATCATAATTTGCTCATTCAGCCCGTCTGAATGAGGTTTTGACTCATAATTGTTCATAACCATGAGAAAGGGAACATCCTTTCTCGTAAATATAGAGACGCTAAAACTGAAGACTTCTTACATTAGAAGGGCTTGTAGCAGACGTCATGCTTACCATTAAGGAATTGGAACTTGGGGAAGAAAAAGCAAACCAAACTCCGATTTTAAGTGATGCAAGAAAAGTTGCTAATTTGAGAAAATAACACTCCGTGGTCCAGAAAGCACGAAAACTTGCGTCTTGGTAGAATAGTGAAGACCCTGCAATGGCGACAAATATGTAAGGGAATTTGTTGTTGAACATTCGAGCTGCTGAAAAGCTTATGTGTGAGGTAGTTTAGGGTAATATCTGTGCTTTATTTATTTTAACATTTCTTTTTCTTTTTGAAATTTCACCAATTCTCGAATACGTTTACCAGATCTTATCATCATTCAACTGTTTTAAGAAAAATCAGAAAAAACTTTCAATTGTACCTTGTGGGGCAAATCAAACCACAAGGTCACATATGGGCGAGTACGTTAAGTTTAATGTTTATCTGTATTTAAAATCTTGCTGTTTTATTTTGTATTCTTATTTTTTCATTTACCTGTTGACTCTTTAGAACTGACTTAGTGCTTAAACATAGTTTTCCAAAAATCTACAAAAATGAAGGTAAGTTTCTGGGTATCCAATATGGTGCTGTATCTCCATCACTAAATGCCATGTCTCCTTTATGAGTAGAGTTGTACTACTTACAATGTATTTATGAATTACCTCACTGTCATTCATGAATTATATTATTTTATATTTATATAATCTGCATAAGAGTATTTATAATTATCATGAATATTTTTTTTAACATTTCGATTTATTATTGAGAGACAGAGAGAGACAGAACGTGAGCAGCGGAGGAGCAGAGAGAGAGGGAGACACAGCACCTGAAGGAGGCTCCAAGCTCTGAGCTGTCAGCACAGAGCCCGATGCGGGGCTTGAACTCACAAACTGCGAGATCAAGACCTGAGCTGAAGTCAGATGCCCAACTGACTGAGCCACCCAGGTGCCCCTATCATGAACATTTTAAAATACTTCAGATTTTAGATAGATCTCTTTAAGTGAATTCTAACTACAAATATTTAGGTCAACATAAGGGAGAAAAACTCACCAAGACAATTATCATTCAGAATTGTTGGTCTCCTAAACATTACTAAAAATAGATGATATTGATTGGGTTGAACCATTGAAGAAGAGATGTACACATGAGGTTATGTTATTGATGAAGGGCTACATGGTATCAAAGAGAAAGGGAAGCAAACTGCTGCATTGTTTTTCTCGCTGTCAGGACTTGAACCCAGGGTTACAGACATCTAAGTCAGAAAGACATCCTGCGTGAGAAATTGCAAACATGAATAGTGAGATCAATGTAGTGACTCGTGGTTACCTGACCATAAGACGATACAAAAGAGGAATCCATCTCTTCACTCTTAATAAATAGATTTTCTGCCTAGCAGTGATTATTGGGTCTTTAAGGATATCTTAGAGGTTTTCAGGGCATTCAGCTACCATTGAAACCACCACAAAAAATTGGGAAGACATTTGGCAGGAAAGATTGGGCAGAGGAATTAGAGAGGTCTAGAAGAATAAAGTATTAGTGTCTGTATAAAAAAAATGTGCTCTTTTTTTTTTTTAATTTAGATTAAGAAGTCTCTAATGGAATGCTGTTGTATATTTTAAGCTGCACTAAAAGATTCTGTATTATACAGTTTTTGCAGAGGTAAGCTACTTTCGCTTATTTTTGATGCTAGTGCAAACATTTTTAACAACAGACTCAGTCTTGGTTTTTGTCCACTGAAGCATTTCCTGTAGTAATAGTAAGATAATCCTACCCTAACTGTTTTGAAGGACTTTGATGTCTTCAACTTTAAATCAATCCATAATATATTTCTGATTTGGTACTATTTGTAATAAAGATTTTTAAATTCTTTCTCAAACATTTTGTTCTTTTCTGTTTACCTACCAATGTATATGCTAATGTGTTCACATGTATTGATAACAGGCCTTAGCTCTATCTCGTATTATTGGATTGATATTTCCTCCTTTTTAAATGTAATTTCAGGGTGTTTATAACAGTTTACAATTACAAAAATGAGGAATGAGTAAATTATTTAATAGGTACATTTATGATTATTGTGGACTTTTTCTAGTTTTGTAAATCTTTTCTTTCTGCATCTTTTGCTTGTGGAGGCACCTCCTGGATAGCATAATAATAACGTAAATGAAATCTTTTAAACACATCGGAGTAACCTTGGGCGGCTCAGTTGGTTCAGCTTCTGACTCTTGATTTAGGCTCAGGTCATGATCCCAGGGTTGTGAGATCAAGCCCTGCTAGTTTTGGGGGGTTCGTGCTAGGCTTGAAGCCTGGTTAAGATTCTCTCTCTCCCTCTCTTTTTTCCTCTCCCTTGCTCATATGCCACGCGCAGTGTGTGCTCATGTGCTTTCTCTCTCTCTTTCTCTCAAAAATATGCAAATGTTTCTAAAATAAAACTGATATTGCTGTCTTTGCAAGGCATCAGGCATTCCAATTCATTAGGCATAATCTAGAGATAAAAATATTATATTATTAATGCTTACGAACAATGAAAAAAGAGAATATAGAAATTTGAATCAGTAAGTAACATCGTCTAATGACTGGCTTTCTGTCTCTTCAAAGTCGGGTTCGTCCTCATTTCCCTTTGCAGAAGAGAATGTTTTTACCAAAGGCCATGTGCTCTTATTCTCGCAAATCTTTAACGAAAACCTTTGGAGATCTAAATTTGAAGCAAGTAAAACTAAAGGTGCTGTGGGAACAACTGAGTTTTGAAAATACACCGTATAAGAAAGCATTATGAAATAACGATAGGATGCGAGAACTGTTGGCTCTATAAGTTATTACTAAATATACAGCGTGTCTCACTCCTCCAGAGTCTCTAATGCTATAGCCTTGGCTCCCATGCAACCTGAACTCTCGTAAAAAGAGCAATGATGAACCAGATATAAAACAATTTTACGTAGTATGCAATTTTATTTACTTGGCATCCAAACCAGGTGTGTCAAATATTTATGTACAGACGTAGAAGCTTTCATGAATACTGATAGCCAGTAAGGTAAGAGAATCAGAATTCAAAGTGATAGGGTAAAAACAACAAACAGAAAATTCTTGGGGTAAGTTAGAAAGTTTTTATTTAAAAAGTATCGCTATCTGAATATTCAACAGACAGGGGGCTTGAGAGCATTTCTTGACACAATAACGTGGGGAATTTATGTAAGTGAAATCTCAATTAACAATACGGCTCATTGCTGAAAAACCTAGAGTGACCGTTTCCAAAGGCATGGGTCAGTGGGACACCCTCTGTTAAAAAGGGTCTCTGTTTAAGTAACTGGGAGACATTGCAAAATGTGTGTCCACATTCAAGTTATTCAACACGTATTAAAATCTTTAAGTAAAAAAATGTGTATGACTACTTGTCCAGTCTTTCTCATGGTTTTTCTCGTTCACTTCTGTTTTGTCCATGTGAATTTTTTGTTTTACACTCTTGTTTATGCTTTGCGGAAGTGGTGTTTAATGAAACATACATTTGAAGACACTAATCCAGTGTGTATGTCTGCATTAACAGACTTATATCCTGGTCCTGTTTTAGGTGAATATGGCCTATTTCCACAGGCTGGTTCTTTACAGGAAAAGTAACTGAAGAAAGTGTATATTTGTAGAATATCCTCTACTCATGAAAAACAAAAGGCATATTGTCACAGAAGCAATAAACGATCAGTTTGTCTCCTGAGTAACTATTTCAATTTGAGCTTTTGAGCTTTATAATATTTATTTACCACTATTTTCCCCGAGACTTTTCTTCTTCCTAATATAAATGATGTTGTTATAATGGCAAAGGCTTTGTTCTAATGACCCAAAGTTATACATTTGACTATAATTTGTACTACTTTTATATTTACTTTTAAAAATCCAATGAATGTGCATTTAAAATTTTTACAATATATTGCATGTATATATTTTAAAATGATCCAATGAAACAAATTTATAATATAATACACTATTTAGAAACTTTACCAGATTGCAAATATTTTATTATAAAAATAATTTCACTAAAGTTATATTTTAAAAGTAAAGTGGACAAGATTATGTTCTTGGAAGATATGCTTATACATCTTAAAATTATATAGGGACTTCAGCTAAGCTGATGTACATTATATTGTCTCAGAAAGTGGAGTTATGTGGTCAAAATTCATTTTTCCCTTTGTTATCCAAAATATATGGCAATTTTTTTCTTTAGATATAAAAATTTCAGCCTTTTAAATGTACTATACACTAGTAAAAATTAAAAATTCGTTGTGCTTAAAAAATAGGCAAGATTTTAAAACAGGAGGTAAAAATAAACCCCAAAACCTAAAAATAAGTGTGTGATTCCAGCCCACTCTTAAGGTAGAGAACGTGTTTTTCTGCAAACAAGGCTGATAATCATGAAAAAAAATAAAAGGACTTTCATAGACTTTTTGTGTAGAGTTGACATATCACTCCCAAATTACCCAAAGGAAACTAAAGGTGTGCGTATTAGATTATGTAAATTTGGGGTAAGCATAATTGCATTATGAAGACTTTCCTATACATTTTGAATAATCATAAGGTCATTTCTGCGAAAAGCCCCATAATTGAGTTCGAGTGGCCCAATTTTCAAATAAAAATAGAGCATGTCTCTGTTACTGTAGGACGAAAATGAGATGCAGCTAATTGAATTTTCCATACTTAAACAATTACTGAGGGAATTCTACTTAAATTTTTTTCCAGCAACGCTTTTATATTAGGAAAATCCAGTCTTTTATTTTGGAAAGCAGTTTCTCTTGTCGCAGGTGTTCTGTTTGCAAATAGTGAATTTGGGTGCTGGGGTTAAGACCATTTTGTTGAATTCCCTGGGGTAAAAAAAAAAGTGTCCCAATTATACCTTGATCTATTTGATAAATGCATTTGGGGAAAAGTGCAGAGAATTAAGTGAAAACTTGTAAGTTCCAGATTATTACAGCTTAAATACATCTTCAGATTCAGAAATGCCAACCTAGTCAAACAGTGAATAATTAATACTTTAAGCCATGTACTTTTCCTTCTGTTTATTTTTTTAGATGATTCTTCGTTTCTGAGATCATGAAAAACCAGACTAATCCAGACACCATGGACTGAGAAGCTAAGCCTGTGGAAATTGCATCACTTGAAGGATATTACGTGCCTTTTATTTTCTCGATATGTTATTCAGTGCGTTGAAGGCACACGGGATCATGGAGGGAATTGTATTGTAAATAATGGCTTCGAGTTTAATACAAATGATGCATCTGAATGAGAATAATTGCCTTTAATTTTTCACTATTTTTGGATATCAATATCCCTTTAATTTTCAAAATATAATATAGTGCTCAACATTCATTCACCTTTTTGAACACTGATTATGTTTTATGGAAATGACTGATCACTGCTCTTAGGCTAAGGAGACATTTGAAATCCCTTTCACTGTCCATTTACACACCATCACAGAATTTGGAAGCATGGTAGGACAGAAACTAAAAACATTTCCTGATAATTCAAATCAAGTGGTTGCCATTACACAGAATAGATTAAATATATTTCCTCCACCAGAGCAGAACAATTTAACACATTGTGGCAGATAAGACCATGATTTTCTTTGATATTTTCAGTGCAACATCTTAAATTTGAAAATATGGCTCAACTAGATAAAAAGAACTATACATTTTATACAAAGTAGCCATGTTTAAATAGTGCTCAAGCTTCTCTTGTGTGTTGTCTTGTAGAATTTATTCCAATAACTTTTATGCTAGGAAAAATTTTTAACAGTTTTTGCATTTATCACGTTATCACAGTAACTCAACTAGATCAATCTTATTTCAGCTTTTAGGAATTTGGAAAGTAGAGTACAATCATATATACACATTTGCTAAATGTGGGTTAAGATTCTGATTTTAAACAATACAGAACAAAACAGAGAAAGATAAAGTTGAGGCTACATAGATTAAATTAGATTTATATTCCATTTCCTGAACTTCAGTATGCTAAATGATCATTTAATATTCCTGATCACAACCTGAATATGGACCAGTGATTACCCTGGGCCACTATTAACAAAACGAAAACAAAAACAAACAAACAAAACTAGATTATGAAGTAGCACTTAAGGACTACCTTAAGAAATATGTATGGACTTTACAAGTCTATAAGCTATTTGTGTCTATTTGGTTTTACCCATTTAGGGGGTGATGAAAATAAGGTAGTTCAATTTTTTTTTTTTTAGTGAAGTGTGGGGAAGTTAATGGATCAGTCAGAGCCTCCAAAACTTTCTTTTAGTATCAACATTGACAATAAGTGTAGCTCCAAACTGAAATGATTTATCCTAGAAAAAAAAGTAATTGCAATACAAATGGTAGTTACCTCCAAGTTGTTAATATGAGATACTAGTCCTCTGATCAATTGTTTTTGTTTTAAGCGTTCTAATGAACAAGTATTTATTGCCATGCATTTTTTATGCTAACTATGCTAAGATTACCATAGCCCATAATAACAAGCCACATTTAAAGAAATGACTTGATCTGTATACTTTAAAAAAAAAACATAAAATCTAAAGTTTCTGAATTGGGAAATTATCTGGCTCAAACTTTTCTATATTATGTATCAAAACTTTGAAAATTGAATGTTGGAGCTTTCAAATACTGTATTAATTTTAGGTCGATCATTATGGTTGGCATGAAGATTTATCGGACTGTAGTCTGGGGACACTCTAACAATACAAAATCTTAGGATAGCTAAGTAAAAAGAATAATTTCCCCAAACCTCTCTCTTCATATAATTCTACTCTCCGGTAGCGGCAAATGACCAAGGTGTAGGTTTGTAATTCAGTGTTTTCCATGATAAATATTTTTCTAATGCCTTTAGAACAATTCAAGACACTAAGACTGATAACCTATTACTCAATCATTAAAATTGCAGGAATAGTAAGAATCTTGTCACTTGACTTAATAGATGAGTCCCAGAGAGAGACAAAATTGCTTTAGCTTTGGATATATTTTGTGACTATTCTCAGGTCATTTTTAAGCTGACTTATTCTAATAGACACATGAAGAGGAAAAACAACTGATAAGTCATTTGATGACATATAAGCAACACTGAGGCTTCAAGCATTTTGTAAGGGCCACAAACCAGAGTAAATAAAGCCTCCTGGTAGAAGGTGGTTACATTATGAATTAATTTCAGTACATTGAGGATTTTAATTTTTATCATTAGCATTCTGAGATTTATTTTTTGAAGGAGATATTTCATAGTAAAAGAATTTTTGTTGACACTTGGTAATGTATCACACTCACACACAGAGAAGCATAAATTTCCACATGTAACTAGGACATAAAGTCAACAGCAATAATGGTCTGTGTTAAAAGAGAGTATGCCTGATGCTAAAACATGAAACCTTACATGCAATTATGACTGAAGTTGTGATCAGTTTATGATTTTGAATTCTACTATAGATTTAAAAATTGCAATGAAAGTTTATTTTTGATTTTTTTTTAGAGAGAGAGTGTGAGGGGGGAGAAGGAGAGAAGCTTAAGCATGCTCCATGCTCAGTATGACACCCTATATGTGGAGCTCAATCCCAAGACCCTGGGATTGTGACCTGAGCCGAAATCTTGAGTCTGATGCTTAACCAACTGAGCCACTCAGTTTACTGACATCTTGATACGAACATCCTAGTTACTTCTGTTGTGACTATTTTGCTAGTTGACATCCAGGTATTCAGGTGGTTGGGTTGGCCGCGTTCTACCCCAGATCACCAGATGATGTCATAAAGAAAACCTTTGTGACTTGACAATACAAGGTTATTCTTTTTCTTCAAATGCTTATTATAAACAGTGAGACTCGCCCTGTCACTCTTTGCTTATTTTCTTCCTAGAACTTTTCCTTTTTTCGAGATTCTCTTATTTATTTTTATACTGTTTGTGGTCCACATTTCCTTGACAATCCAGAAGTTCCAGAAGAGTCAGGGCCTTTTGTATCTCTGGTTGGTTGGCTACTATTTGTTTACCAATGTCTGGACTAGTAAAATAGTGTCTGATATATGTAGGTACTGGTTACCATTTATTAAATAAATGAGCAGATGAATGTATTAAAATCAAATAAACGTAAAAAGTGTAATAGTTGATTTACTTAACTTCTCTGAAATACTACTTTCTTATGTCTAAAACTAGGATTAAATTTAATCCATAAAGAAGAGTTGAGATTATAATTAAAGAAGTAACATAAATTAAGTGTCTTAATTGAGTGTACGATTAACAATATAGCTTAACTCAGGTTAGTTAACTTACTTCTGTCTTTGAACAGAAATTGTTATCCAGAGCCCAGATAATTTACATAACCCAGGCAATTCCGTTGTGGACATTGAATTACAGAAGGGACCATAGTTCATCAAATACCCGACAACTTGCCACCTCTATTCCTTATTTGTTTCATTTCAGTACATTGCTTTATAGGTTATACTCCCCACATTAGAGTAAAAGTAAACCTAATATAGCACAGAATTAACGCTTTTAACACTATAAAGCATAGTAAGGTGATATTGATGCATTTAAAAATAGTTTGTACTTAACATCTTTATTTTCCAATTTAGGAAACTGAAGCCTAGTGTCGAGCTGAAAGAACTTGAAGATCGTTTCACTGCTAAAATAGAGCAGACATACTGCAATTAATCAATCACTCCAGAACCCCCGACATGATAGATGATCCTGCCATTCTTCCTAGACAGCTTCAACTTTGTTCTAGAATCATTCTCAATACAATGTCCCATATCGATAGCCCTTTTCAGAGTTGGTCAGAGTTGGCATGCAAAGTGAAATCCATGTGCAATCACAAATGAAGTTTAAACCTCTTACTTAGATTAGATGTATGCAGATTATTGAATGACAGAGCAACACAAGAATTAGAATCTGATTTTTTTGATTTCTACTTTACTGATGCTCCTTTTTTAAAAAATCAAATCCATTTACTTGTAAGGATTGTTGTACTGCTTCAAGATGGAGAGTGGATCACAGTAAAAAATAATTTGTAGATGTTAAAGATGAAAGGTAAAAGGAAACAATTATTTTAATATTTTACTTTGAAATTTCAGTTATAATTTAATGAATTTAAATTTCTAATATTACAGTGCTCTCCTCTGAAGCCATAACTTATTAAATTTATTTTTTCTGGGTTTTTAGACTACCTTTAAAAAGTGACTTCATATAATGTGCTATACATTCATAATGCCATTAAGACAGTTATAAATTCAGGAAGACCTACAAAAACTAATTGGGCAGTGAGATTGACCCAAAGACACAAAGTATTGTATCTGTCTAGAATTTGGGGTACGTCTCTCTTGGCTCTATATTTCCTTAATTAATCATAAGAACAATTGCTAACTTTCTGACAATGTCCAAAAGCCCTTATGTGTGGTGGCCAATGAATTCAGAATCTTCTGGCAAGTTGCAAACATTAGGAAAATACTGAGTTTGCTGTATTCATCAAATTTAAATGGTATGAAATTTAGCGAGACTTTTCACCTACAATACTTTCCAAACTATCACTTTCCTACATTATAAACTAAATTTACGTATAGACGCTGCTATAGAAGACACATAAAAATAGCATAATAATAAAAACTATATATTTTCAAAAATATCTGGCAAGTTCTCACATGCTTTAGATCTATTCCATTTATATTTGACATCTTACACATTTTGGATTTTTTTTATACATTTGGGGTAACTTATGCAAGTCTTAATAAATAATAAGTATGAATCAATTGAATTTCTCATGCTTTACAACTCCCTAAGTGATCCTGTAAGTGATCTTATCTTGTATAACTACTAATAGTGAATAGAGGACAATTTTTTAAGTGAAATTATTTCTTTTAAGCATTGTGTTTTCTTTATTCACCCATGGATAAATACCTAGGCTGTAAGATTCTTTAGAGTTAACATAGGAAATGTTTATACATTATGAAGTGGCATACTTATTTTTCTCTAATGACATGGTCTATACCCTTTCTTTTCATCTCGACTTTCAGAAAACTTAAATATACGCTTAATATTCAACATATTAGCATATATTATACATTATATAATATTCAGCCATATTAGTTTCTTTTTAATGATTAATCTTTTCTTTCCTTCTTCTCTTGGTTTTCCTTTAATTTCATGTTTTTCTGTTTTAAGGTTGACTATGTTGTAAGAAATCTGATCTTCTTTCTGGTAACAAGTGATATATTAAAAAACAAGTGATCACTATCTAGAAAACCTGATTAGATCAGCTAAAATACCTGCAAATGTAATTTAATCTAATGTAATTGTAACATAACATTCTTTCTGTGCCAAGCTAATATATTTATGTTATTATCTTATCTTCGAAATTTATATCCACCACCAACCAGAAAAAAAAAAAGAGTACTGGGCTAGTACTGAGAAAAAGTTTAGTATATATTTGTAAGGTGCAATTTAATCTTTATGACATAGTCTTTCTTCTTTTAGTATCAGTGGTATTCTTTTAAATAACAAAACACCAGAGGGGCAATTTTTATTTTCAATAAATTCAAGATTTTTCTTTGAGTTAGAATGCTTTTTAACTGGCAGAATATATTTAAAATCACTAGTGAGTACTATAATAGCAGTATTTTTTATTACCATATATCTCTTTCATAGCTAGTAATATTTCTTATTGAAACAAAGAAATATATATATATATATATATATATATATATATTTAAAGTGCCTTAGTTGTGAAATTTGTCACATGACATGAAGAGAGGGTAAGCTTCTCCCTGATAACTAAGAGAAAGCTACAGCAACTTTTAGGTTATACAGTGAATGTTATCTTCTGTAGCCATTCCTTTAGTGATATGCCATTGCAAAACACTAATATAATATTTCATTGGAATTCTCTGGCTTACTACCCATCCCCAACCTGCACCCTCTAATACTACACTGAAGAAAGGAGTTTGCCAAAAACCAGTCAGTGCTATGGTTGGTAACTGTTCCTAAAATAGACCGGAAGTAGTATGGAAGTGTCTGGTTGCTTGCTAGGACCATCTAAAATTTTGCTGAGATTAAATAAAGTCATAGAATATACCTGATTCCCCAAAGTAAAACATTCATTTATTTTCTATTTAAAATTAACATTTGAAGGCTTCTGTGAAGAGTATAAATGATTGTGTATGTGTTTTTCTTTTTTCTAATATGTAGAAAAGTATGTAAAGGTAATTGGGCAGCAAAGAAAAAAGGCAATAGTGATAAAAAAAAAAAAAGAAGAAAGAAAAAGAAAGACAACAACACAGAATTTCCAACTGATATTGTTGCTTTTTTTGAATCTATGAGAAAGAATATCACTCCCAAAGCATGGAAGGTATTAGACTGGAAATTATATCTCTAAAAGGTAACAAAATCCAGATTCTTATTTAGAACTCTCTGGTTCTTGATGTTTTGAGTGTAACAAGGAAATGAAAAACATGAAGTAAATGCAACATGAAGTAAAGACTAATGGCAATTAGTCTGCCATTGCACATGTATGTATTTACATGTAATGACATGGGTCTGTGTAGGGATGTATATTTGACCAAACAACAGTTCATCAGTCTTAGCCCCAGAATAAAATCATGGAGATTGCAGAAGGATGAACTATTAGCTCACCATCTGGTAAAATGTAGTGACCAAGAGTTTTATATCAATTCGATTTCTCTAGTTTCACTGGGCATATGTTTAAGACAAACAATATGCTCAATTTTTCATAAGGGAAGCATCTTTATCAAGTATAAATATTCGGATGAAACTAAAATTTGAAAGCATGTATTGTAGTAGAATTGATATTTAAAACACATATTTGAAGAAGGCCTCTAATCACTACAATACCCACATCCCTCCTCTTGAAACTTTTTTCTCAGTTAAAGAAATGATAGCATGTGAGTTTTGGTCCTCTTTGTTTTGACTATCACGTTTAATCATGGTTACACAGTAGCACCAAAATTAGGACAAAACACAAGAATTACAGGAGAGATCTTAAATTATATGAGCTCATCGCATGCTTCAAAGGTCTCATTTTTTTGAGGAAAACAAAGTTTCCAACTGCCAAACTGGTACGTTTTCTCCCAAAAGAAACAGAACCCAATCCACCCCAAACTAAACAAAAGATACAATAGACTGATTTTTGAATAGATAGGTTATCTACAGTTTATGGGACAGGTAGTCCATTTAAATAGAAAAAGATTGATTTTACATAAAGCAAGATAGAGTACAAAAGCACAGCTTTTGTATTTTGGTAATATTGCAATTTTACAAACATATTGCATAGTATGTGTAAGAAAATAGTTCCATTTTTCATATATCTATATACACAAGAAAACATTTACATGAAAATTACAAAACAAAATAAATGAGTAGTGGACCTGGTTTAAAGAATTGTATAAATAACCAGACACTTGAACTTGAAATTATGTATCTCCATTGTTAGCGAATGTCCTTGCGCATCTTCAACCCTGTTTGGCTTTTATGGATAAATATTCAGACAAAGGAGGTATTAAGACTGCAAAAACATAAAGGATCACAGTCCATTATACCTCATTTCCTTTTTCATTGACTTTCTCAAAGAGCGGAACTGCTTCAGTCAACACTTAAAAAAAAATAGCCCTCTGGTTCTGAAAGTATTTCAATATATTCTCCAAAGAATTTTTACCAAGCAATGAAAGTTGAAACTCTGCTGAGTAACTCCATCTGGGGCCCATTTTAGGATGTAGTCTTTATATACTGGTCTTAGGAGTATCAAGAAGCTTATGACGCATGTATAAAAAGTGAGTGGACTATACTAACAAAATTTTCCTTCTAAAACCAAAACAGTAAGTAACGATTTAGAGCTCAGAATCCCGCACAGAGAATGTTGACTACCTCATGTTATAATTATAAGCCCTCCTATTCATTTGAAGAAATTAGTAGAAGGAGCAGGGTTGCAGAGTTAAATACAATAGAAATCCCAGTCTTTGGTCTTTGATATTTAAATAACTAATGAACTGCGGTATAAAACAACAGGAATAACAGTGTTCCATGAGGTCATTCAATAGTTTATGATTATTTTAAAAGAATAAAAATACACTATCATTTTACTTTGTGATAATGATATTATGCAATATACATTTCTATCATATACGCTACTACATAGAGAAAATATATTCTCCAAGTATCTTTTAAATACGGTCACAGGAACAATTCTAATTAGACCAAAGCTACTGGAGGAATAAGGTGACAAGACCTTACTCTTATGAAACTCAAACGTGAATTTGGCTTTGATGGCTGTATAGAAAATCTAGTCATTAAATATCTTCAGCTATTTTAACAGTATGATAGTGACACTGTTATAAAATATAGCACTTAAATACATTAAACACTCGCCAGCCTTCTCCCAACTGCTGCCTCATACAGAGATACCATGTTTGCAATGACACAATTCATCAGGAGTTTTATTGTCTCCAATGCCAGTTTTATAAAATGAGGCACAGTCCAATTGAGTAATTCAGATGGTAGAAGATGCAGCAAATTTGAATGGTTATAAAAATTCAGCAACCGACTTTTGTGATCAAATTACTTTTTCTTCAGAAGACCAGTGCGTTTTAGTCTGATGGGGAGAAGTAGGAACGAATGACCAGTAGAGTATTAATATTTGGTAACTATCTCTATTGATTTCCCAAACAGTCATTGTTAATAAGGCCCAAATGTATTCCTCTTAATATATTTAATGTCAACCATATTACTAAAGCCTGTCAACGAAGCACTGTTTCTAAAAGGGACATTAACGTTCACATGGTAAGAGCAAGAAGGAATATAGAAAAAGGTGTAAGGAGTGGGATGGTGGAAGAGCTGTCATTTCAACATGTACGAGCAACACGTTAAGGTAGAGGAGGAGGTCAGTAATTCTACTTTAGACTAAGCTACTGAATTCGAGATTGCTGAGTCTCTTCTTAAGCGAATCAGTGACGTTTAGAGATGAAAGTAACCAAAGGAAACTTCTAGTTTGCTGCCCCACTCCCACAGGTAAGTAAACTGTGGCAGAGATAACGAAGTATACTTCTTAAGAACGTTTCTTGAATAGATAGGGGCAGAACTAGAACTGAAACTCCAGGCTCCATTTTCAGAGATTTGGGGCACCGAAATCTAAGATTTCCTGATTAATGTAAAATTTGAAGAATAAAATGATCTTAAATCCTTCCATAATTATGTACCAAACTATAAAGCTTGTGGTTCCTAATAAAAAGGGGGGGGGATAGGACCAAGAAGTACAGGGTAGAAATTTTGGAGATGTTGAGCAAAAGAAAGAGCAAATTTGGAAGTATATTTTTTTGAGAGTGTCTCACTTCAATATTCTAAAAGAATAAGAAATAGTGTGTCTTCTTTGCTTCTCCCCTTTTGATCCCTGGAAACAGAATTCAAATACTTTCAGTTTATTCATTCCCAGCTAAAAATTTAAATGCTAGGAATACCCTCAATCTCTTTCTTTCCTCTTGAACTGGCTGCCTATGGGCCTGCCTTCTTCCCTTGTCTCCCTGCCTTCTCCAGCTGAACTGAATACAGATTTATTGTTATGTGTGAAGCCTCGAAGGGATTAGTTTTCTCTGAGTTAAATTTAGGAAAGATGAAATCTGCATCTAAGTGAACTGTACTATATTTATATATGTTGTCATGTAAAAAATGCTATTGGAGAAATGTGATGAATCCGTTTCGTCTGCAGTTAAGGAAACTCTGAATTAGGAAAGAACCAACCCTTCATTTATGAGGAAATGAAGGACTTTTAGGAGCAATCGTCTATGTTTTCAATAGAAGCTCAAACTTTTAAGGCTGAGTCTATACTTAGATTTTCAGGAATCTAAAACAGCCAGCCAAGTAATTTAAACCAACCGCTCAGTGTTGGATAGGAAAAGCCATCTGTATCATTATTTTCTTGGTACTAAATTGAACAGATATTTTTACATCATTCAGACGTAGTCTAAATCTCTTAACATATATTTCAAATTGTGTCTATACCATTTTAGAACATATTTGAACGTGAGATTTGACAGCCTGTCACTGGAATTGGATTGTATACCCTTTGTCGCCTCACTCTTTCCTCTTTCCTCCTCTTATGACATATAATTTAAAATTTCAGAGGCTCCTTCCACCTCCTAAAATATTTGCTCTTGGAATTAGAACATGTTAGAGCTGGAAGGAATCTCAAGAGACCATTTGATTCAATACTTTTGTTGTATAGTTGAGTAAACTGGGGTCTGGAGATATTCCCAGACTGTCTAAATCAGCTCACTGATTAGTGGAGGACAGGGCTGAGATTAGAAACAGTGCTAATCACCAATCAAAAGAATTGTTCCCGTTTGACTAAAAAAAACCTTTCTAATTGTTTTAATTTAGGGATGTTTAGAACTTGAATGTGTCTCAAATTAATACACAGTGTTTTCCTAAAAGGTCCATAACATAGTAATTAGCACCCATAATTTCTCAAAATTTCTGGTGTTATACTTTGTGTACTTGGCTAATCCAGCATGAGAATTTCTCATATTAAATTCTAATGTTTTGATTTAAATACATTGAACTCTTCCATTATGATAGGACGTCATAAGCAGCTGCGTAATTCTTACTTCAATATTAAGTTTTATATAATAACCTCTAAACACAAGTCAAGTTCTATTGTAAAAAGTGATAAAAGTGTGTTAGCTTTCTGAGTACAGAAATGCATTTTACTAAAATGGAGCTTTTCAAGCATTCCGTAGGTTAGGTTATCCAAACAAGAGTATTCTGACCAGATGGTTCACTTTGTTGCTTACGCCACCTAATTTTCCTCCTTTTGCTAAGTTACTTCAACAAGTTCCCATCCCTACTCCGCTCTCTGCTGGAGAGGCCTGAATTCCAATGGTTCTACAGTCACAGACCCCCGAATGATGCTTCCACACACCTGCAAATAGGGTGCATGGGGGGAAAATAGAATTGATTGACACGTGAAAATTAAGGACTTACCTTAGAGTAATCAAGTCATCTTCCCATAATAGGAAAAACTTAATACAATTTTACATTCTTGGATTCTGCAAGTTTCAAGAATTCCAGCTAAGGAATACTGTGGTCAACAAATCTGCATTATTCTGGAGTTATTTATTCGTGCTACTTTACAAAAATAAGCAGTAGAGAATGGCAGGACCTAGGATTTCGGATGCCGGGGTAGCTTACCAGTCTAATAAAGGTAACTGAATCTTAAGAGTTGAAAGGAAATATGACCAAATTCCTTAAAATAGGAATCTAACGGAGAAAACACATTTTCGACATGTTTGTTAACATTTATATTTTTTACTGTTTAAGCAGGGATTCATAATTTACTTTCTACCATCCTTAAATCTTAATCTCCAATAATACATAGATATAATTCTGAAGATTATATTCCAATGGAAAGTGAACCCATTCTCGGCATAACGCATCACATAGTATTTATTTATTTAGAGGATATGTTTGAATTTTAGCAATCAGAGTCAAATATAAAGTGAACGGAGCAAACAAAAAGTTGTACTCTGAGAGCCTAGCATAAAGGATAGCATGTGAATTAAAGAAAAATAGAAATCTATGGATTCCATACCATCAGTAAATCCCTCTTAATCCTATCTTATATTGGGATAAATTAGATGTTACGTTAAAAGCAAATACGTCACATGCAAAAGCCAAGTAAATACTATATAAGGCCATTCAGATTTGACAAATGACAGTATAATGGCATTTTGTTAATTCCGTAAAGATTATATTGCTGAGTGCTTTCAAAATTACCTAATGTACAAAATTCTAGACTTAGTAGACAAAGAGTAACAACACATCGAATTCAAAGAAACAAATAAAACTCAAGGTGGGATTCGGTCTTATTTTGCTTCCTTTTGTTAAAAATCATGTATCGAATTTAATGTTTAGTAAAGCAAGCATTAGATAATGCTTCAAAATTTTAAAATGCGGGGATAAAAGTTTACATCCAAAAAGATGATTGGAAAATTGTGCTTTCAGGCTGTCGAATTCATTTTCTGACAGGGTCAACCATCTCATCTTGCCATTGGATACTGAGAATTTCATCTATGTAATGTATATATGTGCAGTTCATATCCAGGTCCTGCAAAAATCTAAAACTGTGTGCTTCACTTCACGTAGCAAAGGCACCTATGTTTTTCTCCCTTTTGAGCAAAAGTTATGATCCAGTTTTCCTGCGGAGGGTGATTTTTCCACTGTTCTGTCACCTACACTCTCTGCGCCAAGCAGTCCAGGAAGTCCAAGAGAAGGTGGCAGCGAGTCCCTGCTTGCATTGGAAGAAGTGGCTCTGTGGACCATTTGAAGAAGCTCTGGACTGATCACAAGGGAAACCGAGCAGAACTGTGAAGCAGACGGACGGGGACGAAAGGCTATTCTGGTGTGAGGAGAAATCAGTCACTTCAGCTCCACAAGCAGAGGCTGCTACTGGACTGACAAGTGGAACCCAGTCCCGCTGGAGAAAGGTAGAGTTTGCCATTGGGGCAGACGCACAGTTCGTACACTGTCTGCCGAGAACTTGAGGAGCTGGGTGAAGATGATGAAAGAGAGCCGGTCGGTAGATTCCCCAGCCGGATTTTCTCTGCGTTCAAAAATATCTAGGGGGAAAAGAGAGTGCATTTAGATTCATTTTAGCATCCTGCGTTCCTCTGAGCTCTCCAACATGGTCTAATAAGAAAGACCAAACAACAAACAATGCTATTGGTTTAGCTGCCATGCTTTGTTGAACAAACAAATTACATTCTGAAGGCACAGCCTCAAAGCTCGGCAGCTCTCTTCTCCTTAGAGACAGGGTGCGTTCTGACAGAAAGCCCTCGATCTGAAAAGCAATACTGCACAATCTGCTTCAGGGGCCAACCCGCTTATTCAAACACCACAGAAAATTAATGAGTTTGACAGAGTCTCTCCCTTTAACTTCTTAATCATGTCTGGTCTAAAGAATATACCAAGAAATTAGGATGCTCCTGGAGACGACATCACTGAAGGGATGGACAATTAATAATTAAAAAAAAAAAACATTTACTCTCTGGCCTGATGTTTAAAAAGAGCTATAAAATCCTGTTGACAGAAAGTCTAAAGGAAATAGAGGATTCACACTATTAACAGTTATTAGATATAATCAGGTTTGAAGTCTCCATGAACCATCTTACTCGTATGGCACACTTCCTGTATTTTCTAATTTACGAAATTACTTCACTTATTCCAAACGTGGACTTAACACTTTTATGGACAGTGATCACATGGGTTTGACCTGCAGGGGGAAAGTTTCAAAGAAACAAAAGCCGAGTCATGAATTTGAATGAGCAAAGAAACCACTTTCTGGAGCTATTCCTCCCCCATTGTTATGTGGCTAATTAGTGCCTACAGGCGGCTCTAAACTGACGGGAGAATCTGAGATTCCTCCATTTTCCAGGTATTTATTTGCCCTCCGTCAAATCCTATTCCTTTCTCCCTGGGAACCCTAGGATAGCCCCCTCGCTGGCCTGTCAGCCGCCATTCACCCTAGGATAGCCCCCTCGCTGGCCTGCCAGCCGCCATTCATGTCCTCATAGAATCTATTTTATATGCTGTTTAGGGAACTTCTAAAAATACAGATCAGATCTCGTCACCCTGTGCTCGGAACTCCCTGAGGGCCTCCCACCACATTTATCGTGAATGTGGATTCCTTCCCCAGGCTCAGGAGCCCTCCGGGACCTGGCCTGTCTCTAGCACCATTTCCCGTCATTGTCTTTGCTCCAGCTCTTGGAGTTTCTCAAACATATCAAAAGAACGCTGGCCTCAGGTCTTGTGTACTCCCTCTTGATTTCCTTAGCCTGGAATACTTTGTTCTCCAGATATTTACAAGTGGGGGTAGTTATTCACTGGGTCGTTAGAAAACAGAGGTCGGAGGGAGATTTCTGCTTTTTGCCTTTTTTTGTATTTACTACTATTTTATTTATGTATTTAAGTTCAAGTTAGTTAATAAATAGTATAGTATTGGTTTCAAGAGTAGAATTTAGTGATTTGTCACTTACATTTAACACCCAGTGCTCATCCCAAGTGCCCCCCTTAGTATCCATCACCCATGTAGCCCATCCCCCCACCCACCTCCCCTCTAGCAACAGTTTGTCCTATTTAAGAGTCTCTTATGGTTTTTATCTGATTTTCCCTTCCCTTCTCCTTCGTTCGTTTGTTTTGTTTCTTAAATTCCACATGAGCGAAATCATATATTTGTCTTTCTCTGACTGATTTGTTCTGCTTAGCTTTTAGTACTTTGTAATAGCAAACGCCTTTGTTTTTTAATTAAAAAATTTTTAAAACACAGGAATCTATTGAATGCTGCAAGACAGAAAAAGTTCATATACCATAGACGTGTATATTGTAGATTAGATGTGCTCAGCTTTCCACTAAAAGGTCACCTTCTATAAAAGGGTTCTCTTAACCACTCAATGAAAAGAACACTAATCCATTAATCTCTCTTTGAGAGCTTTCCTGTTCTCTAGAGCACCAGTCCCTTTCCTAACCTTGTATTAAGCGTGTATTCCTTCGTTTATTGTTTGTTTCTCTTACTTGCAAGTTAGATCTACAGCTGTCTGGTTCGCAGCTGCAGAACAGTGCATAAAATTGTGCCAGTGCATGGTGCGTGAAAGAATGTTCCTCGGTTGCCAATGGGCAGGTCTCTCCCTCCTGGGGTTCAGGTGTCACCCCCAGCAAAGGCTGGTGGACTCATTTCGCCCTCCATAGACCTTTCACTGATGATCCACGGTGGAAAGTTTCTCCTTATTAGTTTTCCCATGGAAACATTATTATTAATACTGTATTTTGCTCATTTGATGTTATAGTCCTATTTATATCTGCCTTTATCTACTAAGTTATATCTTCCTCAAAGATAGAATAATAGCTGAAATTTTTTTATAACTTCACAGTGTTTGACCCTGCAACATACAGCTTCCACATAATATAAATGGTTGTGGAATAGTTGAATAGATTGTAAAGTATATGGATGATTGAACTTACCAACAATATTCAAAGTTAAGAAAATGTGATTAAAACTTTTGTTTGGAGGTGTCAGATATTGAAATTTATCATCCCATAAGTACTTCTTTAAAGTATTATTGAATTATTTAAGTAATTACTTCTGTGCTTTTCTTCTCATTTTTTACGGAGACTTTTTTTTTTTTTCCTGATAGGAAAGTTAAAAGCACATAAAACTAAGCAAAAGGAAATGACATATTTTGGGGTCGAGAAGCTGGGCCTCATTTCTCCTGGCTCTGTGTTCCCTTGTTGAGGGACATCAGTGAGTGTAACACCAACTAGTCACACACTCTGGGCTCTTTCACTCACTTCTCCACAGGTACGGAGGGAAGACTTCTCCACTGGTTGAGTTTAAGAGAGGAACAGGGGGCGCCTGGGTGGCTCAGTCGGTTAAGCGGCCGACTTCAGCTCAGGTCATGATTTCACGGTCTGTGAGTTCGAGCCCCGTGTTGGGCTCTGTGCTGATGGTTCATCAGAGCCTGGAGCCTGCTTCGGATTCTGCATCTCCCTCTCTCTCTGCCCTTCCCCTGCTCACGCTCGGTCTCTATGTCTCTCAAAACTAAGTAAACGTTAAAAAAAATAAATAAAAAAAAAGAGACGAACGGGGCTTGCACAGCTCACCCCCCTTTCCTCACTCCTTTTAAGAAGCTAGCATGCTTTCAGAGAGCAGAAATCCCAGACTTGCCAAACGTATTATGGGGCAAGCTCCGGCACAGCGGGGTTGAGGCCAGAGTATTTGGAGAGGAGTTCACTCCGAGGAAATACCAGGAGCTGGTGTTTCGTCCAGGAGACCGTGGACAAATCAATAGGCGATACAGAGTGGAAACGGAAAGCTAACGACCGTGCGCTGAAGAGGTTTCTCTGCGATTGATCAAATGACTGTGAGATCTTGTGAACGGTTCATTTAATAGTAAGAATAGGAATCCATGCTACCGGTTAGCCCTGGTGGTTTGGCCCGGCTTGCTGACACAATGCTACCCCGCGGGTTTCTACAGTTAGGGAACCTGTCATCTGGCCCTGGGTGCAGTCTGAGTGACGGGCAGTGGAGAGTGGCAGGGTGTGTGGTGGGAACTGTGGACACCAGCACACCTGTGGAGGCCTCAACCACACAGTTATCCTTGGAGGACTTTGGCCTGATACAAAGCAGGTGTGTGGCCAGAGCAGCAACCCGCCCCCCCCATTTTCTACTCTTGACGGCATGTCTTTAGAGGACAATACTTAATTCCATAATCTTCTGAGATTCATCCTATACCCTCACCCATTTAAAGAAGGTATATTTTATTAATACCTTTAAATGAATGGGGCTTTTGAAAGGAAAATTATATTGTCTTGGCTCAAGATAGAAAAATAAATCAGGAGGTAAAAAGAAGTGTTGCACGTTGATTCTTTCCAACCCAGCTTCGCCAGGTTTCTGTGGCATGTTTGTGAGACTGTCGTGGGCCTTGGGAGCAAGCCCCAGGGCACCTGGAAAACTCCTTGATGCCCACTGGCCATCGGCACTTTGCTTGCAGAGCAAAGCACCAGCTGAGAGGCAAGTCTAATCCAGTGCAAACCAGTTTGCCCCAAGACAGACTCCAGTACTGAACTTTCACCGACTTGCCCCCTCATTATAATACTAAAATCACGCCCGGGGTGGAGATTTAACGTGTTAATGAAAGGTGCAACACTTGAAGAAGCATGACCCTGAAAGACACAGCTGCTTCCACGCCACTCTTTGCCCACCTGCTTCTTTAAAATATTCTCCCTGCCCTCTCCTCAGAATCAGCCTGGCCCTTCCTTCCTTTGTGCCCGCCCTCCCTGGTGCTCCAGCCCCAAGAAAGCGTTGCCTGTGCTTTTACATCTTGGGTCCTGCCCCATTTCCACCATTGCTGGATCCAAGGACCCGAGTCCGTTTGTGGACCAGGAAGAGACCCTAAGGTGAGACGGGACCCAGTGAGACTGGGGAGGCTAGACCCCGACTGACGCCCACATCTCTGTTCAGAGTCACTGGGATGGTGGTGGTCTCCAGCCTCCCTCATGAGCAGTGAGGCTAAGCTCTTGCCCCGTTCCTTCCCTCCTGTGAGGATTTTCTTTTCTATCTTCTCTTCGCATTCCTTGTTTGCTCCCCTGTCTTCTTGTTTCAACCGAAGGATGTAACCTCAGCAGCCCGTCTGTGCCAGGGCTCCGCTTCTCACAGGTGGGAGGGACCAATCCCACGCCCTACAGGTGCAGCCGGCCATGGCCTTCAGGAGATAGTTGATGCCACTCACAGACTTGGTGCAGTTGGGAGTCTCCCACCGGGCAGGAGCCCACTGGTTCTTATTTTGCTACAGGTACTTTTGGAAAAAGGGGCTCCCACTTAGGTCCCTTTGAGTGGTGATTTGGGGAGATTCCCGCCAGGACCAATCAACTGGGTAAGGGGTTAGAGTTCCTGGGCTGGGGTTAGAGGCTTCTTTTTCTTTGTCCCTCTTGGTCTTTCTCTCCTCTGGGAAGTCCCTGTTTTGTAACTTTGTTTAAAAACCTGTTTACTTTTGGGGGCGCCTGGAAGGCTTAGTAGGTTAAGCATCAGACTCTTAATTTCAGCTCAGGTCATGCTCTCATGGTTCGGGAGTTCGAGTCCCACATCGGACTCTGTGCTGACAGTGCAGAGCCTACTTGGGACTCTTTTTCTCTTTCTCTCGAAATAAACTTTTAAAAACCGGTTTACTTTTGTTATCTGTGTACTCAACTGTGGACTGAAATCGGCTTCATTTAAAATTTAAAACGGAGTATTCCAAACGTAAAGAGAAAAACCTCCCTCAGTGCCCATGACACTAAAGCCACGCAGCCTTGAACATACGAGAAGCTTAGAGCTACAACTGTTTGAAATCAGTCCTCTGTCTAATGATTTATAATTTTTTAACCTCCCTTCCCTGGAAGCACTCTCTTCTTTGTGAGGACCGTGTCCCCAGCGGCTGTCCTAACTTGGGCTGGAATAAAACTTTCTTCCTCGCTCTTTAATTTTTTTTTAGAGTTGGTTCATTTTGTGCCAACCTCTACTGGCGGAGTGGACAGGAGGCCTGAGCGGCTCAGCTGAGAACCCCCCCAGGGGCCCTCTGGAACTCGGCACTGGAGAACCCGCACCCACCCTCGGTGCCCCTCTGCCTTCTCAGCATCAGCGAAATCGCTTGATAGCCGAACCTCCTCAATTTAAGCTGATGGGTCCCTGCTTCTATTGCAGCTGTGGAGGGTTACCGCTCATGCTCTCCAGGTGGAAAAAATTTAAGGATCACGTGAGTCTGAAATGGCCCCAATAGGGTTCTTTAATTCACGCAGAATTAGAAAAAGCTGGCTAGAAGACTAAACAACCAAAACCTAGGAAGCCGTTTGGTTCAATCAGGGAATCCCTCCCTTCGGGGGAGGAACCAGTGCTCACAGAGGTAGTCTGGGCTTGGTTTGATTCATTTGTTGCTGCTGTTTTTGGTATCTTCGCCCAGACCCAGCTGTGTTCTAATTGGAAAGTAAATAACTAATTAATGGATCTATAAAATTATGCTTACGATTAGATTTGTTTTAATAAAAGGATATTTAGAAATCGGGTTTGTCATGTGTTCTCCACAAATATTAGTGAAACAGGCTAGATTTTGTCTGCATCTTGTTTGTGTATACGTCTCCGCACGTGTTATAAATATGAGATATTTTCTCTACCTCCAGATGGTTTTGCCAAAATTGATTTGCAAAGGAGCTCTATGTAATTGGTTTGAAAGGCAAGCGCTTGTAAACATTGGGCATTCTAAAACTCAGAAAAAACTAACCTGAATGTTTTTCAAGTTCACATGATCTGGGATGGACTTCCTTATATTCAGGCCTGTGTGTTACTCCATAACACAGATGCCTCACGGGAAGGGACCTACGTGATGCTCCAGAGAAATAAAGATGAACGAAGACACCTGACCCCCTTTGCAATAATCAGAATACTGAGGAAAAAGAGGAGGGAGATAGACAGCCACTAGAAGTCTTAAATCCACCTCCAAGTACGAGCATCGGAACTGGTGTCCTGACCTCCTCCAGGGGGATAAAGAGCAAGTAGAGAAAAAGCACGTTTTGCAGAAGAGAGAGAGAGAGAGAGATGAAAAAATGATTGTCCAAACTTGAAACTCTGCTTCTGGCCTGGTGCGCGGCTCCCCTACCACCTCTCCCTCCCCCTCCTCCTGTCCCCGCACCACCACTGGCGCCACTCACACAGCCAGCTCCTGCTCCTACACCATTCCCCTGGCCTCCAGCACCATCCGAGGTCCAAGAGCCCCCCTGGACTTAAGGCACCCACTTTCAATTTCCACACAAGACAAGCAAAATGGACAGCGGGAGCAAACAGATTGGCTTCTTAGCGGACACAGGTGAAATATACTTGGAATGAAAGCTAATTCAAGGCTGTTGAATTAAAATAGTCCTGTTTTTCAGAGTTATCAACATCGAATAATCAGCTTCCATTCTACCTGAGTTTATTAAATTCATTTGTATCTGTTGCAATTTGTCAGCAAAAATGACTTAAAATAATGTTTGCGTTTGTCTCCTAGGTTTTCATGGATAATTGTTAAGAACAAGTAAATTAAATAAAAAGGTCTATAACTTTCAAAATCTTAAGTAACCTAACACTTTGAAGCTTTGCTAGGTTAAATGATACATTGGGCTAAGTTCATTGGGTATCTAAGTCTTTCCCAAATAAGATAAAATACTAACACATTAATTACTAAACAGAGTTATCTGCTTTTGGCTAATTACAGAAAACACTGAAGATAAATTTGGATCTGTTGGTAAACATGCTTTATGCTATACAAAGTGATTTCACTCTAAAAAGTTCATGTTTTTAAAAATTATGAAATGTATTTGTAAATTTCCAAAAAAAATTTGTTAGTTGCCCAAAATAAAGAATTCTGTTATAACGGAGTTCATAGCTGGTTACTCCCTAGCTTTTACTAGAAATTGAGATTTCTAAGAGTTAAAATTCTGATCAATGTAACTGAGGCTGCTGGAAATGAGAAGGAAAACACCACTGAATGTAAAAAAAGAAAAAGAAAAGTAGGAAATATGTTTAAAGAGGCATAAGGAATGAAAAAATATTTTTGTTGAGGGGAAAAAAGTAATTTTGTCCTAAGATGAGACTGTTTAGAGAGAGAAGGCTTAGGACACAATCTGAATGAAAAAGAAAGCTGCGGAAAGTTTGTGGAGAGAATCTTTGGAAAGGGATGTTATACGTGGTTAGGACTACTAAGATTAGAATAGAGGAGTTTTAAAAGTACACTGGTATGAAAATAAAACTTGGTTTTTCTATTAAAAGGACAAGGTTTTCTTGCCTTGCTGGTCTGCTCTTGATAAGAAATTATAAACATTTATTTTCCTTTATCTGCCCAGAAAAATAAGATTTCATATTTGTTTTTTATCCGGTCTTTGATTACTTAAGAAAATGAAATCTTTTCAATACTGAAGGAACTAAGTGTTGCTAACAATTGCATAATCCTATGTATTTGCCTTTGGAATCTCTCATCACCTTAAGTAAATAATCAAATTTTAAGATTTATAGTAATCTATGATCCTATTTAGGCATGTGCTTGTTTATATGTTTTGTAAGTTACAAGGGAAGCATTATTAAACAAATGATAAGAAACCTTCTTAGCTTATACTGTGTGGGTCAATGTTCTAGAAATTATATGGACTAATTATATGAGTTCAATTATATGAATTAACTCATTTGGAAATAACTGTTCTAGAAATTATATGAAATACCTAAAGCTTTCATATGTCCTGGCATAAGGTTGTCACTTGACATAAATGTATGTCACCGAAATAACTGGATTTCCTAGTCAACTACACTGTAGGGAACTCTCATCAGATCTCTAACCATGCCCATTTTTGAGTCTCGTCCTTTACAGTTATTGTTCTGATCCTCTTGCAAATGTGTTTCCACCTCAAGGAGGCTCATGAAAAGAACTTTTGAAAATACAGGTTTTTGATATCCTTAATATCATGAAACTAAACTGGGTACGAATTTCTGGAATCGCTGGGGAAACTGTATTTAAACAGAACAAAATTAATAATACGGGACTGAATAAGTAGTTTTTACAACTCTTTTTAAAATATTGCTGGTTCACTAACATTGGCTCTTCCAGATTCCAGGAAACATGTTCTCCTGTGAGGTTTACGCCTTATAGAAATTTGATAAAACATTATTCTCTAAACAAATTGAGGCATTTCACTTTTCTCCCTACCTGAACCCTTTAGAATTCAGAAACTCTCAGTAAGTATCCGTTCTTTCATGGCAATTCTACTTGCTTACATAAGTTCCATAAAGATCCATTCTTGGAACAGTACACCATTGGAAACCTTGATTATATTACCAAGACTTTGACTGGCATGTCCTATTTGAGAAAGGCATGGATCAACTCAGATATGACTAGACGGCTGTAAGAACTAAGGTTGTCTTTATGGAGCCAAAAGAGCCCTTTGGAAATGTCGGCCTGGAAACTTGCTTATAGAGTTTCCAGCAGTCTTACCAGGGGAGTAAAGAAGGCCCCTTCTTGGCAGGTGCAGGAACCTAAGGATATGTTGGGGACCTCAAGAAGAACTTACCCAGGGGCGCCTGGGTGGCTCAGTTGGTTGAGCGTCCGACTTCGGCTCAGGTCATGATCTCGCGGTCTGTGAGTTCGAGCCCCGCGTCGGGCTCTGTGCTGACGGCTCAGAGCCTGGAGCCTGCTTCACATTCTGTGTCTCCCTCTCTCTCTCTGCCCCTCCCCCACTCATGCTCTGTCTCTGTCTCAAAAATAAATAAACATTAAAAAAAAGAAGAAGAAGAAGAAGAACTTACCCAAATCTACAGGTAATTCAGGCAATTCTAATGGCAAATATCTGGCTTGACTTCTGGCCTTGAGAGGCTATTAAAAATTCAAACTAAAATCCCCGTACAGAGCCATCTGAGTGGCTCAGTCGGCTAAACGTCTAACTTCAGCTCAAGTCAGGTTCTCACAGTCCATGGGTTTGAGCCCCACATTGGGCTCTGCACTGAAAATGCAGAGCCTGCTTGGGATTCTCTCTCCCTCTCTCCCTCTACCCCTTCCCCATTTGCTCTCTTTCTCTCCGTCTCTCTCTCTCTGTCTCTCAAAAATAAATTAAAAATAAAGATAACTTTAAAAAATAAAAATAAAAAAAGTAAAATTCCTTACAAAAGTTCCAGCAAAGTAGATTTAAGAGAACTTATATGGTCAATCCCTACTTTTGCTGTACTTACTTAAATAATTAGGCCAAGTTTGGTAAAACTAGACTTGTTTTATAAACAAATTCAGTTTTAATTTGGTTATGTTTGACGAAAATAAGGGCGATTTTAGAGAGAGAATTATGTGTCAATAACATTCCTTTTGTGAATGTTAGATTCTAGTTGTGATTAATTATCTTTCAAGTGTTTGTTGTTTGCCCAGAAGACAGGGCTGGATCTCGAATTCTTCTGGTTTCCTTAAATATCTGGCCATGCCTCTCCAAACTATGGCTTCCAATCTTCTTGCATTCTCTTGTCTTGGAATCACTAAGAAGTAAAACTGTTCTTTTCCTGGAAGCCCTGCACCCTGAAGCTAGACGACTTGACGTACACTTCAGAAAAGTGGCCATGGTAGCTCATTTATAGACACTTCTCATGCCTGTTCCTCTCTGGGCCCCTCAAAAGATCACCAGAGAACTTGAACCACAAACCAGAAAAAATGTCTCCGATTGCTGCTGCCTGCCCCCACTCCATCTGACGTCCAGAAATCTCACTGCAGTAGTCAGGACTCAGAAACTGGGCTTATAATTTGCTCTGACCGTCAACTTGTGTTTTTCTTTTGTCATCACAGAAATACCTCTTATTAATTACCTAATTGCTGGTTGAACAAGGAGTCGTCTATGGCTTTCTTACCAAAACTGGCCATGCCTACGTAAGTAACTCAGAAAAAAAAAACTGAAGGAAATACATAGAGGGCTTATGAGCAGGCATCCTGGCTGCACCGGCACAACTTGGGACAGATCTTAACTATATCTGGTCAACAATCAGAAATGGCCCTCCCAAGTCTCTCTTGTGTTTCTAGGTCTGTGTTTGTTTGTTTGTGTTTATCTCTCCTGGGACTATTGGTGGCTAACCTGCTGCTACTTAGTTTTGGTATCTGTTTGACCTGTTAGTAAAATAAAGTCTGTGTCCTCCAGGCTCCACCAATGCCAAGTCAAGCTAACGGGAGCACACGGATTCCACCTTGGACAGTGGCCCTACAGGAAGATTCACGTCCTGTAAGTCAGTAGAACAGTCCGTGAGAGATTTTTACCCATCCAGGGTAGGGCAGGGACAATGGCCTCGTTCAGCAGGAAGCAGGTTTCAGATGAGACCTTTCATCCCTTCTCCTTAAGAATAAGGAGGATGAAATCCCTCAGGGACCTTGGGAACAAGCCCCTGGGCACCTGAAAACCCCCCTTGCTGTCTGCCGAACAGCAGTCACCTTTCTCACAGAACTCCCTACTCTCTGTTATCACTTCTCCAGAGCAAAGCACCAGTTAAGGAGCAAACCCAGTCAGTCTGCAAACCAGTCTGCACCATCATGGACCCAGTACTGAATTTACACCGACTTTCCCTCTCATTATAATACTAAAAATCATGCCCAGGGGTGGAGATTTAACATGTTTATTAAAGATGCAACGCATGACATAGCATGATCTATAAGCTCACAGGTGCTAATCTCTACCTCTGGATGATTACGTGTCACCCTTTTCCCACCTAAATTTCTTCAAAATATTCTCCCTGACCTCTCCTCAGAGAGTCAGCCTGAAGATTCCTTTCTTTGTGCCGCCTCCCTGGTTCCCAAGCATCAGCCCCAATAAAGTCTTGTCTGTGCTTTTACATTTGGGGTCCACCTTCATTTTTAGCATTGCTGGATCCAAGGACTGAGTCTGGTAACAGATAGGTTTGCTCAAATCTCTTTTCTGAGAAGGCAGTTAGTATGAGACTGTTTGCTCTCCATATTCTAAAATTGGGGTTTCTATTCTATATTGCCCCATAAATCATAGAGTCCGTTTGTTCTGAAACTCTCCGTGGTACTCAGGATCACATGCCTAGTGACTTTACGTCATCACCCACGGTCTTCTCTGCACCAAGAATTCATTTATTCCTTCTTACCCGTTGAAATCAGGCCTATCGGTGTTCTAGAAAATCTCAATCAATTTGCAAAATAAACATTTTTTCTCCTTCCACTGTGATCTTGTAATATATTTCCTTATTGCATTGCATGTGCTGTTTTTATTTATTTTTGGCTTGTGCTATTACAGTACTTTCAAAGTTCTACCTATATTATGATTCAAGTTGTCTTCAGAGGTGAATTTGAAATTCCTTGCCATACTATGTCTGAAAAGCCTAAATCTTCATCAGTGTGGAATTTCGTGTGCAGTTTCATTCTTATGCATTTTGTCTGTGACTTTGTTACCTCAATACCATGTTTGTCTTGATCTTAACTATTTCAAAAACAGTCTATGGGAGGGACTTTATATCATTCTCTTTTGTTTAGTAAATGATCAACCTGCCTTTCTGTGCATAGTCAGTGACGCCAAGAGAAAGATTTTAGAGAATTTTATACTTTTTTCTAGGAAGATTAGATATTATTTTATTCTGTATAAAGTGCTGTGCTTTCTTGTGTCTTTATGTTATTAATATAAAGATTGACAAAGCTAAAAATCTCTGGCTATGATTTATTTATAGCCTAATTTATAGCCTATAGTCAATTCACCATTAAATGCTACCCTGAAATTGAATCCAAGGGTTCATATCTGCTGATACACTGAATTAAAGAACATAAGTAAAGAGGTGAATAAATAAGAACAGAACAGAGATTAATAACCACCACTATTTATTATGGGGTGATTCATCATGAATAATTTGAATGAAATAATTAGCATAATAAAGGCAACTCTTTAAAAAGGATGCAAGATATTTAAGAAAGATTTCCATCTTGCTGTGGTAGACAAAGTATTTTATTCTGTAATTAAGTAGAAGAAATCTGGGAAGGTAATATGGATAGACTCTTAAACTATCAGGAAGCATGTTTCTAGGTCATTTAAGTTGTAATATCCACTAACATGCTAATATGGTCATGCCAGGAAGTTTAGAAAAGTAGCAAAATTTATAATTAAAGTTTACTGTGAATCAACGAATGATATCATGGCATAAAGGAAGGGACATCCTTTATGTCGGAAGATGCACCTCTGAAGAGGTATAAATGCTCCGGAGTATGTGTTTCAAATTATTCTTCCATTCTTTTTCTTCTCAACTTGACCTTTATAAGCTTATAATAAGATTAACGCAAGAAGGAAGAAAATACTTGGAGACTTAATTGGTAGAACGGTAAAAGAACCGATTTAAACTTTCGAGGACTTTGAGAATGATAGTAAAAATATACACAATAGGTGCTGGGTATAAGGATTTGAAATAATTAAAATAGAATTAAAAACAAGCAAACAAAACAGCAGCTACCAAAATGGCCAGGCAGATTTGAGAAAATAATGAATGAGAATCCTAAAAGGGAACAACATAATGATGAAATTAAAAGCTCAGTGGAGGGATTAAATAAGAAACTAGATACTGAAAAGGAACCTAGGCATGTAGATCTGAATAAGTAAGCAGAGTGGGGCGCAGGGAGACAGAGAAATAGAAACTAGGAAGGAGAGGCTAACAGATGTGGAGGGTCAGGGAACTGAAATTTCTTCAGAGTTCCAGAAAAGGGCAATGGAGCAGTAATGGGGAGTGGTAATACCTGAACACCCAATGCTGAGGAATTTCCAGAAGTGACAAATATGTAATTCTGCTGACAGAGTAATCACAAGGTACATAGCAAATAAGGTACATGAAATGAACGCCTGCCTCTGGCATCAGTGAAACACGGCAGGTGGAAGACCAACTGTTCTTTATAGTAGGCAGTGAGGGGAAGCGAGTGATCTTTAAAGAATGAGAGCAGATTTCAAGGAGATTCTTGGAGGAAATAAAGTAACGTGGGAGAAAAATGTTAGCATGTTATCTATCCCCTTATCTAGGGAATGACAATCCCGCTAAATAGTAAAATAACTTGTTCATTTCTCTTTTAGAAGACAGATAGGAACCATTTCTACAGAAATAAACGAACATCCCAAGTAATTTTTGGAAGAACTTTCTGGAAGACCAGAAGAGAATAAAGAGAAAAGGAAGCCTCCCTTCATTCTTGATACAATGTTGAAATTATGTTTATCTGCCAATTCCGAAACTACAGGAGGTTAGATGCCCGACTTGTAATTGACTCATTGAATGGATGTCTTTCAGTAGAAAATAAATGGGACTTTGTTTTAAGAAAATAACATTAGGTTTACCAAATTTCATATTCAAGAAGTATTATATTTTCATAATTTAAGCTGTTTTATGAAGCAGTTCATTATGTGTCACCTGGAGGAATGTGTATCTAATTTGAGAAGCAGTCACAGGCCAGTCTGTGTCCCCTGGGAACTCACCTCCCCCTCTGTAGACTGCAAGTGAAGCTCCTTCCTGCAGGTGGCCTTGAAGTCTCCTGCGGCCGCACTCACCTGGACCCCTCGAGGAGCCTCCATGACCAAGGACCTGGTGGGTGATTCAAGCCTACGGGTAAAACAAAAGACTCCTTCATAGTAGAAAGAAAACAAACAGGTAGGCATCAAAAAAATCTTTGCCATTTCAAAAAAAAAAAAAAAAAGCCAAAACGAGTTTTAGAATCCTTTTTTATTGCCTTATCTATTTTTTGGCTCTTTATGAAGCTTCATTTGTTAACATCAATTATTTATTCTCATTTGTTGAATGATTAATAACAGTTTCTTATGCTGTTTCCTTTCACAATGCAGATGACAAGTAGGTCGTGGTAAGTTTACTGGTTTAAATCTTTTATATGTTTTCAAAATTAACGATGGAGTGTTAATAAATAAATTTCTACCAACTTAGCATGTAACTATCAAGAGTCTCACAAAGACGAGAGAGCTTTAATGAAAATCGTTAATATTGTGAACTTTCAAGAATTCCACGGGCAAAATTTTCTAAGCCTGAAAAAGTTTCAAAGTATTCATTACACCTTTAGAAATCAATTAAAATGAAGAAATGAGACATTTCCTACATCAACTGACCTTTAGTGGCCCAGGAAAATGTTCACAGAATGAATGACATTAGCCTGAGAGACAGAACAAATAAATGAGGGGTGAGCCACCTCTCATTTAATTAAATATAAATAAAGATGGCATACATTTTGAGCAGAAAAAACCCAACTGTTTATTAATTTATTATTTATTTGAGAGAGAGGGAGAGAGAGAGCATGCAAGCGGGGGAGAGGGACAGATGGAGAGAGGGAATCTCCACGCTAAGCGTGGAGCCTGACTCAGGGTTCAATCCCACAACCCTGGGATCATGATCTGAGCCGAAATCCAGACTCAGACACTCAACCAACTGAGCCACCCAGGTGCCCCCAAAACCAATTGTTTTAGATCATTGTGCCTGAAAAAAAGATAGTTAGGAGGCAGTTTCAAAATTATCTTCAGGGGCGCCTGGGTGGCTGAGTCGGTTGAGCGTCCGACTTCGGCTCAGGTCATGATCACATCGTTCGTGAGTTCCAGCCCCGCGTCGGGCTCTGTGCTGATGGCTCAGAGCCTGAAGCCTGCTTTGGATTCTGTGTCTCCCTCTGTCTCTGCCCTTCTCCTGCTCCCGCTCTGTCTCTATGTCTCAAAAATAAATAAACATTAAAAAAATTAAAAAAAACAAAAAAAAAAAACCAAAATTATCTTCAAATATGAAACTAGAGGCAAGAGCAAAATAAGGCACAACATGGAAGGTGGAGTACAGTGGTAAAAAGCACGATTGTGATAAGAGGAAGTACCCCTATGTGGATAAACTTTCTGTCTATGGGGGAGCAACCGTGTGTATTCGCCTGGACACGCAACTTTAGGACAAGAGCCCCTCGGGTTCACATTCGCCATCATCCAGGGCAACTGGTATCCTTTGAGACAACAGGTCCAAAACTCTTTTGCAGGGAGAACTACATCAACTAGTCTGATCTCTGAGGATCGGCTCTCCATCAGTAGTGCAGTTGAACTTAGACTTGAAAGTGATGTTGAAGGAGTCCAGCTAGGATTTAGAAGAAATGATTTCGACATTTTCAGTGTTTTTTCACTCACCGAAGCAACTCTAAAACTTTCATCTCTGTGGGCCTCTTGGGCATATTTATAAAATCCCTGGAGGGTTAGGTTTTTAATATGTATATATTAATAAACATCTTTTTTTTTTGAAAAACAAAAGTCACTTATTTTTACAGAGCATTTGAAAACTTGAAAATAAAATAAACATAAGTTTTTTCACTTATACTTTGCACATACAATCTACATTTCTGTTAATATGCATATTTTATAATTGATTTCCCCTAATATACCCCCAAATATAGACCATCTTGAGTAGAGTATCTGTGACCACTATTATTTTCATTGGTTAATTATCCATAACATTAAGTGTAATTATATAAGTTTGGATTGATGAACTATTCAAACAGAAGTCAGATAGGTACTTAATTAAAATGAATTAATATGCATAATATTCATATTAATATTCTAAAATTATGACTGACTTTCAATCAAACACAACTCAGTGAACTTATAAGTGGAAGGGGAAGCACACTTACTTTATCAAATAATTGATATGGTTTAGTTTATTTCTAAGGATAAGGGATTGAGGTTCTTGCTCATATATTTGATAGTAAGATACCCATAATACCCATATCAAATGTGTGCATATCTTCATGTCATGTTTCTACCATGTTTACATTTGGTACTAGAATATTAAAATGTTTTATGTCTTTCTGGGTTTTTGAGTTTTTCCATTCTCATCTTTATTATTTAATCAAAAAATTTATTATGTTCATTTTCATTTTAGACCTCAGGGATCCATCGCCAGTGTTAGCCATTGAGCAGAGTGCTCTGCTAACACTTAGAGCTTCTCTATTCAAAGAGGTGGTAAAGACTGAGAGATGGGTTCAGGAAAAGCTAATCAGCAGCAACAAGACTCAGTTCCCACATCTCTAAATTGAAAGGTATAATGTTCTTAGAAGACAATAAGAAATGTGTTAGGAGAACTGATGGAGATAAATATGTGGGTTGGGTGGTATTTTGAGATATTGATGCCATTTCCTTTCCTGTGCTATCTTCTTAGAGTTCTGCCGTTCACTAAACAGTATCTTTTGCCACAAACGGTGGAAGATGGATCAGAGAAGCTGATAAATACCTTCTGAGTTTCCTAATCTCTCAGACACTTTGAGTTGGAGAAAAATCTAGCCATTTAGTGTGTTGAAAATGATTCAGCACATGAACAAACGCATCAGAAGAAAACCAAAGTCAGTGAGAGTTTGTTGTGTATTTCCCCTCTTGAAGAACTGTTTTCTTGATTCGTGGGGTAAAGAAGATTTGGATGGGAAATCAATAGACTGGATTTCAAATGGTTCTCTGTGTTCCTCTACCTGAGGCCAAGTCCTAGATTGTGGGGCCTTTATATTTTAGGTGTTATAAGTCTTAGGAAAGTAGGGATATCTCAGGATGACTGAGGACAGGACTAAAGGTTCTCAAAGGAGAGAGGGGCAGTGACCTGCGGTAAAGGAAGACTAAGTGGGGAGAAGAATGAGAACCTCTTGGCAAACGCTACCTTGGGTCATAAGGCTACCAGTGACCAAATGCTACCCCCAGTTTTTGGCACAGAGTAAGCTCCTTGGTATACTTCTACAACCCCGAGGGAAAAGATGAGAACTGGGTACACAACTGGTGCTGAGTTTCTAATGACAGCGCAATGGAGATCAAACATGTGAATAAAGTCTTACAAGAATATTTTCATTTCTTGTGCATTCGATTTGCTGGCCTACATATATATATAAATTCCATAAATACATGAAAATATTCAAAAAGTGATAGCAATTTTATACTATTGCCAAATCCTTCAAGTGATGGAGTGATGAAGACTTTGAACTAAACAGACTTCAACTATACACTTTGTTAATCTGGTAAAACTAAATGTAGTAATCATTAAGGTATAATACAAATTTTATTTCCACAACTATATGGTCAATTAATCGTTGACAAGTCAGGAAAGACGATCCGATGGGAAAAAGACAGTCTCTTCCACAAATGGTGTTAGGAAAACTGGACAGCAACATGCCAGAGAATAAACCTGGACCATTTTTTACACCATGCACAAAAATATATTCAAAATGGATTAAAGACCTAAATGTGACACCTAACGCCATAAATATCCTAGAAGAGAATGCAGGCAGTAATCTCTTTGGGCAGTGGCTATAGTGGCTTTTTTCTAGGTATGTCCCTTGAGGCAATAAAAATAAAAGCAAAAATAAAGTATTGGGACTTCATTAAAATAAAAGGTTTCTGCACAGAAAGGACACAATCAACAAAACTAAAAGGCAACTGACAGAATGGGAGAAGATATTTGCAAATGACATATTTGATAAAGGATTAGTATCCAAAATATATTTAAAAACTTATAAAATTCAACACTTGAAACATAATCCAATTAAAAATGGGCAGAAGACAGGAACACACATTTCTCCAAAAAAGACATCCAGATGACCAACAGACACATGAATAGATATTCATCATCGCTTATCATCAGGGAAATACAAATCAAAAACTACAACGGGCTATCACTTCACACATATCGAGTGGCTAAAATCAACAGAATCATGAGAAAACAACAGGTGTTAGCAAGGATGTGGAGAAAAAGGAACACTCTTGCACTGTCGCTGGGAATGCAAACTGGTGCAGCCACTGTGGAAAAGAGTCTGGAGGTTCCTAAAAAGTTAAAAATAGAACTACCCTATGATTACACTTCTGGGTATTTACCCAAATAATAGAAAAATCCTAACTCAAAGGGGTCCTTACACCCCTATGCTTCTATAGCAGCATTATTTACAATAGGCAAATAATGGAAGCTGCCCAAATGTCCATAAATTGATGAATGGATAAAGAAGATGTGTGTGTATGTATACATATAATATGTATGTATATATGTACATATGATGGAATATTATTCAGCCATAAACAAGAATGAAATCCTGCCATTTGCAAAAACGTGTATGGAGCTAGAATGTATTATGTGCTAAGTGAAATAAATCAGAGAAAGACAAATACCATATGATTTCTCTCATATGTGGAATTTAAGAAACAAAACAAATGAGCAAAGGGAAAAAAGAGAGAGAGAGAAAATCAAGAAACAGACTCTTAATTATAGAAAAAAAACTTATAGTTACCAGAAGGGAAGGGGGGTGGGGATAGGTTAAAGAGGTGGTGGGATTAAGGAGTGCACTTGTCGTGATGAGCCCCGGGTGGTGTATGGAAGTGTTGAATCACTATCGTACACCTGAAACTAATATAACACTGTGTGTTAACTAACTGGAATTAAAAGAAAATTTAAAAAGCCAAGAATATAAATAATATAAATTTTCTTAAAAATAATACTGTCTGATTTGAATAATAGTAAATGTTCAGTTGAGTAATATACACTAGGAACTTAAAGTACTCATGCAGGGTGTGCAGTTAAAGAGTATGTACCAAAACTATTAGACTGTTTGAAGGATTTAATAATTCTCTCTTGACATGTGGCAGCAAACAATTTCTTATGAACATGAAAATTAAAGTAAGCTTGCAAAATGTTTTTACAAGATTTCCTATCTATTTAGCATAAGTGAACAAACAAACAAATTTTCTGTGGGCAAAAAATCCTAACAGGACTAAAACATATATGGAGACCTAAAAACGGACACTATTGTGGATAGCATAAATTCATTGTGAACATTTACATATATGCACACATATTACCTACCTACCATTGTACTTTGTCTCAAGATCTATCTATGCTAATAGGAAAAGAAGACATTTGTCCATAAATGGAAAGCAGATTTGCTCTAAACCTCCATGTAAACTCCACATGTTAAACTCCATGAATTCTGACAATAAATCTTCACATTTAAGCACGATCAGGCACTTTGAAAAGTCTTTGAAATTAGGTAGGCTTATGATTATAACATTATATATCCAAAGAACTCCATAAAACAAGATTTAGGTACACAATTTTTAAAATATAAAGTAAAAGTAGGCATCACATATTACCAGCCATGCCAGCATATCAAAGTGGCTGATGATCCCATTGTATTTTATTAGTAATATTTTATTAACACTAATAAAATTGTAATAGTATTTTCCCCAAGTCCTTACTAGAAGCTGGATGCTTCTAAAAGCTAATTTATAAATTGTAGAATAACAGAAAAGCATTCCCTGTATTGAAAGTTTTGCTGTATACTGAAGTAAGGAAGTTATTTCTAAAAAGTAGTCTGGGAAATTGAGGTATATATTCCTGAAACTTAATTACTATGCTTGAGACATGCCAACCTAATGAAATGATTAAATGTAGGACTTTGAATAAGAAACTCAGAGGTTCTACATGAGTTCTACTCAAATTTTAAATACAGTTAAACTCTATGGGGCTCAGTTACCTGATAAATAAAATCATAGACTACATTAAAAAGAAAATATTGTAGCCATTGACAGCCATCATTAAATGTACCCTTCTTGGGGCGCCTGGGTGGCTCAATCATTGAGCATCCCACTTGAGTTCAGGTCATGATCTCACAGCTGGTGAGTTCAAGCCCCACATCGGGCTCTGTACTGACAGCTCGGAGCCTGGAGCCTGGTTCAGATTCTGTGTCCCCCTCCCTCTCTGCCCCTCTACCACTTCTGTTCTGTCTCTCTCTCTCTCAGAATAAATAAGCATTAATTTTTTAATGTCCCTTCTTTATTAGTGAGTTGACCATATAATTATAATCCTATATTAAAAACTAACGTTGATACTGTGAACTCATTCTATACTTAAAACTTTGCATGGATTATCTCGTAATCATCCCACCAATACTGAGAAATGCACACTCTATCCATATTTCGCTCAGGAAGCAGTTGAATCTTTGCGTGGTTGAGTCATTTGCCTAGGATTATGTAGCTGATGCAAAGATCACAGAATATCCAAAACCATCTTGAAAAAGAACAACAACGTTGAACTTAAAACCTTATTGCGAAACTCTAATAATGAAGAGAATGGTGAGCTGGCATAAGAACACCAGACAGAACAACTGAATAAAACAGAGACGTTAGAAATCAACTTTAACCTGTACGGTCCTCTGATTTTTGACAAAGTTAGTAAAGTGATCCAACCAGAAAAAGCAAAGTCTTTTCAACAAACGCTGTGCTCGAATAACTGATCTCCAAAAGGACAAAATGAATCTCAATCTACACCACCTTCTGTTATCAAAAGTAAAAGCTAAAACTTAAGGCTTTTAAAGGAAAATATCTTTGTGACTTGGGAGTAGGCAAAAGTTTCTTAGGCCACAAAAAGGAATAACCAGTAAATATTTTAACATAAAATTAGATGTCTTCAAGGTGAAAAGCTGCTTTTCAAAATCCATCAATAAAATGAATATACTCATGGACTGGGAGACAATATTCATAAAATACAGATGTTACAGATGTTATAAAGGACTGGTGCCAGGATATATAAATAATCCTCCAGCTCAAAGATAATATACAAAAATAAAAATACAAAAACACAGCCCACCTGGGTAGCTCAGTTGGCTAAACGTCCGACTTTGGACTCAAGTCATGGTCTCATGGTTCATGGGTTGCAGCCCTGTGTCGGGCTCTGTGCTGACAGCTGAGAACCTGGAGCCTGCTTTGGATTCTGGGTCTCCCCCTCTGTCTGCCCCTTCCCCACTCATAGTCTGTCTCTGTCTTTGTCTCTCTGTCTCTCTCAAAAAAGGAATAAACATTAAAAAAATAAAATTAGAAAAAAAATACAAAAAAAAAACAGAATTAAAATAAATGGACAAAAGTTTATTAAAAAAACAAACACTTCACTAAACAATATATATGATTGTTCCACATGCACACGCAAATGGCATTAAAATCATTAATCATAAAGTAATGGCAAAGTAAAACAGAAATAACACTAAACACCCACCAGAATGGTTCAAGTGGTAAGAATGGTAATACTGAATACAGGGGAAGGTGTTCAGCTACTGAAATCCTCATTCATTTTTAGCAGAAAATGATATAATCACTTTGGAAAGCTCTGGCATTTTCATATAAAGCTTAATATATGTCAGCTATATACCAAGTGTCTATCAATTAGGAAAATGCACACATAAAATATTATATGTTCATATAAAAGAATACTAATCAGCAAGAAAGCAGAAAGAACTATTGATACAGTCAATCGCAGAGATGGGTCTCAAAACATCAGGTGGAGTGAAAGTAATCTTGCGAAGAAGAGTACACATTGTATTGTTAATTTATATTTAGCACTAAATCAATCTAATCTCATCCAGAGTGAAAAGGGTGAAAGAAAAGTTGCTGCTGGTGAGCAGTGGTGGTGATTTTGGGAAGGAAGATAAGAGAACTCTCTTGAGTGATGATGAGGTTTTATATCTTCACAGGAATTTGGGTTACACAGGTATATGGATTTGTCAAAACTCAGGAAATGTGCACTTAATTTTTTTGAATGTCATTGTATTATAGTAAAAAAAAAAAAAAAAAAAGAAACTGTAAGTGATCTTGAAAACTAGTTAATGATATGCAGGCCGAAGTGATCAGGTAAAATGTAGAGATTTAAACAATGTATGTTCAAATGCATAAAAATAAGATTTACTGGCAGATAGCTAGTGGCATGTGTTCCTATGTGATTAAAGACATAGGAAAATGGGGATGCCTGGGTGGCTCAGTTAGTTAAGCATCCGACTTCAGCTCAGGTCATTATCTCATGGTGCGTGAGTTCAAGCCCCACTCAGGCTCTGTGCAGACAGCTCGGAGCCTGGAGCCTGCTTTGGATTCTGTGTCGCCTTCTCTTTCTGCCCCTCCTCCACTCATGCTCTGTATCTCTGTATCTCAAAAATAAATAAACATTAAAATTAAAAAAAAAAAAAGACATAGGAAAATGGTAACGGAGGAATCTAGCTGGGGGTATATCGGTGGTTACCGCAAGATGCTTTCAACATTGAATATGTTTCAGGATTTTCATAACAAGGTCTTGGAAACAAGGTGTGATCTCATCTTATAGGAATATCCATTGCATTTGCTTTTGCTAAAATTTATAAAACCTATGCAAATCCAAATAGGAAAACCATTAACTGATGCTAATGTTTGACTATCAGTGACTGTATTAAAATTCAGTGAAGAATACTAGTGATATTCAATAAAGAATACTAAAGTTAACTAACTTGGATTTAAATAAAATTAAAAATTAAAAAAGAATATTAGTGACATAAAGGGATGCTTCTAAAGTATATATAATTCCATTGCTAAATTACCATATTAATATAAATGCTATACCTATCAGTGTCTGTATTTTACAGCTATTTCTGGGAGAGGGATATCTAGAAAGCAGATCTGATATTATTCACCTGAAAATTAAAGAATCTTAGATATTCTTTAGTAAAAGTAAACTCATATATACTTCCATATCATACAAATTCCAATATTAAAAAAATAAACATATGTAATAAAATCCCAACAAGAATCTCAATAGAGTCTCTTGAAACTTAAAACATTATGTTAAACTACTTTGGGGAGAAAAGTTATGTGCAACATTTATCAGATTTTATTTATTTCATTTTTTTAAAACTAATAAGCAATTACTTTTTAAAAATTTTATGTATTTATTTATTTTTGAGAGAGAGAGTGAGAGTGAGCAAGGGGCAGAGAGATAGAGGGAGAAAGAATCCCACAAAGTGCAGAGAGAGAAGGAGAATGAGGGCAGAGCCCCGAGTAGGGCTCGAACTCACGAACCGTGAGATCATGACCTGAACAGAGTCTGATGTCTAACCAACTAAGCCACCCAGGTGCCCAGATTTTTAAAATGAAGTTAAAATGGAATATTTTCTTTTTAAATTAGAAATTAACATGAAATTATTTTAACTCATAATGAGATTAGAATTAAAATATAAACTTCATCAATGGACACAATATAAATAGATCAAAAAATTTATGATAAACTAATATCTGACAAATGTAGGAACCATTTTGGATGGAAAATACTAGGTTATTTATTCGATGATGCTTATTAAATTGTCTATCCATACTGAAGACAATAATATTAAATATTTAACACACTCTGCATGAAAAATTTCCAGTTTTATCTATTCAAAATATAAAAAGTAGTAAATCACAGACTATAATTTTCAATAGAAAATTAGAAGAAAATTCAAAACATAAATTCCCACTGTGTTTATTCAAAACATAAAACTAAGAAATACCTAGTGTGAAACTAAATGACAGAAAATTAAAAGAAAATACTGGAATTATCCAAATAAAAAAGAAGACAACCTTTGAAACAACATGGAAAGACCCAAAATCATGAAGAAAAAGAATTTATAAAATTTATTATCTAAGTCTTAGGCTGTATTTGTTTTCTCTAAATATCCTGGACTTTTTGAATAAGCCTAGAATTGCTATAAAAATCCTGGGGTGAGACATTAGGGAACTCAAACATTCCAGAATACTCTGGAACTCAAATTAGACTAAATGTGTATTCCCTTCTAGCACAATCTAGTAAGTAGACTCTTGGCAACACAGTATTAACAATTAAATGATACTCTGTTTCTCTCCTATATAGCAATTGTCAGACCTCCCCGAAGGAGGGCTTATGGCGTAGTAGAGGTTTCACTTTAATTCATTTTATTACAAAACGTTCTCTAAAGGGGCCTGTTGAAAAATGAAACTCATGTCGATTTGCAAAGCTTGTGAATTCCTATGTGAGTAGTCATTGGAATTAGTGAAGTACTAATATGTTCCTTTTGAAAGCATTATAGCAGTCATAGCAATAGGTTCCAGACTAGTTTTTATAGTGGGTACCAAGAGACTCTAGTAGAGAAAAGGAGTAATGTTGCAATCGGGTCACCCTGCCACCTGTTTTTTTTCCAAGAAATTCTGTTTTTATTGTGTTTACATATCAAAGATGCAACAAGATTTTGTTTTTTATGGTGTTATACAATTCTCAATTTGAAAACAATGCCCTAGGTCTCTAGAAGAATTTTCAACATTCTGAAAAGAGAATTCACACTCCTTTCAAAGTGAGTTGTGAGATGCAATTACTAAATAGAAACTTAAGCAGAACATAAGCATCATGCTTCTTGTTCTTCATAAATATTTAACACAGTGTCATGCATTTAGTGGGCACTCATGGATTCTTTTTAATTTCAATGATGGAAAGAACAGAAAATTGAACAGAAAAATTTTTTAAGGGGAAACACAATGCAAACTGTGACCTGAATATACAAGCAATTTTACTGTCTTTTCACTTCAAACTGTGTTGAGTTTTCTTCAAGAGCAAATCACATCGTTTCTGTGGCCTCTGTTTTTTTGGTTAGTTTGTTTTCTGCTTACTTTCACCTTTAATCATGATCTCCTCAAAATAGATCAATAGAAAACAAATTTCTAGATCAATTGTTGCTCTATGTTCCCAAGATTACACACTAATACAACCTTCTGATAGTGATCGTTTGCTATTAACTCTAAATAAATATATAAATACATACATAGAATGAGATAATACAAGGGAAGAAGAAAGAAAGAGAGGCAGAGAAGAAAGGAAAAGGGGAGAGGGAGAGGAGAGGGGAGAGGAGGAGAATCTTTTTTGACAAAACATCTCAGTGCAAAATCCTTACTACCTTATACATGGTGGCTTTTCCTTGAACACGGTAATGACATAAATGGAAACTATGTGTTTTCGGAGATCAATTTGGAGCCCACAAAACTTAACATTTCAGTTTAAAATTATATTCACACAAGAATGAACATGATGAAAAGATTCCAGCTACATCATTAAATATCAATTCATTTTACTGATCCCAAATCCAGATTTGTGTTTTTTTTTCCTTTTCTTGGAACAGTTAATGAAACTCAGATCCAAACAGTCTTTGGGCAATATACAACGGGTTTCATCACTTCTCACCATACAGTGCAGAAACTCTTTTGAACTGTGATAATTTAGCTATATTAATTTAAGAATTAAAAAAGGAAGAACATTCATATTTGTGCTACTCTGGGCAAGTATAGCATTATGTCTTTACTGACTATTCAATATACATTGTTTTAGCCTTTTTAACACGTAAGCCCCTACTGAAAAACAATATAGCTTTATATAAGACATTCTAGAAAATCTGCGTGTGTGTGTTTGAAATGTACATGGAAACTAGCACAGAATTTGGCACACATCAAGCACTCGTCAAACATTTGTCGAATAAATAAATTATAGAAATCTACTTCATGTCCACACCAAAACATTCCTATACTCTTTAATAAACTCTTTGAAATGTATCTTTCTAAAGTCTTTTATTCTTGACAAAACCAAAATTAAAGACAACATGGCTACTTACTCCCCAGTTACCATTTGATTTACCTGGCCAACCAATCTCACCTTGTGGATTAGAATTAGGTGTCGACTAAGAGTATTTCTTACCGCCCTGAAAGGAAAATTGTCAGCAGGACTTGTAAAGATCTTCTCAGACACTCTGCTTCTAATCTTCATGTACACAAATGAATAATTGAATACCCCCATCATTACCGTGCTTTGGTTCTGTCTCAGTTTCGAATTTAGATCAGTAACGCTCATCTTGGGGGTTACTAATTTGCTTTTAGCACTAGCAGATAAACTCAGCTTAGTGCAACATTTAAATAATTGATGAATAATTAGAAAATAAAACCCAGAAACACCATATACTAATTATCATTTAGTTCACATTCACGCTTATGAATTTTGAGACATGTCGGCTGAGGTAATTAAAATAGCATTTCTTATTTTTCTTTTAGCAATAGATTTTCATAACGAAAATCGCACAATGAGTATGTAATTACCAAAATGTTAGAAGGAAAAAGAAGTTTCTTTTAGAATGGTGTAATTTAAACCATTTTTTAATGGAATGAATCAATGAACTCTGGCATCTATATGAAAACACAATTCAAAAGCAATTGGAGTCAATGTCGGCCCATGGGTCCTAATAACGCAGTAACTACCAGCACATTTTTATGTTACATGTGCTCAGTGTCTTCCTCACTATTGAGTTTTAGTAGATCAGTAATTCAAAATGACAAATATCTATCAGACGCAAGTATATGTGAGGTACATATTGGCCGCTAGGGCACTAAAGATAGACAAGGGAGATGCAGATCCCGCCCTAAGAAAACACACACCCTTGTTAGATGGAGAGGGATACAATGAATAATCACACACAAAAATGTTGGAATTCCTAACTGAGAAAAGAGCCATAAGTTATAACTGTAACACATTATGAGATGCTGTTTACACATACTCTTCAGGCCGGCCAAATCCTTTGGCACGGAGTTGGGATTTTGGCATTAAGCAAACAGTTAATATTTTTGTCTAATAAAAAAGTGCCTTGATCACATGAAGATCACGGCCGCCTTCTTCCATTATTGTCAGCTAGTCTGTTTGACCCTGAAATACTGAGATCGTGAGACATTGTGTTCCTTAGAAAATTTTGTCTGAACTATAAAGGTCTGAAAATTTTACTGTTGGGCAAGTATGGCTTTTTTTTTTTTTTTTTGGATTTAAATTGTTCTACTGTATTTACTATTTTCATTCGAAGAGTTTTTTCCACTCATCCAAATGAGAAGGGCTAAACCAGATCTTTATGAAATAATTTGAGTTTTGCTTAATATTTATATTGTGTTTTCTAAGACAAAGACTGTCTCCCAGGTTACTTGGATTCGGCTTTGAAAATGATTTCTAATATGTGATTTATTTTTTAAATAGCATTATTGTCATTTTTTAAAATCCTATAGAATGTGTTTTGGAATGTAATTTATCTATCAGAAAGCAATTATATAAAACATCTTTTTTTTATTGGCATATAAAGTTCTACTAGTTTTAGATGGGCTACCTAATGATTTCATGTATGTAAAAGTTGTGAAATGATTACCACAATAAGTTTTATAAAATATCTTTGGCCCCCAAGCCGTGGGTATTGAATCAAGAACATCCACTGATTAGTTACTAGATTTTAATATTTCAAATTTTATTAGCAGTTGCTGTGATTATCTTGGGGAGAATTCTCTGTAAAGTTGTCATCTCACAATTTTCTGGGTAGTGAGAGCTGTTACATACAACTGTGTCTCTTAGAAACAGTACGTTGTCAGTAAGCAGTCTATTCCATTGGAAATATTAGATGGAGGAATTCATCATCAGGCAAATAAATTCTACCTTTTTCTGATTACTATTTATATTTGCTTTGTGTTTCCCTTTACATATCATTCCCTGACTACTTATAGCTTTTTTCTTACTCTCTGCCTCCTCTTTCTTTCTGCCTATATGTTTAATGTATTTCGTTGTTTGTCAGATTTTCTAGAATCCTTATTTTTATCAAAAATTTCCTCTGTAACTGTCTTTTCCACACTCCTCCTGTCTTATATATTTATTTTTATATTCATTGTATGTTTATTAGGGTAAAAATATATAGAAGGTTTGAAAAATAACACACATTTTCTTGCCCTCAATCAAACATTTGACACCTACTATGTAGGCAGAGAAAACCAACTCTTTATACAAGTATGTAGCACATTTTCTATTTTACTTCTTTACATACTGAGGGCCACTAACAGTGACAGAAAGTCTGACATACGTGGAAAAGCCAGAACTTACCTGAGGTCTTGGGAGGGTTCTGCTCTGATGTGAGGTGTCTCAACGGAGTGCCCGAATACTGCTCCTTCAGTGCCTGGACAGAACATGAATCCAATAGTCAGTGGTCAGGACAAACAATCGGACAGACACGCTGGTTTGCATCTCTACTGTTATGCATCAAATATGCATGCGAAAACGGGACAACTAGAAACAGGAGTACAGAAAATGAAATAGAAAAAGTGGAAAAAGGGTTCAAGGTAGTGAGGGCCAAGAAGGGTGAATCTAAATGTCCCTCAGTAGACCACTTTTAAGATGACCTTATTTAGAAAAGTTTCGATTGCATAAGAATTTTCACTCTCTGATCAAAGAACAAAGATCCATCCCCTTCTCCTTTCTTATTTCCCAGTTAAGTTCATTTGAGGGAGGGATAGGTCACAATACTCAGTTCTGTCTTTCTACAAACAGTAGAGCAGGAATGAAAACATGGGGAGTGGCTCCTTTGTAGTATATGATTAATTCTTTAAAGATGCAGGTCTCATGGGACATTTGGCAATTCTCCCCCCCAGATGCCCACTTTTATTACAGTGATTATCGACAGCAGCTTAATTTGACCTCTTTGGTATGAAGGCTCTATCTAAAACCATAAACTGCTCAAATCATTTCATCAGAGTTGACTTCATGGAAGGTCATGGTTGCCTGAAAAGGTCATACACTCTAACACTCTGCTCGATAGTTGAACGATATTCTATCTACACTTTCATTTTTTGACTCTATGTGATTTTCCTGGTCCCCAGGGCTTTTCCAAAACTTAACTAGGCAAAATAAAATGATCTTCCTTTTTAAAAATGCAAAAAATATTTTTAAACACAATGATAATGACAAAATCCCTTTTTTGTTCTTTCGTAATTTCACATAGATGTTCTAAATCATTCCGTTTGGATTAACTTTATTTCCTTTTGGTTTAATCTTCATCAGACATTTTGGTGTGTATAGAATGTCATGCCTGCTCCTTCAATGGCCCCAACATCAGCTAATAATACAAATTATACAAAATAATACAGATAATGCAAATAAAAATATAAATTTTAAACCTATAAAATAAAGCTGCTTATGCTTATTGTGAAAAACAATGAAAAAATGTATTGATTCAACATATTGAAAAATAAGCAATGATTTATTCAATAAACATGAAATTTTCACTAGAAAATTAGAGTTAACACCTAACTTCCTTAAACATAAGTGGCTTTATAAGCAAATATGCTAAGATCACCAGACAACTCCTGTACATAAAACAGCAATGCAGATCTTGAATCTTGAATCAGAGAGGAAGACACGTTTTTCAAAGGCTGTAACATGGTTTCACCTCTACTATCGTTCTAAGGATAAATTTACAAGGTTCTGCAGTACTAAATTCCTAATATCACGGATTTCAATTTATGAGCTAAAAGCGAATGACATTTGTTGACCTCTCACTGGGTTGGTTTTACTAGTTGTTGGCGTTTTGTTTTGTTTTTCTAAAGAGACTCTGTAGGGCATATGATATATAGGCCGACTACCAGAGCAATTATTTCTTCATTGAGTTTGCTCTTTTGATATTTTATAAGGAATTTTATTTCTGGGAGTGGAAAATTTCTTAGGAATAAATCTTTGAAAATAAAGTAATGGTTTTGGATAAAACTCTAATTTTGCGATTGTGGTGAGGGTGGCATTTGAGAAAACATTTCATGGTATAAATTTTCTTTCCCGAGGAGAGACTCCTTTATCATTTTAACAAAGGATATAACTTCCAGAAAAAATAGTTATCCATATGTAAAGTTTAAAAATTAATTTCCACTATTTTATGACTTTGAAAACTTCCCGACAGATTGACAGAAATATAATTAAAGAATAGTAGCAATACTGATTTTCAAACATGGAATGGAACACATAGTAACTTAGCACAGAACCTATCAGTGAAAGAAAAGGGGAAAAGCTATCGAAGCTTTAATTTTTCAGTGAGGATTAAAAGCTGATAGAGGTCTTAATTCTAAGGATCAGTATAGGTAATTATTGATGGTTTAAAAAACAATTAAATTTTTTTAATCTTTATTCATTTTTGAAAGGCAGAGACAAAGTGCAAACATGGGTGGAGCAGAGAGAGAGGGGGAGACACAGAATCTGAAGCAGGCTCCAGGCTCTGAGCTGTCAGCACAGAGCCCGACTTGGGGCTCGAACTCGCTAACCATGATTTTATGACCTGAGGTAAAGTCGGACGCTTAACCCACTGAGTCAAAACAAAAAAAAAAAAATTCTTGAAGAAATAATGTATAATCACACCCCTAAGGAGCTAACTTGAAAAGTGAACAAAATAACAAAAATAATTAACAAACTATAGACCTCCAGATAATGAGAAAATTACTCTCATCTTCTCCATTATTGCCCCAGAACGAGCCAAAGGGGTAATAATAAGCAATAATGATAATCTCAAAAAGAAATCAGTAAAAGAAGATAAAAGCCATCTGAAGCAGGCACATACTCTCACCACATAAAATTAAATATGTATATTTAAATTTAAAATATATATTTCTGAGGAACCTGGGTGGCTCAGTCGGTTGAGTTGGTTTACATATGGATAACTATTCTTTCTGGAAGTTATATCCTTTGTTAAAATGATAAAGGAGTCTCTCCTTGGGAGAGAAAATTTATACTGTGGAATGTTTTCTCAAATGCCACCCTCACCACAATCACAAAATTAGAGTTTTATCCAAAACCATTACTTAACTTTCAACACTTGATTTTGACTCAGGTCATGATCCTGTGGTTACGGGATCCAGCTCCATGCTAAGCATGGAGCCTGCTTAAGATTCTCTATCTCTCTGTCCCCTCTCCCTCATTCATGTGTTCTGTCTCAAAAAAATTATTTTTAATTAAAAAATATATATATTTCCTTTGTAATTTTTTTAAAGTTTATTTATTTTGAAAGAGAGAGAACATGAGCAGGGTTGGGGACAGAGAGAGAGGGAGAGAGAATCCTAAGCACAGAGCCTGATGCAGGGCTTGAACTCAGGAACCATGAGATCATGACCTCAGCCGAAATCAAGAGTTTGACGCTTAACCAACCGAGCCACCCAGTCGCCCCTAAAATATATATTTCCTTTGAATTGAGAATTTTTACAAATGTCAGAGATTAGTAAGGTTGCCAGACTTAGCAATTAAAAAAATAGGGCATTGCATTAATTTTGAATTTCAGGTAAACATGAAATAATTTTTTAATATAAGTGTGGAATATTTGCAGGGGATATATTTAGAGTAAAAATGATGTGTTGTATCATTTGTGTATCTGAAATTCAAAACTGAATCACTATATGGTACACCTGAAACTAATATTATACTGTGTTTAACTATCTGGCATTTAAATAAAAAATTAAGTAAATAAAAAAGACAGTATATTTTAAAAATAAATTAATTGTAATGTTTTCTCAAAAAAATTTTTCAACTTAGTATCATGTATTATACCTGCTAACCCTAACCATCAGTCAACACGTATTTGGTAGCAAGAGTACCGGTGTTATTAACGCTCACTTCAGGAAAAGAAGGAATGTGTGATGAATTTTCACCTTGTAAGCTATAAAATCCATGGAAATCAAAAAGGAAGGGGGACAGAAAAAGGACAAGAAGATGCACAACACATTTATTTATATATAATAATGTATATAATATATATGTAACTTGAGTAAATAAACTGTTTTTAAATTTTTTTGTTTTATTATTTATTTTAATTTATTTCAATTAATTAATTTTTTAAAGTTTATGTATTTATTTTTGAGAGAGAGCACAAGTGGGGTAGGAGCTGAGAGAGGAGAGACAGGATCCCAAGCAGGCTCTACACTGCCAGCCCTGAGTCCAGTGCGAGGCTCAAACACGCAAACTGAGAGATCATGACTTGAGCCCAAGTCGGATGAAGCTTAACTGAATGAGTCACACAGGTGCCCCTTATTTATTTATTTTAGAGAGAGATAGAGACAGCTCGCTCACAAGTGAGCAGGGGGAGGGGCAGAGAGGGAGAGAGAGAGACAGAGAATCCCAAGCAAGCTCCATGCTCAGCACGGATCCCAACACAGAGCTTGAGCTCACAATTCTGGGATCAGGACCTCCACCAACCCAGCCACCTAGGCGCCCCAAACATTTGTTGTTTAATGTTGTTTTAAGGGACCATTCAAAAGGGTACAATGTTCTCTTCTGCTTGACCGTATAGATGCTGAACAGTATATCAATTTAAAGTGATGATGATGTTTTAAGACTTCGGGAAAACACAGACTGTTTTACAATACTGAGTATTGTAATAATGTTCAGGAAAGCTGGGACAAGGAAACTTTTGGGCCAAAAAGAGACTGGATGTCATCGTAAGAATTCAGTATTCCTTATTTCCCTCTGTCACTTTTATTTATGAAAATCAGCCACAGAAGACATACACATTGTGTTTGCAGAGTTAATGGCCCAACATGGGTCCAGCCATTAATGCGTGAAGTCGCTATTCCCAAAATGTCAGCTCCAAGTTACATGGTCTCATGCTGAATTCTGAAATCTGAAATGTAGATGCTGTAAAGATATTCTTAAATGTTATATAGTAAATTAACTTTATTAACCAAGACTCTATCAGTAATCGAGGAATTCCATAATGCAGCTGCTTAGGTACCAGGTAAGATTGATCTGAGAAACATGTTTCTTCTAAGTACAAAAATCATGTCCAGCATAATCTCCCTTTTCACTGAACTTTATCCTAATGTTTAAACGACTGCAGAAAAATGAAAACAAAAGGCATAGTAGGCCCTCTACTAACTACAACGGATGGCTATGATTTTTCTGTGATTTACACTTCTTATTTCTCTGTGTCGGATATCAGAAATTCATCACCTGAGTAACTGGAGTAGGTGAAACAGTCATTAACTCCACCGAGGCTTCAGTTTCCTTTTAAAAGTCAAAGGAAGGGATGCCTGGGCAGCTCAATTGGTTGAGTTTCTTCATTTGGGCTCCAGTATTGACCTCATGGTTCCTGGGATTGAGCTGCCTTTGGGTTTCTGTTCACAGCATGGAGCCTGCTTGGGGTTCTGTGTCTCCTCTCTGCCCTTTCCCCACTTGTTCTCTCTGCTCTCCCTCTCTCTCTCAAAAGCAAATAAATAAACTTTTAAAAAAATAGTTAAAGGAAAAGTTAAGGTAAGAGTAGTGCAGGACACCATTCCTGAGAATCTTTCTCTTTTTAATGTGAAATCTCAGTCATTGAATTTGTAAGAATTCCAACCCTAGCAGTTAGCTCTAAGAATTCAGAGGAGGAATGTGACTATTGGCAGCAGCACCACCTTCAGTATCCAGTCCATGGACTGTTAGGAGACTTTAATAATAATAATAATAATAACAATAATAACAATAATGCACTTTGATGGACAGTGCTTTAAATTCCTCCACTGGAGCAAGACTGGAGTCCAGAGTGAGTTCACTGAGTTCTCAGGAGCAAAAATATTCCTGTGTACTCGTCATCTCCGACTTTGAACCTGTGCTATTGAAGGCACATAAATGCTATGGTTAATTATATTTAAAGGCTCTTTCAATGATAAATTATAAATTTTAAAATTATAAAATCATAATTATAATTTCAAATTATAAATTTTTTTATTGTATTTGAGATCAGGGACCTTATTCACTCTGTAGTGCCACTTCCTACCACTTTATCTGGTATAAGATAGACAGCCATTAACATGTCTCTCTGAAGTTGTTGGAAGTGAAATGAAGAACATGGCGGCACATGCTGTTCAGGAAGAGACTGGGTGTCCCTACGGCCTCTGTATCAGCTGTCACAAAGGGCTTCAGAAGAGAAGGCTAAAGCCTGGCATGGAATATTTGCTGTTCTGGAGGAGAAAAAAGAGAAAAGCCAGATGGAAGGGGAAAAAAGGAATCAGGGAAGGCTGGGACACCTCACACTGTGGGAAGGAGGCCAGAGAGAAGTAGAAACATTTAAATTTGTGGATTCTGCTTCTGCCTACCATACAAGACCTTGGTAATCTGATCTCATCCACCTGCTCAGACGTCTTTTCCTCTACTCGTGTATGAAAACTCTTCACTAATTTTTCCCACCTCTTTAGGTAAATAAAAATCTGTTTATCCTCTGGACAAATTTAGGGTGTACTACCCTGTCACCCTCATTTGGAAGTTTTCATATCTGTCCTAACATTTTACATTCTAAAGTGTGTTATTCCCCATCTGAACTAAAAAATTACAGATGGATTGCTCATCTTCCACTGTATTCTTGTACAAACATGGTGCATTACATCTTGATGTATCAGTATCAATATTGATAAGGATCAATATTTCAAGGACTTCTCTGGAAAGTTTTTTTTCTCCTGTTTTTAATGCTAGTTTAATGAATGGTACAATCATGTCTGAAACACTTAATTCAGAAACTGGGAAGTATACCGAGATGTCCTTTTGTGTTCAATTTCAGTGTTAGTTTACTCCTTTCCACAACTTCAATATCACTTTTGTTTTCTCTCAGTTACTTCTCCATACCACTGCCAACTAATACTCTAAAACAAAGCTGATAGTGTAATTCTCGCTTAAAATGCTTCCAGAATCCAATCACCTATGCAAGTCAAGCCCGAATCCTTAGTAGAATTTACCTCTTAGTGGCACTATCCATTTTACATTTGAGTGACAATAAAACTTGAAAATTTTGAGATGTTTATGAACTGTCCTGAATACTACTTCTTCCCAACTTATCCCTCAACCTCTTTCCCCTTTGATGGTGATCTCTACAGATTCTTGACGAGCTGATTCTAGATTATTTTCTCTGTGAAACAAACATTTTCTGGGTCCTTTTTGCTCTTCCTCCATCTGTTCAGTATCCTCAGCCCCTTGTGAATATTACTGGAATAGCATTTAATACACTGATGTGCAATTTGCTTTTAATTCTTACCAGGTAACTTACAAGTTCCTTGAATTCAAAGACAGTGTCTTAATTAATTTTGCACACTTAGCATGGGTCTTCTGATACATAGTTGTGATCAGTAAGTGAAAGAAAGAATTGGGAATGAAAGAATGAAAGCATGAATACATTAAAAATTATTCTATTTATAATTTATGCTAAAAACGTGGGAACTTCCTGCTTCTTAGTATATTTCTTTGCTTAATATTTCAATATAAATCAGGTTATTAATATCCTGAGGTGACTATCTGCATTTATTGAAACTGTTTTTAGGAGTCTAGTCAATGTTAATTATTCCAATGAAGAAGGGAAACAATATTGTTAAATTGTCTTTCTAGTGGAAACAAAAAAAGCACCATGCTGTTCATTTGAAACTGGAGAATAAGGTGCCAAGATTTCTGAAAATAAATTATTGCAAAATCTGTTTTTACTTTTAAGGCAGCATTTTTTTATGATCTAAAAATTATCTCAAGACATTTGCTCCGAGATGCCAAATCATGTCCTCTCTTCCACTTTTGAAGGCTTTCAAAAGATAAAAAGAGATAATGGAAAAGATACTTAATCAGATGGAAAATGCATTAGAATAAAACTAATTTCTCCAAGATGAAATATATTTCAATAATATTTGATTTGTCACTAATGAAAAAAAGACGTAAATATAGCAGGGCTAGAAATAATATGGAGAGCCCTCTTACTCATTTTTTATAATGTTCAAGTAGCTTATATTTTACTGCATTTGCTCCTCTGAAGAGAGGAGAATGCCTCTTCACTCATTAATTCATTCTATTGCTTTCAATAAGCAAAAGTAATTGAAATTTTAAAGTATGTGTGAAGAAAACAGAAGGGAAAAGAAAATAAATTATTCTCATATTGAATGCATATGTAGTTTGATGAAAATTACACCTAAGAAATAGATACAGAAATAAACCCTCTGTCAAACTCCTTCCTCAAAAAAAAAAAAAAAAAAAAAAAAAGAATAGTTAAGATGAGCTTTCTTCATTCACTCTGAAGATATATTTCTCAGGAAATCATAAAAAATTCTAAGGTCTAAAATTACTGAGGTTGTCATTTTGCCCTTTGATAATCACTAAAGGAATGAGTAGCAATTTACACCTGAGGCTTTTAGAAAATTCGAAATGAAAAAATGTCACCAAGAACGTATCTTTAGTAAACATAATAATCATAAGAGTCCATTGTTATGGATTAAAAGGCAGGGATGTTTGAATTGATTTATCACTACATTGTAAAAATTCTAACAGAAATTGAAATATAAAACTATGAAATAACTTGATAACAAATGAACTACCTATAACGAGTTTTTTTGTTTTTGTTTTTTGATTTAGAAAATTAATAAAACCAGATCTCTAGGTGAATTATCTTTTCACCACATTTAAATAGCTTTTGCAAGCTTTGCAATACTTAATCTAATAGCCTGTTTTGTTTTGACGTTTGGGCATTTTACCTAACATGCAGATAGTATATCTAATATTAGTTTTGCTTCTTTAAGGTCATGTTCATTTTTACACATGCACATTTTCTGTGTAACCCTCTCCTTTAGAAACTCAATCATTCCTCAATCCATATTCCATTTAAGTTTTTCTGATCCTTGTGGGAATTTGCTTATCTAAAACTCTGCTGTAAGTTGTAAGATAAACTCATGTTTCTTTGGGGAAGAAAAGTGAACACCTTAATTCTGCCTTTTTGTCATATTTCATGTCTCGGGCTCTTCACCACTATTTAGACTATTCTCTGAAGTGAGGATGGGCTTTCTACTGCAATTAGTCAGAGTCAGGAAGACTGTGTTTCCTACTGGCACACGTGCTCATCACTACCTGATGGAAGGCACAAGGAGAGGGACTCAGCATCTCAGCCATACTTTTATTCCTTACTTTCCTCCCCCTAAGGTTTTTGATACAATACAATCAAATGGGTACATTTTCATTGATTTTTATGGAAAATAAAAATCCGTAGGGAAGTTGACCAAAACAGAGAGTAGCTGATTGTCTTCAGTGGCTTCAGATATTACTTTGCTTATGGATTTATTTGAATTTTCTACAATCTTTTCTTATTATGAAAAAAAAAAACCCTCTTATGTTCAAAGGATGCTAATTCTCTACATGTCTTAATGAGCCTGAACTACATGGTTAATCTGTACAAACGGACATGTGAACACAGCTAGGACATTTAACATGACCCCTCATTTAACACAACTTCCACTTTCCTTCTTATCTCAATATACCCAAACGATCCTACAACATCAGAGTTTTATCTATCATTTTCTGAGTATCTCTGTTGAGGTGGACAACGTCAGAATCTGGAATCTTTGTGCAGACAACTTGCCTTGCTATTTATGTTTTCACTCATTTAGTCATAACTGAGATTTATACAAATGCAGGTGAAAAATGAAAGTCTCCAAAGCCTAGCCTGTAATAGCAGGATAGTGTGGCATCCACAGATAGAGCCTAAATGGGAAACAGCTAGGTACACAGACATCGGAAAGCAGTTGTTAGTGCCAAAATAAATTTCATTCATTCTTTTATTTCTATGAGATTTCATTTTTTAACTTCCTATTGTTCCAGATTGCTCCTATGAGTTTTATGTTATCACCCGCCATGTAACTCATTGTGTGCCAACAGGTAAGCAAAGAGAGCTCCACTTCTTTGGGTTTGTTTTCTACCCACAAGGGGATTGGTAGCATTACTTTGAATTAATGTAAAGAAGAGTAGGTGTTCTTTTTTTTTTATCAGAACTAACTCCTTTTCCTCTATAATAATATCTTTACCATGAACATTCATCGTATTCCCAGTTGGGATTTTCATGATATACCTCTACATGATACTTAGAGCAATTTCAAGTAGAGCACACCATTAGAGTTTTGTGCAAATCACAACCAGTCTGAGAACCATAGTTTTTAGGCAAGTCCAGGGATCTTCAAAATTCTTGAGCTATTATGTCACTCTGATTGTATATATGTGATCTGTGCGCCACACTAAGTAGCTTTAAAGATGGTGGCCCTCTGAGCTACAAAATAATGGTTCAGGATTTTATATATATCAGATCTTTTTATATAAATGGGTCTGTGCTGATAAATTGGGGTAATGTACAACAGAATCGTGATTCATCTAGATTCATGATTTTACATTTCTGGAATACCCTGAAATACTCACCAAATACCTATCCAAATGGACCTGTTAAGCAGAGACATAATACACTCAGTATAAAGTTTGCATGTTTTTCTGGAAAGCATAAGTTGTGACACAAACATACATATCTGTGAGTCTGTGTGTGTGTGTGTGTGTGTGTGTGTGTGTGTGTGTGGAGTATAGCATCTCACTGAAGAGTACCAGACCAGCTGTTTCAGTTTGTGAGTCCTGACAACATTTTCCAAATAAAATTCCAATCTAACAGACACATTTTCAGAGAATTGGAAAAGAGAAAATGTGATGCCTTAATATACCAAGGATCTTTTCAAAACCAGACTCAGACAAGAACAACACAGAACAGAAAATTTAAAGGTTCACATTTGTTCATAGGTATAGATACCAAGATCCTAGAGAAAATATAATCTTGAAACCAACAATAAAGTAAGAAGAATTAGGTCCTTTCTTTAGCATTTATTATAGGAATAAAATTAAATTTTTTAAATTTTTTTTAAATGTTTATTTACTTTTGACAGAAAGACAGAGTGTAAGCAGGGGAAGAGCAGAGAGAGAGGGAAACAGAATCTGAAGCAGGCTCCAGGCCCTGAGCCATCAGCACAGAGCCCGACATGGGGCTTGAACTCACAAACCGTGAGATCATGACCTGAGCCAAAGCCCACGTTAACCGACTGAGTCACCCAAGTGCCCCTATTGGAATATAATTTTTGTTTAACAACAGAAAATTAATAAATTATCAAGAGTAACTTATTGCTGGAGACCATGATCTATTCATATCAAAAGATATAGACATACCACTCAAAAAGTTCAAAATTTTCCCGTGGTTAAAACATAGATCACAACAACAATGACCACCTTTTAGGAAAATGGAGGTGAACTTTCTCCCACATAACAGTAATCTACAACAAAACCTACAGCAACCTCAACCTTACTGGTGACACATTACAACATCTCAGTTATGAGCAGCAGCAGCACAAAGATGTGACGTGGTTTTACCTTTCATCCAGAACCACTTCAATTCAGCTCTCCACTACAGTTCTAGTACTACCACTTGGTAGGAAGGGAAGAAGAATGCAGATACATGAAAAGCATATTGTTTGGGGAAAAAGTAACAATTTTCTCATACTTCATGTATAATATGGTTTACTACACAGAAAACCTAAAAGAACCTACAGATAATTTAATAATATTAGTTAGAGAATTATTCTGACTCAAAATTCAATTAAAGTTCTGGAAGCCCTTTATAGAATGAATCATTGAATTTAATCAAAATATATTAAAGCAATTTTAAATGTAAGAATGTAATGTGATAATAAATAAGAAGATATTAACCTAAAGTTGTTCATTTTCTCCAAAACTTTGAATAGATTTATTGCAGTGTCAGATCATCAATGATATTTTCATGGAATTTGACAAGCTGATTCTAAATCTATATGGAAGAATACTGGGCCAAGAATAATAAGGCAATTCTTAACCCTCTCTCCAATTCAAGTGGGAAGATTTTTCCCTACCAAATAAGAAGACATATATAAGGTTCTAGTTACTAAGTTGGCGTGGCTGTGGTAAAGAGAGAGAAATAGACAGTGGAATAAAGAAGGCCCCAGAAACAGACCAAAGAACTTACATCTGTATGGAAGCTTGATTTATGACAGTCACTATGAAAAATAAGTGAGGAACAAATGATTATTCAATAAATGATGCTAGGATAATTGTTTACACATATGGGAAAATCAGATTGTATTCATCGCTTGTGCAAAATAAATTTCAGCAGGATTAAAAATGTGATGGATAAAGTTATAAAGTGTGTAGAAGACAATACAGGAGAATATCTTTCTGACTTCAGATTAGAGAAGGATTTCTCATATAGTATAGAAAAAAATGATAATAATGCTATAGTGAAATTAAGCATTTCTGCTGAACAAAGGGCACCATAAGAAACTGAAAGGCAAACCTTGACCTTGGGGAAGATATTTGCAGCACATTTAATTGACAAAGATCAATTACCAAATACCAAAGAACTCTAAAATGTAATAGAGAAAAATTAAACTAATAGAAAATGACTAAGAACTTGGAGAGACACTTCACCAAAAAAATGGTAATTAATACATACCCATCAGGAAAGAAAGTTCATTTGTAATCAAATGAAACAAATAAAACTGCAATGTGGTACCAAGTTAAACAATCTAGCCCTGTAGAAACTTTGAAGAGAAAAAGATATTTCTTATGGGAAGATACAGATAAATGCTTAAGGCAGAAAACAAACAAAGCTTTAAGAAAACAATTGATAAATTTGACTATATTAATATAAAATTTTTCTTAATAATAAAAAATACCTAAGCAAAGTTAGATATAAAAACACATACATCATCAACAGCAAATATAACTGATAAACAATTGCCATCTAGAAAAATATAAGAAACCCCGACAGATCAACAAGAAAACACTCATTCAAAAAAATACTAATAAATAATACATAAAAAAAGAAACCTGAAGAATCCGTGCACTGACAAAAAATGCTCCATGTAGGGCATTATAAATGAAAACCAAAAAGAGATATAATTTAATTTTGAATCTTTTCTAGTAACCAGGATACTAGAAAAGTCAACCTGTCATGTTGGTTTCTATCATCTTCCTGGCTGAAATAAAGCATTATTCAGTATTTTCCACTTTAGGCTCACAGCCAATGGATGCTACTACTTGGCTGTTTGGAAAGTGACTAAAATATTTGTGGAATTTATATAAAGTGCATTTTTCACTGAAAATAAACCTTTCTTGGAGTTCTTTATTTAGATAGCTGTTTTAAAATAACGACGCCTTACCAAATTTCCATGCTTGTTTTGAATTAAAAAGGCTTCATATTCTCTTAAAATCTTACATGAAATAAGAAATAGAAATCATGCTCATAGTTAGATAAAGTTTGCTATTGAGTTAAATGATGGTGTGGCTATACTTATTTTGTTAATTCACTACTCAAAGTATCAGAAAGCATATAGTTTTTCAATTGGGTAACATTGGAGGGGACATGCATTATCATAGAAAACATGTCAACATGTCTTGCGTGGTCTCACGAGCAATGTGGCATTCAATAAGTTATTTAGCTTTTTAAAATCTTAATTTTCTTATTTGTAAATAAAAACAAAACAAAACAAAAACAAAAACACCAAAACCAAAACTGTGTCTCTTCTTCTCACAGCACTGTGACTTTTTTCAAAAAAGATTTTTATCTACATTATATCTGTGTTATTTGTATCTGTATCTATATCTATGTTTACTTCATGATTTCGTAGCATTATTAGTTATGTGTAAAGTCAGTTTAAAAGACTTACTGATCTATGGTGGTTCAGGAATATAAAAATTCTCATTCACTGCTGATGAGAGAGCAAATAATGAACTTCTAGAGTCCTTATGGTTTGAACAAATAATTCAATTTCAAGAATTTATCCTGAAGAGGTATCTTTGTATACAAAGATGTGGCTGCAAGGGATTTGATGACAGCCCTGTTTAGGTGCATTGAATATAATCCAGATGTCCAACAACAGGGAATTAATTAGTAAATTATTGTGGTCCAATAAAATGGAATACTTTTAGCCATTTAAAATATATAACACCATTGAATGACATGAATTAAAAAATGAATATAAGATTTCCATAAGATATACATAAACATCTGTTTTTAAAGAACCTCATAAAGTCTCCACTGGTCAACATTCAACATTTGGCAAACTCCCCTGGTTTTTAGGCCCTTTTTTCCCCCTTCATCCAATGATAAACTCAAAGATACTGTTTAATTTGCAGAGAAACTTGGGCAATTTTATTTCTTCTTAAAGCTTTCTACTTTAACACATAAAAAAGCTTTCAATGGTATTTTCCTAAAAAGTGAACCAGCCACCTTAAAGGTGGCTGTATCTTAATTAGATGTCACCATAAATAGAAGTATTTAGGTAAATGTGTCGAAAGATAAATCACCGTCTTGAGGGGTTATGAGATTTCTGTTAACTCTTGAAAGAGAAAATGACCATATTACCAAGACATAAGAGAGAAGATTTAAACTTGGTGGGAACCTTGTAATAATTAAAACTTTGGATATTTTTTAAGGCTCAGATTCCATATTTATTTCACCTATAATGGAATAAAGGATTGATAAGTAAAAAGACTGGTCGCTAAAGGTTTATTCTGATCCAGTTGTTCTAAAATCCAAACCAATGGGGGTGACCACCAATGATTATCAAAAAGTAATTCATTTCATTCCTCAGTCAGGAACTTATAAAGAGGCCACGCAGTGAGACATATTCCTCATCCATTTTGAATGGGTTTTGTATTTGTACCGGAGAAAAAGAGCAATGGTGGAAGAATTGTGGATAAATAAGAAACTGACTCTATAAATAAGTATTTTACTTGATGTAGAAGAGATTTGCAACATTTTTACCATGATTGAGTTATTCCAAAATATCTTCCTTCCCAATTTTATAGGCATCTCACATGAGATTAATAATTCACGTCTGGAAGCATGATCAAATCCTATATATTTTATTTTCTGAATGCATTGGGCGAATTTCCTTGGCTCATGTCTGATTTCAAATCACAGACATGGAGGACAGTTCCAGAGTACCTCAGACTCATACTTACTACATCTAACTTCAAGATCGTGGTGATACGTATATGTATGATATGTAATATCTCTCCACTTCTCAGAGCCCCAGGAAACAGGCTCAGCATAAGCAGCACCAAAAGGTCACCTCGAAATGCATTGCCAAGTTAGTATCCCTGAGGCTACCTTTCAATCAATGGGGGAAAAGAGCTGATGAACAAATGCACCAGCCTCGTCTTTCAGTTGGACAACTGTGAGAGGCATTTTAGAAATTCTTTTGCAGTTTGGTGACATTTAATTTTTCCTACTTGAAAGACTATTTCTGCTTCATCTACTTCCATAAAGCATTTTGGATGTGTATATATAGTGAAATCTAAAACATATAATCATGGGGCTCCTGGGGGGCTCAGTCAGTTGAGTGTTGGACTTCAACTCAAGTTATGATCTCATGGTTTCTGAGTTTGGGTCCCATATCAGTCTTCTACTGTCAGTGTAGAGCCTGCTTCGGACCCTCTGTCCCCTTTACTCTGCCCCTCCCCCATTCATGTTCACTCTCTCTCTCTCTCTCTCTCTCTCTTAAAAATAAATAAACATTAAAAGAGTAAAAATCAAATTAAAACATATAATCATAAACTAAAGAATTTAGTTTGTGGACCAAGGAAATACAATTTAGAATAGAAGAGCAAGATCAGAGAAAAACAGAATACACATTTAAGGGTCAAAATGTGTAAGAATGTGATTGAGCCACCAATGTGCTCAGAACTCCCTGGTGAGAAAAGGGAAAATAGGAAGTAAATAAAAAATTTACTGAAGTATAATACGTATCCAAGAAATTCTCATATCAGAATTATATGGCTCCATACCTCTTTACACACGGAACACATTACTTAACCAGAACCCAGATGAAGATATAGGACATGATTCACACGCTCAACCTGCCCCAGCCATGGTCATTTCTAGCCAGGGCTCTACCAGGACCGACAATATCCATTTGCCTATTTGAAACATTTTGAGAATTGCTTTTTGAGGCTGAATGTTTATGAGATGCTATGCTCAACAAAAACAGAAGTTTTCTGGACTTTAATTCTAAGCGGACTTACTTTCCAAATCCGAGGGTCATTCTCCAGTCCCTGTGTGGCTTGATCTCTCTGGCACTTAACATCCCAGCCTCCCCAGGCTTTACCTTCTGACTGTCCCTTGTCGGGCTTCAAATGATGCTAAGTAACTAGCAACCTCTGCCCTTTTGTGTCCTCAGATTGGCCACCTTTTAAAGAGAAAAATACCTAGTCCTAATTTCAAATCATTTGAACAGTGTTCCCTCCTACATAATACTACTGATCCTTAGATTAACCTTGTGAAGAGATCAGGAACTGAGAGATGAAGACACTGATAACCCTACTATTTTCCTTCTCCTTCTTCTTTTTCCATCCTCTTCTTCCTCCTCCTTCTACTCCTTCTATTCCTTCTAAGACTTGCTGCTGCTACTTGTGATGCCGATAATCATGGAAAACATTGACTGAGTGCTTAAATCACTTCAATCATGTGCTAAGAACTGAACAAATAGCAAGTCAAATAATGTGATTCTTACGCTAAAACTCTGAAGAGAAATTTAAAAAAATCCCCATTTTGTGGTTGAAGAATTGAATCACAGAGACACTACATAGCTTCTTCTAAGGCACAAGCATTTAGATGACCTAGGATTAGAGAAAGCACAAACCAATTATTGTCATAACACAGATAAGCTCAGTCCTAGTTTGGTTTTCTTTTTCTTACCAGCTCTGAATTCAAGAAAGGAGGCAACGTATACCTGTTGGTTCTATCTTGCAGGAGTTGGCAGTTTAGTGAGTCAAAATATTGTTCAGTGAAACAGTGAAATCAATTATCAATTAGTGCCATTGCAGAATTATCCTTTACCCTCCCCAGAGCCCCATGTACTAATCCCTGATATCTGTGAATAGGTTACCTTAAAAGCAAAGGGTAATTTATTATTTTCTTAAAAAAATTTAATGTTTTTATTTATTTTTGACAGAAAGAGAGAAAGAGAGAGAGAAACAAACAAACAAACAAAAAACCAGAGCATGAGTCGGGGAAGGGAAGAGAGAGAGGGAGCACAGAATCTAAATCAGGTTTCAGGCTCTGAGCTGTCAGCATAGAGCCCAATGGGGCTCCAACCTCTGAACCGGGATATCATGACCTGAGCCGAAGTGGGACGATTAACCATCGGAATCACCCAGGTGCCCTAAATCAAAGGGGAATTTAGATGACAAACTGGAATTGTTGTTGTTAATCCAGGGACCAAGGGATGCCTAGGGCCTCTAGAAACAGGAAAAAACAAACAGACAAACAAATGGATTCTCCCAGAAAGTAGTACAGCCCAGCAAACACCTTGAAGTTAGTCCAGTGAGAGTCATTTCAGACTGCCAACCTCCAGAACGTTAGACAATAAATTTGTGTTGTCTTAAGCTGCTCACTCTGTGGTCTTTGTCATTGCAGAAACAGGGAATTAACACAACCAGTTAGTAACTGGCAAATGTAGGCAACCCATTCAAGTCTATAACATCTTTTCCCTTTCTCCTTCCCTCTTCTCTCCCTATCTTTATTGTGAAATGAATGACTGTCCTCTTGATAATTTATGTGAACATGCAAATTTAACCACTTACACAAAACACACTTACATGAAACTCCAAACGTGAAGTTTGGAATAAAATTTACTTTGACACACTCTAGCAAGTACCTTCTGAAGACAAAGGTCAGCCTGATTAATGAATATACAGTTGGTAAAACGAAAATTAGTTATTTCCCAAATTGCAATAGACTTTCAAAATTTCTGACCAAGATTACATTAGTGTTTTCCCACCGTGACTACAACATCCATCATTTACCTCAATCTCTTCCTCTGACATTGTTTGGCATATCCTGAGCTTTCAATTTAGATAGCTACATGAAGACAGAGAGGTTACTCCTGGAGCCCTCTATGATTTAGTCGAGGAAGTCAGATATATAGTATTTAAATGTGCTCGTTCCTCTTCACCTTTAACTTTCTCCAGCCTACTAAATAAATCTGCTTGAAATAATGACCTACTGACTAAATAAATCAGATCCCAGAAGCTCTCCTTCTTCTTACAGAAATTCTTATTCGGGATCTGAATGTATTATATACACATGCACAGATGGACACAGATGAAATGAAGTAGAAAGGAGACCGCGCTCTAGTGAGGGGACACAGACCTACTTCCAGGTCTGCCATTGATAGCTGTGTGAATTCTGTGCGACTCACTTAACCTGAGACTCAGTTTGTGAAATGAAGATAATGGCAAACACTTCCCTAAATACTGAGGAGCAAATTAATTAATACAAATGACTACACTTTGCCAAAAGCAAAGGGTAGGTCAAAATGATATCGATTTCATATTTTGATTAATTTTGATTTTTTTTGTTTAAAACTTCAATATGTAATACATTTCTTATATTTATTTTTTGTTTTACTTTTATCCCAGGTTGTTTTCACTTAAATACCCTGAGAGACCTATTAAAATTACTTTCATTACACTAGATTTAATAATATTATTCAGTATTACATAATGTGCTCAACATTTTTTTGTATATAGTTATGTGTATGAGAGAGAGATGAATAATAAACAAGTAAATTTAGAAGGTTTACAATAAGCCGGCCAGAGGAAGAGTGTTGTTTCATGTAACATGTAACATAAAGTAACGCTTTAACATCTGTTAATAACGACAATAATTTCTCACACTTATTGGCCACTTAGGAAGTGTCAGACACCATGCTTTACAGGGATCGGCTCACATCAATTCAGTGAAAATACAATGAGGTGTTATTATTTATTATCCTCATATTTTATAGATGAGGAACTGGTCACTTTGAAACCTATTAACTAAATTACCCATGATCACTCTTCTAGAAAGCAGTAGAGTTGTAATGCCAGAGGCAAAGTTCTTAATTGCTATACCTTGAATCCCTCCAGTAATTTCTGCCCAGTTTATTCCTCTCTGCACTCTATTCCTCCTTCCCCATCTGACCCTTCAAAACAGCCACATTGTCGTGGAACTGAACATATTTGGATTTGGTGACAGGTTATCATTGCCCTAAACTTATTTTCTTGATAAATCCCCGAGAGCTAGTTTATAGCGGGCCACAGTTAAAATTTTCTCTTCATGTTTCTATTTGCTAAAAGTCCTTGTTTGTCAAATTGGGTTTAGAATCGAATGAAGGAGTATTGGGATGCGATTTATTTATTTGGCTTAGAACTCCATTTTGTACATTTTCTCCTATTTTCTCTATTAGTTTTAGGACTGTTCTGGCTAATGACATTTTTTTGTTGTTGTTATTTAAAGGATGCCACTATTTATCATGAACTCTGGAAGGCACAACCATTCTTATCACTTTGAAGTAATGATTAGTGTTCTTTCATGTCTGAATTTTTACTTGATTCATGAGGAGTGTAAGTAACTATAGACTTCTTATGTTCTGTGGAAGATTCATAATTTTGAGAGTTTTCAATATGCCTGTCCAATCAGAAAATACATTATTATCTGAGTAATGTTCCAATTATTTACAAGGAAACAATGTGTATAATCCTTAATCTTGAAATAGACTGGCCGGGTCTCACAGGATGTGAGCATGCTATTAGGTTTTTAAAACTTGTGTTGGAGAAACATCTCTTTTCTCTATCGCATTATTTATTCAGATAGTACTGGAATTTGTAGCTCCCGTAATGAGGCAAGAAAAAGAAATAAAAGTCATACAGATTAAAAAGGAAGAAATGAAATTGTCTCTATTTGTGTATGGCGTGATTATCTGTATGGAAAAGCCCTCATATCCTCAAAAGTTTTCTGTAACTACTGAGTTGAGTAAGATCACATGATGCAAATATATGAATTCAATACATGAAAAAAATCAAATGTCATGTATTAACAATATTCATATAAAATGAAAAATTAAAACACTATGCCAATTACTTCGAAGTACATTAAAAAGCTAAAAAAGCATGTACCAGAAATGTGTGCTGAAAATAACAAATTGAATATATGTTCACGTTCATGAAACATATCAGTGAAACCCAAGTAAATGGGGAGACATAACATTTTCATGGGCTGTAGGACTCAAAAGAGTAAAGATAATTCTCCTAACATTTATGTGTGCCTTGAATGCAATTCCTACCAAAATTTAACAAAGTTGGGTTTTTTTATACATAGAAATACATATTCTGAAATGTATATGTAAAGGAACAGGCCAAACAGTTATAAACACGATGCTGAAAATAAGGTTTGTAATACTCTCTTTACCCAATATTAAGGCCTATTTTTGTAGTAATCAAAATACTGGGATATTGTCAGAAGGATGAAAGACTCAATCAGTATAATGAAAAAGAGAATTTAGAAGCTGACGCATGCCTAACTGACTTCTGATGAAGATGCAAAAGGAAATTGATAGAGAAAGGAAATGCATTGGAGCAACTGAATACTAACAGGCAAAACAAACAACAAACAAACAAACATTGATCTAAAATTTACATCATATTCAAAAATTAATTCAGGGGCGCCTGGGTGGCTCAGTCAGTTGGGCGGCCGACTTCAGCTCAGGTCATGATCTCACAGTCCGCGAGTTCGAGCCCCGCGTCCTGCTCTGTGCTGACAGCTCGGAGCCTGGAGCCTGCTTCGGATTCTGTGTCTCCCTCTCTCTCACTGTTCCTCCCCCACTCATGCTCTGTCTCAGTCTCTCAGAAATAAATAAACATTAAAAAAATAAAAAAAAATTAATTCAAAATGGATCACAGACTTAAAATGTAAAACATAAAATTATAAAACTCTTTGAAAAAATTAAACAAAATCTTTGTTATATAGGATTAGGCAAGACATTCTCAGATTCAATAGCAATAGCATAAGCCATAGAAGAAAATGAACTGATAGCACCTCATCAAAATTTAAAAATTTGTTTCATTAAACACCCTGTCTGTTAAAAGAATGAAAAGAGAAGTGACAGAGATGGGAGCAAATATTTTCAAGCCATATACTTAGCAAAGGCGGAGTATATAGATCATAGAAACAATACCCAAAACAAAAGTAAAAAAAATACAAACAACCCAATCAGTAAACAGGCAACAGATTATATAGAGATATTTTACTAAAATGGATGTATGGGTGGAAAGTAAAAGCATGAAGAGATGTCGGCCATCCTTGGACATAGGAGAAACGCATATCGAAAGCACAGCAAAATATTACCCAGCTATCACCACATCACTACACAATTTTTAGATTAAAAAACAATTAAAGACAACATTAAAGCTGGAGAGGATAGAAAGAAACTGAACTACTCAACTACTCACACATTGCTAGAAAGAAACTAAAATGTTACAGCTACTCTGTAAAATCATTGGTCAGTTTCTCATAAAACAACACATATAACCACCATATCATCAAGTAATTATAATCTTGGCCATTTATACCAGATAAATGAAACTTAAGTTTACATAAACTCCTGTCCACACAGGTTCATAGTAGCTTTATTCATAGTAGCCAAAACCTAAACAACCCAGGTGCTCTCCAATGGGGGAATAAATAAACTGTGATACATTCATACTATCGAATTCTACTCATTGAGAAGGAAGAAACTATCGATATATCAACAACTTGAATGGAACTCCAGGGAATTATGCTCAGTACAAAAACAATAATAATAAATAATTCCAAAGTGTCATTAGTGAATGTGTCTATATATAATATTCTTACATGAGAAAGTTATAGAATCAGAGAACAGATAAGTGATAATCAGGTGGGTGTGCTTTCAAAAGAGCAAAGAGGGATCCCTGTGGTGACAAAACTGTTCTGTGTCTTTACTGCATCAAGGTGAGTATCCTGGTTGTGATCCTCTACTACAGTTTTGAAAGTTGTTCCCATTGTGAAAACCTGCGTAAACGTGACTTGGAATCTTTCTGTATCATTTCTTACAACAGTACGTGAATTTATAATTATTTCAAAATAAAAGTTTATAGTTAGCATTCAGTTGGTAACTTGTCTCCTAAAGTCAGAATTTTGGGGTCAACCTGAGTACTCAATCTGATAGGTAAGCCTATCTCAAGCTTCTTCCCTAGGACAGTTGGACCTTGTCAAAAAGTGAGCTGCAGCCTATCCCGAAGCATGAGTGGGATAGTAAAAGGAATTGGAGTTGTCTAACCTGACAGAGAAATCAGAATTGGTACTGGGATGCTTGGGTGCTTCAGCAGGTTAAGCGTCCAACTTTGGCTCAGGTCATGACCTCACAGTTCGTGAGTTCAAGCCCCGCATCACACTCTCTGCTGTCAGGATGGAGCCTTCTTCGGATGCCCTGTGGCCCCTCTCTCTACCTTCCTTGGCTTGCACTCTTTCTCTGAAAAAATAAATAAAAACACTGGAAAAAAAATGAGACTCTACTTCATTGATGATATGATATATTCTATAGAGTCATCTCGCTAGAGTTTTGACTCTACTGACAAGAAGGAACAAAAGGAGATATGAAATGACTCAAACTGTGGATCCCCATTTCATTTACTTACTAGGGACTGCAGTCTTCCATTGTTGGCAAACCAGCTGCTATAAAACCCTATCAAGGCAATTGATATTCCAGAGGAAGAGACTTAGGGTCCACATAACTCTCTTTGTGTACTATTCTCTGACATCTACCATTGTATCAAAGCCATATCATCAGAAAGCTACAGACCAATGCTGTGTAAATATATTTCCCTATACAAAAGTCTTCACATGACTGAAATTTAATATTGTATACTTGATTTTTGAAAACTTTAAAAATCAATTAATGTAGCATGGTTCTGTGGACTGAATTTTGTCCTGTCAAGATTCCTATGTAGAAGTGCTAACCCCCAAGGTGATGGTATTTGGAGATAAGGGCTTTTGGAGATAATTAGGTTTAACAGATTTCTGAGGGTGGGGTCCTCAGGATGAGATTCAGGCTCTTATAATGAGAGAGGTACCAGGGGTATTCACTCTCTCTGTGTCCTGTGAGGAAATGGTGAGTAGGCAGCTGTTTGCAAATCAAGAAGAATGCTCTCACCAGAACCCATCCTTGCTGACATCTTCATTTTAGACTTTTAGCCTCCAGAATGGTGAGAAAATAAATGTCTAATGTTTAAGCAACCCAGTCTTATGAAATTTTGTCAAAGCAGCCCTACCTGACCAAGATACACGTAGAGAATATTTTTCTATTTTCTGAAAAATGTTATCCATGCTTTATTATGTTGTTCGCATTTATATTTTTTGCTTAAAACAATTTTAAGCCTAAAAAATCAGAAGTCTAATTTTTAAAATATTGTGGGGTGTCCGGATGGCTCAGTCAGTTAAGCGTCCGACTCATGTCATGATCTCACAGTGCATGAGTCTGAGCCCCGTGTTAGGCTCTGTGCTGACACCTTGAAGCCTCCAGTCTGCTTCACATTCTGTGTCTCCCCTCTCTCTGCCCCTCTCTCACTTGTGCTCTCTCTTTCTCTCTCTCTCTCTCTCCCCCTCAAAAATAAATTTATAATATTTAAAAAATTTTAAAAAATGTGTACATCTTTTACTGAGGGTCCCTATTCAAATTTTGCTAAGTGACATTGGGTTTAAAACATGCCTGAACATTCTCTACACTCTTCATGACACTGTTTTAGAAAATTTACAAATTTTCTCTAAAGCTCTCATTTGAAGAGCTCACCCTTTAAACCTAGGTATTATGACATGAGGAAACTGAGGCACACGGAGAAACCCCATATAGATGTTCTGGTAGGCAGTCCTTTCCAAGGTCTCTGATGGCAGATATTATCAACTTCCAGGCATGTGAGTGAGCAAAGCTTCAGATGATACAGCCTCCTGAGTTTGAGTCACCTTAGCTACAGTCAAGAGAAGAAGACACCGCTGTCTCCACTGAGCCCTGCCCAAATTGCAGAGTTTCGGCAAAATAAGTGTTACTGTTGTTTTAAAGCCACCGAGGATTTGGAGGGGTTTGTTACACAAAATTAGATGACTGGAACACCATTTGTCCCAGGGACGTCCTTTGTTAACAAAGGAGCTGATCTAGAATCACGTGGTCTTCCCTTTTGGCAAATATCTCATTTCCCTCAAGAGTGCCTCAGTGTTTTAGGACCTTAGGTCTCAACTGGAGTTTGTAATATACCTCCTTATGACTATTCTCAGGTTATTCATTTTTGTTTGAAATAATACAGACATGTTCCTCCATCATTACCGCAGCCTAGCAAGTATAGCACGGGGCCTTTTGTGCTATGACTGGTGAAGCTTCTGATTAAGATGGGGACAGCCAGAGGTTACCACTGTAAGGTTACTTGTTTTCCCTTTTGGAATGAATATTTTTGTTTGAAATACGCATTGAGCCTGTCCAAAATTCAAGCCTCGTCTCACTTTGTCCTATTAGTTTTACCATCCATTGATGTTTTCCTCTGATATAATTATTCCTCCAACAATTCTCAAAAGGTGCCTTTCTAATTCCATAATTGCTTTACATTTTTAATTCACATCCCGCTGTAAGAAAGAGATTTATTTTTTATTATTTATTTGTATCAACATATATTCATAGATTTTTATTTTATGAAGAAAAATTTTTAACTTCATTATATGTATTGATGCTCGAAGTGCCTTTAAGAGCCTCTTCAACTGGCTTCTGTCTTTTTGACATGTTCCCATCCTCAGGTGAGTCTTTTCTTTGCTTTCTGGCATAAGAAATGCACTTTCTCGTTTTATCGTTTTTCTTGGTTAGCTTTTAGTAAGTTGCATTTTTTACCCAAAAAGTCCTTAATTCTTTTTACTGAAGAATGGTAATTTGAAATAAAATCTGACACTGGATTCACCAATCCATAGCCATCCCTACAGATAGTGCTAGGAAATGTGTATACACACACACAGACACACACACATAGACACACACACACACACACACACACAACACATACTCATTCATGTTCTCATCTATATCTTTACCCACTCTTAGGTACTGAAAACCATGAATTCATACCAGTACTTCCAGTCCAACAACTTAGAGCTAATTCTAGCTTTCCTCCTTTCCATATCTCTACCATCTTCTCAATGAGTCAGAAACCTATCTGCTCTAGATAGGAGAATATCAATATACCTACTTATTGGCTTAAGCCCTGACATGTATCCCATCTTATAAACCTGATGGACCTCTATACCTCTCCGATGCCCTCCTCACCTGTGCTCTTGCTCCTGTCATGCTTTTCTTCCCATGACACCATTCTTGCATTTCCTCAAATGCTACCTACCTATTTTTTTAACCCTCCACATGCTGGCTCTTTGTCCTTGGCTGCCTGCCTTTCAGGAAAGAAAGAAGGAAGGAAGGAAGTTAGGAAAGGATTTAGGAAAGAAAAAAAGGAAGTTGGGAAGGTAAGAAGGTAGAAATGAAGGCAGGATGGAAGGGAGAAAGGAAGGATGGAAAGGAGGATGCAAAGATGCAAATAGTCAGGACTATTACTAATACAGTACAACACAACTGTTCTATTTTTAACTTGATTTTAACTGATTCTGTCTCCATCCAGCTCTGCAATATTGCAGTCTCCAGGTCCACCACATCCCTTAATCTTCTGGACTTGATGTTTGGGATTTCCTTGGCACTTCAACATCAGAATTCCTCTATTGATCTGCCCTGACTCATTTCATGCAGCGCTAGACATGCCGAGCTCCCTAAAAGTAAAATTTTCCACTCTATCTCTTTGTCAGTCAGTCCTTGACTTCAAGTATTCTGAGTTGCAGAGGGATGGAAAATTGAGTGAGTTGATTGATCCAACTAGAATGTGCATGTTCGAAAGAAATAAGAAAAATGTCATACTAAAGGTTTTAAGAATCTTCATACTAGAAGTGAAGTTTCAGTTTAATAGAGATAACAACAGGAAGCGAAGAGATGGCCTTGATGTACTGAAGGACATGATAGTAATGACTTCCAGGAAAATAGATACCTCAGAATTAAATGCATGGGACTCTTCTGCAGTAGGTAAAACAGGATAAGGGAGATTGTTGTGGATTGAAGAACGGTGCAAATTTAAGGACCATTTTGAAGGCTGATATTGTCTAAGGATAATGTATTAGCATTGTTTCTTTCTTTCCTTTCGTTACATGTTAGAAGTCTATATTATGAAATCATTTCCTGTGGCAGAAATAGGTTCATTTTCTTATCAATCCATGATTTCTCTATTAATTGAAGTCCCCACCCAAAGTTTTAACAAGGAACAAAGCCCAACTAGAACTAACTTTTCTCTGCTACTCTGGCAGTTACCCATAGCCATACCCATGGGGGAATTTTGGCCAATATAAGATTGCGATATTCTTAGAAAAGGCTTTTCCTTCTGCTTTCTCCTTTTCTCACTTCCCCCATGCTGGAACACAGAGATGATGATAGCCTCAAATTTACGGCAAAGGGCAACAATGTGGACTAGGAGCCTGCAGATGTGTGATTTCTAAGGATCCTGTTCACTGGATGCCTCATGGAGCCTGCCTTTGTCTGTACTGTTAAATGAGAGAACATGAACATTTTGAGACTATAACTAGTATTACTTATTCATCTTCTATCTGTCTCTTTGCATTTTCTCCAGAAGTCTTCAAATATGTATACATTATCCAGTAAAGTACACAATTTCCCATTTCTAATATTGAATATGTGATTTTCACTTCATGTATTTTCACTTCTCTCTTTTTTTAAATTTTTTCCTTCATCCATTGTCCAATGTCTTTTATTTTTTGTAAGTATTTTAAAAAATGAAGCAAATAAGGAAAGCAGTAATGATATTTAAAACTTTTACATGGTGATATTTATTAAATATCAAATTTGTATCAGGATTGGTCCTAAGTAATTTTTATATGTGTCTTTTACCTTCACCATATCCTATGTGCTGGGTGTTTCTCATAATGCTCCTTTGAAGATGAAAAAAAAAAGGCCTAGAGATTCAAAAGTGATTTTAACATTTATAATTCATACCTGTGTGTGGAGGTTATCATAACCCAATCTTTCTGCATTCAGACATAGAGGCAAGTCACGGTTTACAGCCTTTGCTTTTTAACTGTCTCATTTCATTTAAAGCACAATGCCGTGCCTGTTTACAAATAATATTTTTATGTATGTTTTGTATAATATTGTTTTCATTTTTGCCAATATGCTTTTGCATTTTGGATGAGTAGAGACTACTTAAGGTTACATTAATGTCATCCATTTGTTGTTGTAAATCTCGCCAGTTGGCTGGTAGAAATTCTCCTGTGTTCTATTTGGTCAGTCTCCTGTGACTGTAAAAAGGGCTCCTTCATAGGACTCCCGGCCATAGATTTACAACAGCCGAAAAGTTTGTTAGAATCTGTGCAACAAGGCAATAAAGTATCTGCAGTCTGTCTTATTTTCTGTAAGAAATTCCCTATGGGTGTCATAATTATTGTATGTTGAGCAAATATTTATACTTTTGCAGCTGCATAACACTGAAATAAAAATTTAGCATAAAAAGAAAAAAAAAAAAGCTTACAGAGTTTCAATAATTTGCATAGTAAGGCAGGCAGAATAGGGACTCCCCCTACCCAGGAAGTTCACATCCTACACCCTGCAGACTGTGAATATATTACACGACAAAGGGATTTTACAGATGTAATTAGGGTTACTAATCAATGACCTTAAAATAGGGAGATTATTCTGGATTATCCAGGTATCTGGGTAATGTAATAAGGCAATGCAGTCATATGAGCTATTAAAAGCAGATAATCTTTTTCCAACTGTAGGCAGAAGAAATAAGAGAGCTGCAAGGGGAGGGAGAGTTAGAGGGATTTGAATCGTGAGAGGGACTCACCCAGTGTTCTTAGAGGCAGGACGCTGGGAAAGCATGAAGAGGAATATGGGTCACCTTTAGAAGCAAATACCAGCTCCTGATTGACAGCCGGCAAAGAAACAATGAAACTGCAGGCAATTCTAGTAGATCATTTTCTATAAGTAATGTATTTTGAGAATGTCATCACAATATAGAAGAAACCAGACTATTCATTTACACAGTGGCAGAATAAATTACATCTTTGGGATATTTTGTGGATTTAAGACCCATAGCTTTGGGAAGAAATTTAGACAGTAGTGGAAAATTTTAAAACCAATACACAGAGATGTTTGTCAAGCCTCCCACACTCCGACCTTATTTATAAAAGAGTTGTCCTCTTTTACAACTTTCTTCAGATTTCCATTATACAATTTTAATTTCAATAAGTTTTGCTTTAACTAAAGTAGGAGACATTTAAATGAGAGCTTGGAAAAATAAAGTAAATCATGGAGAGGACTGTCTGTAAGGGGCTCGGGGCAAATACCTTATTGTTTGAGGATGGTATAGTTCATTATTTATATGCCTGGAAACCCGTCATCCTTTGTTACCTGGAGATTTAGGGGAGGAAATAGAGCGGTCCTCATCTTTAGTGTCTCTAAAATCTGCATCCTCAGTAACTTTAAAAAGGACCTAGAAGACCGAGTTGAGTGATTTACCCGAGTCCATAGACCGGAAATGCCGCACCTGAGAAAATCGAACATTACCTTTCTCAGAACCCGGTCTAATCACATTTTTTCAGGTGCTATTCAAACCAAGCAGCTCCGCCCGGCTGACTGCATGTTACCACCTTCTTGGCATTTGGATAACTTGAGGAACAATGGTCCTCCCTAATAGGAAGCTTGATTCCAAAGTTGACCTCCTCACAGTGTGCCAATTTAACAGACAAGAACAAGGATGTAGAAGACTAACTAATAAAAACAAACCTGAAAATATTGATTACCACCCGAAGGATGGTGTTGAATCTAAAAGACAACTTTTCAGAAAATCCTTTCTTCTGTTGTCAAACAAGCATTCAACCTCGTCTATCTTTCCAATTATTCAATTAGAACAGGGATGAAGGAGTGATATATTCTTGGCTTTCAAGCAAACAGTAGGACACAGGGCGGATGCAGGGTTGGGATCCACTATTCTTTCAGATTGGCAGTTTTAATTTCTACTACCTGAAAAAAATGAGATATCCTTTCTCCTTATGTATTTAGCTATCTCCCCCTTTTCTTTCCTAAACCAAACAGAGAGGTCCAAATCCAACTAATAGCATTTAATGTAACATGAAGGTATTTCATGCGGCTAAAGTTTTCACTTTTGAAAGTCAAAGGACTTACTTGCACTTCGTTTACTAAGTTAATATACTACTTGGAATACCAATGAACGTGCAAATTGCAGGTGATTGATTCTACCTGAAAGCACAAAATTTAAGAGTCTTCTAAGTGAAAAGGTTTATATCTTTTATTCGTTTACCTGGTCTCAAAAGGTAATTGCTGTAAGTAAGATCTTTGAGGAATGTTAGGAAACACTAAATGAAAATGAAGTCTTCGAGTACGCATATGTGGGCTAAAGGGTAAAACTCCAATATATTTAGCATTGTAGAAAGGGCGTGTTAAGGTCAGATAAGCATCTTCATATTAAGATTTAAGCAAACTATTACAGAGCAAGTCAAGAAGTATCAAGAGTAAAAAATTACCATTTGTTAGCACGTAATTGTTTATCATGGTGATGTTGGGTAATAAGGCATGTTGGTTGTTCGCAGAACCAGTGGTGATTTCACTTCTCTCCCCTACACCTAGGACTATTTGAAGGTCTGGAGTAAATTCCTGCTACTTTCTAAGTAGAGTAAATACTCTGAGTTTCACTAGATCTGTGAATAATTTTAGTCCTAAGTGATTTGGCCTCAGGCCTATAGACACGTTGTCTAAATAAATTCATCCATTTCTGTCATCCTGAAAGAGAAGTCCATGTGTGAAATGCCATTGCTCCTAAGGTATGAAGCTGGAAAGAATCAATTATAATTCCGACAGATATTGCTTCAATAGAAAATTTTGTGCCACAAATTTAAAATTCTGGAATCAACCTCACACAGATCTCCTGTCACATGGAACTTTGAAGTCTTGTCAGCACAGCTACCTAATTGATACGAAGCACCCTGTAGTCAGTGTCTCTTTGTAGTCTTATTTGTCAAACGATTCGAGCCCTGCTTTAAAGGAGATATGAGTTTCTCATCAAGCCCAGTGCCTTTAAATCGCATGCTGCACCGTGCACAATTTTCTCCTCTAAGTATATGAAATTCTAAGTTATATTTGCCTTCGGTATCTCTGTTTTCCTTTATTTTAGAAGTATCGCGGGAATGAATAAAGCCACAGTAAAGTGAATATTCAATATTCTGGTAAGGGAGAAAGGACCTAGCAGGAATTTGAGACGGTGCGCGAATCTGTGCATGTTTATGTCTGTGGGCGTGTGGGCTCTTCTCGGAGAAACAGAAATGTAACTGTTTCCTAGGGAGGGACAGGGAGGGCGGAATTCTAACCAAATGAACACACTCCTCAACTTAGCATTTCTTTGTGGATAAGGGGGAGCCTCTTCTATATCTACATCAGGGTCGAAATTGGAGTTACTTGTTACAGGTGGTCTCTTTCCCTCATCTGAAGTGTCAGGCTTCAAACCCTTACAGAAATTTCTGCCTGGATTCTGCAGTCGTGACCTCAAAATTATATTATATTATTATTTAGGATCTTCTGGAAGCATGTTGTACAGACCTCTACTATAACACTGATTCATTTTCTGAAATAATTGAGTAATAAAAATCAACCAAAAGTAGTTTAAAGAATAAATTCAAAGCGATGTGTATATGTTTGAGACCGAAAGAAATGGAAAAAGAGAGCCAGAATGAGACGTACGCATTTATCCATCTGTATATCCACATACACGTACATGCCCTAAATCCATCACATGCATCGCAAACACCGGGGAGGGGGGAGGGAGAGGGAGAGAGAGATTAAATCAGCAGAGCCGACTATCTGAAAGCAGTTAACTGACAAGCAGAAAAACTTTGATTTTTCAGGGAGCACTTCCTCCGCTGACTTTATAACTTAATAACTTAATAATTCCACTTAATCCAAGGATGGTAGCCAGGCTACCAAGAAAAAGAGGAAAATAAAGGTGAGTCTCCATGTACCTCAGAGAAAAATTAAAAACTAGTTAATGAGTCTAATTTGGTGAAGACAGCATTTCGCTGCACCTGTTACCAGACAAGTCAAGTTAGTACAAAGATCAGAGAAAGTTAAATTTCCATGAGTTCATAAAAACTGTCAAGAGCTCCAGAACTTCCTGTCACTGATGAGTACAAAGGATTCAGTAGGAATATTCGAATATGGATGAACTAATTTTTAGGTAAGTGTGTAATAGCCTAAAAGCTGTCCCAAGATTAAAGCTGATAACCAGTAGGCACAAGCAAAGTTCAAAGAGTGTTAAATACTGAGTATATTTCTACCTGGTTTTCCTGCTTTCCCACCAACCAACTCAACAACAACTTAAATATTAGCACCAAGGGCCCTAAACGCAATGTCCTGTTCTATTTGTCTGTGCTCTGTGCCAATCAAAACGCTTGTGTGTTGTGATTTGTCCCCTGTCTCTCCACCCCACCCCGCCCTCACACTCAGGAATTAGGAAGGTCATTTTTTTCCTGCTGTGTGGCTTCTTCTCCTGACCTCTCCAAGAAGTCTGAAGAAAGTAAAGGAGATGAGGCATTTGGGCAACATGGGAGATACTACAAACACCAACCCGATGGTGCAGTCTCCAGCTAAGCAGAACATTCCATGAGAGAAAGGACGCTTTGGGAGACGGAAAGGACGGTGATGGCGGGATGTGACTCGGGCTATGGAGGCCCAGTGAAAATCCCCATTTAACTATCTTTGTTGAATTTCAGTGCCATTTCATAGTATACCATTCTTGCAATACACACAGGCCCTCATGTCTGCAACATTAATATTATTATTATATTTATTAATAAATAGAAAGAGCTAACCTGTACAATATCTTCATTAAGTGCTGAAAATACTCTAAACACACATAGGTACACATAAGTGTGCACACACATACCGGTATAATTTGAGCTCTAAAGTTATCACCATCATTTCAATCACTTAGATGAAGTACAATTGGAGGCATAGAGTTTATTTAAAATATTGAATGGTAGAGGCAGGATGCAACCCAAACAACCCAAGAGCAATTCCCAAGCTAACTGTTCTCACATGACCCACAGGGCTCAGCAGGACCTAAACAGGATAGACATCCCAGGAGCTGTCCCAAACTCAAATTTGGGAAACACTAGGTCAAACATATTTCATTTTTTTAAGGTAGGCCTCTTTGAGTATTTCTTAAATATGTTATCAAAACAATACATATTATGACTGCAAATCAAGTAACTCAAAGAGATTATACTTAAAATAGTCTTCATACAAATCCTTCCTCACTCCCAGCTTTGCTTTTAACTTTGATATCTGGTTTTGTTTTGCTTTTGAATTTCAGTTGGTGATTGACTTTAACCGCCCTACCATTAGAACCATGACTTTAATAACTTTTAAATAATACGTGGATAGCATTATTTCTTGATGTATAGACCTTTGAGAATAATTACAAACTCTAAAGAAAAAAAATAGTTTACTTATAACCTTTCCCCTACTTCAGTCTACCATTGATATTTGCATTTTAGGTCTCTTTGCATGTCTTTCACTTTTAAATAATACCTCTAAATCTTCGATGTCTGTCGCCTTTAGTTAGCCTTTCTCAGTGTCTGCATTCTAGGCTGTCTTCCACTATCGTGACCCACTTTCCTCTGTCTATCCTATCCCCGCCTAGGACACCTAGGACGCGCAATTACATTTTTACATCACTAAGGCCAATGTTTACTTGTCTTCTGGCACCACAATCAGTGCCTTCTAGTTGAAGACTACTGGGAAATCAAATGGTGTGAGATCATGTTACAATGTGAACTCAATTTTAGGCGTGGGAATCGTACATCTTACAACGTACATCTTACAACGTAGCTCTAGTTCAGTTACGTGTTCTTTCAAGAGGTAAACAATGTTCCAAGACCTCAAGCTACAGTACCTGTAACTTTCAGCTTTTCAGCCCCAATGGTAATCTCATCTTCATCTGCAGAGAACAGCACCCTGCCATCTTCACTCGCTCTCACTTCAAATCTTTTACACTGAGCCTCCACAGCGTCAGCGCCTATGGTCAGAGGAAAGGTTTAAAAATGAAACTGGCATGTAGGAAAGCATTATCATGTATTTTTTTAGAAAAAGAGAGGAGAAACAGATATATCAGGTTTTGCTTTTGTTTGTTTATTTTGTTTTGTTTTGTCTCTGCAGTACCATTTACACATGAATTAGTATTTTGAATTTGTTTTCCCTTCTAGTAGGCTCTCTAATTTGGTAGAGTTTGCTGGGCTAGGGTCGTAGGGCATACATCTGGCCTCTAAACACTTGCATAGTCCTAACAAGGTTTGTAGGTTTAGCTAATTAATAAACAAAACAAAACAACAAAACCCAAACAAACAAAAAACCTTTGCATATACACAAGGAGAGATGATGTCTACTTTGTTCTTGGTTGTAGCCTGAAGACTTGTCATTATACTTGGCACATGATGGATGCTCAATAAATACTTATGGACTGAAGTACTCCCCTCTTCTGTCTGCAAGCAGACAATAGTGTTTGTGCTTGCTACATGGCAGGTGCTTGTAAGACATTACTCAGTTGTGAACCGTTAGCTACTCTACATTACTTATATTTAATATTGAACTTTGTTCACCCATTACTATCACTGAATGTGAATGCACTTTATAATCTTGCAAATATAAATTTATACATACACATGTTTTTAGTGCTCCCAATGTATTTTCTCATCCAAAATTTTCTTGATTTATTAAAACATAGTATTAAATTTAATTACGCTGCGCCAATTGTAGAATTGGAAATCTTTTTCCGGTTTACTGGACAATTTTGTGTAATAATCCATCTACGAACCACAATGGCAGTTTCCATATTTGGAAAACATAATTAATTTGTAAATTTGAAGGGCTTCAACAAGAAGAAGTAGTCTTCAACTACTTTCATCAGAGGGTGAGGAATAGCTATTTCCATAATACCAATTTAGTTTTTTTGGCATAACACATTTGGCATATGATACATCTTCCCCTACTTTTAGGATCTGGAGAATCTCTCCTCTGGTATCTATATCAGAGACTCTTGTCAGATACAATCCAACCCAGTCATGGACCTAGGCACATCACATTTGCCTACGCCTCTTTTCATCTACTTTCCATATGCTGTGGACGGCTTGTTTGTGTCTGCCCAAAATTCATATGTTGACCTCCAAGGCCACAATGAGATGGTATTAGGAAAGGCCATCTTTGAGAGGTAATTAGGTCATGAGGGTGGAGCCCTCATGAATAAGATTAGATGAATTAGATTATTGCAAAGTTTGCATTCTCTCTTTCTCTGCGGTCTGTTGAGTGGACACAGTGAGAAGCTGGTGTCTGCAGGCCAGGAAGCAGCCTTTCACCAGATGCTGGCTAAGCTAGAGTCTTGCTGTTGGAATTCCCAGCATGTAATACTGCCAGAAGAGAATTTCTGTTGTTTAAATCACCCACTCTATGGGATTTTGTTATAGGAGCCCAAACAGACTAAGACAATGTTACTATCATTATTTTTTAAGTACGTGACCCCCAGGAATTCAAAACATGAGATCATTTTTGTATTTCAAAATATCCTCCAAATTTAAAGTTGGGTCTGATTTCTAGAGGTACATAGGGTAAGACGTTGGATAGGCGAATGAATACTAGACGTCAGCTTTCTTTCCCTTTCCTTGGCCCTCAGCCCCACCTCAGCCCTGCTCTCAGACCAAACCCATGGACTTTAGTATCTTATACCATCTCACCATTGTATCTTCTGAGGGGCACTGAACAAGAGGAAAACATTAATTCCAAACCCTGATTACATGTGAAATAATTCCTCTGAAAACAAGATGTATATTTTTCTTATAATGTAAGAAACTACCTACATTTTTTCAGGTCCACGTAGAAAATTTAAAAAGCTTCAACTATGACAATGCTCAGTAAGATAAAACTGATGTTAACCTTGCAGGCTGTCAAGATCCAAACAGCATGAATTGTACTTCAATGTCTGTTACATATATATATTTTTAAGCAATGCACTTTTCTTATGAAATTTAATGGTAATATTGGAACCACGGGAGACCTACTGTCCTTGGTGACAGTCTTTGCATTTGATCTGGCAAACATTATTCGGCAGCCTGTATTCAGTGGAGTGTGTCTTCTGCTAATCGTGGTCTAACCTTCCTGTATTGTGCTTTTAATCTTTAAACCATAGAACCCAACTGGGTGATGTTCAAAAAAGCGTGCTTGGGACTGGATGTGTAGATAAATGTGACTTCTAAGTTTTGAGGCCTCTGTGTCTTAATCTGTCTTCAAGGCACCCCGACATACACTAAATCTGAACTGCCTGAAAGACATCTAGATATTATACCTTAACATGTGTATTACATTGCTTTCTTCAAATATACTTAATTATTGGGTGAATTGATCCACAAAATATATTCGTGACATTAATGACACTGAAGTGCATTGTATCACTATATGTATACAATGTATATTCTATACACACATACATACACATGCTCCATATAGACACAAGGTGATGAGACTTTTCTTGGCATAACATTTGAGGCCATTATATGGAAGATATTTTATTAACATAAGTATGCTACATTGTGTGTCACAGAAACTAGTAGAAGTATACGTAGGGTATCTGAATATGGCAAAAGGCATTGAAATCTTAATTCAATAAATTTAAATAAGCAAAAGCAACAAGCTAGTAAGAAAATATATGCACACCTGAAATAAAAAATGCATCTAGTTCATAAATAAATGCATGTAGAATTGTTCAACTAAAAATAGTTATAACTAGTTAATACTGCAGACTACACTTTCAGAAGGCATATTTGCAAGCAATTAGCAATACCTGACAGTAAATATTTTAAATCAGGGAACAATTTTTGAATATATTGTGTTTTTTTGCATTGCTTTCCTTTTCTACAAATAGCAAACAGTAACGCATGTAATGAGACACATATTGCATCGTTGTGAATATTTATACTTAAAGCTAATGTATTAGGCTAGATGAAACTGAATTTATTATAGCATAACATGTTTTGTGTTGTCTCATTCTGTTTTTCATGTTCCTGGCTTCACATATTTGCTAGGCTGGGTCCACTTGGGATCCAGTAGTTCAGAGGAGCTAAGAAAATGATCAGTTCCATTTTTTTCTCAACCAGCAATGCTTCCAGAGTGGCAGGAAAGCAATATGCCTGAAGGACTGGATAAGGAGCTCTGATTCCTTAGCAAATAGGTCACGGGGCGTGGGATTATCCAGACAGTTCTCTGTTTTACTAGTCATCTTAAACACTAACTTGTTAACTACAGTCTCAAGATGAAATGTTTCCTTAAGAATATCTGAGGAAGTATGTTAGTAACTGCAAAATCAAGCAAAAAACAGTCAGGGATAAAATAAGTCAAGAGAATTGGCAGGAAAAAGGGAGAAAACATGTAAGCAAAGTAATAGATTCCACAAAAGGACTTAAGTATTTAATATACATCCAAATATCTTCTCTAGTTCATTTAATGTTCTGTATATATTCTTTAAAAGCAAATAAATGAAATCTTGCCATTTGCAACTACCTGGATCCAATTGGAGGGCATTATGCTAAGCGAAATTAGTTAGAGAAAGATAAATATATGACTTCAATCATATGAGGACTTTAAGATTAAAAAAAACAGATGAACATAAGGGAAGGGAAGCAAAAATAATATAAAAACAGGGAGGGGGACAAAAACATAAGAGACTCTTAAATATGGAGAACAAACAGAGGGTTGCTGGAGGGGTTGTGGGGGGGGTGGGCTAAATGGGTAAGAAGCATTAAGGAATCTACCCTTGAAATCGTTGTTGTACTAACTTGGATGTAAATTAAAAAAATAATAATTAAATAAACATTAAATAATAAATAAAAGCAAATAAACAAAAGCAACAGCAAAGCTAATTGTTCTCCTCAGAGACGGCTCCATTACCTTTTTGGAGCATTCACATATCTTACATAGTCAGTAGCCACAGGGATATTTGCTGACAAATAGAGAGGCTCCGATAATTTATCTACCGTCTTTGCATTTTCTATATTAAATCAGTCGAACACATGAATTGGAATATTTTCTTCAATAAAAATCTCTACAGGAGCTCAAACAATATATTTCCATAGGGCCTCTTGGTACTATTTAGTCCCGATTCAAAGACAACAAGGCAAAGATCAAAATGGCTATGTCTAATTATCTCTGGTGTGTTTTCCTCAAGCATATCATGATGGATTTTCCTTCCTATATGACTCCGATTTTTACGTTGCCAATGTTTTCATGGTCTTGAAGAAGAGTATAATTAAAAGATTAGAAAGTCCCACAAGAAAAACAAAAGCGAGAGTCTATACAGTCAAATAAATCCAGAGCTCTCAAATTCCTGTTTTAGAATTATCCTGGGCCAACCCCCTCCCCCCAAAAAAACAAAACAAAATTAAAAAATGAAGAAGCTGAAAAAAAACAAAAGAAGCTGCTTTCATGAAGTGTAAGTATAAATTGGCACTGTATTTTATTTTAGACAACATTTGTCTATGTCATTAAAAACGCGCCTGTGGAAAGTGTGCTCTGAGTAGACATGGGGGGAGAAGGAGAAGAAGTAGAAAGAGGGAAAGGTCATGGGGGCCAGTCTGGGAGGCTCATCTTGGAACAAGGGCTCCAGGGCCTTTGGCAATTGCAATCAACATTGGATTCTGTCAGAGATTAGTACACCACCCCTCTTCGCACCCCTGCAACCTAGAGCCCAACCACAGAAACTGATTTCTGTTTCAGAATTGGAAGAACCATTGTTTCTCTAGCAAATAAGGTAGTTTTAAGAACCCTGAGGATGCATTCACCCTCACGGCCCTACCTGGGGCGTCCTACTATCCTGTGTCCAGACCAGTGCCCCGTATACAGTAATTCCTCAATAAAAGTTTGTTTTTTTACAAAACAAATGAACAAAGGGGAAAAAAGAGAGAGAGATACACGAACCAAGAAACAGATTCTTAACTATAGGGTATGAACTGGCGGTTACCAGAGGGGAGGTTGGGGGTGGGGATGGGTGAAATAGGTGATGGGAATTAAGGAGTGCACTGTCAGGGGGAGCACCACACGATGCATGGAAGTGTTGAGTCACTATATTGTACACCTGAAACGAATATTACACGGCATGTTAACTATCCAGAATTTAAATAAAAGTTTTAAAAACTGTTTATTTTTAAACTGAAGTGAATTCCACTACTTTCCACTCTCTGGATTTTTATACCTTGTTTATCACTCCCTCGCCCATCTGTACTATAGCTACGATCGCATTCTATTGTTCTCCATCTTCCTTTTTTAAAAAGTTATGAAAAGTTTATACAGATAAAAATTCTGTACATAATGTTACCCACTACATGGCTGAAGAAAAAGCTAGTGAAATGAAGACTTCGGCATAATCTTTTCTTAATCACATGTCCCCTTCATCCTACGGGAGCTCAGCATGTCAGCATTATTCTCAAATGAGTTTTTATCACTCCCATTTTGTAGCATTACTACTTGCGTATGTATCCTTAAAACGCTTTTCTCGGCTTTGCATGTTTTGCGATACACGCACATACACGAATACATACACAAACGCATGGCTTTATAGCACTTCTAGTTTTCAGTGACTAGGCTTTTTCACACAGTATTAGGCTCGTGAGAGTCATCTCTTGACGCACGTGGCCCTGGGTGATTCACCTTCGCTGCTATCGTCTATTAGATGGATATCCCAGTTAGGGATGCATTTTCCACTGGTGATTTTATAGGTTTCTAGAATATTCGAATCAGTCGCAAGGATGCTATAAAACTTTTCCTACAAGTCTCCTATTTTCAAGCAATTCCAGAGCTTTTGCGTAGGTGTGAAATGGCTAGATCATAGAGAATTCACTTCAAGTTTACTAGATAATAAGAAATTACTTTCCAAACTCTCGTGTCAGTTTACATTCCTTCCAATAGAATAGAAGCGTTCCTATAGCTCTGCATCACTGCCAACTCTCAGTTGTAGTTCTTGCCAGTCCAAGTTCTAAAAGGTATGCCACGATGGTTTCAAGACATAATTCCTGGATTATTGTTGGAGGGACCATCTTTTTTTATGCCACTGCTCCTCAGTCTCCTTTACTGACAATATGCTCCCCATGGTCAGTCTATGGGGGCATGTGGGGCTATCTCTCTGTCTAGAAGTTGTTCAGTTCTCTTCAACCAAAGCAATTACTTCATACACAAGCACATGACTCGAACACTCTCCTGATTTTGCTTTACGTTTTGAAAAAAAAGGCACAATCTTCTTTCCAGATCACAGACACTGAGCACGATATAAACTTAATCTTTTAAGTCTAGCTATACCCCTATGTGCAAAAAGTTGGCCTGAGAATTTAGCCAATCAGTGAAAATGGGTGGTGGGGGACCGGGGGTAAGAAGGAGAATGAGAAGGGCAGAGAGACATGCCTGAAACTATTGCCCAAAGGCTGGATCCAGTCAGAGACAAACTAGCCTAGCCCTGGGCTTGCCTATTATATGAATCAGTAAATCACTCATCCACCCTACGTGGGCTGAGGAGTTCTTAAATTCTGAATTTTCTTTTTGCATTGTTCTTACTCTTTCTCTATTTTCTTCTTTAAGTTTCCAGGCATCCCTCCCGCTCTCTCCCTCTCTCTCTCTCTCTCTCTCTCTCTGTCATGTTTATCTTTATTAAATAGAAGTTAGAAACCTTCCATCTTTATCAACACTGCACCCCCACCACTCACACACACACACACACACACACACACACACACACACATTTATATATATAATATACTCGTTATATGTATAATCTCATTGATTATATATGTATGTATGTATATTTACAATTATTGATTATATATGTATGTATATTTACAATGTATAATTACATTGATTAATGTAATTATCTCATTACATACATTATATATATAAATATATATATATAAATATAATATATTATATACATATAAATCATTAGAGTTTAATTACAAGGAAAAAATTCTGCTCTAGGACTTTCTAAAATGATGCTGTGGGAATGGACGCCATAATATCCTAGGGCAAATTCTCTCATAGCCTTGCATTGAGCAAACTAAATTTCTACTTAGACAATTTCAACACTAGCCTTAATGGTATAAATACAATCTTTTATGCTTGTATTCTTCCCTCTTTCATGTGATTCATAATAATATCATAATAATATCATTCACTAATTAATCATTATCATTGTACTTGTATGACTACCTAACCAGCCATTTCATAAATTACTATGACATTTTCTCCTGGGCCTGGCCTCTATGAATTCTGAGAGGATGAGGTAAAATATGTCTCTTTATCCCGCTTTTGTTGACTATGTTGTCTAAGACAAATGAAAGCATACATCCTTGACTTGTTATTTTGTTTAAGAGGACCAGTTGAACACCATATGCATAAAATATTTTGGTTCTTTTATTTTTTTTGGGGGGTAGTATGCAGATATAAAATAACAGCATTTCAAAACTATGGATGGCACAAAGTTGGTGAGTGAAATATTCTCCAAATTTTTTATATGTCATGATCATTCATGTTCTTTTAATGTATAAAGAAAAAACTGAAACAAAAATTGCGTGTCACATTAAGTGAAAAGAAATACTACCTGATAGAATTTTTATATAAGAGTAAGATCAGTGAATACTTAAGTAATGAGAAGAGACTGCTTACAACTACATTTTTGCTAAGCTGTTTTTATAAGAGAGAAAGGAGAAAACAAATTCCTAATGTCCTCTGGTAATCTCTCAATGCCTAACTTTTCAATAGACATTAATAAGCTATAAAATGATGCGATATTAATTTGTGGAAGTTGTGGTAGCACATGAGAGTTGAAAACTCATTCTTTGATAAAACCCAACTAAAATTTTCCCATTGTGGTGTATTATTTTTAATTTTTAACATATTTTTCATAAGAACAAATGACTTCTGAGAATTTTTCCTTCTTTCTTGGCAGCTTGACCTGGTCTTCTGCTACAGTTTGACACAACTATCAGGGTAATTTCATCTAAGTGCTTAATAATTGTATTTCTTTTCCTTTCTAATGCACATTTTATTTCAAATATTAATATGTGTATCCATGTTAGATATCAACACAAGCATGGAAAATGAGTTGGTGCAGTTTTCTGATAATATTTTTATGCAAATTCCCTCTAAATTACATGTAGTATAACTTGTTTAGTTGTGACGGTATAATTTTGGAGATGTATTCACTAATAACGCAGACTCATGGTACTAATTAAGCATAAATTTCATACCGAATTTCAAGATTACTTTTTCTCTAGTTGGATGACTTTTGGACCACCTGGGCGGCTCAGTCAGTTAAGCATCTGACACTTCATTTCAGCTCAGGTCATGATCTCATGGTTAGTGAGATCAAGCCCAGACGTCGGACTCTGCACTGACAGCCCAGAGGCTGCTTGAGACTCTCTCTCTCTTTCTCTCTTTGTGCCCCTCCCCTGTTTGTGCATACTCTTTCTCTCAAAAATAAACATTTTTTAAAAATTCAACTTCAACAATTAATTTATCCCCTAAATATGATAGTGAAAGTCACCTTAACAGTACTTTTATTAACTTTTCTAATGTAAGAAATCTTACACAGAGACCATCCCAGACAGAGAACTGTGTTCTTGAAAATGATATGACAAAGTAACCACCTTCACTACAGGGTAGCTTTAGCATATTTATTTATACTACCTACTAACACTTTTTAGTAAGAATATTTGAGGTGCGCTTCCTGATACTTAGTTTTTACGTTAAAAATGTTCCATATTCCTCTTAACATTAGGTAGGTTGTCTCTGGAATTCACTTAGTGGGAACACGTGTGTAGTGTTGTAAATCAATTTATTCAGCACGAAACAAGTATAAACTTCAAGATAAACAGTTTAAGAAATCTTAGTATGAAATACAGTTTTTATTATAATTTGATCATTTAAAATTATAATATTGTTAGGCAACTGTGCGTTATTACGGATTTGTTACAGCTGATGCATATTTTATGATTACATGTAATTCTTAGAATCGCTTGCACTGAAAAGCATTATTTCTGATTTCCAAAGAAGCATCAGACTTGTTTCTAGAAAAAGGACCAAATTGGGTATACTTGGATTAAAGCTCTTATATCACAAAGAATGATCTAGTTTATAATCCAATAAAACAATCCCTCAAATTAGAGTGCCTTAGCCCAGCCAAGGTCTGTTCCTTGTTCATGCTTACTTCCAACATGATTCAGCAATATACCATGATCCCAGTAACCACTCAGGGATCCAAATGGTAAAGGCTCCATCTCAACACGTGCCTTCAAAGCTGTGGCAACAAGAGAAAAGGATACGGCGAACTGAGCACTGTCTTTTAACTTTCATTTAGAAGGGATACATCATGGATTGTATTGGCCAATGAAAGTGGTATCACCAAGTCTGTTTCCAAATAAGTAGGAATTTGTAATATTTAACCTGATGTGCACCTCTAAATACAAAACTGACAGAGAACAAGAAAATATTTATTAGTTTGTCAGGGCTGCCAAAGAACCACACATTGGGTGGCTTGGAAAACAGAAGTACAGGGGCGCCTGGGTGGCTCAGCAGGTTAAGTGTCCAGCTTCAGCTCAGGTCATGATCTTGCAGTTTGTGAGTTTGAGCCCTGCATCGGGCTCTGTGCGGACAGCTCAGAGCCTGCAGCCTCCTTCAGATTCTATGTCTCCCCCTCTCTCTGCCCCTCCCATGCTCATGCTCTGTCTCTCTCTGTCTCTCAATAATAATAAAAAATGTTAAAAAAAAAAAAAAAGAAAAACAGAAGTGTATTGCTTTACGGTTCTGGTGGCTAGAAGTCAGAGATCAAGGTGTTGCAGAGTTGCTTCTTTCTGAGGCTATGACAGAAGGATCTTTTTGTATCTTTCCTTGGCTTGTGGATGGCCAAGAATCTTCTCCATGGTATGGTATCTCTTCTCCATGTATTTCATTTCCCCTCTATACATATCTCTGTGTCCAAATTTCTGCTTTTTATAAGAACATCAGTCATTTTGGATGGTCCACCCTAATGACTTCATTTTAACTTGATTACTCTTATCCCCAAATAAGACTGTATCTTCAAAAAAGATCACATTCTTGCACTAGGGGTTAGGGCTTTTTACATGAAATTTTGTTTTGGAGGGGAGACATAATTCGATACATAAAATATATCTTCAGTGTAATGGGGGAAATAAGAAAAAAAATAACAAAAATAAAAATGCCAACCTAGGATTTTAAGTCTAGCAAAATTATCATCTGAGATTGAGGTCTGGAAGATATTTTCAGACTACTAAAAACTAAAAACTGAGAGACCTAATCACCAACAAATTCATTTTAAGAAAATTGCAGGGGCGCCTGGGTCGTTCAGTCTGCTGAGGATCCAACTTCGGCTCAGGTCATGATCTCACCGTTCCTGAGTTTGAGCCCTGTGTCAGGCTCTGTGCTGACAGCTCAGAGTTTGGAGTCTGCATCTCCCAATCTCTCTTTCAAAAATAAATAAAGATTAAAAGAAGAAGAAGAAGGAGAAGAAGAAGAAGAAGAAGAAGAAGAAGAAGAAGAAGAAGAAGAAGAAGAAGAAGAAGAAGGAGAAGAAGAAGGAGAAGAAGAAGAAGAGGAAGAAGGAGAAGAAGAAGAAGAAGGAGGAGGAGGAGAAGAAAATTGCAAAGGACTATTTTCAAGAAAAAGGAAACGGTCCTAGATCAATATCAGAGACAGGAAGATTAAGATTTGAAAAACCACACTCTCCTGCGTCTTCTTCTAATTCACTAATCATACTTTTTCATTCCCCATCTATTATTTCCCCTTTTATTTCTATTTTCTAAATATTTATATGCTCCAGAGGTCAGACTCATGACTCTTAAGTATATTCTTTGTAAAATGTCTCCAGGGCAAAGAAAAAATAAAAGAATCGAGGAAAAAAGTTCGCTATTTACATCCCTTCACCTATCGGTTCTTACCCCGGATCATATACTTTAACTAAAGTGTATGTAAATCCAAAATTTATAACATGTGCACTAATATTTACCTTTAAATCCATGTTCATATAACTGTTTATAAATGGTTGAAAGGCATTGCTTATCTCAATAAGAACTGTTGATTTTAACACACTTCCCAATTTATCTTTTCCTCAGTAATCCCTTTCTCAGTGAAGAGGGCTACAATTCACTCGAACAGTTTAGCCCTCAACTTCAAGGTTAATCTCGGCTTCCACTTCTGGAATGACAATGATAGGAGCTTGGCAGACTCGATCTTCAGAAAAATTGTTGAAACATATTTTATAAACAACTTGAACTCTCAGTAAATAGTTTTAAAGATATATAGCAAAAGAAGAAACACAAAAAATTATGATATGCCAAAAATAGAGAAATCTGACCCACGATGGGAAATATTGGGCAAAAGAAATTGCTTGTGAAAATTACAAAATGTCAGATTTAACAGAAAAGACTTCAAATAGCTACTTAAAGTAGCCAGTACACACATTCAAATAACTAAAGGAAACTGCATTTATTTTATTTTTTTATTTTTTCAGTAATCTCCACACCCAATGTGGAGCTCAAATTTATGACTCTGAGATCAAGAGTTACACGCTCTGGTGACTAAGCCATCCAGGTGTCCCTAAGGGAAACTGTATTTAAAGAATTAAATGATTGTATAATAAAATGTTTCATCTAATGGAAAATATCAATATGGATACAGAAATTATAAAAGAACACACAGGTTTTTTTTAATGCTTTTTCTCTCTTCTTTCTGTCATGACCTTTAGCCAGATCTTGGATCTGTTTTGCCAGATCTTGGATCATGTTTTGCTCATGACTGTATTTGGTTTTCTAAAGAGTTATTCCTTCAAATAGCTCATCCTAGGCCATTCCCTAAAGAGCCACCATTCCCCCTCTCCCTTCTCTGTCTTGTCTACAGAAACTCACCACACCCTTCACATGATAAAAAGTCTTACCCACCATTTTCTGTAAAGCGATCCTGTTCCTACCACCATTTTCTTTCACTTGAACCTACTTTATTTTTCTTATTATCATTTTTGGTTGCTCGTTTATTTTCTGAGAAAAATATAATATAAGCCACATTAGTTTAAGGATTTATATCTATCTGGTTCATCCCTGACTTCAGTAATTATATTATGCAGTTTCTCCTATTAGAGGTGTTCAAGAAATATTTCGTGCATAGAAAATTTGATTATTGATTAAATAACCTCATTTAATTTTCACCTCAATAAACATGTCAAGAACTAACATCTAGTTCCTTTATCATCTAAATAAATGCCTCATATTCTGCTTAAATATATATATATATATACATATTTTCAAATTATCTTATACAATAAGATTTCATCTTTAACTTTCTGACTTTTATTTTTTTATATTTAACTTTCTTGCTTCTTTCAAGGTCTATTTTAGTTCCTGTCTTTCCTTACCTTCTAGGTAAACATTCTATGTGACTTCCTTATCTGATAATATGCAATACTTAATATATATTTGTGACATACATATTGATATATTTCAAGTTCCTTACAAATATTTGGACAATGATTATTCAGCTAGTATGTGCTTACATTTGTTTGAGAGCTATCTTAAGGGTAGTTTGATAAACAACTGTGCGCTCCAAAGGAAAAAAAAAAAAAAAAACCTCAGAAAAATGAACAGATATGCTTCTTCCACAAACAAAAAAGACAACTTATTGAATTACAAGTTTTCTACTAATTTTAGGAGGCTCATATATGTGTGTGTATATATATATGTATATATATATACATACATATATATATACATATATATATATATGAGAAGAATGCTCTTAATGTACCTCTTAAATTGTTCTGTTTTTAGCAAGAATGCTCTAATATTGTTACCTAATGTTTTCAGTGCTTGAATATTAAATGTGTATGTGTGGGGGGGTTGGTACATATATATGAACTCTAAAATTTTAATCATGAATTAATATAATTGCTTTTAATGTCTATGAGAAAATGTGCAGTGAGAATGAGTGTTGAAAAATAACTTAATGAAGAAACTATTTACGAAAGTGTAGACAGGGCTAAGGGACATTCTTAAATCCCCTTTCACTGTACCATTTTTTATTCCAAGTGCCTTCCTGATACAGAAACCCAAAGATAAAGGTAAAGAAATAAAATATTTATTTCCATATAGGAATAGAAAAAAACAGAGTTAGTGAGTTAAGATTGAGCCCTTAAATTAACACATGACATTTTGTTTAAATATTTCCCTCAGAAAAGCACCTGTCTAACCCACTGCTAACTTCTGGTTTATAAAATGACTGCTCAATTTATTGTTTCAAAAAGGTAACAGGATTTTCCAAAAATAAATAATATTTGCCTAAGATCTATCTTTTCCCTACATTAATCTTTCTAACAACACCCTTACCTTCCTACTCTCCTGAAGTTTTTCTGCTCCCCTGAAATTCAAGAAGAACTGTCAACAGTTAAATCCCTCCTCCCCAAGCCAATGTTTGCATATACTGGTAATATTTGGAGTGAGGATCTGATGAAGTCATGTATTTAATTAAATGTTTGAGGAAACTTCTGATTTTATCAACAGTTAGCTGTGCTTCAGTAGACAGTACTTGAATTTATTAAAAGTAATTCCCCAAATGATTTCTAAGTTTCTTATTTCCTGATTATCTATTCCTTTCTTGGATTTAAGCATGGCTATGTTATCTCTTCATGGCCCAGCTCTCCTTTTAGAAGAGGTATTTAAATCAGCATGTGTGTTTACAGAGTCATCAAAAGTAACTTCCTACATTGCTCTCATCCGATTGAAATTTCTAATTATTTCCCACATATCGTTCTTCATAGTGATTAATAGTTTTTTAAAATTCTAAGGTATTTTCTGATTAAAAGCAATACTTGTCATCAATTATCCAGCTAAATACGAAAGAAAAAAGTATTGTAGATAAACATGCAGAACATTTTAAATAGTAGCCTAATTTTCCTTTAAAAACATATCATCACCTATCTTTCCCTGAAACCGGCTGCTTGGTGCCTGAGGATAAAAATAATTTGATGATGAAATTAAGTGGAATATCATAATAATACTTGAAAAAAATCAGATGGCAAATTCTTTTATTATGTTTTACTAATTACAGGTATTAAATGAAGACATCTAAAAGGTGGAAGTATATTTTCAAAAAGTTCCTTCTGGATATTAGTGTATATCAGATTACTTGCTAGGCTGCTTCTCCTTCCAGTGCATGTCACCGTGGTTATAATGAAAACATGAGGGCATCTAGGACTTTCAAACTACAGCTTCCATTTTGGAGACCAACACAGGTGCTCAGGTCACTTTCATGTGTCTCATTCCAGAGAGAGGAAAGGCAAAATGGAGGCTGGTCCATTGCTTTCTTTTTTTAAGTTTCTATTTTCATTCCACTTAGTTGACACACAGTGTTATATGAGTTTCTTGTGTACCCATTTCCTTGAAAGGCACTTACATCTGAAATCATACATGTCACCTCCACTTACATCTGCTTGGCTAGAACTCAGGTACGCCTGACTGCAGTAGAAGCCTGCAGTCTTCAGATGGGTAATCACATGCCTAACTAACACCTGAGATGGTATTATTAAAAGAGAAGGGGAAGAATTGTCACAGGGAGAGAGCTATTAAAGCTATCTACAACAGCACACACGTGTTTTTACCTCAGAAATTAATCTTAATCATTCCTCAGATTTCCAACAACCCTACAGTCAACATTTATACACAATTTTCTTATGGTTCTTGTGCTAATAACAGTTGGATTCCATATCATGTAGGATTCCTTACCTTAATTATAGGCTTGCTATTTTATCTAAAATAGCCCAGATCCCTTCGTCTATAAATTAACTAAAGGAAGCCTCTCAGAAGCAGAAAACCCTTAGGTTTGAGTCACACTTTGTATAAACACATTGTTTTAGGAACACAAAATTTCTATGACCTACAGAAATGTCACATAATCAGTGACTTTTACAAACAAATCACAGACATAAGAGAATACTTGCTAGAAACATACTGATATAGTCCAAATATTTCTTCCAAAAATTCCAGTTGAGTAATGCTTCATTGTAAAGACAGAAGATAAATAATTTTATTATGTTTTTATTTAGGAAATTATATTGTCATTTCGTATATAGTGCATTTAAAGGAAAATAAATGATAATATGGAAAAATACTGCTTCATTGCTGAGTGTCTGCTTGATAATCACACTAAATATTATTATTCAGTCAGAATTTCCTTCTTAATATATAATTCGCATATTGTTAAACACTATTTTATATCACCAACTCCCTACTGTTTCTTTCCATAATACATATATTTTGGAAAAGTAATATCATGTTGAGATATTCAAGTGTTTTGTGACCTCCAAGCGTTCTTTAATAAAAATTACCAGTAAAATAATTACGAATAAATTGCATACGATGTTTGAGCTTTTATTCCCCAAATCTGTGTAAGCCTATGTTTAAAACTATTAGTTATTTCACCTAATTCTGTATTATTTCTTTTCTTCCAAGTCTCATCTTCACTATTCAGATAAGCATGAAATTGGTGTCAGTACATTAGTTTCTCAGTATTATTTTAATGTCTTTCCAACATATATTTAGCTATTAAGACCGGAACTACTGTAGAAAAGAACAGTATGTAGCCTTCATGGAGTACAGATGTGAATTGAGAATACAATTTTTATTTCAAAATTAAATTATCTGGGAGAGAAAACTAACAGGATTTAATCGAATACAAAAGAATCAGTGGTGTATTCCATAAGACACTATATTTCACACACTAAAAATTATATATGACCGGTGTGTATGTCTGCAAATACTGAAAGGAGTAATAATATCATTTTAAAATTGCTACAGTTACATGTATACTTTTTAAAATAGTTTATTACTTTAAAAAAATTTTTAATGTTTATATATTTTTGAAGGACAGAGATAAAGAGTGTGAGTAGGGAGGGGCAGAGAGGGAGAGGGAGACACAGAATCCAAAAGAGGCTCCAGGCTCCAAGCTGTCAGCATGGAGCAGGATGTGGGGTTCGAACTCACAAACTGTGAGATCATGACCTGAGCCGAAGTCAGATGCCTAACCGAATGAGTCACCCAGTGCCCCCTACAGTTATATATATACTTTCTGCATATGTTATTTGTGGTTATGACGGCAGAAGGAATACTTTTTTCAAAGATCTTTCAATAGAAGACATAGGCTGTGAAAATCTTTTCTTCTACATTATTGTTCATAAATCACATTTTCTTTCGAAAAAGTAATGAATTTACATAATACAAATGTTAAAAGCATAAGTTATACTGGATGAGTCTCACTTCTACCCCTGCCCTATAAATCCTTTTCTGACATTTCCTTCAAATGCAACAATTTTTGCTGTTCCTTGTGAATTTTATTTTTAGGAAATATAAGCACAGATAATTATATCTTTTCTTTTCTTTTCTTTTCTTTTTAAATGTTTACTTATTTTTGAGAGAGAGTATGTGTGTGTGTGTGTGACTGGAAGGAGGGGCAGAAAGAGAGGGAGACAGAATCCTAAGCTGGCTCCAGGCTCTGAACTGTCAGCAGAACTGACACAGAGCCAAATCCAGGAACCATGAGATCACGACCTGAGCTGAAGTCAGACCCTTAACCTACTGAGCCACCTAGGTGCCCCTTATGTCTCTTTTTCTTTAAAAAAAAAAAAATTAAGGTTTATTTATTTCTGAAGGAGAGACAGAGAGAGAGAGAGAGAGAGAGAGAGAGAGAGAGAGAGAGAGTAGGGGAGGGGCAGAGAGAGACACACACACAATCTGAAGCAGGCTCCAGGCTCTGAGCTGTCAGCACAGAGCCTGCTCAAAGCCTGGCACAGGGCTTGAACTCAGGAACTGTGAGCTGAAGTCAAACTCTTAATCTTAACCGAGCCACCCAGGCGCCCCTTATATCTCTTTTTTCTTAAACAAATGAACATTTTTACACTGTTTGTCCACTGCTTTTCACGTGACAGTTGTACGCCACTTTTACACTACCTTTCACTTCACAACAGTCTAGATAAATGAGAAGATAAAATAATTCAGGCACCCGAACTTGCCCAGCTTTTGTTTGATTCAACATCTGTTTATTTTATATTTACTTACAATTATTCTGATAAGTTGCAACTGCTTGTGGTTTAGTAAGAAAACTCCTATCTGACCATTTTTATTAATCATTTTGAGGGATACAGTGATGCCATGTGAATGAAATTTTCACATGACACTAAAAGTGTAAGGACAGCTAATCGGCGGAATGGAAATTCTAAAGGATCCTGACAGGTTGGCATAAGGGGACAGTAATTTTTAATAAACATTGAAAAAAAAAGATATTTTGCATGGGAATAAAGAGACATCCTTTGAAAACCTACACAAGAAGAGAACGTGAGGGGGGAAGAATTGTGAACATTTATGGGAGAAGGTGTTTTGTTGATTAGACAACTATGTCAGATGGGTTCAAGTGGTAAGGGTTTGAGTAATAAATATCGTAGACCGTATAACTAGAAACACAATGCCGATGAGTGAGAAAACAATCTGTTAAACTCTAGGCAGACGAAAGCATATCTGTCTGGATTATTGTCTGTTATTACAGGTATTCTTTGATGGCTGATGGGGGTTGATATGAATTAAAAATGCAACCAGCGTCAGATTAACCTTGTTGGTGAAGAGATAGAAAACTTAGTCAATACAGTGAAATTGTTATCAGAAGTGTTGTGTAATCATAGTTGGAATGAAAAAGAGTATCATATAAATAGCAGAGGGTAAGTGCATCACACATTTTGGTTACACTGTGCTTGAGCGTTCAGCTCTGTTTTAAGCTCTAAGGCTTAGGAAGGACGTCGACGTAGCCCATAATGACAGAAAAATAAACAAAATGAGAAAAAAAATGTTTCCACTTCTGAAAAGATGGACTGTCTGAAATCAGATGTACCCTCTTACCTGAAATAACGACAAAAGGACAAAGTATATGAAACTATGATTTCAAGACACTCTGATGTCAGGGAATGAAGAAAAAGACAAAAGAGATGGGTTCATACATACTGCAGGTTACTCTTTTTTTTTTTTCTTTTTAATGTTAATTTATTTTTGAGAGAGAGAGAGAACAAAAGCAGGGGAGGGGCGGGGTGGGGGCAGAGGATCCAAAGCAGGCTCTGCATGGACAGCAGAGAGCCTGATGTGGGGCTCCAACCCACAATCCGCAAGACCATGACCTGAGCTAAAGTCAGATGCTCGATCGACTGAGCCACCCAGCAGTCCCTGCAAAGTTACTACTTTAAGCGAACTTCCAGGCAATGGTGAAGAGAGGGAGAATCCAAGTGGAACCCAGAGACTTCCTGAGCTGGGGAGAAAGAGCTGAGACTCCAGGGAGACCAACAGGTAGAGTTTTCAGGACAGAGTACCAGAGAGAACAGAGATGCAGAGAGAAGAGTACCCTAGAGATCTTTAGAAGATCTCCCTCAAACACTCAGCAGATTACACACTATTCCAAGTGTGTGAGAGAGCCATTCTAGGTCAGGGAAAGAAACAGAGAAAAGAGTGTCTAGCATTTACCCAGGACTGGTAATAGCACTTGCCAATTTGAAAAAACCAAACACACATATCATCATTAACGGGGGTCTGGTAGAGGACTCAGGAAAATCTTGAGTCTCAATTCATAATGTAGAGTGGTTAGCTACAGACCTAGCCAAGCCGCAGATCTGCCAAGGAAACCTCAAATGTAGGACCCTGAAGGCTGAATCCATTTTTAATCAATTGCCTCCAGAACACAGTTTGAGAATATTTATAGAAATCAAAAAGTACACAGCACCAAAGAAAGTAAAATGTACCATGTCTCACATCAAATATTATAAAGCTTATGAGCCATAGAAAGGAGCAGAAAAACATGGACCATAATGAAGGCAATAAGGAGTCAGAAGTGACTCAGAACTGACTAAGATGTTTACAGTGGCAGAAATGGATGATAAAATGATTATTAGAACTGTAAGCTGTATGCTCAAAAGTTAGAAATGTGGATAAAAAAGACTCAACTCAAGCCTCTAGTGATGAAATCAATCCACAATGAAATGAAAAATGCACGAAATGGGATTAACAGTAGGTTAGAGATTGCCAAAAATATATACGTTCATGAATGTGATACATAATAAATCATAAAGAGAGAATGGAAGTTTTTAATGAGGAGAACATCACTGATGTTTTAAACAAGTTCATGTGGGTTCATACACTTTTCTTAAAGGAGAAGAGAAGGGGACTGAGAATAGATGAAATATTTGAAGGAATAATGAACAAGAAATTTGCAACAACGAATCCAAAACACAAAAATATTGAGAAAACTATGTGAAATAAAACATTCAAATTGCTCAAAACATGTGCTACACTGTAAATTACAAATGTAATCATAAATAAAAGATTGTTTTATAGACAGAATAATAAACATAAGGATGGCAAAAGCTTCCTACTGAAAATAAGGCAATGGATAAAAATAGAGTGACATCTTTGCAGTAATACGCCCCCCTCCAGAAAAAAAATAGGATAACCTAAAACTCTATACCTAGTGAAAATAGTTTTCAGAGAGAAAAGGAAAAAAATGGTAATTACAGATGTAAAATCTTGAATAACCTATCTGCATTAAAGGGAATGTTAGATGGAGTTCTTAGGGAAAGGTAAATGATATCCAGTGGAAATACGGATGCATACAGAGAAAAAAAGGGTAATGGCGACTATTTAGATAAATATGCTTTTCTTATTATTGAAACCATTTAAAACATAACAGTTTACACAAAAATAATAAAGATGAACTGTGAAATGTGTATATTGAGCACATAAAACGTATGACAATAGTCCTCTAAAAACGGGGAGGATGAAATGAAAAGTACATTCTTGTAAGGTCTTACTGAAATGCTACATTATCACTTGAAGCTGGACTGTGAGAAATTAAAGATGTATATTAAAAGCACTAAAGAATCAGAAAAATAAAAGCCAAAAGCGAGCCAAATGGCATCATGCAAAATCTCAACTAATCCAAAAGAAGACAGAAAAGGAAGACAAGGAAAACAAAGAAGGGGGACAGGTAGAAAGCAAATAGCAAGATGACAGACCTAAACCTAACCATATGTATTTAATGCAAATAATGCAAACACTGCGGCCAAAGGTAAAGACTCAGTAGATTGAACAAAAAACAAGACCCAACTATATTCCACCCACAAGGAATCAATTAAAAAAAAAAAAAAGGCACAAGTTAAAAGTAAAAAGATAGAAAAAGATATGTCATGCTAACTCTAATCCAATTAAAACAGAAGTACCCATTCAATATTAAATAAAATCAATTTTAATGCTAAGCATATTACTAGAGATAAAAAAAAAGTCATTTCATATTGATAAAGAGATCATGAGATCTTCTATGGGACAAAATGAATTATAAATGTTTATATAATGAACATTATAAATGTTCATCATTTAAAATGAAGAGCTATGAAAGATATATACAAAGAAAATTTTATAGAACTGAAACCACCTCAGGGTTCCTGGGTGGCTCAGGTGGTTAAGCGTCCAATGTTCAGCTCAGGTCATGATCTCACCGTTTGTGAGTTGGAGTCCCATGTTGGGCTCTGTGCTGACAGCTTAGAGGTTGGAGCCTGCTTCAGATTCCGTGTCTCCCTCTCCCTACCCCTTCCCTGCTTGCTCTCTCTCTCTCTCTCTCTATCAAAAATAAATGAACGTTAATTTTTTTAAATTAAAAACAGAATTACCATATTACCCAGCAATTCCACCACCAGGTGTTTAAAAAGATAAGACACATCTGTTATAAGACATTGTCTTGAGGGAGGGCAGATTCAAATGTTAAGGAATCAAGAGGAGAGGTAAGTGCTCCCGGTTGTACAAACAGGAACACAAAATATCTTCAGAAATTTAGCTGTGAAGTTGAAAAATTAAACTAAGAAAGTCATAATTGCATTTTCATGGAAAATTAATGGGATTGCAACCCAACGGTTTTTACCAAACACTTCGAGACCTCAAATTAGTTAGTTCTTTTAAAAATTAAGTTTGCTCATTTGTTTGATGCTCTCAGCTACAAAAGACCTACCTATATATTTAACAATTAAAAACAAGCACACATCAGGGAAAAGATGTTTTGTTTCAAAAGAGTCGAATAATAATCATCAGCTTGAGAGAGATCCAGGGCTTAGAATTCCCTCTACTGTCTACTTTCTTCAGTCTATCTTAAGAATTTATTTCTCATTTAAAAATCTCAGACTCAAAAATAAGACTTACTGTAGAATATCTAAAAACTGGTTCTTCCCTCATTAATAGGTCTATCATTTTCTTTTCCTTTGGGAAATAATCTTCATGACCTCAAGTTGATAGGTTAAGGGAATGTGTGCATGTTACTGTCTGTACCTGTATAAGTATGAGATGGATTGGAGAACTCTCTGGGGAAAAAAGAAAAAGTCATTTAAAGGGATTACTACTTTAAAAATATGTTTCCGGGAATAAAGATATTTCAGAGTTGTTTGAAATTCCAGTTTTATTTTTCTCTGTACTAAAATTTATACAAATTAATAATGATTCATAAATGAACGAAACTAACACAAATTAATGAAGAGTCGCACATCACTTCAGGGTGATTTGTTTTGGCCTATGCTGAAAAATATTTTCAGCATACAACTCATTCAAATGCTAATGAGAAAATTAATTTCTTGGCAAATCTCTATTCTAGAAAACAATTGCAGTAAAATTCATTGGTGCAATATCATTCATAAAGAAACATTTCGATATGTAGTTAAATTTCTAATATTACCTACCCTACCAAAAGATCAGAAACAATCCAGCTCAATGTTAGGAGAGTAGTTTAACAAATATTATACAGGAATGCAATCGATTACTAAGTAGCCATCAAATAATTAAAAAATTGGTTTTGGGGTGCCTGGGTGGCTGACTGGATTAAGCATCCGACTTCAGCTCATGTCATGATCTCATGGTTCATGGGTTTGAGCCCTGCGTCAGGCTCTGTGCTCACACTCTCTCTCTCTCAAAAATAAAATAAACATTAAAAAATTAAAAAAATATTGAATCCAACTCAAAATTACAGAGATTTCAAGCCCCATTTCCCAATAATAAATATAAGGAGTAGACCAAAAATTAAGAGTTATAATAGATTTGATCAACGCAACCAAACTGTGCTTGCTATTTATAATTTTTTAATGTTTATTTATTTTTGAGAGACATAGAGACAGAGTATGAGCAGGGGAAGGCAGAGAGAGAGAGGGAGATACAGAATCTGAAGCAGGCTCCAGGCACTGAGCCCCTGATGCGGGGCTCGAACTCACAGACCGTGAGATCATGACCTGAGCTGAAGTCGGCCACCCAACCAACTGAGCCACTCAGGTGACCCTGTCTTGCTGTTTATAAAAAAAAATGTTATTCAAAACAGAATATACTATTTTTTTCAAGTGCACATGTAACACTTTCTAAGATAGAATACATTTTAGGCCATTTGTTTCAAGTTTTAGGTTGAGGTGCCTGGGTGGCTCAGTTGGTTAAGTGGCCTGCTCTTTCGTTCACCTCAGCTCATGATCTCAAGGTTTGTGGATTTGAGCTCCATGTCAGGCTCTCCAATGACAGCGTGAAACCTGCTTGGGATTTTCTCTCTCTCAAAAATAAATAAATGAACTTAAAAAAAACTTTCAAGACTTGCAAATTATATCATTATAGCAATGTCATTCAAAAAGAAATAAAATTTATGGAGAGATCAAAAAAAAAATCCCCAAATATTTGGGAGCTCAATAATACACTTCTATATAATCCATCGAAACAGAAATTAAAATAGAAAGTAAAATAATTTTGAAATAAATAAAAATGTAAACAAAATATATGAGTTTTTTTTTAAGTTTATTTATTTATTTATTTTGAGACAGAGAGACAAAGCGCATATTCCAGTGCAAGCATTGGGAAGGGACAGAGAGAGAGGGAGAGATAGAGTCCCAAGCAGGTTCTGTGCTGTCAGTGCTGAGCCCTACATGGGGCTCGATCTCAGGAACCATGAGATCATGATCTAAGCAGAAATCAAAGTTGGATACTTAACTGACTGAGCCATCTAGACACCACTAAATGAGTTTTTTGGATAACACTAAAATTGTACTTAAGTGTACTCAAGTTGTTAAGTAGAACCAAAGTTGTACTTAAATGTAAATTGATAGCACTAAGTATCTATATAAAAAATGTGGAAAACCCTAAAATCAATGACTTCAGTTTTCACCTCAAAAAAACTAGAAAAACAGAGAGGAAATTAAATCTGAAGTAGCAATAGAGAAAAACAAAATCAAAGCAGAAATCAATGAAATGGAAAGAGAAAATAGAGAATCGTAATGAAACCAAATTCTATTGTTTGAGAAGCTCAATAAAACTGATAAACATCCAATGAGAAAAAATGCGAGAAAACACAAATTATGAGTATCAGTACAGTAGTCCTCCCTCATCTGCAGTTTCGGCTTTCTGTGGTTACAGATACCGGAAGCAGATGAGCCTTTTGTCATATCCTCAGGTCAACGGTAGCCTAACATTACATCATAATGCCTATGGCAGTCACTTCGCTTCATCTCGTCACTTAGGCGTTCTGTCACCTCACATCATCACGAGATGACGGGTGAGTGCAGTGCCATAGGACACGCATGAGGGAGAGCACCTCTACGTAACTCTTCTTAAAATAGTTTATGAAAGTTGTTCTACTTTATTATTGTTGTTGTTAATCTCTTACTATGCCTAATTTATAAATTAAACTTTATCGAAGGTATGCAGGGATAGGAGAAAACAAGGTCCATAGTGCTCAGTAGAACCGCCGTTTGGTTTACACTGAGGGTCTTGGAATGTATTCTCACGAATAAGGAGGGACTATTGTCATGAGTAATGTGACATTACGACATATTCAAAATATATACAAAATTAATAAACATACATTATAAATGACTTTATGCCTATAAGTTTGATAACTTAGATGAAATGGGCATAGTTCTTGAAAGACACAAACTACCAAAGTTCACTCAAGGAGAAATAGATAAATTACATGTCCTTATATTTATTAAAGACATTAATTTATGTTTAAAAACTTTCCTGTAGAATTCTAACAAGTCAATTAGAAGATAAATGACCCAATTTAAACATGCACAACATATATAAATAGACATGTCACCAAAAAAAAAGTAAAAAAGAAAAAAAGGAATATCTAATAAGTCTACAAAAAGATGCTGAATACTAGTAAGAAAATGCAAGTTAAAGACACAGTAGATACCCCTTCATACCCAAAAGAATCACTCTCCCTAAAGAGAGACTAATAACAAGTATTGGCAAATTTATGGAAACACTTGAAATGCAAAATATTTCAACCACTTTGAAAAACAATTTAATAACATTTTAGAGAAACATAAATTTACCACATGACTCAGCAATTCCTCTCCTATATATCCACCCAAGAAAAACGGAAACAAAAATACACACAAAGATTTGTACATGGACGTTCATAACAGAATTATTTTTAATAGCTCCGAATTGAAAATGACCCATATATCTATTGACTGGTGAATTAACAAACAAAATGTGGTAAAGTCATATGCAATAGAATATATTCAGAAATAAAAGCAATAGACCACCTTGACATAAACTACAATAACGATGAACACCAAAAATTTACACTACGTGAAAGAAGTCAAGCCACAAAGACCACATATTATCTGATTTCTTTATATTAAATATCCAGAAAAGGCATATTTATATATAGAGAAAATAAATTATTGGTTGGCTGGGAGGCATATAATAAAAGGGAAATGACTACAAACAGGTAATAGGTACATTTTGGAGGTAACACGATTTAAAATGGATTATGGTCATGGCTGCACTACTCTGTAAATTTACTAGAACCATCGCAGTATGCATTTAAAATGAATGTACTTAATATTATGTAAATTAAATATCAATGAAGTTGTTGATAAAGTTTTCCTAAAGAAAAGTTAAGGTCCAGATGGCTTTACTTGCAAAATGGCCAATTCTACTACACATTTAGGTAAGAAATACCATTTCTAGACTAACTATTCCTGAAAATAGAAATGGAGGGAATACCACCTAACTTTTTGAGTCTCTTATTACTCTGATACTACGCAAAATAGAGATTACAAGAGAAAAAAAAAGAAATACTATAGGTTAATATCTCTCTTGAATAAAAAACATTGTATATCTTTAATGTATGATGTAACCACATGTATGAGCAAATCAAATCAAGCGATACTTATAGAAAGGATAACTAATGTTGTTTATCTCAGGATAAATACTTTGGGATCAGTGTTTTGCATCTGAAAATCGATCAATACATTTGAAGATTTTATGCCAGGGTAAATAAATAAGAAAAACCATATGGTCTTTGCTACAGAAAAAAGCACTTGCAAAATTCAAATCCATTTACTATAAAAACTCTTAATAACTGGCAATGGAAGGAAACTTCCACACCTGATGAAGAGTACTCATGAAAATCTTAAAGGTAAGGAGATGTTCAAACTAAGCAAAGGATGTCTCTTTCCCTTTCACCACTCCTACAGAAGTCCTTGCAAGAACAATAAAAACATACAAAAAGGAAATAAATAGCATGTACTTTAGAAAGGAAGAAATGAAAGGATTTAATTTGCAGATGACATGATTCTTTACATAGGAAATCCTGAGAACATTTAAATAAAGCTTCCAGAACTAATGTGATTCAAAGTTTGCAGGTCGGCATAAAAAGAATTTATTGTATGTCTTAACACTAGGCAAGAAATTATGAGAAATTTAAATTAAATGCAATCCTATTTATAATAGCCCCCAAACACATTACTTGCTTAGGTTTAAATCTAACTGAATACATGCATGGTCTGTATGCTGAAAATTTTGAATCAGCAAAGAAGACAATCAAAGACCTAAGTAACTGATAAGATATACTGTACTCAAATTTCAAAAGACTCAATATTATTAACATGTTAATTCTCCCAAAGAGAGAATTGGGAATTTTACTCCAAACAAAAATCCCAGAAACAATATTTGCAGACATTGTTAAGTGAATTCTAGACCTTTATGGGAAACCAAATCCTCTAAACAGTCAAAACTATTTTTATAAAGAACAATGCTAGACAACTCACTAAAGAACTAAAACAGATTAAAGAACCATCTAGATTACTACAAGCATTGTGACAGTTTGGCATTTATTAAAGGGTAGACCTTTTAGATCAACGGGACTAAATAGAGAAACCAGGAGTAGATCTGCATATATAAAACCAATGATTTTTGGCACAAATTCCAATGCAATTTAAGAAGGACAGATAGTTTTTTTCACAAATGTTGCTAGAACATCTGGACTTTCATTAAAAACAAGAACCACCTTTGTCCCTACCACAAAACAGAGAGAAAATTAGCTCAAAATGGATTATAAATTATAAGCTTTTTGAAGAGAACATAGAGGATCTTTGTGACCTTGAGTAAATCAATGATATTTTTAGGTATGACATTCAAAGTATGATCCATTTAAAAAAATGGATGAATTCAAGTTCATCAAAATTAAAACATCTGCTCTTTAAAATACACTGTTAAGAAATCAGAAGACAAGCCATAGACCAGAAGAAAATATTTATGAAACACATATCTGATAAAGAACTTCCATTCAAAATGTATAAAGGACTCTCAAGATTTAATAATTCATAAAAACAAAACAAAACAATAAAACAAAAACCTGCACTAATACAATGTGCAAAACATTTAAACAGACATGTCATCAAAGAATATATGCAAATGAAAAATAAGCACATGAAAAGAAACTCAATACCATTAGTCATTAGGGAAATGCAAATTAAAATAATAACTTACACATTAGAATGGCTAGAATTCAAAAACAAAACAGGTTCTGGCATAGCTATGGAGCAAGTGGAAATGGTCAGACAGGCAGATGCAAATGCAAAATGGTACTGCCACTTTGGGAAACGGCTTGAACTGTCCTTGTAAAGTTAGTCCTGCACTGAATCATGGGACACTGCAATCCTTCTCCTAGGTATTTACCCCTTTCAAATGAAAACTTATGTTCACATAAAAACCTGTATGTATATGCTGTGGTAGCTAAATATTCACAATCACTGAAAACGTGGGAAAGATCAAAACTGCTGAGCGAATAAACACACTGTGGTACATCCACGTAATGGAATACTCCTTGGCAATAGAAAGGAGCTCTGCCCCTTCCAGGTTAAGATTCTTCTGCTCCGACAATGGTTCCTGCAAAAGTTTTAGCTCATGGAGAAACTCCTTAACATTGTGATTCTCTGTAACTGCATGTTGCTTTCTGATGTGGGTGCAGGGATTTGCCCTGTGGATTCTTTTCTTCTACAGATTTAAGAGTTACTGCTTTATCCGTTCGTTCAGCTTTTTTGCTTGTTGTTAGAATGGACTGGTGAAGTCCTAGGCATCTTTAATATTGGCTTGGAAACTGGAAGTCCAGCTTTGGTTTCTGTTTTTAAGAATTGGATACATTCTTAAAATAAAATACATAAAATACATTTTATGGCACACTGCCTTTGTCTAGTAGATTCTCAATAAGTGGCTGCTATCAAAACATATATATTTTTTCTTCTATTACTTTCTCAGACTTCGGTCACACATTTTTATGCTTCTATATTTGCAGAAACTAAGGGATGGTCAGACCCTTAAAATTTGCCAGCTTTCGGTTCTAATTAAGGACATTTTAAAAGCAATGTCACCTACCAAGTTTTCAGAGTGGAAATCGGGGTTAAGGACCATCTGTTTGTAAGTGCATGAGCAGAGATGGGATTGAACATAACTTTGATGACTGGACCTGTAATTTATCATAACTACAGCATTCCCTTATGTGAGCTAAAGGTCTCCTTTTCATAATTCTATTTAGATGGCAGTTTTTATATATTACTCTTGAAACATTTTTCCAGTGAATAAAACTAGTTTGAAACATAAATCGTTTTCTCAATGCACTAGCTCAAAATTAATGTTTTTGTAATCACAGCAAATTTCTTAGGCTTTCATCCAAGTACAATTTGTTTTATTCCTACAATTTACAAATTGTAAATTGGACATTCATTATTTTTTTTTTCATTTACGAACATTGAAAATACTCAAGAGATTTTCCTCACCAGCTCATCTACTCAAAAAACATTTATGGAAATGAGGATCTTAAAGATATCAGACATATGGCTAGTGAGAGCTTGTGAAAAGAAATTTTTACATCTGTATTTTGAACACAGAATTTTTTTCAAAAAATCAAAATACATGTAACTTATTTTATTGACTCCCAACTACAATGGGTAGAATAATGCCACCCCAAAGATGCCCTCATCCTCATCTTCAGAACTCAGGCATAATTCTACTAATGTGGCAACAGTAAAAAAATGTTGTAGATGGAATGAAGACTGCTAACTATCTGACTTTAAAATAGGAAAAATATCCTGGATGATTCCAATGTAGTCGGAAGGGTCCTTGGGCTTTGAAGAGGAAGGCAGAAGACAAGTCAATGCTAGAGTGATGCGATATATAATAGACTTGACAAGCTTCTGCTGGCTTTGAGAATGGAAGTGGTCATGAGCCAAGGAATAAGGGCAACTTCTAGGAAATGGAAAAGCCAGGAAAAGGGATTCCCCCCCCAGAGATGACCAACTCCTTGATTTTAGACAACAGAAACACATTTTGGATTTCTGATCCCTAGAATTGTATAATAATAACTTTGCGTTGGTTTAAAACACGAAGTCTGTGATAATTTGTTACAACAGCCGTAGATAATTATCAACTCTGGCCAGTTTTTATTTGGTTTCATAATGGAAAAAAATCCATATGAGGAGAATCTTTAAATACCCTACATTGATGAAAGACAGATCAGTGCAATGCTTTATTCTAAAGCCATGTTGATAGGAAAATAAATGAAAATATTTGATTACGTCTTTTCTATTTTATCTCCTTCCAAGATATTTTGTGAAAGGTTCAAAGACCCCTTCATAATCTCATAGAATTAATCTAGTATAGGAGTTACAATGAATTTCTTCTTTGGGTATATAAACTCATCCTCCTCCTTCCTAGAGCTTGAAGTTGTTGAGTGCGCTACCCAATGTTTTAACGATCTCCCCTGACACATCTTAAAATAGAAGAAAAATGCATTTATCTGAAGTCTTAATACTTGTAATGATATATTTATGTCTATTTGGCTTTAAACTAAATTTCAATCAGCAAAGATGTATTAAATAGATGGTACTCAATCCAAAACAAATTGACACATGCTGTAACACCTGAAGAGAGTTGAAAGCCTTTCTTATCTAGGTTTATAAACTAATAATTTTATTGGAGCCAAAAGTGAACTAGACACTTACTTTGGTTAATTTAGAAATATTTCAATTTTTATACTTAATACAAATCTTGATTTCTATACAAATAATTTATAAGATTCACACGACCTTATTAATCTCTCTCCCACTCATGTACTTATAAATTCTCATTTTCCCAGAAACAATTGGGTCTCCTAAATTTTATCTTTGGCATACTTATTTGGGAGCTATAGTGAGATAATGTATTTCAAAGTGAAAATTAGATACCTGACTTTAATATGTCAAAGCTTGAGTATTTTCAGTGATGACAAGGTACAAGTTGTTACCATGAAAATGTTCAGATGAAGAGATATGGAGGTCACTGAAGGTTACTGGAGGTACGCACCAGGAAAACAATGCCAAATGAAACACTGTTCTTGCCGTTAAAAGACAGTATAGCCTAGTGAATGTTATAAGAAAGAATAAGGTAATGACAGCAAAATACAATTAATACTATCAGAGGAAGAAGGGGAGCACATTATTGATGCACACGGCAGGTGCCAGAGAGGCAGGGACCATATGAGAGTAAAAGGGAAAGGTTATTTATGTAAGAGGTACCTAGGAAAAGAGTTGGAAGGAGAGTATTCTGGGTAGAAAGAGTAAGAGTTGCAAATATATGAAGAACAGAGAGTCTGGTGCACAGTAGAAACTATGGTCATTCCCATTTTGATGGAGAATACAACCCAATCTCTGGAACTGGCTTTTGTCCTTCTTTGCCAAACTTTTAGACCTTTGCCACAGCAAGGGCATGGTTTGGAAAGATATGTTATGGCATGAAAGAGACAAGATAACTGGTTTTTCTTCTTCTTTCTGTCATTTCTGTTACTAGAAGATGGCTTGCTTTTAGACTCTTCTCATTTCATCCTAAACAGGTATTTTTGGCTAACACCTATGTCTCCACTTTACACCAAATGCCAGTGTTACTCAGACCACGAAATTCTATATTCTGTCTGCTCCTTTATTTGAAAGACAGGGTATTTGAGAAGCCAGGTGTAGCTTGGGCAAATCTGAATTCTTTGAAAGTCTTTCAAAACCAGAATTGACCTGCTCTGCAGAAGTTAACTTAAGAATGTGATTTTTTTCCCCACTTGCCTATCTGGGCTCTAAATAAAAAAAATCCATTTACAAAATCACATGCATCAGAATTTAATAAACCATGCACAAAAGTAGTATCCAAAAAAATTTTTTTAAGAGGATCACTCTATACACAGACTACAAAATGACATTTGTCAAAGAGTCACTCAAGGCATCAATTGAAATAGACACCCCCTCAATATGCTAACTAGTCATCAGATGATGTTCTCAAAGGTTTTTTTTTTTTTCCTTTTCTTTTATGTATTTTCAAACCATCAGAAAGCAATGTACCTGGATCCTATTTTCCTAGCAACCTGATAAAATGCTTTTTAGAGTTAAAATGCAACACTATTCTTTGACTTTCAAGTAGAGGTTATATAAAAAATGTTCAATTAATGTTTCAGCATTTTCCCCTGAAAATCACAGTTCAACTTTGTCCAGTATGTCATACAATGTTCCTTATATAAGAATTAACAATTCAGGACCTGAGGACAACTTTCTCTCCCTATATGAGCAAATATAATTTCTTTTAATCTGTCCAAGAGAATTATATAATCAAAAATAAGCATGTTTGCTTGTTTGTGGACTAGTTTGGTTTTTAATCTGAGTTGTCAGGTAACTCAGAACCAATTTTAAGGCTCAGTTGTAGCGAATAGCTTAATATAATTGAATGGCATAATAATTTTATGCTATTTTAAATTGTGACTTTGAAATCAATTATCCTATTTAGAGGTACTGAGATAATATGTACTGTATCATATAGCATTTGGAATTTAGCAAGACACTTCCACTAAGTAGTAAACCAACCAATCTTCCTCATAATGACTCAGCAGTATCCTCTATTTTATGCAATAATAATTTTAGGTTCAGATAAGTTAAGAAAAATAACCAGATTTCTTTAACTAAACAAATTGCATATTGGTGTCAAAATTCACTTCTACCAAGTTTAATGCTCTCTCCATTATAGCATTATCTGATTAAACATTTCTTTATAATTTAACATAACAAAACATTTTTATGTACAAATATATGCTTATGTTCCTTATCACATAAGGTGACTTTAATATTAGAAAACTTTAAACCTTTTTGATTTGGGTTAAATAATAATGTCTTTATTCCAGTGGTATACCCAAACATTACCTTATATTTAGGGTGTATATTATGGTATAAGAGAGCTCAGAAATTGTGGTTTATAACATCAAATCTTATGTTGTAAAAAAACATTTGTTTTGAGCAATATCTATGTCATACAACCAGCCACTTATTTAATACTTCACATGTTACTGAATAAAAAATACATAAATAAATAGTAATAAATATACATAAATATAGAGTACAAACACAAAATTATTCATTTTAAAGTTAAATTAAAAAAATTAGGAAAATTAGGAAATCCTAACATGTACAGAGACAAAATCTAACCTGAAAATGAAGAGATGTGTGAAGCAGTGGAAGTTGACTTTGTTCTTGTTCTATTAGAGAGTTTCCTCCCAGGAGATTTGAAAACATGAACTTGAAACTTGTGATATAACTTGTAATAAGTTGCATCTAAGTTTGTGATACAACTTTTACTAGGATCCACCCTACTCATTTTCATATGATACATTTCATACAATAAGCTGTCAATTCTGGTTTGCCCCCTATTGTAGCCTACTATAACTGATACAAATTTTACTCTTAATTACCTGATTTTGGGCATGGTAGTGGCATTTTATTTCCGTAAATAAATAATCTTTCTCCAGTCGTAATTCTGTCATTTCAGGTAGTTTGGTGGGGTCTCCTAGGGCTATGTTGAATCAGAGACTCTTAGAGACCACCAGAATATCTGGGGGTAGCCCCAATGGTCTTCAGTCCACACCAAAGCAAGCACATTGTCTACGATGGCTTATTCCACGTAGCCAAGTCCCCCTGAAGTTCAGTCATTCACATGTCACATTCTGACATTTCTATGGGACAGTATTTAAAATGAGCAGGCAGTTACATACAAGTCACATAACTAATTTAATGCCATATTTTCAAATATCAACAACAAAATGTCCTGCAATAGACAGAATCGCCTTCTAGATAAGGTGGAGGGTGACGATAGTTGCTCTAAAAAATAGTAATTTATAACATATGCTATTTTTCTTTTTTGTTTAAACTTGTAGTCTGTCTTTTCACAAATGTATTGGATACATTAGCCAGTTAGTATTTAACTAGTCATTTAATTTAAATACAATGATTGGTTAAGTTTTGCTGAGCTAAATTAGAAACAAATCATCAGTTCTTTAGTTTTCTTTAAAATTATTCTGCTACTACAAATTGGCAATGGGACTCATTGCATTTATTTTATAGCCTCATCGATCATACTGCAAATACAGTGTAAGAAATATAATGAAAGAATGCAGAAATGGGGTGCCTGGGTGGCTCCTTTGTTTAAGTGGCCGACTTCGGCTCAGGTCTTGATCTCATGGTTTGTGGGTTAGAGCCCCGCGTCAGGGCCTGGAGCCTGCTTTGGATTCTGTGTCTCCCTCTCTCTCTGCCCCTCCCCTGCTCCTGCTCTGTCTCTCTCTCAAAAATAAATATACATTAAAAATATTTTAAAAAAAGAATGCAGAAAGAAATACTCACACACCACCTTTCTTCACTAGAAGGTTTTTGGTTTAAATTTTTCTAACCTAGCTCGTCAACATTGGACTAATTTCATGTCTAAAGTTTCTATTTATATTATTGTGTTTCTTTGTTAACATTATGTTCAAGTATCATGATTATATTTGATATACTCAATTTTATTCTTCTAGTTATATGGTGGTGCTCTGTTATTACACAGAAGATGTGTAATCAATAATATGGCATGACAAAGAAAGGATTGATTGCTTATGTTTAAATATTTCAAGAAGGAAAGTTGAAATTCATTCTATCCATCACAACCACCTGATCAGATAAACAAACAAACAAAAAACACCAACAAACAAACAAACAAACAAAAAACAACTCCTGGAGGGCAGAGATTAGTTTTCTTTTGAACAAACAAGCACTTGATATGCGACTTTGGGTAGGTTTGATCATGTGGATGCTGTGAGTGTAAACTGACTTGTGGTTGTGATAAGCAGAGTACTACACATCCCAGAAAGTTTCTTTTCCCTTAATAAAGCAGAAAATGCTGCACTCTCTTTATACATAGTAGGATGCACTGTTAACATTTACTTCCCATGAAGAGAAAATGAAACAGATTAAAGTCAATCAAACTTCACTTACTACAGAGTCTTAAGTATTCATATTACAAGTACTTCTGACAAACCATGTTTAATTTAACAGAAAATAAACCTGTTCCTGAACTCCATTAAGATGGACATCAGCCATTTAACCAATCAGCTCCATTGAAAGACTCAGAATATCAAGTTCTATGCTGATTTTAATAGAGGAGAGCTAATTTATTTTTTCTTAAAATTTTTAAGTTTATTTATTTATTTTGAGAGAGAAGGAGAGAGCATGAGTGGGGGAGGGGCAGAGAGAGAGAGGGAGAGAGAGAATCCTAAGCAGATTCAACATGGTCAGTGCACAGAGCTCAACTTGGGGCACTGAACTCAGGAAACCCTGAGATCATGACCTATGATGAAATCAAGAGTCAGAAGCATAACCAACAGCCACCAGGTGGCCCAATGGAGGACAGATAATTTAAAGATTATATATAATTAGCATGATTAAATAACATTTCAAAATGTGTATACCACTTATTTTCAAACAATAATTGATTTGATATTAAATAAAACTATAGGACTGTAAGACCCTCACAGGGTAGTCATTTAAGACTTTGAATCAAGGTGGCATCACTCTCAGTATCCACAATGGAAACATGTCTAAAGCAAGTATGGAGGATGAAAACACAAAACACAAAGCAAAACAAAACAAAACAATAAAAAGTTAACATCAAAAAATTTTAATCACATTAGCAACCTAAAAATGTAAAGAAAAATGAAATACCATTTCTACCAGATTATCAAAGTGATGTTTCCTTGTTTTTAAGAATTGAGTTCAGTATTAGCAAGCATAACAGAATCTAATGCTTTGACTCATTATTTTTTGCTATGAAAATTGTTATTACATTTATAAGGGCAACTGGCAACATTTAATTGCATAATAATTTGTGTTACTACTTGTTTCCTCCATAAAAAATATTTTAAAAACTTAATAATCAAGTGGGAATGTATCCCAAGGAAACAATCCTGTATTCATATTATGTACAAAGACATTAATCATAGCTTTAGCTATAATCAGACAGTTTAGGGACAATATATCTCTCATGATACGGGAAGTGCTTGATGATTTATGGAACAACCAAATAATGGAATATGATTTAAAATATTCCATTTTAAATGTTCCAGTTTAAATCAGATTTTTGAAGAATATTTAATGACACAGGACATTTTCCTAATATCCTTGTTAGCCAATATATACTAAATACCATCCCATTTTGTTACGTACACCTATTTTTACATTTATATGGTATATATTTATAGAAAAGAGATACTATGGATATTTACTAATATGTCAACAGTGGGTAGATGACAGCTGGGATGAGTTATGTCACATTCGTACATTTTGAATTTATATTTTAATTTAAATATTATAACTTGTATAATTAAGAAAAATATAATTATCTCATTTATCTTATGAATTAGTTATGAAAGAAATAAAATATTAATTTTTTTCTGAATAAATATATTCATTTCTTTCTTTCCACTTGATTAACTACTATATCCTCAAACTCGTTATAAAGCCTTCACAATGCTCCCAATGTTTGAAATAATTTTTTACCACCATTACCAAGTTTTGAAAATATCATCACTGATTTCACAAGCCATCAGGCTCAAGTCTTGGAATAACCCTTATTAGTTTTCTGTGTGACTCATAAAAAAAATTATGCAATTTATACTTACTTGTTTTTCTTATTTCACATCTATTTTAAAGATATAAAGATATTACTTTGTGGTTACTATGTGGTAAGCATTGTTCTTTTATTATTATTATTATTATTTTTATTGCCACAAGTTAGGTACTGTATTATAACTATAGGTATGGGTTACTGAAATAATCACTAACTGCTTTTCCTCTATTCAGTAATTTTCAATCCAGTTCAACGTCATTCCCGATTGCATTTGGAAAGACTCACTGGGTTTGCACTAAGAGAAACCCAAATTAGTCATACTATCAACACAACGCCAAAACATGTTTGGGAGGTTCATGTTTCCCCAAAGGAGTGTGCCAATTATCCGCTCACTGTTTCTCAGCTCTAAATTCACTCTTTTTGTCTGTTCTGCGAAAATGGATCTGGACTCTTCGCGTAATCTTCCTCGCCGGCTGGCATGATGTTCTGTTTTGTCAGGAGAGGGTACTGGAGCAATATGGCAGGAGTAAAATGCGTTTTGGCTCCTGGTCTAGTGTGCTAGCTCTTCATGCTTCTGTGGTGTGCAGTCACTTCAGTGTCCAGTTCCTGCAGCAAGGGTGTCTTTTTCATACGAGGTTCCTAAAGATGTGCAGTTTCCCCAGGACCAGGCTTCTGCAGCACCTCGTGGCCGGCAGCTTCCCTAACATCCCCGTACAACTCCACAAATAATTTCATAGCCAAGGGCCTCGGGTGAGACATCTCCTTGCTAACAAAATTCTCTAGCACCTATCCTGAAGGGTACTTTTCCCACAGATCAAGAGGGAAATGTCCAAAAGTACCATTGAAGTGTCGCCACAACGACTTCTCTGCCATCCAGTGAACACTTCATCAAGTTCTGGGTCTCGGCCCTGGATCCGGGAGTGGCAAGTTCCCTTCGGGGTCATCTAGCTCAGTCCGAGTATAGAGGCTGCTCCTCACATCCGTGACTTCTGTAACAGTTACAGTTCTTGTTACTTTGCAATAGCCAAGTCTCTTCAGTCCTCCATCCTGCAGCAGTGGGTGACCCAAGGCCCAGCATCACCACCCAGCCCTTCCCTTACCAACAAAAGGCAACACGGAACTGGCATTTCTTGATATTTCCCTAAGAAGCAGCAGGTGGCCCTCACAGGCTCTTCCTTTTCCTGGTCGGACCAGCAGAGACTGCAGGAAAAGCCTGAGAGACATAGGTGGGTAAAAAACAGGCCAAGGGAGTCACTCTTTGTCCCTAGTGCCTGGCATCTCCAACCCTTTATCTGTGTACACTGAGTGACCCAGAAAAGTGCTTCTGTGTTGGGAGCCATTTTGGGCTCGCAGGTTGAGACCCCTCTCGGTGTGGAAAAGGTTGAAGCTAAGCTCCCGCCAGCCAAACTGGCGCCTAATCTTACTTCCTTCTAAATAATCTTTCAGGCCTGGATTTCTTGAACTGCTTTCGCTGGCCTAAGGGACATAATGCTCTTTGGGTTTATGGCACATGGAAAAGGGGACCTGGAGTGCGATGTCTTGATGGATAAAATCTGAATGAGAATAACCTGGTCAGAAGTAACCTCAGGGTTGTCTCTTGGGGATAGGTTACACAAATTGATCATATAGAATAGCATTTATGAGTTGGCTAGAAATTAGCAGACGTTAGGCCCCAAGACTCCTTGAACCAAACTAGATTTTCCCTGCAGGTATCGCATTGTGTTAATCATCCCCTCAGCCCCACCATAAAACCTCAAGGCACATCTCTGAAGCTTCTCTCAGTATTTGGTTAACAGACTGATAGGAGAGATTGTAAAGAGTCTTGGGACCTTCTCCGGAGGTTGGCTTAGCCCAGAAGTTGGGAGCACTGTTTACAGATAAGGTACAAACAATAGCCAAATAAAAGTAGCTACACATATCTTCACTGATCAACAACAAACATTGAGTGCCTTCCTGAGGTTAACATTTCATGAATCCTTTTGCTATTCCCATCCCCATGCTCCTTTATCATAAAAAGGCAATAACAAAATACTTTTACAGAAACTGCTGTTTGTATAAAGAACAGATAATCATGAGCCCTTATGATATAGGCTCACTCACTCATAAAGGAAAAGAACTTAGAGATCATGTCTCTACCAAGCAAATAATACCTCCTCCATCATGGTTAAAGATTATGGATAGAATGTCTCCTAAACTATCTATAGATGGTTAACATAGGTCTTAAGGCAACAATGTATGCGCCCTCTGTTTACCAAGGGCTATGACAATCTTGCTCTCTTCCTAAAAACTTTATCTTGTTATTTCCTCTGCTCTGCCTAAAAAACAATGTGTAACTTTGTAACAAAGTCATAAAAACAGTTACTGCCTAATCTAAGTCTGAGGGATTCGCAAATATGTCAGCCTAAGAAAAATTGTAAATGATGCCTTGTCACGGATGTATTGTCACTCGCTACCTTTAAAAATAAAGACACTGAGACTAGCAGGTCAGAGATGCCAGAATTTCCAGGGCTGCCTGCTTGGTCATCAGATTCCATCTCACTCGTGGCTCTCTCACCTCATTTCGCCTAACCGTCCGTCCTTCGTGGACCCCTAGATTCACCGGAACAAGGACCCCGGCACTTCTGCCCCCTCAGGTGACACCAGTAGGGATCAAGCAATATTTCAACAAAACCAAGAGAGAGAGAAAAAAAAAAGAAGCGGGCCCGAAAACCATTGCGAGAGCTCAGCAAACCACAATGTCATTGAAACTGTATCTCTCAAAGAAAGTCAGAACTTACACACTAAACCCTAACCAGGGTTGCTGCTTATTAAAATAAAAGATTTAAGTGGAAACAAGAGTTTCTTAAGATAACATACATAATGTCCAGGAAGCAATTGGAGATTTTTCATCACACCAAGAATCAGAGAAACTACAGCTCAAATGAGAAAAGACAACTGACTGAAACCAGTAATGAGATGAACTGGATGTCTGAACTAATGGACAAGGATTTTGAACCAGATATAATAAAATTGCTTCAACAAGCAATTACAAATACCCCTGAAACAAATAAAACCAGACAATTGAGGCAGAGAAATACAAGTTATTATAAAGAACCAAGTGGAAATTATAGAACTAAAAACTATGCTAATGAAAATTAAAAAAGAAAAACTTGCTGGGTGGGCTGGGTGGAGTGGAGATGACAGAAGACATAATCAATGAACTTCAGGATGGATCAATAAAATTACTTAATTAGAACAACAGAAAAAAATAGACCAAAGGGTGAATAGTTTTCCAGGGATTTTGGGACAATAACAACAGATCTAACATTTGTATGATCAGAGTACTAGAGGAGACTAGAAACAATGAGGGACAAAAAAGGTATTTAAATGAATAATGGAGGAAATGCTCCCAAACGTGGGGAAGGAAGTAAGCTACAAATTCAAGCAGCTAAAATAGAATAAAACCAAAGACTTAAATGAGGCATATGATAATTAAGTTTTTGAAAACTAAAAACAAACAACAACAACAAAACTCACAAGTAACCAGGGGGAAGGGATACTACCTGTAGGAGAACCAATTTTTATGGCAGTGATTTCTTATCTAAAACCATGGAGAACAGAAAAAGAGGCACAACAGTTTCCAAGTGCTGAAGCAAAATAACTGTCAGCCTCAAATTCTGTATCTGGCAAGACTATATTTTAGGAGTGAGGGGAAATAAATATACTCTCAGACAAAAATAAAAAACCATAAAACCAAAACCAAAACCAAAACAAAATAAAACATAAATAACAAAAAACCAAGAGACTTTGCCATCAGCAGATCTAGCCTCAACAAAAAGTATAGGAACTTTTCTAAGCATCGAGGCTGTAATATGAGAAGGCGGCTTGGAACTTTAAAAAAGAGGGGCACCTGGGTGGCTCAGGTGGTTAAGCATCTCCCTTCAGCTCAGGTCATGATCGGGAGGTTCATGGGTTCAAACCCTGTGTGAGGCTCTGTGCTGACAGCTCAGAGCCTGGAGCCTGCTTCAGATTCTGTGTCTCCTTCTCTCTTTGCCTTCCCCACTCATGTTCTGTCTCTCTCTCTCAAAAATAAACAATAAAATTTTTTTAAATACAAAAAGAAAGGAAAGGAAAACAGCAGAATGGATAAATATAGAGTCTATGTGTAATGTAAGTAACTGACATTAAGCTTTTGATGGAAAAGACATCCATTTCAAAGACATGCATCTCGAATAAACGTATTGCCACCTATACAAATATGTAAAGAGCTAGACCATCCTACCCATGAAGTTCCCCTTTTATAATGCCCTGGGCAAAAATAAATAAATAAATAAATAAATAAATAAATAAATAAATAAATAAATAAATAAATAAATATATAAATAAATAGTAGTAGTCCCAGGAGACGTAGATCACTGACCACTTGAGCGATGTTGTTTTTCCCTTCCCATGACCTCACCGTGTGACCCTGGGTGTGTTGCGTACCCTCTAGCACTTGTGAATGATAAACTTTGTTTCTTCAAAGTCCTCTGATGGTTAATGCTGAGGTGCATCTTGCAATCATAATAAGGGGCCACTCCATGCACAAAATTGACTCTGGCTTGCAATGTCTGCCGGGCTGTTGTAAGTAGTATGTGCCCTGGTAAAAGCCCCAGACATTCCTATCCGAGAGCGTTACTATCAATAGGCTGAGATAGATGCGAAACAAAATCAACAGATTTTCTTCTCGTCTTGAGCTTCTTAAATCATATTTGATGGTTGAAATAATTATTTGATAATTTAATATAGTGCTCACTCTTTATGTATAAAACACTGAAGATAATAAGATGTAAGAAAGTAGAGGGTAACAAGACCTAAATAAAAGCAAGATTTACATATTTTATGTTAAGTGGTAAAAAATGTCAATACCAATAGGGCCTGATGAAAGTTATGTTTGTACATGGTAATACCTAGTGTAATCAGTAAAATAACTTTATAGAATAATACACTTAAAAATACTGTAAATAAGTCAAGGTGGAATAAAAAAAATGATCAAGTAACCCATAGGAAGGTAAGAGAAGGGAAAAAGAAAGGAACAAGAATTAGAGGCAAGAAACAGAAAGTAAATAATGAAATGTTAGACTTAAAACCTAATACATCCATGATTAATTAAAATTGAAAATGGTCTAAATACACCAATTGAAAGACAGAAACTGGTACATCCTTACAATGGTGTATGATACAGTGATAAAAAGACATGACTGCCCAACAATGAGGACATGGCTGACTCTTAAATGTTTATTGTTAAGTGAAGAGTCCAGTCTGAAAGACTATGTAATGTGTGCAGTTACATATTCTGGAAAGAAGCAAATCTACAGAGCCCATTAAACAGAGAAGTGGTTGCCTAGGGTTCAATGTGTGTGTGTTGGGAGCATAGAATAGGAAAACTACAAGGGATTTCTTAGGGCTGAGAAAATATTGTGTATGATGCTATAAATTAAGTATGTGTCCAAACCCCATGGGACTTTATGACAAAAGGAGTAACTTAATGTATGCAAATTAAAAAAAATATATAGAAGAACAGAAATTAGGATTGACTACCTAACGTGACAAAAGAACCCAATTGTACTACAAGTGTATGGAATAGGCTCTGTAAACAGGATTGAGGGAAAGGTGTGAGCCATGCAACTGGAAATGAATGGAGCCTATAAGACAAAAGGAAATGGGGTCTACACATTGCATATTATTGTAGTAAAGTCTTTTTTTTTTTCCTTTGGGAGTACAGGTTAACAATCCCGAAACCAGTACACATGCATGTTGGAGTTGAACAATTAGTAAATGGATGGCAGATAGGGAAAACCAGGTCTCTCGGTGTTGGTATGATAGGTTACAGATTAACAAGAAAAGGAGGCTAAGGTAATCCATAAGGCTGAGGACTAGAGTGGGAGACAACAGAATGAACTCATTTTTAATAGATACATTTTAATAGATACATTTATACATAGATAAATGTACAGCATATATCTCCAAATATTTTCCACCTTAAATGAACCATGACTCCTTGGAAAAATGGTTGGTTCTAGGGCTAGGGCAGGATACAGATGGGCCTGGAGCATCTCATAGTGACTAGAGAAAGCACTCAAACAACAAAGCCAACCAAACCAAAACCAAAGCGCACATGTATACACAAATTAAACCACAATTATGGGAATAGGTCAAAAGATACAGAATACAGAAGCCAACTAAAAGATAATCCCAATGGCTTAAGCTGCAACCATCTGACCCAAAAACTAATAATAATAAAAAAAACCAGTGATATTGGATCACAACCCAAAGAATAATAATATAATATTCATTTGTCCATATTATTATAGATAAATGATTGAAGAAAGGGAAAGAAAAAGAATAATGTTACAGTAGAAAAACCTGACAAACGTTATCTCAACCAGATGAGCAAAATTATTATCAACAGTGCTAAGACATGCCGATTGTATGTGCCCTTGATACAATGTGATGATAATGGCACCTCTTTCCTCCCCAAATACATTACCTGAGTGTGATCATGAGAAAAACATCAGACAAACCCCAATTAAAGGATGCTCTACAAAATAGCCGAACGGTACTCGGCAAAACTGTCAAGATCATCAAAAACAAGGAAATCTGAGAAAATTATCATGATCAAGACGAGCCTACAGAAACGTGACTACTAATTGTTCTATGGTATCTCTGAAGGAATCCTGGAACATTAAGGAAAGACATTCCTAGTGAATTTGAATAAATATGTTTTTTAGGGGCACCTGGGTGGTTCAGTTGGTTAAGCATCTGACTCTTGGCTTCAGCTCAGGTCATGATCTCCTGGTTTTGAAAGATCGAGCCCCATGTCAGGCTCTACGCTGGCAGCATGGAGCCTGCTTGGGATTCTCTCTCTCCCTCTCTGCTCCTACCTCATTTGCACTGTCTCTATCTCTCTCTTAAAAACATTAAATTAAATTAAAAAATATGACTTTTACCTAGAGATAATTTATAACGAATGTACCATACTAATGTTAGGGTTCATAATAGGAGTTTCTATGGCATATATAGAAACTCTCTGTACTATTTTTCCAGTAATTCTGTAAATGGAGAATGATTTTAAAATTTAAAAATAGGGATTGGCAGACTGGATTTAAAAAAAGATCCAACTATATGCTGTCTCCAAATAAATAATTTCAAATATATCACCATTTGTAGATGGAAAGTAAAAGGATGGAAAATATATATCACAATAACAATAATAAAACTAAAAAAAAGTCACGTCCATATGAGTATCAGATAAGACTTCAGAGTAAAGACTGTTATGGGCCCAAGAACAGACATTTCAAAACACAGAGGGCAAACTGTTACACTGTGGGGCAGGCACTAAAGAGATATTTTGTAACGATCAAAGGAACCCTGCACTGTGAAGACGCAGAGATCACAAGTATGTTTGTACCAAACCACAGATCTTCAAAATACATGAAACAAAAACTGCTAGAGTTGAGGGAGGGAATAGTTAAACCCACAAATTATAGATCACGACTGTAACACCATGCTCTCTGCAACCGGCAGAACTTTAGGACAGAAAATGAGCAAGATGTAGAATGACTAAAGAACACTATCAAATGGGATCTGTCACATATAGAACACTTTACTGAGCAAAACTGAAACACATATTATTTTCAAGTGCCCAAGGAACCTCTGCCAAAAGTGCATGTTCCTTCACCACATCCTGGGTCCTAAAATCAATCTGAACAAATTTAAAGTATTTAAATAATATTGAATATGTTTTCAGTTTATAACGGAACCAAACTAGAAATCAATAGTAGAAAGTCAGCAGGAAAATTTTTGAATACTTAAAAATGAACACATTTATCAATTAATATTGGGTCAAAGAACTGTCAGAAAATTTAAAAAATATATACGGAACTGAATGGAAATAAACATAGAATACTTAAAAAGAAAAGAAAATATCAGCACTAAAGTGGGGTTGGTAGGGAAGCTTCCTGTACCACAAACTAACTATAGCAAAAAGGAAAGTCCTGATATTATAATCTAAGTTCCTATCTAAGGAAACTAGGAAGAAAATAGCAAAATAATTCCAAAACAAGAAGAGAGAAAGAAACAACAAAGAACAGAACTCATAACACTGAAAGCAGGGAAGCAACAGGGAAAACCGGTGAATCCCAAAAGTGCTTCTTTGAGGAAAAAATAAAACAGCACTCTTAAATACACTCCTCAAACTGAAAAAGATAAAAAAAAAAAAAAAAGAGAGAGGAAGCACAAATCACTAATGTCAGAAATTAAAGAGGGGAATATCACTACAGGTGCTGCAGTCATTAAAATGGTAATAACACAATGAACACATCTATGCTTATAAATTTGAACGTTTAAAAAAAAAAAAACTCTCAAAATCCGCACACTACCAAAAGCAAAGCAAGATGAAATACATAACCTGAATAGTCCCATAATGCTAAATGAAATTTAAAAGCTCCTCCCAAAAAATATTCTGACCTGATGATTCCTATACAACTTTCAAAAATTTTAAAAAAGGATAGAGTTCTTCCCAACTCATTCTATCAGTTTAATATTTCCCCGATACCAAGTCCAGCCAGAGACAGTAAAAAATGAAGTGAGAAAGAAACAAACAAAAACTCCTACACACAGGCAAGCAAACAACAATCACAAAATCCTAGAGGCCAATATCTCTTAGTTGCAAAACATCCTCAACAAAATATTAGCAAACAAAATCCAAGAACATAAACAGATAATTCTGACCCATGACAAGTGGGATTTTGCTCCAGTTATGGGAGGCAATTTCAACTTTAAAAAATCAATGTAACCCAATAATCCAAAGAGGACAATTCATGTCAACTGATATCAAAGTCCAACTATCACACGTGAGAAGAACTCTCAGCAAACCAGAGGTAAAGGGAACTTTCCTCAACTTGAAATAAAGCCTCTACCTAACACTGAATACTGAAAGATTGAATACTTTTCTTCTAAAATCAGTCACAAGGCAAGTATGTTGGGCCTCACCGCTCAATCTCTATAATTCTAAATACTCTAGTCAACAAAAAAAGAGAGTAAAAATTAGGAGCTATAACAAGTAGCACAAAAGAATTGTGTGGTGAAACAGTTGTGTCTTGATATAGTAGTAGTTAGGCAAAATTACACATGTGGTAAAATTGCATAGATGTCTATAGACATACACACAAATGAGTGCATGTAAAACTGGTGAAATCCGAATAAACTCTGTGTATTGTACCAATTCCAGTTTCCTGGCTCTGATATTATACAATATAATTATATAAGATATGACATTAGGAGGTTAGGGCGAAAGTCCATAGGACCTCCCTGTACACTTCTATGCAACATCCTGTGACTCTGATTATTTCAAAATAAAAGTTTAAAAAACTAATGTAATTCACTTATTGGTAGAATAAAGGAGATAAAAATACATCCTTTCAAAAGAAGAAAAAAAGCATTTTAGAACATTTAAAATCCACTGATGTAATTATTTATTTAAAAAAAAGTGCAAAAATGGTAAAGAAGGTAGCTTCCTCAATTTGATTTTTTTTAAATGTTTTATTTATTTTTGAGAGCAGGAGAGACAAAGCATGAGCAGGGGAGGGGCAGAGAGAGAAGGAGACACAGAATCCAAAGCAGGATCCAGGCTCTGAACTGTCAGCACAGAGCCTGACGCGGGGGCTCAAACTCACAGACTGTGAGATCATGTTCTGAGCCAAAGTCGGACACTTAACCAACTGAGCCACCCAGGTGCCCCTCAATTTGATTTTTTAAAAAGGTGGCCATTTCCACCAACTAAAGTTGTGGGAAACAAAGAGGAGAAAACACATGTGTGTAAGTTATCTTATGTTAGTGTAGATGTTCTAATGGTTGAAGTAGTATATTCATTAGCGTCTGGCCATGGGCAGGGGGGTCAAGAAACAAGTAGAAATAAAGGATGCATTTGGTCGGTCTTGTATAAAACAGAGCACTGAATTTCAAGAAGCCCAAGAAGAGGGAGCTCAGGAAATAAAGAGGCCAGGAAACTTGAAGAAAAAAAAAAAAGCCAAACAAATGAAAATGCAATTTTCTTTTACAGAATTGAAAGATAATGTATAAACAATGCCTTAGGTACATGTGTCAGTGTGTGTGTGTGTGTGTGTGTGTGTGTGTGCGCACACGCGCGTAAAACCTGGGAAAGAGTATTTGTTTACTAGCGAAATGGTAGTTCTGGACTGGGAAAGTATAGGTTGGAAGATTATATACTACTAAATGCTTTCTTTGTAATTGTAACATTTAGATGTGGTTTTTATGATTGATTACCATCTACAGTTTCCATTAAAGGGAACCATTATTGCATTTGCTCACCATTGTATCTCCATTCCTATCGCAGTCCCCGATACATGGTAGCACCCAATAAATACTTGTCGAATAAATAAACCTATGAAGTATTTCACTGAAATAAAAATAATAACGGTAATAGATAACACAGATGGCTTTCTACTTAGTAGGTACTATACGTTACACACATTGATCGATTGAATTCTTATGGCGACTATGTAGATAGTCCCACAGTTAGTCTGTCCAGTGTGGATTCCAACCGGAAGTGGGAGTGGGGCTTAAAACCAGAAGGGAATGGAGAAAATGTACGCACACAACAAAAATCTTCAGGCACTGAGAGTGCTGATGCCAGCTACGGAAAGACTTTTTCAGAAGTTCAAATGAGGTAGTGTTTTAGCCAATATTTAGATTTCCTTCCGTTCTTGTGGATGTGAATATTGGTCAGAAAACTTTTAACTTTCGTTCATGTAAATTAATACATCTTTTCTTCTGTAGCTGCTGATGTAGACTACAGTCTGGAAGATCTTCCCACACAGGCTCAGACACCTCTTCTGCTAGGTTTTTCCATTACTTGTTTCAAATTTAAAGTAATAGCATGATCAGTTTATTGTTTTATTGTATAATGACATAGAGATTGAACTTTTGCCTCTAAACTCTTAAACCATTGTGTCCACCTCAATTATTTAATAAGTAGCCCCTCTCTCATACCCTCATTGAATAGAAATAATATGTATCTTATATTGAATTATCGTAGATACATGTGTCTTTCTTGGCTTTATATCCCATTCTAATGCTTTTGATCTATTTAATCCCAAACTGTGTTAAACATTGTGCCTATAAGATTTGATATATACATATTAAGATTCTTTTCATTTCAATAGTATTTTTTTTAAATATTTCTCCAGCTTGTAAGATATCCATTTTATTTTCATTTGAATTGCTTTAGATTTGTAAGTTAACTCTGGGGAGAACTGACAACTTTAACTTAAAAAATGCACAGTATAGAGTTCAGATTGTTTTTTAATGTAGATATTCAATAAATATCAACTTAAAATAATGCACTTCATAATGGGCATTAAACTCATTATTTTTATGTTTATCTAAAACATTCCCATCAAGAATAGTAGTATATTTTTAACCAAAATTAATGAACTTCTGGAATGTCAGAACACTAAGAGGGAACAAATATAAAACCTTAATGTCCTGTCAGTGACTGGTTCAAGGGCCAGATGCTACGGGTAATTTAATTCTGCTTATCACCCAGCAGCAATCTCATGAATGTCATGACACAAGGAAGCACCTGCCCACACCGATAAATCAAGTGATAACACTTAATAAACTTAAGATATTAGAATTAAATGTTACCTTGGGTGATCGTCCAGGTCATCCCATATAAATTAGGGTAATTCTGAGTACATATTATCTTCTGCCTGTTCTCCCACCAAGAAACTACTTCTACTACCACTAAAAACGATAGCAGCTAGGACTTCTCTCATGCTTACGACATGCTAAAAACTTGACTTAATGTTGACTCAATTATCAAAATAACCCTACAAGGCAAGTTTTATTTTCTGTACACTTTACAGTTGGGAAACTCAGGCACAGAGAGTTAAGTACCTTGCCCAAATCACACGGCTGGTGGATGATAGCATGCAATTTAAATTCACGTAGTCTGACCCAAGGCCCACGGCCTTCACTCTGATGCTTTTCTGTTTCCCAGGACACTTGGAACTAAGGTGGAACTCCCGGCAGCAGTGGGGTTCCTAGATCTTCCTCACAGGATCAGCTGACACGGCCTCATTTATAGGGCATTAAGGGTCGGGTTTGTCCCCTTTCCAGTTCTGTGTTCCCACCCTCCTCATCCCCTTATGTGTGCTCTCCCAAAAGCCTCTCCAAACACTTTCTGCACCCAGCTGGCCAATTCTGTTTCCAGGGAACCCAAACTAAGGCACGTGTTAAAAATATACTTTCAGGGCACGTGGGTGGCTCAATCAGTTGACCGTCTGACTTTGGCTCAGGTCACGATCTCATGTTTTTGTGAGTTTGAGCCCCACAGTGGGCTCTCTGCTGTCAACGTGGAAACTGCTTCAGATTATGTCCCCCTTCTCTGCTTGCACACACACTCTCTCTCTCTCACACAAAAATAAACATTAAAAATATATATATATATATACACACACACACTTTCATCCTCTAGACACACTGTCATTCATTCCTTTATTTCTAGTATGAATCACAAGCATGCCTTTAATATCACTGTACCACACTGAGCTCAAACTTTTAAAGTGACTCTTCATCACAAATAAGATCCCAAGTTTTTGGACTTACGTTGAAAATGATACAATGTGAACCTAACTAGCTTGCCAGGTTTAACCCTCGTTCTTCCACATGCAAACTAATATTCCTGACAAAGTAGATCACTACTTGTTACTTTAATATATTCACGAACAGATTTACTGGGGGATGGAAATACCATGACAGAACAAAATCAGTGGTAATACTTTAGTAAGTTCTAGTATTTTTGCCACCAGATAAGACAGCACTAGGGACCATGATGGGTGTATCCCTGGTAGCAGGTGCAGAGAGAATATCTCCTCCCCTGAAGGCTGGAGAAATGCAGGAAGAGTGAGCGGGGAAATCATTTAACTTTCTAATCGTGACTTTCTTGGCTTTGTGCCAAAACTGAGGGTCCGTGTATAGTATATGTTATGTAGCTTTGTGCTTCTTCAAATATATGTGAAAGCTCAGTTACACTAAAATCTTTAATTTGGTTCCTCTGGCTATGTTTGCTACACAGAAAGAAAGAAAAAGTATAAATTTAAATCTACTGAGGCTCTGATGCAGAAAGGTTTTATAATGTTATTATAAAAATTACAAAATAGCCAGTGGGGGGAAAGAGACATGAAATAGACAGTATGGAAGGAGGCCAGAGAGCCCATTTGTGCTCATAGTCATCAGTAAGTTATCTGTAATGTCACATAACATTCTTTCTTTGAAACACTTATGAGATTCTCTTTCAAAATGATCTATTCTTATGACTTACTATGGCCCTACCAACATTTTCCCCAATCCATTAAATATTCTGCATGGAAAGAAAATCCTTTGGTTTATTTTGAAGAGGCACATTTGGTGTTAATTTTCTACGCTCAGCCAATGCCCTCATGAACTTCTATTTGACGCTAAATCAGCCTCGCGGCATCTCTCCCTTTGAAACACATTTTCCTTGGAAATTCCTTGTTCTTTAGAGCCATAAATTGTATTCAGTGGAGTATGTTTAATTTTCAGTAGTTTCATGTTGTTTGTACTCAAATTGTTCCCTTTGTTATCAGTGTGGTTTCGACAAATATCATAGATAATTTCTATTTTCATTGAGCTTTAAGGGGGTTATTCAAAATCAGAGGTGGGGGCGCCTGGGTGGCTCAGTTGGTTAAGTGGCCGACTTCAGCTCAGATCATGATCTCACGGTCTGTGAGTTCGAGCCCTGCATCGGGCTCTGTGCTGATGGCTCAGAGCCTAGAGCCTGCTTTAGATTCTGTATCTCCGTCTCTCTCTACCTTTCTCCTGCTCATGCTCTGTCTCTATGTCTCTTAAAAATAAATAAACGTTAAAAAAATTAAAAGCAGAGGTGACCTATTTAGTGTTGCGCTGAAAAAAAAATAGTTATGGACTATTCCAAATGATCAGTTTAGTATGGGTGAGAAAATAAACAGGAGCCGATTTTTAAAGGGAGGCTACATTAAATAAAAAAAAAAAAAAACACTCTACAAATATGCAATATTAGTGTTGACAGGAAACTAACCGACCACCATCTTTTAAAAGTAAAAACTGAGGATACATGTATTATATATTATTTCTTAGTCTTTTGAAAGTATCCAGTGGAAAATTTATGTTGAGTTTGAGATCAGTCTGGTCTTCAGGTAAGCAGCCAAAAAGCAGTCGATTTGTTAGTTTCTCGGGCTTGAAGGAGAAGACTGGAAATGTTAGAGGAGGAGATTTGGGAGTTACCTACTCATGTTTGATACGTTAAAGAGTATATCATACAACTTAGCTAAAGAATATAGGTGACAAAAAACAGATGGGCAAGCTTTAGTGATAATGGTGCTAGAAGGAATATATTTTGCAAATAATTCTATTAATCTTAAGAGTGAAAAGGAAGTGAGACTAATCTAAACTCACTATTATTTCAATAAAGTTAGTATCTTGGCAGCAAATAACCAGTTATTAAATTCTTTATAATATCTGAGAAAGAAATGTAGTTAGAGATTTGCCAAATGCCTTATCGAAAGTTTCCTAAAGTAATTTAGCAATATCTGTGTGATCTTGCTAACTGCACACACATACTTCATTTTACTGGGCTTCTCTTTATTATATTTTGCAGGTATGTGGTTTTTACAAATTGAAGGACAGTGGCAAGCATATTGGTGCCATTTTTCAAACAGCATTTGCTCACTGTGTCTCTGTCACATTTTGATAATTTTCACAATATTTCAAACATTTAATTATGATATACGTATTATAGTAATCCGTGATCAGGGATCTTTGATGATGTGTGATCTGGGATCTATTTTAATTGTTCTGGGGTTCCACAAGCCATGCCCGTTAGGACGTGTGTGTTCTGACCGTTCTGCTGAGGGGCCATCTTCCATCTTTTTCTCTTTTCTCAAGCCTCTCTATTCTCTGAGACTGAGCAGTACTGAAATCGGGCCAATTAATAACTTATAATACCCTTTAAGTGTTACAGTGAAAGGAAAAGTCACACATCTCTCAATTTAAGTCAAAAGGTCAAAATGATTAATTGAGGAAGGCATGTTGAAAGCCCAGAGAGGCTGAAAGCTAGCTCTCTTGCACCAGTTAGCCAAGCTATGATTGCAAGGTAAAGTTCTTGAAAGAAGTTAAAAGTGCTACTTCAGTGAATACGTAGATGATAAGAAAGCAAAACAGCCTTCTTCCTGATATGGAGAAAGTTCTAGTGGTCTGGACAGAAGATCAAACCAGCCACAATATTCCCTTAAGATCCAGACCGAAGCCCTAACTCTCTTCCATTCTATGAAGGCTGAGAGGGGGGAGGAAACTGCAGAAGAAAAGATGGAAGCCAGCAGAGGTTGGTTCATGGGATTTAGAGAAAGAAGCCATTTCTATAACATGAAAGTGCTAGGTGGAGCAGCAAGTATTGATGTAGAAGCTGCAGCAAGTTGACCAGATGGCCTGTCTAAGATAATTCATGAAGGTGGCTACATTCAACAACAGATTTTCAATGTAGATTAAAGGGCTTTCTATTGGAAGAAGACACCATCTTGGACTTTCATAGCTATAGAGGAGAAGTCAACACCTGGTTTCAAAGCTTCAAAGGACAGGCTGCCTCTCTCGTTAGGGGCTAATGAAACCGGTGACTCTAAGAGGAAGCCAATGTTCATTTACCATTCTGAAAATACCAGGGCCCTTAAAAATTATGTGAAATCTACTCTGTCTGTGCTCTATGAATGGAACAACAAAGCCAGAGTCATAGCACATTTGTTTACAACATAGTTCACAGAATATATTTTATGCCCACTGTTGAGTCTGCTTAAAAATAAATATTTATTTTAAAATATCATGCTCATTGACAATGCCCCTGGTAATCCAAGAGCTCTGATGGAAATGGACAATGAGATGACGGTTGTTTTCATGTCTGCTAACACAACATCCATTCTACGGCCCAAGGATCAAGGATTCACTCAACTTTAGGCCTCATTATTTAATAAATACATTTTGTAAGACTGTAGCTACCATATGGAATAATTCTTCTGATGAATCTGGGCAAAGTAAACTAAACATCTTCTGGAAAGGATTCACTAGTCTACACGCCATTAAGAACACTCATGATTCATGAGAAGAGGTCAAAACATCGACATGAACAAGAGTTTGGAAGAAGTGGATTCCAACCCTCATGGATGACTTTGAGAAGTTCCAGACTACAGTGGAGATGCTAACTGCAGATGTGGTGGAAACAGCAAGAGAACCAGAATTATAAGTGGATCTTGAAGATGGGACTGAATTCCTGCAATCTCATGATCAAATTTGAACAGATGAGGGGCTGCTTCTTATGGATGCTTTCTTGAGCTAGAATGTACTCCTGGTAAAGACGCTGTGAATATTGCCGAAAGGACAACAACGGATTTAGAGTATTACATAAACTTAGATGATAAAGAAGCAGTAGGGTTTGTAAAGATTAACTCCAACTATGAAAGCTCTACTGTGGATAAAAAGCTGCCAAACAGCATCACAAGCTACAGAGAAATCCTTCATGACAGGATGAGGCAAACCTCACTGTCGTCTTATGTTAAGAAATTGCCACGGCCACCTTCACCTTTAGCAATCACCACACTGAACAGTCAGTAGCCGTCAACATCAAGGCAAGACCCTCCACCAGCAAAAAGATTATGACTTACTGAAAGCTCAGATGATGGTCTGTCGTTTTTAGCAACGAGGTCCTTTTTAAATTAAGGTGTATGCAGTGTTTGTTTTTTTTTTTTTTAAGACATGCTATTGCAAACTTAATAAACTACAAAATAAACTTAACTTTCGTATTTACCAGGAAACCAGAACATTAGTTTGGTTTATTGCAATACTCACTTAACTAAAGTAGTCTGGAAACAAATCTGCAATGTTTCCAAGGTACGCCTCTATAGGAAACAGGCGAAGTTTTTCAGAGTAGCTCTATCTTTTTGCATTCCCAATAGTGTTCCAGAATTCTAGTACCTCTACTATCATTTTAGCACTTGCTGTTGTCTGCACCTGTTATTTTAGTAATTGTAATTATTATGGTTTGACTTCTCAGAGCTTTTCATGTGAAAATATGTATGACTAATATCTTATTAATACTATTGAAAGCTTTATTCTCGACACATATTTACCCAGAATTCTCCAATGTGGCTTAGACTCCTGATAAATTTACTGATTCATTTAAAAGTGGTTCACAATGGGTAAGAAATGAGCCTTCGGACATGGGGAATAAGGAGATCCAGTCTTAAGAACTTAGGAAGGCAGAATGTGGAGAAACAAAGCTAAATCTTTTAGAACCATCTGCCTTGTCCCACATACCTCCAAAACACTTGCATGACTGGTTTTGAATTATTTTCTGTAATCTTTATAAAATGATAAAGGTTGGAAAAAGCAACGTAAGATTAAAAATGAGATTTTTTTTCCTAAGTGTTATGACAAGAGAGAATATGGGTTCCAAATATTATGAGTTAACATGCTTTAATTATTTGGGAAGGGTGTAAGGGAGGATGGAGCATTAAAATATGTTAGACTGATGTGTTTGTGAGCTTTTAGAATATAAAGCATCAGACATGTGACCTCAGAATGGAAGATTTAAAATCAACCATGCCAAAATTTGGATCAAAACATACATTAAGAGAATGTATAGAATTAGATACTCTTAATTTCAGGCAAAATATGATAAAATATCTCAAGAGAATATTATGGGGAAAGGTTGTAAGTGGACTGAGCTGATTATATACTTTAACCAGAGAATGCTGATTAAGGAATTGATAGCGATCTTAAAGTAGTCTTAAGAGATTGTGGTAATTCTCTTTCCTCATTATGAGGAGTGTGTTGTCAGGAGCCCAATAAATACTTGGAAACAGAAGAATTGCTCTTGATTTTCCCCTCTTCCTATACTTAGTTTTCTATTCCCACCATGCTTTCTTTTTCTGTTTATGCATTATCTGACCTGTAATTTCTCCACAACTACGTGTTAAGAATAGCCACATAATCCAAAGTGAAACAAAAGAAAAAAGCTAATGTAGTTAACAGACACATGTAATGGCCCCCCAAGGTATATCTGTCTCCTCTATTCCATGACAAAGCAATTAGTATTATTCTATAGTTATCTGGGCTTGGCTAAGACCTCATCTAGGGCTCCTGATACTGAAGTAAATGATCTTCTGTGTACATATGAACCCCTAAATTTTATTTAGCTTCCTACTACCAGATGTTTTTCGATAATTAGTCCCATAACCTTACATTTGTGAACAGTATGCCCCATTAACCAAATTTCCAAAGACAAGTTTCTTGTTAAGACCAAAACAAAATTGCATGTTCAATAAGTCAATTATCTATGAAACTCAAATGAACCTATAATTCTGAGATTCCACAAAGGGAACTTCATTAAAAACAAAGATTGGTTAGAGTCCTTAATTTCAGATAAGTCGTATAGCTATAATTCTAATTACCTATATACGATATGAAGTCAGAAACCACTCTTTTTCTATTTGTTTAATTTATCCTAATTTTATCCTTCACAAACTCTGTAATAGGTCATTTTTATTTTCTTCCTTTTTTTAACGTTTTTATTTATTATTGAGAGCCAGAGAGAGACTGAGCATGAGCATGGGAGGGGCAGAGAGAAGGGTGGACACAGAACCTGAAGGAGACTCCAGGATCTGAGTTGTCACCACAGAGCCCCATGCGGGGCTTGAACTCACAAACCATGAGATTATGATCTGAACCAAAGTCGGATGCTTAATCAACTGAGACACCCAGGCACCCTATTTTCTTAAAATCTTAATACTAAAATTTAAACAGTGAGTTATGGTTGTAGCATATTTTGAATAGCTTTATGTAATCATAGAATTAATAAAATGGCCATTCATCTCTTTACTGTTTTCCTTTATATTATACAGCAAGAAATGCTGAGTTCTTGCATTATATTTACTGAAAAAAATCTATATTGTCTCCTTTTATCATCACATAAGGAGACAGACTGGCCCAGGCAGAGCTACAATGGAGGAGTATCCCATGTTTACAAAATGTCTTAATGGGACCACCATATCTCACTTTGTCCTATTCCCCTCATTCTGAAATACTCAGGATTAGATGTATTCCTTTGACAACTATAAGCATTATTACCAAAGACATTAGTTTGAACCATGATTTTGCCTGGAAGGGGAGAGAGCTCAAAGATGTTTTCTGATCAATCAGAGCATTGGTATCCACTGACAATTTTAGCAGATTAGCTACCACACTCTTGAGAAGTAGGGTCCAACACCCTGTGGGGATGGTCTTTAGAACCATGACACAGAGCACTGTTACATGGAACTGGCTTTGTGGGACTGCAGTGATTGGCCCCAGGCTAGGACCTGGGGAACCTGGTGGGAGGAGAACAGAAGCCAGGAATGATTGGAAATGTCTAGCCAAATTAGGTCCTTCAGGAAGAAAAATTCTTAGTATTCCTTGATTCCACACATCCAACTGTACAAATTCTTGAGAATTCAACGGGGTATTTGAGACAATGCATTTTTTTCGTTTTTAAGTTAACGACAAACAGTAACACCATGAAGTGATATGATGATTTAGGATCTTCAAACAATGACATGAACGCTCCCATGATATAACTTCCCAAAACATGCACATTTATCGTCTTTCCTTCAGACACTGTAATTCTTGGTACACCCGAGTTACACAGGTTAAGGGTCCTAAATTTTAAGAATGCTATCTTTCTAATGTCACAGTCATCTGTTTCGATGTACTATTTTCTCAAATCGATAATATTAGTTTAATTAATTAATATGAACGATGAACTCTTAAACATCATCAATGTGTTTAATCATTTAAAATGTTGTATAATATTAAACCTGCGTGTTTTGTTGATCTATTCTCCAAGATTTGCATGGCCTATTTTACATAAAATATTCATTCTTATTAAGCCATCCTAGACTATTACAGCATTCTTTAAGTTAAAAAAATGAGTCAATGACAAAAAACATAAATTTGGTACGTGAGAATAATCTGTAACCTTCTACTTTTTATATGTCCTACACCATCTGCAGTCAATTAGTGATTCCCAGGTGTTCACAGTAATTGCTTTCACGCAAGATAACATGTCACTTTAGGGGTCATTAAATATTTATTATAAAACCCTCATCTATATTTTTCTGCATTCATTTAGGGACAAAACATGCTGATGTTTAGTATTGACAAAAATGAACTGATTGGACTCATTGGATTATTTTGTGGATTGAGCATCATTAAAAATATTTTTATACACCAATTTTGGTGAAAAAGTAAGAACAACACTAAGGATGATTTAGTTGTGCTTTTCTATATTCATGATTTTAAATGAAAAATATGTATTTATAATCCATGGCTAAGATGTCAAAAAGCCAACCCAGATTGTCCTTTTACCAGGACTAATGAATAGTGGGGAATTTAAGGCACCAGAAGACTCATTAACTAATTTCCTCTCCTAAAAGTAAAAACAGTTTAACTTTCAGGAAAGAACCACGGACACATCTACCTTAATATTCATTTCATAGATAAGAAAAGTAAAACCACGAAACTTGACCAATTGTACAGAAAATATTTACATAAAGATCTAAAAAATTATAATTACTAACATATACATAATGCATTCTATGCTCCAGGAAGAATTCCAAATATACTTCACATATATTCATTTATTTAATGCTCACATCTGCTGTATGAGATGGATACTCATATTATCCCCATGGAAACCTGCAGTACGGAGGATGCCCAGGGTAACCTGCATAAGGTCACAGTGTCAGGAAGTGACAGATCTGGGACTTAGTTAGTCCCAGAATCCAGGTTTTTACCTATTAAAATATAACTCCTTCCTAAAACTAGTTTCTGAGTAAGGTATGATTTCTACATGAATATACTCTTCTAGAATATTTTGATATATAAATCACACGATTATTCTCATAATCCTGTTATTAGTGAAACATATATTCCTGTGTTTTAAAAATAATTTTCATTGAACTTACTTATGTTCTGATTTTTTTGTTTCTCTATAACATCTCTTAATAATTAGTCATAATCGAGTGCCTTTCTAGTCAGCATGTTTTGTGACAGGTATTGTGAAATCTTTGGGTATGTGGATTAATCTAAATTTGTGGAACACTGAAAAATGCTCATGGTTTGGGCAATCTAACAAATGTGATTGTACAATAAATTCCTACTATAAAAGTTACTATTAAAATCATGTGATTATGGGGCACCTGGGTGGCTCAGTCAGTTAGGCGTACAACTTGAGCTCAGGTCACGATCTTGTGGTTCATGAGTTCGAACCCCACATTGGGCTCTGTGCTGACAGCTCAGAGCCTGGAGCCTGCTTCAGATTCTGTGTCTCCCTCTTTCTCTGTCTCTCCCCTTCTCACACTCTGTCTCTCTCTCTCTTTCTCTCAAAAATAAACACTTAAAAAATTAAAAAATAAAAAATAAAATTATGTGATTAAATGATGTGATTAATTTTAAAAATAATGTGATTTTATTCACTGCTTGCATTATTGAAGGGTAATTTTTCCATCATAGGTGACTACTAAATAGTTTTGGAAAAGCTTTCAGACTGAAATTGTCTTGTAGCATATTGCCTTGAATAAGATGCTGATGTCGCAATCAATTTTTCTGTGTGTAGTAGTAGACTTGAAATGTTTCTTCAAATCTTGAGCTAGCCCTGTTTCCCAGTACTCTCCTTACACTGATTCTGTGGGGGAAGCCTGAGTGTTCTTTGTGTGTGTGTGCGTGTGTGTGTGTGTGTGTGTGTGTGTGTCTATCTGCCTGCCTGCCTGCCTGCTGTCTTTCTGCCTGCCTGCCTGTTTTGGATGTTGGAAATATATTGAGGTGGGCACAGGGACAGCAACACAGTTAAGGGTCTTGGTAAGGGTCTTAAGTTTTTACAAAATGATATCCATTTTATCATTAGTTCACTTCACTACTGAAATGAAAAGATCCAGCCACAAACAAGTAACATTTTGAGCTCTCAATTCATCTGACCAACAGCAACAAACCCAGCGGAAGGCATATATCATAAGGAATACTTAATAGACAGATATATTGTCTCTTGGAGAGGAGTCTAGATTTTTATCCCTGAATTAAGTTGAACCGGGAAACATGTTCTATTTCTTACTCCCACAATTATTTTATTTAATGGCATTCGTGGTCGCGTTCTGTGCATTCTTTAAAGCACCATGTCATGGTATTAGTAGGCCCAGGCCTCTTTTGATGTAGAGATACAAAAACTAGTGTACACTATATCATCCGGTTTTCCTTCTATTAAATGATGTGTACATTTTGTTCAGCGTATGTGAGAAAAAGACCTAGTTTTCCATAAGAAAGAAAAGAAAGTTGTTTCTCTTTAAACATAGTTGGATCACGCCATTAGTCACATTTGTCTTTACATCTGTATACCCAGGAAGGTCAATGTAGGTTTTTTGTTTGTTTGTTTGTTTGTTTTGAGAAAGAGGGGGAGACAGGAAGGAGTAAAGAGAGAAGAGAGAGAGAGAGAGAGAGAGAGAGAGAGAATCCCAGGTAGTCTCTGCACTGACAGTGCAGCGTCCGATGCAGGGCTCAAACCCACAAACCAGGAAATCATGACCTGAGCCAAAAATCAAGAGTCAGATGCTTAATCAACTGAACTACCCAGGTGCCCCAGTGTGGTTTAATTAATAATTATATAGGATACAAATAGCTTCCATACGGATAAAGAATGGGCTGATTTTTAATGCAATTTTGTACATGTGTACATTTTAATTTTTTATCTCTTTATAAACTTACAGTATTTCGTTTCATTTCATTTCATTTCAAGCTTATGGTATTTTTTTAAAAATGTAATTTAGGAGACCCCAGGTAGCACAGTTGATTAACCGTCATCTCTTGATTTTGGCTCAGGATCTTGTGGTTCATGAGTTTGAGCCCCGTGTGGGGCTCTGTTCTGATAGTTTGAAGCCTGCTTGGGATTCTGTCTCTCTTCCCTCTGCCCGTCCCCTTCTTGTGTGCTCGCTTGCTCTCTCTCTGTCTCTCTCTCGAAATAAATAAATAAACCTTAAAAAAGTAAAATAAAAACATAATTTAAAGTTCCATCATATGGACTTATTATTAGCACCAATTGACTGAAAATCCTAAGAAAACAAATCAAAGAAAAATATTCTCCTTACAGAATCCTGATGTCTAATTTTTCTTATCAAGCATATTTTCTCTTCTCATAAATAAATCAAGTGTGATTGTTAAGTGTATAGCTGATTGACAGGTGCTAGAAGAGACACAGAACCAGAAGTGAGGCCTCTGTTCTGGCACCCTGCTACTCCCACTCCCTGACTGGCTCTCTTGTAAATCCCCTTGGGCAAGGAAGGAAGGCAAGCATCTCAGGCATCAGAAGAAACCAGAGTCAACTCTGCCGCAGAAGCTGCACTTAGTGGTTTTTATTTTTCATGGCATTTAATCCTCAAAATTTCTTTATGAAAAGCAAACTAGTACTCAATGTTAATATCACTTGGTTTAATTTCTTGCAAATGACACTCTGTCTTATTACCATATAGTAAGACTTACCTAAGGCAGCCAGGACTCTAAGCTCGGAAGAATTAATGAAGACAGAGAAATGAGAAATCACAGAATGTAATTAAGATTTCTATATAATTTGGTTATGCCATTGATTTCTGATGAATGGAAATGAAAATATGAAATTGAGTAAATGATCCTGACAATAAAGGCCTGCAGTTCCCAGGAGTTCATTTATTCTCCGAAATTTACTGAGCACTAATCAAAGGGAATTATGATGAGATGTGAGATCTTATATGAAGCCTAAGATTGTGACTTTAAGTCGATTTTAAAAGTAAACATTTAGAACAATTACATTCCAATTCTTTTATACCTAACTAGCATTAACGTTTTACCGAGATAATGTTATAGACATGGTATTATGGACCTTATTTTCATCCTTACACCACACGACCGCATAGCAGCCCTCTGGAGTTCCCCAAACATGATTGCTTGGAACTGAAATTTAAATAAGGGAGACTACTGAAAAAAATATAAGGCTGCCTGTTATATTATTTCCTATTCAACTTTTCAGTTTATCCTTTTATTTTTATCCTCCAGTATTTAACAGATGACAAGTGACCAACTTTAATGATGTGAACAATGCATAAAATAAAATGTAATTATTATAAATAAAGTACAATTATATATTTTTGGAAATACATGCAGGCTAAAGTATAAATTTTATTTTTGGCTACATTAAGGCAAATAGCATTTCAAAAAGTGTTTCATAAACCTACAAAGAAAACACCATCAATTCATGTTTATAAATCTCACATTTCAAATGCCATGTTCTTGTGTAATTTAAAAAGATATATTGGAAACATGCATTTGTATCAGGGTATTCATTAATTTCTCATTAAGATAAGGATAACTCATTCTTCAAAACTGTAATTTACTATTTCCGATATACTTTTGTACACACACATCTATTATCGATATTAGGTAATTTCCCCACAGAAATATATAGTAATCGAAAGATATTTTAGCATTTACACATAAATCAAGTCTTATTATTTTACATAATTAGAACTGACTTTTTATTTGCCACTTTTCTTATAAAAATTAAGTCAAATAATAATGCCATGTAATATGAGTCTTTAGTTTCTTTACAATATAATAAATACTAAGAATATTTTATCATAACTTGTATTTATAACTTCTGAAGCATATAAACCTTAAAATAGAGATAATCTCAGTACCAAATTTATAAGTAATTGATAAATGCTAAGATATGTTATATTTAACTAATATGTCATTTCTCATTATTAGTCGTAGATAATATTAGGAAATAATTTAACTAAAATAAAGGACACATAGACCACATGAGGTTACACCTCACATGTTTTAATCCGTTTACTATAAATTAGCATACACTAGGGAGATATTTGTTAGGAAAATGGTGCATTTCATAACCTAAGAGTAGTAAGAAAATATATGTAATAGTCTCATAGTAACACATTGGCAAGAGGAAGAACTAGCAAATAGAGGAAACTGTAACTAACTTACGAAATATCAAATCATGGGCAAGGTAACTGGGCTAAACAAGGATGTCTGGTGTATATTAGAGAAATAATGTACCTTTGCTTTCCCCAATGTACACAGTCACAGAATCTTCAATGGAGTGAGATGATACGAGCAATCTTTACCCCCGGAGCACTCACCTACTGTCAGCTGTCCAGTTAACTGCCCCATGTGATTTCTCGCATTCACTGTTACATTCCTGTCAGACTGTAAGACCAGTGGACTATCCTGGGAAACATGTATAAAATAAAGAAATCAAATAAAAAATAGAAATAGAGTCAAACTTAATATATAAAACTATACTGCATTTGCTTGGGTACAACCAGAATTCTATTTCTTTCTCTTATGCTAAGCAGTTGTTGTAATATCCCCAACATTGGTCGAACAACATGACAAAAAGCTATGGGTGCTTCATAATCACCACTTGAGGGGGCAGGGATGTTTCCGCTTTGGTAAATGGACATTAACTTTATGATGCAATGCTTTCCAACTCTACCGATTGCTGTACTGCCGGGGTGTCGTAACTTCTCTCCATCTCCCGATGGAACATATGCCTACCATGGAGATGTTTTAGACCTTACCCAAATAAGGAAATCCCTTTTTAAGTCAAACTTGTGGCTTTCAGATCCCAGCTTAAGTATCATCTCCTCAAAATTGCCTCCCCTGGTCACTGTAGCTACAGATTCATTCAATTCTCAACCCCCCAGTCTCCATTTATTTTGTTCAAAACACCTATCACAAGACAGGTTTATTTTGCACGTGTATGTGTTTGTTTGTTTCTGTCGTAAGAAGAAATGTCCTTGGGACAGGGACAATGGCGGTCACGCATATACAATTACATCCTCTCTACTTAGCATGTTGCTGGAAAAAAGCATCTACTAGGTATTTATTGAGTGGGTAAATAAATCTTCATAATAAACATGATACTAGCTTGTTTATTCACCTCCCATGGAAATGACCTGTAAATCATAAAATGGCTTATGTAGGGAGGTATACAGAATATAAGAATATAAGATATTTGCCTGGAAATTCTCCCTTAGTATATACAACCTCAGTGAGATATTTACTTTCATCACTAATTTAGGACTTAACAGTGACATAACTTATTGAAAGATAATACCACTGCCTTGGGAACCTGCCTGCTGGGCTTTTGCCACCAACGCATCACACAAGAACTTACAACTTTCTGCATTTTCATTTTTATGATGTAAAACATAAGCAGAGTGATCATTTACTAACCGTCCATCCATTCATTCATCGAATATGTGCTGAGTGCTCACTATGAGTACTGTAATATTCTAGAGGTCTGAGAAATTTCTGTGATCAAAACGGAACACTACCTGCCCTCATGGAGCTTTTCATCCAGGGAATAAAATTCCAAGAAAATCCCTCCCAATACCATCCTCACCATCCAGGTGATACATCACTTCTACGCCAGTGTAGATAAACAAGTCATATAAACATTCTTCTGAGATTAGGATTTGAGATTTGTGATTTGGATATACTTAGATGGACTTAATAGGCTTTTTCCTAAAGCTGAATGTACAACACCTGACTAGATGCAAAGCAGTGAGTAAAAATGTACACACGCACACACACACACATGCATGCACACTTTCTTTTAAAAGTGGGTTTTGCTATTATGTCTACTCTAAGATTTTATCTATTTATTTGTTTACTTATTTTTATTTGAGAGAAAGCGCATGCATGAGCAGGGGAGAGGGGCTAAGGGAGAGGAAAAGAGAGAGAGAGAGAGAGAGAGAGAAAGACTCTTAAGCAGGCTCTACTCTCAGCACAGAGACCAACATGGGACTTGAACCCACAACCCTGGGATCATGACCTGAGCCAATATCAAGGGTCAGACGCTCAACCGACTGAGACACCCACATGCCCCAAGATTGGATTTTTTAAAAATTAATTTTCTACATTTTGAAGAATACATTTATTCTGTAGAGTGAGACCTGGTTGTACAAAAAAAAACCACTATAGTTAATTTCATTCTCTGCCTCACTTACCACAACTTATATTTTTGTGCCACAAATCACAAATGTTCTCTGTATAGTTTCAAAAAATAAATCTAGTCCTTTTTGCATAGGTACTTCTATGCTGTGGACATCCATCTTTGAAAATACCTATTTAAAATTAACTACATCTTTTTTTTTTGAGCAGTATGTTCTAATCCTGTTTACACCATAGGTCACGAACTAAGGACTGCATGCAATTATATCCAGTAAGGATACGGCACAAAGAACATTGTTCTTAAAAGCACACAAAGATTCTATTTAAGTTGGTAAAATTAATTACATGTAATTCATGCATTTAAAAAAGGGTTTTCGAATTAGATAAAATCAATGCAAATGTACAAAGCAGCAGAAGCCTATAAAGTATCTTGCAGTTCAAAACACCATGAAAATATATTGGTGGAATTTTAATTCAGATTGTTGCAACATTTTTATGAAATAATATATATGATTAATGTTTATATTTTTAAAAGTTGATGACAACATATGCCTTTATTTGTTTGCCAAGCCTAAATTTCAGTGAACTATAGCATAAAAAAGCATAACCATTAACATTATGTAATTTCAGGACTATGTAAATATGTTAAAATATTAAAATAACTATTGGTTTACTAAATATTTTATTTTATTATTTTTTATTTTTTTATTTTTGAGAGACATAGAGACAAAGTGTGAGCAAGGGAAGGGCACAGAATCTGAAGCAGGCTCCAGGCTCCGAGCCATCAGCACAGAGCCCTACGTGGGGCTTGAACCCACAGACCACGAGATCATGACCTGAGCTGAAGTCAGCCGCTTTTAACCGGCTGAGCCACCCAGGCGCCCCTACTAAATATTTTAAGATGAGAGAAAAGACCATTTTAAAAGGCAATAAGGATTTCATCTAATCTAGGAGAGAGATGGACTTGGGTTAGAAGTAAACATTTAATCATGTCTTAGTTTACAACATTTCCATCCACTTTTCTCTTACTGTAACCACAGAAATGTCCAGGTTCTCTTCCATGAGTCCTCTAAATTTCCCCTCAGAATTCAATTTTTATATATCTAGATTCGAACTTTACTATGATAAAAATGGCTCAAAACCAGAAACATAGAGCTAGCAGGGGTCGTGAACAATTCTCTATGCTGTATTCATGTAGGATCAATATATTATTCTGTTGTACTGATTTGTTAAAATATAATTAGGTGAGCTGAATCAAAACGAGTTAACTATCAGGGCGCCCAGCTGGCTCAGTGGGAAGAGTATGCAACTCTTGATTGTGGGGTTATGAGTTCGAGCCCCATGTTGGGTGCAGAGATTACATAAATAAATAAGTAAAACAATAAATAAATAAAACAAGTAACTTTTCATTAAACAAAATGTAATGCATGTAAGTGCATCACCTTCTCTGAAAAGTCACACTATCATGTCTGCATTATGTATCAGCTCGGGGACCTCTCTGGGAGTTAGAGCCATGGCTTACACGTGACCTTTTACATAATACCACTCAGTACTAATTAAAATCTACACATATGTGATAAAATGTATATGATAAAACTGATAGAAACTCTTTCAATCACCTAAAGAAGATATAATCCTCATCAATTTATAAATCAAATACCGAACACTTTTTTTAGGTAAACATTAGTACCAAGAAACTACCTTTTATCTAAAAATGATTGACATTTAAGGCTTTATAAAGCTCCTTTCTTGTGTTCCCCTCTCTAAAGAACTATATGTAAGAAAATCATTTCCACTAATAAATCGTTACTTTCCACTGCCTTCTCTACATGCCCTCCCTATAGTCCTTTGTATTATATTCCCGTGTTACAAGACTTTGAAAGGTAGTGTCTAATTTCACAACATAGCAGAGCGCTCTTATAGCTTATTCTTGCTGAGAACACAAAAGGGAGAAACTTACTTCGTAAGTAGGAATAAGACATTAAATTCTCTGTGAGGGTAAGTAAGTAGATATCCTATTACTCTGTACAACATAGTGATATAAATATATTTTCTTTTTGGAGGAAAAAAATACTTCATCTTTCTTTTGAATATTTGTCCTCCAAAACCAAGAACACTCCTGTGGCAGGTATATCATAGTGTTCTGGACTTGACCTGTATTTTGGCTGTAACTCTAGGAAACCTACCTGCCTTCTTTGCTACCCTTGAGGCAAAGCACGTGGGATCCTCAGGAAGAAAAGCAACAGTAATGTCAAGTGGGCCTGAAGTGCCTTGTCTATGTTTCTTTTATGGACACATTCTGTTTTCCTAGGTCCTGGTTGAACCCTTGCTAATGGGTTTTAGAAAAAGAATGCAAAATGTCTTTCTTATTTCGATGTTTTCATCACAGGCAGTGCAAGTGCCTAAGGTAAAAAAAAACAAAACAAAACAAAACCCTTTCTTCTCATTTCCATTGTCTCTATCTTTGTTTATCTTAAATATTTACTGATTCCCTACGATGTACCCAGCTCGTTGCTAGCTACTGGGTGAAAAACAGAAACAAGGGAGATAAACTTTCTTTTCCATAACCTGCCCCATAAAGCTAGACAATTAACCACATAAATAAACAACAGACAACAACAACAGAGAATGTTACCATTCTGTAGTAGAGACTTCTCTTACAAAGCAGAAGTTATACTGATGAGAAGATATTGTTTTTATATACATAAGTGGTGTATGTCTATAAGGCACTTCAGACATTCATTCTTTCACATCTACTAAGTTGTAGTGGAAACAGCAGTTGCTGGAGCATTGGCGAGCACCTATTGGCTTAAGCACGCCAGACTCTGTTCTAAACACATTATGTGTATGTGCTCATCTACTTACATGGCTTAAAATAAAACCACCCATGAAAGAATCAAGAATAAAGTGGTTGTAAGACAGTGCACCTCCTGTTTGAGATCAAATAGTACGTCTGTCAAACGCTTTCTGCTCGACTTGGCAAATCACTCAACATCTCTGTACCACGATTTCTTCATCTGCAAATAGGCTAATAATACATAATTTGTGGGCTTTTTATAAGGAATTGATCACACGATAGATACAAAATGCTTAGATTAGTCACTAGCCTTTGCTAAAGGCACTCAGTGGTTGCTTTAATGATTTATTCCTCACTGTAATTACTCCCCTAATAACAGTTCTAGCTGCTATCGTTTCTTTTTTACAAATGAATAAACTCTAGCAAAGAAAGTATAAGTCACTTGCTTTAAATTGCATAGGTAATAAATGACAGAGCAAATATCTGAACCCAGCGATTTGGGTCTAGAATCTTCCTGGTCAGCTGCTATGAGATACTACTTCTCTGGTGGTGGTTAAATTCCAGGCTTTCTATAATGTCATATTGAAACGTGAAAATAAATTTGAAAAATTGGAGAAGAGAGTCTCACTTGAAATTAAACATGCAGTCTCTAAAAGGACTATCTGGTACACACGCTGTCTTAGAGGATAGGACGTGACCTCCACGTGCCATCAGCCACGTTCCAGTGAGAGTCTGGTTCGTTTTGTTTCACTTTGTTTTCGCAGGTTCTAGACAGGAGTACATACTCCCGAAGTGCCCTCTGCACACATATTTTAGAATGTATCACCTGTGAAAGTCCCTACTGGCTATCCTGAAAGGGAAGAGAGTTAATGATTCTCATTGTTAGTGTCAATGGCCTGAAGATGGCATGTCTTGAATGGATACAGTTTTATCTGAGTTTTTTTTTTTTTTTAATCAAGTAAGGTTTCTTATACTCACTGACAGAAATTTTACAACTTTGCAATAAACCTGCATCATCCTCAAATTCTCCACCTTCCTTCTCTTCAATATCCAATCAGCTGTGTTAGAAGTGTTTCTTAAATATACCTTTTCCAGTCATTTCCTGTGACAACTTCTGAAAAAGACTCGTAACTCGCATCACAATAACCACTTTTCCCTTACATCGATTCTTCATATGCAGTGTTATATTTCTTTTTTTAATTTTTTAAAAATGTTAATTTATCTTTGAGACAGAGAGAGAGAGAGAGAGAATGGGGGAGGGGCAGAGAGAGAAAGGGAGACACAGAATGCGAAGCAGGCTCCAGGCTCTGAGCCGTCAGCACTGAGCCCGACATGGGGATCGAACTCACAGATCGTGAGATCATGACCTGAGATGAAGTCTGACGCCTCACCCAGCTGCTCCTGCAGTGTTATATTTCTAAAACATTTTTTAAAAATTTGGCGTGCTTGAATTAAAACAAAACAAAATAAAACACTTATTGATTCCTCATTCCCAGCTTGGAAAAAATTCACATTCATAACATATAAGGGACTTTATAATATGATCCAATTCTGCTTTTGTAGCTCTCTTTCCTACTACTTCACCATGCAAAAATGACCCAAATTTCCCATATTTCCAAAAATATGCTACTTCTGTGTATTCTCATCTTCTGTTCCTTAAGCCTGAACTTCTTATCCACGTCTCCATAAAACTGGCAAAATTATAGATATTTTCCAGTTCCAGCTCAAAGTTGCATCCTTTGGGAAGCATTCCTGCTCCTCCAGAATTAAAATTCACCTCCCGCTCTCCGATTTCACAATGAGTGTTGATGTCTATCATGGTACTTGTCACAAGATTTTTGCTTTGCTTTGTTTTGATCATTCCTTTGTTTATATCTTCCGTTAGAATGGACAGTCCTGAAAGCACAGTGTGTTGTCATTTTCTCTTACACATGCAACCTTTTGAAAGCCTAGTTTGTGTCATACTTGGCACTTAGTTCATGTTCAATAAATGTCTGTTGAGTGAATGCATTGAGCTGGGCACATTACAGTGTAATGCACTCAGGCCACCTACGTTTACCTGGATTTGTGTTCAGGCCACACAGAATTTACCAGACTCTTCCTACATTTTTTTGCTCCCAGAGCAAGGTGTCTCAAGAGCCATGTAAGTGGATCGAGTCATATCGCATTATGATTTGATTTCTATTCATCATCTCTCTACATGAAGCAGACTTTATTCTTTCCCTTAAGCATTGGACCCACTTAAGAAGCTGGAAAACAGGTTACTTTTTAATTCTTTGATTAACAAAACAATTACTTGAAAATTGAATTCCTTCAGAATGCAAAGCATTTAACTGTTGACATTTGTACTTGAAAGGTAGAAGTATTGATCATGAAAAGGGATATATCTATATATATGTTTAAGTGACTCCCTTAAATTCTCAGTGATTACATTGTGACCTGAATGTGAAGTAATAAAAGAGAGAGAGCATTTATTCATCAGTTAGCTTTTTTGTGTTTCTATTCCAACGCTTTTATTGAGAATTCCCCATTTTCGTTAATTTTTTGTTATACATTTTCTAGTCATGGAGGTCACTACACAGAATGTCTTGTGAGAAGGATCTAAGACCTCTGATGGCCCTCTGGCTTCTTCCTGCCTCTTTAAAACTACATAGTAACCACCGTGGTATGGACAGACTCCTCCTGAGGGCCTCCTTATCTCAGTTGCTATCGATGAATGTGTTTTCAGAATAATGACACAGGGAGCAGTTTTGCACACAGAGTTGCATTTACGGGGAATCTTTGGTAATCTGTCACTTCCCCTTATCATTCAAAATGCTCCAACTCAACTTTTACCCATGTGTAGGCTTAGAAAATGAACACTTCTTGAATCAGCCTCCTAAAAGGGAAAAGTATTGTATGTACCTAAAAATAATAAAGATCCAGATGGATGAAAGGTTACTGTTGTTTTAAGCAGACGACATTAAATTCCCAGAGATGCCCCTTTTCCTCTCAGGTGACATTGGCTGAACCAGGGAAATAGTCTCCTCTTTCCATTTCTTTGTTGAGTTTCTATTTTGTCCCTTCGGCTGTCCCATGAGTCTTTCCTCAGGCTGATCTTGCCCCTGTACTCATTCAGGGGTGCCAATCTGTTCACTCTCTGCCCCACCCAGAACCTGAATGAGGTATACCAAAACTGATGGGATAGAGGAGACTGGGTATCGCCCAGTCACTTGCAGTCACTTTGATGGGCAGAAAGAAACTTTAGAGTGTATGTAAGTATCTTCTGTTTAACCAATTCACATGCCCTAAAAAAATAAAGGGATCAATTCTTTTAAATCATTTATTTATATGGAACAAGGAATAATTTAAGTCTTCTAGAAATGGAACCATCCAATCGTGAATCGGTAGTTATTTCAGAAAAGCAACGTGCAAAGCCTCTTCTACCTCTTTTGTCATGAAATATTACAGGCTATGCCACATATGTATTTGTCTATGAAACGGACTTTATCTTGTATAGATATAAGAAATGAGGAAAATAAAGGGTTAATCAAGGAGCTCAATTAAATTATTTCTCTTTTACATTGCTTGAAATTGGCACTAGAGAAAAGATAAGAAATCTGTGGAATCTGAAAATTAAAAAATACAGCACACCTAACCAAAAGTTCCCTATTCTCAGATAAGATGTATGGAATTTTCCAAGAAATGCTATGTTAAGTAAAGGAAAAAGGATAGAGAAGTTAAAAGAAAAATAATTTATTGGATTATTTCCCATAGAAAAATCTTCATTCATATTACTTAAGTTTCTTCTAGTTAGAACAACAAGTACAACAACCACAAATCTTTCTCTTCAAATCGAGTTGTCTTATGAACCCCTTCAAGTATCTGAAATATTAGGACCAAATTGTTAGTTGAGTGTGTGTGTGTGTGTGTGTGTGTGTGTGTGTGCGCACGTATTTATGCTATTACTGAATTTCTGCAGAAACAGATGAGGGAAATCAGCAATATAATAATTATGACAAAAATTATTCCATAATAACAAAAGATAATGGAATGACAAAATATGTAATAAGAACAACAACTGGTTATAAAGTTAAATAAGTACATCATGGGTATAGCACCTGCGATGGTTACTTTTATGCATCAACTTAATGGGCCATGGGTACTCAGATATTTGGCTAAACATTATTCTGGGTGTGTCTGTCAGGGAGTTTTTGAAAAAGATTAAAGTTAAAGTTGATAGATTGGATAAAGTAGATTGCCCTCCACAGTGTGGGTTCACCTCATCCATCCACTGAAGACCCAAATAGAACAAAAAGCTGGTGAGAGAATTTGCTGTCTCTGCCTGACTATCTTTGAGCTGGGACATCAGCCTTCTCCTGCTTTCTTACTCGGACCCAGACTGGAATTTTACTCCTGGTTCTCAGGCCTTTGGACTGGGTCTCAGCTTTCTGATTGCAGGTCCTAGGACTTCTCATAACTGTGTGGATCAATTCCTTATAATAAATATATAATCATATATATAATATTACATTATTATATTATATAATATAGTATACTATAATATAGATACATACACATATAAATACATGAGACAAAGAGAAAACCTACATATAGGTTATAAATTTTGTGTAGATAACTTTTGTATCTCAGTTAGCTCATGAGAAACTATATATAGATTCTTTGGAGAACCCAAACTAATAAAGTGCCCATATTAATTACCAAAGGAACATGGCAAAATATATATATATTATGGATATATATATATATATATATATATATGGATATTAAGCATAAGTAAACTGCCCCTTCAGACAATGTGTATTGAGTTTGTATGATATTATCTATGATTTTTCTACGCTTTGAGGCATTTTGTTAATTCTGATTATACCTTTGCTGTATCTGGTAAGTTAATTGTGCAAAAAGTAGAAGAATAAATCCTCTGTCGATTTGTGTAATCATTACTTTGAAACAGGTAGCAGTTTTTATCCTTTCGCTGTCAACTAAATAAAAGAGTAGAAACTATTCCTGGGATTACTTTTCCAAATAACTATAGCACTTTCAAATTTCTGACTTTTTTTTCATGCTAAAATAATACAAGCAATAATCCTTGGTCTCTTTACAGGAAAGTCTAATGAGGACAGGTGTGAGAGCTAGGAAAAATGTAAAATCAATTCTATTTCTAGCTGTATCAATATGGTAACTACAGCATCTGTGGTCAGTGAACATTTAGAGTATGTCGGACCAATTAGCACAGGACATGACCAGAGAAATTACTCTCACCCGACACTTAGGAATGTGTAAAGCTCACAAATCATGTGAGGATCTTTCTACATGCAGGCTGGGGTGAAGCCCAAGATGTTTCATGCCTAACAAGCTCCCAAGTGAGGCCACGGTCCTGGTGTGAAGATGCCTGAATCATATGGGATCTGTTTGCACGAGGTGTAGGAATGGAGAGAGACTTATGAAGAACCGCTTTCTAGAAGCTTCTACATCTGCAGTGTGGGCCTGAACCCATAGATCAAGCAGAAAATTGGAGCTGCCTGAAAACATTAATTTTGAACTATTGCCCAAAGCATGGGCACGTTTAACCCATGGATTTATAAATTAGGATGTGTTTGCCTTCTACTTCCCACCCTCTATGAAAAAGACTGTTCCCCAACCTGTGTCCACTTTTCCTGTGCACACGGCAGTTAGGCTACATTGTCAAGTCTTTGTTGGAGGTAGGTCTGGCCATACAACCAAAGCTGTAGTCAAAAAAATATAGGCCGAAGTGATAGAAAAGTTTGGAGGCCTGGACTACAAAAGCCTGTCATGTGCTCACTTCTCTGTGTGAGGCCGCAGGTGTTGTAGACAGACACACGGAGAGGACCCGGGCCTCTAAATGTCTGTAGGGATCTGAGACACCAGTCCTAACAACACCACCAGATTGTGAAGTGAGACATAAGTTTTGTACTTAAACTAACCCATGAGATATCAAAGTTTCCCGTTACAGAAGCGTGCCTATTCTGATACAATACCCTTCCTTCTCTTCTTTGAGGTGTTGACTGCCCCAGTATTTCTACCCAAGGCCTCCTCACTGGGCTGCCCCGTGCAAGGCCTCCCTCCCTGTCTTAAGTTTTCTCCATATCTGTCTCCTTCAATGGTCATGCTGACATTTCTCATATCACTGATATACTCTGGGAACATTATTCTACAGATTGAACTGTTAAATGAAATACTTTTTTTTTTTTTTAACGTTTATTTATTTTTGAGAGACAGAGCATGAGCAAGGGAGGGGCAGAGAGAGAGAGAGGCAGACGCAGAATCTGAAGCAGGCTCCAGGCTCCGAGCCATCAGCACAGAGCCTGACGCGGGGCTCAACCCACAGATGGTGAGATCATGACCTGAGCCGAAGTCGGCCGCCCAACCAACTGAGCCACCCAGGCGCCCCTAAATGATATACTTAAATGTGATGATATTTAACAATGTATTTTTCTCTTAGGAGTAATTAATCAAATTTGCTTCAGCTGGAAGAGAGATCTGCAAACTTTCTCTTAAAGGGCCAGATAGTAAATACTTTAGACTCTGTAGACCATGCAGTTGCTGTTGGAACTATTCAACTTTGCTTTTGTAGCTTAAAAGTGGTCATCGGCAAGACATGAATGGACATGCCTGTTAGCAGAAGACCATGGGGGAGGGGAAGAGGGGGAAAAACTAGTCGCAGAGAGGGAGGGAGGCAAAACATAAGAGACTCTTAAATACTAAAAACAAACTGATGACTGATGGGGGTGTGGGGGTGGGGAGAGTGGGTGACAGGCATGGAGGAGGGCACTTGCTGGGATGAGCACTGGGTGTTGTATGGAAATCAATTTGACAATAGATTATATTAAAAAAGTAAAAGAATGGGCACGTCTGTTTTGTAGTAAAACCTTATTTAAAAAAAGGCACTCATTCGCATGCACAATAAACTGACTTCTGATCTAAAGAATGAATTTCTGATGAATTTCAGCCCTCAAAGCTACAGCAACTATGCACCCAATGTTTTTCAAAATAATGCTGTCATTTAACGATTTTATTTTTGAATGATTTCTAAAAAAATATAGTGTTAACTTGATATGCAGTTTTAATATAAGATTTCACATAAAAATAATTTAATTAAAAAGAATATAAGTATTATAAATCGAGGTATAAATTTCACTGTAAAATTCTGCTTAGGATACTTCTTAATTCTAGAATCTGAGGACTCTTGACTTTTATCGGCTTTGGAAAACAATCATCCATGATCTCTTCAATAGTGCCTCGACTTCATTCTTTACATCCTTCCCATGAGGAATTTCCCTTAGAGATGCACTATACCTTCTTCCATTCTATCTGTATCTCTGCTTAACTCTGTCTTCTATTTTCCATCTCCTTATCTCTGTGCTACCTGCTGACTTAGGGCTTCAGCCCTTGTGTATGGACTTCTTTCATCTGTGTTAGTCATCTGTTAAGCTATTCACTGAGTTAACAATTCATTGATTTATCTTTTATTATGAATTTTTTTCACATGTGAGTGGGCAATTATATTTGTTTATGTTACTGCTTTTCATTTGCTCCCTTCATTATCCTAGTTTGTTTCTTAAGCATATTTATACATAGTATTTTATTATTCTGTACCTGAAAATTCTAATTGCTGAAGTAGTTTAGAGATCTAATTTAGTGAACCATTGTTTGTGTTGGATTTGTCTCGTGTTAGCCCATTTCTGATTGTTCCTTTTTGTTGTTGCTGAGCTCATGGTTAACATGCAAGAATTTCCAGGAGCCTGGAGAAAGGAAGCGTTCTTCTGGAGAAGGTTTGTATTTGCTTCTGCTAGGCACTGGAGGACAGTACACATCGGGGAAGATATGAATTCAAGAAGGCAGGGCAACATTTACAAATTCTCAAAGGATACGCTATTTACAGACATAATGGCCTGATGTTTCTTACGCTGTTCAGCTGGCTATTGATTCCCATGGCTTAAAGTTATGTGTATTGTTAACCGTTACTGTGGGAAACTCTGATTTCAGCCTTTACGTCCTGCTATTTTTTCAACAGTTTCTTTTTTTTTCTTTTTTTAAAATTTTTAACGTTTATTTATTTTTGACACATAGAGACAGAGCATGAACAGGAGAAGGGCAGAGAGAGAGAGGGAGACACAGAACCTGAAGCAGGCTCCAGGTTCTGAGCCATCAGCACAGAGCCCGACACGGGGCTCGAACTCACAGACTGTGAGATCATGACCTGAGCTGAAGTTTGCCGCTTAACGAACTGAGCCACCCAGGTGCCCCTCTCTGTTTCTTTTTTTTGTTTTATTTTGTTTTGGGGGGATTTTTTTTGGACTTATGGTTTCTCCATTACCTTTCTCAAATGAAAAAGTCCATTCTATACATCTTCTTTGAAATTTACAACACATGCAGATTTTCAGTGGGACTGTATTTCAGAATACAGAGGTTGCAAATGTATCAGAAGTCAAAGTCCTCGTTATATATCATTTTAATATAAAATATATATATATATATATATATTAATATAAAAACGAACTTATTATTCAAAAAATATAACGAAGCTTGAAGTATAGAGATGAGGGTTGATAAGAATTAAAGTAAAATAATTATGCCTATTTTAAGGATAGAATAGAGAGTAACCTGAGGTTAGACAAGTTAGTACCGGACACATATCTCATCAGAGCCTGCTGAAAAATAGGCATGTGTGTATCAATGTTCCTCAAAGCTGATCCATTCTTGAAAAGGTATTCATTTATTTGTATTTTCATAAAATCTTGTATTTATTTTTTTATTTTTTAAAGATTTTATTTTATTACTATCTTTTTTAGGTAGGTTTCACACCCAGCATGGAGCCCATTGTGGGGGCTTGAACTCATGACCTCGAGTTCAAGACCTGAACTGAGATCAAGTGTTAGATGCTCAACCAACTAAGCCACTCAGGTGCCCCCCTAAACGTATTTTTTAAATCACAAAGAAAAAGTTGTTTTGCCAAAGGAGCTATCTATATTAAGAGTGTAGAAACAGCTAAAAGCTTCTAAATGTAATAAATTAACCAATTTAATATTACTGAATACTAGACTTAAAGGGTTTTTCCTATTAAAGCACAGAATCTGGGACAGGAGAAATCAGTGAATTCTAGTTGAGACATTATCAAAGGATTTTTTAGAGTCACTTTTAGGGGCACCTGGGTGGCTCAGTTGGTTAAGTGGCCGACTTCAGCTCAGGTCATGATCTCATGGTCTGTGAGTTCAAGCCCTGAGTCAGGCTCTGTGCTGATGGCTCAGAGCCTGGAGCCTGCTTCAGATTCTGTGTCTCCCTCTCTCTCTGCCCTTCCCCTGCTCACACTCTGTCTCTATGTCTCTCAAAAATAAATAAAAACGATAAAAAAGAGTCACTTTTACACATAAAACAGTATTACAGTTTTTCTCCGCTGTTCTATTTTCCATAAAAATAAAAGACAGATGCCATTTGCAGAGGAAACACACTGAGGAGGATAACATAAAATATTTATGCTTTTATTAAGACTGTACTTCTTCCAAAAAGAAATTAAGTGTGTTATAAACATAAACACAATGTTAAGTTGGGCACTAAAATTTATAAACAGAACTAAAGGCCTTTTAAACACGAGAAATAAATGTGTCCAGACAGATATCTTGTTCTGTTGCAACGAGCTTGTGTTAGAGTTGAACCCTGAATTTTACTTTGACTTTTCTAGCAGTTAAGGCAAAATAAAAAGGTTATGTTATAAAATTGTCATCGCCTGAGAAAAGCAAGCAGGGAAATATTTAGGGAGTGGATATTTTCCATTACTATTAGCGTCTAATATCCCTCTAGGAGTTTTAAAGGTGTTCGTTTACACCATTTGTTTCCAGGGGTGCCTGGGTGGCTCAGGCGGCTAAGCGTCCGACTCTTGATCTCAGCTCAGGTCGTGATCTCAGGACGGCGACTTCAGGCCTTATAATAAATAAATAAATACAAATAAACAAATAAAGCATTCGTTTCCAAATTCAGGCCAATCTAATAGTGCGCTGTTCTGTCTTCCCTGAGGCCCGCCCGACTTAGGAGCCAGATGCCAAACACTAAGGAAGAAGTCAGAATTTCCACTTTTGTCAGACAATAAGTGAAGCAGTAAACACAAATGAATGAATGAAGAGTGTTAAAAATAAACCAGATTTTAAAATTGAATCCAGCTGTTACACTTTGTTTAAACTCCCATTATTGGTATGTCAAAAATAATCTATTGGTATGCATTAATGATTTATATTAATAACATACATGGTTAAAAAATTCTGTTTCATCCTTTCTGAAGCCAAATATATTTACGAGTAGAATGAATGCGTATACTTAACTATTTTAGAAAGTGCAAGATATAATTTAATCTTTTTATCTGTAGGAGGAACTTATAATGCTGGAAATTCATTATTCTAAATATGAATGATCAATTTAATAAAGCCGTAGAGAGCGTAGAGGAGTAATCTGTGTTAATATCTAGTCACATTCTGCACTGTAAGATTCTTCACAATTAAGTGACTATTAATTTGCAAAAGTTAAAAATAACTTCCCATCTCTGAAGTGAGGTACTGAACTAGATTCCCAGCAATCATATGCCTGTACTGAGTTCCTATTATCTCTCTAATGACAGCTGGTTTTGCTCCCAGTTCCAACGGGCATGGAAATGGAGGGGGGAGGGGCATCTAATGTGACATCTATGTGTCTCAGAGCTAGTTCCAGATAATTCTCTCCTCCCTTTTTCTCCTCCCTAATCTTTGAATCCCACATCACCACACTACACAATCCACAACTCTTATTTGCTCTCACTCCTAGAAGTTTCCATCTTCTCATTCACTCAATGTCATTCTCTCCTCTCATTACATTCTTAATTCTTAGTGATTTCAGTTACCATATGGATGGCCTTCCGTTATTCTGAACTATTGAATTCCTGCTTTTAAGTTCCCATGATCTTGTCATACACCCTTCTTAGCCTCTTTCGTGGTCCTACTAAGGCTGTCATTACTTACTAACTGCAACTTTTCCATTAAGCTCCACCTCAAGCATACCACACATGTCCTTTCAACTTACTTTTTCTAGTACCTGAAATCAGATTAAAAAAAAATTCTTCTGGATTTAAAATTAGTATTCAACTGATAAAAAAAAACAATTACATTACAAATTTGCTTTATGATCATCAAAAGAAAAAAAACGGGATAGATTTATCAGAAATCCTTACTATAATTAAAAATTTTAAAACGATAATGACAAACTAAGAAGAATTTGTGAAGACTTTCAGAAATGTTTCTCTTAATGATTTAGGTAGTTTCTTTTCCCCAATGAGTTTACATCTTTGTGGATAAATGTTACTTGTTACTAGAATGAAAAAGGTCTCAGTATGAGACACAATTTACTTTCTTGTGTAATCCAAGAATGAATGAGAGACTTATTCACATAAGTAAGTAGGTAGAAATAAGGAGATCTGGCATACAAATGTTACTTATTTTGAAAACTTTTGCAAGTCAATCCAGAAAAACTGCCATCATTGATTTATCATCAACATTATAACTAAAAATACTGATAGGTACACTTCAATTGTGCAATAAAGAACTAATCAGAACCCAACTGACATGCAAAATATTCTGTTATCCAGCCATTAGATTTGTTAGAGATCACTTTTCAAGGAGCATGCTTAAAAGGCTTTACTAAATAAAACTAATTAAATGGTTCTTTATATCTGCTTCTGTCTTAAATGGTTACTTTGTTTAACTCTACATTCTTTGGAATATGTTGGTGAAGTTGATAGATGGCTGTAGCATGTGATACATAAAATGCTTTCATTTTATCACATGTTACAGTTATATTTTTACCATTACCTTGGAGCCAAATATTTGCTTTATTCTATTCATGAAAATGGCTAACATATAGTCCTCATTCTTAGAAAGATATGAAAGATATTTACCCGAGACATGGATTTTGCCATACAATAATTGCCTATATTAAGGATGCCACAAGTGTCTCTTATTGTGATTCCCTTTGCTTTTCTACTATTGGACTCTCATTTTATTTATTTTATTCATTTTTTAGAAGTTTATTTATTTATTTTTAGATAAAGAGAAAGAGAGGGTATGTGTGTGGGGGGTTGATGGGGAGCAGGAGTTGAGACCAGAGAAAGAGAAAGAAAGAACCCCAAGCAGGCCCAGTGCAGAGCCAGACATGGGGCTTGATCTCAGGAACCATGAGATCAAGACCTGAGCCAAAATAAAGAGTAGGATGGTTAACCAACGGAGCCTCCCATGCGTCCCATTATCAGACTCTCCTTTAAAAAAACAGATTCAAGGGCACCTGGTTGGCTCAGTCGGTTAAGTGTTGGACTCTTGGTTTCAGCTCAGGTCATGAACTCGCCGTTTGTGAGTTGGAGCCCCTCACTGGGCTCCACATTGCTTGGGATTCTTTATCTCTCTCCTCTCTCTTTGCCCTTTCCCTACTTGTGTGCTCACTCTCTCTCTCTCTCTCTCAATAAATAAATAAACTTGAAAAATTAAAAAAATATATAATAAAATAGATTCAACAATACTCGCGAGGGTGTGGAAAACATGAGGTTCCTAAATAGAACCCCTTAGTACTCCAGCCACAACAGTCTACAGGATAACAGAACTCAGAATATATCGACTCCCAAGATAACTCACTTCATGCCTCACTTAACATCCCCCTATAGGTCTTACAATGAGTTTTTGATACCCAGTTTGTTAAAGTCGTTCTCTCTTTTTTGACTCCCTGAAGAGTTTTTAATCCTAAAACAATGCACCTTAAAGAAAGATAAAATCCAAATTTTCTAATGAGGATGACCTGGTTTTGCTTTCACTGATTCTTCTAAAATTCTCCATCAGATGGGAATCACTGCGTTCACACTGCAAAGTAAACTTTACATCCATTTGTATTCTCAATCACAGGAATCCACTCACAGAGGGCATATTTGATTGTCCTTCTTTCTATGCTTACATCAGAAGCCATGCCATCAAAGCATCTGAAATTTAATTCTACTATTATTCAAAAATATTTACAGAAAATTGTTTGAAAGTTATATTCTTCTGGTTACTCTTATGTGAGGATTTAGTTAGACATATACAGAAAATTTTTCCCTTGTCATTCACTCTCAAAAATCAGTTTAATTTAACTCCATTTAGAAACATTTCTCCAGGGGCGCCTGGGTGGCTCAGTTGGTTAAGCTTCCTACTTCGGCTCAGGTCATGATCGCGCAGTTCACGGGTTCGAGCCCCGCATCGGGCTCTGTGCTGACAGCTCAGAACCTGGAGACTGCTTCGGATTCTGTGTCTCCCTCTCTCTCTTCCCCTTTCCCACTCATATTCTTTCTCTCTCAAAAATAAAAATAAACATTAAAAAAATAATAATAAAAAATAAAAACATTTCTCACAATTTTTATCAGAGACATAGTGTAAAACCATATTAAATGTGTTTCTCTTTTTCTTCGAACTATTTTCACAACATTTACTATTTTGCTCCATGAATTTACAAGATTCTGAATAACAAATTTATGTGGCCATTTATGCTAGGAAGAGCTTTGTTTTCTTTAAATTACAGATTATATTCCTTTAGAGACTAAAATCATATAACCATGTTTTTTTTTTCGTTTTATTCTTTTTTTAAGACTTTTTTTTTTCTTAAGTAATTTCCACACCCAATGTGAGGCTTGAACTCAACCGTGAGATCAAGAGTCCCATGCTCCACCAACTGAGCCAGTCAGTGGGCTTTCCTTTTAATTCTTGAAGTTAAAATGGAAGCTGTAAGATAAAAACTATACAAAAAACTTTATTTTTTCTGATCTTGCCCTACTTTTAGTCTAAATTTTTCCAGTCCTGCTTTTTTGAATATTATATTTTATATGTTGCTACAGTTTTGTGAATTTTTGTTACTTTTATTGTACTTTCTGAAATGAAGAAGACATAAATAGAAAAATAAAGTAAGACATAGTAGTATAAATAATGCTAATATGCATATGCACAAATTTAACACAAGATAATAAATGCTGTGACAATTTAAATTGATACCAAGCAATGCCAGAAGTCTTGATTTAAATACAGACAGATATATATCTACCTAACAATTCAAGATCAGTAAAAAGATAATTTGCTTCAGTATCTTTTAAACAATGAAATGGCAGAGGAAATGTAACTGGTTGAGATAAAAACCTTGTAGACACTTTGCTTGAAGCTAGGCTTTTCTATTATAAAACATTCAAAGTAGTGAGGTTGTGCTATTTATAAGAAGTACCATTAATTACTAGATCGCTTTATATTTTTGAAAGGAGTACCTTATATCCTAGCAGCAAACATGACTATGAAGGAGTCATTTACATATCTTAAGATAACTTAGGCATAATTCTATGTTGTCTACCTACGAAGATTCAAATGGAAATAATGAAAAAGTAGGTGTGTTCTTGTGATGAAGAAAAGGACATTTTTCTTTCAATTCAGAGTTTCTCTGGACACCAAAGTTACATCACGAATCACTAAACTGGCACATTAGTTCTCTATAAATTGAAAACTTCTACACATGCTGTCTACACCTCTAATCTCCTGGGACTCTTCTATTTCTGCATTAAACCAAAGTCAAAATCACACTCAACAGGTTGTTTAGAACCTTAGACTAGGTCTAGAGATCCGGTCGGCATTCTGACTGAGCCAAGGTAAACTAGTTACAGATTAACACGAGGTTCACAAGTTATAGGTACAGTAAATTAACAGACAGGATAGAAAGAAATATAACGCAAGGCTTATTACTTTTCCAAATAAAGTTAGTGCTGAGATTATATCAACTAATAAAAAACAGCATTCAAAATTCATCTAAATATTGTGATAGTGAGTTTTTACAGAGTGCATTCAAAACAACATAAAATAATATAAGTGTTTCATTGGATCAATGTGATATGCTTGTGATTAGTTACCTGTAAGCAGGGAAAACCAGCATTAAACTAATTTCCACATATTCAGGTAATTTAGACTAACTTTTGTGTGATCTTTAGGTGTGAACATTGTGTGCAGCAAGATAGAAATAAATGAGGAAGAGGTCACTTTGTAGAAACTATTGGAAAGGCATGGCTTTGCCCCTTCATGCTGGCAACCTACCTTCTAAAAATCATTAGACATTCTAAATAATGCAGCATAATGCAAAGGCAGAGAGCAGGGTTTGACCTTACAAAATGTTCAATAAGCAGCTTAACCATCATCAGGACATATCCTTGGCTGCTACTTTGTGTTTGATTCCAGAATGTGCTAAAATCTTACTTTCTATACTTTAGTCGTTTATGTTGTGAAGAGTCATTTAGCCTTATGTAACCTCCTGTATATAAATTTAAAATACTGCATTTTACAAAGCAAATGCAATTTTCAGTCTGTCAAGGGGTATTCCAATTATACTATATATAAATGATATACTAGAGTTATTAAAAAGGATACATGAATAGAAGTAGCTCCACAGAAATATTTAAGAAAAAGGCAAATTGTATTCCTTTAGAAAACAAAACACATTTTACAAAATGAAATTTCACTAAATTTTCAAGCCATCGGATATCTTGCTGAAACAGAACTGTACTCCCTTTCCTCTCTCTAACACATAGCCAATTAAGATGGTATCTGAAATTAGTAGAATGTTAGTAAAATATTTAAAGAGCTCATTCTCTAAACAAAGAGATTCAATGATTTTTAAGGCAAATAAATATTTTGAAAGTTTATGCTCTTGTTATTAAAGAATGACTTAATGTATTATATTTCTTTGGAAGTTGAGGCCATATATGTATATATATATATATATATATATATAGAGAGAGAGAGAGGTGTATAATGAGTTCATTCCTTAAAAAGTTTTGCTTTATGTTTGTGATTAACTGATTTATATATTTGGGTTTTCAGGTTGGGGGCATAAATATTTACAATTGTTAGATATTCTTGGTGTATAGACCCCTTAATTATGATACAATTCTCTTCTTCATCTCCTGTTATAGTATTTGTTTTAAAATCTAGTTTGCCTGATATAAGTATGGCTACTCCAGCTTTCTTTTGATGCCCATTAGCGAACTCATTGATAATAATACAATAGTAGTATGGGACTTTAATACCCCACTTATAGCAATGGGCAGGTCATCTAAGCAGAAAACCAACAAGGAAACAATCACTTTGAATGACACACTGGACCAATGGACTTAACAGATATAGTCAGAACATTTCATCCTAAAGAAGCAGAATACACATTCTTCTAGAGTGTACATGGAGCATTCTCCAGAATAGATCACATACTGGCTCACAAATCAGCCCTTCACAAATACAAAAATATCAAGGTCGTGCCATGCATATTTTCAGAACACAACGCTATGAAGCTTGAAATCAACCACAAGAAAAAATTTGGAAAGACCACAGATATTTGGAGGTTAAAGAACATCCTACTAAAGGATGAATGGGTTAACCAAGAAATTGAAGAGGAAATAGAAAAGTACATGGAAGCCAATGAAAATGAAAACACAATAGTCCAAGTCAAGAGGGAAGTACATAGTAATCTAGGCCTTCCTAAAGAAGGAAGAAATGTCTCAAATATTTAACCTACCCATATACCTAAAAGGGCTGGGAAAAGAACAGCAGATAAAGCCTGAAACTAGCAGAATATGGGAAATAATAAAATTAGAGTAGAAATAATTGATATCAAAATCAGAAAGACAATAGAATAGATCAACAAAACCAGGCGTTGGTTCTTTGAAACAATTAACAAAATTGATAAACCCTTACCAAGATTTATCAAGAAGGAAAAGGAAAGGACCCAAACAAACAAAATCATGAATAGAGGAGGAGATATCACAACCAACACCACAGAAATACAAATAATAAGAGAATATTAAGAGCAATTATATACCGATAAATTGGGCAATCTGGAAGAAATGGACAAATTCCTAGAAACTTATAAACTACCAACTGAAACAGGAAGAAATAGAAAATTTTAACAGACCCATAACCAGCAAAGAAAGCAAATTAATAATAAAAAATCTCCAAGAAAACAAGAGTCCAGGTCTCAATGGCCTCTCAAGGGAATTCTACCAAACAATTAAGATTTAATACCTATTCTTTTGAAGCTGTTCCAAGAATTAGAAATGGAAGGAAAACTTCCAAACTCATTCTTTTCTTTGTCCTTAAGTTTATTTATTTAATTTGAGAGAGAGAAAGCAGGGGAAGGGCAAAGAGAGAGAGAGAAAGAGAGAGAATCCTAAGCAGGTTCTGCACTGTTAGTGTAGAGCCTGAGGTGGTGCTCGAACTGATGAACTGTGAGATCATGACCTTAGCTGAAATCAAGAGTCAGATGCTTAACCAACTGAGCCACCCAGACACCTCCAAAACAGTTCTATGAGGCAGCATTACCTTGATTCCAAAACCAAAGACCCCCACTAAAGAGGAGAAAAACAGACCAATCTCCCTGATGAACATGGATGCAAAAATTCTCAATGAGATACTAGCCAATCGAATCCAACAATACATTAAAAGACCAATTTGGGGTGCCTGGGTGGCTTAGTTGGTTGAGAGTCTGACTTCAGCTCAGGTCATGATCTCACAGTCTGGGAGTTCAAGCCCTGTGTCAGGCTCTGTGCTGACAGTTTGGAGACTGGGGCCTGCTTCAGTTTTTGTGTCTCCCTCTCTCTCTGCCCCTCCTCCACTTGCACTCTTTCTTTCTCAAAAAAGTAAAATAAACATTAAAAAATTTAAAAGACATATTTGCCACGATCAAGTGAGATTTATTCCTGGGATGCAGGTCTGGTTCAATATCCACTAATCAATTAACGTGATTCATCACATTAATAAAAGAAAGGATAAAACCACCATGATTCTCTCAGTAGATGCCGAAAAAGTATTTGTCAAAATACAGCATTCTTTCTTGATAAAAACCCTCAAGAACTAGGGATAGAAGGAACATAACTCAACATCATAAAGGCCATATACAAAAGTCTCAGCTAAAAATCATCCCCAACAGGGAAACACTGAGTGCTTGCCCCCTAAGGTCGGCAACATGACAGGGATGTTCTTTCTCACCCCTGCTGTTCAACATAGGACTGGAAATCCTAGCCTCAGCAATCAGACAACGAAAAGAAACAAAAAGCATCCAAATTGGCAATGAAGAAGTCAAACTTTCACTTTTTGCAGGCAACATGATACTTTTTGTAGAAAACCCAAAAGAATCCATCAAAGAACTGCTAGAACAATTACATAAATTCAGCAAAGTCGCAGGATATAAAATCTACATGTAGTAATCAGCTGTATTTCTATATGGCAATAATGAAGCAGCAGAAAGAGAAATTAAGGAATCAGTCCCATTTACAACTGCACGAAAACCATAAAATACCTAGGAATAAACCTAACCAAAGAGGCAAAAGATCTATATGCTGAAAACTATAGAAAGCTTGCGAGAGAAATTCAAGGAGACACAAAGAAATGGAAAAACATTCTATGCCCATGGATTTGAAAAATAAGTATTGTTAAAATATCTACACTACCCAAAGCAATCTACATATTCAATGTAATGCCTATCAAAATAACACCGGCATTTTACCAGAGCTAGAACAAACCTAACATGTGAAATGGAGCCAGAAATGAGCTTGGATAGCCAAAGCCATGTTGTAAAAGGAAACCAAAGCTGTAGGCATCATATTTCTGGCCTTCAAGCTGTAATCATCAAGACAGCATGGTACTGGGATAAAAACAGATACATAGATGAATGGAACAGACTCGAGAACTCGGAAATGGACCCACAAATATATGGCCAACACATCTTCGACAAAGGAGGAAAAAACACCTAATGGAAAAAAGACAGTGTCTTCATGAAATGCTGTTGGGAAAACTGACAGCTATATGTAGAAGAATGAACCTTCACCACTTTCTTCCACCACACACAAAGTAAACTCAAAATGGGTGAAAGACCTAAGTGTGAGACAGGAAACCATAAAAAACCTGGAGGAGAAAACAGGCAACAACCTCTTTGACCTTGGCTGCAGCAGGTTCTTACTAGACATGTTTCTGGAGTCAAGGGAAACTAAAGCAAAAATGAACAAGATAAAAATCTTCTGCACAGTAAAGGAAACAATCAACAAAACTAAAAGGCAGCCTATGGGATGGGAGAAGATATTTGAAAATAACATATCACATAAACAGTTAGTATCCAAAATCTATAAAGAACTTATCAAACTCAACACCCATAAAACATATAATCCAGTGAAGAAATGGGCAAAAGACATGAACAGACATTTTTTCAAAGTAGATATCCAGGTGACTCACAGAAACATAAAATGATGTTCAACATCACTCATCATCAATGAAATAGAAATCAAAACCACAACGAGATACCACCTCAAACCTGTCAGAATGGCTAAAATTAACAACACAAGAAACAAAAGGTTTCTTGTGGTGAGGATGCAGAGAAAGGGGAACCTTTTGCACTGCTGGTTGAAGTGCGAACTAGTGCAGTCACTCTGGAGAACAGTATAGAAGTTTCTCAAAAAATTAAAATTAGAGCTACCCTATGGCCCAGCAATTGCACTGCTAGGTATTTATCCAAAGGATACAAAAATTTGATTCAAAGGGGGCACATGCACCCCAATGTTTATAGCAGCACTATCGACAATAGCCAAACTGTGGCAAAAGCTCAAATGTCCATTGACTGATTAATTATATACATACATATATATATATATATATATATATATATATATATATATACACACACACACACACACACACACACACACATACCTACATACACATTCATATACAGTTGAATGTTACTTGGCAATCAAAAGAATGAAATCACACCATCTGCAATACTGTGGATGGAACTAGAACGTTTTATGCTAAGCAAACTAAGTCAGTCAGAGAAAGACAAATATCATATGGTTTCACTCAAATACTGAATTTAAGAAACAAACAGATGAATGTAGGGGAAGGGAAGAAAAGGTAAAAAAAAAAAAACAAAAACAGAAAGGGAGGCAACAAAAGATTTTCAAATACAGAGAACAAACTAAGGGTTGCTGGAGGGGAGTTTGGGGAAATGGGCCAAACGAGAGATAGGCAATAAGGACGGCACTTGTTGGGATGCACACTGGGTGTTATAGGTAAATGATGAATTACTAAATTCTACTCCTGAAACCATTACTACACTATATGTTAACTAACGTGGATTTAAATAATTCTTTTTTTAAGAAATGAAAAAAATTATAGAGCATAAAGTTTTACCAGCCTCTGTAGAACAAAGCAAAGTTGATCTGCTCACTTGGGTCAATGCCAACTGTAAGCTGACTATTTTGATTAACTAGATGTTTTATCATTTTTCTTCAATTTATTTGTCAATATATTGACCAAAGCATAATGCCGAGAGTACCAAACCAGCAATTTAAAAGTGGAAAAAAGAATGATCAAACCCTTTTCAAGTTGAGCATTCATGCTAGGATAGAGTAAGTGTCTCTATGATTCATTGCATACATTATTCCGTTTCATGGGAGTACAGACTCTTTCTTTAGAGTATACAAAGAATATATTAAAAGTCAACAAGAAATTTTAAGACTGTGAGAGGAGTCAATTAACCCCCAAAAGGGGCTAGCTAACGTAGTATAAAAAAAGTCACTAAATTTTCAAGGTAAAAATATTCCCAAAATGTGTATTATATTCATATACATTGAAAAAAAGAAATAAATTATTTGTAACCTAGTCCTATCCTAAACAATTGAAGCATGATGAAAGAGGCACTCAGAGACAGGATAGGATAGTTTTTGTGAGAATTCAATCTGTGATGGTATTACTCCATGGATGATCACATGGTTATCAATTAGTAGAAGTCTATACTAAATTCCATCACATCAACCATGAATTAAATACACCTCTATTTTCTTGATAAAATCATTAGTAACTTTAAAACAAATGGCAATAGGCTAAAAAATGAGAATATTTTATCTTAAATATTAAATAAGCATTTCCTGAAGAATAAGAAGATAGATTCTTTTGGGAATTGCTTCACATTAAACCATGAATAGTTTTTCTTTAGTTTTGTTTTCATTGTGCTTTGTATTTAACGGAAATTTTGGTATTCTAAACACTACATAATTAAAAAAATCACATTTTGAAACTTTCATATAGATTTTGAAACATCTGTGTTCTATCTCTGACAATGTCCATATGAAAAGAAAATGATATTTTTTATCTCAATGTCTAAGTACTCAAGATAAGCCCAATCATTTCTTCCTTATCCCAAACCATTAGAAATATCATTTTTAAAAATTTTTCCTTAAATTTTTAAATTCAAAAAATTAGCACTAAGGAGTCTGATTCTAAGTGACACTTTTAAGACAGCTCTCAGCATACCTTAGAAGGGATATGTAGGCCAGCAAGAATCTACTGGAACTAGGTTGAACCACTATAAGTCTATCTAAACCCCTGTCCCATGTTACTGTCATCTCTCTCCTTTTGGTTGCCAACCTTGAATATATAGTACGATTCTAAAAAAACCAAAGTTACTTCATTAAGGACTTGGTATCCTCAGTTCTGACACTTTGTGAAGTCATTTGGGTTTATATAATACTTCTAAAACACATCAAGTCAACATTTAGTTGATAGAATTTATGTGCCTGTGTCATTTACTTTCTCAAAGAGGATTAAACAATTATATATTTTTTTTCTAAAATGGCTGAAATTCAAACACCGAACACTCTATTTTCTGGCCATTGCTAATACTATCAAGTCCTTGTTGGTCTTGTAATTCTTGATAAAGGCTAAATAAAATGCCTAAGTCTGAAATGCTACCAGTTTTTATAAACTGAACCAATATGTAATGATCCATTACCATAGGACAGAGACTATCATCATAATTATAACAGACATGGTCTTAGTCTGTAAGGGTCTTATATTTTGGTAAGTAAGACATTAATGCAATAGAGTGGAAAAAGATACAATGATGCAAGTTTACCAATTTCTGTAGAAGTACGAAACTGATTAATCTAATAATACAAATAGACATGGTTAAGGAAGGGTTTTCTTCAAGACATGATGTTTGCACTGAGTGCTAAATAATGTTTAGGAGGTAGCCAGGAGAGGGCAGGGACCCAAGAAGAAACGGACATTTGTGGTAGTGGAAAGAGACCAAATAACAAAAACAAAAACAAAAACAAAACAAAAACAGAAACCCAGAAGAACAAAATGGGGAACTGAAATAAATTCAGCTCCATACAAGGTAATGGAGAAAAGACTGTGACATACAAGTAGTGAAGAGTGGGGAAATCACTGGAGAACTGATAGTCCATTCTAATGAGCTTGGATCTTATCTTAAGTAAACAGGAATTACTTGAAATCTTTCCACTTGTCTATGGTCAAAGTACCAGAGAGCAAAATTCATGATATCTGAGTAGATGAGTTAGAAATGAATTATGAGTAAACCTCAGAAACACAGTTCTGGCATAGATCAGTGATCGTGAAGAGAACATGAGGGATCTGTGTTATCACAGTCACTGAAACCAGAGTAGGGGAAATACTGAAAGACACTTAGAATTTGAAGACCTACAGGCACCTGAGTGGCTCAGTCAGTTAAGCATCCTTTGGCTCAGGTCATGATCTCATGGTTTGCGAGTTCGAGCCCGGTGCAGACTCCATGCTGACAGCTCAGGGCCTGAAGCCCGCTTTGGATTGATTCTATGTCTCCCTCTTTCTCTGCCCCTCCCCTACTGTGCTCTGTCTCTCTTTCTCTCAAAAATAAACATCAAAAAAATCTTAAAAAAAATATGAAGAATGAACTTCTTTTAGTGACTATCTACATGGCTTCTATGGAGGAGATCAGAAAAAACAATGGAACTTAGGTGAGTTCTTAAAGCTTAAAGTCTTAATAGAGCATATCATTTCATGATTTGTCTTAAAATGCTTTTCTTTTCTTATTTAATTTGAATTTTAATAGGTGTATTAGACAATGCCCCCTTAATCTTTTCCCCTTTTCCAGGTAATTTTGGTAATTTTTAGTACATTATAGATCTAAGCAATATCCTTGACAGTATGCATACTGGAGTACATGTGCCCATCAAGTGACAGTCCCAATGCTAAGCAGCTCTGAGAAGGTATTACATATCATAAGATGATAAAAGACCTCAAAATGAATATAAGATCAATGAGCAATAGTCTCATGGGAAAAGTACAGTGAACATGAGCACTGTGATTATATTTTATTCATCCAGTCGTCTAATACTGCCACTGCTCTATATTACAGGATGAGTTTTGCTGATATTTTGATAGGGAAAATGATACTGAACTGGAAACAGATGATATGATAGAGATGTTTAAGCTATATAAGCCATTTCCATTGCGTATTGCTTAGAGTTGGTCCATGACTGAAGTTATATAGTTTCACAATGCTGTTAGGCACGATATGGTTACTTTCCTCAATATCTGCTGCTTTGACCGAGTTTTTACTCCTGTTTTACAATTTTACTCCTGCTGCTTCAAAGCGGCCATGATAATTAATGAGGAGCAACGAGACTGTAAAGATGGAATACCTGTAAAGCTCCTCAGGACCTCAGTTTACTCCTCTGTTGAGCGAGGAGGTTGGGTTCCTAGATTGAAAATGTTTCCACTTTAATTGTATACATTTAGGAGTCTATCATGGCTTTTATCTACATATTCATTTTGTATTTATATCATGTCCTCTGCCAAAAGTATAATTTTTCTCTTCTTCACTTTTCTTATACTTGTTGCTAGGAAAATTAAATTTAGTGTATTCAAAAACTGGTCAACTCAACATTTAAAAACATGTTAATTGGATATCTAAATGAAATAAAGTTATAGCCTTTTTTCCTTTTACTTGAAAGTTGTGGAAAACTACATATATTATTCACATTTCTGCAGATTTACTAAAATTTCAGTGGATAATACCTACTATAAAACTTTAATTTTTTAATGATAAAATATAATGACAAAATAAAAATAATAAAAGCACAGTACTGGGATTGGTATACATACTACATATATAAATTGCATATATATATTGCCCTACTGCCTTTCACTTTGCTAGGCACTATTGTCTATCATTGCACATGACTTTCTAGATTTGAAGTTAAAAACCTGGCTTCCTTTCAAATATTTGCTATAATCCAGTACAAAGTATTTGTACTCACTAATAACTTGCAGATAGTCTCTCGTAAAGCATTTTTAACTTAATAATTAATGTTAGAAGCAGTATTTTAACAAGTATCAGTTACATATTTGAAAAATCCATAAATTTTATTATGTTTCTCAAATATCATCACATAAATACATTTTACTTTATGGTCATATACGTGTTTTTTATTACATTAATCCTGTACATCATTTGTATTTGTTACTCTTGTTCATTCTTTAATCAGTAATTATGTAATTGAATATTCTTAAACATTCTCATTGAATGCTTGAAGTATATTAAATAATGTTTTAGAATGCAGCATTTGACTATGATCTAATGAGCAGATTGTGCATAATTAACTTCAATATAATATGTCTGTTTATTTCAAATTCTTAAGTATGTATCTTAAGTATATTGAGAGGTTTGCATAACTTACACAATATAACTAGGAAATGAAAAATAAAAGGGTAAAAAGGGTATTAAAACAATAATCACATATAATTCAACTATGCATCATTAAGACAATTCTGAGCATTTCATGCTTGTATATTTTCTATGAAAATATTCACAGAATTTGTGATTTCTTTTCATGACTTTGGGGTTAATCAGTCTACATTGGAAATCACTTTAAGGTTTTACCATAGCATTATATTGTAAAGACTGTCAAACTTTAAGTATTACTTGAGAATATGCTGTTAACAGGTAAAAATATTTTATCACAATATCTTAATATCATCAATCAGTCTAATGTTGGATATTAAAGGGTTTCCATTTTTTGCTATTCAAAGTGATTCCAGTATAAATATTCCTATACTATATTTATTGTGTAAATCTGTATTTCTTCATGATAAATTTCCAGAAATAGAATCATATTGGCTTACTTGTCTTCATAATATTTTTGATTATTTCTAAGCTAGGTATTCCATTAGAAATGTATGCAGACCTCAGAAGACCATTCTGAACTACTGTATATTTACATAGTTCACAAGGTGATTCTGATGCACCCTCGTTAGCATAACTAAACATTCAGTTTCAACTTTCAGATGGTCTCCACGACATAGATTGCCTTTGGGTCACTGATCTCTCTGACAGGGAAATTTCTGATGCTACTGTAGCAAGTTCTTTCAGTCCAAAATCCTGGAGGACAAGGTGTTAAGACATCATTCTGTGAACTTTGACATTCCCAGTGTGCCTACTGATAGATAAGGTTTAATGAGTAGAAGGCCATCTGACTGGGGACCCAACACCCCTGGTCAGCCAAGGTTTGAGTAGGTCAGCAATCTTCAAGCATTTTAGCTTGGGCATCCCTCAAGAAAGGATGTACTTTCTCACATACATTTAGCTGGCGTTTAAATATTTAATAACACTTTAACAAGTCTTCTTTGTTAACAGGAAAAGAAAAGTAATAAACATTTTAGATGGTAAAATAAAATGGAGATTGACTGTATTAGGAATAAATATTTGATGATATTTTCATAAATGTTTTTCATATTTTTATTAAAATAAATACAATCCAAAAGATGTAATATTTTGTGTGGGGTTTTTTTCCAAGATATTTTGAGAAATAAGATCATCCTGAGAAATATTCCAGTTACATTTATTTATTTATTTATTTTAACATTTATTTATTTTTGAGAGAGACAGAGCACAAGCGGGTCGGGGGCTGGGGGGTTGGGCAGAGAGAGAGGAAGACATAGAATCCAAAGCAGTCTCCAGGCTCTGAGTTGTCAGCACAGAGCCCAACATGAGGCTCAGACTCACAGACTGTGAGATCATGACCTGAGCTGAAGTCAGACGCTAACCGACTGAGCCACCCAGGCGCCCCTCCAGTTACATTTTAAAACTATTCTATATTCCTTCCATTTTTCTAAATCTGGAACATCCTGATAGGGCCCAGCTTCAGGCTACAGAGAAATAATTATAACGAAAGAAAAGACAGCAAGCCAAGTGGGTTTAAGATGTCTTGATTCATCAATTAAAAATGTTTCCCTAAAACAGTCCTTCAAATTACCCGTTTGCTTACTGTCTGAGGAGGGATTTTTCTAACTCCTGGGCATTGTGTCAGCTAAGATTCGGTTGTGTGAGGACTGTAAAGTGGAAAAAAGGCTATTGTGAATGGAGGCTTTATAAGTTGGTTTCATAAGAAATCATAAGTGGGAGTGGACTATCTAATAATTGAAATTTTTAAGATGACTTGGAATCAGATTTCTTAGAAATTCTTCACATAACACCAGGATTATCAATACTTTGAAACCTTGTACGTGAGTTTAATTTCATTTGTTATTGATTAATACGAAGTGGTCAGTATAAACTTTAGTATATGATAAAGTTCTCTCCATGAAGACATATACATAATTTCATAACCAGCAAGGTCAGAAAAAATCCTCTCTGAGCAGATGCTTCATTTAACCAATACGGAAGATTTAGAAATACAGATCTGTCAGAGGTGGAGTTTGGAATCAATTTTGATGTAAGTATTGGAGTGAACCCGAGACTCATGTCCCTTTTAAACCACAGCCTTTTCTCTCATTTTCTGTATTGTAGTCCAATCGATAAACTGTGGTTCTGCTCAGTTTTCTGCAAAGGATGAAACAGATCAGCCTGCTTCTCTGGGTTTAGATACCGTGGCTTTGTCTTTCAAGCACCCAGTCTCCTCTCCCCTCCCCCGCCCCAGACCCTCAGTTCTCCCAAGGATGCTCCTGATCACCGTCTGGTCTAAACCATTTCACTGCCTAGAAACAAGTGAAAAACTTCTGTCACCAGCAACCTCCCAATTTTATCTTTTTTTTTTTTTTAATCTGACATTGAGATCAGCTGAAGTTAAACTTTTCCATTTTCATATTTTAAAAGTCTGTCTTGACATAATTCCCATGGGCTAATGGAGAATTTTTCACGTCTTACATACTTTTAATTCACTGACCGAAGCCTTTAATAAAATTTTGACAGCTGAATTCTATAAATTCCATGTTAAGTAGGGTGACCAAATGTCATAGTTTGAGACAGTACCAATTTGCACTACTGCCCTGCATAATCACCAGGGCTCTGGTAAAGGTTTGACAACTGGCTTTCCGGAACTGAAAGTCCTGATTTGGAGGATTCGGTGATTTCTATGGTGTAAATGATCCTAGAGTGGCTGATTTCGAACTACCAACATGACACCATTGAACTTGAAGTTGTAGAGAATGCACACAATCATCTCTTTTTTTCCCCCTAGCCTCATTGAGGTTTAGTTGACAAATACAATTTAATATATTTAAAGTGTACAATGTGATGATTCAATATACATAAACATTGGGAAAGGATTCCCACTATGAAGTTAATTAGCAAATCCATCACCTCACAGAGTTACTCATTTTTTTTTTTCGGTTGTTGTTGGAAATGCTTAAGATTTACTCCCTTAACAAATTTCAATTATGTAACATAGTAATATCAACTATAGTCACTATGCCATATACAGTCAAAATTTATTCATCTTGGAACTGAAAGTTTTTGCCTTTTCCCCATATGTCTTCCCCTTCCCTCAGGCACAGGGAAGCACCTTCTCTGGTTAGGAGTTTGGCTGTTTTGTTGTTGTTACATCCCATGTATAAGTGGTACTATGCACAATTTGTCTCTCTGGCTCCCATCTCTTACTTAGCATAATGCCTTCCAGGTTCATCCATAGTGTTGCAAATGTCAGGAATTTCCTTTTTTTAAAGTCGAATAACATTCCAGTGTGTGTATGCATGTGTGTGTGTGCATGTGTGCATACATTTATATATATGTATGGTGTGTGTGTGTGTGTGTGTGTGTGTGTGTGTGTGTGTGAGGACCTGACACCCCCAGCCCCGCCACGTGCCTGGAGGCCCCTGTCTTAGAGTCCTCTGTGGCCTCCCCCTGCGCTCCCACCCTTGGGGCCTGCTCCCTGCCTGCAGCCCTTCTGCCTCCGCCAGACCCTCCAGCCCTGACCTTTGTCTTCACCTCCCCTGATGGCCCTTGACTTTGGGTGAGCCCCCGCCCCCGACACACAATGTATATATACATTTTTTTAATCCATTTTCTTGTCAGTGGACACTCAGGTTGTTTCCTTACATTAGCTATCATGAATAAAGTTGCAATGAACAGTCAGGTGCAAATATCCAAATATCTCTTTGAGCTAGTGATTTCATTCCTTTGAATATATGCCAAAATGGGATACAGGATCATATAACAGTTCTATTTTAATTTTTGAGAAACATCTACACTATTTCCCATAATGTCTGTCCCAATTCACACTCCACCAACAGTGTATAAGGGTTCTTTTTTCTCCACTTCCTCGCCAACACTTGCCATCTCTTGACAATGTCCTAACGTGCATGAGGCGATATCTCATTGCAGTTTTGAATTGGATTTTCTTGATGATTTGTAACGTTGGGCATACTTTCAGGTATTTGTTGGTCATTTTGTATGCCTTTGGAAAAATGTCTAGTCAGGTCCTTTGCCCATTTTTAATGGGGCTGTTTTTCTGCTATTGAATAAATTTCTTGTAAATTTAGGATATTTAATCTTATTAGATACGTAATTTGGAAATATTTACTTCCATTATATAACGTACATTTTAATTTTGTTCATTTTTTTTGGTGGTTCCCTTTGCTGTGTAGAAACTTTTTAGTTGGGTGGAAACCTACTTGTTTATTTCTGCTTTCTTGTCTTTGCTTTTGATATCAAATCCAAAAAATCTTTGCCATGACCCATGTCAAGAGCTTATCCTCTGCTTTCTTCTAGCAGTTTTACAGTTTCAAGTCTTACATTCAAGAATTCAATCCATTGTGAGTTGATTTTTATGTATAATATAATATGATACCAAATTTTATTCTTTTGGATGTGGATAACCAGTTTTCTCAAAACCATTTATGAACGAGACTATCCTTTCTCCACTGTATATTATATTCGGCTTCTTGTCAAATATTAGTTGATCATATATACAGCAGTTTAATTCTAGGCTCTCCATTTCATTCCACTGATCTGTGTGTCTGTTTTTATTTCAATACTATAGTGTTTTGATTACTAGTGCTTTGTAATATAGTTTGAAATTGGGAAATGTGATGCCTTTATCTTTGCTCTTGTTCAAGACTGCCTTGCTATGCAGAGTCTTCTGTGGTTCCATTTGAATTTTAGGATTGCTTTTTTATTTGTGACAAATTCATGATCATCTCTTGCAAGGTCCTGGGAGTCAGCTCTTGCATACCACTGTAGTCGTGAAACATCCTTTCAAACATTAACACGTTCTGGTTGGAAAAGAACTTTTATTCATCCTAATTTTAAGCTACTAGCTGTTTCTTTGGTACTAGGGAAGGGTTCTAAATTTATTTCAAACTATTACTGCTGCATCCGTAATACTGGTGAACAGCTTGCTTTAATCTCAGCTTTGACCTATGTTGCAGAGAAGAAACTGTGATAGAAATGAAATTTTACACTTGAATACCTATATCTTGGCTTGTAACTTAAAATCATATGTGGAAACTTCTGTTTCAGAAATCACTTGGATTAACTCCTAAATGGAGAGAATGCTGACAATCTATTTCTCTCTATATATATCATTTCAAATATATTAGTGTGAGTGTCAAATTAAAAATAAATTAAATTTACATTTAAGTAAAATGGGAGAACTATAAAATTTATTTGTGGAATGTTTCCTTAAGTCTCACAACAAAGAGTTTTCCTTCAATGACAATAATTCATGAAAGTTTTTATTCTAAATAGGCACAAACTATTTATAATAAAATTAATAAGAATTAAAAATAATAGAAAATGGTTCCTCTTTTATGTTATTCTTCTCAGTTGTTTAGTCTGAGGCTTAGTGCTTATATTTTATTAAAATAAATTATATTGCACCTTGAAAATGACTTTATGTTTCCTTTCTTTATATTCTAGTAAAATATCTCTGGTTTTAACTGGAAAAGTCCTCTTTCTTACTCTTCCTGAATTCAGGTTCAAATGCCACACATCCGTTCCACACAAAGAGCTCTGAGATGGTCATCCAAGGACACACTCACCCAGGACATTCCAGTAAATTAGTGCCCATCGAATCTGCGGGTGAGCTTTCTCAATCCCTGAGGACACTTAAATGCAGATTTTTAATATTATCAGTCAAAATGTCCAACTACACTATTACATTACGCCCAGTTCTTACGTTTAAAGATTTAGAGTTTGAGATACTCTATCTTGCTTCAACCGAGAAAATCCAATGATATGGGATCAGATACAATATAACTTACCATGTGTGTTGGGTAAATGATTTCAGTACTCGTCCTTAACAAAGAAAACAGGCAATATAAAATGCAACCTGAATACTAAATAAAAAAACTAATGAGCATTGTAATAGCCTCTCAAGGGATGCATAATAAAACATTTTATTTAATATTTTATCTCAGCTCCAAAATGTAGCAACTTTAGCACCCTATATCTTAGAAATTGGGGAGCTGTTAAATTCTTTTTGCTGTTTTACAAAATGAGATTATTTTTAGTAAACATATCTGCAAATTTCTAACAAGAAAACAGACAGATGGCCTTCTCTCCTGATCCCATTTGTTAGAAACAGGCTTCAGGGGAAAATTCTTCAGGATATCTTTTTTTTTTTAATTAAATACCCTCCTAAATACATTCTAATATTTTAATATTTGCTTGTTTTCTTGAGATTTTATTTGCATATGTTAATATAGAATTTTAGGCACACAATTCTTTACACTGCTGCTGTTTTATATTGCTGGAAAGTAAATCTTTTATTTATATATAATTTTTTTATTGTCAGATTGATTTCCATACAACACCCAGTGCTCATCCCAACCCGTGCCCTGCTCAGTACCCGTCACCCACTCTCCCCCCTCCCATACCCCCTCAACCCTCGGTTTGTTCTTAGTATTTAAGTCTCTTATGTTTTGTCTCTCTCCCTCTCTGTGCCTTTTTTTTTTTTTTGACAGAACAAAATAAAGTATGGAAAATAACAGAAGGAGGCATTCACCAGAAATTTCAAGTGAATTCAACACTTGACTATGTTTCAGCATCCTTAAGGTTTATGATTAATTATGCACAAAAAAGGAAACAGTTGGTTTATATAAATATTTAATATTATCAAGTTATGCACAAGCCATTTGTGTCAACTTCCGATGGACTTTAATGTTTTTAGAAACATTTGATGAGACCAAAGAGAGCTTGATTTTAGAGTACAGATTTAAGTTATAAAAATATATAACTTTTATATGCAGTTATTTGTTTTTTTTTCTGGTGTTACCAAGATTTAATGTAGGCTTCTCTTAATTTCCAAAAATGTTATTGTATATGACAATCTCCTTCAAAATGCATCCCCAAAAGAGTTTTATTTTAAATGATGTTCATTTGGAGACTTCCTAAATTTTTTCAACAACCTCGAATATGTCTTTTCTTTACCCTTTTTTTAATTTAAAGTAAGCTCTATGCTCAACATGGAGCTCAAACTCATGGCCCTGGGATCAAGAGTCTCATACTTCACTAACAGGGCCACCTAGGCACTTCTCCTTATCCTTTTTTCTTTCTCTCTCTCGCTCTCTCTCTCTCTCTCTCTCCTTTTTTTTTTTTGTTCATACATTTGAATTCATACTTCTCAGGTATTCAAGTAAGACTGCAATGCATTATAATAATAATGATAATAATAACACTCTGAACATTGTGTAAAATAAAAAAAAAATGTGGCCCCAAATTCATTTTCTCCTCAGACTTTTGGCCGACCTCTATATGTATTTCGGGTTTGCCCATCAGTTAACTTTTAAACAAGTGAGGTATATCACAGCAAGGTTACTCATCTGAAGTTAGAATTTTAGAATTGAGTATAAGACATCATGGAGATGAGCTAGTTCAAGTTCTGGATGTACACATGAGAACATAGAAAACACAGGGCAGTGTGGCCACATGGCCACAGATTCACGAGTAAGAGCTAACACCTATCTATCCTCACTCCCTGTCAGAATTTCAGTTAAATAACCAAGGTCAAATACTCAAACTCTTTTAAATTGCAGACTTCCGAATGATTACGGAAACCAAATGTACACCCATAGAGTGAAATTAGTTATCACCTTCTTCTTCCTTCACTGCCTGCTCTCCCCCACTCTTCCGGCTCCCTTTGGACGAAATCTAGTCAAAGCCCAGTGAGTTTTCTGGATTCTCTCAGAAAATCAAAAGTCCTCTTTTCAATAATTAACATATTTAATCCAGTGTCCTATCCAAAAGCTTCAAACCTCCTTTCTTCTCCCTTAGTTGGGGCTTGCTGACTCTAGCTGCCTTCACACTTAAACGGGAGATAACGTTTCCTTTCTCTCCTTGACCTCTCAGCACTTCTACTCTTCCTTTTCCTCCTCCTTAGTATCAGAGCACTTGAGGAGGTGTGGGGAAGAAATAATGGGAAAGAGAACACTCTTACTTCTCTAATACTCTTCTGGGCTGGGGTTTGCACTTTATGCCCACAGCAGGTGCTTAGAGGCAACTCACTTTCATCTTTTTGAAACTCTTGTTTCCTTGATTTATTGGAGACACCTCCCAACTTCCAGGATCCCTCTCTCGCAGGATCCTTTATGCAGTGGAATGCTTCTCCTCCAGCTGGTAGTTCAAGACTGTTGCCCTATACCTAGGAATCCCGGTACAGGTGACTTTATCCTACTGGGTGTCTACTTAGATATAAGACAGCCCAAAGCTGGCTGTCACTCACACGGAACCAACATCTGGTTCATGAGGAACACTTAGCATTGTTAATCTACCAAATGCCAAGAGTGAAGGCCACCCTGAGGTGCCAGCCTCTCACCTTTTGAATCTCTCAGGCTCCAGTCAAACATGGTCTGCTAGGTCTCCCAAGTACTAGGGAACATGTACCACAGCCTCCAACTGGAGCCACTCGCTGGGCTAGAGCGGGCCCTGCTTCTCCCCTGGGGTACAGCGGAGGAGAGCACACATCCAAAAACCTCTCTAAAAATTATCTTCTTATACACAAAATTCTGTACCTGTGCATCCTCGGTTTGGTGAGCATTATGAGTAGTAAAAATTATTTTCTGATGCCTCTTTTGCAAGTCCTTCATGGTACTTGCATGGTAAGTCTCAAACCTTACTTTGCAATGCAATGTGTATTTTCTTGTGTTCTCAACGGCATCTGTGATGAAAGCAATTCCATTTAATCATCTTGTCATAGATTCTTAGAAAACATGTACCATTCAGGCTTGCATTCCCAGTGATTACCACAGCGATTGAAACATAGCAGGTAGTCAATAACTGTGCTTTTGTTGAATGATTGAAGTGATTGTTAATTTAGATCCCACACCATGTGTCCTCAGAAACATGTAAGTGAGTCTTGATTTATTTCTTTCCCGTGAGTTCAACAAGAAAATTGTCACCAAATCTTAATAATTGTACATTTTTTCTATCAATTGAATATTTGCCCCCTCTGTACCTTGTCTGTATTCACTAATGCAATTTATGCGCTCTTTCTCACTTGGATTGTTCTGAAACACCCACAACTATTTCTCTGTACTTTCTTTTCCTTCCAATCCGTATTTCATACCATCTTCAAGGCTATTCCTCTAAATCTTTAATTTTGGCCATTTTATTCTATCCCACCATTCTGCTCTCCATTTAATCCACTTCTGGTTTCCTCTCACATGTTAAATAGAGTCCAAATTCCCCAGAACAACAGGACACAATCAACTTTTGCAATGTGACCTCTGTCTCAGTCCCTATTACTGACTTGCGTCATTTTCCAATTTACCCTCTGGAAATTCAACAGTACTCAACTGCAAAGGGATTGCAGATTGGACCATGTTCTTCATAATTTCCAGCTTCTCCAAACGGGTCTCCTTTGCGTAGATTATTTTCCTCTCTTATGTATCCGATGTACTTCAAGTGCCAGTGCAAATGATACTTTACAACTCTACTCGGCAACAGTCACATTCTCGCTTCTGCTAACTCCAGTACATACCCTCTTAATGCATATCACTCTATATCATCTGTTTACATATTTGCCTTGTCAACTTGACTGAAGGGTAGCCTCCTCGTAATGAATGAATGAATGAATAATTGCAAAATCAATAAGTTAAAACTTCTTAAATTTCTAGTATGCTGGTGGGAGGAAAAGACGTCATGAGTGTGGAACCTGGAATACAAATGGGGAGGAAGGGATGAGAAGGATTAACTGTGTCAATTCTAAAACACCTATTCACTCCACTTATTTTCAAATAACTTAAAATTTTTTAATGTTTATTTATTTTTGAGAGAGAGACAGAGAGGCAGAGAGAGACAGAGCATAAGCAAGGGAGTGGCAGGGAGAGAGGGAGACACAGAATCCAAAGTGGGCTCCAGGCTCCGAACTGTCAGCACAAAACCCGATGCGGGACTCAATCCCACGTACCTTGAAGATCATGACCTGAACCAAAGTTGGATGGTTAACTGACTGAGCCACCTAAGTGCCCCCAAAACAGCTTTATTGAAAGTTTATTTATTTATTTTGATAAAGAAAGGGAGTGAGAGTGCACGCTTAAGTGGGGAAGGGGCAGAGAGGAGAGATTGAGAATCCCAAGTAGGCTGCAACCTCCGCACTGAACCTGACACGGGGGCTCAATCCCATGACTGTGAGATCATGACCTGAGCTAATACCAAGAGTCAGTCACTTCACCAACTGAGCCACCCAGGCTTCCCTATTTTCAAACAGTTTTATAGTCACTAAAATAGTACACCATTAAGTGATCTGCTCCTCCCCACTCAGTCCTCTGAATATTTCAGTCCAGACTACAGAGAGCAACGTGACTTCAGATGTTTCACACACAGCAGCAGGATCATGAGACAGGGGTGCATTAAGGTTTTCCTATCAGTTACTCAGTTATTGGGAAACTCATATTGAGCTGAAAATGAAAACGTCTTAAAAAAGGATAAAAGATTGTGAAATAGTGACAACAGACTCTCAGACATTTCTATATCCTCTTGATTACTATTTTCCAAGCAGTATGCATCCTGCCAATGAACTAGTATCTGTAAGTATAATCCTCCAGCTCCAAAGCTGATTCTCCTAAATACCAGATCACATCTTTGGGTTATTAACAATAGCAACGTTCCATTAAGGTCCTCTTAATAAAGAGGCTGGTGCTCCCTTATGATTTACCTCTATGTGGGACTTGGTGATGCAATCAAAGTACACAAAAAGCCCCTGAGAAATATCTTTCATCATCCATAAAGTGATTTTAAATTCTCAGTCCACAAAAATATGGCAATATCTATCATAATCTCCTAGAATGCCATTTCTCTCTCCAGATAAATTGATGTTTTAAGGAAATGTCCCTAATTCTTTAGGCCTGTCATGTAATGAGGACATGTTTCATGTATTTTTTCTTTATTTTTAATTTACATCCAAGTTAGTTAGCATATAGTGCAATAATGATTTCAGGAGATGATTCCAGTGATTCATCCCCTATGTATAACACCCAGTGATCATCCCAACAAGTGTCTTCCTTAATGTCCCTTACTCATGTAGCCCATGCCCCAACCAAAACCTCTCCAGCAACCCTCAGTTTGTTCTCTGTATTTAAGAGTCTCTTGTGTTTTGTCTCCTTCCCTGTTTTTAAATTATTTTTGCTTCCATTCCCTTATGTTCATCTGTTTTGTATCTTAAATTCCACATATGTGTGAAGTCATATGATATTTGTCTTTCTCTGACTGGCTTACTTCGCTTAGCAGAGTACCCTCTAGTTCCATCCATGTTGTTACAAATGGCAAGATTTCATTCTTTTTGATTGCCAAATAGTACTCCATTGCATGTATATATATGTATGTGTGTGTATCTATCTATTTATATATCTATATCTATATCTATCTATCTATCTATCTATCTATCTATCTATCTATCTATCTAATCTATCTATCCATCCATCCATACATACATCTGTCAATGAACAGTTGGGCTCTTTCCATACTTTGGCTACAGGACATGTCTCTTTTTTAAAAAATAGGAAGCTATTGCTCCACTTTTGTTCTTACTATATAACTTAATTTTAATTACCTATCTTAGATTGAATTCCCTAGAAATCATAGCTCAAAGTAAACACTTACATGCTAACATTTTATATTAAAAAGTGCAATTGGTCCCTAGGAAGGATGAGTAAGGGAAAAAGCAGGAAGGCAGGAAAAAAGGAAAATACAGGGGCGCCTAGGTGGCTTAGTTGGTTAAGCATCTGACTTCAGCTCAGGTCATGATCTCACGGTTCGCAAGTTTGAGCCCCAGGTTGTGTTCTGTGGTGACAGCTCAGAGCCTAGAGCCTATTTCAGATTCTGTGTCTCCCTCTCTTTATGCCCTACCCCTGCTCATGCTCTGTCTCTTTCTGTCTCTCAAAAATAAAAATAAAACATTGAAAAAAATCTAAAAAAGGAAAGAATATATATATTGAGAAGAGTTACCCAGATGGTCACTGATATCCATCTATTGTCACAGAAGCCTTATGAACAATGACATCTGAGGACAATCCTCTGTCAGGGACAATAATTATCTGCTTCCCTATCCTCTACTGATCGATTGTGGAACCATAATATTTTAACTCCCCACACTCCTGGGTTGTGATGCCAGATCTCCTTCAGCAGCTGGGAGGGAAGCTGGATTTCCCATGGAACCTAATCAGTCAAGCTCATGACAATCTTTGGTCAGTCAATGTCAGGCGTGGGGTTTTGTGAACTCCTGTGGGAATAGTTGCAGCAGCAGCAGTAGAAACTGAGCTTCGTAACTGGAGACCGGTACAACCAGTTGTGAAAGGCCTGTCTGGCCAGCGAGTAAGGCAAACACAAGGCACCGAGGCGAAGCATAAACAGAAACCATCACTCTAGGTGTATCTCCTGCCTTTTCATGACACCAGTCTATAAAAGCCACTGTTGCCTGAGACCTAACTACTTTAGATGACTAGTTGAGCTACCATTTTGTTGTTGTTGTCGTCCTTCTTGTGTGTTTGCATCCGAAGAAGCAATTGTACATTATCCTTGAGTTAACCAACCAAGAGTAAACAGCTGATTAGCTTCCAGTTTTACAAACAACTCTAGAACTGCTTCTAACAAAGTAAACACAATCAGTCACTCAAGTTGGAGATCACATGCATGCATGGCATTTCACCATCAGAGCACTGGCCTCAAGTTCCTTTCTGACTCTCGTCAGGGATGGTTGAAGACTAAGAACAACTTGGTGGCAGCAATAGCAAAATGAGAGTGGTGCAGAGCAGATGATGTCAACCTGTTGAACCACTTCGAAAGGAGATCGTGTCTCCAAACATTTATGTTACTCATTCAAGTATCATTTTAGTCAAGATAATAAATTTTCCTCTTTAAAAAAAAATTAATGTTTATTTATTCTTGAAAGAGAGAGAGAGAGACAGAGCATGAGCAGGGGAGGGACAGAGCAAGAGAGGAGCACTTAATCTGAAGCAGGCTTCAGGCTCTGAACTGTCAGCACAGAGTCTGACGAGGGGCTCAAACTCACAGGCTATGAGATGATGACCTGAGCCGAAGTCGGACGCTTAACTGACTGTCATCCAGGCGCCCTCAAATTTTCCTCTTTTAATGACAAATAGATGTGATTAGTAACCATTTGCCTTTGAGATTAGAAGCAGTATTAGTGTTTGTAACAAATCACATAGCATTGTAGTGACGTCCAATGAGGAAGGGCAGTGACGTTGAAGAGATCGCATCAGGAGTCACTCATGGAAACGGATCTACCTGTTTAGACATTTGCAGTATTCTGAGGTTTTATTCTCGAGAGGTACTTGTCTGGCCCACTGACTAAGCAGTAACACCACACGCCCTTCTTTTAGCTTCTGAGCATCAAACTACAGCTACCCAATTCATTTTTGAAAATGTAAATTCAAGGATCTGTTTGTAGAGTATACTTTAGGGCTTAAAAAAGGAAAGTGATGTGGATTTTAGCTTTTTAAACTGTGTCACAGATGAGTACTATATTATGCAAACAATTCTGACTATGGCTAATTTTGAGATATATTAGTCTAAAACTTTTTGTTCCACATTCCCTTTGAACTGTATCATAAAAAATGATTACTTCATATAAATTAGGAAAAATGGAAAAAAATAGATACTAAATAATTTAGAGTTCACCTTTTTTTTCTCCAGATTTAAATTTTTAAAATTTCCTCATAATAAAAATACAGTATGTTTATTATAGGAATTTTAGAAAAAAAACAGAGAATAAATAAATAAATAAATAAATAAATAAATAACTAGCTAGCAGCCAAAACCTCTAACCCTAGAAACAATTACTGAATCTTGGATGTATAGTTAAATAGATAGGTAGCTAGATAATGTAACTTTTTACCCCATATCTCAAATTTTTCTAATTCTTCTTTCTTCTGCAATCACTCTTGATGACTTTTGGAAGACTTCTAAGCCTAGTCTGTTTTCCTTTTGGTTTAGGGATCAACCAATTATAGCCCACTTGACAAATCCTGCCTGCTGCCTGTTTTCTATACCTATATCCCTAAAATTAAGAACCATTTTTACTTGAAATAGTTTTTAAAAATCAAGTGAAGAGTAATATTTTATGACACAGAAAAGTATATGCAATTCAAATTTGTATTCACAGATGATCTTTTATTGAAATATAGTCACATTTATTTGATAACTATGTTACCACAGTTTCCCTGTTAGGTTACAAGATTCATAAACCTCTCTTACTTCTGGAACCTCCCTCAGATAGAATTTGTGGAAGAGAATCGGCAGTTCATGTTAGTTCACCCTTTAATTCAGAATTGTACCTGTATTTCTAACTTAAAGAAACGTGGATAATTATTGGTAATGAAAAATTCCTTGTTTAATATTTATTATAGAAATTAAAAATATATATCTACATAAAGGCTCACAGCCATAATATTGTCATTGATGATTATTGCTACCCCAAATATCTTTGGGGTAGAGGTTAAAGGAGAATACCTATGCTACAAAAGATTTATAATATTTTAATTGTACAGATATTAATAGACTTTAACTGATGATTTGAAAAGGAATTAATGGACAACCTGGGTTGTTTCTTAATCAATCTTGTATATTTTATAAGGAGCAAGGTTAATTTATTTTCTTTTTTCTATATATCACTAGACAATTGTTTCTCAAATTTTGATAAACTTTAACTTGATTTCTCAATTTCAGCCTCTGTGGGTGTTGTATGCTTGTTATGAAAGTAACAGCAACTATGCGTATGGCCAGTGCAATGAAATATCCAGGGCATTTTGAGTACAGATGCAGACAAATAATTGAAAAACTGCAATGTATAAATGCTATTTTCATGGAAAAGTATGAAAACTAATTATGAGTTCATCTTTGGTTTCTTTGGAAATTTAGATAAAGATGTTTTCTAAAAATTATGTATATAAACTTTACATAATAGTAAACAATTTAAGATTCATCTGTATATTGCCTTTAAAAAAAAAAACAAAAAAACCAGAGCTGCAGCTCTCAAGGTACTCCAAAACTACAGGTACCCTAACAGTGCACGTGCAAAGTCTGAATTCTGTACAGGAAATTCCGTACTTCTTTTTTCTTGATTAACTTTTCTTTTTAACCCATGTCCAATAAAGAGAACAGGCATATTGTGGCAGGAGACTGGGTTAAATGACTCCATGAGTATTGTTAATTTTTCACAATAAAAATACATTTTGAATCTATTTTACTAACAACAAAAAAGAAGATATGAAGAATTATTGACTATAGCAATATTATATCGCAATAGTAGATATAGCTACCTTCACTGCACAACACTTGGCAAGAGTTGGAATACATTATTCCACATAGATGAAGATAAGATTCAATCTTACATCTGCAAAGGAAACTCACAGCCTCAATGACATTCACTGTGATATTTAATAACTCTGAAATTTCAGAAAAACTCTGTTATTTCTAATCTGACTAATGTTGTTCTACTCCATTTTTTTCTAATTAGGTCCTCAGAGAAATATAAATATCAACCGTTCCCCTGTGAAAATTCATTCTTTAACTCCATTTGTTAAATAACATCTTGATCTTGGTCTAAATGATCTAGGTCTAAATATAAAGTTAATCAGCTCTGGGGCTTTACTCAACTCCTTTTTATTTGTCAATGCCTTTTTAAATTGTGGAAATCAACTGTGGACTTCTGCCTCAACCATATGACTTGGGATTTCGTTCAAATGGGATTAAATTCGAATTAAGAACAAATTAATTTAATCTACTAGACAGAAGACTTCCATCACTGTCAATTATAATAACATAAAGCTATGGATGATAACAAGATTGTTCTATTTTGTATCCATATAAATGAATAATCTGCGCATTCTGATACAAAAGAGACATGGGAAATACCATATTAACAATTGCACTTTCAAAAATAGGTAGGAATCTAAACCTAGGTAATGCAATATATATTACAGCAGAATAAGAAAGAATCTGCATGATTAAATGTGTCTGTAACCTCGAGTTAAGATTTTATTCCTTTTTCTGATACTACTAAATTTTTCTCTTTGAAAGGAAGGAATATTGCTATCACTAAATTTTCTCAAAGAGTGGACTAGATGCAATTTCATCGTTGATATTATATCCATATAAAATATGACACTAAGAAGAATACTGCTTTGGCTCCTTATAGTACTAATATTCCTGAACCCTTCAATCTCAAATCTCTGATGATGTTTTAATGCTACTTAGATTTTTTATACTGTCTTACTAATTAGAAAACAACACCACTAAAGAGGATTATTACAGTTGATTTCTTTGTAGTTGGAAAGAAAGCTTCTGTGAAATTGATTTTTAAAACATCTTTCCAATCAGGGAAGTATATTCTTAGGCTTTTGTTGCTATTAATTTGACTGTTTCTTCAGTGTTCTGTGAAGATGAGAGAGGGAGAAAGTATATAAGAAAAAACGACATCAATTAACGTAGAGAATAAAAGTAGTTCTTGGGGAGCCTGGGTGGGTCAGTCATTTAAGGGTTAGACTGTTGACTTTGGCTCAGGTCATGAGCTCACACTTTGTGAAATCTGCACTGTCAGCATGGAGCCCACTTGGGCTTTTCTCTCTCCCTCTCTCTTTGCTCCTCCCCTCTTGCACATGCTCTCTAAATAAATAAATAAATAAATAAACAAACAAAAAAAGAAGTGCTTCGTATATTTTGATAATTATATCCTTTCTGAGATGAGATCAATGTTATTCTAGACCAAAGTTTTCCTGTGTTACTATGCATATTTTATTACAACTATAAATTTTGAGACTTTATGTGATTTTGATTACTGTACTAGGACTAAAGATTTTGCAGTCATATTCTTGGGATAAAGTCATAGCTTTTTTGAAACGGATGCATTCAAGATAGTACTTTAAGGAAAAAAAAAGGGGGGTACACCTGGGTGGCTCAGTCATTTAAGCATCTGACTTAGGCTCAGGTCATGATCTCATGGTTCCTGGGTTTGGTCCCGCATTGGGCTATTTGCTGACAGCTCAGAGCCTGGAGCCTGCTTTGGATTCTGTGTCTCTGTCTCTGTCTGCCCCTCCTCTGTTCACACTTTGTCTCTCTCAAAATGAATAGACATTTAAAAAAAAAAGAAAAAATAGTGATTTAAGGTAGAGAAGTCATAAAAGTTAATTTTCTACTTAGTATAATTGGTGAAAGCATACAAATCTCATAAGGTACTACAATTGAATACAGTATTAATAAGAATATATTTCATGAGTTCTTATGTACCAGGCAATACATAAAATGCCTTATGCATATTATTTAAAATATCTAATGTGCAATCTACCACTACTAAGTCCATTCTCCTCCTCTATTTTTTTAAATGTTTATTTATTTATTTTGAGAGATAGAGAGAGAGAGAGGCAGAGAGAGAGGGAGAGACAGAATCCCAAGCAGGCACTGCGCTGTCAGTACAGAGCCCAATGTGGGGCTCAAACTCATGAACCTTGACCTCATGACCTGAGCCGAAATCAAAAGTCAGATCCTTAACTGAGTCACCCAGGCACCCCTCTCCTCCTCTATCTTGAGTTTTCATTTAATTTTTAATTAATAAATAGAAATAAGATGACCATAGGCAACTCTTTTAATAAATATATGCATCAAAAAAGCATTCTTATTGAGTTAAAAATATATAATCTTATAGAGTAACAAGGAACATAGAGGGGATTACGATATGATGCTTTATTATAATAAAATATTTCAAGAATATGTTTATTTATATCTAGGAATCTTTAGACACTAAAGAATATTGCCCCTAAATCATAAAATTATTTTTGTATATAAAATTCAATGTTCCCTAAAACACACTTATTTTCTTGTGCTCTGTACTGTTGTTTCTGAATGTCATCAGTCTCATCCTACAAACAGTGATATTGTTCAATGTATTTAGCTTAGTGTATATCACGCCAGTATTTGAGCTCTATCGGCTCTGGTTAAAGAGAATAAACTTAGTCTTCTTTGCATTCCATCCATACTATCTAAACAAGAAATTCAGTAAATGTTGATTGTGCAGTGACTATATGAAGGATTAAAGAAAACTTTCAGACGCCTGAACATTATTTGGGATATTTGGATATTTGTCCACCTCTGTACTTTGACTGAATTCTGATTAACCCCTAACGATATTGATCCCCCTGCAACCCACTCTATTGATTCTTTGATACCATTGCAGCTCAGTGTCAGAAGATAAGTTATGAATCTTCACTCTATATTCACAATATTGTTTCTCTTTCACCTGAAAGCCTACACAATTTTGAGAGTTCTGTCAATTTATTACGCCCCCTTTCTGTTGTCAATTATTCCATTAACCATCCCTTGGTCATTCCCACTGTGACTTCTAAACACACATACACACTCACTCCCTCACTCCCTCACTCATAATCTTGAATATTTTATTAATCAATTCACTCTTTTCCTTGGTATTCCTATGATCATTCTTGGTGCTTTGAACACCTAGTATTTCATTTACTTTATGTCCCCACCTACAATCACTTTTCCCCAACCTTTCATCAGCTACCAGCCTCAATGGTCACATACTTAAATCAGAAAATAGATTATCTTCAAAATCATAAATTAAGACCCACCCCCAATACTGTGTCCACAACCACCAATCCTCTTGTCTTACATACCCCAGTGTTCCTAGTTCAATATTTTGTTTCAGTTTATCAAGACCTTCAATTCTTTAAGTGACCCTTTTCTCCCTATCATTATCCTTTCTGATTTTGCTTCTATTCTTCTCAAATCCTATATCCCTTGTCCATCATTTCAGTCATTCGACATGCTTGCTCCTTCACCTTTTGTTGATATAGACTGAGAAATGCTACCCTTGAACGAATATCTAGGTCATATTTCTCTATGCCTGTTTTCACATAACTAGGAATTGTGGGAAACATCACACAAATAAGGAGGCTGACACCCATCATGTATTCACAATCACCAAACTCAAGTAGAACTTGAATATTTCCCAGTAATCCTAGTAAGTATCCTCAAAAAGCCCACTTTCTCATTTGGCTCAATTAATTTTTAACTTTTTTTTGTTTATTTTTACTTTTCAGAAACCATGAACTATCTGGATAGATACAGAACAATAATACATATATGTATACATATATATTTACATATATACATGTATAGATACACATACAGAAAAGAATACATAATATATTGCATAAGTAAAAAGTTGCATTTATAAAACTAAATAAAAATTACACTTATATATAGATTATCATCCCAAAGATGAAATATATTAATTGCAAATGAATAAGACCTGGCTTATCAGTTCATGTGATAAGACCTGACCATGTGATTGCCTAAAGTAAATGGGAAACAAGGGTTTTATAGCCACACACACACACACACACACACACAAAATCATAGCCACATTAGCAGAAACATGTTCAGAATAAGAGACCATGTTCTCCTGTATCAGTATTGAAAAGTCTGAATTATTGGGTTTGGCTGGAGATTCAGTTAGACTTCTCCCACAGAATGAAATCAGCGCAGAGGAAAGCAAATCCAGAGATGTTAAAGACAGACAAAGAACCTGTCAAACGGAGATAATCTAACAAATGTAGCTTAACATCATTACTATCGGAATATTTACGTGATATAAAATATAAATTAGATCTATTTTGTTCAACTCTTGAAAGAAAAACTCAGTCAAATGAGTTACATGAGGCTGCTGTACATACAGTGAAACTACCCATCAGAGCTGCGGAAGGGGCTGCTTATGGTAAAGGCTGCTCCATGACCATAGAGACTTCGTGCTCCACCACCTCTCAGAAGGTTGGACAGATGATTAAACGTTATTTTGGTCACATCTCATATATTCGCAATATTTATCGAAAACACATGGGCCCACATACAGTGCTTGATATTGGCACGTTAAGAAGAAAAAGAATGACTCTCGCCATTAATGGAGAAAAAAAAAAAAAACCCAAAACTAGAGTAATTAATATCTAAATAAAAGTAGAAGCCTTACCATCCCACAGCACAGGAAAGTGGTTTCTCTTTTTTTTTAATGTTTATTTATTTTTTAGAGAGAGAGAGAGAGAGGGACAGAGCATGAATGGGGGAGGGGCAGAGAGAGAGGGAGACACAGAATCGGAAGCAGGCTCCAGCTCGGAGCTGTCAGCACAGAGCCCGACGCGGGCTCGAACTCATGAACCGTGAGGTCATGACCTGAGCTGAAGTCAGACGCTTAACTGACTGAGCCACCCAGAAGCCCCAGGAAAGTGGTTTCTATGTCTCTACATTTAATGATTCTAGATCAGTGACTTGTCCATGGAGGAGAAACCAACAGCGCACAAGCTCTCTGTCAACATAGATATGTGGGTAAAGACTGGACAGAGCTTCATGTTGCAACCGTTTATATTAGGCACAATGAAGAACTCCTTCCACTGTTAAAGTTTCACGTTAAAAAGGAGACTGTCTTCTCACAACTACAGAAAGTCTCCAACTTAGGATTTTTTGACTTTACAGTGGTGTGAAAGACATATATAATCAGTAGCAATCATACTTCAAAGTTATATCTTTTCCTGGGCTAGAAATATGTGGTATGATCTTCTCTTGTGATGTGGGGCTGCGATGTGAGCCACAGCTTCTACTCAACCACGTGGCCATGAAATCAAAAGACCTAGACACTTAGCAACCATTATGTACCCCTACAGTCATTCCGTTTTTCACTTTTAGTACAGTAATCAACAAATTACATGAGATATTCAATATCTTATTATAAAATAGGCTTTGTGTTAGATAGTTTTGCCCAAGTGAAGGCTTATATAAGTATTCTGAACATGTTTGAAGTAGGCTAGGCTAAAGTATGATGTTCAACAGGTTAGGTGTCTTAAATGCACTTTTGACTTAGGATATTCACAATGGGTTTATCAGGATGAAATTCCATTTTAAGTTGAGGAAGACCTGTGTATTAAAACATTCATTGTAGGGGCACCTGGGTGGCTCAGTCGGTTGAGCGGCCGACTTCAGCTCAGGTCATGATCTCGAGGTTCGTGAGTTTGAGCCCCGCATCGGGCTCTGTGCTGACAGCTCAGAGCCTGGAGCCTGCTTCACGTTCTGTGTCTCCCTCTCTCTCTGCCCCTCCCCCACTCATGCTCTGTCTCAAAAATAAATAAACATTAAAAAAAAAAGAACATTCATTGTAGAAACACAGTGTTTTACAGTTTTTGCCAAAATAATTTGTTACTTCTTTATTTAAAAGGAAGATTATCAGGATCAATTATCAGTAAGAAACTTTTTATTTAGCTTTAAATTTTTGCTTCATGGTAATGAAGTCAATCAATGTATTTGGCTTTTTCTCTAAACAGTCCATAAATTGGCTTTCTGTGTTAAAGTTTATACATAAATCTTTAACTTTCTTTTTTTTTAAAGTTTATTTATTTTTTGAGAGAGGGCATGAGCAGGGGAGGAACAAAGAGAGATTGGCTTTCTGTGTTAAAGTTTATACATAAATTGGCTTTCTGTGTTAAAGTTTATACATAAATCTTTAACTTTCTTTTTTTTTAAGTTTATTTATTTTTTGAGAGAGGGCATGAGCAGGGGAGGAACAAAGAGAGAGGGAGAGAAAGGACCTGAGGCAGGCTCTGTGCTGACAGCAGAGAGCCTATTGTAGGGCTTGAACTCACAAACCATGAGATCAAGACCTGAGCCAAAGGCAGATGCTTAACTGACTGAGACACCCAAGGCACACCATGTGTCTTTAATTTTCCTTCACTCCCTGCGTGGTATCCTCCCTGAAGAATACTGAAGTGTCCTGCTAATTCCTAGAAGTTGCCTTATCTCTAACATATTGTTCTAATCATATTTCTACCTACTGGTATTTTATCTGGCCCAGGACTTTTATTTGTTGGGAGTTTTGGATTACTGATTCAATTTCTTTGCTGGTTTTCAGTCTATTCAAGTTTTATATTTCTTTCTGTTTCAGTTTTGGTAGTTTATATATTTCTAGGAATTCATTCACTTCTTTCCAGATTGCTTAATTTATTGGCATATAGTTTTTCATAATATTCTCTTATAACCGTACTTCTGTGGTGTTGGTTGTTATTTCTCCTCTCTCATTTGTGATTTTATTTATTTGGGTCCTTTGTCTTTTTTTTTTTTTCTTGATGAGTCTAGCTAGAAGTTTACCAATTTTATTTTTATTATCAAAGAACCGATTCTTGGTTTCATTGATCTGTTCTATTGTTTTGTGTTTTTGGGTTTTGTTTGTTTGTTTGTTTTTTAGTTCTATATGACTTATTTCTGCTCTAATCTTTATTATGCCCTTTATTCTGCTGCTTTAGGCTTCATTTGTTTTTCTTTCTCTAGCTCCTTTTTCTAGCATAAGATTAGGTTGTTTATTTCAGATTTTTTATTACTTCCTAATATAGGCCTGCATTACTATATACTTCCCTCTTAGAACCACTTTGATGCATTTCAAAGATTGGGTTGCTGTGTTTTCATTTTCACTTGTGTCCATTTATTTTTAAATTTCTTCTTTGATTTCTGGTTGAGCTATTTATCCTTTAGTAGCATGCTGTCTAAATTTGGGGTCCTTCCAGATTTTTTCTTGTTGACTTCTAGTTTCATAGCATTGTGGTCAGAAAAGGTACACAGTATGATTTAAATCTTTTTTCTATTTGTTGAGACCTGATTTGTGACCTAATATTTGATCTTTTTGGAGAATATCCATTGTTCACCTGAAAAAAAATGTGTACTCTGCTGTTTTTTGATGGAATGCTCTGAATATATCTGTTAAGTCCATCTGGTTCAGTGTGAAATACAGAGGCAGAGTTGGAGTACACTAGGCCCATCTCTTCCTATGAACATGACTAGATAACTATCAAATCATCCTAAGTGTCCCCAAATTGACCTGAAATCTGACAGAACAAACCCCACAGCTAAAGGGAAGAACAAGCCACATCGAAGAAGAGAAGTGGTTTAGAAGAGAAACTAACTGTGGGTGCAATGGAAACGGTGGTCACAGAAAAGGGCAAGAGACAGAGAGAGAACACACAGGAGAATACACAAGGAGTACATTTCCAAGTCATTGGCTTGGAAATTGAGAAGGGTTAAATTTCATGACTTCTTGCAACCAATGGGACCTAAAGCCTAGTGTTTAAAACTGAGTGGGCTTGGTTCAGACAGAGTCTGAAGGTCACTGCACTGCTTCCGGAGAGAAGGCAGGCAAACAACATGGGGTAAGATGGTATGGAAATAGCAATTTGAAGACCTCGGGGGGCACACAGGGAGGAGCTTATTCACTCTTCTTGGAGAGCTTTCCTGATAGGCAGCTTTCATGGATATGCCCCTTTGGGAACAAAATAGCTGGTTGGCGCCATTTCCTCCCCCGCTCGCCATCATAAACACAGAGACACCTGCAAGAAGCAGCAGTGTGCAGACACTGGCTGCCTAAGTTGTGGACACCAAGCCCCAGCCCCATGTTCTCTGGCAGGACTGCTCTTCTCAGTCAAGCCTGCCTTGGTCCCAGAATGGTGGGGCCTCCCCCAGAAGACCAGCAGAAACCCCTGCTCACACCACATGTCCCGAGCAGAGTTCTGCGGGGCCTCAATTCTCACAGAAGTAGTATCACATCTCAATTCACCAGCAGACCAGAGCGTACCTACTTAAACCTTGCCACATTCAGGCCAAAGACCAAATACCGTCCACAGTAGGCAAGGAGAGCCTCTGGAGATGCTCCTGGAGACAACTGGCCTGAAAGACAGAGAGGCCAAAACACTACAGCAGAGCACACGCATTACACATCAGAGGCACTCCCTGAAGTGCCAGGCTGTGGACACGACATGATCTCTTCTCCATGAGGCTGTTACATGTAGGAACAGAAACGTAACTGGCTTTTCTAACACAGAGAAGACAGATACTTGGACGAAATGCCAAGGCAGAGGAATTTATCCCAAATGAAAGAACAAGATAAGGCCACAGACAGAGCTAAGTGAAACAGATATAAGTAAAGTGCCCGATGGAGAATTTAAAGCAAGAATCATACTCACTGGTCTTGAGAAAAGAATAGAAGACGTAAGGGAGACCCTTACCACGGAGATAAATGAGTTAAAAAAGCATCAGTCAGCAATGAAAATCACAGTAAATGAAATTGGAAACAGGCTTGATGCAAGGAACAGCAGGTTGGAAGAAGTAGAGGAATGAATTAGTGACATAGAAGATAAAATAATGGAGAAAGTGAAGCTGAACAGAGGAGAGAAAGAAGAATTATGGAATAGGAGAATAGACTTAGGAAACTCGGTGACTGCCTCAAACTAAATAACATTCTTATTTTAGGAGTCTCAGAAGAAGAGAGAGAGAGAAAGGGGGGCAGAAAATTTATTTCAAGAAATAATAGCTGAAAACTTCCCTAATTAGGGGAGGAGATAGATATCCAGATCCAGGGGGCACACAGAACTCCCAACAAAATCAACAAAAGCAGGCCAACACTGAGACACATGCAATTCAATTTGCAAAATGTACCAGTAAAGAAAAAAATCTTAAAATCAGCAAGACAAAAGAAGGCTGTAACTAACAATGGAAGATCTATAAGGCTAGCTGGAGATTTCTCAACAGAAACGTGGCAGGCCAGAAGAAAGTGTCATGATATTTTCAAAGTGCTGAATAGAAAAAACCTGCAACAAAGAATAGTATATACAGCAAGGCTATCATTCAGAAGAGAAGGAGAGATAAACAGTTTTCCAGCAAAAGCTAAAAGGAGTTCAAAACCACTAAACCACCCCTTTAAGATATATTAAAGGGGGCTCTTTGAGTTGAAAGGAAGATAAAAAATGACAAACACAAAAATGTATCAGAGAAAATCTCCAGAAGTAATGACAGATCAGTATTAAATGGCAATAAATATATATCTGCCAATTATTACTTTGAATGTAAGTGGACTAAATGCTCCAATCAGAATCATAGGTGTCAGAATGGATTAAAACAAAACCAAACAAGACCTATCTATGTGCTGCCCAAAAGAGACTCATTTTAGACAGAAAGACACCTGCAGATTGACAGTGGGGTGATGGAGAAACATTTATCACACAAATGAATATTAAAAGAAAGATGGAGTAACAATACTTACGTTGGACAAACTAGGCCTTATTTTTTCATGTTTAAAGAGAGAAAGAGTGCAGGGGAGGGGCAGAGAAAGAGGGGGACAGAGGATCCAAAGCGGGCTGTGCACTGACAGCAGAGAGCCTGAAGCAGAGCTCAAATTCACACTGTGAGATCATGACCTGAGCTGAAGTTTGGATGCTTAACCGACTGAACACCCAGGTGCCCCAGACAAGATAGACTTTAAAACAAAGACTGCAACAAGAGATGAAGAAGGGTACTATATCATAATAAAGGGGATGACCCAATAGGAAGTTCTAACAATTGTAATTATTTATGCACCCAACATGGGAGTACCCAAATATCTAAGACAATATAAAGGAACTAATTGATAATAAAACTATAATAGTAGGAGATTTTAACACCTCACTTACATCAATGGACAGATCATCTAAATAGAAAATAAGGAAACAATAGCTTTTTTATATTTTCCTTATTTTATGTTATTTTCAAACTTCGCTTTTAGACTATTATAATTATTCATTCACTGTATTCTTAGGACATATTTCCAGAAATAAATCTGTTACAGAGCAGTCTTTGATAATTTTTAAAAAGCTATTAAGACATACATAAAATTGCTCCTAGGAAGACTGAAGTCATTTATATTTCCATTAGCATTTTGAGAGTATCTGAATCAGAACGACAAAACTGTCATCAAAATCTTTGTTTGAAAAGTTAACAAATATATGCCATTATAGTTTTAACACGCATTTCTTGGTTATTAGCGAGTGCAGTTTTTTCCTTATGTGTTAGCAATATTTTTGTGAATTAATTGTGATTTCTTTGTCAATTTTTTGATTTCTCTAATAGAAGATTTATGCTTTCTCATAAATGTAGAAGTAGCTGCTTCATAAGAAGTATATAGTCTTTTAGACACAAAATAACAAAAGCTTTTTAGAAAGTATATAAGCATTTTTAATTGTTGCAAATTATTTCCCTGTTTGTTAATTATCTTGGTTTCTTAACTATCATTTAATTTTTCCAATGTTTATATATATAGTCCAATAATGTTAAAAAATAATCAAACTGGGAGATGAGGCAAAAAGGGAGGCACCAGATTCTTTCGAGGTCATATGAAAACATTATGTGACTGGCTTAACCCAGCATTATTTAATTATCTAGGGGAATGTACCTTGATTTGACTTTACTATTTACTAGTAATTAAGGGCTTAGGCTCTGTGAGGAAACACATTAAATTATAGATTTCTACCTAGTAGAATAAAATAGCCCAAAAGGTTACAGTTTTATTGCTATGTAAGATATTAATGAGTTTGGTCTCTAACGCAGTAAATTTATTTCAATATATCTTCCTTAGTGCACTACTAAAATCCTTGTTTTACAAAATGCTCTTTGAACTAGCATAGACATTTAAACGGTCATAGAACCAATGAGATAATAGATCTTTGACATGTTTATTTTTATGTTTTCATGATAGTCATGGTTTCGATTTTTTATATTTTGAAAAGTTTTTGCAGATTCTATCAATATTCCCAATTAGACTCAGTTGTCAGAGTACATAAGATACATAGACGGAGAGGTGTACCTCATAGGCTATTTAATAATTTAAACAGATTTTTTCTTGGTTTCTGAGGTGATTCCCAAGCAGCACTAGTTTTATTTTTGCTGGTCCCTCATCTGTAGTGATTAGAATCTGGTTTTATAGTCTGAAAATGTGGTGATATTTTTTAAAGGGGTAATGGATTTATTCTCTCTTTGGTAAGCAATGATTAAAAATATGGTTTGTTGTTGTTTGTTTGTTTGTTTCTGCTCTTCGTGAAAAGAAAATTTATATGCCCCTTGGAAAGCAGAGCAAGTTTATGAGATAAGTATTATGGATTTCTGCATATCTGCTTACTTTTGACTGATGAATGAGGTTGTCCAATTGAAGATGCGGTATCTCTGTGTCTATATATGTGAAAATCCTTTTCCTCTCCTTATGTGAGTGTGGAGTGCTTTCTTCTGTAGGATTGTATTATTAAATTTTATTATAATCTCAAATTAAGGTAGCTCTGTATTAGTTGCTTTATTATTATGGTAAAATGCACATAACATAAAATTTACCATTTTAAACACCTTAAATCTAGAGTCAAGTCCATTTAGTATATAAACAATGCTGTACAACAATCATCGTTGTATAGTTCCAGAACTTTTTCATCACTCCCCTCAAAATATCCTGTACCTTTGATAAATCACTCCTCATTTCTTCCTTCCCCAGCCCCTGGTAACCTCTAATCTGTTTTCAGTCTCCCGGATTTGCCTATTTGGGATACGCCCTACAAATGGAACCATTTGTATGATATGTTGTAGTTTCTCTGAATTAGCATAATGTTTTCAAGGTTTCTCCATATCACAGCATGCAGAGCTATTTCATTCCTTTTTTTTTTTTTTTCTTTTTGCTGTGTAACATCCCATTGTATGGATTTGTCATATTTTATCTACTCCTCCATTGATGGACACTCGGTTGTTTCCACCTTTGGTAATTGTCAATAGTGCCAGTATTACCACGTATGTACAAGTTTTCGCTTGACTCCTTGTTTTCAATCCTCTAGGTATATACCTAGGAATGGAATTGCTGGACCATATTCGAATTCTTTTTAACCTTTAAGGAACTGCCACACTGTTTTCCACAGTGATTATTCCAATGCACACTCCTATCAGCAACGTGTAGGTGCCCTAATTTTCTCCACATTTCTGACATTTGTCTCTTTGATTATAACCATTCTAGGGCGAGTGAAATCATAATTGACGGTAGGTGTATATGTGTGTTTACCAGATGGCTAATGCATCTTTTCATACGCTTAATATTAATTTGTATATCTCTTTTGGATAAATGTGCAGTCAAATTCTTTACTCATTTTTTAATTCTGTGGTTGAATTCCTATTGTTAAATTGTAGGGATTCTTTATATATTCTGGATACTAAAGCCCTACTGATATATGATTTGGAAATATTTTGTCCCATTGTGTGATTTTTTTTAAGTTTATTTATTTATTTTGAGAAAGAGAAGGTAAGCAAGAGAGAGAGGGGCAGAGAGAGAGGGAGAGAGAGAGAATCATAAGCAGGCTCTCCACTGTCAGCACAGAGCCGATGGGGGGCTTGAAGTCACCAACTGAGAGGTCATGACCTGAGCCAAAATCAAGAGTAAGACACTTAACTGACTGAGTCATCCAGGTACCATGATTTTTTTTTTTTAACTTTCTTGGTGGGGTCTTTGATGCACAATCTTTTGAAATTCTGATAAATCTAATTTATCTATTTTTTGTTATTCCTCCTTATGCTTTTGAAGTCATATCTTCAAACCATTGCCAAAATCTCAGGTCATTAAGATTTACCTGCATGTTTTCTTCAAATAATTTTATTGATTTAGCTCTTATGTTTAGGTTTCTGATTCTTTACGATATTATTTTTGCGTATGGGATAGGTAAGGGTCCAACTTCATCTGTTTGCATGTGGATATCTAGTTATTCTGGCATCTTTTTGTTCAAAAGTCTTTTATTTTCCCATTGAATAGTCATGGCACTTATGTCAAAACTTTAATCACAGATTCATGGGTTTATTTATGGATTTTCAGTTCTGTTCCACTGATCTATATGTCTATTTTTTTGTCAGTACCATACCCTTGGTTACATAACTTTATAGTAAATTTTGAAATCATAAATGTGAGTCATCCAACTTTAATTTTCTTTTTCAAGACAGTTCTCACTCTTCCAATCATTAGTTGGTTTACTAATAAATTGGATTTAAGTATCCCTTAAATTGTAGGATATGCAAAAAATAAAGAAACAAAAAAACAATTTTTATCCTGGTTTCAGTAAAGCAGTTTTCTACATTCAACATGCCACTAACATATATTTTAACTTTGCGCTCTGTCTCTTTTTGTGGAGTCACACGATGACTCTTACTGTGAAAACTGTTCCAATTCTCTCTATATATAAGATTCAAAGAAAACTTGCTTACATGAGAATTATTTATCACAGGTATTTTCATAAGAAAACACATGAGTCAGTCATATTGTTGCTGGACTTTTCCAATATACCAAAAATAGCAACTTTATTGTGTAATGTAGGCCCTCATTTTCTGTGTACAAGCCCCAATTGCTTGAATAACACAGGCAGAAGAAAAGCCTTTCCAATACTCCACCCATGATCTTAAGAGAGAACGTACCATTTTTCCGGGCAATTCAATAGATAGAAGAGGGTTTGTAAGTTTCAGGGCTCAAGACTTAATGACACACAGATTTCTAAACTCCATGTTTTATTTTATGAAACACCATTAACTAATGCATTAATTTCATAAAACTTCATCAAGGATAAAAATAAATATGAGAGATTATGTATTTTTCTTTAATGTTCCTACTCAGGAAATGGAGAAGTGAACAATTATATAAATACAAGTGCTATGGAGATTTGCAGAAACTTACAAGGGACAGACAAAGTGACAGCGAGCCAAGTTGTAGATAAAAAAAGAAGCTACAGGAAGGTCTGCTGAGGGACGTCTCCTAAGCTGATTATTAATATATCAAATAATGATGAGTCGGGTCTAATTTAAGAAAGAATTAAGAGGGGGGCACCTGGGTGGCTTATTCAGTAGAGCATCCCACTCTTGATTTCAGCTCAGGTTATGGTCATGGGATTAAGCCCCATGTTGGGCTCTGCACTGGGCATGGAGCCTGCTTAAGATTCTCTCTCCTCCTCCCTCTGCCCCTTCCCCACTCACTCTCTCTCTCAATAAAGAAAAAAAAAAGTATTAAGGGAAGAAGAATCAGCAATGCATGCATGTGTATTGACTCAATAGACATACTAACCCAGGAATCAATAAGAAATTCAGCATATCCTGAAGATAAGAAACAGGATAGTGAGTAAGAAGACACGCTGTTGTTGATGACAGAGAAGATTGCTTATGTGTTTTAGCTCCTAAATTAATTTATTTTCATGTCATTTCTACAGCAATGTGGCATGGTACTTTAGAGCATGTCACTGAAGACCACCTGATCATTCTTTACCTGGGTCAAATTCTAACTCTATCATTTACTTTGGTATGTGACTTTAGACAAATTACTTAACAATTTTGGGCCTCTATTTGCAAATTATATGAAAAACATAATATATATGTTAGCTTAAAAACATATATAACATTATGTTATACATACATTACTCAATAAATATTAAGAGGCATTATTAGGATATTATTATTGGTATTGCTAGTCCAGTATTAGTTGGAATCATTTTTGCGATAGTACTATTGCTAGCCCCCAGTATTAATACACAAAGCACACACTTGTTGGAGTGTATTAATGTATAATACAACTTTAAAAGTCTTTTCATGATTCTTTAGGTTTTAGGACACAAAAGAATGGTCACCTTCATACCTCTGGAGGAAAGTAAACATAATGATTTACCAAAGACATATTGACCTATTGAACTTTCAGAAGTAATCTCAAATGTACAGACAAAAATATCTGTTTAAGCTTAAATAGAGCCTAAAGAAGAACCTTTGTTTCATTTTAAGAAAATGAAAATCAAAAGCATATGGAACAAACCATAATTTAGCTACACATATCTAATGCAAATGAGGGAAAATCCTTACAGACAATGAATGTGATATATGTAAAACAAATGCATTCAAATTTTAACCCAGATTCTATGCTTGTCACACATAAGTGCCAAATTTTTTTTCATACTTCTTGTCTTTTCATCTGTGCAGAAAAAAGAAATAGGATTCTATAAAACAGATATTTCAGTTTTAACAAAGACAAATCTTTGAAAATAACGAAATTCCTAGGGTGGAAACTAAATAGCTCAAGAATACCTATTGACAACCAGTGATTTCACACTAACATTTCACATTACGTAGAAACTTCATCAGTAATTTTCACTTGTAAGCCCAAAAGATATGTGTCAATCTTGATACAAGTATGCCAATGACGTCTAAGTAAGTAAGTGTGAAGAATGACTCAATCTTAAAAATACAAACAAATGTGTTTCAATAATTCTCCCATGTATATAAAATCTTTAAACTGGTTAATGCAAATTGAATAAGGTCAATGAGCTCGTGAAGTTCATTAACCTCTGGGTATGCTGAAATTATAGGGGATTTATTGATCTGAGAGGCAGAAATTTTTCGGAGAGAATTGTAATTAAGCATTTTCCCACTTTCTATATATCTCCACCCCTTGAGAGGATTTGAAATAGATACTGAACACTTAATTAAGCCAGATCATTAATTAAAATGTTGCACTGCCTCATTACTGGGTCACACGGACAGCAGAACACCTGAAACAAACAAATCCTAGTTAAGCCCCGCATCAATTTTATAATAGCCCTTGGATTTGGATGACACGGTCCACACCTCTCAAGACTCTGGTATTTCAGCTTAAAGCTTAGGGTATGACACCAAAATCATTTTTCTCAAGTTTAAGAACAGCAAAAAATTCCTTATAAGATTGCTGTCCCGATAGCTGTCGCCACCACACTTGCTCCTGCAGCTGCTGAGGTCCCAGCCAAGCTTGAAGCAAAGGAGAGTCAGAGGGGTCTGATGAGGATATGGGGTTTGGCCTCTTGACTAATCACCCAAAAGCAACTAACCAAGCTAACTTTATTGTAAAACAAGGAAATAATTGCTTACTTCTCAAAAAAAAAAAAAATTCTAAGAAGGAAGGACTCCATTAAAAGAATGTTAGTGTATTCGGTCACTGAAGTATTTACTTCTCCAGCACTTGCTGCAGAGACAACAAAAAAAAGAAAAGGATTACACAGGAAAAAATGAAGGATCCTTTGTGGCTACTGTGAATTCTAACTGCAGAGTGGAGTGAAAAGAGGGGTGTTGGGCCCCACAGAAGCAGGATCTGCCACAAATGGCAACAGTCTCCCCCACATAAATCTTTTTATTTTAATTTTTTATTTTATTTATTTTTGAGTGAGACAGAGCGTGAGTTGGGGAGGGGCAGACAGAGAGAAACACAGAACCTGAAGCAGGCTGCAGGCTCTGAGCTGTTAGCAATGAGACCTATACAGGGCTTGAACCCATGAACCATAAGACCATGACCTGAGCCAAAGTCTGACACTTAACCGACTGAGCCACCCAGGTGCCCCTCACCACATAAATCTTAAAGGTGATCAGAACAACATGGATCTTAAAGAGAATGTTCAGGAGTGGAAGTATAGTGAAGAAGCAGCCAGCGCCGGACCAGGAAAGAGAAGAACCAGCAAGTCTCTGTCTCACTGCTGATGAGTGAATCAACTTAGATATTCAAGGAAATCATCTTCATCATCACCACTGATGAAAGAGCAAAAGGCACCTGAGGGCAAAACAGGAGCTGACACCCTGCACCCCCCCCTCCCCTTAAGGTGGAATATGTATAACACTCCTCAGGCACGTGTGACTGTCTAAGGAGAAAGGCAAGGAGAAACGAATGTTCAACAGATAAAAATCACAGTCATGCAGAACATGAAACTCCACTATAGTTTGTAAGTATCTTAATGATTTACAAGTAAAACATACTCTCTTTTTTTTTTTTTTAATTTTTTTAACACTTATTTATTTTTGAGAGACAGAGAGTGAGCAGAGGAAGGGCAGAGAGAGAGAGAGGAAGAGCAGAATCCGAAGCAGGCTCCAGGCTCTGAGCCATCAGCACAGAGCCCGACACAGGGCTCGAACTCACAGACCGTGAGATCATCACCTGAGCTGAAGTCAGCCGCTTAACCGACTGAGCCACCCAGGCGCCCCGAAACATACTCTTAATAATAGCCAGACCTCCACGAACCTATAGACTCAATTTCCTGAAGCCTTAACGTCACTTGCACCATCATAGGTTAGAAAAGCCTATACCATCAGTCCCTCCTCACAAACACAGGAGCTCTTTGGGCCCACGGGTCCTGTCCTTGTGTCCCAAGACACCTGTTTGTACTGAAGAACATCTCAAGAATTCCTTCTTAACCATTGCATTAGATGATCCGACGTTATCATCATCATCCATTTAATGAACATTTACTATATGCTCAGACATTGTGTGTAGTTTATCTGATCTTACCCCTTCAATTACCTTGTGGAGATGTATGAATAAACCACCCCCCTCCAAGTACATATTATTTCAGCTGAAAGAGTCTGCCTGTGTCTTTCTTTAGGGCTTCTCCCTTTCTGCATGGAGCTGACTCATGCTTTCTGATAGAAAAAAGGACAGGAATGTGGAAATTAGTAATACAATTTCTACCTGAAAAGGGATTCAAATGTCACAAAGACACCTTTTAAAAGTCTAATAACTCTTTTTCTGGAGTTAACTATAAAATGTTGCCAGTTTACACTCAAATTCACCTTTGTCTTATTTTTAATTTGATATCTCCTAGAACACACTACGATAAATTTCATAGATGCCTTTTACCAAAAGAATAAAACTAGGCTTTCTAAAGAGGTTTAATATGGAATCTAGAGGGGCACCTGGGTGGCTCAGTTGGTTAAGCGTCCGACCTCGACTCAGGTCATAATCTCCCAGTTCATGGGTTTGAGCCTCGCGTCGAGCTCTGTGCAGACAGCTCAGAGCCTGAAGCCTGCTTCAGATTCTGTCTCCCTCTCTCTCTGCTCCTCCCTCGCTCATGCTCTGTCTCTTAAAAATTAAATAAACATTAAAAATTTTAAAAAATATGGAATCTACAGAGAGATTATTTCCTAGTGTTTCAATTTTAGCTCCTTCAAAGTAAGAATAATTTTATTTGACATGACTTTTATTGGATGCGGCTATCCATTCGCTGTTGTATGACTGAATGTTAGAAAAGTAAAAGTACTTTGAGGTGAAATACTTAAAAGTTTGGGGAAAAGTTTTGAAACTGATTTTAATATTTATTTAATTAACATGTTATGCTTCACACATAGCTTTTAAGTTATAACTTTATTTGGTTGTTCATCTTCTCCTTTAGAAAAGAGATTTTTAAACTCAAAGCATGAACAGAGTATTTTCAGATGAAAATGATCCTAATGTAGCTGTTTGAACATTTCCAAATTCCTCTTTTCAAAGGCCGCCTTTCATTTGGATCTCATTGATGTTTCCCCCAATTGTTTAGAAATATATGTCAACTTCTTTATAAGTACTAATTAAAAGAAGTCACTGATTTACAAAGGTGATTTTTCAGACACATGTACACACACACACACACACACACACACACACACACACACAAAGTATCAAGGGAGTTGAGCAAGTGAAGTTATGATTCTAAAATGTCTCCTCTTTCTCTAAGATTTCAACTTAAAGGCATACACATCACTGTAATTGGACCAAAATGTGAGGGATGAAGAATCTATTACACTACCTTAATAACTGTTTTTTTTTAAGTTTTTATGTTAAATCCAGCTCTTGAAACTTAGAAAGCATCTTACATAACATCTCCCAAAAGGAAAACAAAATAACTTATCTTCTGACATGAAATGTAAACACTTTTGTAAAAATACTGAGTCAGGTGTTTGGAATTTTTTTCTTGAGCTGATTGAATATATGATTTAACTTATTCAGACTACCCTTATAATAGGTGGTTAGCTTTTCAATTTATCAAACCACGTATATTTTACCTGCCTGGTACTTTTTCAGAGAAGCCTCTGCTATATACATTGAAAACACGTATATTTTGTTTCTTTATTTTTTTCATACTTTACTTTTCTTACTTCTTTAACCACTGTCCCATAGAGACATCTTTCTGTTCTGACAAAAACATCATTCTCAAATTTCTGACCTACATCAGGGGTTCCTGTCTCTCTCCAATTTCATTCAATTGTCATTTACTTAAAAGAGCTTGACCTCTCCCCACGTGCTGGCTTCCTCATCTGCCCCTCTCAATTTATGTTTCACTGTGTTTCTGTTTGCCAAAGGCCTGCTGAATATTTCTATCAAAATGACTCTCTGGAAGTCAAGCTTCACCTCTCCGAAAATAATGCTATTTAAAAAACAATGTTTATTTTACAGAGAGAGAGAGAGAGAGGGAGAGAGAGAGAAAGAGAGAGAGACAGACAGAATGAGTGGGGGAAGGGCAGAGAGAGAGGGAGAGAGAGAATCCCAGGCAGGCTCCATGCTGTCAGCACAAAGCCCGTCCATCACAGGGCACTATCGCGAATCATGAGGTCATGACCTGAGCCGAAATCAAGAGTCAGATGCTTAACCAACTGAGCCACCCAGGGCCCCCACAAATGCTATTTTTTGTAAAAAATATTTTCCTCTAATATTTTCCCCCTGCATCAAATTAATTCTGTATATAACTACCAAAATCCTATTCTTAAATAAAATCTAGGACACCTAAGTGCTTGAAAAGCATTTAATGGCTCTCTATTTTTCAGTAAGTAAAATCTAAATTCTTGATTCAAGTTCAGAGAGACATTAAACATGATCCCAAATTTTCTTTCCTGCTTCAGCATGTTTGCACTTCTTTCTCTATTAGTTCAAGCCATCCCTCTGTCTAGCATGACCCTTTGTCTATCATCTTACAAGACCCTCATCAAAGGCCATTAACTGCACGAGATATTCAATGCGCACTTTGGTCGGAGATAATTTTGGAAATAAAACATCTTAAATATAAAGTAAAACAAATCTATTTAAAATTTCCAAACATATTTTGGAACCAGTTTCTACAAGGCAAAATTTACTGAAATGTATTCCCAAATTATCTGAAAAGCAAAATCGTAATAAGAAATGTTATATAAGGGAAACTAAGCCTAACTAAAAAATATGAGACAAATAGCATAAAAACAGAAGACAGAGTGACTTTAAAAATAAAAATTTTCACTTAACCTATAAAAAACAAATATCAACACTAGAAATTCTAAATGTAAAGGACATGGATTTATTAAATTTCCAAAATTGCATGTGCATGAATGTGCACACGCGCGCGCACACGCACGCGCGCACACACGCAGGCGCACGCACACACGCAGGCGCACGCACACACGAACGCGCGCACACACACGCGCACACACGAGCAGGATGTTCACAGGCCGGAAGTGCTCTTATTTAAATACCTTACAGATAATCAAACATTGCTTCAATGAACAATGAGTCAGTGGATTCATAGAAGTGTCAAACTAAAATTATATACTCCAAAGGCATATTTTTCTTACAACCGAGCGCCTCTAAAAGACTTCCAATGAAGCATAACATATCAACAATGACATACTGAAACCTGAGAGTCTTCTGGATTGTCCGTGGAAATAATTGATAACCAATTACACTAAGCATCAAAATATCAATCAATATAATATTTTGAATTCAAAAATAAAGTATTGCTTTTTGTTCGTTTCATAACTAACTCAATCTTTTTTTTTGGAATTACAATAATGGCAGACTTTTATTTTTTATTACTAGAATAATAAATGAAGGTGCATTATATCTATGGAGGTTAGAGGGAAATGATTCCTTTAGTTGGTCAAACGCATTCCAGATATCATTTATTCTCTTCCCAATTTATTTCTCAAGTTCTCTCTGATAAACTCTGTTATCTGTCATACTCAGGTATATTTTGACTTTATTTCCCTGATTTTGATTTCCATGATCAAAAGAAGCCAGTATGGTGAAATTGTGGTAAGCTGAGTGAAATGCAATATGAAATGCTGATTGCAAATCACAGATAGGTGAAGAGGGCCAGAATGACACGGTGGTACATCAACACTGACCTTAAAAATATAAAAAAGCAATACCTGCAGACGTTAGTATAAATTACGTTAAATTCCTCCTTTCCTACTTCAGGAAAAAATAGAAATAATAAAAATTAAAAAATCTAATACACTTCACAAATATTTCCTACCCAGAAATGCAATGGCAAGTAATTACTAATTACACCTACGCTTATTAAAGGGAACTACTTGCACTAATTTACATTTCAAGAAATAGGAAAGAGATAAGGAGAGTAAATGAACTTAACCTAAATATTTTATGAGAAAGAAATACTGCTACAATAACTTTTACTCAACTAATAACTAGTGCATAGGTAGGCATGACACAGTGAATATAGGGCATACAAGAGCTATGACATTTAATTAACTATTCCTCTTATTGTCTCCTTCCTTATTTTCTAGTCATTGAAATTTCTAAATTAATACTTTTGTGACCTGGTTAAAGACTAGAACCATGTAATTCAGCCATAGAGTGGTGTCAGGGTCAAAGAAACAGTTCATAGCACAAAGTAAATTTTAACAGTTCAAAACCTTAATTTGCATATCTCAAAATCTATGAAAAGAATCTGAATACATAATGATTTTTCTGCCCCATCCATGTTTATAGAATCTGACAAATGCCTCTCGTACTTCCCAGTTTTTTTTTCCCTCCCTCTCTCCACTCTCTTTTTCTCCTTTCCTGAGTTATGTAGGTTAACCTAGCCTTTTGTTCTCTCTCTCTCTCTCACTCTTTTTTTTTTTTAGCCAAAAACTGCTTTCCTCTAGGTTTCTAACTAAAGAGAAAACAAATGAAATTATAATACTCTCTGGAGTCCTGAAAACTGGGGCCTTGAAATGAGTTCGAAATTTTGTCCTGATATATATGCTTCTTTTAATAATTTAAAAACACAAAAGGGCTTAAATTAAATTTATAATCTACTCTCATGTTTTGTTTAATTATCTGAGGTAAATTTTATTAACAAATCAGTGGGCATTTTTCTATTATATTTTCCTTTTTTAATAAAAATACATAAACATATATTCACATAGAAATAAGTTTTTCATTGTTGTCCTTGAAACAGAGGGAAAGAGAAAAATAAGACAAGAGCAAGAATGACTGCAATGCAGTAAAATGCTTTTATAAAATAGGAAGTCTAATCCTATTATATGCCATATTGCATATCAAAATGTAAAGACTCCATCTCCTTAAAACCTTTGTGAGGTCATTACAGAATTTAAAACAAAGTATGTGTGAATACGTCTGTTCATTTTAGAGGATTAATCCAGGAAATGACAGAAATACAAATTTGTGCAAATGTTATGGCAGAAGTGAGAACTCTCCTATGATATGGGGGAAAATAAACCAAAACAGTCAACGAATGTTGAGTTGGATCTAAGTCCCCTGGAAATCTACAGAAATCTAATAGACATAATTGGATCATTCATAGGATATAGAACAAGCATTGAAGCTATATGTAAAAACTTTAAAGATTCAACCAAAAACTCTGTTGGAACCAATCAACAAATTTGTAAACGTTCAGGATATAAATTTAAATTTCTAAAAAGAGGATGATCAAGAGCCCCATGTGGATTTGTTGAAATAAAAATGTTACATTTAGCATTAATAAATAATAAACTGAAAATTACATTGAACATAATTTGTTCTTTGTTTTCTTAATCTCTGGAAATTTCAGGATCTTGATATGTCTTGGTAATTTTTTTTTAATTTTTTAGCATTTATTTACTTTTGAGAGACATAGAGACAGAGTGTGAGCAGGGGAAGGACAGAGAGAGAGGGAGACACAGAATCCGAAGCAGGCTCCAGGCTCTGATGAGCCATCAGCACAGAACCCGATGTGGGGCTCGAACTCACAGAGGTGAGATCATGACCTGAGCTGAAGTCGGCCACTTAACCAACTGAGCCACCCAGGTGCCCCTGTCTTGGTAAATTTTGATAAAGGTTACTTATTTTGTCACACAAGTGCTATTTAAAGCAGTTTCTGATTTATATGAGGTTGTTTTTACTTCAAAAGATTTCAATTGCTATGGAGACAGAAAATTAACAAGTAGAGATTATACTCTAAATCTTTCCATTATTTTATTAATGCAAATTAAAGGAAAATCAGAGAAGTATCTGAAAAAGCAAAATCATGACTATAGTAAATTATGAGCTTTCACAGTGATGAGGAAGCATACCATGATAAAATATGGACAGAAAGGCAGTTTTATATGATATTTATAGTTGGATTTTATTTTGATAGCTCTCCTGAGTGTACACTGAGAAATGTGTAGGATGACAATGAAAATATTTAACAAAACCAGTGCTTTTCAAGGTATAATGTTTTGAAAAACCAGCGTTTTTCAAAGAGCAACAGAGGTCCAACAGATTCCTATCGTGGCCAGCCAGATCTCCAGAACCATTTCCTTTATATCATTTTTTTTTTTTTGGTGTAAGATTCCATTTGAAGGAACAATCTCATATCTAAAATCATTTCTAAATCATCGATTGAGTAAATACAAATACTGTAATTTGTAATAATTAAGAATAATGGATTTTAGTGTTTTTTTTTATTATTTTTTTTATTTTTGAGAGACATAGAGACAGAGCATGAGCAAAGGAAGGGCAGAGAGAGAGGGAGATACAGAATCTGAAGCAGGCTCCAGGCTCTGAGCCGCCAGCACAGAACCCAACGTGGGATTCGAACTCACAGACAGTGAGATCATGACCTGACCTGAAGTCGGCCGCTTAACCAACTGAGCCACCCAGGTGCCCCGGATTTTAGTATTAAAATACTGAATACTTCTGAGGCACAGAGGTGGCTCAGTCAGTTGAATGTCTGACTTTTGATTTAGGCTCAAGTCATGGTCTAATGGTTTGTGAGTCTGAGCCACGTGTAGGGCTCTGCACTGACAGCGTGGAGAATGCTTGGGATTTTATCTTCCTCTCTCTTTCCCTCCTCTCTCTCCCTCAAAAATAAATAAATAAACATTAAGAAATATGCTTAATATTTATGTTTAAAAAATATGTCTGTGGCTCAGTATAATGCCTTTTAATAATATTGTAAGTCTTAGAATTAATGAAAGCAATGTCCAAAACATTAAAATACAGCAACCTAAAATAATGGGTAAGAATGAAGAGCTTTTTCAGCTAATAAAATCTATTTATTATTTTTAAAGAAATGCCTCTTATTAATTTGAAATATAACATAGTAAGCAAAAGTAAGATAACATACTCAGTTTAGAGTATCAATGCCTTAAGGATAAATTTCAAATTTCTAAGCATTCAAAGCCCACATGTATAAAGCCCTAAGTTGCATTCCAAATCGATGCTTCACTGCTCCTTTATATCTTTGTTCTTCAAATATATTTTGCTCACTCATCTCCCTAAAATACCTTTTAAAACTATATCCACTCAAATATTAAGCTAATATTTGAAACACTTTTGGTATCTAAAGTTTAATATTTACTGGGATAAACTATCCGACACTACTTTGTGTATATGTATTTTAAATGTATTTTGGGGAATGCTCCAATTTTATGGAACTCTACATTGAACTTATATAAATGATAGAACAGATCTGCCATTACCTAAATCATCTGTAAAATTAGCCTTACTTTCTATCAGAAAAATGCTTGAATGTGTCATTTTTCGATTGCATTAACATGATCTCATCATACCTAACTTATTTTTGATTTATAATTCTAAAAGAGAGAGATTTTTCTCCATGAGTTTATGGTCTGGAAGAATGCATACGCTGCCCTCTGGACGGTTCTTACCTAGCCACTGGCCCTTTCCAGTCTCTATAGTTTTTACATTGGTTTATTGGCCATATCTATCTATCTATCTATCTATCTATCTATCTATCTATCTATCTATCTATCTGTCAACTTTTTACTTCATGTGCAATGTATCCTCAAATTGTTTTTTGTTGTTGTTTGGCCAGCCACTTCTCCCCTACTCTAAACTTATGTCATCAACAATATTTTTTAAAAATGTAAAAAAAAAAAAAAAGACAATGACAGTCTTTTACTTTTGTAAAATAAGAAAAAAAAGTGGTAGATGGTAGAGAAGTGGGAAAAAGAGAAGTAGCAGCCACAGTGTCATTCTTAGGCAGATCAGATTTAGGAAGGAGTGCCCTGGAAACTTGACAGTCTGGAAACAGATATCCATGCCTTGGTACCTCCTGGAAAGTCTTAGAACAACCCTTAGTCTACGCCTGTCTGGGGTTTAGACTGTTGACTTATGGGATTTTCTTATCAAACCAAACTGTTATATTTACTGGTTTCTAAACAATGGTTTTCAAAAATTATTTTCTTGTTCATAAAAATTGTGCAATTTGAAATTCAATTCCCAATCATTCCTTAAAGCCCGGCTGAAATTCTTTCATGTGGAGGTGGATAAGCTTGATCTATGGATACTTATCTAGTGTGCGAGACCCAAATGAAAGTGAAAATACTGTCTCTAAGATTTTTCCGAAACTCAGTTCCCAGGTCTGACTTCTAAGGACAAAGCACTAAAGAAAAAAGAATTATTGTGTAAACTAAGAAAAACAATATAATCAAGCAACAACACACTCAGAAGAAACATAAGGCAGATCATTTTGTGGCTCAAGTACAGACGGGATCATGATAAACCCGTAAAGCTCTAAAAACTCAAAACTAGATCTTCTGTTTTCTTTCTTTTTAGTGAATGCAAGCAAGATTTGCTTCGTCTCCTTATAAGTTAATGTAAGTACTACTTCTCACGCAATTCCAGGATCTAATTCACCATATTTGTTTATATTGGTTAAGAATTTGTGGAACAAATACTATTAGGGGTAATATGGTTACCTATTCCATTTACTTAATGTGACAGAGAAATATCTTTTTGAGTGGTTTTAATGTATATTTTTGGAATATACAAATTATTCATTCTCTCAATAAAATATTCACCGAGATGTGTATATTTTTTTGTATGCACATATACTAATATAAAGTTTAAAAATTTCCCTGGACATTTAATCTACCAGGCGCAGTTGGAGGAAGTGGTCAAAACACACGGTATTGCTTTCATGGTATTCACACCTTGAGTATTTTCTCCTTTGAAATTCAAATAAAGTGTTACATATTCCCCACTGCAGAATCTATAACATGTGTGACACTTGAGAGAAAAGAGAAAATAACTTGCCAAAAATTCATTGACCATACTATTTGAGCAGCTAATAGCTAGGGCAGTGGTTTTCAAGACACATCATGACAGGGCCATTAAATCCATGTAGTGGGCTGTAACAAATATACATATTAACATATTAATTTATATTACTAATTACTAATTGTAATATATAATATAATTATATGACCATTCTATTTAATATATTTCAATTAATAATTAATAGCAATATATTATTTATTAATTAATTGAAATTAAAACAGGATGGTCTTGCTAGAATATGTTAGGTTAGGAAAAAAATCATAGTGTCTCTCATGCTACAATGTAAAATTTCTTTCTCCCTGTGGTTCCTACTCAAAGAAGTTTGAAAAACACTGTGCTAATGTAAGTGTTGCTAATATGTTCTCTGTAGCTTCTTCCCAGAACTTTGGACATTTTCAGAGAATCCCTCACCTCATCACGACTACAATGATTCTGCATACCAACAGTGCACCCACACCCTCAGGTAGATATGCAAGTTTGGGGTAATGAAGTGATCTACTAGCTGGAGAATAATTTCTTTTAGCTCCATTATATGAAATGGTACTGATGCCTCAATAAAATCCCATTCTCTAGAGGGTGGCATTCGATATAACGAGGATCTATTTTTTATCTCACGCAAGAAAAATTCTTAAAGGGCCTAAGTACCTATTTAAAAACAAACTCCATATCAAAGATTTTAGAAAAAATATACTAAGTATGGAATGTTTCAGAGAACTATAACAATAATAAAAAAAGGATTCTGACAAGAATTCTTCACCTTCACCTTCTTCCTGACAAGACTTTGCTTGTTCCACTCAAGATTCCATAGCGGTGAAGGGCATGGGTTATAAGAGTAGGACAGACCCGGATTTGATCTATGCTCACAACTTTTTGTGATACTCGGGTAAGTTATATAACTTCTTTGAGTTACATGCTTTTTCTCATCTGTAAACTGAATGTAATAATGTCTCCTTCGTTTGAGTTGCTATGAGAACTGGATAAGAATGCATATCAGGCCCTTCGCATAGCAGTTAGCACATAGAAGGAACTTAGTAATTGGCAGCAGGAGCTATTGAAGATGAATTAGCAGGTATTTGAAGCTTAATTATTTGTGCTTCTTCAGGCAAGTAATTCCTAACACTGACTCATATTCTTATATCAGATTATTGTAAAGCATTAAAAGATGTGCAATACTTATTAGCATCTCAATTTTACTCTATGTTTAAAATAACCATGTTCTAGGTTCTCTGTAACACAACAAGATTGGAAAAAGATAAAATTTTGATAGCAGCCTGAGCTAACAGAGGTTTCTCTTTTGTTCTATGTTTGGTATTTCATTACCTCATATATTTTCTTGGAAAGTAGTAAGTGTAGGGCCGTGTGTGTGTGTGCGTGTGTGTGTGTTGGAGAAGAGAAACTATGGGTAATTTGTTTACATGTTTGTTTATAAAGGCAGCTGATTAAATAAGAGATGATGGGAGAACCTTTGTTTCTCTGAAAGGCTTCAGTGATGTCTGAGAGACCAATCTAGAGAGAGGACAATCACCACATTTAGAAAAAACACACGGTAAGTAGAACTCTTTTGGGATTTCCCTATAGTTTTCTTGTTGCGGTTCTTGTTTCATCCCAGGAATATTCCCACCGGGCAGCCAATTTCACCTAAATTTATATGTTCAGCACTTCCATGCTGTCTCCCTGTTTAACAGAGATTTCCTATCATAGTATTATTACTTTTTCTCTCATCCCTAGGCAAGGTTCACTACCCACTATGGGTCCAGACCAGCACTCCACACACATAAATAGAAACATGGATTTCCGGAAGAATATGTAAAAAGGATTATTTGGAGAGCCTGATGAATTGATAAAAGCAGTGAATCAAGATAGGAAGACTGAGATTTTAGTCATAGTATTAAGACTTAAGTTACATAATTAAAGCAGCTGGATTGGCATATCCAAATAAAGACAGTAGCCCCTCATGGATAGCAGGATGGATTAAGTAAGGGAATATGTACAAAAATGCTTTGTAAAGTACAATTTTAATGTTCAGGATTGTTTATTAAAAATATTTCTATCTCATGAAAAAAAAAAAAAGTTTGTCCCAGGAATAAAAGGATACTTTGATATTTGGCTACCTTTTCATTAAATTCAATGAATATGTTAAATTTAAAAATAAAACTCCTATTAATAGATATATTCAAATGTGATAAAACTATTTATGACTAGAGCATAATCAAACTAATAATGGAAGGATAAATTTTCAATCTTCATGTTACTTTGCCTATCAGAAACAATTCTTCATGCTATCAACCTGGATATAATTTCTTCTTCCTGTTTCCAGGATACCATATTCTTTTGGTTTTATTCCCACCTCAATCTCCTTTCCTTCTTAATTCAAGTTTGGTTCTTATACTTCTTCCAAAGTATTCAGATTTGGATACTCAAGGATTCATTCAATAAAATTCCTTATGTTATCTATTTACACCCACTTACTTGATATCCTTGTCTAAACTCATGTATTGAAATTAGATAGATGATAGATAGATAGATAGATAGACAGACAGATAACATCTCTAATTTATATCTCTAGCCTGCACTTCTAACATGAAATCTAGACTCATGGATCTAGCTGTCTAACCTGAAATCTATGCTCTTCTAACAGGCAGATTAACAGTTTCAAAACCGTGCTCGCAATTTTCCCCGACTCCCGAGTTTCCCCCAATTGGTTAATAGCAACTACTCAGAACAAAAAAAACATTAATATCATATTAGGTTATCTCTTATTCTCACATCCTATTTATAAAGTGCCAGCAAATCCTTAAACTCTACTTTCAAATTACAGTCTTTGATAATAATACATATTACATAGTAAAGACTGAATGAGCAACAATATGCAAAGCATTTAATACAATGTTTGACTTTCATTAAAAATAATAATATTCCTGGAGTTGGATACTACTATTATTTTAATGATAAAAATATCAGGGTCTACTATGAGCTTTATTTTACCTATGATAAAAGTAAGGCACAGAGAAGTTAAATAAAGTAACTCAGTCACAACTGCTAATTGACAGACCAGGATTTGAAACCAGGAATTTGATTCTAGAGCCGTAGTATAAGCGAATGCTAGCTGTTATTATTAAAAATCATTGTCTAAATGACCATAAGAATGATTTTAAATGTAACAGAAATAATATGATTTCAAGAAAGTGGCCAGAATATATCCATACTGAAAGAATAGCTTTTTGACATGAGCACAGAAGCCAATGAGAAAAGTAAATGGAAAAGGCAACCCTGTGTGCAGTGCGAACCACAATATGATTGACAACAAATCTGTAATGCTTATATAAAAAGGAATATTAAGAAACACTCTTGAGCAATGCAAGGTACGTTTTTTTAAAAAATCAAAAGAGAAGCCATGTTCCTAGATAGGATAACTCAAGACTACAAAGATGTCAATTTCCCACAAATTAAATTAACCATAATTAAGTTCCCAACAGGAAATTTTATGAAACTTGACAGCTGATTATTAAGTTCATTTGGAAGAGAAAATGCACAATAGGCAAAAACTGTTGAAAAAGAGCAATAAAAAAGAAGTGCTCTCACAGTTATAAAAAAATATTAAAGTTTGATTTCAGTCTAAGTATGTCAATAGAACGGAACTGAGAGACCAGAAATAAATCTGTCTACATTTAAGAATGCAGTATATAAGAAAAGTCATATTTCAGATTGGCGATGGAAAATGGACTATTTAAATTCTAGTATTACGGGCTAGTGGCCATAAGAGAGAGAGTGAGGGAGAGAGAGAGAGAGAAGAAGAAGGAGAAGGAAGGAAGGAGGGAGGGAAGGAAAGATCTTACCTAATATCATACAGCGAAATAGAAAAGTTTTCAAAAGCTTCTCTGCTTTGCTACTTAACAAATTAAACTACAATTGTTTCTTTTAAAAATCTTTTTGTTTTCTTGCAACGGCCAACGATTTATTGATGTAAGCATATGCCATAAACTTGAAGAAGTGGAAGCCAAGAAAATAGATTATTTCATAGCAGCTTGTAACCGCTATCCCTCTCCTACTTTCATCTATACCCCCAGAAGAAAAGGAGTGTTAACATAGTTCAGAGAGGTCTAACCTAAATAAACTGGCGTGGATAAAGGAAAAGAGGGGGTAGAGTAGACGGTACTAATGAAGTCTACCAAGAATTTATAGGCCACCAGAAGAATTCTCCAGAGGCAGAAGGGCCACTAAGACCCACACAATTAAAATACTCCACAACTGGTTGGCACGTGAGTTAGTAGCACCTCAGGCAGGGAAAGCATCCCCGACTACCTTCTCCTTCCAAACAACCATGTTGCTGACTATAGTCATCTAACTAGACCATAATTCCCTGCCTCAAATTGTGACTGACTGGAGATCATTCAAATGAGGTCAGGCAAGTGCTTCAAGTTTTAGATTTATAAATTTTTAATTTTAGTAAAACCATAGTTCAAAGACAATAAAATAACCTAATATGATTTACAGGAGAAATTGGATCTATGGAAAAGTCTGAGAATGAGAACCACTCCTCCCACCCCTTATACATAAAAGAACTAGAGAGAGCAAGGGCAAAATTCATATGGAGAAAAATCAACTAATGACATGGAATAAAAACTGTAGATGATGACAGTTACTTGCATGGAGAGGAAAAATAAAGAGTTTAAAGATAATTCGAGAAACTGTGATAGCTGTGGACGATGAAGATGATACAACACAAGAATGGTCGCTTTCTCTGTAGGGAAGACCCGGACAAATGAAAATGAAAGATATGGAATAATATGATAGACAATATTCCCCTAAACTGAAATGGCAAAAATATATTGGACATTTAGGCAGAACATCCATGCCATCAGCAGGAGAAACATCCATACTAGGCTGCCTTCAGACTTTTTATGGCCATATTCAGAGGTGGAATTTGATAGAACAACTAGTTAACAGGAAAAGAAGGGATGAACCATTAATAATATTCCCAGGAAAGATAAAGACAACAGTAAGGCCCTTTCGGCATAAAATATTTCAAAGATTAACAAACAAGAATCATTAGCAATGAAATATATGTAAGGAGGGGATGGTTGGAATAATGAACTTGGGCATGAAGACGCCGTAATAAAAGGAGTTGGTGGTTAATACGGCAGCCATCTATCTGTAGAATTAAGACCAACATGCCAACACAATTAAAGTTGCTGAACTGAGTGTAAATATTATGAACTGTGACAAAGTTAAAATAATATAATTATCAAAAAAAAAAAAAAAAACACCTGAAAATGAAGAGGGTAAAGACAAATTGGAGAGGAGCTAATCACCTCCAATTGCACTGCAGGGAGCTAATGAACACTGTCTGAAATTAAAACATGGAGCTAATGCATCCAGCTTCTTAATGATATTCGGAGTCTTTTATTCTTAACCATAAAGACAATTTTTTAAAGACACTCTTGTAGTAAAGAAATATTTAAGCTTAGCAATTCTTTCCCATTTATTTCAGATTTTTCTTTTATTAAATCATGTATGATATATTAATTCTAAATAGCATGTACATGTCTCTATACTTACCGTTTTATTGGTGCAGATGTGTAATGATATAATTTGGTGATGTTTATCATATGTTAATAATTTTTTTCTGGGTGTTTTTCACTTGAAGATGTTATGGTAAAACAATAAACACTCAATTAAACACATGTAAAATGATAATGATAAAAATGGTGATAATAAAATAGTTACAGAAGCCTGCAGATAATCTATGTATATGAATTGGTTTGTATAGAGGAGGGTTACCAAGGTCCCTGAAAGGTACAGGGTCAGGAGGTCAGGATGTTGTGTCAACAGGAAAGAGGTTGGCTGTATGTGCCTGGCCCCATTGCTTTGTGTCTGAAGTCTATAGAGCAGAACTGAATACACAAGGCCAAAAACTGTTTGTAACCAAGAACTGAGCATCATAACTTTGAAGACAAGTGAAAGGCCTTTATGTGAAGAGGAGAGCAGTCTTTCTCTCGACCCGGCTAAAACAGGAGTCACGAGAGCTCAGATTTTAACTTTGCTTTGCTGTACTGTGACTGGAATTGGAATTAACTGGTAGCAGTTGCCCCCTCACAATTATCAGTCCATGATGCAGGATGCTGGGAAAGGGGTCAATGGTAAGGTACCACCTAATTAAGGATGCTTGAACAGAAAAAAAAATTAACAAGATAACTGTTTAGTTACTAGTAGATGAGGCAAGGTAACACAAAAAGTTCTAGAGAATTGAATGATGCAAAATTTTGGGGCAATCATCTTTGAAATGCAGGTAATTTAATCACCTCAGTTTTCCGGATTCATAAAACCTTGGGAAATATTCTCTAATTACATTTCTTTTTAAAAATCCTGGTGATTCCACGTCCTAATTTCCTGAGAGTCCAAAGATTCTGACCTAATGTTAGATCATATGCGTTGAAGATTGACTCAAAATCTTATTTTCATTGTTATCATTTATGTAAGGTAACCCCAAATCCCATATCCTTTGTACTTTTCCTATCTGAAGAAATCTACATATTTAACCTCACAAATCTTCAAGAAGTACTTACTCCCTGAATATAATGTTGCTAATTCTGAAAATGCATTGAATTCTAAGATATTTCAAACATAGACCATAAAACGTTTTTCTGTGTACGGATAATGATGGACTACTCAAAAAAGGCTCATTTTTTTTTTAAAGCATGAAGAGAGTAAACTGTGATCTATGACAGTAAACTTCAAATACCTATAGTGGTGGGAGAAGGGGACCAGTTAATTTAGAGTAGAAATAGCCCATGGTTCACTATTTTAGGAGACTAGTTGTGTGTGTCTGTGGGCAACTGAGTTTTTTGACTAACAGAAATCTCTCTGTGTAGTAGTATGAGATTAAACACCTACATACCCAGGAAGTTACCTTAAATAAGAAAATTATTTATTTCAGAGTAGCATACTAAACAAATATAAAGAAAGGTATCCACTGGCATTAATTCAGGAAAACACACACACAATCCAGACACAAATCAAAATTGCAGGAAAAAAAAAATTCATACAAATTAAATTTGTCATATTCAATAGTACATAGTGTTTAGTATTTTTCTCATCTTAATTGAATCTTTGTAAGTACCGTTTGAACTTAATAGATTTCTTTAACTGAGACCTACAGGGACATTGATATTTTATCATAAAAATATTCAAATACACAAAAGTATGTGCAAATCCTGAAATGCATAGTGGGGTTTATACAAATCTCATTTCTACTAGCACTACTGGAATTGTTGCATTCATTCTTAACCTAAGAAGTAAGTATTTTCTTGATACATTTCTACAAAACTCACTGTATTAATGAGAAAACTCAGGCTCAGGGAAACCGTGGCTGGCTTTTTAAACAGTAAGTAGGCTTTATGGCAGAGAATGAAGCACTGCCTACATTCATGGGCAAGAGAATCCCAACGTGGAAACTGTTTAAAAAAGATATATTTTTCTCTTTATTTTAAATACTTATTTTTATAGTGCATGTGTAGAGATACGTTCACAGGGCAAATGAGTCTCGATTTTTTCTGCCATCACTTCAGGCCTCCTGTTCGATTGTTAATGGCCCAGGCTCACACTTGTGTGTGCTGTGCTGGCTTTTGCCTTCCCCGGGAGATGAAGGAGAGGAGGGGAGGCAGGAGGACAAGCAACAGGTCTGGGATGTGAAAGGGAACATAGAGGTTTCAATCAGCACAGTGGGTTTGGGAAATGCTTATGAACTTGAGGTTGCAAATTTCCCCAGGGATAAAAGCCAGAGAGCCTGCCTGCCACCGCCTCCCCCTTCGAAGCCGTCACATCAGTGTCCTCTTTCTCATTTGGTCCACTGATGAGAAAAACATATATTCCAGTTTCCCAGGAGAATTCTGGTGCACAGCTCTTGTTATACTCTCAAGAATGTTCCAGCTGGGAAGATAAATACTATATCTGTCCATTGGCAAAGGGCTTACCGATCCTCACATAAGTTGGATTCCCAGGCAGTCACTCTGAATTGATCTAAATGGCTTCAAAGATCAATCTTTGCTGTCCCTGGACTTATCAATGGGGTGTATTTTCAAAGAAGTTCCTGCCTATGATTATCCTCACCTTCCTGAGGTCAGTAATTTCTTGGTTTCCATGCACAAGTTTTCATTTCTTCAAATATTAAACCGCTGAATGGTACCAAACACAAGAAAAAACCAGGAAATAACTGAGTGGTGGTCACATCCAATAGGAGAAAAGGCACTAATGTGGGTATGCCTGCTATTTTTTTTTTCAGTGTTCATAAGAAGAAAATAAAACAAAAATGCAACTTGTGTATTTTAAATTTAAGCAGTTTTCATAGTAACGTCAGGTGTGTTCATACATGTGTCTATTGTATATCCGCCTGCCCAAAATCCAGCAGCTAAGGTGATTTCAGTGACAAATTTCTAGGACCCAGAGTAGCAGTCAATACTGTTTGTGTATTTATTAAACTCTGAAGGTTCATATATAACAACAAAATAAAATTTTAAATTAATATAATTCACCTAATTAGAAGTTTTATGAGAAATATTCCTCTGTTCTGTTTTCGCTTTGAGATTTCAAGTAAAAAATAGCCTTGAAGCAAGTGATCAAATTATGGCTTACTATGAAACCCATTTGCTAATATATTACATTGGTAATATTTAAAGATTATTCTAGTCTAAAACAGACTTTCTTATTTATGAAGTAAGGTTAATAATCTTTCCACATTTTATATAATAACAAGCCTTCCATTTTTTCCTGTCTTACTAGATTTCCACACTTACACCCATATGCCTAATAGATTTGAAAGTCTCTAGTTATATGTTTTGGTATCCAGTAATACTTACTACTTTCTGAAAAGTAACACACTTAAGCCAAAATGTAGAACTATACATTAAACTATCATCTTGATTTTCAGCATGCTGCTAAGTGATAAAATATCCATAAGGCACGCATACACACAGCCACACATTTGAAAGGATAAATATTCGTGCTTGTTTTAAATGCTGTTCATCCAGAAATAACTTTAATTTCTATAGTAAGACTTTTCCTCGTCTTTTTTAGAAAATGCACGTTCATTTGAGCTGAAAAGATCTATAACATACTGAAATAAAGTCATTTATTCAAGTCAATGTTTCCTACAAAAATTACTCATGCTGTATGAAATGCCCCCTTTTAAATTACCATAATGTTATATTTTTAACTTCTATTGAAAAATATAGAGGCACATTTATAGACTAACAAAAGCAACACTGCAGTTTAATTCAAAATGGTTCTCTAATTTGTCTGTTTAAAGCTAACCTTCTCCACTGGTTTTTCCATTGTTTCATTGTTTTCATTTTTTTCAAATAAATCTTTAGCTTAAGGATACTAAATACATACTGAAGAGATAAGGGGGTTCTATCCTCCTACTTCAAGCTAAAACATAACCTCTAAATTATCTTTTACAGTAAGCCAAAGCCAGGATCACATACCTTTCGGGAATGAATTTCTTTCACATACAATGGAAGTAGAAACTCAGATATACCTTCAAGTCGGATTCCCTTCTTGGTGACTCTCAGATTTCCCATACCATCCTACAAGCAATGAAATATAGTTCACTTTTAGGTTACTTAGAGAATGAATCAGTGGCCATAATTTTCTTAGGGCTAAATTGAGAAAACAGTGCTAATTTAAGGAAAATGAGAGATTGAATCTACTTAATGAATGATTGCAGCAGTTTGCATGCACATAGAGGGCTCTGTTTAAAACAAAAAGACCTGGGGTGCCTGGGCGGCTCACTAGGTTGAACGGCCAACTTCAGCTCAGGTCATTATCTCACGGTCTGTGAGTTCAAGCCCCACATCGGGCTCTGTGCTGACAGCTCAGAGCTTGGAGCCTGCTTCGGATTCTGTGTCTCCCTCTCTCTCTCTGCCCTTCCCCTGTTCACGCTCTGTCTCTATGTCTCTCAAAAATAAATAAATGTTAAAAAGAAAAAAAAATGAAAAGACCTGGTAACTTTTCATAGCTCTATCAGAGACTAGGATTTATTGATGAATAAACTCTGCAGTTTCTTCACGCATCAGCCAGTTTAACTCTTTTTTGGGGTTTAATGATACGTGCTACCTGACTCTTGGAAACAAATTCTGTTTGAAGAGAATTCTAATAATATTTTTATATTACAGTTATACACATAGTTCTCCAATATTCAAATAGTCACATTTGTATAATGATTTCAACAAGTACTTAATAATTGGCTAGTATAAGTAAGCATGGTGTTTCTGTATTCACATGTAAGTAAAGCTTATATCCTCTCGTTTAGAAAACAACACTCTTTAAGGAGGAATAAAACAAGTATATAAATAATACTTATGAGACAGAATGAAAGAAATTTAATAAGTAAGAACACAGTACCACAAGAATTAAAGAAAGATTTGAAATTTGATAAGGGAATAAGCAATTTCTCATGGAAGAGATGGACTATGAGAAGGACCTTAAGAATACAGAGTTTCAACAGGAGAGGTCCATTGAGGGAGGAACAGAATGAACAACCCATAAGATTAAGAAACAGCATGCCATCAATCTGGCAAATATATAGAAAGCCATAAGAGAAAATAACTAGAGTATGTTTTGAAGCCAGAGAAAGGAATGCCGTGAATGCAAAGGTAAGACGTCTGTACTTACGTCAAACTCCAGAAGAAAAAAAACATTAAAAGTTCTCGAATAGCTCAATGGCTTGGAATGATCAGAGTTATGCTTTAAGATTAACCTGGTAGAGGCACTATGTGGGGCCGACGGACAAAGAATCGGTAATAAGGCACAGCTCGATAACAAGTGTAAGGAATCTGGCGGAAGAAAAGCCTATGAGAGTGGGTGACTAATTTTATCTGGAAATGCTGAAAACAGGGACATTTTATGACTAATCTCGGGTTCTGTGTCGATGCCTACATAAGGAAATGTGATTTTTTAAAGTGGAAGAATGAATTTTGTAGGCTCAATGGCAAACATGATTATAACTTTGGACTTTCTAACTTTGAGGTATCATTGAAAAGTCAGATATTTATCCACCAACTAGCACAACTGTAAAAAGTGGATTGGAACATGACAATCAGTTAAGGCATGTCTGAATCAACTAGGATGGATGAGCAAGTCCTCTCTGGGAAGATATCTATAAAACCAAGGAGAAACTCTTAGATAATGACAGGGTCTATGGGTTGGAAAGAAGTATTTCATCCATGAAATAAGTATATGATCAGTATAAGAAGACAGGCAAGAAATTATTATGGTCCCAGTCTCTGTCACCTGCCCCTACCTCTCACCCCAAAAGAAAGCCATTGAAGTAGAATAGCAATGAATAGAATATTAAGTAAGAATTAAAGCACTTTTTTGAAGTCCCACAAGAATAACAATTACTGAGAGAGAGATTTTGAGGTGGTGGGGTCTCAATGCTCAAATGGAAGGGCAGAGTAATGAATTCTGGCTGAAATCAACTTGGGATGGGATGAGGGAATCAATTAATTGAGACTCAAGCTTAAAGTTGACACTGGAAATGTCTAATAAGGAACTAATTTTTTAATTTTTTTTAAACAGAATTCCAAGCCTCACTGAAGACTAATTCTGATGAGAAAGTTGATCTACTTTTGTTGGGATGGCACACCTTAGGTTCTCCGAGACAGTGCTGGTTTATACAACTTTTATAGTACCCTCCTTCACTTTCAAAAGTGAAGACTGTTTCTGACACTAGTGAATGACATCAACTACATGGTCACCAATTTACTGGCTCTAATTCGTATCATTTTGCAACATCGCAGCTATCTAGAAACAGAAACTGGCAAAATTAACAGGGAAAGAGACTCAAAAATGAACACTCGCTAAGCTGAAATGGCAAAAGTCCCAGGTATGGGGTTTCCCAAAGTGCAAAAAATGACGGCCCTCAACTGCCCTGACCATCATTTTTCTCATGGGGTAGAGACAAGTAAAGCCAGTACAGCGATGTTGGACAGTAAAAATAGCAAGGGGTCGAGGAATGACAACTAATGACCCATTACTGATTGAATTCAGTAGGACTTAAGAAATGTGAGAATTGTTAAGACAGGTGTATTATCAGAAAATGGAACTTCAAATTTTGAGATCTTGAAGGTTGACAAAAATTCCAAACATCATGAAGCCTAAAGAACATCTGAGTGGTGGTGGCAGAAGCCAGAGTGGAGACCGAACTCTCTGTAATTCGGACAGGACATTCAAGGTGACACGTGGTTTTAAAATATTACTTCATCCTTAAGGGATTTTTCTTGACTAAATCTCACACAGTGACTGTCCACATATATTCTCAAATAACTGCCAGAAGGAAGGGTTCTTAAATGTTCCCCATGAAGTTGCTATGGAAACATCGAATGCAACGTTTAGTCTAACTCAGAACAACAGAAATAAATTCTATCATAAACATAATTCCCAATTCAACACTAATCTTAAAAAAATGTTTTTGTAAGATAACCATCTTAAATAAAATAACTGGACATCCAAAGTTAACTGTGATATTACTAATGCCATATGCATATTTAATTTTGGAAAGCTTTGAATCTTAAGCTCAATGTTTTCTTCTTCTGTTTTCTATATAATACATAATTTGGGGCATATAAATATATTTCACTTAAATTAGATGAAATAGATACCCTCCTGTATAAATGTAGGACTGTTATGGTAGTACTGTGTCGTGAACATGTCTTCACTCTACCATGTCCTTTTGTCCCTCTTTTTATTTCTCCTGTATTTTAAAAAATGAATATTCAAGTTATTCTATATTAACTACATGTAGTTATAAAATACATAAGAATGCATAACATATTTACAGTATGTAATCACCCTGATCCTAGCAGCCATGTACCAAGTCCATTAATAATTTATGAAATGGTTTCTCTTCTGCAGGAGCATTAGAAAGTGATTTTATTCTTACTGTCACTATACTCTCCTGATCCACTGTATTCTTGGTCCCTTCCACATCTAAAAGGGAGAAAATAACTTCTGTATTTGCTGTTAAGGATGACATTGCCAAAAGTAGGGAATTGAATATACTTATGGCTCAAGCCGCAATCTTGGTCCTGTCATCTTCATCCTATGTTAGCTTGAACGACTTAAATAATTTCTTTGTGCCTTAAATTTGTCATCAGTAGATACAGTAAAAACACAACTTAATATATTATGGCAAGGGCTGCATGAGGATACAAAAAGCTTACAATGTCTAATTTATGTAGAAGTACTCAATAGCTTTAGCCATTATTAACATTGTATTAAAATAATTTAAGTTTTTGTTTCATCATTACTATAAAATTCATATTGTGTATTTTCAGAGAGATTATCTTTGAACGTTAGTAGTCTCTACATCAAGCTTTATCATCATTACAGTTACAATGCAGTTTTTTGTTATCTACTTATCTCACAAATCACTTACCTACTTTTGACAGAGAGTGTAGTGTCATTTTAGAAGGAAACATGGAGCAGGGGTGCTGAGTGGCTCAGTTGGTTAAGTGTCTGACTTCGGCTCAGGTCATGATCTTGTGGTTTGTGAGTTCAAGCCCCGCATCAGGCTCTGTGGTGACAGCTCAGAGCCTGGAGCCTGCTTCAGATTGTGTCTCCCCCTCTCTCTGTCCCTCTCATGCTCGTGCTCTATCTCTCTCTGTCTGTCAATAATAAATAAATGTTTAAATTTTTTTTTAAAAAAAGGAATGTGGAGCCTGTAAGCTTGGATTTGAAAGTTTCTACTCTGAATATCCAAAATGTTATATTTGTATTTTTTTCATAAAATGTATCATCTTCTGCTTACAGTTTTAGTTCATATGTATACATTTGTATCTCTTCCTACAAAGTTAATTATTTTATTTCTATATGTACTTGCTCTTTCTTCTAGCATAGTCGTCCAGCAGTGGTTTGGATGAAGTATGTGGTCACTAAATACATGAGTATTTAACTTATCAATAGAATTTAGATCTTTACTTGATAAAAATGAAAACAAAAATTAAATTGATAACCTTATAAAAGTCATGTCATCACTAAAATTCATAGAATTTTTCTTTATAAACTGTGGATAATCTTTATTATAGTTTTCAAGCATTTGATATTCTTGGAGAAATTAGAAGATACTTTGTTGAGAAATATTCTTTTTTGGAATCAATGATGAAATATTGACATTAAAATACATCATAGACAGGAATGTAAACAAAGAGAACATTGATCTTGTGTCATATTAATTTAAAATCCACACTCATGACTTTGCAATGTTCTTAATCTAGCATACTCTGTCCTCACACAAGATTCTTTTGTAACTGAGCTGTTTGTTATTAGAAGAGCTGTTTAGATGGCTCTAAACAGGATTTGTATTATGCCTTAACAGGCAAACATAACTTTCAAAATAATGAGCATATTGACATGAATTGAGAAACAGTTTAAAAACTATTATGATCATTAAATAATATAGAAAATCTGGGGCTTAATTATTATTATTATCATTATTATTAAGATAGAGAGAAAGCACAATTTAGGGAGGGGCAGAGGGAGAGGGAGACAGGATCCTAAGTGAGCTCCGCACTGATGGCAGAGCTGATGCAGGGCTTGAACTCACAAACCATGAGATCATGACCTGAGCCGAAGTCAGACACTTTGCCGAATGAGCCATCCAGGCACCCTAATTATTTAAAAAGTTTTCAAAGAAAGTTGAAAGAGCCCAGTAGCCAGGAGATAATCAAATATATATTACATAAATGTATTTTTTTCTGGTTAAAACCCAAAACATATTTCTTCCAAACTACTAGGATCATTTCAAAAGAAACTGATTAGAAAGGGAGACAAATACATGTACTTTGATGGCTTTGATTATTTAATGATATTCAGTCTATACTTTAATTCACATGAGGAAATGACCTTAAAGAGGCTATTTAGAGATAAACTGAAGTCTAGTAAGATAAATTATTTCTGAGACCTTGGGAATTAAATATTTTTAATAAAATAAAGAACCATACAAGGAAATGGAAGTATCAGATTGCTCAAAAACAATTATAAACCATTTTTGAATGTCTTTTGTTATTGATTCTTTATTACATGCCAATTTCCCTTATAAATTGTTTAATTCCCAACTCCTAATTAAAGAAGAAATTCTCTTTTAAGTATCTAAGCATTTTTCTTTCTTTTTTGTACCTGTTTTAAGCTGGTGTTATTTATAATTTATAATGAGCTGTTTTTCCCCAAGCACAAGAGAAAGAACAAACAAAATGTAAGTTGACAGGCTACTTTATATGTACGTTTTTACTATGTTGTTTGCTATAAGGCTGTATTTTATTTTCATTTTAATTGGCCTCCCTTATTTCTGTCCATTATTAGAAAATAAACTCTGCAGTGATAAGAATTGATAGACTTAGGAATTTGACCTCAAATTCCACACATGGAGAAGCATCTTTAGAAATTGTTGTTAATAACATAACTTTTATCATATGGAGCATTTATTACCTCTGTTTATAGTCAATAGTTGTTCAAAGCTTCATAATTTATAGATCATTGTTGGCATTGTGAAAAGGCTTTAATGTATTCATATTTATATACGACAATAAACATTGCACTTTCTAGCTCTTATTTCTGTTGGTGTTCGTCTATGTGAATTATTTTAAAAAAGTAAAATAAAATACAATTCAATTTGTTTTCCAAAGTTTCCTCTACTGATAATCGAATTCTTTGACAAGCATTTCCTTTTTTTTTCTAACAATCTACATATCAGTAACCTCATAAAACATATGTAATTGCTTAATAACAAAACCATCAGAATGAAAATATGCTGAAACAAAATAAAAACGAAACCAAAAATATGTTCATCTGGCAGAGCAGATATGAATCACAATCATCCAGTAAATGGAGGAAAAAATGAGTTCAACAAATCCAATGAGACTAGATATAAGAGACCAGCAATAAACATTTTAATATATACACATTTACTTAAAATAATAGGGAATAAATTATAGCTATATTTATGTGAAAACATATCATAGTAGGAACATTTGGAACACAAAAGCATTTTATGTTCAATATTCTTGAGAAAAATGTTTTCCTAAAGAATATCTCCTGGAATCAGTATCAGAAGAAAACTATTGGTGTGGTCCAATCGCATATTGTAATACGAATTGTATAAAATGTGTGTGGAAAGACCAGCACTGTACTACCTCAACTGGAAGTTGTGATTAAACCCGAAGCATGTGATAAGCACCTGTGGCAAAAGATAGGCACTTGCTAAAGAAGAGTGCTTTGGAATACCCAACCTGCCGTGATACACAAATCATATTTCTTGGTGGTAAATGGAGACAACTGGAAAGAACCTAAGACATTTGCCTTAAGGAAAATAATAATGAATCAGTAACAATGGTATGCTCCCTAAGGACTGTCATCTCTACACGGGTGACTGAAGAACATCCCTATTTTAATCTTTGTAACAAGGGTACAAAGCCTACAGGTTCACTGTTAACATGCCTGTCTTCCCCAAAATATAAAAGGAATACTACTAGGATTAAAATAAACTCAAAGGGGGAAAAAAAAAGTTCCATGTTCAGTTAAATTCAGGAAACTACTAAATGATATAGTCCCACTCAGATTCATAATGCATATTAGCATACTAAACCCTCTGGGAAGTCTGGGGTAACAGAACATATTTACTTCATTCAATACAGGGTTCATTAAATATTGTGTCCAACAGGTCCCCCACATCTGCCCACATGGTGGAATGGGTGGGAAAATGTCCCTCTGAACACACTGTGCAGATACTGGTTGAATCCCTTATATTTATAAAGTCTGAAGGAAGATCTAGTAACAAGGAGGTGCACTGTTAAGCATACAAGTGATTAAAAAGTTTGGGGTGCTTGGGTGGCTTAGTCAGTTAAGCTTCCTTGCTCAGCTCAGGTCATGATCTCACAGGTCATGAGTTCAAGCCCCACATCAGGCTCTGTGCTGACAGCTCAGAGCCTGGAGCCTAGTTTGAAATCTCTGTCTCCCTCTCTCTCTGCCCCTCCCCTGCTCTCTCCCTCTCTCTCTCTCTCTCTCTCATTCTCTCTCTCTCTCTCTCTCTCTCTCATTCTCTCTCTCAAAAATGAATAAACATTTTAAAAAAAGAGTTAAAAGCCATGGTATCTCCACAAATATTCATCCTATATACAGCGCCACTAAACTCTGTTTATCATTTGGCTTTCCTGCTCTTTTTAAAAACTGGGGAGAAGATGCTGAACACCGCTAGGGATCTGGCTGGCTTCACAGATGTAATTTCTTATTGTCTATTAGAAATGTGAAAGAGGTAATGCTGAGCACAAGCCTGGTTTTTGCATATATTTGTCAGTTACCGTAAGCATAATTTACTTTCTTAAATAAGGATCCCTTCTTGCCTTGAATAAAATCACATACTTTGGACCTATAAATTAAGGATAAAAACGCGGGTTATGGCAACTCTCCTTGGTAGTCCTCACGGTAAGGTTGAACCTAAGAATTCCTTCCAAACTCCCAAGACAACATCGTTAACATCCACCTTCACTATGGAATTCATGGTAACAGCTTAGTTCATAGAGGACTTTAGTAGATACTGAGCCAATGCACATCACAACAACCCTGGTCTCATTTTATTGAAAACACCAATGAGAGAAAAGAGAAGGAAAGAGAGAGAGAGAGAGAGAGAGAGAGGGAAGAGAGAGAGAGAGAACATTTTATGCAGCTAGTAAGTTTACCCAAAGTCTATTCCTCCTACTTTTAACCCATCTAGGAGACAACAGGAATAAAAACTGAGTGAAATTTATTTTATTATATAACTCCAATAAGGATGCCCCAATACTTTTCATTATTATTTGAATTAATTGATATATCTTTCTTCAATTGTATGCCTTTTTATTTTTGAAAATTTCCTTCTCTAACTGACTTCATTTATCATCATATGTTTCTCTTTTGGCTCAGACCTGAATCATGATATTCTGAAAAATGTTCTGGTTAAGGGAAAACTCTGGTTCCAAATGATTATAAAATCTGTCTTGAAAATGAGGTCCTAGGAACAAATTACTGATATTTGTTCTGGCATAGGACATTTAAAAAAAACTCAAAACAATATTTTCAGTAAATAAAACATTCGCCATTTAACCTTCTTCTTATGAATTGTTTTGTGATTACCCTCATCCTGTAAAACTAAGTTATGCGTCATGCAGGTACGTATGCATTTAGAAGAGGTTGGTTCACAGGAGACATAGGTAAAATTAATTTTTTAAAATTGTAGCTAGCCTACTAGCCTGGAGCTAATGGGTGACCCCCATCAGAGACAGGAAGGATATCCCATGAAGATACATGCTCTCTGGGGCCAGACAATGGGACCATTGGTAAGAATTGTCTGACTCTGGATTGCTGTATGGCTTATACATCTTCTAATCCACATAGTAGCTGGCAAGCACAACACCAAATTCATAGTTATAACATTTGGCCTCTTAAACTAATGATGTAACTTAGGTTTTTATATCTGAAGATTCTTCTTACCGTCAATGAGAACTTTTCATACAGAAATGCAATGGGTCATTGCTCATCCCAAACTTAAAAGATACTATAAGTTTACTTGAAGAATACTATAGATTTCCACTTATTTCACTCTCATGTTTTGAGGATAGAGTATTTTTGTCTACAACATGTAGTCTAGAGTCACGTTTTTTATATAAGTTCCATTATGAATACTATGAACTATGCATTTGGAAAACATTTAATAAGTTTTTATTCTTCTACTTTTTATCTATTATACTTTATTATAGTTCCAAATGACATCCTTTTCAAGTTTTGTTTGTTTGTTATATCACAGACAGACATTGGCCTCCGGTGGAAGCCTTCCTGTGAGAACCGCCTCCTTCCCCCTTTGCCAACCCCACCTGGTTCTGATGTGCTTGCTACAGATGATACAAGCAAGCGTCAATCACTAAACCCAAGCCGGGTCAATCAGATATTTTTACTAGTCTATTTTGAACTTAAAATCAAGAACAGCAACCAATTAAACAAAATCTCTTTGGACGTAAAAATAGGTTTACTGTGACCATACTTTCAGTTACGTAGTGAAAATCAGAATATGACTAGGTTAAGAGAGGCCAAGAGAAATAGAGGCTAACTCTACTTGGCAAACCTGTCTCTGTTTATTGTTGTTCACGAGGCCTAGATATATAACTAACCTTCTCAGAATGTATTTCTTTTTCCCCAACACTTCCTTAAGTATCATGACCTCACAAATGATCTTTCCTACTTTTTTTCTTTCTCTCACTCTTTCTCCCTCCTGCTCTCCACTCCTCTCCTCCTCCCTCTCTTCCCTCTTCCTAAACTACATACTAGTTTACTAAGAGAAACAATTAAATCCATCCCAATACATTCTCTTCTCTATATATTCACACTCATTCCATGACTAAAATTCCTTTAGTTAAATCAAGCTTCTGCCCTGGAACTTTGCCTATTCTTTTCCTTCTCTCCACCCCTCTTCTCTCTTCACTTGGTTATCTCTATCAAATCCTTTGTATAGCAGTTCAAACATGTCTTACTGAAGTCATCTTCCCCTTAAGGCATCTTCCCATACAAGCTTGGAACCGTCTCTTTTGTGAAACACATCACCATACACATTTCCTTCAAGAGCCTTACCAGACTTTGCACCAGCTGACATCCTTTTTGTGTTAATATTTGATTACACCTGCCATCAGATTGTAAGCTTATTTTAGGGAGGTACCACATGTTTTGGCTCATCATTGATTCCATGATTTATTTTTACAACCAGATTTTTACAACTCAAATTTGTCTTCTGAATTCTAGACAGAGGTATTCATCTACTTACTTCCTACTATTTCCTGGAATATCACAAGTATCTCAACCCCCCAAAAACCCCCCAAAAGTGATAATCTCCCAACATGAACTGCTTCTTGTGATGTGTCTCTTATCCCAAAGAATTATTATCATCTCTATTTAATAGATATCTATATCTGTATCTATATCTATATCTCATTCTGGACTCTGTAGTCCTACTCATCCTTATGGATCAATTACCAAGTCCTACTCGCTTGCCTTCCTTCTGGCATTACTCTGGCACACACTGAATCTGCTATACAGATAGCCCTTACATGAAAGACTTACGGTCCTGACTGCTGGTAGGGAGGAGAGTGGGTAATCTTTAACTGTAAGACCTTTCAGAGATTGTGCTAATCCCCTGAAACCTCTGAGCTTCTTGAAGTAAGCCATCCTTCCTAATTTAGGGCTAGAACTCCCCACTTGACTGCCTGGACACAGGTAGAGGCTCTCTCAAATATACATTTGCCCCTCTCTGGATTTTCTCTCGCCTACTCTCCTGAGGCCACTATCTGTATCCTAGGATTTAGCTGAAACATAAACCAGAGGAGATAAAAGAAGGGGAACTGATAAGGAGACAGAGACTATATTTCAAAGGAGTGGCAAGATCCAGTCAGCCAGTATGTACCAGCAAGAGGAAGGCAATTGGTTTTATCATGTGGTCAGAATCTGAAGTTCGACTTGGGATACAGAGTTTCACAGGTGGAAAGGCTCCTCACAGATTGTGCAAACTCATTATTAGGATACCTCCTAGAAGTGTGTTAAATGCAATGACCCATGTCAAGTCACCTAAGGCCTGAATTTTGATGGTAGATGGTGAAAGAAGGGACTACACTTCTCAGGGAGGTGAATATACTGGACTGCATGAATGATCCATGAAACCAATACCACCTATGGGAAGACCCACAGGACACACCATTTACCAAGGTACAGGAGATCACTGTTGGGAGGTATACAAGATTCATTAAGTTCAGTGGTAGTTCTCTTCTGTAGGTCAAGGCTGATAATAGAAAAGACCATTATAAAATTAGAGTCACAGACAGCAATGGAGATGACAAAGCTCTAAGACAATAAAGGCCAAAGAGTAGCCTAAAGTCAGGTTAACACAATTTGATAATGAAGGGCCAGGTTAGAGGAGCAATTAGGGCATAACTCCATAATGTTATGAACATGGTGGCCACAGAGGCAAAAATGATTACACAACAAGGGCACTATTGAATTTGAGTATCAAGATGAGTCTAAGGTGGATGAATAGTAGGCTGAAGGCAGTTGTCCCAATAAACAATGCATGATTCCTCACCCAATCTTGGTCACGAGCCAGTTTTTTGACCCAGAATCCATGGGTCTCTCTTCGCAAATTTTGACAATAAATAAACATGTGCCATTACCCTCGTGTGAGAACCCTGAGAAAGGAGAGTTTGGTCATTCTACCAGGTAAGCCACCAAATCCAGCAAAAGTCAGGTCTACTTCAGTAAAGGGCTTGCCCCACTTGCCATGACCACCAATGGCAGAAAAACCTTAGCTGTCAGTCCTGTCAAGAAATGCTTCAACTGCAAAGAGCCATCATGTCCATGATCAAGGAATCAATGTGAAGATTTCGAGGCTCAACTATTATATCCCCACTCTAGACAACTCGCAGGATTATTCTAGCATCAGGGCTCCCTGTCAAGGTCTAGCTTCAGGGTCAGTCAAGGTTGCCACTCCTCTGCATCACAGTTCGACTCCTCTCTCTTCTCGCTCCAGCTCTCTTGGTGTAATGCTATTATTTCATTATTGAGAAGTCATTTTATCAAAGAGCAATAAGTCCGTGATAATTTTTAAATTAAAATTAAATTAAAAACTGAACTAAATCTTAGGGCAAGGATAAAACTGATGTTAAAAATGAAAATGAATTATAATCTATATTAGAGAGATCAGAACATTAATATTTCTGCCTGGTGGAAAAAAAAGTAGGATAAGATGATATTCATATTGAACACTCAAACATATATATTTTTTTTCCTCCACAGAGGGCTTTATTACTGTACCATCAACACTAGCAAAGCTCTTTCATTTTTAATGTGTCCACTGCAAACTTTTCTCTACAGTAATTCAATTATCACAGACTGTCTTAAAATATTTGATTACAAAAAAAAAAAAAAAAGGAAATATCATTTAATCATATAGGTCCAGATAAATGATGGAGATTTAAGTTATTTTCTACTGACCTGGAAGCCAGAGAAGGAATATCTCTTCTCTACCTCCACAGTAATCAAAATTTAGAACTATCATTTTACAGATTTTTAAACATACCCATTTAGAAAACTTTTAAGTGATAAAATATGTTGTTTGGTGGAATATGGATTGACAAGGTAATCTTCTTCTAGCTTTTAATACAAAATTCAGAGTCATGGTCAATGTTTGTTTATTTTTTTCCCCAATGAATCAGTTCCCATATCCTATGAATATGTTGGAAGACAGGCTTGTGTAGAGTCTTTGTGTATACGTGTGGTCTTTTTTTGTGTGGGCAGGGGGTGGTTATGGCAGTTGGTACTCGGATATAAAATCTAAGCATCCATCCCTGAAAAGGTGGATGAGTGAAATATAGTGGGTGCACACCATGGAGTATCATGCAATGTGCAGCAAATGAGGATATGTATCCTTTGCAATAGTAGTTAGAAAATTAGAAAGGAAGAGAGAGAATAATATTTATTTTAATTAAAAATCTGTGTATAACACAGATGAAATCCATTTGTCAGAACACAGGAATAAAATGGCCATTAAAAATAACAGAATAACTGACTATAAAGAGAGGGCAGAGTGCTGGTAATGGAAGTGGAAAAGCAGATGTAAATTAAAAAGTGAAATAATAAATAAATGAATAAACAATAAATGGTAAACAGGAAGTGAGAACATTCTCAGGGACTAAGGATGACAATGGTCCATGAATTGATGGGCATAACTCTCTCAGTCTTCTGCACCTGAATTTAAAAACAAAGTAAGGGGCACCTGGGTGGCTCAGTCAGTTAAGCGTCTGACTCTTGATTTCCATGTAGGTTATGATCTCATTGTTCATGGGATTGGGGCCGTTCTCAGGCTCTGCATTTGTAGCGCAGAGCCTCCTTGGGATTCTCTCTCCCTCTCTCGCTGCTCCTCCCTGTCTCTCTTTCTCTCTCAAAATAAATAAATAAACTTAAAACCATAAAAACAAAATCTGCTGCGGAATGGTCAACTTTAACTATCCCCTTTGTTTTATCCTCACTGTTATTTTTTAATTCAGTTTTTGTTTTCACTTTCTGGTTATACTATGATATCAGTTCCCTAAAGGTTCTCATTATAATTAATGTAGCCTATTAATCCTTTTTCAAATTGTTGATGCTCTTACTCTCTTATAAAGTGAAGCTTATTTTATCAGTGTCCAAGGATAAACTCAACTTGAAAATGCCTGTCATATTCCAAACTATATTCTGGTAAGTTATGATTCAATAACAACAGCTGTATTATTTTACAAACAGTTCCATAAGGTATCCGATTCCTTTTTCTTTGTTTCCATAACAACTATTCTTTTATTCAAGTATTTATTGCAATGTGTTATACTTCATTGTTTACTGGCAACTCTCTCCCTGTGGTATGACTTTGCCGAGAGAACACATTATATCTTCTGAGTAGGAAAAAAACAAACAAACAAAAAAACACTCCTATGTTTTTCTTTTATTCTATACCCATGACACTTCTGATACTAGATGTGTAGATTTTTCACACATTGAACAACTTTCTAAGACACCAGCTGGGTGCCCTGCAATTTAAGTCAATTCTACTACTATTTACCTCTACATAAAATCCACAGATTGAGTTCAGTCCCACGAGGTTACTACCCCCATCCCCATTTCAGATGTCAAATGAGAGTCCAGTTGTACCTGTCATCCATCCTTCCTTCCTTCCTTCCTTCCTTCCTTCCTTCCTTCCTTCCTTCCTTCCTTCCTTCCCTCCTTCCTTGCTCCACGCCCAGTTCAGGGCTCAAGCTCAGAATTGCAGGTGGAAATCAAGAGTTGGGTGCTTAACTAATTGAGACACCCAGACCCTCTTTTTTTTTTTTTTAAGTAGGCTTCATGCCCAGCATAGAGCTCAGTGTGGGCTTGAACTCAGGACCATGAGATCAAAACCTGAGCTGAGATCAAGAGTTGGGCGCTCAACCAACTGAGCCACCCAGGTATGCCAAACCTATGTTTTGACCAAACTGCTAAATCGAAGGTTCCTATGACCTTCTCGGGTTTGTTAATTTGCCAGAGTGGTTCACAGAACTCAAAGGAACATTTTTCTTATTAGATTACCGGTTTCTTATAAAGGATCTCACTCAGGGACAGCCAGATGGAGGAGATGCACACAGCTAGGTATGTGGGAAGGGCAGTGCCCTCAGAAGGTACTGCTCTTCCGGTACCTCCACACGTTCACTGATCCAGAGCTCTTGAAACTCTGTACTTTGGGAATTTTTATACAGGCATTATCATATAAGCATGAACAATGATTAACTCAGTCCCCAACCCCTCTCCCATTCTCTGCAGAGGCGGAAGAGACTGAAATTTCCAAACTTCTAATCATGGTTTGGTCTTTTTAGTAACAAGCCCCATCCTGAAGCTTTCAGGTGCCCAAGAAGAGTCCCCTCAGTAGGACAAGAGATACCTCTATTGCCTAGGAAATTCCAAGAGATTTAGGGACTCTGTCAGGAGCCAGGATCAAAGAGCACAGAGGATAAAAGATGTCCCTGATGCTATTGTTAGTTAGGAAATTTTAAGGGTTTTAGGAGCTTTATGCCAGTAACTGGGAGCAGAGATCAATATGTATATATTTTTCTATTATTTTGCTTCTTCCTTCTTTTTACCACTAGAATTTATCGGAATGACATGTATATACATGAACAATGCTTGCAAGTACTTGATAAACATCGATTGAGGTTTAAAAATGCATCTTTGGAGTATCTGAGAGTAATAAGAATGCCTGTGTCAGAGTAGCTCCTAGCAGACTAATGCACCTACTGAAATATGCACAGAATGTGTCATAAAATAATAAAGCACAAAACCAATTTTCTTTGAAAGTAGTATGTTTTCATTGTGATGATATATACATACTATAAAATTTACAACTTTAACCGTTTTTAAGTGTACAGTTCAGTGGCATTAAGTACACTGTTATGCATCCATCAGTACTCTATATGTCACCAGAAATTTTTATCATTCTGAACTATACCCATTAAGTAATGACTCCCCAATACCCCATCCCCCAGGCCCTGGTACCCACTGTTCTACGTTCTGTCTCTAAATTTGACAACATAGATGCCTCGATTAGTGTAATATATAATAGTTGTCCTATGCCTGGCTTTTTCTGCCTAGCATGAGGTCTTCAAAGTTCATCCATGCTGTAGCATGTGTCAAAATGTCCTTCTGTTCTTAGGCTGAATAATATTCTACTGTATGCATAGACTAGGTTTTGTTTATCCATTCATATGTTGATGGTCACCTGGGTTGTTTCCACCTTTTGCCAATTATGAATAATACTGGTATAAACATGGGTGTACAAATATCTATGGGACACGACTTTCAATTCTTTGGAATATATATATATTCTTGAATATATATATATATATATATATATTCCTGGAAGTAGAATTGTTAGATGATATGATAATTCTATATTTAATTTTCTGAGTAACCTACACTATTTTCCACGAAGCCTGTACTATTCTACATCCCTATCTAAATGCCAAAGTTTCCAATTTGCCCACATCCTTGCCAACACATTTTTTATTGTTTAGTTTTGTTTTGCTTTTTGTTTTAATGTAACAACTATCCTAATGGGTGTGAAGAGGAGTAACATATGTTTGAAATAGTTAGACTTGAAGGGCCAAATTGTTAGAAGAATGTGTGCTCATGGCTCCGTAGCCTGTTTAGTTGTTTTCCTTTCAAAGCACTTGCCAACTTAAAGAGCTCAAGACAGGGGGCTGAGGTTAAGAAGCTAGTAGAAAATGGATCAGTGGTAAAGAAGCAGGGATGCTCTCTGTAATCTCACGGTCCTGGGGAGACAAAAATTAAAATTCAGTCTTGTCAAAGTAGCTAGCACTTGAGGAACTAACACACCGGAGAAAAGATAGAGGAAGAAAGTAAAACTTGGATTCTGTACAGGATTTCCCTCAAGTCATTTGCTGGCTATCAAGCCTCCTTAGAGAGGCTAAGAAGCTAGATTAAAAACATCTGAGAATTTCACAAAAACTTTCAGTAATTGTATAATGCTGGAAAACGGAAATCAGACTTTAGTACTCACTAAAAAAATGAGAGACTAGCAAACACTGTAAAATTCATTTGGGGACCATAGAGTGCTATACCCAAGAAACGGTGTAAACAATCTTCAGAAGAAACTCAAGACATCTAAATCTTGACATAGAATCATCTCCCACCTTGATTTTATTCAGTAGGAGGTTTAGGATAAATCCTCTGTAGACAAAGACAACATCACCTAAAGCCTCTTTAATTTTTCAAACACCGAGTCTAGAATTGACTCAAAATTACCAATCATACTAAGAATAAGTACAAAGGGGAAAAATTATGCAAACAGACAACAGAAAATCCAGTTGGTTGATACTGCAGATATATATTCAAAATAATTATCATTCATATATTCAATAAAATATGTGATTAGATAAAAATAATCTTGAGGAACTGAAAGCCACACACACACACACACACACACAGAATGGAGTGGAAATTCTAGAACTGAAAAATTCCATTATGGATATGAAGAACTTGATAGATGGGCATAACAGGACACTGGAAACAGCTGTAGAGAGAACCAATGAAGGGAGCAAGAGGTTATTAGCCATATGCAGATTGAAGCAAAATAATAATAATAATAATAATAATAATAATAATAATAATAATAACAATAATGTTAAGAAAAGAGAAAAACAAACAAGTGGACCATGAGTAAAATGTGTAAAATACTTTAACTGAAGCATATGGATGATAAATTTACCAAACAAATATCGAATAACAGATTAAAGAAAATCTATGAAAATCAACCAGGGAAAAATGCAAAGAGAGCCATGGTAGAGACAGTGCCGTAAAACTTCTGAAAAACAAAAAGAAAGAGAAAATCCTCGCATCAGTGACAGGAAAAGAAGATAACTAACTATCATTAAAACACAGAAATAACATCTCAAAGATATTCATAAAGGGAGAGGGTGTGCATATGTGGAGGCAAGGGCTGTTTGGGAAAGCTCTGTACTTTCTGCTCTTTTACTGTGACCCTAAAAGTGCTCTAAAGAACAGTCTATTAAAACTAAAAATATATGGAAACAAAAAGTGAAATTAGGATATTCAGGAGAATGTCAGGCGACTATATTGACTATTTTAAGTCATACACTTATAGCATTTATTTTGCATGAAAGATTTTTTAAAATTTTTTAATGTTTATTTATTTTTGAGAGAGAGAGAGAGAGAGAGAGAGAGAGCCCAAGCAAGGGAAGGGCAGGGAAACACACACACACACACACACACACACACACACACACACACACACACAGAGAGAGAGAATCTGAAGCAGGTTCCAGGGTCACAGAGCCTGACATGGGGCTTGAACTCATGAACCATGAGATCATGACCTGAGCAGAAGTCGGACGCCCAACTGAAGGAGCCACCCAGGTGCCCTTGCATGAAGTATTTTTTTAAGTGTATTTATCTATTTTGAGAGAGAGACAGAGAGTGTGAGCAGGGGAGAGGCAGAGAGGGAAGGAGGGAGAGAATCCCAAACAGGCTCTGTGAGGTCAGCAAAGAGCCCGACATGGGGCGCAAACCCAGAAACTACGAGATCATGAGCTGAGCCAAAATCAAGAGTCGGATGGACACTTAATCCACTGAGCCATCTAGGCTCCCCTTGCATGAAACATTTTTAATGCAGGCATATGCCAAATGATTAAGTAATAAATCTGTCATTTATCTTAGTACAAAGCATTATATCACATGGGAAGTTTTACAACTAAAATAAAATAAAACAATCTATTTTATTTTTTATTTTTTATTAATTAAAAAAATTTTAAACAATCTATTTTAGATTATAAGGTAAGACAAAAGCTTACAAAAATTAAAAACTGAGAACATTTCAATACATTTAGTACTTTTTATGATTAACAGTCTAGAGAAAAAACTATCTTTTATCCTCTTCTGTGATATGTGCATGTATGTGCACGAGCATATTTTTTTTTTAAACTAAGAATAAAGTTTAGGTTGTTTCCTTTATTCTTCTTCCATTCCGTAAATATTCCAATCAGATGATACTATTTAATATGGAAGATATTTATAATATCTTTGTAAATAAGTCTTCCATTAGATTTATTTCTCTAATTTTCAGAAAAACATGCTCAGTCTAACACCTGTTCAAAAAAACCCTAATCTGTCCTTAATCAGCCATAGAGAATATGAACCCTGGTTACTTGCCAGAGGCTACAATTTCTGGTCAAAATTCCAGCTGAGTGAGATTATATTATTTTAAAGAACACAGGACTTAAAAAAAAAAGATTCACTTTTCTTAGAAGGCTACATTCTATCATTTGATAGAGTCTGGCAGCAGAAAGATTCCATATTGAGATAATACGAGTAGAGCCACTGGCGGAATTCCCACACTACAGTGAACATCAGTGCAATGTCTTGAATTTTTACTGAGGATTCCTAAAATAACCAGCCACAGAATTCCATTTCTTAAACTGCTGCAAAACGTTTATCGAGAGTAACTTCCATTACAGCATTCGTTGTTCTTCATATGCAAGTGATTTCCTTAGGGATTCAGTAATTCAAAACAAACAAACAAACAAACAAACAAACAAAAACTGTGTTCCTTAGATATTAGTATGCTTCCATTTTCATATTTTGAATTATCACATTTTCCTCATTTTTCAGTTTACCACATCTAGGCTTTACATTTTGTCACAGAAATTATCGTAGTCTTCGTATTTACTTTGTAAATATTTACATTGTAAATTCTTTGGTAAGAGGAAAATAATACATACATATATGTGTAAGTTTCAGGAATAAATGAAATCATTTTCATCAAATTGGTAGAGTATATTTTTAGGTTTAAAATAAATTGTATGTGGCATGTATGAAATTCACTTTGAAGAGTCATAGGGGAGAATGACAATGAGGTAGGTCATTGTCTTCTAAAGTAGCTGACCCTTAGGACAATTTTTCACCACATTTGTTTGGAAAATAATTTGTTGTGGGTGGATTCTGGAGGGCAAGCAAATAATGCAAATAAATCTAGTCTTATAGGAATATATGGACAATATTTAAAATTGCCTTAATTTTAAAATTCTTTGGTCTTGCACCAATAATACTGTGTCATCTTGAATTACTATTCTTATTTTTTCACTCTGAAGCATAATAGTGAACTTTAGTTTAAGATACATTCTTCATTATAAAGTGACTGGGATATGAGAACAATAAAATGTGATTGAATTAGAACATACTGGAGCTAATAACATAACATTTCTGGTGATAATAATTTCTAGGATAGTCTTTTGAAGAAGATATTCTTTTACTTGCTGATAAGTTAACAAAAATTCTAAGGAATTAACTTTCTTTTGGAAAAATAACTTTTTGAATATTTTCATATACTGATGCCTTACACAGTTAACCTACTCTCTAACCTACTTTTACCATTGTGTTGGAGTCTCAGCTGTATCTTGTCTAGTAAGTTAGATGGTTCTTCAAGGTGCCCACTCTCTTTCTCTCTTTCTTAAGTTTATTTTTTATTTATTTTGAGAGAGAGAGAGAGAGAGAGAAGAGAGAGAGAGAGAGAGAGAGGGCAGAAGCATGTGTGCAAGGGGGAGGGGTAGAGAGAGGTAGAGAGAATCCCAAGCAGGCTCCCCTGAAGAGCCCAACACAGGGCCCTAACCCATCAATCAGGAGTTCAGGACCTGAGCCAAAATCAAGAGTTGGACACTCAACCAACTGAGCCCCAATGTGCTTCCAGGTGCTCATTTCAATCGCCATCTAATGGCTAGTCAGATACTGTAACACAAAAACACAAGAATGTGTAAATAAATTCTGCCTCTTTTTATAAATCATAAAAAGAATTATTATAGTTTCAATGAGACTCAAAAATCAAATATAATTATTAACTAGTTTAGAGGCAATTTTTTCAACTCTGGTTTTCACATACATTAAAAACAGATGCAAAATGTTTCTGTTTAATAAGGAAGTGTGTACTTTCAAAGAGTAAAATAAAAATTAACATAAATAAGTTGAAAAAAGATATTTTCTTTCACTAAATTGCCCTTATTTTATTTTTTAAAAATTTTTTAATGTTTATTTATTTTTGAGAGACATAGAGACAGATCGTGAGCAGGAGAAGGGCAGACAGAGAGGGAGACACAGAATCTAAAACAGCACAGCACAGAGCCCGATGCCGGGCTCGAACTCACAGACTGTGAGATCATGACCTGAGCTGAAGTCGGACGCTTACCCGACTGAGCCACCCAGGCGCCCCCCCCCCTTATTGTATTCTAATGTTATTTTATAAACACACACACCCCATAAAGTTGATGTAAAGCATAATCTAATAATTTACATTAATAGGGAATAGTGGTGCAATCACTACCCAGGTTTAGAAACAGATCATTATAGCACTCCAAGAGTTTTTTTTTTTTTTTTTTTTTTAATGTTTATTTATTTTTGAGAGAGAGAGAGAGAGAGTGTGCGTGCAACAAAGCGTGGGTTGGAGGGGGGCAGAGAGAGATACAGAATTCAAAGCAAGCTCTCAGTTCTCAGCATGGACCCCGATGCAGGGCTTGAACCCACAAACCGTAAGATCATGACCTGAACCAACATCGGAAGCTCAACTGACCGAGCTGCCCACGTGCCCCAGTTCTTTGTAGATCCCTTCAACTTCAAGACCTCTCCATCTGCACTAAACACTACCACAAATAAGATTCTTTTTTAAAAAATGTATTTATTTTAGTTGAGAGAGAGTGCAAGAAGGGGAGAAGGACAGAGAGAGAGAGAGAGGAGAGAGAGAGAGAGAGAAGGAGAGAATCTTAAGTAGGCTTCATGTTCAGTGCAGAGCTCAATGCAGGGCTTGATTTCACAACTCTGGGATCATGACCTGAGCCAAAACCAAGAGTCAGACGCTCAACCGACTCAGCCACCAGGCACCACGTGATTCTTATGGGACCATTTTTTTCATTTTACATTACAATTTTACCAGATAAAATTCCACCTGAAAACCTAATATTCACCTATCTGAACATTAGGTAAATGAATAATATAGTATGATTCTTTTGAGTCTGTCTTCTTTTACTCATATTATACTTTTAACTCAATCATATGAAAATTCATTCCATTGTACAAGAATTCCATACTTTACTTATTCATTCTGCCCTTGATGAATCTTTGAGTTGTTTCCAAATTTAGGCTGTTAAGAATGATATTTCCATGAGTAATCAGAATATTTCTGCTAGTACAAAAGCAAATGCATTTTAGGAGACATGTAATTATACCCTTAGAAAGGGATAGTTTCTGACAATAAAAGTCACTTCGATCAATAAGCCACATCACATCAATTTGGAGTCAATTACCAGGCTTCTACCATCTTTTCCCCACTTCCCTCTCAGCCAGGTCAGGAAACAGAACACGGCTAGGACCCCAGGTACCACCTACAGATCTCTTTGTGAAGAGCTCTCTCTTTTCCACTCCTGACTAAGATAGGCACAGTGTTATTTTTTGGTATCGTGTGATATTCGTAACCCTCTATATCCATCCTTTTGATTATTTCATTCAATAGATTGTACCTCAAGTATCTATGAAAATAATCCCTTTCTGTGCATTCACACTGGCACAATCATAGTTAAAAACTTGTGTTTTGCAGTAGATTTCTGACATGTTTTTCTGACTTCATTCAGGCTTCTGTCTTATTCATCTTCCATACATTATCCGGAACTTATTTTTCAGCACTTACTAGAATGTCGTCATGGTACTCTAAGCTTAAAATCATTCAGTGGCTCTTCATAAGATGAAGCATAAAAGTCAAAATCTTTAACAAAGATCTTAATACTGTGTTTGATGCTAGAAATGATATCTTTCCTCCATTCCTCCTTATCCAGAGTTTATATCTCCTCGCCTTCCTGCCTCTCCACCAGTGTGAGATACCTTCTTTGAAAGCTTACAACCCTCCGATCTCATCTCCATAACTCTCTTTACACTGTGTGTGTTTACTTTAAATCTAAACAATACTACTACTGCTATTAATAACAATACTCATTCACAAAAGCACATAAAATCCAATACAATGTACCCAGATTACAATGTATCCAGAGTAAGTAGAAATGTGTACCTACAATTAATTGCATTGCATTTTGGTTAATAATTCTAATTTCTATCTATTCAATAGACTAAGATGTTTTTGAGATGGACACAATAAATTTTTCATCAATCAATTCTCACTGTCAGTACAATACTTAGCAAATAATGAAGCTGAGCCTGTATTTGCTGAATGAATAAGTGGTTAATAAATAAAAGGCATGACATATTCCCTCAAGGAGCTCACAATATATTTAGGGAGATAAATCTAAGACAAATGAAAATTCAAAACCTGATCTGGTATAAAAAAAGTATAATCTTTTGTATTTCAAGACACTAAGATGGCATCGAATATGTCTTTCAGTCTGTATAAAAAGTTAAAGTATTGATTTTCTCTAACAAGTACATGAAATACAAACATCATTTTCTAAACTTCTACAGACTCTTAATTGGATTCTTCTTTTTAATTTTAACTAATGAGTTTTCAGGAGTCTATGAAGCTATACAAAGATATGCATTCATTGCATTTTACTAAATTTATTTAATGAGTTCAATTTTACCATGTTGGGAAAATCAATAAAACTTAGCACTGAGCAATGTTCCAAATTAATAATTATTATCAAAAGTTTCTTTTAATTTTACAAAGAATGCTAAGTACATTTTGCCATAGAAACAACATTGCAAATTGTGGTTAGATTCCAGAGTATGTGGTAAGATAAGAAATTCATTTAACTCAGTGCAGCATTTTATAGCTCCCCCTAGAAATATCATGCTTCCTTTTCATTATGTACAGTGCGGCTTGGAAACAGTTACCCACATATGGATTAGATTCTCCTCATGCTCCCTCCTGCATCCAAGTGTGATTTGGGGACTAGCTCTCACCAAGGAGTATAAGTAGAAAAGGTATTTGTCAATCTCAGTAGTTTTGAGAAGCAGGTGTGTCTTCGAATAACTGAAAGGGAAGGACTGAGAGATCCTAGTGAATGACACAGTAACAAGGTTGAAAGATCCGGTGGCCACGATTTACCACATGAAGAAAAACTATCCACCAGACAGGAAAACATCCATAGGGCCCTGAAAGGACTGACAAGCAAACTTTGCTGTGTTACATCTCTGAAATTGTAAGGTTTGAGTCTAAAAATAGCTAAAATAATGTAATACACCTAGCATTTCTTAAATCATATCTTCTGGAATAATAGTCAATTATATATGCCATAAAAAGTTCTAAGATCAGATATATTAGAAATTCTATATCCCTTGTAGAGATGGGCAATAGATATATTATTATTAACAAAAGCTCTGCAAATCTGTATGGATTAAAAAAAAACATTTAACTGTGTTCAATGTAGCAATTCCCAAACTCACTGATAAATTTAAGTTATATTATTATCCTATATAAGTAGTATTAGTCAGAAAACAAAAACAAAACAAACAAACAAAAAAAACCTTTTGAAACTCCTTAACCAAATCATTAATAATGTCTCCCATGAGCTGGCAATGAATTTTGAAATATTTTAAATACTTTTGGAGAAAGTCCTTAGGGTTAGATGTGGAGGCATGAGTGTATTTACCAAGGAACTGGGGTTTATGATAGGGACAGGGGATGTGTACGTAGTTGTTTCTAAGAAACTGATGTGGAGAGACAAGTTTGAGTTATCTCAAAGCAGAGAGAACGGACCAGCATCAAATGAGCAGGCGAAGGGGTAGAAGCAGTTTGACCAACATATAGTTATACATGTAAAATGTTAAAAGGCCAAAGGAGACATTTCTCCATATCATCCCTCTTATCCAAGGTACACCCTTTGCTGTAGGTAACACGTTTTGTTTGGCTGACTCCATTTAGCCCCTTATTTTTTTTTTCTTAAAGTTTATTTATTTCTTTTGAGAGAGAGAGAGAGCTAGAGAGAGAAGATGCATGAGAGGGAAAGGAGCAGAGAGAGAGGAAGAGAGAGAATCCTAAGCAGGCCCTGCACTGTCAGTGTGGAGCGTGACTCGGGGATCAAACCCACCGACCATGAGATCATGACCTGAGCTGAAATCAAGAGTAAGATGCTTAACTGACGGAGCCACCCAAACACCCCTCCACTTAATCCCTTCTAAAGAACATTTTCTCATCATGATCTGAGAAGGGGCATTTCTGTATAGGGCAGGACAAAATTTTCTCTTCTTTTTACTTACCATGGCTGATGATACACAATAGGGCACAAGGCAGCCAAGCCATTGTCTGACGAGATGCTCGATGAATTTGTAAAGTACACAGAGAGGAACATGGGGGGGGGGTGGTGGGAGGGAGAATGGAAGTGCTGGGGGGGTGCAGGTTCTGTAAGGCACGGGGCGGAGGAGGACAGTCATTTTGAGTCATGTATAGATGAGGAAATAAGAAAGACTGACAGATGACAGACATCAGGGAGCCCCAGGCTACAGCTCAGTTTCTTGCAACAAAGAGCCTCTGAATAAGGCCCTACTTCATAACCCAATGAATCGGTATTCGAGCCATGAGCGAAGGCTGGAAATTTTTTTCAGTGATACACTTAAAAGTGAAATCTTCTTAATAAAACATTAAAAAAGAATGAGGTTTCACTGGATTTAGAAGTATTTAAATTATCCAAGGGGTAAATTATTGTTTCAAAGAAGTCACGGTGAGATTTAATTTAGGCTTATTTACTAATAGACTCCTTGTTTTCAATTATGTGTTTACATTAAGGCCTAAAAGCTTAATACAAGCATCTTACACTGAGGTCAGTCCCCTGTCCTCAAGTGAATCCACCTAGCTGGGGTGTTTTGTTTCATCACCATGAGGTAAGGTATTGCGATGTACATCTGTCTCTCTATCCTCTGTCTGTCATCTATCTACACAGTTGGTAAGGCATGGGCCCTCTATCTAAGGAAATAGGAATCTGAATGCAATTATAAAAGTGTATAAAAGCAACATATTTGAAGTTTTTGCAAAGCAGTTTATAAAGGAATCATGGAAAGAGAAGGATGGAGTTAATCAAATTATTACTTCGTTGTCCGCATGAGACCAGTATAAATATAAATATGTGATATTTTCATGAATATAAATTCAATAAAATATAATAAATATGATATAATAAAAATAGAAATTTTTCTTTCAATTATTTTAATGTAAATTTCATAAATTTTATGAATTGATTTTATTATTACATTGTATTATTATTTATTAAAATCAATTTATTTTATAAATTTGTTGTAATGGTTATAATTTTTATAAATTTGTTCTGTTTGGTTTTAGGAATGCTTTTTATCTGGGAAAATTTTTTAGCCGGGAACAATTTTTACAAATTGCAGCATCCTAAGATTTCCTAGAGTTTTTAAAATAAACTTTACCTTTTCCCATTAAACCGTATGAGATCAACCAAACAACAATCATCTTGTCCCATTACGACCAACATTATATGCAACAGGTAGGATTGGATAAGTGGATTGCTTTTGCTTAAAGTTTTACATTCTTGCAGGAAATTGAAGCAAAAATGAAAACTAATATTGTTATGACACAAGAAGTTGAATTTCACAATGAAACCAAAGAAATTTTCTGAATATCTTAAAAGTTTTGGTGTACCGTGATTTAAAATTCAGCTAACTTCAAAAAGAAAGGACAAACGAGGACTTAAAACCTAGCTAGAGAGCACTATTATCATTTATTTCAAAAATACAATGTCTTTGGAAAGACCAGAATTGATGAGAAGATTCAGCACATTTAAGTAAGATAATTTCTAACTTTTCATAACTTCGAGTTAGATGCATGAATGAAGAAATTATAGAAGCAACAATCATAACAAAGACAGCATTAAAAATAAAATAATCCTCTTGCAGGTGTATGGAAAGGAAAACCACTAGGGATAATGCCATTTCAACTGAGCGCGAATACGCAAAGTTGATTGGGAAACCCAAACCCCAAAACCAGCAGAACTCCCGGAGGGTAGAAAAGAAAGCTCAATGCCTGTACCAGTGTGAGAAGAAATATCACTTTTAAGTGCTTCAGATATTCTATGGCCTCTCTCTTAGGTTAACTCTCTTTTGTTTGTAAATAAGGAAGATAGCAGTGATGCTCATAAGCCAAAGGAAAAATCATCAAAAAATCACTTAGGAGTTTCACTGGTAATACGGGAAATGGGACAGACTCTGAACTTCTGATGTAGGCTGTATAGTGGGCAGAGCTGGCATGCGTCTCCCACCACTGCACACAGTAAGCACGTAGAGTTACTGGGCAAATATATAAGGGTGAAATCAATACATTGCCTACCTTTAAAGAGAGATAGATGTGTGTGTTAAAAATAGAAGTGAACACAGAGTAGTTAGGCTGAATTGGCCTTGGAGGAGGGATGAGGAGATGAATAGTAAACCCAGTTATGGTCCCTGAAGCTAATGACTGCGGTGAAACCCCAGCCCTGGCACAGGAGTTATGGCTTTGGTTTGGTGTGAAGCAGGGAGATGGAACTGAGGATTCTAAATTCAGCTGGACCCGGAACATCACAGTCTTTGTGACACCAGGACAAACAGCTGAAATTACAACTGGCCCAGGGAAGCCATGTGGGGATTTGTGTCTGCCTGAGTCTCTGAGTGCGTACATCTGTGGGTGTTCGCACGTGTGTGTGCATGCCTGTGTGTGTAGAGTGCCTTCAAATGGAGACTGAAAATCTCAAGTAGGTCCCGGGCTTTGATATTATAAGCTTATCCTTTTTTTGATCCCCACAGACATGCAGTAAGCTTTCTTGCCATCTCCTTGAAGTGTCAGATCTCTTTTTCCTAGTCTAGTTCCTGCCCCCACCCCTCTCCAGACACACGCAAAGAAATGCACTCTTCCAAGGACTTACACTTTGTTGCAGTGACATCAGCTCCAACCCTTTCATGCAAATCCACAGGCTCTTCTCCAGTTATCTGGTAAGTGTTAAAATGTTACTGAGGCAGCTAGGGGCTTTCTGTTCTGACTTACAATGTCCTCTTTCTTTCCCTTTATTGAGAAATTCCTTTCCTCACTTATGATTTAATGATGGGTTTAATGGCTTTTTTTTAACTTGTTACCCAACATTTGCAGATGTTAGAGCCAGAATAATTTTTCATCTTATTTTTATCTTATTATCCTGCCAGAAGTGATATCAGACCAAGAATTTCCCTCATATCTTTTTATTGATGAAACTATTTTTACTTGACAGGAATACATATTCGTTTTCCCTGTCCACCAATGGAGATGAAATACAAAATTAGCATTTTGTTGCATGATAACAATGTAATGACCATAACCCATGGATAGTTTTAGAAGATCTCCATCTCAAGATTATGAATTACAACCAAAAGAAGGAAATGCAGAGGATTATTTTGAACCAAAATCATTTTTGCGAACTATTCTAAATGTCTAACAAGCTTCGATATAATATTCTCAAATAGCCAAAAAAAAAAAAAAAAAGAAAAGAAAAAAAGAAAAAAAAAAAACTTTCCCCAGACATGCTTTTCAAGTATTCTAGTTCTGAGTTGCAGTAAATACTGTGGAACAGCATCCAGATCTTTCCTTTAGGACGGAAGCATCCATTTTTCCCTGCTGCTTCGAGTTTGGTGGCTCGTGACTCTCCACTGAGTCTTTGCTAGTCTCTTTTAATAAAAAATTCATTTAATTTATATTCACAATGAATTCCATCCGTCAGGGCTGTTTTCTTACCATTTGTTTTTTGTTTGTTTGCTTTCAGCAGTGATGATTTCTGTAAGCGCCTGGAATATATTCTACTACAGAGTAAATAGAACCGTGACTCCTTTTCTGTTAATAAGCAAAACACCTTTCTGGGAGAGCCCGAAGACCTCATGCCGTTCTCATGCCAGGTCAGAACGTGCTGATTTTTAGCACAATGCTAGTTTTACTAGAATTTTAAAAAATGCCATCATTACATTGTTTCTTATTTCTACTGAAATATTTATATGGCTCTACATTGTGGAAAACCAGTTACCATGTAAGATGGGGATTTCTTCATCTACACAATCATAATAAAGAACCTAATACTTAAAAAAAGATTCTGGGAGGAAACATCTAATATGTACTATTGTATAAAGGGCTTCAGTCAACCTTAGAACTCCATCCACCTGTCCATCAACGTATAGATCCATAAATTTTGAATTCTGTAGGTTTCTCACTGCCAACAGGCAGCTGAATTTGTTTGGAGTTCAGAAGAGAAAGTGGGTAAATAATGAATCTCCAGCATACAAGGTTTTGACATGGAAACCTAATTAGTCATCTGCTTAATTAGAGGTAAGTGTCAAGTTAACTATCTTCAGCTTCTCATTCTTTTGTTCCCCAGAATAAAATATTTTCAATCACTTTATTGATACTGAAATTTACTTACAAATTTGTTCCTGTTCTTAATTACCTGTCATGCAGCATGATAGAAAGATTAAAATACTAATTTAAAAATATACTAATTTATGAAAATAGACTTAGAAATGACTTAAAATTGAATTTGTTAGTTTTATCTCAAATTCATTGTGACTTAAATCTAGTCACTTGGTGTGGTAACATTTATAACTTAATTTAAAAAGGCTCTATATGTAGCGTATATTTAATGAAACCTGCAGAATTTTAACTATATGGGGGAGGGGAGTGGGGCTACTTCAGAACTTGTTTGTAAAATTTATATCTGGCAAGCATATTTAGTTAATCAATACATTTCTATTAAATTTGTGCCTCTAAAGTTCTCATTTTTAAATTAAAATTAACCAAATAATTCTGATGCTTCCTAAAAAATCTTTTCAATGTATTCGGAAAGTCATTCATGATTTACTGTGTACATATGGAAGGAGTGAGAAAAATGACACTTGAACTACATCTGAGAACTAATAATAATAAAATAAAATAAGAATTTGAACAGATAATTCAAAGAAGTAGAAATACAAGTAGTCAGTAAACTTAAAGACATACTATCCCCTTATTATTAGGTAAATTGATATTTTTGAAGTAATGAATCTAAAAACTTTTTATCTACCAAAATGATGAACATATTACAGTTTTCGGCATGAAGTGTGCTAGAGATTTTGGTGGGATAGTTTTCTTACATGTTTCTGATAAAGTATATTTGGAACAACCACTCTGGAATTAAGTCAGTGTCATCTATCAACAGTGAAGAGGGACTTACTCTATTAAAAAAAAAAAAAAGTCTAAAGAGAATATTTAGAGAAATTATCACCCAGTTTTACAAATAGAAATGCTCAACAATGTATTTGAAAGGTGGTTTATAATTGGAAAACATTGGAAATAACTCCATATACAGCAGCAAGGGAATGGATAAATCAGATATGGTATGTATATTTGAAAATGGAATTTTTTAATCTATGGTTAGATTCATAAAATTGATCTTTTACTACCATAGTTAAAAATATTATTGCATAAATAAAAAAGATTGTAAGAAAGGTGGACAGATATGATTCATATGCAATTGACTTCATATAGAATTAAAAGCTCTAAGTATAATATATTTTTTTAAAAAAAAGAGTCTGGTAGGAAACCCAGCACATTCATTACAAGAATTCACTTGTGATTAGAAGGAGTAAAAAGTGAAGGTTCACTGAGATCATGGCATAAGTTGCCAAAATAAATTAGGCATGAATAGACAGAAACTGGATTTGAATTGCTGTAGCATAGATGGCTAAGAGACACACTTGAAATCAGCAGATATTACTATTGAGCTTAGATGGCCAGAGAACGGAAAAGGAAACTTGTGCATATGCCAGACATGTGCTAGCTGCCACAGTATTAGCAGGCGGCATGGACTCTGCATCTCGAAGTTTGCATTTAGTAGGAAGAGGATAGACTGGGGCATAGGAGGAGAGTAAATGAAAATAATTTTATGCACACAGACTTTAATATAGAGATTAAAATATAAGGTAAAATTGAAAGAAAATATCCAAGAGAACTCGAGTATGAAGACTCAATTAAAAATACAATGTCATGAATTTCCAGCCTGACGCTAATTGTTTGATCTCAGAATCAATATCAGCTACTAGGTAAAGGGAGTTCAGTAAAAGAGTAGAAAAATAGAGCATATAGGAGGTAGAGCATAAAAACGAGAAGTTAATCCAAGGGAAAACCTTGCCTTGGGAAGTAAGGGAAAGAGGGGACAAGAAAAGGAACACTGAAAAAAAAAAAATAAAGGAAGGAAGAAACTAAGCTTGTATGGTTATATCCAAGTCAAGAAAATTTGAAACAAGGAGAGATAGCAAGGAGACGAGCACAGGGTTCAAGTATACTTTTTTGTCCTGACTGGTATCAGTTTGAATATTAACAGGCACAAGACATACTGAGATACTCTAGCACTTCTGGCCGCGATGGCACCAATAAGCAAGAGTGGAAATATTAAGCTTAAGAGTCTTCTGGTCTAGGTGACAAATGGATCAAACTTTACAAACCAAAAAATTTCCTTATCTCAACTAGGGCTAATTCTAAAAAACTTGGCTGTCAGCTCTTCTTGTCCACACGAGAGCATCTCTAATACCTGTCCATAACCCTTCTGCATGACCCCTCCCCCCATCCTATCTGGCTTACTAACTTTGCTGCCTACACTAATTGATCTCTCCATATAATGTAACATTTTATCCATACCACATTTTGAAATACTTGGCTTTTATGCCAAAACATTCTCTTCGTTTCCAAATAACTTTCTTAGACCATTTTCTGGGCATTTTGAACTTTATGGACCCTCCAAGGTTAGTAGAGAATAGTGTTTAAGTCTAAAGGCTCTGAAGTCATATTGCCTGAATTAAAATCTCATGCTTACACAAATTATTTCTATGACCTGGGGCAAGTTACTCAACTTCTCTGTGACTCAATTTCTTTATCTGCAAAATGCTATTAAGAATAGCTTTCTCTTCATGAAATTAGTGAGAGGGTTTTATTATTATGAGCAAAAAATTTAGAAAATGTGCTGACAGTGAGAAAGCAATAAATGTATATTAGCTATTATTATTCTATTTTATAACCATCCTTCAAAGACATAGTTCCCTGTGATTCTATCTTTGGCCCTCTTGTCTTTGAATTTCGTATATCTACTTAATGATGTAACCTCTGTTCATGACTTTATTTAAAATATTATGTCTTTCTACCTGGAACTCTCATTACAACTCAGACTTCTATGTTCAACTGTCCACAAGATACCTCCCCTGAAATATCCCACAGGTTATTACCAATTCAATATGTCTAAAGGGAAACAGTAAATATTTACTGAATCACTACACAGTGTTGAGTTTAAGGAAATAATCAGAACTTAATGTTATTAGAAAAAATATTTTACTCTTTGTTATGAAATTAATGTTTTATTGTGCAAATATGGAAAATGTATGAACGCATTAAAAAGAAAGTGATTTCTATGATGCTATCATTCACATATGAACACAAGACTTTTTCTATTGGAAACTGGGTAAAATATAATAAAAATTACTCTTGCAAATTAAGAATAATAGATCTTATTTTTAGGAAATAAATACTAGACACACTAGTATTCTAACATTTAGAGTATGCCAATATGATAATACACTAAGAAGACAAACATACCACAAGTGTCCATCTGCCAGGACAAGACAAACCAAATAGGTAAAACATGATATACAGTGTGTCTGTAGAATCAAATTCCTAAGCATATAAGCATCACTGTTAATTAAATATGTGTATACATATGCATGTAATATATGTACATGTGTATTTACCCCAAATGTACATATGGATATGTAACCTAAAATATGCATCTATATTATATAAAATACTATGTTGAGAGATCACTTTTTAAATTTTCTAAAAAATTTTCTGCCATGAACTTCTGAAACTAAAGAACATTACTTTAAATTCTCATAGAAGTTCTATGTATTGACCAATTCTTAGTACTTACATGTTTAAATACTTTAATTATAATTAAATATAATGATAACATTTAAATTATCATTATCTAAATGATAAAACTGCATTTTTCTCAAAAGCTGACATCATTACACTGTATCTGGATTTATTCCCAAACATTTTTCTGTGGAACAACATTGATAACAAAAACATTGCTTAATGTTTTCAAACATTATAGATATATTTCAATTTCAATTTGGCAAGCTACCATTCCATTGCTACGAATAAAGTATTTGTCCTAGCATTGTTCTTGAATCCAAATATGTTATTACATCTAACTTCTGATGTCAATCTCTTCAATCTTTACTGCACATTTTACTTATTCCCCAAGTGTTTGTGTACTCTGTTGGTTTATAAGCTACAAGCAGATGTTCTGTTATAACCATGTCAAGAATGCAAGATAATTTATACATTCGATCAGCAGTAAAACAGGCACACAATTTTTATTTGTACTAAAAAGTTCCAAGTCTATACTCTCTATTTTCTTGATTCCAAATAAGTTCATAATTTGATTGCTAATCATGCCAAGAGTAGTAGCAAGATTGATTTCTCTTATTTGAGAACATTTGATTAAGATCACAAATCTAACAAAACTGAGGATTTCATTTATTCTTCAACAAAAAATTGGCATATTTATTTGACTTACATGCAGATTTTCTGAATCTCTAGATGCAACATTTGAAGATATTGGTAAAGATTTTATCTGAAATTAACTTATTAATTTATAAAATTAATACAACCATGCCCATTCCTCTCGACAGATTTGATAAAAAGGTAAAATTAGATAGCTTATCAAGATCTTTGAAAACAACTGAACATTGTAAAGTCTTGTGAAAATAACAAAATCATTAACAGAAACCTTTAATTAAAACAGGTCTCTTTGGAAACTCTGGACCAATAAGCCAATGTCTTGGATATTCAGTGGAATGAGTTGAGGGAGTGTCCATAGAAAGATATGTATTACATCTAAGAGTGAAAAACAGTAAATTGCCCAACTTCAGAGTCAGATCTTCTCTATTTTGATACATGAGAAGGTTTTAATGGTGTCATTAGCTGTATAGATCAGTTACCCCAAGTCTTTTACAAGTTACTGGTATTTGTCGAGAGAGTAAAATATTAATAAGCTCCCCAAATTCCTAGATCCTGGAGGAAAACTAACAGACTGAAGAGAAAGTTGAAGATGGACAAATGGAAACACTGCATATTAAGAAACAGGAAATAGTATAATGTAGAGATCATAAAATTAGAGGGCTAACCTCTATATTTTCTAGAAGAAAATAGACCTATTTAACAAAACTGTGACATAAAACATCTGGATGTTCCTGATGATGAGATACAATCGAATGTTTGTGGAGTTTTAGTTTTTTTTTTATTTTTTGCTCATAGGTATAAAGATAACCCAGGTAAAAAGAAGAAAAATATATATACATATGGCTATCTGCACAGAAACTCAAGGCATGATGTTGAGCATTTGATAGAGCTTATAAGAATGATACTTTGACTACAGTGTTTTGAATATCATCTTTGCAATGGCACAATATTAATGAAATAACATTGTAAAACTCCTTGGTAAGCCTAATCACTACTTGGTTTTGAATAAGAATTAACATAGAAATAAAATATATTTTCATCTATATTAATATTTAATTTTTAGGTATGATCTATATAAAATTTTAACAATGTGTAAATACTATCAATTCTGACAATATATATACACGTATATATATTGTATATGTGTATACATATGTATATACATATACATGTATGTGTATTGTATATACAATTGTATATATGTATATATACATATGACATAATACTCAGCAGATATTGGGAGATAGAGGTTGGTAAAGAAATCAATGAAGGTAAAAGTTTAGTGGCTTATTCATACTGCATGAGAGGGAATGGAGTGCTATCTACAGGATTTGACAAGATGGCTGTGGAGTAGAGGACCCTAGGCTCACCTTGTCCTGTCACCTACGACTAGATAACTATCACATCATCTCAAATACCCCAGAAACTGACCTGAAGACTGAAAGAACAAACTCCACAGCTAAAGGGGGAGAAAAGGTCCCATTTAAGAAGGTAGAAAATCTGGTGATGTAGTTTAGGGGAGAAATGCATCAAGGGTGCTGTGGAGGGAAGGGAGCTCTGGTCCCAGAAAAAGGCAAGCGAGAGAGAAGTGCCAGGGGAACCCATAAGGAGAACATTTCCCCAAATGCACTGGCCTGGAAAACCGAATGGGCTGAATTTAATGAGTCCTTACAACCAGTGGGGCTTGCAGACAGGAGTTTTACAAGTTGTGGGTGGGGATAGTGGGGGTAGGGGGGAGTCAGCAGGAGTGGCTAGGACAAAGCCTTGAGAGCACTCACTGCGCTGCTCCTGGAGAGAAGGCAGGCAAGCAACCTGGGGGCAAAATGGCAATCTGAAGAGTGTTGAAGGTACACAATGGGGGGATTCTTTGTTCTTTCCAGAGTGCACCTTAAGAGGCAGCCTTCAGGGACATGCCTCTCCAGGAACAAAGGAGGTGTCCTAGATAATTTCCTTCCCATCCCCCTCAGCATAAATACAGAGCTACCCACTGGAAGCAGCCCTGGGGGTGACACCGGCTGCCTAACTTGCCTACACCAAGCTCCACCCCCCTGCACACCAGGGGAACTACCTTCTAGAACCACAAGGTAAAATCTGGAAAGACCTCAAATACATGGATGTTAAATATGTTGCTAAATGATGGATGGTTTTGGTAAAAACCAAGAAGATAAAAAATACATGGAAACATGAGAAAATGAAACACAAATTTCCAAAGCCTTTGGCATGCAGCAAAAGCAGTCCTAAAGGGAAATATACAGCAACACAGGCCTAACTTAAGACACAAGAAGAATCTCTAATAAACAATCTAAACTTACACCTAACGGAGCTAGAAAAAGACCAACAAAGACAAAAGCCAGTGGAAGGAAGGAAATAAGAAAGATAGTAGCAGAAATAAATGATAAAGAAAAACAAACGAACAAAAAATCCCAAAAACAAAAAAACAAAAAAACACAGCAGAAGAGATTAGTGAAAACCAGGAGTTCGTTCTTCGAAAAAAGTTAATAAAATTGAGAAACCTCTAGCCAGACTTCTCAAAAAGAAAAAAAAGAAGGAATTCAAATAAATAAAATCACAAACGAGAGAAGTAAGATAACAACCAACAACATGGAAATACAAACAATTATAAGAGAATATTATGAAAAAGTATATGCTAACAAATTGGACAACCTTGAAGAAATGGATAAATTCTTAGAAATGTATAAACTGGGGCGCCTGGGTGGCTCAGTTGGTTGAGCGGCCGACTTCGGCTCAGGTCATGATCTCACGGTCTGTGGGTTCGAGCCCCGCGTCGGGCTCTGTGCTGATGGCTCAGAGCCTGGAGCCTGCTTCAGATTCTGTGTCCCCGTCTCTCTCTGCCCTTCCCCTGCTCGTACTCTATCTCTACATCTCTCAAAAATAAATAAATGTTAAAAAAATTAAAAAAAAAGAAATGTATAAACTATTGGGGTGCGTGGGTGGCTCAGTCGTTTAAGCTTCTGACTTCAGCTCAGGTCATGATCTCACTGTGTGTGAGTTTGAGCCCTGCGTTGGGCTCTGTGATGACAACTCAAAGCCTGGAGCCTGCTTTGGATTCTGTCTCCCTCTCTCTCTGATCCTCTCCTGTTAATGCTCTGTCTCTCTCTCCTTCAAAAATAAATATTCAAAACAAAAGTGTATAAACTACCAATACAAACAGGAAGAAATAGAAAACTTGAACACACTGATAATCAGGAAAGAAATTGAATCAGTAATTAAAACAAAACAAAACAAAACAAAAAACTCCCAACAAAGGAAAGTCCAAGGCCAGAGGGTTTTATGGGCAAATTTTATCAGATATTTAAAGAAGAGTTAGGGGTGCCTGGGTGGCTCAGTGGTTAAGCTTCGGACTTTGCACGGTCTGTGAGTTTGAGCCCTGTGTTGGGCTCTGCTTCAGATTCTGTGTCTCCCTCTTTCTCTCCACTGCCCTTACCCCACTCACACTCTGTCTCTCTCTCTCTCAAAAATAAACTTTAATTTTTTAATAAAGAAGAGTTAATACATATTCTCAAACTATTCCAAAAAAGAGAAAAGTATGGAATACTTCCAAATTCATTCTGTGAGGACAGCATTACCCTGATACCAAAATCAGATAAAGACTACTAAAAAAGAGAACTATAGGCCAATATCCTGATGAACACAGATGTAAAAATTCTCAAGAAAATACTAGCAAACCAAGTTCAACCATACATTAAAAAATCATTCATCATGATCAAGTGGGATTTATTCCTGGGTTGCCAAGGTGGTTCGATATTTGCAAATCAATCAATATGATATATCACATTAATAAAAGAAAGAGTAATGCCATACAATTATTTCAATGGATTCAGAGAAAGCATTTGACAAAGTGTAACATTCATTCATGATAACAAAACGAAACCAAACAAAAAACCCTCAACAAAGTATTTAGAGGGAACATACCTCAACATAATAAAGGCCATATATGAAAAACCCGCTGCTAATATCATCCTTAAAGGGAAAAAACTGAGATGTTCTCCTTTATGGTCAGGAACAAGACAGGGATGTCCACTCTCACCAATTTTATTCAACATAGTACTGGAAATCCTAGCACAGTAATCAGACAACAAAAAGAAATAAAAGGCATCCAAATCAGCAAGAAGAAGTAAAAATTTCACTATGTGCAGATGACATGCTACTCTACATAGAAAACAAAAAAGCTCCACCAAAAAGCTGATCATTGAATTCAGTGAAGTCCCAGGATACAAAATCAGCTTATAGAAATCTGTTGCATTATGTACACTAATAATGAAGTAGCAGAAATAGAATTTGACAAATCAATCCAATCTGTAATTGCACCAAAACAATAAGATACCTAGAAATAAACCTAACCAAAGAAGTGAAAAACCTGTATTTTGAAAACTATAAAACTATAAAATATACTGACAAAAGAAATTTAAGATGACAGAAAGATTTGGAAAGATATTCCATGCTCATAGATGAGAAGAACAAATATGGTTAAAATGTCTCTACTACCCAAAGCAATCTGGGGAGTAGTATAACTTCAAGTTATATTACAAAGCTGGAGTGATCAAAACAGCATTGTATTGGTACAGAAAAAGACACATAGTCAATAGAACAGAATAGAAAACCCAGAAAGGAACCCATAATTATATGGTCACTTAATTTTTGACAAAGCAGAAATAATATGCAATGGGGAAAAGATAGTATTTTAACAAATGGTGTTGAGAAAACTGGACAGAAACACGCAGAAGAATGAAACTAGACCACTTCCTTACACCATACACAAAAATAAATTCAAAATGGATGAAAGGCCTAAATGTGAGACCGGAAACCATAACAATCCTAGAAGACAACACAGGCAGTAACTTCTTTGACATCGACTATAGCAACTTTTTTCTAGATATGTCTCCTGAGGCAAGGGAAGCAAGAGCAAAAATAAACTATTGGGACAATGCCAAAACAAAAAGCTTCTGCACAGCGAAAGAAACAATCCACGAAACTAAAAGACAACCTTCAGGGAACGCCTGGGTGTCTCAGTTGGTTAAGCCTCCTTCAGCTCAGCTCATGATCTCATGGCTTTGTGGGTCTGAGGCCCACATCAGGCTCTGTGCTGGCAGTGCAGAGCCTGCTTGGGATTCTCTCTGTCTCCCTCTTTCTCTACCACTCCCCTGCTTGTGCTGTCTCTGTCTCTCGAAATAAACAAATAAACTTAAAAAAATACTAAAACACAACCTTCAGAATAGGAGAAGATATTTGTACATGATATATTTGATATGGGGTTAATATCCAAAATATATAAAGAACCCCCATAAACTCAACACCTGAAAAATGAATTATCCAATTTAAAAAAGGGTAGAAGACATGAATACATATTTTTCCAAAGAAGACATCCAGATGGCTGAGAGACACATGAAAAGATGCTCAATACCCCTCATCATCAAGGAAATGCAAATCAAAACTACAATGAGATTATCACCTTACATCGGTCAGAATGGCTAAAATCAACAAAACAAGCAACAACAAGTGTTGGTAAGGATGTAGAGAAAAGGGAACCCTCTTACACTGTTGGTGGGAATGCAAACTGGTGCAGCCACTGTGGAAGTTGAAAATAGAAATACCTCATAAAGTTAAAAATAGAATTACCCTAAGATCCAGCAATCACACTACTAGGTATTTACCCACATAATACAACAATATGAATTCAAAGGAATACATCAACACTGATGTTTAGAGCATCATTATTAACAATAGCCAAATTATGGAAGCAGCCCAGTGTCCATCGACTGATGAATGGTAGATATACAGTGGACTATTACTCGGCCATAAAAAAGAATGAAAGCTTGCCATTTGTAAAGACACGGATGGAGGTAGAATGTAGTATGCTAAAGGAAATTAGTCAGTCAGTGAAAAAAAATACTTTATGATTTCATTCATATGTGGAATTTAAGAAACCAAACAAATGAGCAAAGGGAGAGAGAGAGAGAGAGAGAGATGAAGTAAACAGTAAACAGACTCTTTACTACTGAGAACAAAGTGATGGTTACTGGAGGAGAGACAGGTTGGAGGGATGGGTGATACAGGTGATAGGGATTAAGGAGTGTACTTGTTGTGATGAATATTGGTAATGTAGTTTTGAATCACTATATTGTACACTTGAAACTAATATTACGCTGTATGTTAACTAAATAGAATTTAAATAAAGCTTAAAAAAAGGTATTATCTAGAGTTGACAAAACAAGAAATAAGTATACAATTTAAAGTTCTGAGGGCAAGTACTGGAAAATAATAAACATAATTGAAATAGAAATGTAAGAAAGTGAAAGAGACAGAAGGTAGTGTACATCAATTAAATTTCTCATCTCTTAGAGTGAAAAGTCTGTATATTCAAATATATGTTTGACAGAGGAAACACCTATTTTAAAAAATCATGGTGACAATCCTTTTAACAACTAATAATAAAACATTTAATAGCTCTTATCTTTGGTGGTTGGAATTGGGGTATTTGTGGGGAAAATGGGCAATTTTATGTCACTGATACTTTAAGACATAATTCTGGAGTTATATCACATTAATAGGATGGTTTATGGTGTTGGCTTCAAGTTTTTTCATAAATTACACTTACGGTGTCTTAACAACTTCCGCTGTCTATATTTCAAATGACAGAAATATTTTCAACATTTTGACAAAATTATGCTTTGGTCCTTGAACTTTATCACGATACAGTACACACTCTGAAAGAAATCATTATAATCCCAATATTTACTACAATTGGAAATGATTTTAATATGCCATCTTCAGTAAAATTCATTTTAAATCCCAAATACGCATCCTGTGTAAGTAATCACTGTTTTTGAAATGAAATAATTATGCTTGTTACCACTGATACAATAGAGTAATAGAGTAATGACTAAATAAAAGAGATGATGGTACCTCCACCATATTTAAACATCAATTTGAAAATACAATCCTGAATATATTTTATGTAAATAAATTATCTGTTTTACAGTTTCCTGAGGTCAGGAATATAACACACATGCTAGTATATCTCTTTTTTCAAAATAGTAAAATTACAATCTGAATATATTATCAATGTGACTTTTTAAAATTGAACCTATGGTGTTTTCAGAACTGTTTCTGTGAGCAATGTTGTAATGGATATAAGATAACTTTCCAAATGAGGGCCATACTCTACACTTACATTCATTATTTCCAGGCAGAAAGTCATCTCAGTAGATGCTTAGAATGATGATTCCAGATTCTAACTGAATCCCTGTCCTGTTTCAGCAATGATAGGTCATTGCTTTTGTGACCATACAGATACACATTTTTTAATTCTTCTGTTCATGTATTTGATGTGGTTATTTCATTCAAGAAAGAATACACCAATTATGCTTGTTTAACATTTAACCTTCTTAAAATGACATAAATTTGTGACATCAGTAACAAAGAAGAAAATACATGTTACTTAAAGCCAAACAAAAATCATTTTCCTCAGTGTGTTATCAGTTTAAAAGATGATGAAAGTAGGTTTGGTTTTATGAAGTCATTGACTATACCTTGGTGTATTCATGGAGATAACATAACTCATTTTTTCAGATCACTGAGGACTTTGCATTTCTCCCACAAGCCTAGATTGTTTTCAAGTAGCTATATTTAAAATTTAATAAGTTTGGTAAGTGTCTTTTGTTACCAGTGTTATAGTGCTAGAGTATATAAATATATCACTTCCCATACAACACTGATTACTCTGAAATTAATCTTGGTAACTCTATCTGATGGCTAAATTGAGTAGCTTTAAGAGTGATATCCCTTAATATATTTAATCAACCTCCATATTTTAAAAAACAGATACATTCTGGTTAAAATTAACATAATTTTAATAGCATTGAAGCATGTGGACGGTAGCTTGTTTACCACATTTTTTTCTCTTTAGTCCCATTAAGAGTGATTCTACAAAAAGTAATAATAATATAGATGCTCAGTTTGATTCATACAAACCTGAACCCTGCTATAAGCTATATTCATATACCCTGTATGCAGTTAATACCTGAAAGAATCCTCAAAGTTGAATTGAGGCTCAGAATATGTAAATGACATCAGCTAAATAAGAAAGGTAACAATTGGTAGAGCTGTTGGAATCCAGATCCGGTCTGAATCTAAAGTCTGTGCTATTGACCATTATGCTATATAGTCATAATAATAGTAACAATAATAATAGCGAATAACAATAATAGCAAATAATTATAGTGATAATAATAGCAAACAATAGCAGAACAATAAAAATAGTAAATAATAGCAAAATAATAATAGCAAAAATAATAATTGGCTTAGATTGTCCATATTAGGCATTTGAGAAAAACAAAGAGGATTTTACACACACACACCCACACATCTGTCCACCCATACACACATAAATACACACATGCACACATAAATCAATATTATCATTTATTTAAGGTGAAAGTTAACATGAATAAGAAAGAATCAGAAGACAGATGGTGGCTGCTGCGCCTGTGTTAGACATAATACTTTGAGAAAACTTCATATTCATAGGTCCCTTTCTGAGTAAGTTGCCAAAGTAGTTCCTTAAAATGACTATCATAGGGGAGCCTGAGTGGCTCAGTCAGTTGAGTGTCTGACTTCCCCTCAGGTCATGATCTTGAGGTTCCGGAGTTTGAGCACAGCATGATCTCTGTGCTGACAGCTCAGAGCCTGGAGCTTGCTTTGGATTCTGTGTCTCCCTCTTTCTTTGCCCATTCCCCCCTGATTCATGCTCTCTCTCTCTCTCTCTCAGAAACAAATAAACATTATTATTATTTTTTTTAATAATTATCATAGGGGTGCTTGGGTGGCTCAGTGGGTTAAGCATCTAACTTTGACTCAGGTCATGATCTCATGGTTCATGAATTTGAGCCCTGGGTGGGACTCTATGCTGACAGCTCGGAGCCTGGAGCCTGCTTCAGATTCTGTGTCTCCCTCTCTCTCTCTCTGCCCCTACCCCGTTCTCTCTCTGTCTCTGTCTCTCTCTCTCTCAAAATAAATGAATAAGCTTTTAAAAAAAAATGATTGTCTTAATAGAAACCATACTATCTTGCTATACTAACTTGGCCGGCATAAACTGGAAATCTTTTGTAGTTCAATGACAGAAATGTATGGTTTTCCAGAACCTTGTAGGTTATGCCGCAATGAGAATTCTACTCTCTAGGGGCCATTGGTTCCAATCATATTTTAATGCAATAAAATAATTTCTAATAAGGAGTTTAAATGCAATGTATATAAAGAGAGTTAACAGAAAGAAAAATTGTAAAAAGCAGAAAAATATGGAGACCGATGACAGGAAGCAGAAGCTCCTAGGAAGTGGAAGCAGTGAGCCAGAAGAAACGGTGAAAAGAGAAATGAGAGGGAATGAAGACAGTGAGCAACAGTCAAAACGGAGTCACATAGACAGACTAGCCAAATAACTGCCACAAGCAGAGCATCAAAGTAGGAAGCAACAACATTTTCCCCCGCCACTACCCTATGCCTGAGAAGATGACAAATTAGTCAAGCTAATGGAGCGAAGATAAATTCTGAGCAATGTTTTTGTTCCTTATGAGGCTCGGCTGGGCATGCTTTCAAGATTGCACCTAGCGATGTGAAAGGGCCAGCAGACTGCAGAGTCCAACACCCTGCTCTAAACCCCTACCTGTACTGCTTATTAACTGGGAAAAATAGAAATTGATGAAATAGTCACTTCACTAATTCAAGCTCCAAAAAAAAATAATAATAAATAAATAAAATCCATGAGCTAAGAGTTGACATAGTATGTTGAAGGAATAAGTCCAAAGAAATAAAATGAACAAACAAACAAAAAATAATAAAGATAAGAATAAATAGCTGATTCCAAGATATGGAAACTTTAAAGAGAAAAATATTTTAAAAAATCTTATGAAGAGACTGACAAAGTGTTTCTTCTGACCATGAAAAGGGGATGGCCATAAACAACTATAAAATTAGACAAAAATTTGAAAATATCAAAGAGTAGACAACAGGGAAAATTCTGGAATCAACATAGATATCCTCTTGAGTTTTTAATTGAATAGGAACTTGCACATTTGCAGGGGAAGACTCTTGAGGCCAGCCTAAGTGCAATTCACAAAAAGAGGACAACTACCAGGGAACTATACATTGGAAAACAACTGGAAATGACATAGAGATGAGACACATGAGAGTTTCAGTCAGAATGGAGACACATTGTTGAGACCATGACAGTCAGTATAGACTCCCGGAAAGTCATGGCTTAGGATAGGCCTAGAGCAAGTGCATTTTCTAGACACATTCAAAATAAACAAAATTTTTAAAAGCCCTAAGAACAAGACTTGAAAGAATCAAGACGATCTGTATGTAAATTAACTGTCATCTAAAGAAGACTTGGCATTTTAAGAAAAACAGTAAAACCCAGACAATCCACAATATAGTATTCATAGTATCTAACATAATATCAGTGTGAAGAAATAAACAAATATGATCTAGAAATCACAGAGATGATGAGTTAGGAAACATAGGCTTTAAAATAGCTCTTCTAAATGCTTTAAAGTAAAGGGAAATGTGTACATCAGAAGGATGTACAGAAGGATGTAAGGAAGGATGTAAGGAAACTCTATACAGAATTAAAGAGAATACAAAGAGAACAAAATGTAAATTCTAGAAGTAAACAAAACAAACAAAAATTTGTTGTCTTTAAAAAATTTAAGACAATCTTTTCTTTAGGAGAAGAATTACTAGATGATAAGCAGAGAGTGGTATGAACTGAAGAAAATAGAGTCTCCTGTTCCCAAGGTGGTGTTGTGTGATTCGATATGTAGATAGAGTACCAAGTAAAGAAGAGAGATTGGGAAGAAACAACTATTTGAAAACAAAATAATAAAACTTTTAAAAATTTATAATATATGAATCTGAAAGTCCTAGAAGCTCAATGAACCTCAAGCAGGATAAACACAAAGAAAACCACACCAAGATATATATTAGGTAGAACAGAAGTTAATCAAGCACATTTTAGAGTGTGTCAAATTATTGTTATTTGCTAAATAAAATTTATATTTCTACTAATAAATTAAAAGTCTACACATGTGTAAGAGATCACATCCTACCAACTTATTTAACTTTTCTTTGTCTTCTATTTTCCTCAAGTAGATAATTCTCATAGTTAGTCCTAACATGTAATAAAAGAATATATCAGGTTGATTTTTTTAATTGTAGTAACTTCTAATACTTCATAGTCACCAAAATAACAGAAAAATATATACTGATATATATACTATACATAATATATATAATATGACAGAAAAATATAATCCCATATAATATATATAATACCATAATTTTGATACAAATATGTCAATTCTTTAAAATATGAAATACTGAATTTGAGAAAAACATTCAGAAACAACATATAAAATATTATGCCAACAGAAGTTATGAGTTAGAAGAAATAAAATTATTTATAACTGGAAAACTGATTTATACAAGTCAATTAAATATGAAATTATTAAAAAGTACATTTAAAATGAATAAAATATTAGTGATGCCATATACACCTTGATATGTTAACACTTAAAAATGAATTAAAGCTATATAAAAATCACAAATGTTCACAAATATCACTTAATCATGTAACACATCACACCAGTGTTTGAGCAAATATGCTAGAACATTAAGAAGACATACTTCTAGACACAGCTTTGACACTTAGTAGCAAAGCTAATTTTCATAAATATATTAATGGGCTAAAAGTCTCAAATGTTTTTTATCCTGAAAATAGTATAATAGTGTCCAAGACTCTAGGGTTGTATAAATATAAAATTCCATATCAGTAAAAATAATTATAACATGGACAATAACCAGTATTGTTTTAAATAAATTTTTCATTTTTTTGCCACTTTTAAATAGAATGCCATTGTAGTATGAACTATATATTTGGACTGAGTGAAGTTAGTCAGAAAGTGTCAAAAATCAGATAAGGTGTAGGACAAGAGAGATTTTCAACAGCTACATGATATATATTAAATACAAAATAGTTACTATGTAACATTATTGTGGTAACTACTTATCATGTTACCCAGGGAGATGTAAGGATAAAATGTCACACGCATTGAGTTTTAATCGTGGGTCAAACACTTTATATGTATCATCTTATTCAATCTCACAACTCTAGCCAGTGGGTACTTCATTATCCATAATTTACAGTTGGCAAAATTAAAGCTAATGGAAGCTGAGGAACACATCCCAGAGCTAGTATCTACTTGCTATTACCTGGAAACTTGTTTAGTCAGCTACTGCACTCTGGAAATAATGACTAACCATCAGCTAAATACTCACTTAATTTTCCTCAATGATCACAAAAGATGTTTTCTGGGTCACAGAAGAAAATAACCTCAAAGTCAATGCCCTGCCAGCCTTTACTGTGAATATATTAACAGCTCATAAATTGAAAATGGTCCATGTGCATGCACATATTAATTCATTTGCTCACTTATTCAACCAGTTCTATGTCCCGTACTGGACTACACATTCCATAAAGGCATATCCTAAGAATCTGAGTGTGTGTCTTTTTTTTAAATTTTTTTTAATGTTTATTTATTTTTGATACAGAGAGAGACAGAGCATGAGTGGGGGAGAGGCAGAGAGAGAGGGAGACACAGAATCTGAAGCAGGCTCCAGGCTCTGAGCTGTCAGCACAGAGCCTGACGCGGGGCTCGAACTCACAGACCACGAGATCATGACCTGAGCCGAAGTCAGACGCTCAACTGACTGAGCCACCCAGGCGCCCCTGAGTGTGTGTCTTTATTTCCATATCATCAGCCAAGTAGAGTTGCCTGGCTTGGGCTACACATTCAAATGTGTGCCAAAGGAATGGATCTATAAGCATTAAATATAACATTTTATACTACCAATATTTTTAGATTTATTCTGAAATGGGATAACCAATACAAAAAGAGATTTAATGAGTTTTGTTCACGTCATATAATTAATAAGTAGCAAACTGGGCATCAAACCTATGTCATTCGGGCACCTGGGTAGGTCAGTTGGTTAAGCATCCAACTCTTCGTTTTGGTTCATGTCATGACCTAGCAGTTTGTGGGTTTGAGCCCCACTTTGGGCTCTGTGCTGACACTACAGAGCCTGCTTGGGACTCTGTCTCTCTCCTGATCTCTCTGACCCTCCCCTGCACATGCTCTCTCTCTCTCTCTCTCAAAATAAATAAACTTAAAAAAAAAAACTATGTCATCAATACCCAGATCTCATGATTTTTCAGTACATTGGCACTTATCATCTTTCTAAAGCTCTCCTTTATATGCTAGTTATATCAATGGAATATAATATATTTTGACTCCTTCAAGAATGCAAGTAAAACAAAGGAACAAATTGAAAACAATTTTTTCTGATGGTATGAGTTAGTCCATGAATGGATGCTTGACTCTACTGCTGATGATTTTATAAGTAGTCTTATTGTCATCAGACAACACTGAAATGTACAGCTAAATGTTAGTTACTATCTGGTATATGGTTCTGTCCAAAGTAGTGGGTTATTTTAGATTAAAAAGTAAATCATTATAAATATAAATATTAACTTGGAAAAAGTTGAGTTAGAAAAGCATCATGTAAGATAAAACTATTTGTTAACTAAGAGAAACGAAAATTCATATTGTTGTATGGTTTTTACTTGTCCTTTTGTCTTTGAAAAATAATTTAATCTGAATGGATGCCTTTCTTTTAATTAGGATTTTTCTTACATAACATTTCATTATTTATTATATTAAAATATACTGATATATATTTGTAATTATAATATTTGTGTTTGTACATAACTGAATCTATTTGTGCCTGATACTTTTCATTATTGAAAAAACCCAAGGAATCATTTACTTTAAACACAACACAACAAAATGATATGCCAAATGAAGTCATAGATTCTAAATAGTCTTACAGGAAAAAACACATAATATTAAAAATTCATGTTTCTAAAATTTGCCAAGTAATATCATGTCCCTTATGAATACTAAAGCAATAACACAAATTAGTTGTAATCTACGTTGCGTGAGGCTCTATACCCCAATCTGTATTTTGTATGCTCACTTAACTCTCCAACAACAGAGTAGAGTGTCCTAAGAGGCATGCCTCATCCCTGCGGACAAATCTTTAAGGATTTATTCCTTCTTTTATCTTTTATCAAAGCATGCACTGAGTTCACACCATACTGAGTGATTTCATGAGGTCCGGTATCCTGCCAAAATTTCCACAGTATCCACTCTATGCAGTACAGCTAATATATGACTTGAGGTATTTGAAAATTAAGGCTCACGATGAGGTAACGACACATAATTCATGATTTAGAGCCACTGCAGCTTAGAAAAAAGTCTGCTTATAAATGGAAGTATAACTTCATAATATGGCAGAAGCAAGGAAATAAATAATTGGATAATTTATTTGCAGTTAAATATATTTACCTTTGGAAAATAAGCTTTATTTCATGGCTAAGAATAAATCAAATTATAATATATCTGGATACGTGCAAGAGAATGGAAATATTCTACGTTAAGTATTCCATTATTTATGACATAATAAGCAAACTATTTAATATCAGTAGGAATTCTTTTTAACAATTAGATCTTATTCTAATATGGGTTAACAGAAAAGAGATACTCTATTAATAATTTTCAAAAGCAAGTTTCTAATATGATTGTGGATAAGAAAGACACTTTTACAAATTGTCTGATACTTTTGTATGGATTCGGTGAGACCAAAAATAAAATCTACTACCAGAGGAAGAAATGTATGTTGCACTCCTGAGCGTGGCATGACACAAGTCTCACCAAGAGCCCTTGGCACTGTAATACTTCACTATGAAAGGTGTTTATAGGATTAGAGTATTTTGGTAAGTCTTTAAGGCAACATATAATGAGATGAAAACATCAAAATGCATTTTGGAACACGTGCATAAAGAACCCCAAAATGATAACTTACAAATTAAAACTATCTTTCTAGGATAAAGTGCATTTTAATTAAGTTATGAATACCTTGGGCTTAATCTTGTCATTAATCAGAAAACTGTGTGCTTTGTAGAAGAATGCAAATACTTTGTCTCCTGCGATGTTAATATAGTTTGTATAAAATAGCTGGTGATCTAATTAACCTACTTACATGCAGAACAATAACTGCTTCCTGTTGTCAAATGAGCTAGGTACACTAAGGGCAAGAAATATATATATCCGTTCCCTCTCTCTCTCTATTTATACACACACACACACACACACACAGACACACACACAGACACACACACACACATATATATGTATGTATATGTGTTGTATGTGTATGTATATAAGTATGTGTGTTGTATGTGTGTATATGTGTATGTATATGTATGTGTGTTGTATTATGTATATATGTATGTGTATGTATGTGTAAATATATGTGTATATGTATGTGTGTTGTATGTGTGCATATTATACGTTATATATGTGTGTGTGTGTATATATATATATATATATATATATAAATCTTATTCCCTATGTAATGTGATATAATAAGGAAGAGTAATTACCAAAAATACAACTGAAAATCCTGCAAATGCTTTGAATCTACGTTTTCCTCTGGAATAAATTTAGGACAATTAAATTACATTTTCATTTTTATTTAACTTATTTTCAGAAAGCATATTTTAGGTACATAGAGAGTATGTTATTCATTATATAATAAGGCATTTAAGGCCTATGTTTGATGAACATTCATTCCCAAAGTTCTGATCCTACTTGGGGAAGTGGAGGTGATTTTCAAGCCCTCAGCAATTTCAATTGTCTGTGGTTGTTGAAAAGAGAAAGAGAAGAGAAAGGAGGAAGGAGGGAGGAGAGAGAGAGGAACAAAAAATTATTGACAAGCCAAAATGTATCTCCAACCAAATCTACTTTAAACCAACAGAGAAAAATATACAATTTAAGCATCCCACAAAACCCTACAAAACTGAGAGGTCATGAAGAGACTATTCACAGATAAAAGAAAAAGAAATAGACATGGCCAATACATAAGTAAATAAAGTTTGGCGTCAGTAGTAATTAAAGACAATTAAATTGAAACAGTTTGCCTATTAAAGTAGTAATATGACTAAAAGAAACAATACATGAAAAGGTATTCCTTTCCTGTTTAGAAATGTAGCTTTCCTAGAAAATGACAGAGGAACTTTTAAATTAGTTTTTAAAAAATTATTTCTAACAACATGAAGAAACAGACATAAGTTGATTAGAGGAAGCCAGCTACATGGAACATATATTTGCATGTTATACGATTGTTTTTGTTTTTAAGATTACCTATTGTCAGCATTTTCAAATTTTTAGAAATTTTAATCTTTCCAAAGGTACAACTGGGTAAAGAGAGTACACCTTTGCTTAAAAACAAAGTAAGAAAGTGAGGGACATTCACATTTCTTGAGAAGACCAACGCACTTGGTCTTAACTCTGTATTGCTAGTTAATGTTTTTTACTGAAGTATAATTGACATACAACATTACATTAGTTTGAGGCACACAATATAATGATTCTCCATTTTCAGATATTGTGAAATGATCGCCACAGTCTAGTTGACATCCATCACCATACACAGTTACGTAATTTTTTCTTGTAATGAGAACTTTGAAGATCTGCTCTCCTACCGACATTCAATTCTGCAATACGGTATTATAGACTGCAGTTGCCAGGCTATACATCACACCCCTAGGGCATATATATTGGATATCTATCAAATATATGATTTGCAAATATTTTAAATAAACATTTTAAGTTAATTATATACTCATATGTGATTTTAAGAATAAATATAGAATGATCCCTTGAATCCTCTGTCCAGGTTCTCACAATATTAACATCATGCAAAATTATAGTAGAATATCACAACCAGATATTGCCATTGGTACAATCCATTGATATTTTTCAGATTCACCTGTTACACGTATGCATTTGTATATGTGTGTGTCTTTGTGTATTAAAATGTTCCTGAGGAGTGCCTGGGTGGCTCAGTCGGTTGAGCATTCAACTTCGGCTCAGGTCATGATCGCACGGTCTGTGAGTTCGAGCCCCGCATCGGGCTCTGTGCTGATGGCTCAGAGCCTGGAACCTGCCTTGGATTCTGTGTCTCCCTCTCTCTCTGCCCCTCCACTACTCATGCTCTGTCTCTCTCTGTCTCAAAAAAAAAAAAAAAAAATTAAATGCTCCTGAAGTTTTAGCACGTGTGCAGATTGCTGTAACCATTACCACAGTCAAAATGCTGAATAGTCCCAACACAAGGATACTTCATGATGCCCTTGTAGAACTACCCCTGTCTACCACCTGCCCCCTTCCACCACCTCACTGTCAAGTGACCAAACTCCTGGCAAGCACTAGTCTGTTCTCCATTTCTCCATTATTTCATTTTAAGAATATTACATAAAGTGGAATCATACATTATTATAAGATTAAGGATTTTTTTCTTAGCCTAATTCCTTTGTGATTCTTTCAAGTTATAACACTCATCAATATATATACATATATATTGCTGAGTAGTATTCCATGGTATGGATGGCCAATAATTTGTTTAATCAGCAACACATTAAAAAAAATCTAGGTTTTCAGTTTTTGAGTATTACATAAGGCAGCTATGAACATTCATGTACCAATTTTTCAGGGGGTGCTAATATGTATTGCTTTGGAATAAATGTCTAAAGTTCCAATTCTTTGTTTAGTTTTTTTTTGTTTGTTTGTTTTAAGAAATTGCCAAACTTTTTTTCCAGAATGGCTGCATCCTTCTATATTCTCACCAATAATGTGTGAGTGATCCAGTTTTACTGTCTCTTTACCAGCATTTAATGTTGCCTTTATTTTTTTTATTTTAGCCTTTCTGATAGCTGTGTAGTCATAATTCATAATTCAGATTGCATACTCTGATAGATAATGATGTTGAAAAATTTCATTGTGTGCTTATTTGCCACGGGCATATGCTCTTTGGTGAACTGTCCATGCATTTTGTCCATTTTCTAATCAGATGCTTTATTTAATTCCTTATGTATTCCATATACTAGTATTTAATTAAATGTGTGGTTTGAACATATTTTAGCTCACTCTGTGGTTTGTGTTTTTATCCTTTGCATTTTTTTTTATGGATCATATTTTTAATGTCGTCTTGCTCCATATCTTGAAGGTATTCTTTTTTTTTCCTAAATCTTTTATAGTTATACATTTTACATTTCATGTAATTTACATTATCTATTTTGATCTAATGTTTATATGGTGTGAGACTTAGGTCAAGGTTTGTTTCTATGGCTATGGATGTCCAATTGCTCAGCACAATTTTTGAATAGGCTTTCCTTTCTCCATTGAGTTGCTTTTTCAAAAATCAGTTGAGCATATTTCTGTGGGTCTAATAGGGTTCTCTATTTTGTTCCATTGTTCTCTGTCTCCTTCTTGATCACTGTAGCTATATAGCAAATCTTAATATGAAGGAGAGTGATTTCTTCCACTGTATTCTTCTTTAACATTGCTTTTGCTTTTTTGAATAATAAGATTGTCTGCATTTACAAAGAATCTTGCTGTGGGTTTTATAAGAATTGCATTATACCTATAGAGCAGTATAGCTTGTTCATGAAATGCGGCGGACCAGCCGTCGCTGAACTGAACGGTTCCTGATCGGGGAGGGGGGGGCGGCGAGGATGAACTGATACACAAGGCACAGTTGTTAAGGGAGGGCTGGCGCTCCCAAGCGTCACCAGCAATGAGTTTATTTTCACTTGGGTATTTATCCACAATCTGAGGGTTGTGTATGTGCGAGGCACATCTCCTCTCACAAGTTCTCAGCAGGCAAACTGTATTTTGCTATATTAAACTTGACAAAGGCATTCTGAACCTCCCCACACGACCTGGCTGCGGTCCCGACTCAAGGACAAAGGCTGCACTCAAAGCCTTCGGTTCCCAAAACACCGCTCGAGGTCTCTGACTCTCAACATGGCTCAAAGCCTCCGGCTCCCAAAACACCGCTCAAGGCCACTGGCTCTCAACAATGAAAGACATGAAACTCAACATTTCAATGCAATTGTTTTGCACAAACAACACAACAACGACGAAACCTTTGTTTCCATGTGTAATCTCATACTTCAGCTAGGATCTTTACTTAAGCCAAGGCCTGAAGTTCAGGGAGCACCTCCGTCCTGTAGGGTGTCCAACGGAGCCCTTGCATTTAGCTGCTCCTCAGGGCTGGTTCAAGGCCCAAATCAAATATCTCTCACCTACCTCCTACGATCACTGTACCTAAAGAAATACCATAAGGATATAGACTTCTTTTCCTAGAATCATTGTTTCTCAGTGAGAGTTAACCTCTTAGTGTGCTGAGTTTATATCCTAGCTTTATTATTTAAATATCACTGCTCTGAACCTGCCCTTCATTTAGCTTAGTACTTCTTTATTTTGCCAAATTTTGTTTTACTCTTGTCGTTTAAGTTCCTTTGTAGAAAAACTTCTAGATGCCAAAATTTTTCTTCCATTGACTATTTACATTTTCTTATTTTAAAAAGTAACTTAAGAGATATACGCAGTTCCTTAAAAATGCAAACTTTCATCAAAAAATGTATACAAATATGGTAATAGTAAGAAAATCTATTTAAGGGGCGCCTGGGTGGTTCAGTCGGTTAAGCGGCCGACTTTGCTCAAGTCATGATCTCCCGGTCTGTGAGTTTGAGCCCCGCGTCGGGCTCTGTGTTGACAGCTCAGAGCCTGGAGCCTGCTTCGGATTCTGTGTCTCCCTCTCTCTGCCCTTCTCCTGCTCACTCTATGTCTCAAAAAAAATAAATAAATGTTAAAAAAATTTAAAAAAAATCTATTTAAGTAAATATTTGGATGTAACATTGCATGTAGTACAAGCTGGTAAAATGTGAGCTTTTGAAATTATTTTATGGGTTCTTTAAATAATTTTTTTATATAGTTCAGTTATGTGGATGCCAATTTTGCATATTATCTTCAAGGCTACTTACAAAGTAACAGTCAAGAGAAAAGGGAGTGTGAGGAAGTGTTCCTAATCTGGAGTCTAAATGCAAAAGCATTCTTTATTATCTTTCTATCTCCATAGGACTAAAGACATACGAAAACAACAATGTGACTGACAGTTGACATATTGTATCCTTGACGTAGACAGGCTCTACAATGACAATATGAAATACATGAAACCTTTCATACGATGCCATTTTTCTCTCATTGTCTATTCACTGGCAGTTGTATACATTGTGAACGTCCAGAGTCAGATAATGAGGGAAAAATACTGACTTTCAGACTGAGACGAAACTTCTCTGGTTCCAATCTAAAGATGACATCTTTCACGTCCAGAAGCTACAATACAGCACTAGTTAATTTCGGATTGACTGTAGGCAGCACTTTGGCATTTTGTCTTATACCCAGAGGTTACCAGCACAAGACATGTCATTAGAACAGAAGGGTATTTGTGGCCAGATGGCATTATTCTCTGTTTTCTCCTCCAAGCAACAGTCTACTTTTAATCATAAAGAAGATCACCAAATTTCACCTTACCAACTGCTCACAAAATTGAGGCTGTATTCAATCATTTATTCGTTTTTACTCAGCCAACACTTACTGCACAATTGTTTTGTGGCAGCTGCTAGACCAGATACTGAGGCTGCACAAATCTCATTTGCAAATGGCACCGCGGGCACCGCTCTTCTCTTTCCTGCAATATTTCCTCTCCTGTCAGAGACGTTCAGACTTATCTGGCATTCTAATTTCATGAACTACTTTCTCCAATATCATTCATACTTGACAGATATATTTCCTCTTTAATTACTGTTTGTTTGGAAAATACTTACCTATTATACATATCAGTATGTCCCTGTTTGCCTATTCATTTTCTTTCTTTGGAATTCAGCGCAGGATTGAGACAATCCGACTCTTAAATTCATGGCATACAATCATCAGCAATCGATATTTCCCCTTTGAAATATAATTTCCAATTATTTTCTCTCTATACCATAGACACTTTAGTTTATTTTCTACATGGCCTTTCAAAATCTATGGTGTAGGCTTTTGTGTAAATGTGTTTTATATTTATATATATCCTATTTTTTACACTTGTTTTGGAGATCTATGTATATTGTTTTGTGCACAATTTGGAGCTTTTAATGTTATACAGATACTGCGAAAAATACCTTGCTTATTTTATTTACATTTTCCCTATTGATGGGCTCTTAGGTACTTCTCACTGCCTGCTAATACAAAGAAATCTGAGCATTTTGGTATTTTCCCTTCTGTAATCTTTTTATGGTCTCTCTATACAAAACAGTTATTAATGGATCTTTGGAATGTATACATATCTTTCGTCATTGACTATTGACGGATGGCTCTACAGGATAGCTCTGCAGGTTTTAATTTGTGGGAGCAATGCTGGAGGACTTCTGTATATCGACCATCAATAATGTTTGATATATTTTTTCTGTCTGTTTCTTGGAAAACTGAGTGATGTAAATGATCGCTTTTATGTAGCATTCTGTGACCACTCAAGAGGTTGTAGAACTCATGACTTTTTCATCAGACTTTAAGACTTTCCTTGTCTAAATTTCTTTTCTGTCCTTTTCCTATTATTTTAGTAGATTTCTTGTCATTTTCTTATGGATTTGTAGGAGTTATTTATATAATTCAGATTTGTATACCTTGTCTATCTCGATACAGCATTTTCCTTACCTGCCGACCCTCTGTTAACTTTGTCCGTGGTGTTGTTCATCCAAGAATAGCTTGATATTCATACGGTCAAACCTAACATATAAAATATACGGTTCTTTGGAATCTTGTTTATGAATTTCTTCACCAGCCTAATCTCACAAAATAGTTTCCTACATTTTCTTTCAAAGACTCTAAATTTTCATCTCTCAAATGTATTCTAACATTCATTTGACCTTCATCATTTTATATGGTAAAAAGTAGAGATCTAACATTTTTTATGTAGTAAGCAATTTCACTCTTTCTTCTTAATAACATACATGGCCTTTCCACTTTTCTTTTCAATATATGTTATTATAATGTTGTATACTCTAACAGAAGAAATGCCCTCTTAATTTTTTTTTCCAAATGGTCTTACCAGCACATAGATTTATACTTTAATATACATTTTTAAATTGCATTGAATATCAGGAGTGAAGGAGAGTAGGAGGTATAGATTTCCAGTTATGCAATGAATAAGGGGGAAAAGGCACAGAATAGGGAATACAGTCAAGGTATTTTCATAGCATTGTATGGGTACAGATTATAGCTAAATTTGTAGTGAACATACGTAATGTATAGACTTGTGAAATCACGACGTGGTACAGATGAAATTAATGTAACCTTGTGTGTCAACTATACTTCAAAAACAAACGTAAATAAATAGGGGTGCCTGGGTGGCTCAGTAGGCTAAGCGTGCGATTTCAGCTCAGGTCGTGATCTCGTGGTTCAGGATTTTAAATATTAAAATACATCATAGTAAATGCAGAATATAAGATTCAATATTACTAAAAATGTCATATATATTATAATTTCATATGTGTTTTTACTTTTATATAATTTATATTAAAACATTTAAAAATGTGAAATACTGTTTTATAATCAACTAAAATTATATATATGTCTGTGTGTGTGTGTATATACATATACATATATATAGTCGAGTTGATTACGAAGCTGTATTTCACCTTTTTAAACCTTTTTTTCCTCAGTCAAGTTTTTATCCTTAGCTTTCTATAAGATCTTACTAAATGTCAACAATCAAAGTAAAAGTAACTGTCTATAATTTAAGAACACTCAAATTATAGTTATAGATTTGATCACCAACTGAGTTAGTTAAATTGGGGAGACACTTCAGTGTATCAGCTATCGTGGCTTTATTTGCATTAAAATTGAATATTTGATTACTTTTTTAAAATAATCATAGTCTAGTGGTTAAAATATGGATTTTGTAGTCACCTAAGAGTAGATTTGCATCATGCTTCTATCATTATCTGGGTATGTAACCTCACACAATTTAATTTATCTAAACTTTTCAATCCTATAGGAGGAAAGGCTATTTTCAATTTAAATTAGATAATACAGGGAACACACCTCACAATGTCCCACATATGGTAAAGACTCAAAACGCTAGCTATAAACCAAAAAAATACAAAATGATAATCTTCAAAATTTATTGTTTTGACTGAATTAATCTGAGTGTTTTTATAAGCCCATAAGTTTTTTTTTTAAATTAGACTTATATGAGTTTAAGTCATATTTGTAATATGAGTAGTACATTGAACTATATAAGTTTAAATATTATTTAACTTCTAAATTATGTGTAAGAATAAAGTTTATGTTATGACTCTTAGGGACTTCAATACATCAGGACTTTGAATCAGTTCTTATCTGTTCAAAATCTGTTATGATGTTTGAATTTTCTTCTTATGAAAAAGACAAGTAAAGACACATTTAGGATATATTTCTTAAGATATAAGTTAAGTTCCAAATCTAAATTACTGACATTTCCTTGTCTCTACATTCAATTATGGATCATTACAAAGTAATTCAGAGGATGTTCAGCTCCCACAGTTGTGGGTAACAAACTCATTTCAGAGCTCTGTTGGGGAATTAAAAAGACTCTTCACTCTAATGAGGTGACAAGTTTGACACAAGAGCTACCACAAAGGAGAAGAAAGGAGAGTTTTAAATGGAAAAGAATGAGTTGGCATAGAAACACCAACTTCTCAGTTCTCTGTAAGCCAAATGTATTCCAGCAGATTGTAGACAGAGGCACATTTTATCAAGTGACTATTAAATGTAAAACACTGTCAGTTAGATCGGTCATCTGATATTCCTCAATGTAAATATCCTGCAGTAAATTGCTTTAATTGGCTTTATTAATTTTTTCATAAATATACTGACTATGAAAAATTAGATACTCTGCCAACACAATAATTGATTTAGCTATTAAAGTTTCTGAAATAGGCGTGCCTCGGTGGCTCAGTCAATTAAGGGTCAGACTCTTGATTTTGGCTCAGGTCATGATCCCATGAGTTGGTGGGCAATGTGCTGACAGCTTGGAACCAGCTTGGGATTTCCTCTCTCCATCTCTCTCTCTGCCCCTTCCACTCATGAGCTCTCCCTCTCTCTATCTCAAAATAAATAAACTTAAAAAAAATAAGTAAAGTTCCTTAATCAAATAGGTTACATATAATTGACCAAATTCTAAATATGAAATATATAAACTCTTGAGAATATATGTAATTCAATTAAAATAGCACAGCTAGATTTAAATAAACCCAAATTATTTTACTCATGTTCTCTTTTCATCACTAAAATATTCTCTATATTTTTATTAAAATAAGAATTTATTAATATTTATATGATTAATAAAGAGCATCTTGGAAATTCCATCAGGCATACTAGTTATACAGAAAGGCTTCATGGTTCTTTGTTTTCTCTTGGTCTTTGGGTTTGTTTTCTGTTGTTGATTTTTGTTGTTTTTGCTATTAAGTAACAAACATCTGGTGTGAATACTGATACTTATCAGTATCCACTGAATAAGTATAAATAAAATTACATTAATGAATAAACTCATATTTATTAGCTAGCTAATATGGATTTATTTTACTAGCATGAAATACAATTGTAATAAGGAAGTTTCACAGAAGGAGCAACTTCAAAATCATGTCTAAGCATTTTTGCCACTCACAATCATGAATGTATCATTCCATAGAAATTATAAAAGAAACACAGGAAAGAATATCTTGGCATTGAAAAGAAGATATAAAACTTTTACACTCTGGAAGCCAAATAAAATTACTCTTCTTGCTCTTTTGTTTCATATAAAAAAAAAAGTTTAAAATATTCAAAGAAATGATAAGATTCCTCCCAGATGGTAAGCACCATGAGGAAATTTCTGGCATTTATCAAATTTGGAATTTAAAGTAAACTCTGCCTTCAAAGAATCCAGATGTCCCCAAAAGAATATAATTTGCTGTAACATATTCATGAGACAATTAATGACTAAGTCTCCTGAATAAGAGATCAGGAACAAGTGCATTAGATTCATTAAGAAGTCTTTTGGTAAGAAAGTCAGTTCGGTTAAGTGATAGTGTTTTCTGGTTTTAGAAAGAAACCATTGCTAGAACAATTATTTAAAAACTGTGTTTTATGAATATATTAATTAAAATTAGACACTTTAAATGCCCACATTGATTTTATCCTGATAGATAGATAGATATGCATATTAAAATGTTTCTAATATTTTGAAGCATCCAAGGATTATCTCTTAAAAATTTTTTTAATGTGTGTTTATTTTTGAGAGGGAGAGTGACAGAGCACAAGTGTGGAAGGGCAGAGTGAAAGGGAGACACAGAATCAGAAGCAGGCTCTAGACTAGGAGCTGGTGGGTCAGAGCCTGATGCATGGCTCAAACCCATGAACCGCGAGATCATGACTTGAACCAAAGTGGGGCACTTAACTGACTGAGCCACCCAGATGCTCCCATCTCTGTCTTAATTATTCTTCCACCTTTCTTTCCCAAAGTGAAAAAAAAAAAATTCCTCACACTCACATGACCTGCCCTTTGCCCTGTCAATCAATCAATCAATCAATCAGTCAGTCAGCAGTCAGGGAGTAGGTAACCTGCAAGTTATGTACTGCCAGCTATATACCCATCATGATAAGTCTAAGTGATACATAAAAATTAAGAAATGTTGTCTTTACCCTTATACATCATGAATTTATATAAATTAGTCTTATTTATAGAAAAGGAAACACAAACTAAATTTATAACGTAATCTTTACATGCCATGAGAGTTCAAAGGTAATACAGCCCAATCAATATAAGTTAGAATATGGCAAAACTTAGTGGAGGAGAATCTCACAGGGCTTGAAGAGATTTTAGGATACAAAAAAGTTAGAGGATGAAACTCTAATGATCCCGAAGATAATATTTGTGGGATGTCCCAAAATGAATAGCTTCAGAATGAGTATAAAAATTATATGAAGACTGCCAATGTGGAAAAAAAGTCTGTTGGCCGGTAGTAACCTTTGCCTTAAGTTGAAGATTTTATGGTGAATATATATATCCTATCTATATCTATCTCTCTCTCTATATATATGTGTGTGTGGTATATATATTTCCTATCTATGGATATTTTTAAGAGATAACAGAAAATTAATTCCAAACGAATATTTACTATCTATACTGTGCCAGGTAATTTTTTATGGCCTAGGAGTAAAGGAGTGAAGAAATAAGAAAACCCATATCTTCACAGAGTTTACATTTTAGTGACGTAAGACAGGAAAATCATGAAACAATAAGTAGGTCAAATATCACAATGGCTGGTGAAAGGTGCTATGGAATGACATAAAGAATGGAAAGAGGAGAGGGAGTACATGTGGGTTTGGTGCACTTTCAAGCAGGTTGGGAAGAATAGCCTCACTGACTAGGTAGCGTTCCCAGCAAATATTTGAAGGAGACAAGGGAGTGAATCTTGTAGAAGTTTGGAGATAAATGGAATAATAATAATAATAATAATAATAATAATAATAATAATAAGACAAAAAACACAACAAACAAAAACCCATTAAAGCAGAGTAACAGGAAGGGAAAAGGCCTGATGCAGGACTGTTTAGAGTGTCAGAGGAACAGCCAGCTCTGTGGGGATTAAGTCAAAAGCCTGTGGGAAAATGAGTAGAAAATGAAGCCAGCGAGGTAATGAGGTGAGCTGGAGAGGTAGTTAGTTCATGAGGGACCTAATAGTTAATTGTAAAGGTTGTTACTTTTATCCTAATGAGACAGAGAGCTGTGATAAGATTTTGAGCACAGGAGTGACATTAGGACATTATCTGACTTGTATTGGAGAACGCCACAGACTAACATGTTCAAAAGAAGCTTTGACAAAGAACAGAGGCATTGATATCAGTGAAGGGGCTTTTGGAATGATCTCGGAAAGAGAAAATGATGGTTTGTGAAAGAATGGTAGCGGTATATTTGATAAGAGATGACATCTAGTATGTAGTATTTGTTGATCTATTGCATGAGGTTAAGCAAGGAAGAAAGACATGGCTCCCAGGTTTTCAGCCAATGCAACTGGAAAGACAAAGTTCATATTTAGTGAAATGGAATGGGCTCATTGAAACATGAAAGCAAGATCATGAGTTCCATTTGGACCTGTTAAATTTGAAATTCATATTTGAATATTAAGTGGTTGTTTTGAGTCCAAGCTAGATATATAATTCTAGAGTTCACAAGAGTAGTCTGGTCTAGAGATATTAATTTATGAGTACTCAACATACAAATGGGAATTCAAGCGATGGAATCCAAGATATTTAGAGAAGACAGTGAAACAAAGAATCCTAAGGACCCTGCCCCAGGAGATCATTAGGCCCAATGAGTAAAAACAGCTATGAAAGGTTAGACCCAGGCATAAAGCAAAGAAGGGTGGTATTTTGTCAATCAAAGTGAAAAACAAATCTTTTCAAGGGAGGAATGAGTAACTGAGGACTCAAAGCTGCTGGATTTTGCATTATAACTAAATGATTAAAAGAAAAAAACAAATTTAGTGACATGATGGGGGCAAAAAATAGCATGAAAGACATCAAGAGAAAATGAGATGAGAAGAATTATAAAATTGGGTTTAGACAATTTTCTGAGAAGTTTTCATTCAAATTTTAGCAGACAACTGTAATGGAAGCTGGAGGGGGTGTTTTTAGACGGGAAAACTGATGATACATAACAGAGGACAGAGAAGTCATAGGGTGAATTTCGTAGGGAAGATGAGGACATGGAATTTTGTGCATGAATGGATCTTCTTTAGTAATAAAAGGGTAGGCACATATGCACATGTGTTTATTAATCTGGTAGGAAGAATTTGATGAAATTCTTAACTAACTGAATTTATTTTTCTCCAGTGACAAAAGAATGCACATCTGGTGTGAGTGAGAATAAGAACAGGGGCAAGATAATAGGATAAAGAAAGATTCCGTATAATGCTCTGTTTTCCTTCAAACAAATTTCATCTGATTGGGAGTGGAGATGAAGTAGCCAGAAAATTAGAGTTTTCCCACAGCAGCACAAGGAAGCAAGAGAAGGATAAGGTCACTGAAGGTGTATGAATGGTCCATTTAGGGAAGGACTGGGGAAAAAGACTCTGGAGTTATGGAAGCTGAAATATTGTATTAGAATTGGACTGTGAATCCTAGTGAAGTCAGAGTATTGTTATAGTTTTGGAACAAGAAAGAATTAATTGCAACAGTAGGAGTTGAAATTAAAAAGGGGGGTCGTTTGGAGTAGAAATTATAGAAGTTTCAGTTTTCAGCGATGACAAGTTCTATGAATGATCGTGAGAGTGAATCATTGATTCACTTGGGCTGAGAAGAAAAATCACTGGAGAAGAAGAAATCAAGGAATTGAGAAGCCAAAATATGAGGACAACGATCTGTATGGATATTTGGCATGGATTATGACAGAAGTATGATGAACTAGAAGGATGAGATTTAGTGTTAAAAGCTACAAATCAAAATGTAAATATCACAGTCATACACTGATTAATAGAACAGACCCTTTGTAAAGCAAGAGGCTCTAGGAAATACAAAGAGATATAGGTAGAAACAGACTAATAACTGGAATCTTAACACACTACTCTCAGCATAATAAAGGTCAAATGGCCAAAAATATATGTGAGGATAAAGAAAAGTTAACCCACATAATTAATAATATAATCATTAAGGAGAATGCCTATCTATCCATTCATTTATCCATCTCATCATTTATAAGATTACATCACTAGAAAGTTTAAGTGCCAAAAGCAGAATTATTAAAATCAAATTCTCTGATGACACTGTAATAAAACCGCTATTGATAATACAAATTTAAAATGCCGTCAACATGGAAATTTTAAACAGGTGCCTATTAAATAACACCTGGGAATCTGGCTCAAAGGGAATATATGCGAGCTTTATATGTTACATTAACATCCTATGTGTCAATTTATTGTGAATATTTTTCCCTGCCTGTGGTTTGCATTTATTATGTCACATACGGTGTCGAATACATTGACCTTTACTTTTTTACATTGTTTTGATGTTTTGTTAAAAGGCTCTCTTGAATCAATACTACATAATCACTAATATTTTCCTTAGATATTTAGATTTCAGAGTTTTAGCCTTAACTCTAATCTATCTGGAATTTATTTTGGAATATAATATGATGAACTGTTGTCCAAATGTACTTTCCAAACGGCCAGAAAATTTTGCCATTTTAATATATTCAAGAATATATAAACTATTTATTAATGTAGTTTGTATTTTACTTTAATTGAAAACAGCCATCAGAATTCAAACAATAAAGAATTGCATAATTTAAACTTAAGACTCTTCTTCGTGCTCTCAATTCAAATCCCCAAGTCAATATTTAAAAATTTGATAACGTTAGTGTATATTCCCTATTAACGCTTGACACATTGTTCCTGTATATAAATTCCTTTCTCCTCATAACCACAGTCAGTACCTGACCCACACAATTTTCATCGGACCTGGTGGTGAGCAAAAGAGATAAAATATACATATATCCACACCTTATAATATTTAATAAAAATTTAACCAGCCTGAAAATTCACAAGATTTAGATATATGGATGGCTGTGTTAATTATTAATGGACAAGTCTGAACTCCAACATGTTTGGCTAGAGGCCATTACAAAGCTTCTCAAATAAAGATATATATTGTCTTCAGACAAAACTATAAAGGTTCAGAGAGAGCAGAGTTAGAAATAGGCTAAGAATATAAAACCATGTAAAGTCCCACAGTCAGAAATTGTTTAGGCCTGGCCACCCTGAAAGCATTGATGGGGTCGCATAATGAATAACAGTCTATGTTTCACCATGCCTTGCTCCATTGTTCCTACAAGACTCTGTCCTCTGAGAGCACTCCCAAAACACACTAAAGCCCCAGAGTTTACCCATACAAACTTTATGGTTTCACTAGTCAATCATTCTCTAAAAGATTCTTCTACCTCTCTGCTAAGCATTCCAGCTTCTGCTGACACCTCGCTAGCCTTCCTAGACCCTGGGAGCAAGCATTCTTTCTGGGTCAACTCTGCTTCCTGTAAAGTGTTACCATTTTCTGAGCCTTATCATGTTGACACCTGGAGAAAAGCATCCTAATGAGACTGAATAAACATGACAGGAGGAATAAATACTCCCTCTCCAGCTTTTCTTGCTTCACACTGATGGAAGAGACTATAGGGATATCTTAGTGTAACTGATTCCTCCTGCTAAACCAGAGCTAAACACCTGCTGAGCTGACAATGGAATGAGGTATCACTGTCTCTTTGAGGTCTTCTATGTAGTTGGAGTAGGAGAGCATCCTAATTCTAAACTATTTACAGAACTTCTCTATACCCCAGAGGTTTCTGTAACAATAGAAATGATTTTGCATGAGGACCAAGACTTTTAGAAAAGAACTTAAACCAAAGACACGGGGTTCAAAAAAAAATACCTGTTTAACAGTCATCGACTAAATATGCATACCATGATATCACAGCACAAAGATCAATGCCTGGCATACAGCAGGTCTAAGCTGAATGTGCGATGTTATACATGAGTCAGTTAGTCCTTCCCGGGCACCCCCAGCACACACATCGGCTCACAGAGGACCCTTAAAGTGATGAGAAATATGTGACACAAACAGTCGTTGTCAGAGATGTTCAAGAAGATTTGAAGAGGAGATTCCAAGAGAAAAAAAAATCAAACCAACTTTTTGCTTGGTGACAAGATAAATGTTCACAGGAGGAAGATGTATAAATGTGACAGATTAGTAGTCACTGCTGGACAATGTGTTGAATACCTAAGTAAGTTTAATGAACCAATTTTGTAATGTTTCCTTAGGGCTGTCTCATTCCGCCAAACACGGGAGGTCTTCGCCAGAGACCAAATGCAAATCAAACAGCTAGAGTCCTATACTAAGATGCGTTAACAGACCTCCGGTGACTAATGTTTTGATACTGGGTATAACTCATCATGCCTAGCCCTTCTTCTCTAGGGCTCCCTTCTCTCTCAGAAAGTTGTTTTATCTTCTGAGAGGAAAATTTACATGGAATCATCTCACCATTTCAAATACTGGGATACAGCCCAGCAAAGGCAGAGCTTATGTGTAATTTCCAGAACTCGGGAAGAACAGAATGATATCAGTTGGGTCCTGCCCAACCATCCTCCAGATATAATCCTTCAGTAGATATAAGAAGTCTCTAAATCATGCTAAAATCTCTGTTATGTATGAGCCATTTCAGATCACTTTTATAAAGCCAATTATTGTGAAGAATTATTTAGAATGTCAAAGGTAAAAAGCTTTAATTCTGAAGAAAATTGTTGTAATATGAGGCATTCTGTTAAGTAATCATTCAATAAATATGTATGGAATCTCTATTTGTTGATTTTGTCACTACTAAAGCAGTTTATGATTATGAGAAAGAAGCCTAAAGATCGACTGGCCGTATGCCCCTTTTTGCTCCTGTGGAGTCAAAGGTTGTTCTAGCCTAGGAACATCAGGAACCTAGGCTAAAACCTAGGAACACAGGATGTTCTAGCCTAATTAATACGAGCATTCCTTTTCACCCTCAAAAGTCTCCCACTCTAGATATAAACAATATGGTCTTTCCAGACAAAGGACATGTAAAAGCAACATGATCACTGGTAGATATTAACTACCAAAAGAAAACGAGGATCGCCAGTTAAGGGAGCTCCCCAGAGGGAAAGATCACCTCATGCTAACACATTAGATCACTGAAACTAAATGGCAACAGGTAAAGTAGGGTAAAAAGTATCGCAGGCAGAAAGACTGCTAAGAACAAGCACTGGGTTGGGCAAAGAAAAGCATATTCAGGGGGAAAAATGGATCCTGTAGTTTTAGAAATAATTTAGGAAGGTAGTAACAAGAGATCCAGTGCAGTCGAGTGCAGCCCGGACTACTGAGGACCTTAAAACTCTGGTTAAGAAGTTTCGGCATTATTTCATAAAAAAGTTAAAGAATTTAGAGGCATTAAATGCCATGTTCTGGATTTGTATGAGAAATTTAATTTGGAAGAAAGAATGAGAATAGATTGGAAGATAACTAGAAGGTATGGGGCAATGCTTCATTTTTAAAACAACCTACTAGACATGTCCAATTAACGTGTTTTTTTTTTTTTTACTCTGAAATTCTCTATTTATGAGTCTCAAATGAGAAAAATTAACTAAACTAAGTAATCATATCTTGGAATATCTTATGTCTGAAGACCTGTGCTAGAGAAAATATAATAAAGACTCATGAATTTTTCAAGGGGAATAAAGAGAGCAAGAACAAAGATATCCCGAAGATTTGATGCAGAAACGATACAGGGTTTGAGTTAGCATGTGCTGATCGAGGGTTACTGGTTGTCGGCGGGAGTAAAACCCTGGTTGTATCTTTTGCCAATTTCCTTGTAAATACTCCACCAGAAATTTCGAGCTATCTGCATGAACTCACTGAATACAGAATTGGAAGAGGTGTGCACCATTGGTCATATGACCCGGTATGAACCATCGCCGGGACACCAGGGCAGCAATCCACTTCAGTGTAAAGTTTGCCCTGTGTGGCACTTTCTACTTGAAGTTAACTAAGTCACTTTAGGAACACACATGGTGCATATAGTTGTAGATATACAGCAAGTAAAATGCTCTAGAATATATGTTGTTAGGGTCAACTAATTAAAACCATTCTTTTTCAAGTAGTAGTGAAAGAAGTATATGACACTAATGCCCTAGCTGGCCACTCGGCATATCAGCTATTTGTGCCATGGTCCACACAGAGCCTTCAGGGTGCACAAAGTTGCCATCAATGGAGGGAAAGTAGAAAACCTGAAGACTTAAATACATAAGGGGAGTCAAGGCTGAGTTGTCCTAACTTTGAGTGTAAGAATAGTCTATGGATTCCTGCTCCTATGATTGTATCACTTTCACTACAGAGTATATCAACATTTATTTATTTTCTTGTTTGATAAAGCTTTGTTTCCTTTTCAGTATGCCATTTGAAAGCAACATATTCAAAACACAAACAAAGAGGAAGGAAGAAACTAAAATAAATTTTTAATAACAAATTAAGTACTGCACTTACATTTCTCAAGAAAGTTAATGATGAACAGAGTTGAAACAACACTTTTACTGAAAGTTAAACAGCTGATATAATTGCAAATGCCACTGTAAATTTAGTTAAAAACAACAATATTAAAGATGAAAAAACTTTTTTAACATATGGTAAAAAGTAATATTTTTATCAGTTGTGAAATATATGAAAGATAAATGCACAGAGAATTCGTTTGGTGCATACAAGGTTTATATTTGCATCTAAAAAAAGCTTTGTAATTCTAGCAGGTGAAACAGAAGTCATAGTTGCTAAAAACTACAAAATTTTTATATTGGGGCAAATAAATTATTGCACACATACACAATAAAAAATAGTTTGTATGGCAGTCCATACTCCATTTCTTTGACTCTTGTCATCACACAGTGTTTAGAAATATTTTGGTCATTGTAGAACAGGTTTGTAGGTCAAACCATGTGTCCTCCAATGTCAACAGCTTTTAATCTTTATTACATAAATGGACTGCCAAAAGTTCATCTTTCAAGCTTTTTAATTCATTACAAATATTGAAAACCAAGATTCAATATGCAATATATTGAAATGTATGCCTACAAATGCAAAGGAAAATGGGATGATGGCATTTTAAGTAGTGTATATATTTTAATATTAGATTCTAAAATGAAGTTTTAGAGTATCTTGAATTCTGGTTAAAATATTCTGATGAATCATGTGTGTGAATAAAATAAAATCATACCCTGTGTAATAATGGAATACAAAAAGAAGGCCATAGTTTCAAAGAATTTAAATTTGATGAAAGTTTCCAAAAAATGCAAATAAGTGACATGTGATGATATTTGCCTGGAACAAATGTTTACTAAAAATTTAAAGTAACTGCTAAGCTTAAGAGTAAATTCTACTATATGGTGAATAATCTCAATATCAGTTTTACTTTAATTTAAATGTGAATATGTCATTATAAATTTTCATTTCCATTCACACTGTCCTTCTTTAGTAAACTATGGCCTTCTTCACAAATATCCATATAAAACACAAAATGAGAATCTCTTTTTTTTGTCTGAATAGTAAATAATTATAAAGTAAACTATGATTTTTAGTAAAATAATAATTATTATTTTACTAAAAATCAACTTAAAGTATCAACAATATTAAATTCATTAATCATAAAAATAACAATTTGAAGATTATTACAATTTTATAAATAATAAAAATACATTATTCTTGCTTTATAATTATTTACTATTCAGACAAAAAAAGAGATTCTCATTTTGTGTTTTATATGGATATTTGTGATTTTTATTTCTTTGGATGGGGCTTTATTTTGAATTTTTTTTAACGTTTATTTATTTTTGAGAGACATAGAGACAGAGAGTGAGCAGGGGAAGGGCAGAGAGAGAGAAGGAGACACAGAATCTGAAGCAGGCTCCAGGCTCTGAGCCGTCAGCACAGAGCCCGATGCAGGGCTCGAACTCACAGACTGTGAGATCATAACCTGAGCTGAAGTTGGCCGCTCAACCGACTGAGCCACCCAGGTGCCCCTGGATGGGACTTTATTTTGAAAAATAGTTTCTGAATAAGACTATTTTATAATGTCAGAAATACAATAAAATTGATCAAACAATACTTTGTATATAATTTTATTATTTTTAATAATTATTTATCTCATAAAGAAGAAAAAGGAGGAGTTTAGATCTGTCTACAAAAGGAAAGATAATTAACCTGAAGTAAAATGCATCATTTAGCAACTGAAAAGTCTGGACCTGAAGAAGAAAATAATAAAGCATAACACTAGCACTCATTTAAGAAATGTAGTATTGGCCTTTAAATAAATGCTTGAGTGTCAAAGAACGTCTCTGTAAAAAGAATTAAAGAAGAGTAAGGAAAAAATTCTTTCTGTTAGACTGGAAAGTGGTGAGAAATTTCTCTATTCATCTCATAGCTTAATTTAAAAATAAATACATAGGCACTGCATGGCTCAGCTGGTTAAACACTTGACTTGATTTCTGCTCAGGTCATGCTCTCACGGTTTGTGTGATCCAGTCCTGTGTCAGGCTCTACGCTGACAGCATGGAGCCTACTTGGCATCCTCTCCCTCTTTTACTCTGCCCCTCCCTTTCTGGTTCTCTCTTATATTAAATAAATAAACTTTATAAAAAAATATAAAACCACACACAGCAATAATATATACACTATGATATTAAAACTCACTGGACCAGGTATATGACAGATTAAAAACAGTCGAGGAGAGAATCAGAAAACTAGACTTGGGGAAATCCCCCCAGTGTAGTGCAGAGATATAGAGACATAAAAATATTATTGACCAGGAAATTTAATGGAGAATATAATAGAGAGGATCCCAATAAGAGTACAGGAGAAGTAAGAAAAATGAAAGACAAATAATATTTCAAAAATAATACCTTGGGGGGCGCCTGAGTGGCTCAGTCGGTTGGGTGTCCACCTTCAGCTCAGGTCATGATTTCACAGTTTGTGGGTTCGAGCCCTGCATCAGGCTCTGTGCTGACAGCTCAGAGCCTGGAGCCTGCTTCAGATTCTGTGTCTCCCTCTCTCTCTGCCCCTTCCCTTGCTCATGCTCTGTCTCTCTCTCCAAAAATAAATAAACATTAAAAAAAATAATAATATCTTGGAATTTTTGAGAATTAAAGAAAAAATGTAAGTACTCAGTTCAAAACAGCAAATTATGTTCAAAGTAGGAAACATGGTAGCAAATGCAAAGCAGACATCATGGGGAAGCTGCTGAACAAGGGTCATTAAAAGACAGAGAAAATCATAAAAGAAAAAATAACAGGTTATTGAAAGTAATAACTACAAACATATACACACTACTTTTGTGACGACTGAAACACGATGGGATGCGAATTTCAGAGTTAATACAAAATATCTATCAACTTAGAATTCTAAACCCATTGCACCTGGAACTCCATAATGAGTAGAAACAGATTTTTAGACAAAGGCTTAGAGAATTTGTTTCTATAGACCCTTATGGAAACATACAAAGTTATGCTTATGTAAAAATAAAATTATGCTCAGGAGAAATACTAAGATATAAAAGGGAATGGAAATCAAAGAAACTAGTAAACATCTGGCAAAAACTGGGTACGTACTGAATATTAAAACAATAATCCATGAGATTATTGTTGTCTGCTGTGTTAGTTTTCTCAAAATTGATCTGCCCAGATAAACTGAAAGCAATTATTAAGCAATGTCAAGGGCATAAGAACCAATAAGTCATCAACGGAATGACAAGTTGACCTGGATGTTAGTATTGACAGGCTGATAGACTAATGATTTTTAGAGTTGAGATGGTTCCAGTCTTTCTTTTCTAAAAAACTGAAGGAAGATCAAATTAAGATATCAGTTTGTAGAACATCAAAGAATGACTTTGATGATAGATGCATCATATGAGTGTTATTACTATTAAATAAAAATTCCATTCCCATCAATTTATTTAGGATTTTAGGCAGCACTTACAACGAATTAGTATTGAATCCATTCTATCCTAGCGATAAGCAATATTCATCCTTGAATATATGACATGGTGGAGGGGCAATAATATAATCGCACTAAATCTGTGTCTAAATTTTTTTTATTAAAAGACATACATCTACTATATTGATGCAGTTTAACCAATGACTTTAATTATAATTTTAATAATAAATCAATCGAGAAGAAAATAACGTTAAGAGCCTTATGTTGACAAGTTACTGAAAAATTTTAAAGTAAATTTATACACTTTTGTTGAAATATATGAGATTTTTTTAGCATCATTATTATAAGCTAGGATAAAATCTATGAGGGGAAGTAAAAAATAATAAAAACATTGAAAAATTTCTGTTAAAGTCTTTGTATTTTAAATAGGTTATGGTAATCATTGAATTAGTAATTATGCAGGCTGTATTACATCCATTTAAAACAGGTTCGTTGGGCATCTGGGTGGCTCAGTTAGTTGAACTCCAACTTTAGCTCAGGTCATGATCTCATGGTTAATGATTTCATGGTTCATGGGCTCGCTGCTGTCAGTGAAGAACCTGCTTTGGATCCTCTGTCCCCCCCATTCTCTGCCCTCCCCTACTTGCACTCTCTCTCTCTCTCTCACACTCTCTCTCTCTCTCTCTCAAAAAATAAACATTTACAAAATAAAAATAAAATAAAATAGGTTCGTAATAGTGTTGCATGGTGACAGATGGTAGTGACACTTGTAAGTCATCAATCGAGATATTGCATCACTATGTTGTACGCCTGAAACAAAGGTAACATCGTGTGTCAAATATACTCAATACATACATACATACATACATACATGTGTACATACATAAGGTTTATGGTCATTATATGTTCACATGAATAAGATCTTTCGAAGCTATTTATTTATCTACTTATTTTAAGATATTGAAATGTGAAAATACTTAGATGCTGATGATATTCTAGAAAGACATTTTTAAATAATTCTCTTAGTGGTGTATTAGCAAAAGAATTATTAAATATTATTCTAAAGAGTCTATACCTACAAGAAGATGAAGACATTAACTAACTTTAAACTTGTTAATGATAGCTATGAAAATAGCAATATACAATCTAACTTTCAAGCCACTGAGAAATCAGAAAAGTAAAGTGAACACAAGGAATCCAGAAGGAAGAAAAGTTGGAGGAAATACGTAATGAAAAATTATGGCTAATAAAATAAACTTCTGACCTACCTGCAGATGCAGAGAACTAAATAAATCACAAGTGTCCTCTATCTCCAATGTTACCCAAAAACAAGTCTCTAGAGCTAAAGAAACTCCAGGATATATGCCCTTAATTGAGACTCTAGGGATGATCTGAAAATGAATTGGTAAAACACCAGGTCTGAGACTGGAAACACTAAGACTGACCAAGCAAAATGATCTCTGTTATCATCACTGGAAACATCTTTAAAGCGGTCAATCTCCTGATAAAAGATGTTTTGTCTTTTTTTAATAAACTTTATTTCTTATAAAAAGTAGCATACGACTACTGCAGATATAAATAAATAACAAGAAGAAAGAAAAAAAATCATGTATCACCCTGCAATGTAGAAGGAGTCATTGTTAAACTTTTAATCTATGCCCCGCACATATATATTAAGAGATTTCCTATATATCCAAAAAGATTAACATTGCATGCCAGATTTGTATCACAGCTATGGGAAGCTACTGAGAGATTTCAAGCAGGGAGTACTATGCTCAGTGATACAATGGGGAATGGCGGATAGGAAAGAAGCCAGTCCACCGGAGGGGGACCACTTAGGAGACCGCTCCAGTACTGAAGAGAGATAGGTAGGAGTTAATGCAATAGGAGGTAGACTGAACAATATTTTATGATCACTGCACTTAAGTTTGTAGTAAGAAATAAGGGAAAGAGAAATTGTAAATGATGCCCTCGGTTCTAGCTTATTAATCTCCTAAATTTAATATTTTAGATAAATCACCAAAATATGATTATCAGTTATTAGGATGTAGTAACAGTCATGCTTTAATATATTATTTTCTTTACTGAAATTTCATTCCCTTTTCTTATTTTAGAGCTAATTTTCTACCAAAAGTTTACTTGAGAATCACTTTCTCTTATTCTAGCTAAACTAAGATAGCTAGACTCATAGCTTCCAGATGGTGTGAAGAATTCATTTTAAATCTAGTAAGATTCTCTAGATAGCAGACCAAGTTGAGGAAGCAGATGTGATCAAGATGCTGTGGATGAATTTAAGATCTGTTACTGTCACAACAGGGTAGGGTAGAAAAGATGTTTACTGATTTGTAAAATTGGAATGCCCAGAGTCCCCAAGGCAAATTGCACTGCATTCATTTCAGAAAGAACAGTTCGTGAGGAACCAAACTTTAAATTAATCCTGGTTTTCACACTGGTATCGACTGATATCTATTTGTATTAAATTAATAATATTGATAAAAAGAATATGACTACTTAAATTACATAAAAATAAGTACTGTGAATATATACATATATACTTATGTATATATATATATACATATACATATATATATATACACACATATATACACAAGTACAATTATTGTGAATTTAGGAGATTATAATAAAAGTATATGTAACTCAAAATCATGTATATTAATTACAATTTTTTCTTTAATAATGCATACATATTTAATGCCTTCAGTCTTAAAAAAAATGAAACTTTACCATACTAAAATGTCTGAGATTTATACATGGGTTCTACCTTTGCAAACTATTTTCATGCTTTAATTAAAAAAAAAAAAGTTACAGCTAGCATCCGTGCCCTTTAAATTAGAAAATTTCTGTTATATTTACTTTTTACTGTATTTTATACACTGTAATTTTTTACTAGATATACCTTTAAGAACAAAACTCAAACCCTATTTCTAACAATCTCATAATTATTCTAGGTAGTGACTTCTGTGGGGGCCCAGTAGAGGGAAGAAATAAAGACATTATCTTGACTTGGCTACCTTTCTAAATTTTAATATCTTGTTTCCTATAGTCCAACATAATTGTCTCCCATAAAGAGGTAAGGCAGTACTATTTCCTATACTTACGAGCAAGGAAGGCAAATATTTCTTGTGCTTTAGATGCTCACAGTGCATCGATTCGCAGATCCTAAAGAACTCTGAACGCTCTACAAAACATAAGATCTTAGGAGAGAATTCCTTATTGCTTCCTCTGTAGAAATTCATTTTCCCCTTTGTATATATTAACTTTTTTTAATGTATTAATTTCCTGGCCTTGTGCTTTAATTAATACCTAGGCTTTAACTAAAATCACCTCTCTTTAAAATAAATACTGGGGTGCTTGGGTGACTCAGTTAAGCGTCCAACTTCAGCTCAGGTCATGATCTCACCCTTCGTGGGTTCAAGCCCCACCTTTGGCTCTGTGGTGACATCTCAGAGCCTAGATCCTGCTTCGAATTCTGTGTCTCCCTCTCTCTATGCCCCTCCCCTGCTAGCACTCTCTCTTTCGTGAAAATAAATAAAAAAAAACAAATATTAATGTATCCATTATTTCTGAGTTTTAAGGTATTTTACATGTGTAGTATGAAAACAGAAGTAAATATAAATGTACACTCTTATATCCTGAACTACTTTATGCATTTCGCTATCTCCAACATCTTCAAAACACATACTGATATTAAAGAAAAAAAACACTTTTTAAGATGACACATATAATACTTAAACTCAAATATTTGAGGTCATGTCCAGCTTATATGCCTACTCTAAGATTCTCATCCATTCATTCATGTGGATTTCTTTTTTTTTAAGATTTTTTTTTAATGTTTTTATTTATTTTTGAGAGCAGGAGAGACAAAGCATGAGCGGGGGAGGGTCAGAGAGAGAGGGAGACACAGAATCTGAAGCAGGCTCCAGGCTCTGAGCTGTCAGCACAGAGCCCGGATGTGGGGCTCGAACTCACAGACTGTGAGATCATGACCTGAGCCGAAGTCGGCCACTTAACCGACTGAGCCACCCAGGCACCCCCATTCATGTGGATTTCTGACCCTCTCAAAGATTTATGTGGGTAAAATGACAAAGGCCTAAATGAGTACCAAGGTAGTATAGATACAGTGGAAATATTTACAGATAAAGAAGGTGTCAGGATTTTAGTTTTGGTGATTCGGAGGAGACATCAATTTAAACAGAGGATGAAGAAGACAGAGAAGCTAAATAATGAACGTATGTAGAATAAGGCACTTGCTGGACATGCTGGAGCTGTTCATGTTTCCAAGTGTTCTATCAGCGCTTGGACCTTACAGTCACACTACTTGGGTTTTTCATTGTCTCCACTATTTACAAAGTGGTGACATGGACAGGTTGTTTACTCACTTGGGACTTCATTTTCTAAGTTGTAAAATTGGCACACCAAAAATACTTACCTCCGACAATTCTAAGGATTAAAGTAAATTAAATAACAAAAGTACTCAGAAAATGTAAGGGACTAGACTGTGCTCCGCGAATGCTAGCTATAATTATTCTGCCCTTGACCTTTCTGTCACAGTCTTTTGTAGTCTGCCCTACAGCCCTTCTGTAATCTCTGTAGGTCCTTTTATCTATTGCATAGTCTCCAATATCACCCCATGATTCAAAACTCTCCCTATCAAACACAGACTTTGCCCTGGAGGTCTACACTCACACTTGCATATTCAACTAGAAGTTACTATTGTGGGAATGACAAAGAAAAGAAAGCAAAGAAAGAGAGGAATAAGATTCTGAAAGAGAATGTGGTGTTTATCAGTTAGGTTAGCAGAAGAAAACAGGTGAAACACTCAGATTAAGATGTTTGAGGAAAAGTGAAAATAGAAACTATTGCAAAGAGAGGACATTTTACAAAGGGCTGTTTCCCATTTGGTAAGAAGACTGCAATACACTAGTGGTAATAATAGCAGAGACCTCAGGTCCGCAGGGGCATGGGAAGGGTGTGGTTACCCTATTCCAGAAGGAGAGCACTGAATAGGACAATATTGAAAGGATCATCAACCTTCAGGACAGGAGGGAGTTGGTCAGAGGTGAGCAGGACGGTGCCAGCAGAATACTCCAAAACATCCTGACCTCGTTTCCTCATTTTTTCTTATATCCCAACAGGGTTACCCACTGGGTGACCACCATCAGCAATCAGAGGGCAAGGAGCCCAAACCAGTATCAGGAGAAAGGTGGAGAGTAGATCTGTAGGGGCAAATGGATGACATCCAGCACGTAACGTCCAAATGAAGGGCTATCGAAATAAGTAGAAATAACAAATAAGATAACTACAAAAAATAGCCATTAGCTTCTCAATAAATTCTGATGCATTTGTATTGAACTATACTTTCCATTTCCAAAGGATGAAAATACATGTCAAGCTAAGCTTATCATTCACATTCAATGTCTCTTCATCTTATTTTTTTTAATGTTTATTTATTTCTTTTGAGAGAGAAAGTATGCGTGTACACAAGCAGGGATGGGGCAGAGAGATCGGAGAGAGAGAATCCAAGGAATCCCCGTGCTGTCAGCACAGAGCCCCACACATGGGGCTCAGTCTCCCAAACTGTGAGATCATGACCTGAGCCGAAATCAAAAGTCAGATGCTTAACTGACTGAGCCACCCAGGTGCTCCCATTACATATATATACTTATATATATTTATTTTAAAAATACATCTATATTTAAAAATATATATTTCAATATAGATGTATTTTGAAAATAAAGGAGACTATAAGTATAAAAGAAAAATGAAGCTGTTTTTGTTTTTTGTTTTTGTTTTTGTCTTTTAAAGTTAAGACCAGTGAATAGGCATTGTTTGCTTCCTTTTCCTGGCAATGCTTGTTCCTGCCATTTTAGCTGCCTATAACTTGCCAGCATTCTCTCCATTACTCAAGAGGTCTAGCTGGAAAGATTACCTAAGACATCCATGAGTAGCTTTACTCTCTACTTCTTTTAGTTTCCAGGCCATGTGCTTTCAGTTTAGTGTAAGGTGAGGACTTCAAATGGATATGTTTTCTGAACAAGAAAAGTGAATATTCTTCCAACGTTTTCCTTTATTGCTCTAACTACCTATTGCTGTTTGTAACCTTTGACACCTGAGGAAACGGGAGAGGCTACTGGGCAATTCGCACATGCTGAAATCCCAATCTGAAAGCAAATCTCCGTGAGCAAAAGCTAGAATGTCAATGGCTTGGGACTTGGAAATATTACTCAACTTACTCCCTCAAGCTTCAAATATGTTCACATATATTCTTTCATCCAATATTCAATACATACTTATTGAGGCCTGTTTTGTTGGTGCTAGGGATTTTGAAGTAGACTAGATGGAAAAGGCTCTCATTCTCTTTTACATTGTATCCTTAGTAGGTGATAAGCGATATCATGATTGACAGATAAATCTTCCTTTCAAATTCCTTAGGGTTTTCCTAAGAGTTATTTTCATGCAGAGGCTTATTTTTGAGATCGGGTTAGTGGAGCCATAAAATGGTGGGCTTAGAGACTGACTCCAGTCATCCTGTCTCCTCCCTTCTGCTCAGGTTACATCTGGAAAGGATAAAATGGCAATATTGTGCTCTTTGAAGGAAGCCCTAGGAACATCCTGGTGTGTTGCAGAACTCATGCTTCACCCAAAGGGGGATTTGCTTAATCACTTGCAGGAGCAATTCACCCATTTGTAACATGGTCACAGGCATCCTTCCTCAGAAGGTCACTGAGAATTAATGACAGTATGTGGAATGGCCCCAACACAAGTTGTTAGTAAAAATTAACAAAGTTAGTTGAACTTTCTAAGATCATTTTTTTTTTCATCTTTAAAATGAGAATGTTGCCTCTGCCTATTAAGATGAAAACTCTGGGCTTTAGTTTTTCTGCTAATGGGATGTACACAATTTTGACTGACTTTTCATTTTCCCTTGAGAGATGCTATTCCTCACTCTCTCTTATGATATGTTAGAAATATGGAAGGATATCAGGTTTTTATATTGATAGGAGAAGCTAGTAATATTAGGATAAAATAACACTTCTGATGCAGAGAAGAAACATAAAAGCTAAAAATTTACTATTAGGTCAAAATGCATAAATCACTTTCCATTTTTTTGTGTTTCTATTCCCAATTAAAATAACCATTACAGGTTTTAATAGGCATTCAACACTGTCAAGGGAGGAAGTAATTGTTTCACTGGAAATTTTTCTTCTTCTTTTCTTTGGCACCAACATTCAGTGTTTCTTATCAAAATGTGGTAGTGCCTACCTTAACTTTAATGTAAAGAATGGAGATAACTACCTGTCTCATGATATTGAAAAGCTCGGGACATTATTGTGCATAATAAATATGAAGCACTATTTTGTAAATTCTGACATATAAAATATAACATTAATCTTTCCAATTCAGGCAGTCAGAGACAAGCATACTCTCATTTTTACTAAAAATGATCAGAACCCCCTTGCGGTTAAATATAGAGGGCATGTAAAAAATTATTTGGTATCCAAAGAAACTCTTTAGTGACACCCTCTACCATCTGTCATCATTATCTTCAGCTGAAGTTCGGGCACATCAAAGGTCTTGACTGGGGTACTTCATTTAAGGTTTTCAACCTGGAAAAAACATTGAACACTTACATGTCCCCTTCTTTTCATCAAAACGCACCCGCCCTGCATTTCACTTCCCTGAGCCCTCCTCTCTACTGGCAGACGATCTGATACATTCCTTTTCTCTATGAAATTGTCTTCCTCTAAGAATGGCTATTTAAGGTCTGTCAGTCTGTGACCATTGATTGATACCATGTAGTCTAGGTTCTCCCCCTGACTAGAAACGAGACGAAGCAAAGGACAAGATGCAGTCAGACAGACCTGCTTCTTCTAGCTGTGAGAAGGTGTACGAGTTGTTTGGATGTTCTAAGATTCAAAGTTCTCATCTTTAGAATGAGAATAACATTATCTATCCTTTAGAATTGCTTTTTCGATCACATAGAATTGTACCTTGAAAGCGCCCGGATTATTGATAGTTCTCTCATCTATCTTTCCTCCTAGAAGTGAACCCGGTTCTGTTCTTTTCACTTTTACCCCCAAAGATCAAGCTTAGAACCATCTCGTATATGCTAGCTTCTGGCCATCAATTACAGAACTTCATTTCAACAAGTTTAAATGCTTATAGTAATCAGTAAGATTTAAATAGTACATGTGATTATTTATTGTTATAAAACTTCAGTGTTTACCTGTGATTGTTAACCAATTCTTCTAACAGAAAAAATTCTTTTTCTGAGCCCTAAATATCCCAGATGTGGGTCAGAAACTTAGTTTGATCATCATTGTTTTGAGATATGAGAAGAATGTGTCACCTCCATAGCTTTTGGTATTTAGAACTTAAAATTTTGCTGACTATAAATGTCTTCTAATACTATTTCCTGGTTTTGTATCAGACTTCTTTGGATATCATTTTTGTTGAGATTTTTCTATATTTATTACAAAATAATCTATGTATAATTGTTTAGATGATTGGTAAATCAGAATTCATTTCTTACCAATTTTTTACTTAACTGGTAGAATTCTATAGGTTGGGCATCCACCTCCTTTTTAATAGTGCCTACAATGCATTTGTCCAATGATGCTCAATTAAACTTGACGCGCTGAACTTTTTTAAGGTCTTTCTCATGAGTGGGTCGTTTATGCTCTGAATATATAGCCTATTTCCCAGTTAACAGATGACATTGATAGGCAAAAAAATTCTTAGTCTTTCTAGTTAGAATTAGATTTACCTTCTTTTAAAGAGACATTTTGCAGTAAGTTTTCAGCACTTTCTGTAATCAAAATTGCATATCCTTCTTTCAACTATATAATGAACTATTTGAATATAAGAACATATCCTATTAATTGTTTTTAACTTGTTCAGAACCTCTTACCATACTTTGAGCTTTATATTTTTCAATTACAGTTGACCCTTGAATAATGAGTTGGAACTGCATAGCTCCATTTATACATGGAATTTTTACAGTATAGTGCAGCGAATGTATATTCTATTCCTGTGCTTTTCTTATTAATATTTTCTTTTCTCTATATTAATTGTAAGAATACAGTGCACAATGCATATAACATACAGAATTGTGTTGACTGTTTATGTTATCAGTAAGGCTTCTGGTCAATAGTAGGCTATTGGTAGTTAAGTTGTGGAGGAGTTAAAAGGCATACTCATGTTTTCAAGTACGCGGGGGTCAATGCCTTAACCCCCCAAATTGTTCAAGGGTCAATTGCAATTGATGATATCTTTTATATTACTTAATAAGTCCCTTTCAAGCACTAACAACTAATAGCTGATAATCTTTATCTACAATTTAATTTTAACAGCTTTACTGAGCTATAATACATCTACCATAAAATCCATCTCTTTAAGGTATGCAACTCAACATTCTTCAGTATACATACAGAGTTGTACAACCAGCAACAAAATCTAATTGTAGAACATTTCCATCATCCCATACAGAAATGCTATGCCTGTGAGCTATCAGTTTCCATTTCCTCTCCCTGTTTCTCCCACGCCCCTTCACCAATCAGCCCTAGACAATAATTAATCTACTTTATATTTCTGTGTTTGCATAGCTGGACATTTCCTATGCTAAGTAGTATCGTATAACATTTGGTCTTTTGTGATGAACTTCTTTCACTTGGCATACTGTTTTAGAGATAGTGCAACCATGTAACGGCATTCTTTTTATTGTAAAATAATGGATACACCACATTTTGTTTATCCGTTAGTCAGTTCTTAAAAATTTCAATCGTTCACATTTTTCAGCTATTACATATAACGCTGGCATGAGCACACATGTACGAGTTTCTATGTTAGCACTTATCTTTGGTGGACACCTACAAGTAGAATTGCTAGATCATACTGGGTCTTTCATTCCAACCAAAAATTATTTTTAATGTGATAGAAACATTCTGTAAACTATCACATTCACTTGTTTGAAACCATGACTATACGACTATCCAACTAGACCATGTACTGGATATGGGAACCTTGCACAGCTTAATCACAAATGTCATGCTTGTGTTATTTGTGCATTATTTAGGGGTAATCATTCTCATGTGTGTATTTTTAAAAGTGCAAAGGTAAACCTTCCTAATCAATAAGTTACAGAAAAGTAAAATACATGCAGAGAAATGAAAAAAGGACTGATCCCATTGAATACTCAACAATGAGCTAGGCTGGCAGCACAAGTTAATTTGTATGTTGATCTTCAAAGAGTTCAAATCAATTCATGTAATTGAATGTGTGTGGCAATTATAGTTCTGTTTTGTTATGTTAAATATGTTCCTAACAGTGAAAAATATAACCACACATTTGCATAATATCTGAAGTCCTAGCAGTCAGTAGAACATGGCTTAAAAACCGATGTTAACTAACTTGATTTTAAATAAATTAAAGAAATAAAACATAACAATGATTCACTACAAGCAGGCCAGTCCACTCTCTGCACTGATTTCTCTTTCTTGTTAATGGCCCGGACATAGTCTTCCTTCTACTCCACCAACCCAAGTCACTTAAGATACACCTCATTCACACCTACAAGTAATTTTCCAGGATTCATTTTGCCCATAATTATGTAATGACTAATATAATGAATAATGCAATTGTACCATTTTCACCTTCTTTGTATTATCATCAAGTCAATAAGATTTCTAGCTTGTAGTCAATAATAACTCTCATGAAAAGCATGTTGATTTTTCTTCCCATATTGTTGTCTTATTCTTTCAACAGGTTGGAAGTGACACAGGTTTAAAAAAAAAGATCTTACAAAAAATGTTCTTGTTCTTACATATAGAGTACATTCTTATATTAATGAGGGAGAGTGACAGAGAGAATCAGCGGTGAGAGTCTCCAGAACCTTGCTTTTTGGGATCGGAGAATTTTTACAAAACCTTTGTTTTGTTTTTTAACTCTGGTAGACTATCAGTGATTATTAAAAAACAAAACAAAACAAAAACAAAAGCAGGCATTTCCAGTTATAAACTAAAACTACCTTTGCAATAATAAATCATAATTATGATTTATCTAAGCTTCTATATAAAACCATAATTTCATAAGTCAAGATTTTTCAAACTGAGATTCTTTTTCTCCCAAAAGAGGTCTGTGAATTATTTAGCTTGAGAAAAAATATGCATACGATATTCCTGTAAACAGTATATTTATTTATATTTATATATATTCCAGTCTACATATATTTATATTATATTTATATATAAAATATGCATACAATATTCCTATGAACAGTATATTTATTTATATTTATATATATTCCAGTATATATAGTTATATTCCTATAAACAGTATGTTTAAACGATTTTTAACAGGAGCTAAAAACCTGTTACATTTGTCACTAATGTACTTTTTAATATTTAGAGCTTTAAAAGTCAGCAGACTTACTAGAAAATCTAGATATTGGTTGGGAGAAATATTTGATAGGAGTTTGAAGGAAGAGAAATGAGTATTCTGGAAACTGGCCATGTGCCATGCATAAATCTCAAAGAGGAAGGCACGGAAGGAGACAGAGAAGATGGATGGGGAGATTAATAAATGATGTACCTGAGTTCCAGGCAGGAGAGAGCATAGACAATACGAGATTAGAGGAGGGATGATGCTGGGGGCGGAGATGTATTGCCTTTGGTTCAACTTCAAATTTCCCTCTCATGTTATGACAATCATATACTTAGACCTGCTGTAAACACCCCATCTATTTAGCTTTATCAAGAGCAATTTTCTTTTTTTTAATCACATAAAACTTCCACAATGTGTGTAAAACTGTGCTAGAAAATCTTTAACATTATACTATACTAAATAAATGACCTAGTAAATGCTAAGAAAATGTCCATTTTTAAGAAACACGGGCATCGATGTAACTGCAACACATTCTCTTAAAAAGCGGCTGTAATTTAGAGTATGCAGGCATTTATGAGCCTTGCAAGAAGTGGAGGGGAAAAGGTTAGGAGGAGATTCAGAGAATCTTAAAAGTTCTTTTCATACCCAGAAATAATGATAAATGATTAAAATGACATTTAGATTTTCAAATTAGGTGAGGAAATTCAGACCTCAGGTTGTCATTTCAAATTAGATGTTGTACTATTTTTCTTTAATCGTTAGAAAAGATCTTTCCGATTTGGCACCACTGAGAATTCATGTGGATATTTGACTTTGTTTATGAAAGGAAATACAGATTTTTCTGGCTAGCTCTTTCTTCTATCCTGCATTTACGTCGTTACAATTGACTTATGCACCTGTCATTTTCCTGTTTGCCCTCACACCCATGCCTTCCTTTCATTTCACTCTGCTCATATCTCAAGGAGCTGAAAATTAAACACATCATCGTCTGGGTTTCTCTTCCCCCAGTTGTTTTGAGTTAGTTTTGGCCCATGGGAGGCTCTGACGTGAGACTGGAAGGCAAGAGGAAAGTAAAACAGTAAGACCTTGGATTGCAAGTTTTCCGCAAGAAGAGCAAACATTTCTAAGACATTTTAACTTGATAAACAAGTGATGTGTTGCAATACGATCAGCACGCAATGCCAGATGTCACATGATCACAACTGAACCAGTGGTTCTTGAAATTTGCTTTGATATACAAGTGCTTTGACTGCAAGCATGTTTTTGGAATGAACTATGCTCACAAACCAAGGTCTTACTGTATTTGCTTCCTCCTCGGCAGCACCCTATTGAAGTTCCAGAGGTGGTTTTAAATCCTCCAGATGACAGCTCTGGCCCGGAAGTCTCTTCTCCATGATTTAAAGTCCAGCCTGGTGGGCTCCGCTGCCTAAACCCCCAAGCAGCCCTTCTTCCCTCCGGATAGCGCTGGCTCCTGAACTCTGGCACTATCTAGTGCCATAGGCTGAGACGCGTTGCCTGCAAGTGTCAACTCTGAGTTGCCTCATTTCCCCCTTACTCCTCTGTAATTAGTTTTCTCTGCTAAATCCCCTCCTTTGAAATACATGACACGGATTCCATTTTTCTGACTGGAGGCTGACAGATAAAATGTGGTTTGGCTGAATATTTAAGTTGTGTAAGTTATTTCACTATTTTAAGGTTATGATGTGAGCTGTTATTGCTTCGCAGAGGCTCCCCATGAAACTATTATTTTTTCTCACACATATTCCATTAATATTTAAACTAAAATATACTCATAAAATTCAGTACCATCAGATAAATTTTTTTTGACTTGTGAGCTGTTTTTATCCACCTCGATATGCACATCATGGGTTATTTAATACATCCTCTGCCACAGAATATCAAATACATTACAGAAATCAATTTGCTTTTAATATGCCCTTACGTTGAGAATCACACTTGCCTAAATTATGGCTGATTTGTACATTTAAAAAACAGACGAAGTATAAAATTAAATGTGATGGAAATGTTGAAGTAATTCTGCCTTAAGAATCTGCATATGTGACCATAGCAGAGCCTTAAAATTACTGATTTTCAACACTGATTTCCAACTATGTTGTATCCACAGCTGTGATGTGTGTCAAGTAATTTACTACTTTTAATGATTAAGCATTAAAGTAGATAAATAATATAGCTTTTATTTAATTTTATTTAGTTTTAATTTTTATTTTAATTTTTATTTTTTTTAACGTTTATTTATTTTTGAGAGACAGAGAGACAGAGCGTGAGCAGGGGAAGGGCAGAGAGAGAGGGAGACACAGAATCCGAAGCAGGCTCCAGGCTCTGAGCCGGTAGCACAGAGCCCGATGCGGGGCTTGAACTCACAGACCGTGAGATCATGACCTGAGCCGAAGTCGGCCGCTTAACCGACTGAGCCACCCAGGTGCCCCTAGTTTTAATTTTTAAAGTTTGTTTATTTATTTTTGAGAGAGACAGAGACTGCATGAGTGCGAGAGGAGCAGAAAGAGAGGGAGAGAGAGAATTCTAAGCAGGCTTGGCACTGTCTGCACAGAGCCTGATGTGAGGCTTGAACTCACAAAACAATGATATCATAATCTGAGCTGAAACAAAGAGTTAGGCACTTACCTGACTGAGCCACGCAGTCACCCCAATAATAAAGTTTTTTAATAGATTAGAATATTTGTAGTATTATATTTAGAACAATGTCTTGATCACTGACATTTTAGTAGGATTTTCTTTCCGATGGGAGTGAACCAGGTAACTCCGAATGTGGGCACCAGCAAGTTTACATTTGGAGCGGTCTACTTAGCTCACGTTTGTGCCATTTGTATGCAGGTGACCAGTTGTCCAGGTATTGTTACATGTTGCTCGTTCATTGTTACAGGTTTCTTAATCACTGCTATGGCTAATTTAAATACTAAACTTTTAGCATATTGTCTGTCATATTTTTCAGACAGAACATTCAAATTTAGGAAATTTAAGATGACTGCCAAACTTTATCCAACTATGTACTTTGAATTCAGGATGATGACAAATATCTCCATACAACTATTTCCACATTTCCTCCAATTATATACCACTTCTCTAAGTATCACAAAATGCTAATATTAGATACATAAATCAAAGTGGCATAGAGAATTATAGGCATGGGGAATATGAAAGTGTAATTCACATACGGTATTCCTATTAAACATTGAGTAAAATCTAATATTGTTTCAATGTCAAAAACTGAGAGAGGCTCTCATCGAAAATGAAAAAAATCCCCACCAGTCACCAAAGAATCATTCCCCAAAATTTCAGCTGGTGCTTTTATTCTCTTGCATATGTCCCCTTTCCTATCAGACTTTCAAAATGGTAACTTTGTCCATTCTTTCTGAAGAATCTCCCAAAGCACTTAAATGTGTGCATATGCTTGAATCTAATTGTTGGGAAAGATATGGACTCTTAAATATTTCGTTCTCACTTTCCTCTTATCTGTTTTGACTTAAGAGCAGGTATCAACCTAGGCATGAGGTGGAGTGGACAGTTATTTAAGGGCAGAAAGTGATATGGGTAAATGAGGGGGAAAGAAATAGAGGTTGCATTTTAGAGAATTTTGATTATTGTAAATGTACTTCCTTTTCCCATTCTTTGACTACCTTTCCTACTTCAGGATCTCTTGTGGAACATACATAAACTATTCAAAAAAATTAAGAGAAATAGAAATCAAGAAAACCGATTTCGGGCCATTTAGACATCGTAGAGTTAGGTTAACTCTGAAAGGTAAATCATCACAGTACAGGGGCCCAAAGAGAGGAACTGAGTTTGCTTATTCGGTACTTGGAGCATCACCTGTATAGATTATTCACTTAATGAACTTTATGACTCGAACAAAAGCTGCTACTTACAGATATGCCTTAATGTTATAAGCAACACCTTTTAAGCCCCTGGGAGTTGTTTTATCACCACATCTTTCCTCCGGTCTTCCCATTCCTAATGTCCAGTCCGTCACTGTGCAGGTCCTTAGTCCTACTATTCTCCACCCTCACTGCTACCATAATCTCCACCACCACCCTGCCCCTCTGCCCTGGACTTCTGGACACATGTTCTGATTATCCTACACTTCCCATTTTACTTCTACCCAACTGTTTTGAGTTACTTTTTTGTTTTTTGTTTTTTTGTTCTGGCCACTCCTAAATCAGTCTATATCACTCCCCTATATAAAACCCTTAGTAACATCTCATTGCATTTAGATGGTCACAAAAACCTAGGTTATCATATCTACCACGCGAACCTCATCTAGTCCAACATGGCACCTTGCTTACCAGATCCGGCCTTTGTTCATTTTCTTGAATTTTTCATGTTTTTATCTGCTTTAGGTTCTTTTCTATTCCTCTCAGTCTTCAGCTAGCTAAGAATGTTCAGATTTGAGATTAAATATTTGCTTTATGATTGAGATTTTCCCTGACCCCCTGTCCTATTCAAAATTATTCTCCCTGCTGTTCTCTTTTGTAAGAAAATATATATCCCTTCGTCGGACATAATGCAAGTTTAATTTATATAATTACACATGTATTGATTTGGTTAATGACTGCCTCATTAACTAGGTTTTAAGCTCCAGGATCATTTCTGTCTTTTATATACAACATGGAGCAGTGTTTAGCACATAATGGGTTCTCAACAAGACATAATGATTTAAGTTTCCAAATTGACTATTTCAGAGACATGGTGGTAAAAATCAATCAGTCATCTATTTAAACAACCAACATACGTTCATTGAGCATTTATCTATACCAGAAATTCAAATGAGCATTTATAATATACAGCTATAAATTGTTACTCTCAAATTATACTTCCTCCTTAGAAATTCTGACGTGTGGCTTTAGGAGGGAACCTCATAAAATGAAAACTCTTCAAAATATATGGTTTGGAAATGAACATGGTTTATACAATCAAATAAGTAAATATTTCTGTGTCCCCTCTTTTGATCCGTTTAGACGTCCTTCCTTTGGTCAGCAAGGACATTTGACTCAGAACTTCAGATAAAGAGAAGTGGATTAACTTTCATAAAAATATGCTACATGTGACCTCAATGAATTTGTCAGAATGAGAGATAAGACATATCGTTAACCAAAAAAAACAAAAAAAGAAAAAAGAAACATTGCCTAACTTTTACTTTGCATGGAGATACCAGATCCAAAAATTTGCATGGATTTTAATAATAATATATATGTTATTTAAGACATACCTGCTATTATATGTAAGTGAAAACAGTTAGGTAACCAACATATTTCTCAAAATATTAACGATCATTTGTTGAGAGCTTCGATTCCAACTTCTAGTCTTACATAAATGAACTATGTTGATGTGTATAAATGACAAGACGTATGTGGATATAGACTGATATGCAAGGTAGATGACCAGTAAGAATACATTTCTATGCCCCTTCCAAATATGAACAATTGTTTTTAGTCATGGCAAATACGACTCTGTATACGGAAGGGGAGAAAAGTCATTCACCTTGAAAGTGAGTTTATAGTTCTCACCAGAGGTAGAGCAAAGTTAATGAATTAATTAAAAGATACTTTTTTGGATATGTCGACTTTGAGTATATTGGTTTGATGACTCTGAAAGGCAAAATTGACTTTTATTTAACAACAGAAGGAAAGATAAGAAAGGATTGATTTTTAATAACCCAAATGCATTTCCAAGTATAATTGTTCTCTAAAAAAAATTTTGTAAAAGGACAAAACGAGATTTGGGGATTGTAACATGGGTATTCTGTGCAATTCGAAGTTAATATAAAAAATAAACAAGAGTTTCAATTAAGCTTCCATTTCGAGCACACTTCTTTTCAAACTGAACATCGCTTCTCTCTAAGGAAAAAAATTTAAACAAATAGAGACTTTAGTTTGTCAATTTAAAACAAATGATGGTGCTGACATTTTCTTCTATTTTTTAAAGCAATTTTTAGAGTCAGAAAGTTCCTGTGTTCTTCAAAATAAGTATGATTTTTGATGAAAGTTTTTAAAAAGATAGAGAATATTTAGATTGTAAACCATTGTATCGTGCAATAAAAGTAATGACAGATTTTGTCTTTTGCTATTCTTCAGATTTACTTTTTAAATTAGAAATATTTTATACTTAGTAATATTATAAGAACATAAATTCTCCCCTTAGAAACTGCTCTGTAATTCTTAAATAGCATGAAGCACTTTTCCTTAAAATACTATTTGTGCTCTTAAAAAAATACTTAAAAATTTTTGCAAGAACACTGTCATAAAAACATTGTTTTTAGCCATAAGGTATAGGAAATACATTAGCACTCTGTTACTTAGGGAAATTCTTAACTTAGTGACCATTTTAATACAGAAAACTTCTGGTTCATTACACATAGTGCCTAATTATGCTGAAACCAAGATCAAGTCTCTAATGAGAAGCAAGGAGAGACGCAGAACATAAACTTCAGTCTGCTGCCTATGGCATATAAAGTCAAAGTTAACATAAGAATAATTATGTATTTCTTCAATTACATCCCTCAAATTCTAACCTTTCTGAGGGTATGGGCCATATCTTTTATTTTATTTTATTTTATTTTATTTTATTATTTTTTAATGTGTATTTATGTTTTGAGAGAGAAAGAGACAAAGGGTGAGTGGGGGAGGACCATAGAGAGAGGGAGACACAGAATCTGAAGCAGGCTCCAGGCTCTGAGCTGTCAGCACAGAGCCCGATGTGGGGCTTGCCCCAAGGAGCTATGAGATCATGACCTGAGACAAAGTCAGATGCTTAACGAACTAAGCCACAGGCCATCAGGCGCCTGTGTTATTTTAAACCATTGTATACCCACCATCTAATAAAACAGCCAGCACATTGTCAATCTTCATTAAATACTTGTCTCATGAATAAATACTATTTTAACAGTAGCATTCTATAATTACATGATTATATATAAATACATGCACCATTAATCATCGATGAAACACAACCACTCAACCAAGTCTTAGAACTATAGTCTCTTTTCAGTACAAATACTCCCACACATTTCCACGTGATCTATGGGGAAGAGAGCCAGCAAATACTATTTCAATCATATAGTTCCGCTGAAGAAATCTGAAAGAGCTGACAGGAAGAGGTGCATATATGGAAAGAAAATGATGAGTAAGAATATACTGCATTCTCCCCCATGCCTGGGGCATGCATCTCTTGTCCATAACCGTATGTACATCCTTCCTCCAAGCCAGTGTCGAGCTTAGTGCTGACATTCAAAAATCCACTTGCAGACAATAATGATGTGTACAGTCTGGTATTTTCAAATTCTAATTGATGCTGAGGACTAGTAATGAAAAGAAGACCATGGGCTGTGGTCTCATAGACCTGGACTCAACTCCTGATCCTTAAGATTGAGAAACTTAGCCTCGGTTTGCTATTCTGTAAAATTCAAACAGCTCAGATCCCCATGTAGATTTTTAGGGTTAAAGATAATGTATATGCATACCTAGTAGAGAGTCTGGCCCATACCTTGTATCTAATAAACAGCAGCTATTATAATTATGCCTGTTTCCCTTTGGATTGCTGGATATGTGTACATATGAATGTCTAATTCATACGGATGCAAAAATGTGGTGAAATATTCAAATGAATTGCATTTCCAATTTAAATAGATAATTTCAGCATAAATGCTGCCAGGCCTTGCCTTTTGCAGCTGTTCTGTTTAAATAATTCACCTAGTCATCAGGTAAAAACACATACTCTGCATTAACTTTAAAGAAGTGCACATCGGTGAGCATCTTAATGAGTAACCTAACCTTTTACTCAGCCTCATTTTCTTGAGCTATTCATTTTAATCAAATATTACAGCCAACCACAGTGGGACTCTCTCACAGGGGTAATGTATTCAACGTGCACCTACGCTGCATATTAAAAGGCTCACGAAGGATTGTGCACATGACAAGGTGGCAAAATTCCCAGCCACGACTACAAGGATGACACAATTTTAATTAAAAGAGTTGCACTGGAAGAGTATTTGACATTTGGGACCTTGATGGATGTGGACGACAAAGTTAAAAAAAAAATACTTCTTATCATGTGAATTATTATTCAGGTCATGGGATTTCATCAGGCACATTATGGGAGAAAAGTAAAACCATAACAAATAAATAGCAGTTACAGCTTGTATGTGAAGCTCTTACGATAAACCACAGAAGTCAAACTTCACCTTGGAATTTTGAAATAATTTTAGAAATGATGAAGCTTTGCATAAAATCGATACATTAAAAATCCACCAAATTCTTACTATCGATAGTAGATTTTACTATTGATTACTTACCATTTAACTTTAGCATACGTATCAACAACTTTCCTTGCCTTGAGAAGGTCACACGAGACTGTGTCATTAACCAGAGCAACACGATAGTATGAAAATATGATTTTATGATCTTGCTTTCACAATCTCACAGGTTATTATTACTTTATACAAATCCACAAAAGGTGCAGAAAGCTTGAAGGAAGTCCGGAACATATTTTGTACAGTCAAGATTAGCTCTCCTCTCTTGGGGCACCTGGGTGGCTCAGTAGGTTAAGTGTGCAACTTCGGCTGAGGTCATGATCTCACAATTTGTGAGTATGAGCCCCACACTGGGCTCTGTGCTGTCAGTGCAGAGCCCACGTCAGATCCTCTGTCTCCATCTCTCTGCCAGCCCTCCAACCTCTCTCTCTTGGGCATGTTCTCTCTCTCTCTTTCAAAAATAAATATTAATTAAAAAAACAGATTAGCTTTCCTCTTATATCTCAGTTATCCTTTCTTTTTAAGCTTCATTATATATATATATATATATATATATATATATATACAGATATATTTCTCTATTCACTACGTTTGACAATTTTGCTACTTTTATCTCTTTTTACTTTCTTTGCAAAAAATAAAAAAAGAGTCGTAGTTTTTTTTAAGATTTCTATCACGCGTGAATCATGTGGACCCTGTTGCACACAATGGTCTTGTTTAGGGTAAATGGATACTTCAGGAGTACATAGTAAAATGCGTCAGATCTCTGGATGTTATTCTATTAAGATGCTAGGTTAAGTATTTTTCTCATTCATGCTGGCGATGTCGATTCTTTAGATTTCAGTCAGTCTTTAAATTGCTTAATGTTCTAAAGACAGTGCCCACTCTACCGCTCTCTGCCCATCTCCTTTGTCTAGAGCACCAAAATCACATGTCCTTTCTCTCCCGTTGCTTCACTGTCCTCTGCAGCCCTGTAAGAACACACCTGCATACTAAACACAGAATCCATCTTATAAATCCATTCATACATACGGCTTTTAGATAGATGATAAGCCCCAGGAAAAAGAATCTCGTCTTTGGTCCATTTTGTTCTGTAATATATCTAGACTCCTAGCACTTTGCAAATTTACGATAAAAGTGTGCTAAATCAGTGGACACATCACTTACTCTTCTCTGGTAGGACTGGTTTCTAGCCTGTATTGTGCCTTAGATAATTAATCAAGTCTTTTCCCTTAATTCATAACCCATGAAAATAAATTGGCATGATTTGATTTTATATGTTTCACAATAGCTGGTCCCTAAGATTGTTATTTTTAATAACATATGAATGTTTGGAATCTTAATATTTAGCAGGACTTACATGTGAACTCTAAGAGGTTAAAAAAGAGAAAACTAAAAGCAACATAACACGTAAAAATAAACACTCATACACACACACACACACACACACACACACACACACACACACACAATCTTTTAAACCAAAAATTGGTTTTTATATTTCTATCCTGTTATCAGTTTCTTATTTTGTTGTTGTTAGCTTAGATATATCATACATGTGTGACATTCTGGTCCTCGTGTCCTTAAATCAGTGCTGCTCACATTCAAGTGTGCACAGAAACTCCCTAGAGAGTTCGGGTTGGATTCCTGGGTGCCATTCTCAGAGATTCTGACTGTGTAAGCCTAGGGTGGGGCCTGAGGGCTTTTAAGTGTGATACTTTCAAACCTGCCTGAGATACATTTAGGCAAATAAAAAGGCCATCATTACTTCATAGGTTATATGATAAGTTTATAAACCATCTCAAGTATATGAATGAGTCATGAGATTCACAAGTGATTTAGCTTCAGAATAGCTGAAAAACCCGTGATATGCTACCTCAAAGCAATGTTGTAGGCACGGACACAAACCATGACTCATCTACTATAACAGCATAATGAGAAGTTTGACTACTGATGCTCAAAAGGGTTGTACTTTCAGGAACATTTCGGAATTGGAGAGAGGTGCCTTCTGGTCGCTATGTGTAGAGGTAGGTAAGTAAATACATATGTTAGTATTTGAAACATTTCATAACAATCATTACGATAAAGCGCTTGTGAAATTATGATCATAAAATTGAAGTTGGAAGAGTTAGTATCATTGAGAATCTACTTTCAAGTTATTATCTTGAAAAATGCTTAATGCTGATTAGGAAGACACTTAAAATTAGGAATGAACTTTCGAGAAAATCACTGTTAATTCATTCCTAAATTCATTTAATAATATTTTGGAAAATTGTGTAAATGGGGTTCTTGAAGATTTTACAAATTCATTTCACCCTTTTTATTAATAGAAGACTATTTTAACAATGGCCAAAGTAGAAATTTTTTATAATTTCAGGGACTTTCAAAGAAATAACACTTGATTCATTGGGTCCTTTGATATTAATGAAAAGGGGAACATTAAATAATGTTTCATAAGTGCTTATGATTAATTTAAGTTTTCAACCATATAAACACTAAAATTACATTAAAATGGCTATGTGTTTAAATTAATTAAAAAATCAGTTTTTGCAACAGAATATGAGTGTTTCCAGAAATACTATGAGTATATTATGCTTTTCTAGCTGTAAGAAAATACATCGAAAATTACTGAGAAATAGGAATGAGCCATGGAGGTAACTATTCAATATGTAATATTTTTGAAAGCATATCTGAATAAACATTAAACTCTCCTTGCTTCTGATAATAGCAAAGATGAAATAAATCAAGCATTATTGAGTCAAGAAAATGTGCATGTTGGCATAGAAATCACACTACCCTACTGAACAAGAAAATGAGTGTAAATAAATTCATTGACATCTTCCATGGAATTTTTCTTCATCTGATATAGGTCCAGCCTTAGCACTTTTGAATGGGTCCTTAAGAAGAAAGTGGATTTATTAAAGATATATTTTGTTTAGATTTTTTTTTTCTTGAGGGAATGGGTGAGAGCATATCTTGCGATTTAAAGAAAACGTTGAGGGAAGCCGCTTCTATCTCTTTGACAGACAGGAGAGTGCATGGAATTGCTCACACTGCATAACACAGAGAAGCAGTAGACGCAGTGAATATAAACTGGCTGGTGTGGCTCACTGGATTCGGGTCTGCCCTGGATGCCAAAAATATCCTTTCCTGACTTGCTTCAATATGAGAAAACCTAAACATTATAATCACTTTTTTTTTTTGCAATAATGGAAACAACCTTATTTATTTTACAAGTTGCAAAGAACTTTCCAATATGCCATTTAATTTTATCACCAAAAAGCCTGTGAGTTTCCTAGGGAAGGCAATTTATGTTTATATTCTAATTCTACTTGGGGGGATTACATAGCACGTCCATAGAGTAAGCACAGGAGCTGACTTTAGACCAGATCTTCTGATGAGTATACACTCGTATACCTACATGAGGAAATATTTCCAGAAGGCTTCTTTTAAGATGGATATTTCCTGTGAGAATTAACATAACTAGAAACTGAACAATATATATATATATATATATATATATATATATATATATGTATAGATAGATATAGATATAGATATACATATAGATATATATGTATATATTTAGAAGATTGAGCAACTTTTAGTTGTTCTATATAAAAAAAAGTATATTTAGGGGTGCCTCGGTGGCTCAGTTGGTTAAGCTGCCAACTTTGGCTCAGGTCATGATCTCGTGGTCTGTGAGTTCAAACCCCGCGTCAGGCTCTGTGCTGACAGCTCAGAGCCTGGAGCCTGCTTCCAATTCTGTGTCTCCCTCTCTCTCTGCCCTTCTCCTGCTCATGCTCTGTCTCTATGTCTCAAAAATAAATAAATGTTAAAAAAAAGTACATTTATTTTCTGTTAGTGTGTCATGTCAACATAGAATTCCCATACTATGCATAAATCATCTCATAATATTAGGAGAATGAACAAGAACATAGAAACAATGTGTTCTAGAATATGGGAGAGTACTTGAAATTACCTCAAGCCCACAGTGGCACCCATGAAGGGGTGCCTTTGTAGGTACTCTGAATAGCTGACAAGTAGGGTGAAGGGTCCAGATGACAGGGACAGAGAAAGATTGAGACAGGAACTAAAATTGTCCCTTGTTTAAAATGTTGTCCATGGGTATTGCTCAAAAATGGTAAAAGGTTAAATTGATATTAATGACACCTTTACTTGGACTAAAAAATCAACTACCATGATTTTTTTTGTATTAAAATCATGGCTAATAACTTTCTATTACATTCTAATAAGCATTTTTCATCATTACTGCAAGAGGCATGTTGGTGTTATAAAAGAAACATTTTAGAGTAGGCACACTGGCCAATTCATTAGCTTGGTGGCATTATGTACATCATTTAGTCTGTCTGGGTCTCAATTTCCTTCTTTGTAGTATGGGGAGAGCAATAACCATCTTATAGTTAATTGAAAATTAAATAGAACAATAAATGTAGAAGTGATTACATACAATGTATGAAGTATTATTATGAGAGAAAAAAGAAGTACATTTGGATGACACCATTTTTATGTCACCAACGACGTTCAAAATAGTTGAGGGTTATGGAAGGCATATGAAGAAGGCACGGTTTTGAATCTGGGTTTTCTTGTTTGTTTGTTTGTATGTTTTCCGCACTCAGGGTCAAGCTGTTAACTTAGAATTTCTTCACAAAGATAATGAATCTAAGGAAGACATATGGAGAGCTCTTACTCCACGTAAAACTGTTTTTGTGATCCTATCGTAAGATCCCATCTTCGAATCTTCTGAGATGAAAATGAACATAGGTGGAAAGGTAATTCTAACATACCAGATGTTTAAATATGGACCTAAGGTATCTTCAACTCATTTCTTGGTGCAATTGGCAAGTATGACCCAAAATGGAACACACAATCAATTTGTTCCTTCAGTAATTCTAGGCAGTGAGGCAAGTATTCTTTTCTTTATATAAATTTTAAATATTTCAAGTTGGAACTCCTCTGGTGGTTATATTAATAGACTTATAACTAAATATTTTGTTCATAAAGTGCAGATATATCACTGTTATCACCATCCTGCCTCTCAATTATTTCTGGAACAATCATTCTTTTTGTTGACCCTTTGATTTTTTTCAACTCTGAAAAAAAGATATATATATCTGGGTTTGTAAATACATCAAGTGTAATCATTATCTTTTTGTGTGTTTCAATTTCACCTCCTCCATTCTGCCAACTACTTTTATTCCACTGTCACAATCATAAAAATTTACATTCTTTCCAAAACCATAATAAAGCTATAGTTCTTTGCCCACATGTTGGAAAAAAAAAAAAAAGTTGAAAAACAATGAGGCTAAATAACAGTATTAAAAATGTACAAAATTTGATTAATGTTAAGTCTCTTGTGCTTCTTTATTATTTCAAAGTCAATTTTCCCAGTCCACTAAAAGGAAAATATTTCTGACATTAGAGGCCAATGATATTTTTCCTTTATATATAGTCAAATAAGTGCTTAAAATTATGTCTCACTTTTAATTCTGTCCAGACCTTGACCACAAATTTTAGTTTTTCTTTGAATTTTGAACTGGCATTTTAGGGTGTTTTTGGTTGTTTTATCGCAGATTAATTTTTTTTCAATCATACATTGAATATTATTTGTTGAAGAAATGTATTTCCCTTCCTAATCCTGTCAGATTTCCTCCTGAATCTGTTAGTCCTCAGAACCAGCTGTTTTGTGGACTACACCTACCATGTACTGGGTGCTTTGCTAGGTGGTATGGACTCAAGGGCTCTTAAGGATAGACACATGCTCTGCTTTCTTTATTTGTACTTTGCTCTGGGGGAGGAAAGAACTTGCTATATTGAAGAAAGCAGTTTAAGTGGATGAATACCATGAAGGCATTTGCCCTCAAGTTAAAAGTATTCAATCACGATTTCGGCCACATGGGGCTCTTCCTAAGGGGTGGAGAACAGAGAGTTCATGTTAACAGCTGTGAACAATGGGAAACTGTCTAGATCTAAGGAGTTGTTCGTGGAAGCATTAGTCCTAAAAAGGAAAACTATTACAGAAAAGGGACTCGTTACAGACACACAGAAAGAGGATTACCTCGAGAGGGTGACAGGACTGCCAGTAGTAGGATTACATTAACCCTACCGTGAGAAGGCATTTATACCTTCCTTCAAAATTCGCTTTTGCAGAAAGGAAATTATTTGTATCACCTTGTTGCTTATGAGATGGTTTGTCTCACTGTTCTACCTACTACTATTCAAGGGCGGTTCCCAAACAGGTGTTGATTTTCAAGTGGGCAAACGTGGTTAATGACCAACAATAAGATAAATAGAAAAGTAGAGACTAAAAAATGAGAAATTTGTGTGAAAATTTGACTTTGTCACAACAAATTTATTGTATTTCATAAAAGTGTTGGTCTATAAGGAACTGGAAGTTAAAAAAAAAGAAAAAGAAGCATGCTTAACCATGGAGAGTTTGGGAAGCTGACCACTGCTGCTATATATAACCAAGAACACACTGAAATTTGACATAATACAGTCCAAAGTTTTGTGGCTTCAAATCATTTTATTCAGAAATCTATTGGATGCCTCAAATGGACACTCCATAACTGCAGGCTTGGAATAAAGTTAAAGATATCTTAATGTTAACTATCTGTTGATACTTTTGATTCAAATGCATGGCAATGCCATCTAAATGTTAATATTAAGTATTTACTGGAATGTTTGGTTTCAATTCCATCACAGTCCAAGAAGCCCCAAAACAGACAAGAACAAATACAGTAAAACCTTGGTTTGTGATCAAAATTTGTTCCGGAAACACGCTTGTAATCCAAAGCACTGGCGTATCAAAGCAAATTTCCCCATGAGAAATAATGGAAATTCAGATGATTCATTCCACAACCCAAAAATATTCATATAAAAATGATTACAATACTGTGATATAATACAAAACAATGAAGAAATTACAAAATATAAAGAAAATAAATTAACCTGCACTTACCTGTGTAATCTTCATGGCTGGTGTGAGGGACAAGGGAGAGGAGGGTTATTGTGAAGGAGGACTTTCACTATCACTAACATGTTGACTACAGTACAGTATTAATGAACTCTTGTCATCTACTGTATGTAATGTAACTGGCAATAAGGCGGCAGAGGAAAGGGTCTATATCTTTAGGCAGCCTGACCTAGAATGAAGCAAAGCATTCCTAAGCTTACTCTTGCATGGAAAGCCAAAGGACTGTCCATAGGTGCTTTGAAGTGAGAAAAAATGCACTAGGGTGAGTTGTAGGTACCTTTCGACATTCTGAAAAATCACCGATTTTTCACAGACACCGCTGCCTGAGACCAAGCATCCGAGCATGGGAGACGATCACCCACAATCCCACAGAGAGAGGGAGAGAGACAGAGAGAGAAAGAGAGAGACAGAGAGAGATGAGAGAGAGAGAGAGAGAGAGAGAGAAAGAGAGAGAGAGACAGAGAGAGATGAAAGAGAGAGAGAAAGAGAGAGAGAAAGAGGAACCATTGGGTCAGTTGGGATCCTGTGATGTTTGGCTTCATGTACTACTCATATTACAAGACATCGCTCACTTATCAAGTTAAAGTTTACTATAAATGCTTACTTGTCTTACGCAATACTTGCAGAACAAGTTACTCTCAATCCAAGGTTTTGCTGTACTTTAAATTCTAAGAAAAGTGTAATAAAAATATTTATTTTATTGCTAATCTCATAAAATAACAAAGATGACCCAAAAAAATTTACTCAAATTAATTCAAAACCTAAAAGAAAATGGAAAGCCAAAAGGTTTACTGAGTGAGCTAAAGTTACAATATCCATCTGAGTTTTTGGTCACAGATAAATACCCTACCAGCCGGGCAATGTGAGTTACGTAATCTATCTTATTCCACTCATTCGACTGATAAGAAGTAAGAAATATGTTTGTAACCTTACTTACAGCTGTTGATATCATTTTCTCTCTGCCTATTTATCAATTTATTTTCAATTTTGTCCTATTTGAGGTTTTTATTGCATTATACTTTTGTTATTAGTCTAAGCTATTTCATCTCCTTTATGAACTTAATCAGCATTAAAAACAGCATTTCAATTATTTACTCCGCTCCTTGCTTAAGTGATACAGAAATTGCAATTTATTTTTTTTATTATTTCTTAATATGATGGCAGTTGTAGTGGTTGTTTAATGAACACAAAATCTCAGCTGCCCACTTCTGTGTTACCCCAGTTCACCAAAACAGGATAAATCTGAATTGGAGGAATGTGTACCTGATTTCCATTTCTGTGAGACTTCCAATTCAGAATTAAGAATACTGAATATTTAATTTATTGAATTCAAAGTCCAGCTGTTATGCTAAAATGACTAGCAGTTGTTTCCATAGTGATAGAAAGCATTTACCTTTCTCAACCTCAATATGATTACAGAACAATGGTTTATTTTCTGCTTCACAATTCAGGAGACTGAGCACCAAATATGATTTGTTGGAAGTGTATTTTCTTCATTTGCTGTTAACAATCCCTTCTAGCATCGCTACTATACAGGTCATACCCATCTTATTGTATTTATTGCATTCATATTCTACATCATAATCCAGCCTGTTAAGCTGCATTGAATAGTTTATGGTTTTGAACCTGTAATAATTCTATTTTTTATATCCTGTATTAGGCACTAATTTGACTCTCTAAATTTTTCAATCTTATTTTTGTGTTGTTGTTCTCAGAGTTCTCTCAAAGGTGGCTGAAACAATACAAAAGAAAGAAAAACACATCTTCACTGTCATAGAGTATAAACCTTAGCACAGAACGTCTAGTATATACCTTAGTCGCCATTATTAATTATTGCTATTCACAAGTACCACACTGCTATTGACAACAAAATGTTTGATTGCATCTCGACACATATTCTCGGCTTTGTGTATTGGTTCCTTGATTTTGCCCTTCATTTGGGCTTTAGTGTATTTCAGTTTTGCATTCCGGGTTCACTAATCTTTAGGAGCCCTAATGTTTTCTTTGCCATTTTTTTTAAAATTTTTTTTAATGTTTATTTATTTTTGAGACATAGAGACAGAGCATGAGCAGGAAGAGGGCAGAGAGAGAGGGAGACACAGAATCCGAAGCAGGCTCCAGGCTCTGAGCCGGTAGCACAGAGCCCGACGCGGGGCTCGAACTCACAGACCGTGAGATCATGACCTGAGCCGAAGTCGGCCGCTTAACGGACTGAGCCACCCAGGCGCCCCTCTTTGCCATTTTTTTAATCTTCTTACATGTATTCCTTTTTTTTTTCCTTCAGTTGTCTGACAGATACCAAACTGATCAACAGACTTCAAGTCCTAAACTCAGACACCGCCTGTCCAACACGGAGAGGTCAGCCCCCACTTACAAGAAGAACGACAGAAAACACACGGGATGAGCACACCAAACAAGAACAAGTGTGGACTCTTCCGCGCAAGGCCCTGGGTGGCGTATGTTGTGCAAGCCCTTCCCCAGTGAATGTTTCTTTATTCTTCTTTGCTTCGTGAAAAAACTTTTTTGAGAATTTTACTCTCTCTTAGAAGGACTACTTGCTTTATACTTATAGACAGTTCTTTTCAGGTTTAATGAAACGGCCTATATATCCTTTCTGATCATTTTTTTTCTACTTTGCAATATACACTTTAGAAGTTGACCAGACTATTTCAAAAGACAACTGCATAGCATTTTGAGATCTTTGGAATTAAAATTAAAAAGATTTTTAAAAATTATTAAGAGTTGTGATTTCCTTTTCCATTTCCCCTCATTCACCTAATCAAAAATATATCTTTAAAAAATGGGAGAGAATTTTGTCAGAACTATTTCCTGTAAGTAGTCTAACATTCATGTATTTGAAATTGCATCATTATATGGAAATGTTGAGAAATGCTGATCTCACTTTTCCCTCCCTCCTCCGATCACACTACTTCGGGCCAGCATTACATCACACTGTGTTTCTAAAGGACATGACTCTTCATTCCATCTCCCTCCCTTTCACCTTATAGAACAATATCAGGAAACTTATAACATTTCTAAAATTTTAAATAGAATTCCTCATGTCAGAAGAGTCACTGTTTTGCTTTTTCCTAAAAGCATAATTCGTCTTGAAACATCCAAGGCAATTTCAAGACATTTTTATTCCAATGTCCAGATTTAAAATTCCTCAACTTCTCCTATTCACCTAAGTCATCTACATGATATCAGGCAAGGGCATAATGGTCCTATGGGGGAGCGCCCAGAGAAATGTGATGTTTGGTCAGATCAGGACCACAGATTTGTTCTATTCTTTTCAAACTTGGAAATGAAGATTCTAGAGGGGTTCCAGTCTAATATGGTGACATTAGGAAGCTCCTAAACCACCTTCTCCTATAGACCTACTGAATCTACAGTCACATAAGGAACAATTGCCTCTGAAAGAAATCTGGAAACTACCTGAACAACTCCTAGCACATTAGGTAAGTGGGAAAACACCCATATTAACATGGGTAGGAGAGACAGAGACACACTTCCCACCCCTGGCACAGCAACATATAATAGGGAGAGAACTCACTACTCCCAGTTTCTCCCTGAAAAAAGAAGATGATAGATCCAACATCTAGTACCACAACTTTTACCACATCTAGGAGATGGACCTCCAAAATGCCTAGCCCTGAAAGCCTACAGGATTTGGGTCCACAAGACCCATAATTCTACAGAAGACAAAGAAATATTTTTAAGTGGGCTCATGGGGACTAAGATAGCTATTCCCTCGGGACTCACCCCACAGGCACCAGAGAGAAATTAACAAGATTTTTAATATGATGTCTCTGAGTTTTTCCTTGAAAGAGGCCTATTTGCATACTCCAATAGACACTGCCTGAGGGTCAGGCTTCTAATCGGGCACACATCTGAAGTCTGGTTGTGACCATTCCCTTGAGAATGGGGTGGCAGGTGAGCCCTGTGTCTACGTTCTCCCTTTGGCCTGGCCAACGGTGCCAGTGCCTCCCTGGAAGGAGCTTTTTTGCACACTGGAGTCTTGGCTTTTGCAACTGCCACCCAGGGGCACATCCATCGGTCACTTGTCTCTAGTGGACAGTGGATACGTCACTTGTGGATCCCGCAGGACTTTAGCAAATAAAGAAACAGTTTTTAATGAGCTGCGCCCCTGGGATTCAGCACAGAGGGAACAGTGAAAAACACTCAACTCCCAGTCTTTCCCCTGAAGAGGTTTATTTGCATACTTTAAAAACTGCTTGTCTGGGGTGCCTGGTGGCTTAGTGGTTAAGCATCTGACTTCAGCTCGGGTCATGATCTCATGGCTCATGGATTCAAGCCTCACGTCAGGCTCTGTGCTGACAGCTCAGAGCATGGAGCCTGCTTCAGATTCTATGTCTCCACTCTCTCTGCACCTCCCCCAATCCCTCTCTCTCTCTCTTTCTCTCTCTCTGAAAAATAAACATTAAAAAAAATTTTTTAAAGAAAAAAATAAATGAAAACTGCTGTCTGAAGGTCTAGCTTCCAATTAGTCTGTGTTGAGGAGCTAATTGAGACCCTGCCCTTTGGGACAATGACAGGTTGTGAAACAGCATCAACTACCAAGAGCCACTAAGAACACAGAAGGCAGCTTGGACAAACCAAAGGTTTGAAAGACAACAAGACTTGGAGAATTGGATGTTTTATCTAAGTGCAGAAACCCACAGAGAGTCACAAAAAGAGAGAGAGAGAGAGAGAGAGAGAGAGAGACATAGAACATGTACCAAACAAACGAACAAGATAAAACTCCAGGGCAGACTTTAATGTAATGGACGTAAGTGGTTTATCTGAGATGTGGAGATTAAACAACATGCTAATGAATAAACAATGGGTCAAAGAAGAAATCAAAAGAGAATTTAAAAAAAAATATATTAAGACAAATGAAAATGGAAAGACAACACCTCTAAAACTTTTGTGATTTAGTAAAAGCAGTTCTAGGAGGGAAGTGCATAGCGATAAATGCCTACATTAAGAAAAAAGGAAGATCTCAAATAAACAACCTAACATTATACTTGAAGGAACTACAAAAAGAACAACTAAGCCCAAAGTTAGTAGAAACAACGGAATTACAAAGATCAGGGTGGAAATAAATGAAACAGAGACAGAAAAAGCAATAGAAAAGAACAATGAAACTAAGAGTTGGTTTTTAGAAAAAAAAAGACAAAGTTTTACTAGACCCTCCAGAGAAAAACAAACATAGAGGCTCAAATAAAATTAGAAATGAAAGAGGTGACATTACAATTGATACCACACAAACACAAAGATCATAAGACACTTCTGTGTACAATTATGCACCAACAAAGTGCGCAACCTAGAAACATAAAACCTACCAAGACTAAATCGTAAAGAAATGATAATAAAAAATAATAAAATCAATTCCTAGTTAGGAGAATGAATCAGTAATCAAAAACCTTCCAACCAATACTAGTCAAGGAAAATATAACTTCACTGGTGAATTCTCCCAAAACTGTAAAGAAAATTTAATGTCGATCCTCAAACACTTCCAAAAAATGCAGAGGAAGGAATACTGCAAATCTCATTTTACAAAGACTGCATTACACTGATACCAAAAATGAAACAAGGATACTACAATAGACAGTTATAGGCAATATCCCCAATGGATATGGATACAAAAATTACCACAAAATATTCGCAAACCAAATTCAATAACACATTAAAAATATTAGGTACAATAACAAAGCAGATGCAAGAATGGTTCACGATCAACAAACCAATCAATGTAATATATCACATTAATAAACTGGGGGATATACTCACACACTCATTCTCAATAGATGCAGAAAAAGTATTTGATAAAATTTTATACCTGTTGATTTTTTAAAAATTTTTTTAAATTTATTCATTTTTGAGAGAGAGAGAGAGAGAGAGAGAGAGCATGAGCAGGGGCAGGAGAAGAGAGAGAAGGGAGACATAGAATCTGAAGCAGGCTGCAGGTTCTGAGCTGTCAGCACAGAGTCCGATCCGGGGCTCGAACTCACAAACCATGAGATCATGACCTGAGCTGACGCGGAGGCTCAACTGACTGAGCCACCCAAGCACCCCTATTTTTTAAATTAATTTATTTATTTTGAGATAGAGAGACAAGCACACATGGGGGAGGGACAGAGAGAGAGGGAGAGAGAGAATCCAAAGCAGGCTCTGAACCATTAGCATAGAGCCTGATATGGGGCTTGAGCTCACAAGCTGTGAGATCACGATCAGTACTGAAATCAAACGTTGGACACTTAACCAACTGAGCCACACAGGGGCCCGTCAACATCACTTATGATAAACATTCTCCACACACTCGGAATAGAGGGAACATGTCTGTACAGAGTAAAGGCCGTGTATAAGAAGTTCAGAACTTACAAAATACTCAACATTGAAAAGGTAAAAACTCTACCTCTGAGATGAGGAACGACACAAGGATGACTACGCTCACCAGCTTTATCCAACATCAATAGTACCGGAAGTCCCAGACAGAGCAATTAGGCAAGAAAGGGAACTACAAGTCATCCGAATTGGGAAGGAAAAAGTAAAACAGCTTTCATTTGCAGATGACTGGATATTCGATACAAAAATCTCTAGAGATTACACACACACACACACACACACACACACATGTGCACACACATACACATGCACACACACACATTGCTAGAACTAAAATGCATTCAGAAAATTTGTAAAATGCAAAATCAATATATAAAAATAAGTTGTATCCTTATACACTAAAACTGAACTATAAGAAAGAATGATTTAAAAAATAAACAATCCTATTCACAATTGCATCAAGAAGAATTAAATACTTGGGCATAAATTTAACCAAGGATACAAAAACAATGAAAGAAACTGAATAAGACACAAATGATGCAAGTGATCCTGTGCTCTGGCATTGGAAGAATTGATTCTGTGAAGATGTCCATACTACTCAAACTGATCTACAGGATCAAAGAAATCCCTATCAAAATTCAATGATACTTATAACTATAATAAAGCAATCCTAAAATTTTATGGACTCACAAAGACCCCCAATAGCTAAAGCAATCTTGACAAAGAACAAAGCTTGGGGCATCACTTGCTTGATTTCAAACTGCATTATGAATCTATAGCAACCAAACCATATGATACTGGCATAAAAACAGGCACAAAAATTAGTGGAACAGAACTGAGATCCCAGAGATAATGCATGCATACATGGTTAATAATGTACAACAAAGGAGCCAAGAATACAGAATGAGGAAGGACAGAGTATTCAGTAAGTGATGTTAGGAACACTGGGCAGCCACACTCAAAAGGGTGAAACTGGACCATTATCTTACATCATAAAAAAAATCAGCTCGAAATGGACTAAAAACTCGAATGTAAAATTGGAACCATAAAATTCCTAGAAGGAAAAACATAGACTATGAACTTCTTGGCATTGGTCTTGGTGATGAGTTTTTTGAATAGACACCAAGAGCAAAGGCAACAGAAGCAAAAACGAAAACGCAGGATTGCATCTGGGTAAAGAGCATTTGCACAACAGTGGAAACAATCAACAAACTGAAATGGCAACCTGGAGAATGGGCTACAATATTTACATTGTATATATTTAATAAGCGGTTAGTATCCAAATAAATAAAGAATTCATACAACTCTGAGCAAAACACACACACACACACACACATCAATTGAAAAATGGACAGATGATCTGAAGAGATATTTCTCCAAAGCAGGCATACAAATGGCCAACAAGTACATGAGAAAGTATTGAGCATTGCTAATCATGAGGGAAATGCAAATCAAAACTACAATAAGATATCTCCTGACACCTGTTAGAATGACTATCATCAAGAAGACAAGGTAACAAGTGTTGACAAGGATGTGGAGAAAAGAGAATCATTTTACACTAGTAGTGGGAATTCAAATTGGTACAGCAACTAAACAAAAAATTATGAAGGTTCCTCAAGAAATTTTTTTAAATGTCTATTTATTTATTATCAGATAGAAAGAGAGAGCAGGGGAGGAAAGAGAGAAAGAGAGAGAATCCCACACAGGTTCCTTGATGTCAGCACAGAGCTCCATGTGGGGCTCAATCTTATGAACCGTGAGATTTCTTGAACTAAAATCAAGGGTCTGTTGCTTAACCAACTGAGCCACCCAGGTGCCCCAAGAAATTTTTATAATCTATTACATGATACAGCAATCCTACTTCTGTGCATATATCCAAAAGAAATAAGGACAGGATACTGAAAAGATTATCTGTTCTCTCATGTTTATTTCAGCATTGTTGACAATGGCCAAGATGTGGAAACAGCCTAACTACTTGTCAATGGATGAATGGATAAAGAAAATACTGTGTGTGTGTGTGTGTGTGTGTGTATACCATATACACGTGTGCGTTGTGTCTAACTGCAACAAAATACATATACATATCTAAAACAGAGTACTATTTAGCAATGAGAAAGAAGGAAATCTTGCCACTTACAACAGCATGCATGAGTCTTGAGGACATTAATGTTAACTGAAATAAGTTGGACAGAGAAAGACAAATACCACACGGGGTCACTTATATGTAGAAACTAAAAAAAAAAAAAAAAAAAGTCAAATTAGAGAGTAGAAAAGTAGTTGTCAGGGGGAAATAGGGAAACAGAGAAAGTTTAATATAAGGAGACAAACTTTTGGGGCACCTGGGTGGCTCAGTCGGTTAAGCCGCCGACCAGCTCAGGTCATGATCTCACGGTCTGTGAGTTCTAGCCCCGCAACCGGCTCTGTGCTGACAGCTCAGAGCCTGGAACCTGCTTCAGATTCTGTATCTCCCTCGCTCTCTGCCCTTCCCTTGCTCACGCTCTGTCTCTATGTCTCCCAAAAATAAAAAAATAAAAAAATAAAGTTAAAGGATACAAGCATTTAGCTACGATAAAAAGGTCTGAGGATCTGATGTACAACATAGTGACTACAATTGATAACGCTGTACTGGGTAACTGAAATTTGCTAAATGGTAGAACTTAAATATCCATACCAAAAAAAAAAAAGATATCTGAGGTGATGAATATATTAATTAGGTAGATGGGGGAATGCTTTCACAGTGTAAACATATATCAAATCACTACAATGTACATTTTTAAATATCTTGGCATTTTATATGTAAATCATATCTCCATAAAGGCGCCTTTAAAGAAAAATATTAAATATAAAGGCTCCTGGATATTAGTGCATAAAAAGGGTTCATTGGCTTATCTTGTGTCTTCATATATTTAAGAGCCCAGAATAGAGCTTAATGCATAGTAATCAGCTTATAAAATATCTCTTAAATTAAAAAATCTGAAGGATAAATAGGTTACATCAAGAAGAAAGCTTTTTTAGAACTCAGATTTTTACAATAAACATTTTAAGAATTTTGGAGGGAATTGTATGGACCAAGATTTTTTTTTAACCAAAACTATGTTAGTCTTGCTTAATATAGTACAATAAAATTTCGATGTTGGCGAAATGATGCAATCCATATATATGTATTTTAATTATTCAAATTTCCTTAATATACATACAACTGCAAAGATTAATACCCATCCGGTTTTCATATTAATGCAAAAAATTTTAAATGAGAAAACACAAAGCTGTATGAAATGTATTGTTAGGCCATAATTCAAAATATGGAGAAGCTACATGAGATGTATGTTTCATCTAGAATTACTAGATTAAATAAAACAAATGCTTATGGAATGACTATTTAACTTTAGCAATAAGATCAGTTTTTTGTTTAACAATTGGAAACTGTTAGACTATTTTTATGTTAAATTTGTATACTAAATAAAAAAAATATATATAGTTGATGATGATGATGATGATGATGATGATGATTTAATAGGCAAGACTTAGAGAGGCTATGTTACTTCCCTTGATGAAAACTGTTTTGCAGGCAATTTCAGACTACTTAATTTAAACACTGAAAATCTCATTTTGAATTTCAGCTTCAAGGATGTCATGGATGCCTCGGGCAGTCAGTGGTGCAAAGCAAAGTGAAATACTGTAATTGAAAACTATAAAGAAAACTCACGTTTAGGTTGAGTTATTTTTCTGCATAATGTAAAAAAATTACTTGTATAAAAACAAATGGTTTAAGATAAGGAGAAAAGACTTACTGGATTTGCTGAATAAGAAGGGCCTGTGGGGAGATGTGGATGAGCTAGTATAGTTTCCAAGACCTGCCTGCACAAATTCAGAAATACCTAAGGATCACTTTTGTTATCCCAGATCTCTCCTAGTCATCACCACTACCGAACTTCGCCATTTGTTTTGAAGACCATCAGCGCCCATATTTAAGCCCTTTCCTTCTTGTCAGTATCATGCATGTCAGAATTTTTTCTGACTACAAATGCTGTCTTCCTAATTTAAAAAAATATATATATGTATATACATATACATATATATATATATATAGTTAATTGCAAAACAATGTTTTCAACAAATACGCTGCTACAATTAACAATCCATTTTACTTCTCTTACTCCTTTCTGTCCTTCCTCCCTGCCTCCCTGCTAACCCTCCTTCCCTGACTCCTTTTTCTCCTCTCCCTCCCTCCCTGCTAAAGATGAGACATATTCATATTTGGGTAATTACTGAAGCATTGAAGTATAATATATGCAAATGAGAATACATATAGGGTATAATATAAATTAGTAAATAGTATGAATTAGTGTTGGTTTAACACTAACTAGGGGGCAGAGATAGGAAACAATGTAACTCATTGCAAATTCTACAGAAAACTAGTGTTCTGAATGTAGAGAGAGGAGAGTAGGAATAGAAAGATGGGAAGACACAATGATCAAATCATGAGCAGGCTTCTCTACAGTGTTAGGTACAAAAGCTTGTTTTTCTCATTGTAATGAAGAAAATACTTGTAAAATATTCAAACATTCAAACATTCAGGATTAAGAGAGATAATATATGCAAAGCTTTTAAAGAGGTGATTGATACTCAGTAACATTCAGCAAACACCGTGTGCTCCCACAAAATGCTAATGAGAAATTCAAAGTTCTATCTAAAAAAAAACCCATCGCTCCAATCCCATTATAAAAACAATGTGGTTCATATTTCTGTATGAATATACTGAAATACATGCACACACACACAAATATGCACACACATACACACGTGTGTATCTTTCCCACAGAGCATCGTAGTATCCATCCCTTATGTAGAACTATTACATCATTCCATAATTTATTCTTTTACTTAAATTAATATATAGACATTTTACATGTTAGGGAGTATTTACACATAAGTCAATATTTTCACATAACATTTAACCAATCACTTACTGAGAAATATCTGAATTACTTCCAAATTTTTAATGAATGCCAAAATTGAATTTTATAAAACTAGAAAATTCAATAACCTTTTTTTAAAAGTTCTTGACTCTTTGAACACTTATACAATTAGGTGACGTACAGACTGTTTTCCTGGCTATTGAATGACTGGTATAAGCAAATTAGCTATTTCATTTCATTTTATTATTTTTAATTTTTTTTTAATTTTTATTTTAATGTTTATTTATTTTCGAGACAGAGAGAGACAGAGCATGAGTGGGGGAGGGGCAGAGAGAGACGGAGACACAGAATGTGAAGCAGGGGCTCGAACTCACAGACCGCGAGATCATGACCTGAGGTGAAGTCGGCCGCTTAACCGACTGAGCCACCCAGGCGCCCCTATTTTTAATTTTTTTAAGTTTTATTTATTTATTTATTTTGACAGAGACAGAGACAGCATGAGCAGGGAAGGAGTAGAGAGTGAGGAAGAGAGAATCCCAAGCAGGCTCCATGCTCAGCACAGAGTCCAAATTGGGGCTTGAACTCACAAAACCATGAGATCACGACATGCGCCAAAACCAAGAGGGGGACGCTTAACCGATTAAGCCACCCAAGGGCTCCAAGTAGCAATTTTAATATTAACACATATTATCAGTGTAACTACTCATAATGAGTAACACCAATATATTTTCAAAGAGTTTCTTATCGATTTTCCCATTTTCTACTATATTACTTTTTTCTAATTACTTATTTATATTTACATAATTATTTATTTCTAATTCATTTGTACACACAATTCCTAGCCCAAGAATATTAGCCAGAGCTTACAGATGAACAGAATGCTGAGTCCCTTAAGCCTCATGGTGGCTGGTTAAAGACTGGGTCGGCTGCAGTGCCAGTCCGTCACTTCCGGATGAATGGGGGATGCTCTTTTTACCCCAGCTTGGGACATAAATATCACTTTTTAAGTGTGTAGTGATGTGAAAAAGACTGAGAAGTACATCTTGTAACTGTATTTGCAAACAAGATTTTTATTTGCTAGTTTTTCATTTATTTAGTTTATAAGACTTACTGGATGTTTCCTAGTTTCTGTAATTCTATTTATCATCTTCCTTTATAATTTTAAAAAGTAGTGAAAGTAAGACAGACCAGAGATCTAGGCCAAAAATGTGTCAGTATGAAATAAATGAAGAGTAAAGAAAAATGTTAAAATAAAGAAGATGAGGGGGGGCCTGGGTGGCTCATCGGTTAAGTGACCAACTGTTAATTTTGGCTCAGGTCATGATCTCCTGGTCATGAGTTTGAGCCCTGAATCAGGTTCTGTGCTGACAGCATGGAGCCTGCCTGGGAATCTCTCGCTCCCTCTCTCTCTGCCTCTCCCCTGCTTGTGCTGTCCCTAACTCTCTGAAAATAAATAAACAAACATTAAAAGAAAAGAAGATATTGCTAGCAGTTACCATTTATTAAAAACACTAGAAGAACACAGAGAGAATAAGGTATGAAACCAAAAGAAGAACACAGATTCAGACATTTAAAACAAATATGCACATAAATATTATTAACTCCAGTTGCAAATTAATACATAAATAATTTCATTTGTTATTTCCATGTAAAAAAAGGCCAAGGTTCATCATCTGTTTATTCAAAAAGAGTATTTGAGTATTTTTCAGGCACTATGCTACCTTCAAGAGTTTCAGCCATAAAGAAGAAAATCTTTCATGAAGCTTAAATTCTAGAAAATAAAGGCATATTAGAAGAAGATAATAAATAAATTTGAGATACATCAGATGGTGATGTGTTACAGGGGGATAAAGCAAGCAATGGGGCTGTGGATAACTGGCAGAGTGTGGGAAGCAAGTGGGAATGTCATATTTAAAAAGTGTGGTAAGAGGACCTATGTGCCCACACATTTGGTTAAGAGAAGGTAGTCAGTGCCCTTCATAAAAGAGATGCATTGTGTGTTGGCGGTGCAAGCCAAATGGTGGTGGGCTGAAGAAGTTTAGTTAAAGAAACAGAGCGGGGAGGAGACAGGCTTATCAGAGTGTTAGTTACAGAAAGGAGAGAGATGGCAAAAGAGATGAAAGGAATCTTAAGGCTGAGGAAAAGGTCTTCCTTACTTGTGTTTTAACTTAATTTAGGAAAACTTCAGCATGTGTCTGAGCTGAGGAAAAAAGCCAGAGAATGAATAATTAATGCAAACTGGACTCTCGATGCAATGTGAGAACACAGGATAAGGAACATTACCCTCTAACGGGAGGAAACCAGAGATAATGAAATGTGCATGCATAGAAAGGTGGACTAGGTGGTTGCTGAAATAAATAACTTAAAGAGAGTAGCAAAGATTGAAAATATATCCTGAAGGGAATGAATGGATTATGAGGAAAATGAAAAAACTAAGATAAGATTCTAGTTGGCTCTAACACTGCCTTTCATAATTATTATGATCTCTTACTGAAGTAGGTATTTTATTATTTATTTTGGAAACCTCAGCTTAGTACTGTGTATCAGCAACCCAGTAATGTTAAAATGAATGAATAGAGGTGCCAGGGTGGTTCATTCGGTTAAGCAACTGACTCTTGATCTTAGCTCAGGTCTTGATCTCAGGGTCATGGGTTTGAGCCCTGCATTGGGCTCTGAACTGGGGGTGAAACCTGCTTAAAAACAATCTAAGATACTACACAGATGAACGTAAGGGAAGAGAAGCAAATATAATATAAAAACAGGGAGGGGAAGAAACATAAGAGACTCTTTTTTATTTATTTTATTTTTTTAATGTTTGGTTATTTTTGAGAGAGAGAGTACGAGTGGAGGAGGGGTAGAGAGAGAGGGAGACACAGAATCTGAAGCAGGTTCCAGGCTCTGAGCTGTCAGCACAGGTTCCAGGCTCTGAGCTGTCAGCACAGAGCCCAATTCAGGGCTTGAACTCATGAATGGTGAGATCATGACCTGAGCCGAAGTCAGCCGCTCAACTGACTGAGCCACCCAGGTGCCCCAAGAGACTCTTAAATAGAGAAGAAACAGGGGGTTGCTGGAGGGGTTGTGGGGGGGGGTGGGCTAAATGTAAGGGGCTTTAAGGAATCTGTTCCTGAAATCATTGTTGTACTATATGCTAACTTGGATGTAAATTAAACAACAAAGAATTAATAAAGAAATTGAATGGATGAATAAATGAATGACAGTGTAATGTATAATGTAGTAACAATGTGTATATGAAAGTCTCTTTGCCAAAGGAATTTTTCTACTATGAGGCTTCATATCACATTTTTGGACCAGATAAGTTATCTGAATACTTCACATAAACCATAGAAATTTTTTCTCCTTTCTCTTGGAATATGTTAGGGAGTTTCCTGGCCCCAACACATTATGTTTCCATGAGGAACCTCTTCTTTTCTCCCAGGAAATTGGCATATTGATATGATCTCCACCTGACTTGCCCTACTTCTACCTAGGCCTCTCTTTGTCATCAGTATTAGCGTTTTATAGGTATTTGGCAGTAATTTCTTCTTGGAGCTAGCCAGATAGCTATCTGCTTTAAAATCTTTCCACTACGAGAAAGATATCACAAAGGCTAGACCAAAGGGTAAATTCAAAGAAGACTGAATCTGGCTACAGGACAAGCCAAGCATATTATACTTTTAACAGTAATTAAAAATTTACCTAACATATAACATGTTAATAATATACAAGGCAAATATACCATATAAAAATGCACTTACTATATCTATAGGTATAAGCACTTTTTATTCATCATTTTAACTTCAGTGCACATTTTTCAGTTTGTTCTCAAATCAGAGAAGATGCAAGAAGTTTGATCAATCTACAGTGTTGCTTTTCCAATCACACTTTTGTCTTCAGTCATACAAAGAGGCCAAGATCTGTAGTATTTATATCTTTGTATGTCATTGTGATAATAGATTATTTTTACAGGTAGAAGGAATTAATGATACCATGTTTTTGTGTATTATACCAGCATTTAATGGATTTTATGTTTGAAACATAATTTTATTAAGAACTGGTTCAACAATTAGATCATTAGCGATTTTGTTTAAAATTTATTTCTCCTAATCTGTGAAAATTTTCTTTGAACTTTAGAAAATACATTGAAAATGAAATCACGTGTATATTGAAATTCAGCACAAATAGAATAAGTTATTTACATCAGACTGATTTACAGAGATGTCTGGATGACCATGTTTTTTACGTGCTCATGGTAATTCTTATGTAGGGGGAACAGAATTATAAAGTGAGAAGCAATGTTTTCACTTGTTGATTTCCTACACTTGGACATCAAATTCACATCAAAACTTAAAAGATTCTTTGTGCTGATTACAAGTAATTTTTACAAGTTTACAACATGCCTTTACTGCTTCAATAAATTATTTATGAATTGGTGTACAAAAACATCTGTCTTTGTTTTGGTGGGGAAATCGGATTAGGGAGGAGGTATCTTACTTCCAAAGTAAGAGCCATATTTATTGAATTACTAGAAATGCAAAAAAAAAAGGCTTAAACCTGCTGTTATCTTATAATAAACCAATTTTTAGACCATTATGGAATACTCAGCTATGTGTAAGTCTGATTATCCGAGGTACTGTGAAGGACCAAGAATATTATACAAACTTTGCTTTGAAGAAATTTGACCTCTTGAAATACATCTGTGAAAATGACAAATATCTCTGTCCCTTTGCAACCTACATTCTAGTGCGCTGATGCACACAGGAAAAATATTTTTTTTTTTAGTATATTAGGAGGCAATAAGTGCAATAAAGAATAAAATTGTAGAGTAGGTCTTGATAAAAGGAATTGGGGAGGTTAGAGTGGAGGATGGGGATTGAGGACAGTTGCAATTTGAAAAATATTTGTCAAGGCAGGAGGTGAAGTTTGAGTAAAGACTTTAAGGAGACGAAAGAGTGAGGCACATGGCTATTGGGGGAGTGTTCCAGCAGAGGCAATCGCCAGAACAAAGTTCTGAAGGCAAACACTACAAGATTCTTTCTGGAAACAGAAAGACACTGGCAGCACAGCTAGGGCAGAGAGAGGAAGAAGAGTGGGAGGGGATTAGGGAAGAGGGGGCCAGCTCACACAGGGCCTTCTAAGCCATGAAGCAAGTTAAACGGTGGCCCCCAAATGACTTTTCCGCTCAGAACTATGAGTGTGAATTAATTGTAAATATGGTTTTTGCAAATGTTGTTATGTTAAAGATTTTTAAATGGGATTTTATTGGATCTGGCACGGACTCGAAATCCAATGACTACTATCCTTTTAAGGAAAAAAGATTCGGGGTGCCTGGGTGGCTCAGTCAGTTGAATGCCCAATTTTGGCTCAGGTCATGATCCAGGGTCATGGGATTGAGCCCTAAGTTCCACTCCATGCTGTATGTGTGGAGCCTGCTTAGGATTCTCCCTCTCTTTCTCTCAAATTAAATGAAGGAGGAGGAGGAGGAGGAGGAGGAGGGGGAGGAGGAGGAGGAAAGGGGAGGAGGAGGGGGAGGAAGAGGAAGAAGATGATAACGCCAACGATGACGACTCAATTCTACCATATTACAACTGTGACCTTGGCCAAAATACTTAACTTTTATAAACCGAGTTTTCCTCAGGTATACAGAAGTTAATTCCACAAAAGATACAGTACATGTAAGTATGAAGTATAGTTCTCTGATTACAGTGAGTATGCAACAAATTACAGCTATTAATGTTTCATTTTGAAATGTTGCTTAGGACTGAACCATGTACAAAACTAAGTAGCTGTCTCTAGGTTGTCTGTATTATACATAAGAAAGACATTTAAACCACTGAGTTGTTTCATCATTTGGTCAATTAACATATGTAGTCATCGAATATCTATTCTGTGCTAGATTGCAGCGGCGATGGCAAGCGCTAAAGCTAGCGTATGTGAAAGGCATATTGGTGACACAATGGGCAAATCCACCTACATTACTGTGTTGAAATATTGAGAAAATTCTACCTCAGGGACAAATGGAATTATGACCCCAAAATAAGTCAACAAAAGCCCCAGTCAAGATTTCCACTATTACCTTCCATCACTGAATCTAATTTCTTGACAAATAATTCATTTAAATTTAATATTTCATATGTTATTAGCATATGCTATCCCTCATGGTGGTCCTTTCACCTAGGATGTCTCTACTTAGAATACCCAGAACTCTGCCTTGTCCGATTAAAATCCCATTCAGTGTTGAGGGTCTGGTGTAATCATCCAGTGGAATTCTACTTCCGGAAGAATCAATTGTGCCACCTTTGGCTCTCTCAAGCATTGCCATAACTGAAGCAATAACAACTTATTAGTTTTCACAGTTTACACATCTGGCTCCTCTCTACTTCTGTTTGTTTGTTTAATACTCTTGTTTCTTCCTGTAGCACTTTTATTTTAAACATGTAAACACAGTACATTCCATTGAAGTGAGAACATTAGAGATTTTTTTTTTCAATAGAGCAATTTCAAAGGCATGATAGCAAGTCAGCACAAATATAGTATTTTTTATATGTAGAATACTATAAAAAATCCTTCAATTGTATTCCTTATGATATTGAATATTCATTCAATGACCTCAGATACTGGGTTATGGGAGGGGTTGTGGGAGGGGGGATGAGCTAAATGGGGAAGGGGCATTAAGGAATTTACTCTTGAAATCACTGTTGCACTGTATACTAACTAACTTGGATGTAAATTTTTTAAAAAAATAATTAAAAAGTCACAAAAATAAAAAATAAAAAATGCTCCCTATCAAAAAAGTACTTTATAAATTTTGAAATAAAAATGTAAATTTCTGAAATTTCTGAAATAAAAATGTCAATGTGATTACTGACATTTGGTAACTATACAAATACTGCTAGATTGCACACATGTGAAAAAGTTAACTGACTGGTTTGATGTGATGCACAAGTTAATACTCAGTTAATTGTCATATTTGTTTAACTGAGAGAACTTTATTCTCTACTTAATGGAAAAATATTCTCTAGTTAATATAAAAATAGTGTATTATTAAAACATATTTCCTGTAAAAAAATTTTGGTAAATTCCAAAGTGTAACTGTAGAGAGTCTAATGAAGATACAATTATCAGAAGCATTTCCAGGTTACTAGAACCGGCAAGATATGGTGAAATATTAAAGAAGCATTAACAGTGAGAGAGTATTATTTCTCCTTATCCTGAGTTATAACCACATTGGGGTGGTGTGGCCTTGGGTGGAGAACCGTAGCAATTATCAAACTGTTGCCTGGAAGAAAGGGAGTGGGAGAATAAACCCCGATATTTTTATCCTCTTCACTTTGGTCTCTTGCCAATGTTTCCTTTGGTTGAACTCACACTGGAAGCCAAGGAGCAAAGTAGCTCTGATGATGCAGTCAAGAACAGAGGCACAGAGCAGAGCGGGAAGCAGAAAGCTGCTCTGTAAGGGCAAAGAAAACTACCCAGCAGGTATTTCAACTACAAATCCAATTAAGTAATTAAATCCAGAGAATGTGTTCTCTTTTACTATTCACTTTGTCTCAATTAGCAATCTTCTAAAAATAACCATACATTTTATGATAATCTACTCAGCGTGCTCAAAATATAGTCATGGACTTCTAGTATCTAGCATACATTCAGAGGATCTGTGAGGGCAAAACAATCTTTATAAATACAGTAAGTCTCTATTTCAATTTTAATTGTGTTGATGTTGGCACTGATGATACGAAAGCAATGGTGCTAATACCTTCACATGAACCAAGGCAGAGGCACCAAATTGCACTAGCAGCCTTTGTATTCTTTGCTGTTAAGATCATCCAAAAGGAGGGAGTTCTCTTTAGAATGTCCTTCATTAAGCAATAAAAGTTATTAATTTAATTATTCTTAACCTCTGACTACATATGTGTTTAATGACAAATAGGAAGTACCCATATAAAATTTCTGCATCATTTGCTCTCGGGCAAAAGTGTTTTGATTGAGCTGTGAGCTGAACTAGTCATTCTTCCAAGAAAACTATCTTTTACTTTAAAGAAAAACTGACAGAATGTTTGGAATTTACTAGATATTTTTTCAAGACATGAATAAAGTTAACCTGGTATTTGAAAAAAGCTGACAGCATTTATTGATGAGCATAAAGTTCAATCTTTTAAGTAAAATTGAAATTTTGGAAAATATTTATCCAATACCAGTAATTTAATAGCCTCCTAATACTTAACGACTTTTTAAATGAAATTTTGGAGGTGACACTGGCATGCGATTTTATGATATTGGATAATTAAATCTGTCAACATTGAGAAGTTCTATATACCTTAATAAATGACTATTTTCAAAATGAACATTGCATGACATTACATGAGAATGGGTATACAAATGATCTAAATGAAGAACAAGACAGACCAATGGATTTAAAAGAAATTGATTAGAAAGTTTTGGTGATGTTATTTCCTATGCCATATTGAGAACAACTTTTAATAAATTACCACTTGACAAGCTTTGCTATAGTCTCAAAGAACATCCACAATTATCTGAAAACTACTCCTTCAGACTTTCTCCATTCACCTCATTCAAAGCAATATATTGCAGCAATAATGTGTCACCTATTATACCATACATTAAGAGATTTATAAACTGAAAACCAATGATATTCTTCTCAGTAAATAGTTCTGAAACACAAAGTTGTTTTTCACAAAACACATTGTTTAAGTTACTCGGCACAGGTTAGTTACTTTTAAGTGTACTAATACATAAGTAAATTTATCAAAGTTTTATTTTCTAATATAATATCAAGATATACAACCTCCCATAAACTAAAGCCCTTCCACATTTTCAATAATATTTAAGAATATGAAAGGTGTATCAAAGGGACCTCTGACCACGTTTAGAGTAACTTAACAAATGTTAACCGTCTATAAAACGACATATTAAAACTTTTACAGTTATTTGCCAAAAAACATTTTTATTATATTTCTACATTTTGTACATTTTACAAAAAAATACTATCTAATATAAGAATCTGTGCCTTTTGACTACAGTACATAAAGCTACATCTCAAAAATCACTGACCTATTTCAGAGAAGTGCAGCTATTTGAAATTAGGGATATGTGTTTTATAAATAGTTTGGCATCTAAAATCTATAATCAATTAAATAGCCTACTATAAAGTTTATGATAATTATAATTAAGAAGTAATTAAACCAGATATTCTTTCTCAGATAGTTGCACATGATAAACACTTTTTATTATGTAACTTACAAGTAGTTTAAGAGTTAATGTCAGATTTTAAAGGGAAAAGAACTTCAAACAATAGCATCCTTTAAGACAAGATGTATGGAACATTTATATGGACTTTTAATCTCTAAAAGAACCAATTCTATGGGTGCACAGGTGGGTCAGTTGGTTAAGTGCCCAACTCTTGATCTCAGCTGATGTCATGATCTCACAGCTCATGAGATCAAGCCTGCATCTGGCTCTGCACTGACGGCATGGAGACTGCTTGGGATTCTTTCTGCCCTCCTCTGCTTGTGCTCCCCCTCTCTCAAAATAAGTAAATAAACAAAAAATATTAAAAGAACCAACTCTAGATGATTAAATTTTAGATGGAATAATCGGATTCTATGTTCATGACTTTAGAAAATAAGGTGAAAAGCATATATATATATATATAAATTTAAATAGATAATGTATTACTTATTGAAATTAAAATTTTAATTAAAGTTTAATATTTTGAATAAATATTACACATTTTTCAGTATAGTTTTTACTATAAGACATTGATGAAGTAAAAAAAGATAAATAAAAAATTTTCCCATGTCCATGGATCAAAAGAGTAAATATTGTGAAAATATCCATACTACCCAAAGTCATGTTATAGAGACAATATAGTCTTTATAAAAATTTCTATGGCATTTTTGCGGATACATAAAAATGATCCTAAGGTGAATATTACCCACAAAAGACCCAAAATAGCCAAAGCAATCTTAAGAAAGAACAAAGTTAAGGGCATCATCCTTTCTTATTTCACATTAAGCTATCATAATCAAAACCGTATGGTATTGGAACAGAAATAGATACGTACATCAGTGGAACATATCTGAGGTTCAAAGATAGACCCATGCATACACAGTCAACTAATATTTGACTAAGGAGCCAAGAATACTCAAGAAGAGAAAGACAATCTCTTCAATGTGTGGTGCTGGGACAATTAAATATCCACATGCGAAAGAATGAAGTTGGACCCTTATCTTACACCTTTCACAAAAGTTAAATCAGCATGGATGAAAGATGAATGTAAGACTCAAAACCATAAAACTCCTTAAAGAAAACATATGGAAAAAAACACAACGTTTACATTTTCTTAGCAATAATTTTTTGGATATGACAAAAGCATAAGCAACAAAAGCAAAACTCAGCAAATGGGGGCTATGTCAAACTAAAATCCTTCTGTATATCAAAGGAAACAATAGAAATGAAAAGGCAACCTATGGAACAGAAGAAAATACTTAGAAGCTATATATCCAATGAAGAGTTAATGTCCAAAACATATAAGGAATTCATAGAACTCAATAGCAAAAAGTAAATAATCTGATTAAAATAATGGGCAAATGATTTTGGACCACCTGGGCGGCTCAGTCGGTTGAGCATCTGACTTCGGCTCAGGTCGTGATCTCATGCTTTATGAGTTCAAGCCCTGCATTGGGGTCTGTGCTGACAGGCCAGGGCCTGGAGCCTGCTTCAAGTTCTATGTTTTCCTTTCTCTCTGCCCCTCCCTTGCTGGTGCTCTGTCTCTCTCTCAAGATTAAAAAAAATTTTTTAATTAAAAAAATATATAAAAATAAAATATAGGCAAATGATCTTAATAAATATTTTCCCAAAATAACATACAAATTGTCAACAGGTACATGAAAAGGTGCTCAACATCACTAATCATCATAGAAATGCAAATCAAAACTGTAATTAGATATCATCTCACGCCTGTTACAATATGGCTATTATCAAAAGGACAATAGATAACGAGAGTTGGCAAGGATGAGGAGAAAGAGAACATACGACTCACTGTCGAGGGGAAGGCAAATTAGTCCAATAAATTTTGGAATACACTATGGAGGATTCTAAAAAATATTAAAAATAGAACTTTTTTATGATGCAGCAATCTCACTTCTCACTATACATCCAGAGAAAATTAAATCACTATCTCAAAGAGATATCTGCATCTCATAGTTGTTGAAGCATTATTTATAATATCTAACCCTGGAAACAACCTAAGTGTTGGTTGACAGTAAATGGATCTATAAAAATGGAATGTTATTCAGTCATTAAAAAATAAGAAATTCCTGTCATTTGCAACAACAAAGATGGACTTATAAGCATTATACTAAGTGAAGTAAGTTAGAGGAAGACAAATACTATAAAAACTTAATTATATGTGCTATTTAAAAATGTTGAACTCACAGAGTTGTATTGTGGTTGTCAGGGGCCGAGGAGACAGGGAAAGGAAGAGATGTCGGTCAAAGTGTATAAACTTTCGGTTATACAATAAATAAGGTCTCGTATCTAATATGTAACTTGATGACTAGAGGAAACAATAATGTTTTGGACACTTGAAATTGGCCAAGAAAGTCGATCTTAAATGTTCTCATCATATGTACATACAAAAGGTAACTATGTGGGACGATAGATGTATTCATTGACTTTATTGTGATAATCAATTAATAACATATAAGCATATCGAATAGTCACATTGTATACCTTACATTTATACAACTTAATCTGTAGATTATACCCCAATAAAGCTTAAAAAAATATAAATCACTATTCCATCAGATGTTTCAAGAGACTGAAACAAATTTTTTCATCAACACTAGATTGTTTAAAAATTAAGTAAATTTCTCTGAAAAATAGCCTGGAATAGCACTGCAATTCTAAATTAATTAATAATTATAAAACCACAACTATAATTATACCTTAAAACTATAGTCTCCATCACAAAACTATTTGCCTATCATTTGTTATAAAAGAAACATTTTTTAATGACAGAGATGATATGATAATGAACTTCCAAAACAGGCATCCTCTTTTTCTTTTAATAATACCTTTATAATCCAAAAAGAATTTTTGTAAATCCCAGAAGACAAGAGATAATTAAGACAGAGGACCTTTTACAAAGCATCCTCTGCAGAGGTTTATAGATGTCAAGGATTAATCCTGCCTAGTGGCATGATGAGCCACTTGGTGACATCGAGGATGAAGGGATTTGCACCCTCCCTGCTGTGGGCTCTACCTGGAACCATTATAAATTTGTTAAAGGGAACAATTCTTCTTAATGAGAAAATGTATTGAAAAATACAGAGTTAAGATTTTTTTATAAGCGTTTGGAAAGTTTTGGTCTGATAATTCCTTGACTTAGGTATTTATATTATGTTAGGAATATATATGTGTATAATTAAGAATATATATATATATATATATATATATATATATATATATAAAATCAGGAATATAATATTATATTACATTATATTATATTATAATTTAGCAGAACAATTAATTAGCTCCTGCTTAAGGGACGAGGTTTAGGAATATCCTCTTTCATTGGTGTGTTGACAATTTCAATGTAAATCAAGATGTATCTGTAATTTAAAAATATAAAAAAGGCAAAAGCCCTCTAAATATGGATAACTGAATAGGAACTGAAAGGCAATTATGCAACACATGGAGGAAATGTCTGGGTCTATTTGTACTGTTCAGGCTTATTTAAGGCAAATTGTTAGAGCCAGTTTGTAGGAGAAATTGCTGAAAATTGCTAATGCTGCCTAAAATCCTTTAATAATATTTTGTAAAAGCATGACTCAAATGCTGAAGATGACCTTTAGCACTGAAAGTTGACCAGTCTACTCTCCCTGCCCTTGCCATTTCAAAGCTCTTCAATTTAAAATCCAAGACATTGCTTTACCATAAAATGCAACACTTTCAAATACCACTGGTACAAACACCACTTTACCTCAGATATTACTTTATTTTCCAGATATTTCTAGTTTTAAAGAAAAACATTTCAGTATTACTTGACATTTAATATCCAAATGATCTCTATAAAAAAGAAGCTGTGAACAAAAAATATGCCCAAAATATTCCTCCCTATACCCAAAGGACAAGGAAAAGGATGGCCTAGCAAGTGAGAAAAAAATAGGGAATAATGTCTCTACTCCAGTCAGTCACACACACAAATAAACACTGTGGTGACACCCATCCATGGCAGCAAAGGCCGAGTAGGGAGGCCAGAATCTCCACCTACACCAGACTGTAGTGAGACAAACACCACCTCCTTTCCTTCCTGCTGCTTGGTGTCAGAAAAGGCCAAGTAGAGAGCCAAGGCTCACCACAAGCAGGAGCAAGTTCCACCCTCCCTATTACCCTCAAGCAAAATCTGGAGAGACTGTGTGGAAAGCCTAGCCTTCTATGCCTATCTGACTGACAGTAATGAAGATTTCCTGCCTTTCCCAACTGAGGTTGTGTCAAAGGAGACTTAGGGAGAGTCAGGGCTTAGAGCATCACCCAGTATAAAAGTTACCCCTATGGTACAAACAGAAGCTACGTAAGGAACCAGATCACCTATCCCCACCGGCCAGTAACAACGTACCCTCCCTACCCTGTCCTTTTCCTGACAAGATAGTGTAAAAAGAAGCTAGCTGAAAAAGAAAGTTTAAATAAGACCCACAGTTCTATAACATAGTACCCAAAATGCCCAGGATTCAGTAGAAAATATATATCATACCAAGAACCAGTAAGTTGTCAAAGTAAATGAAAAATGAACATGCCAACACTGAGATGACAGGGTTGTCAGAATTATCTGACAAGATTATAAATACCAATCATAAAAATGCTCAAATGAGCATATATATATATATACATATATATATATATATATATATATATACACATATATATATGTATACATGTATATTGAAACAAATGAATAACAGAAACTCTCTAAAGGAAATAGAGGATATAAAGAAAGATCTGATGGGAATTTCAGAATTAAAAATTATATAAGTGAAATAAAAACTCAGTGCAAGGACTTAGCTGCAGAATTAAGGGACCAAATGAAAGAATCAGTTAACTGTAATAAAAACAATAGATATTACTAAACCTAAACAAGAGAGAGTGAATACACTAAGAAAAAAAATAATAGAGTCCAGGGACCAGGAAAATAATAATAAAATATGAACTATTTGTGTTATTGGAGTACTTGAAGGAAAAGATAAAAATGGAGCTTAAAAAGTACATAGTAAAATTCCGCTTCTAAATAAATTACTAGGTTAGATGGTAAAAAAAAAAAAAGTACATAGTAATGATGCCTAAAAATTCTCAAATTTGATCAAACATAAACTTATAGAGTCAGAAAGCTAAATCCTGAAACCAGAAAACACCCAAAAATCTACACCAAGACACAAATTATACAAACTTCTGAAAGCTAAAGACAAAGAAAACGAACAATAATAAAGCAGTGAGAGAAAAATGACACCTTACCTATATGGGAAAAATAATTCGAAGAATTTCTCATCAGAAACTAAAGTGGGCAGAAAGAAGTGACACAAATATTTTAACATGCCAAGAGGAAAAGAGAAAACAAAACACAAAACTGTCGATCCAGAAGACTGTATCTAGTGAAACTATCTTTCTATAAATAAGGAAAAATAAAGACAGATTCAGGAAAGGGATAATCAGGGAATTTGTCACTATCAGAATTTCTCTAAAAGAATGGCTAAAGGAAGTTCTCTTAAAAAAATAAAATAATGAATAAAAAGTTACATTAGTAAGTGAGAAAACTTCAGGCAATAATCTCAGGAACATCAAGAAGGAAGAAAAAAATATGACAAGCAAAAATATGAGTAAACACAACAGACATTCTCTATCATTTTCAGGATTCCAAATCATGCTTGATTGCTCTGGCAAAAATTATAATCCACTTAATATGATTCTAAACCATCTAATATGGTTCTAGAGAAAAAGATTTAAGATGGTGACATTAAAAATGAGGGAAACTAAGAGGAAGCAAAGAGATGAAATGTTTCTACACTTCACTCTAACTGGTAAAATGACAGCACATGTATATTGTGAACACTTAAAATTATATAATGTATTACCAGGTGTAACCATTAAAAAGTGCTACACAAGGGGCGCCTGGGTGGCTCAGTTGGTTGAGCGTCCGACTTCGGCTTGGGTCATGATTTCACGGTCTGTGGGTTCGAGCCCCATGTCGGGCTCTGTGCTGACAGCTCAGAGCCTGGAGCCTGCTTTGGATTCTGCTCTCCCTCTGTCTCTGCTCCCCTCCCCCAGCTCGCGCTCTGTCTCTCTCTCTCTCATAAATAAACATTTTTAAAAAAAGTGCTACACAAGAGATAGTTAGACATTATTGATAAATCAAAAGGAAATTCTAAAATAAAAACTTAAGTAGGCTACAGGAATACAAGAAGAAGCTAAGACGGAAAAAAATAACAAAGAGAACAAGGCAAAATTAAATAAACAGATGTAAGAACTAACATATTAATTATTATACTAAATGTAAATTGTCTAAATAACCTATTAAAAGACAGACATGAGCAGAGAAAATTTAAAAAAATACTCAACTGTATGCCTATAAGAAACTCACTGAAATTATAATAAGGCCAATTTGAAAATAAAAGGATGGAAAAGATATATTATACAAACATTACTGAGAATACCGAGAGTGGCTAAAACCATATCAGTTAGATTTTAAGGAAAATTACCAGAGATAAAGGGGGAATCATATAATGATAAATCAATGTACCCAAAAGGCACTGCAATCTGAAATATGTATTCATAAAACAACAGAGATTTAAAATATAGATGTTGAAATTGTGAGAATTAAAAGATAGACAAATCCACAATTATTTTTGGTGATTTATATATCTTTCTTTCAATAATGGATATAACAACTAGACAGAATATCAGGAAATATAAGAAGGAACTCAACAATATCATCAAGCAAAGGGATTTGACCTTTATATGATACACCAACCAGCAACAAAATATATGTTGTTTTCAAGTGCCCAGAAAACAGATACCTAATTTAGCTATATCCTGGATCATAACAAAATTTACTAATTTTTAAATGTTTATTTATTTTTGAAAGAGAGACACAGAGAGAGAGCCAGCACACAGGCACAAGTGGGTATGGGGGGAAATCCCAAGTGAAAGAGGGGACAGAGGATCTGAAGCAGGCTCTGAGCTTACAGCACAGAGCCCTATGGGGGGCTCAAATTCACAAACTGTGAGATCATGACCTGAGCCAAGTTGGATGATCAACCAACTGTACCACGCAGGTAGCCCAAACCTGTATTAAATTTAAAGGCATTGTGATCTTACAGATGATGTATTTTCTGAAAACAATGGAACCTAAGAGTAATCAACAGGGGAAAGATTATAAAAAAATCTTCAAATATTTGGAAGCAAAATAGCACAATTTAAATAATCCATGGGCCAATGATGAATTTCCAAGAGAAAGCTAAAAACACACTGAGTTGAATGAAAAAGAAAATACAACATATAAAAATTGTGAGACACCACTAAAACACTGCTGAAAGGGAAACTTATAGGACTATATACATCTATTAGAAAAGAGAATAATTATCAATTATCTGAGTTCCCAACTCAAGAACTTAGAGAAGAAAATAAACATCATGCAGCAAAACAGAAATAATAACAATAAGAGAAGACATGAATGAAAATGTAAGCATGAAAACAACTGAAAAAAGCTTACTCTTTGAAAATATTAATAAAATTGATAAAATTAAAAACTGATAAAGAAAAAGGAAAGAATAAATACAAATTACCAAGATAGGAATGAAAGAGAGCATATCACTAATGTCCCTGCAGGTATCAAAATGATAAAAAAGAACACTAGGGTAACTTAATCATATTATAATATAAAACTATAAATTCTACTTCTATTCCTTTACCCTAATTTGAGACATAGTTCAAATAAATCAGGTGAAACAAACATAACATATAGTTTTGAAATATTCCAATCTCAACTCGGTAATAGTAAATTATAAAACAGGACTTACTCTAACAATAATATATATAAGCTTTTGATATCCAGACACATATTATCTCTAAAATTGTTTCTGAAACGATAATGAAAAATAGTATATTTCCACATACATGGTTTTATTTTGTAAAGATTCCAAATTATTAGTGGTGGGGACACACTCTGATAAAATATTCAGAAAGTATACTTTCCATAACAATACTGTTAACTTAGAAATGCATTTCACTATGCTATAAAATGTTTATTTTTTCTTCTTACCTACTTTATACATGAACTAGTTATTAATGTATATGAATTTAAGGAATCTTTTACTTCATATACAATTTACATTCAATATAATATAAGGTAAAGGAAATCTCCATTTTATCATTCACATTGTGCTAACTCAGGGAGTATTTATTTTATTGTTTGTTTTATTTTCTTGTGTGGAGGGTTATGTCAAGTTTTTCCTTAAATTTAAGTTTGTTAACATAGAGTGTAATATTGGTTTCGGAATTAGAATTTAGTGATTCATCATTTACATGCAATACCCAGTGCTTATCCCAACACGAGCCCTCCTTAATACCCACCATTCATTTAATCGATCCCCTGTCCATCTCCCCTCCAGCAGCCCTCAGTTTACTATGGAGGTGTTTTTTTTTTTAATCTTACTTCTCCTCTATTTGTTTTCTTCTTTCCTCTCTTTTGTTTCTTAAATTCCACATATGAGTGAAATCATATGGTATTTGGCTTTCTCTGACTGACTTATTTCACCTAGCAAAATACATACTAGCTCCATCTATATCATTGCAAAAGGAAAGATTTCATTCTTTTTGATGGCTGAGTAATATTTCATTGTATGCATGTGTATGTATACTACATCTTCTTTATCCATTCATCACATGATGGACATTTGTGCTCTTTCCATAATTTGGCTACTGTTGATAATGCTGCTATAAACATCAAGGTTCATGTGCTCCTTCAGATCAGTATTTTTGTATCCTTTGGCTAATTACCCAGTAGTACAATTACTGGGTCCTGGGGTATTTCTATTTTTAAATTTGAGGAAACTCCACACTGTTTTCCAGAATTAGCTGCACTGGTTTGCACTACCACCAACAATGTAGGAGGGTTCTCCTTTCTCCGCATCCTCACCAACATCTGTTGTTTCCTGGATTGCTAATTTTAGCCGTTCTGGCAGATGAGAGGTGGTATCTCATCATGGTTTTGATTTGTATTTCCCTGATGATGAGTGATGTTGAGCATCTTTTCATGTGTTTGTTAGCCATCTGTATGCCTTCTTTGGAAAACTCTCTATTCAAGTCTTCTACCCATTCCTCTTCTTTAAAAATACTACTAATAATTATTATTATGGGTACTGAGTTTGAGAAGTTCTTTATAGATTTTGGATACTAACTCTTTATCCTATATTCCATTTTCAAATAGCTTCTCCCATTCCGTAGGTTGCCTTTTGGTCTTACTGATTGTTTCCTTTGCTGTGCAGAAGCTTTTTATCTTGTGAAGTCTCAAAAGCTCATTTTTGCTTTTGTTTCCCTGTCTTCAGAGATGTGTCTGGTAAGAAGTTGCTATGGCCGATATTAAAGAGGTTTCTTCCTGTGTTCTCCTCTAGAATTTTGGTGGTTTCCTGTCTCACATTTAATTCTTTCATTCATTTTGAATTTATTTTTGTGTGTGATGTAAATGAGTTTTGAATGTTGCTGTCCAGTTTTCCCAACACCATTTGTTGAAAAGACTGTCTTTTTTCTATTGGACATCCTTTCCTGCTTTGTCAAAGATTAGTTAACTGTACACTTGTGGATCTATTTCTTGGTTCTCTATTGTGTTCCATTGATCTGTATATCTGTTTTTGCACCAGTACCATACCATCTTCAAGACTACAGATTTGTAATATAGCTTAAGTCTAGAATTGTGATGCCTCTAGCTTTGCTTTTCTTTTTCAATTGCAAATTTTAGGTTGATTGTTTTAGCTCTGTGAAGAATGCTGGTGGTATTTCGATAGATTAAATGTGTAGATTGCTTTGAGTAGTATATACATTTTAACAATATTTGTTCTCCCAATCAGGCAGCATTTGAATCAGCCTACCTCTGTTATAAATTAAGGGCTCAGATAGCTTTGTTTTGTTTTGTTTTGTTTTGTGTGTGTGCGTGTAAGTCAACACGAATATGGACCATTATACTATTCTTTTCTCAAAAGCATAAAGAGAACAATATTTTAAAGTTAACAAGAAGATCAGGACAATTTAATCTTCATGTGCATTACCTCAAGTGAGATATTTTTTTAATGTTAGTTTCAAAGTAGTTCTATCAAAAAGATTAAGTAATTTTCATGCAAAAGCTTTAGATCTTTGAAAGTAATGGAATTAAAGATAAAAGTAGAAAAGATACATAATACATTGCAGGACTTTTTCAAGAAATATTCCACATCTTCCAGGAAACATAAGAGGCTTAGAAGAAGTGAATTCTCTTTAGGATATTAGAGTATTAATTTTGCACAATAGGAAATAGACCATGAAAAGCCATGTACCCATGCTCACTCAGCCAGCATCATGAAGCAACAACTGGGACTAAGATATTTAAGTGACTTATTTCATCTCAACAGCCAACGGTTGTGGACTTCATTAGTCAAATCAAGATTTCCTGTTCCTAAAGTTATTGGGCTTTCCATAGCTCTTCATGAATATTTTGGGAGTTTATATGATCAAAAATATAAATAATGAGTCATTTTTATTTATTACCAGGATATAAAGGAAATTTAATACTTAAAAAATGGAATTTATCCAAGATAGAGTAATTTATTAAAATGTGAAGTTAGGGGCACATGGGTTTCTCAGTTGGTTAAACATCTGACTCTTGATTTCAGCTCAGATCATGATCTCAGAGTTCGTGAGTTTGAGCCTCATGTCAGGCTTCCTACTGCCAGTGTGAAGCCTGCTTGGGATTCTCTCTCTCTCTCTCTCTGCCCCTCCCCTGCTTGCTCATGCTTTCTCTCTCTCTCTCTCTCTCTCTCTCTCTCTCTCTCCCTCTCTCTCTCTCTCTCTCATTCTCTCTCTCTCTCTCAAAACAAATGAGTAAATTTTAAAAAATAAATAAAATAAAAATACAAAGTTAATTATTTGAGGTAAATTAACCTAATAATAATAAACTTGATTGATTTTTCTAACTGCACCATGTAAAGCTAATCAACATTACAACTCTTTAGATGTCCTTTTAAATTTCCCAATACTTAAACATATTCAACCATTTATTTATTCACACATATGACCCACAATGAAAGATAAGTTACAGCATCCAAAGGGATTAATTAAAGAAGGGCAATATTTGGTACTCTAGCAACAAGAAAAAAAGTAGAAAAATAGCTGTTGGTAGAGTTAAAAACTCCTTTCAGGCTTTACCTTGGCAATGTTTTGAAGGGTGTGTAATGAAAGTCTTCGCACTATTTCATAATCACTGACAGCCATTTCTCTTTTGGAATCGTAATTGACAAGGTCCATCATGCAAGCCCATATTAGCAAAGATTAATCACGCTACACATACAGAAAATGCACTTGTATCTATTTGCACCATTTCAAGTTCCAAAACACTTACTTATTTATTGAAATACATTTTCTTTTTGATCTTAGAATAGTTGCAAATAGGTGAAAAAAAGAATTTTAAAAGGGAATCCACAAATAACAATAAGGTTATTTCATTCCAAATGAAAGTCAAAACCTCTATGGAATGAGTAGCAGTTACAACAGTAGACAAGAGATGGACTATAGATGCTACGAAGATGTCAATAAGGAAAGCACAAGACTCCAGATGCTCTTGTTATTAAAAAAACGATTGAGGGTTCACCATCTGCGATAGTCTGTTGCCAAGTACATCTTGTATACGGCCACTGAAACTGGTTAAAATTAGGATCCATATTAAGAAAACATCAAAAAGGACCACATGGCAGACACTCTCTGATATTAAGAGACCAGTTTAACTACAATTATCTACAAGGTGCCAAATTCCTCTGGAGTAAAACTGTCACACTGGATCTCATGCATCAGTTAGTGTATTCAAGCCACCTTTTAATGACTGCATAATCCATCTAAAAAGACTAGACTAGGAGTATTGACTTTGAAAACCAGAGTAAAAATATAATAAATAGGATAGTGACATTACCTTTGTCTGTGAGAACTGTTGTGTCTGATAAGTAAAAAAGACTATATACATACATATGCATGCATACGTATACATATTTGGAAAAATCTAACTCCATGGCATCAGCTATTTATATGAATGAGGTAGTAATGATAACAACAATGACAGTACTTTAAATCTGTTCAACTCATAGGTGTTCTTAGAATTTTTTCTTAGTGTCTTTGATAGTCAGAGACATGGTATCACATATGCTTATCATGTTTCTTAAAATCTTTCTAGATGCTGCCTTGTCCATCCACTGCCACTCTTAGCCACTGCTTTTCTACCAGGCCCTGCACTGGCCTGTTAGGATTGTGGTCTCCCCGACCTTGGATATGACACCCTGATCTCTCTTGATGAAGTGGGAGACACCACAGTCTCCTCTACTGTTCTATCACCACCTTACCGGTCTGTGCAGCCTCCACCTCTTCCCTATACTCCTATATATGCACTTGAGATCTAAACTGACAAAACTTAGCCCTGTGATTATTGATGAGAATATCCCTTCTGCTTAGAGTACACCGGAGCAAAAAGGCTAATCTGAGTGCAAACTTTGATAACAATGACCACTTGCATTTAAGTTAAGGTTGATTTTTATTTGTCGTGCAAACATAAATGCATTATAACCCAGACTAACAGATACAGGTGAGGGGACATATTCCCTGGTGCCTCCTTGGCTTATCACAGAGTGCAAAATAAGTCCTGTCAGCAGCTCCATGCTGTCCAAACAGAGAAGGGGACTGCCAGGGAGGAAGAACGCTATGCAACGAATCTTACTATTCCATTAAGCAACACTCAGGGGTCTGCTTACGACCGTTTAAGCAAATCCACATTAAGCTGCAGTAAGGAACTCATTTGTTCTACTGCCACCACATGTTCAGTAATTCTTGGTTGGTATCACGTTCACCTTCACTGTTATTTCCACAACTACTTCCACTTCGGATAATCTAATACTTCTATTATATGACACGAAGAAATATTTTCATATTAGGGAGATTTTATCATTCCTTTTATGTCATTTATAGATAGGAATAAAATAACTTAGAGGTCCTTTTACCCAAATATCAGCTTCTAAAGGGGGAGAAAAAATTGCTTTTTTTTTGAGAGAGAGAGAGAGAGAAAGAGCAGGAAAGAGAAGCAGAGGGGGAAAAAAAGAGAGTCTTAAGCAAGCTTCATGCTCAGCACAGAGCCCAGTGTGGGGCTCAATCCTACTACCCTAGGATTATGACCTTAGCTGAAATTAAAAGTCAGACACTCAACCAACTGAGTTGCCCAGGGATCCCCCCAAAAAAGTCACTCATATTCATTCGTGGAGTTTATAGATTTAGGGAAATTTCAAACTCAGATTCTAGACCTTTTGTTATGGGTTAAATTGTGGCCTTCAAAAACAATATTGAGTTTCTAACTCACAATACCTTATTTGGACCATATTTGCAAATACAGGTTTTGCAGATGATCAAGTCAAGATAAGGACATTAGAGTTGCCTCAAACCAATATAACTGGCATCTTTATAAAAGGAGAAATTTGGAATAAAAACATATATTTACACAGAGAGGAGAGAACAGCATTATAAGGAACTCTAAAAAGTAGTGAGAGCATAGAACAGATTCTATCCCACAACCCTCAGAAGGAAATAATCTTTGAAGAAGGAAGAGGAGGAGGAGGAGCAGGAGAGCAAGGAGGAGGAGGACAATGAGGAAGAAGATGAGGATGAGGAAAAGAAGAAAAGAGGTAGAAGAAAGAAAAAGGAGAAGGAGAAGGAGAAGGAGGAGGAGGAGGAGTAGGAGGGGGAGGAGGAAGAAGAGGAGGAGGAGGAGGAGGAGATGATGATGATGATGATGATGATGATGATGATGATGTGGAGGAGGAAGAGGAACAGAAGAAGAAGAAAACAATCCTGGTGATACCATGATACGAGACTGGTAGTCTCCAAAATTGTGAGACAATGAATTTCTCTTGGTTAAGCTACCTTGGTATGGTACATTGTTACAACAGTTCAGGTAAACTCATATATTCTTTGCTTGCTATATCTTTCATTCCCTACATAGCCACAGATGAGAACTTTTTTTCTGAAAGCATTCATCCTAAGACGTTTTTGTTAAATATGTCTTTATTTAAATATTGTGAGAGGGGCCCCTGGGTGGCTCAGTCAATTGAGCATCTGACTCTTGGTTTCGGCTCAGGTCATGACTCACAGTTTGTGGATTTCAGCCCCACATCGTCTGGCTCTGAGCTGACACCACAGAGCCTGCTTGGGATTCTCTCTCCCTCTCTCTCTGCCCGTCTACTCCCTCCCTCTCCCCCTCCTCTCTGTCTTCCTCCTTCTCAAAATAAATAAAATTAAGAGAATTTGTATATCAATTAGTTAACATATGAAATATAAACTATAAGACTTAATATCTTTCATAATTTAGTGTTACAATGGTAGAATGTTCGGTAATTATTAAATCTGTGGAAAAAATATGCCAGAATTTTCTTCAATATTGTCCCCAAGAACGGGGATTTCATTCAAGCTGGTAATTCTTGAATATATTTTTATACAGATATATTCCTAGAATAGACAATAAGCAATTAAGTAGCCAACATTTACATTTCATTTTGCTTGATTTTAGAACATCGATTTTTTTATAAGTTGCTATTTCATTGACAGCTAAAAATATCATATGCCATGTAGAGAAAATGATTTCAGGAATAATCTCTTTCATGCCAGGAAGACTGTCACATACTAAATTAAAAGCTGATATTATTCTCAGCTTAACAGAACTTTTGAGTTGGGGCAGTTAAGGTAAATTCTCCAGGATTCAGTTCTTCCTGCAGAGACTCAGAAAATAACTTTGATGTGTATTCAACAGTGAAGATCAGAATCTGTACTTGCGATGGAATACTACCAAATTCACCATGAAATTCTTGTCCTCCTCATAGTAAAGAGAGCAAAAATTTATATTATAAACAAAAGTGAATAATGCAACATGGACAATACAATGTGGGTGATATCACATATAATGGTATGTATATAACTAATATAATGTAATATAATATAATATATTAGTACACGACTCTTTTGGAGGAAAATAAACAAACGAACAAACAAAAAAACCCCAAACACATGAAAAGTGAAAGTACATATTTAGCATGAGCAATGATAAAGCAGAAAGGAAACAATAATTTGTCATCGCTGTGGACAAAGGTTCCACTGCAAGTCCAGAGTAAGGTCATGGTTATATGAAGAAGCCAAAACGCACAGAGCCCGAATGCCCAATAAGGATCTTGACTAACAATCTAATCCTCTGCCAGTGAAAGTGGTTTGACTTATAAGCGATCGTCGTGATATTGTCTACAAAGGCATTCTCAAAGATTTCTTAGCTATGCTTATTTCCTTTCAATCTTCATAAGGATAAAAAAAAAAGACAAAGAGAGGGAAAGAAATGTAGAAACAGGCTTTAGAGTTAGCATAACCTAACATAAAGAGTCAGAAGGGTAATGAGCAGTATTGAATTAACTGAAAGGATAGTGGAAAATGTCTGTTGAAACACAGTCACCTTCCTTATCAAGAATGTACCGGTGTCATTGGTAGTAATTTGAAAGGAGCTATAATTTTAGTTAAATGCATCATCGGGAAATCGCAACCTCCAGCAACCACTGCTACTTTATAGAATCAGAGCAGTTCTTTCATACGTGAGGAAGTGTGCCAGTCAGAACCGTGCCACAGTGACCACTTAGATTTTAATTTAATCTATTTTAAGATTCTCAGAAAGTTTAAACCTCTCATTTCTGTCACTGCAATGGATTTCTGTGCCATTGCTACAGGGCAAAATCATTTGGAGGAGAGCTCTGAAGAGCACGCTAAGGACAGAATTACCTGGGCTCCAGCTCTATTTTTCCCGATATGTGTATTCTTTTCAAGGATACTACAAAAGTGATATTTCAAATCCCTCCAGCAGCATCCGCTGGAATCATCTGGGGCAGGCAGAATATGGTAGCTTTATGAATATTCATAGCAGCACATTGCCCATTATGATTCAGTGTGCTGTGCAAAATACAGCTGCTTTGCTCCAACCCCACCAGGAGAGCAGAGGGTACTTGTTTTAAGTGGTCCCCAAGGTCACAAACTAGTTAGCAATTTCATAGTTAGAAAATTACCCATCTCGCTATACATGTTAAAAGCAGAGTATCTTTTAAAGCATTCAGGGATCTATAAACTGGCTTCTCTCTTTGCTACTAAAAGTGAACTATTTGAAGACTGATGAAAACAAAAATAGAATCCGTAGGAAATTTAGCTCCCTTCATGTCTTTATTTTATCTGTCTTACGTTTATTTTTTATGAATATGTACATGATGACAGGTTTAGTGATTTTAGACTAGAAAAGATGCAACTTGTTAGAAATTTATTGCTAACAGTGAAATTCAATCATGTGTCAGGGTACAGTGTGACCTAGTGGAAATATTATTAAACTAAGAAACAGACAGTGTTCTTTATAGTTTATGTTTTGGCTTTTATTTGAGAAAGTTACTCTTTTACTTCTACTATGAGATAAAAAATATCCATGGCTAAATTTTTTGAAGACACATATCAACAGAAAGAGAAATAAGCCATAGTTTGAGAGAAAAATGTTTTTAAAAGACCTATCAGATAAAGGACTGTTACCCAAAATGTACACAGAATCTTAAACTACCTAACTAAAAAGAAAAAATAATGGGGGAAGACCTGAACAGACAGCTCATGAAAGAAAATACACAGATGACAAATAAGCACATAAAAATATATTCAAATCATATGTCATTATGGGAGTTACAAATTTACACAATGAGCTACCATTACATACCTATTAAAATGACCCAAATTCAAAACACTGACAACAGGAAATGACGGAGACGATGTGGGAGAGCAAGAACTATCACTCACTGGTGACAGAAATGCAAAATGGTCCAGCCGCTTTAGAAAACCATTTGGCAATGTCTTGCCAAACTAAACCTATTCTTACCATACACTCCAGCAATCCTACTCCTTGTATTTCCCCAAATGAAACAAAAAATTACATTCACATGAAAACTTGCACATGGTTGTTTATAGAAGCTTTAATCACAATTGCCAAAACTTGAAAACACCCAAGATGTCCTTCAGTAGGTAAACGGATAAACTGTAGTATATCCAGACAAGAGAATATGTTCAGAATTTTTTAAAAAAGAGCTATAGGGACACCTGGGAGGCTCGGTTGGTTAAGCATCTGACTTCAGCTCGGGTCATGATCTTGCAATTTGAGTTCGAGCCCCGCATTAGGCTCTGTGCTGACAACTCAGAGCCTGGAGTCTGCTTTGGATTCTGTGTCTGCTTTTCTCTCTGCCCCTCCCCTGCTCATGTTATGTCTCTCTCTCTTTCTCTCAAAATTAAATAAACATTGAAAAATATTAAAAAATAAAAATTTAAAAAGGAGCTATAAATACATGAAAAGACATAGGAAACTTTTAGTAAGTGAAATAAATCAATCTAAAAAGACTATATAGTATATGATTCCAACTATAGGGCATTCTGGAAAAGGCAAGACTCTGGAGACAATAAAAACAGTAACCAAAACAAAAGCTGCCAAGCAGTGTGGGCAGAGAGGATAAGTAGGTGATTCACAGAAGATTTATAGGGTAGTGAAACTATTCAGTATGATACTACAATGGTAGCTTTGCATCATTATGCATTTGCCAAACCCAGAAAATGCACAACACCAAGAGTAAACTCTAATGTAAACTATGGCCTTTGGGTGATAAAAGTTGAGTCGATGTAGATTCATCTACTGTAGCAAATGTATAACTTTATTGTAGGACGTCAATAGTGGGGGATGTTGTTCATGTGTGGGAACAGAGAGTAAATGAGAACTCTCTGTAGATTCTGCTAAATTTTTCTATGAACCTAAAACTGCTCTAAAAAATTAAGTGCATTAGAAGAGAAAAAGAAATAGAAAGTATGAACCTGCTGTATACTTGAATATATATATATATATATATATACACTTTATAAGTGGTTCTCTCTTTCAAAGGGTTTGTAAGAATGAAACCATACAAGTACCAGGAGGAAGAAAAAAAAAGAAAGTAAATGAGTGAATTCTTCACTGAACTTATAGAAAAGTCTTCCTAAGAACAAGTCAAATAAAGATGTGGTAAAAGATTCATATATCTGACTACATAATTTTTGAAATACATGCCTTAAAGCACGATAAGCAAAACAAAAACAGAAACAAAAACAAAAAAAACTAGCAACAGAAAAATATATGCAACATATACCATGGTAGAGGGACTTATGTCCCCCATTATATAAGGAATTCCTAAAAATTAAAGAACAGAGTAATAAAATGGACAAAATGCATGAACAGATAATTCATACATAAATATTTTAATGTGACCCTTGAACAGGTAAAAAGTTCAAATTCAGTCATAATTAGAAAATAAAATTTAAAACAACACTGTAATACCATCTCTCTTCTATCAGATTGGCAAAAATGAAGAGTGTGGTGTTGGTGAGTCTAAAGAAACAGACTGTCTTATATACGGCTGGTGGAAATAATCATCAGCCTACAAGTTTGGGAAGGAAATTTGTCAATACCTATCGAAATGTATATAAGTGATCTTGCTTTCTGACTCGGAATCCCACTTCTAGAAATCTACCCAAAAGGTATACCTCCAACAACATGACAATTACACATGGAAGTTATTTGTGTATTGTTTGTAATTGAAAAATCTCGGAAACAATCTAAAGATCCATACTTAGGAGAGTAGTTGAATAAGTTATGGCACATCCACACAATGGGGTGTTCAGTACTGTAAACAAGAACGAAGATAAGTTCTATGTATTAATCTGGAGTGATATATAGGATATACTGGTAAGTGAAAAGCAAAGTGCAAAAGCATTTATAGTGTGCCGCCTTTTATGTAAGAAAGAAGAGAATCGTATGATTCCGTTTATGTGAAATGTCCAAATTAGTCACATTTATGAAGACATGCAGTAGATACTAGCTCTCTGCAACCAGGGTGGAAAGGGTGAACTGTGACTGCTAATGGGTAGAAGCGGATATTTTAGGGCGATGAAAATGTTCTAATGTTAGATCATGAGGATGATTGCACATCTCTGCAAATACACTAAAATCCTCTGAATTGTACAATTTGCAGAGGTGAACTTCATGACATATAAATTATGTACCAATAAAGCCATTCAATTTTTTTTTAGGTTTATTTTATTTTTGAGAGACAGAGACAGACAGAATGTGAGCAGGGGAGGGACAGAGAGAGAGGGAGACACAGAATCTGAAGCAGGCTCCAGGCTCTGAACTGTCAGCCAGAGTCCAATGCAGGGCTCGAACCCATGAACCGCAAGATCATGACCTGAGCTGAAATCAGACGCTTAACCGACTGAGGCACCCAGGCACCCCCCCCATTCAATTTTTTAAAAAGAAAGAAAATCTAAAATCATATACACATGTTTTATCATTTGTGCCAAAGAAATACAGGGAGAATGATAATTAGCTATGATAAGAGAAAGGTCTGGAAAGGGGGAATAGGAACAGAATTGTAGGGAAGAGAGAACAATTGTACTTAAAACATTTGAATAGTTTTGATTTTTAGAACTATGGTTCTTGTACCCAATAAGTGATTAAATAATTAAAATCAACTATGATGTGCAGGTAATACAGAATTAAATGTAAGCGATAACAAATTAATTTAACTCTATTACAAATGAAAAGCATTACCACACTGAGAAATTTGGGGAAAAAATAAACTAGTTTAACTCCATAAAGCATCATATTGACTGGATATTTTTGCTAAAGACAAAAATGTAACTTAACATAAATACGATAATTTATAGTAAATTCGTTTTTTAACAATGGTATGTGTAGGGAATTCTTAAACCACTTTATTTGCTGAGTACAATTAAACCAACAAGCTAATGTATTGTAGATAATGAAAGCTAGGTATTTCACTACTGAGGAAAGAAGTTACAAACAAAGTTAGTGCAAAACATAGAAGAAACCCAGTACTGGTGGAATGGAATCAGAAATATAAGAAAGAATTCTTGGTTTTTAATACATAGGTACATAGATACATGTAGCAATAAATGTGATTGAATAATTGTCTGTGTATTCATATCCATACATATATTTGCTAGCTCTGCTCTCTGACAGTGCTTGGAACAATGGTACCCAGAAGGAATGAGTGTATTTAGCGCAGAGATCTTAGTTTCTAAATACTATTCTGCAGTTAAAAAAAAAAAGGCTTATTAAAGAAGCAGTGATCTGGAGCTAAGGGAGGGAAAATACAAGCTAAGCCTAGAATATCTTGTGGTGCCGGAAAGTAAAGAAGTACTCAGAAAAATTGAGGGAATGTCAAAAGGACATAGAGCCAATGTGTCCCAAAACAGAGAACATTAAAGGGACACAACCGTATTTATAGATGACAGGATACTCTATGCAGAAAATCGAAAAGACTCCACCAAAAAAACCTACTAGAACTGATACACAAATTCAGCAATGGTGTAGGATATAAAATCAATGTACAGAAATCTGTTGCATTTCTATACGCCAATAAAGACACTGCGGAAAGAGAAATCAAGGAATCAATCTCATTTATGATTGAACCAAAAACCCTAAGATACCTAGGAATAAGTCTAACCAAAAGGTTAAAGATCTATACTCTGAAAATTATAAAACATGGATGAAGGAAATTTAAGATGACACAAAGAAATGGGGGGAAAAAGCATTGGAAGAACAAACATTGTTTAAATGTATATACTTCCCAAAGCAATCTACACATTTAATCCTTATAAAAATTCCACTAGCATTTTTCACACAGCTGGAGCAAACAATTCTAAAATGTATGGAACCACAAAAGACCCTGAATAGCCAAAGCAATCTTGAAAAAGAAAAGCAAAGCAGGACCCATCACGATTCTGTACTTCGGGCTATATTACAAAGCTGTAGAGATCAAGACAGTATGGAACTGGCACAAAAATCGACACATAGATCAATGGAACAAAATAGAAAACCCAGAAAAGGACTCACACTATATGGTCACTTAATCTTTGACAAAGCAGTAAAGAATATCCAACAGAAAAAAGACAGTTTCTTCAACAAATGGTGCTGGGAAAACTGGACAGCAATATGGAGAAGAATTAAACTTGACTACTTTCTTACATCATACACAAAAATAAATTCAAAATGGATGAAAGACTTAAATGTGAGACAGGAAATCATTAAAATTCTAGAGAAGAACACAGGCAGCAGCCTCTTTGACATCGACCAAAGCAACTTCTTACTAGATATGTTTGTAGGAGCAAGAGATACAAAAGCAAAACTAAACTATATCAATATAAAAAACTCGTGTACAGCAAAGAAAAAAAAAGTCGACAAAATTTAAAGGCAACTGACAGAATGGGAGAAAATATTTGAAAATGACATATCTGATAAAGATGGCTGGTAGCCAAAACATCTAAAGAACCTATAAAACTCAACACCCAAAAAACAAATAATCCAGTTCAAAAATGGGCAGGAGAGATGAATAGACATTTTTCCAAAGAAGATATCCAGATGGCTAACAGACACATGAAATGATGCTCAACATCACTCATCATCAGGGAAATATAAATCAAAACCATGATCAGATACCACCTCACACATGCCAATATGGCTAAAATTAACAACCCAAGAAACAACAGGTGTTAGTGAGGATGCGGAGAAAAGAGAAACCTTTTATATTGTTGGTGGGAATGCAAACTGGTGCAGCCACTCTGGAAAACAGTATGGAGGTTCCTCAGAAAGTTAAAAATATAATTACCCTATGGCCCAGCAATTGTACTGCTCGGTATTTACTCAAAGGATACAAAAAATACTGATTTGAAAGGATGCATGCACCCTGATGTTTATAGAACATTATCAGCAATAGCCAAATTATGGAAGGAACTCAAATGTCCATCGGGTGATGAATAGATAAAGAAGATGTGGTGTATATAAAATAGAATGTTACTCAGCCATCAAAAAGAATAAAGCCTTGTATTTTGCAACAACATGGATGGAGCTAGATAATATGATGTTAAACAAAACAAATCAGTCAGAAAAGGTGACTACCATATGATTTCACTGATATGTGGAATTTAAGAAACAAAACAAATGTACAAAGACAAAAAAACATAGAGAAGCAAACCATAAAACAGACTCTGAACTACAGAGAACAAAGTGGGGATTGCTGGAAGGGAGGCGGGTCAGGATGGGTTAAATGGATGACGAGTAATAAGAAGTGGCCTTGTGATGAGCACTGGGTGTTATAAGTAACTGATGAATCACTAAATTCTACCTCAAACTAATATTGCACTGTATGTTAAACTAACTGGCATTTAAATAAAATCTTGTAAGAAACCTAGAGAGAGGCACAACTAAATGCTACCTGGGATGTCGATTTATATCCTGGAACAGAAAAAGATCTTAGCGAAAAATGTGGTAAAATTCAGATCGTAGTATTTAGTGGGTTTACTTAATAGTACTACACAAATATCAAGTTATTAATTTGGATTAATATATCAATGCTTATGTAAATTTTTAACGTTAGGAGGAGCTGGGCAAAGGGTACACATGAAGTCTTTTTACTAGTTATGCCACTTTTCTGTAAGTTAAAATTGTCCCAAAGTAAGGCATTAAAAATAACATGAGAAGCTTTTTAATCAACACTTAAGATTTGGAAATTGAGCAAGAAAAGGTAATGCAAAGTGCCTAAGGTCACACAGTGGCACCTCCAGGCATAATTCAACCCTTAGAAGCCTCAGTTTTGAAAATACATGCTAAAATATTTATACTATGTTTAAAATATTATAGGTTGTCAATCCACATAGAGAATTCATAAATTTAAAAACCCTGAACTACATAGACATTTTGTACTAACTACAGAATGGCTGCCAGTGGGTGTGAGTCCTCACTCTGCGTGGGTGGAAGTCAGAATCGGGAGTGCCCCCAAATTACTTGGATCATTGATATTTAGTGGGAGGGCCCAGGGATGCGAATAGCTCTGTAGCTTGTAGGAAAGTTTTACACAGTAACAATTGAAATTTCCAAACCAATAACATATTCGCTCACTGGGAAACAATGAGGGGGATTAATAAAGCCCTTCCAAGTCTGAAGTAGTAGACTTTGTCACTACTTGGTCTTGTTCATTAGATTTAGAAAGATAAAAAGGTCCAAGGGCAGAGCGCTGACATCTTGCCTAACTCTATACAAAGCTAGAGCTTGGAAACTAAAGTTGGGAATGCAAGGTTCTGATTCAATTCAGAAACATGTTTCAGAACAGCATTGCTAAGTATTTAAATTTGTATTTAATATGTTGGTAAAATGATAACACTTTTATCCGGTCCATGTCCTCTTATTCGAATCAGAGACTTCTATGAGTCAGATAGCCAATGTGAAGTTCGATTAATCACAATATGTTTCCCAGTAGTGACAGGTTACTTTTGTTCTTCATTATTTAGCATATTGAAAAATCAACATGCTATCCTGATAACAGATGAGGAAAGGGACTCACTGTGGATTGCTGGGTTGGAATGCTATCTGTATGTAATAAGGCCCCCTTAGCAGGCATGCTGGCTACGGAACTCACTGTCAGCTCCCAGTAACAGTAGCTCCCATCTTCCTTGTAGACGATTCTCTCAATGGTGATAACTTGTTTTGGCAGCTGTACTCAACACCTAGTCCCATAGGATATATCGTCTCCAATTCAAATGGCTTTCATTCAGAGCAACTCTGAGTTTTAGCATTCTGTCCTTTCTAGGAGGAATATAGCATTTTCCAGCTAGTGCTCACAGCTGCGTTTGTAATATCCCTGGTGGCTCTCACCAGATGACATGCATCTATTTTTTTTTTTCCATAGCCAAGTCTTGCTACTTATAGTGTAGACCATAGACCCTTTTAGAAATGCAGAATCTAAGGCCCCTGTCTAGATGAGTCCGTATGGCAGTTTAAGTACCATATTTAAAGACCATTGACACCAGGGTCCCTGAGGAATTTCCCAGTAAGAGCTCTTCTACAAACTATACATAAAGGACTAGAGTTGCAAGATTCAATGTAAAGTTCTAATAAAGATAGCTTATATATGCCTTTTTCAAATTCTACTTGTTTAGATATTTTAAAAATATCTATGACTTTACTTCTTGTGAAAATTTTCTGAAAGATGCCCTAACAAAACATGCCTCCTTCCACTTGATAATAAGCTCTTTCGGGGTCAGGGCAAAGGAATTATTGACATACATGATATAGCGTAACCTTTTGCAAATAGCTTCAGTGAGAACCTTCTTTGTGACTTCTCCTTCTTAGAAATATTTTGACACTGAAAGGACATTTGGAAAAGGTTTTCCTACTGTTTATATCATTGAATTATCGATTACTTCATGTATACAATAAATATATTTCTAGTTAACCAAAATTTTACTAGCCCTTTACAAATCTTTCCACATTATCCAGAACAATTATCTCTTTTCCCAAAGACAGTTTAAATCTTTAATACTGTGACATTCATTGACTTCTATCTGATTAGAATGATGCTTAGTGTTGGACCTCAAGAAATTTACAAATGTGGGAAGAGGACATAAACGTAAAGAAGTAGCTAAACTTTTGAAAATAAACTATTATATAAAAAAAGAAGTAGCTAAACTAACCAGGAATGCATATAGAGAGGTGTATGAAGAGTAGATCACACGGCAATTATGCATTTATCCATGTCCTTTAATATGTAAAGAGCACATAACATGATATTTTTAAAATATTGAAGTAGACCTTAATAAAAATGGCATCTCCATAATTCAGATGCTAGGGATGCAGTTACTCTCAGAGTTAAAACTGAGCACATACTGAAGGGATATAATTCCCTTTTCTGGAAAATGCAAAACATACTTATCTACTAGTTCAAGTTCAATGAACTATTAGGTCAAAAATAGTCTACTATTGGCCATTGCATCTGGGTCAAATTAATGTATTAATGATAATCTAAAATTTATGGAAATAAAAAAAAACAGCTGAACTTATTTATATTTCATTCACAACAAACGCCTGGTTTACTTTTCTTCAAAGAGGTGGCACAGCACACAGTTTTGGCATCAGGCGGACTGTAAAATTATCCTGACTTTGTCACTTTCTAGCAATGTTACATTGTGTGCATGCAATAGTCCTTTGCTTCCATTTATCTGCACAGTGAAGATAGTATGTTATATGTTGTTCAAGATTATAGAAACCAATTGAATCATTTTATGTAAAGTTTTTGGCCTGAACTGGAGCATCGTAGATGCTAAATAAATGGCAGTCCAAGCGCCTGTGCTACTTTTGTTCCTGGTGGCCGCCTATACTAGGTTAGAAGCACCGGAAGTCATCTGCAGCATTTACGAGATCCTTCAAAGAATCCAAGCAAAAGCCACACTAAAATCACCATCCATCTTTAAAACGTAAAGCATACAGCAGTTAACTTTCATGGCGTACTTAATTTTAAGTTTCTATATATTATCTTGCCTCAATAATCAGTAGATGTTACCTTTCAGAAGAGTTGCATACTTTAAAAAGTTTCCTCTTGCTCTGTGCTGACGGCTCAGAGCCTGGAGCCTGCTTTGGATTCTGTGTCTCCCTCTCTGTCTGCCCTGCTTGCACTCTGTCAGTCTCTCTCTCAAAAATAAATAAACATTATTTTTAAAAAAATTAAAAAAAGTTTTTATTCAATGTCACTTCTGAAAATGGCTGATAATTATTTTCAGACATGTCTTCCGTCACCTTCTCCTTTATTAGTTCTTGTGAACTAAGGCGGAGCTCATCTAACTCTACAGTGGCGAATGTGCAACCGATGTTTTTATCACTGAAGTTTAAACTAAATGAGGACTGAAATAAGTATCTATTTCACTTTTTGTAATTCCAGGGATAAATAAACTCTAGGCTATGAGAGCTTAAGTGATCTTTTTAATTTCATGCAGATCTTTAAAGAAAAAGAAATGAGGTCTTTCTAGATTTTCAATAACTTTCTATAAAATTGATCTGCTGTTTTGCAAAAAGAAATGTTGTCAGGGCTCCTGGGTGGCTTCGTCTGACTCTTGTTTTAGGCTTGGGTCATGATACCACGATCGGTGAGATCAAGCCCAGAGTTGGTTTCTGGGCTGACAGCACGGAGCCTGCTTGGGATTCTCTTCCCCCCTCCCCCCGTCTCTCTCCTCATCCCTTCCCTGATAGTACATGCTCCGTCTCTCTCTCAAAATAAATAAATAAACATTAAAAGAAATAAATTGTTGGATAACAAAACATCAGCAAATTACCAGCTCAAATATCTCCATAAAATCAAACATCCCCTCACCTGACAATGAATGAAAATACAATACTAATTAACACACTTAATATACCTAGACCACGTGTATGCACTGACTTTATATGCAGTCCATTGTCACCCTAATTGATCTACCGTCATCCTGTGTTGTCTCCACTGCAATAACTTATTCACTGGTCTCACATACCTGCAGCCCACATTCTCCCGTTCAGTTCTCTGCCCCCAAATCAAAGATCATTTCTAAATGGAAATGTGACCAAATCACCACCACCACTGTTCCTACTCCTCCATCTTTTCCTTAAAACCTTTCAATACTCTCTGTCATTCCCAGGGAAAGACAAACTCTGTGAGGTAACTTACGAAGCCCATACCTTACTACCTACCTATAGTAGGGTTTCTCAACCTCGGCACGAGTCATACATCAGATCCAACAATTCTTTCTTGTGGAGGGTTGTTGACACTGTACCATGTTGAGCAACATCCTTGGCACCTATCCACCAGATGCCAGTGACACCCAACTGTGACAACCAAACATGTCTCCAGATATTACCAAACATCCCACAGCAGGCGAAATTACTCCTGGCTGAGAATCATTAACCTAGATAATATTGTAGAAAGAGTCCATGTAAGGGCCTTGAAGTTTAAATATCACGGTTCAAGTTTTTACTCCATCCACACCCTCTAATATTTTTACTCCGTAATACAGTTCTGGTTTCTCCATCTGGCCGATGTGTTCAGTCTTCTTTCCTTTTCCTTTTTCACTTTTACTCATTTATCAGATCTGAGCTAAAATATTACTTAGTTGGGGGGATATCTAATTTGACCTACTTATTCTCCCAAAGCCCTCTCCTATCTGCATGGAAAAAAGCAGGAATCTTTCCTTCAGAGTATTTGCCAGAAGTGCAAACCTACAATGGATTGTGTGACTATTTGATGAATGAATGTCTTCCTACAGATCGGTTCTTGGTTTTTGTTTTCCTCTCACTGTTTTATAGTCACTGGTATTTGGCAAAGTTGCTGGCACATAGTAGGTGCTCAATGAATATATGTTGGAGGAATTAAAGAATATAATTTAATTTTCTGTATGAGGTAGATACTATTTTAAATTTTTTAATGCTTATTTACTTTGGAGAGAGAGAGAGAAAGTGAGTGGCAGAGAAGCAGAGAGAGAGAGAGAGAGGGAAACACAGAATCCGAAGCAGGCTCCAGGCTCTGAGCTATCAGCACAGACCATGACACAGGTCTCAAACCCAAACTGTGAGATCATAACCTGAGCTGAAGTTGGATGCTTTACTGATTGAGATACCCAGGTGCCCCTAATTTAACTTTAAAAGTGAAGCAACAAACTCTTATATAATTTAGAAAAACATGTCAGAGGTCACATCTAAAATGTGCAAGAGCAAGAATTAAAGTCAATCAATTCCAGATCCAATGCTCTTTGCCCCTGTATTCTTGGATGATTACTTGGAAAACCACTTTTAGGAGACTACTTCTGATATATTTTCTGCCGGAGCATATTTCTGAACACATAATGAAGAGTAAGCATGTGATGATGGGAGATCATCAGTAATGAAACCGAGAACCATTCTGATACAGGAGAAAGCTGAGGATATAAAGGTGTGATTGAAAAGTGCTAAGGATAAAATCACCCTCCCTACTAGAGCTCAAAAGAAAGTCATGTGGGCACAGAAGTGAGAAGAGATGGGTTGCTATAGCACGGCACTGATACCAAAATAGTCAACCCTCCAGGATACTTAGAAGATTGCACTAACGAGTAATAAGTGGTCTTAACAATCGCATTCACTTATTCAATCTTTAAGGAGCTAGATCCCCAGTGCAATGATCATTTCACCAGTGCCATAAGAGAAACAACCAGAGGGAGACTGATGGAGTGCCTTTAGAAGGAAGAAACAAACAAACAAACAAAATCAGCTTTCATTTCTTTAAATCCTTTGGAAAAAATATCATTCTCAGACACACAGATATGTTTACCTTTTAATTAATTTTTTTTATTTAAACCTTCTTTAAATAGAACATATATATCCTGTTTTAATGGAATACTAACTACCTTTAAAAACTGTAATAAGCCTTTTATAACTTGTGTTTTCCTTAAAAATGTAACAGACTAAAGCATGACAAATTAATATTTCTTCAACTTATTAAATGATTCAAAGTGGAGACTATCTGTGACATGTAGAATGTTCACATACTTAACTCGTTTAGTATATTTGGTATCACAGAATAGTGAATAATCTGCAGTGACAATACATACAGTAATTAGTATATGTTCATGAAGCTTGCATTTGGTGATGGGACTATATTATTAGAAGTGTTAATTAAAATCCCTAAAATACATACTATTTTTCTAGCAGCAGCCATACATATCAGTCCAATCTAATATTAAATACTAGATACAAAATACATTGTAAAAATTGATACAAAATACAATCATTTTATTGACATATACAAGGAGGACCTAATCTTTGGACTGAATATCTCAGTGGAGATTATGCCTCTTATATAAATTCCCTCAAATGAAGATCCCTTTTGCTAATAAAATATTCAACACATCCTATACTTATTGCCAACTCATCTGAAAAGTAATTTGCCACAAATGTCACACCATTTACAAAATTTGAAAGCCAATTAAATATTTACTAAATATTGTAAATAAGCAAATAAATGAATAAAAATAACCATCTCAGTGCCCATAAAACAGCATTGATTCAATAAGTTGTTCCACATTTTAATATGTCAATAATTGCTGGTATGATGGTTCTAAATAAGTGAATAATTCTACTACGTAGGTAAGTAAATTTACACAGGGCTCAAACTAATATATCCATGTCGAACTAATAATTCTGAATATATATGTCTAAAATAATTAGAAATGCTCATAAACTTTTCCAAATACAAGCTAAATCTCCAAAGGTGTTGATTCACTTCTCTTATCTATGATGCTGTTGAGAGAAACATAGTGATATTCTTACTCATTGTTAGATATCAGGAATTTATTTGTGCTAAAAGTAGATAAATCAGGGAAAATAAAATGTGGATAAACTTTTGCACAATAGTATAGAAAATCTGAAGTATAGTCAATTCTTGTAAGTTACACTAATTTCTATAAGGTCACTGTGAACACTCAGTTTGTCAATTCAGAATCATTGCTCCTAGGGAAAATTCACAGGTAAGTTCCCGAAAGCTCTGGTTGCAATATTTTCATCAATCTCTCAATCCATAACCTTGTTTAATATGTGTTTCTCTTTTTAAAGCACCATATCAAATATGTATTTTTGATTCATTAACGTTGAATCATGAGCAACAGCGCTATAACTTATTCCTGAATGAAACTTATCTCACGAACATATATTTTATCCAGAAGTCACATCACTGCCTTCCTGTGTTTAGGAACAGTGGACAGCACTTTAGCACTAGGTCATTTGAAACGGCTTCATTACCAAAAAAAGCAGGAACACACACACACACACACACACACACACACACACACTAGCACTAGCACTAAAGATCACAAAAAGGCCACATATTCATAATATGAGAGCTATGACACCGAGACTACGAGTCCCCTGTACTACCCCAGCCAGGAACATGAACACAGAGACTTAAGTTCTCTCCTGGTGGGAGCCATTGTGAGCTCCCAGGTTAAGATCCCTCCCTGTGTCGAAAAAGCGGTTGAAGCAAAGTTCCCGCCGGCCAAGATGGCGCCTAGTCTTACCTCCTAAATAATTTTTCAGGCTTGGATTTCTTGAGCTACTCTCCTTGGCCCCAAGGAGTGTAATGCTCTTTTGTTTTATGGCATTTAGATAATAGGGAAGGACCTGGAGCAGTATTCTTTGGTGGATTACGTCTGAATGAGAGTAGCCTGGCCACCTTAAAGTTGCATCTTGGGGATGGGTTGCACAGATTGATAGCAGTTATAAGCTGGCTGAATATTGGTGTGTTTGTGTAAATGTTGGGCTCCTATTATGTAAATTCACTCATTTACGGCAAAGGACAAGCATTGGGAATTCTGTCCTTGCCAGACAGGTTGTACCTCTCCCATTGTAATTGGAAGAATAGGCAGAATGACTCATGGCCTGTGTATAGATAATTAACATGGGCAGGCCTAGGTAACTTCCTGTTCTCTCCCCCTGCCTTAAATTTATATGCTAATTAACTTGAAAACAACTTGCAAGATTGAGGAAATCGCTGCTTTACTGATAAGAACACATTATTGTTCAAACTATGGGATGTCACTCATTGCTGTAATGTAACTCACTACCTTTAAATAAAGACACTGAGACCTGCAGGGCGGAGATGCCAGAATTGCCAGGGCTGCCTGCTTCGTCATCAGACTCCATCTCTCTCATGGCTCTCTCACTTCTTTTCGCCTGACCGTCCATCCTTCCGGGACCCCTAGCTAGATTCGCTGGAACTGAACCCCGGCACTCACCACTCTACACCTGTCTGCGAATGACTGCAAAAGCACTGTGTATACCGATTTAGGAGTTACAAATGATGTTTACAAATATGATTTTACAAAAATGATTCACAAATGTGTAATCCACCAATAACGTGAATTGAAAATTCATTATAGGTGTGCAAAAATATTTGACTAACTTTCATTTTAATGACCCTTTGCTTTCTTACAGGGCTTACAATGATTCAGGATGAACTAAGGAAAGTAATCTTTTACAATCTACTACATCCATAATTAAATCTATAGCAAAATTCCCACCTGCTTCCATACATATTAAAATATATTGCAGTGGTTTATGAAGTATTCTCTTTATGTCTTATTACAGAAATAAAGTTCTATTTCACTAAGATAATAGCTTAGAATTATAACTATTTTCAAATTACATTTTTATGTATAAGATAATTAGGAATAAGAAAACTTTCCCCTAGTCTACTATTGCCCTCATGTTAAACCAAAGTTCTTTAATTTTATTATCACATTATACATATGAGATAACTTCATTAAAAACATTGCCAATTTCCTAACCTCAACTCTGAAATAAATATTAGGCAAAACATATATACAACATGACAATAATGGATTCATTATATGAACAAATATCTGCAAAAAATAATACTAATTTTCTACGTGTATTTTCAACTACGTAGGTGTCGGTGAATACATTTGATGAAAATTCATAAATGAATAGAATTGACTTTTCCTACCTATATTTCAACATAAGTAAAAATGTCTTCTATGAAACATAATGTCGTTAAATAACTTCCTCATCTGTAATATTCACTGTCAAATTTTGAGCCTTTGTGTGAGCAGAAAATTTCAGATGAAATAAGAAATCATTGTGGAATGGATGAAGGACATCTGTTATAGAAATAATGACCTCTAACAACATGATTTAATGTTACCTAAATAATCTTATTTTGCACACAAAATTGAAGTATTAAAGGTACTCTGTAAAATACAACAGTTAGATAATCAATTTTTTTTGTTCAGATTATTATAATATCTAATCTACCTCTGAGACATATGAATATTTGAACTTCTGAATCATTTTTCAAGTCTTCCAAATTTTGTGTAGATGATTAAGATATTCTTTTTAGACATAGACTCCTAAATCTATAGGCACACACATGAATGAATACACATAAAACTCATGCATTCACACAGAAAGATGTTAGAAATTAGTTTTTAAACCTATTTGATTAATATCAGAAGTATATTTTGCAGTAATAGTTATCATAATTCTCTTTGAATGTTTAGGTATATTTTTACTTTATAGAGAGCTCTATGGATTAATTTCAACAATGGAAAAGATAAATCATACTAGGTAGCCCTTCACACAAAATTAAAATATATCTTCCCATTAAAGACAAAAGAATAATTTTATAAATTATATATTACAGACATTCTCCTCTAAAGAACTTTGAAACTCTATTCAGAGGCTAAAATATTTAAATTTACTGCTAGATTTTGATTCACATCAAAAAAACCAATTACCTGCCCTTGACAAACCTTTTATTATATCCAAATGATTTTAGCCATTGAAGAGATATTGAAATTTTTTTAACTCACAGTTTTAATCTTGCAAATGCATCATTCCAAGATATGTGAGATAAATTTGAAAAGGCCAAATCTTCTATATTAAATGTTCTTTGGACCTCCTTATAGTGGAAGCCGCCAAATATCTATGCTAAATGCCAGAAGAGTTAAGTGTTCAGACATATTTTTTCTTCAACGATCTGACATCATAATGCAAAGTTACTCAATGAGTTATTATGCCATTGTCTTAGAAATGGAATATTTCAATAAAAGAACACAGTGGTAGAGCTCTACACTTTATATTACAAAAATATATTACAAATTATATTACTCGATTTTGTGGTATTAACAAAAGAATTGTATTTTAATAATATCAACAATAAAATAGTTTTATTTTCTTTTTTATTCCATGTACATATCAATGTCTAAGTAGTATACTCATATATAAATGCAATGTTTTCCCATATAAAAGGTATAATAATTAGGGGATAAGTGCCAGACTAGAATTGGAACAACTTATACATAATTGCAAAAGTAATCAAACTCAAAAATAAAGTACAAGTGTAGTAATAATTACTAAATTAAGAATTTTTTATATACAAATTTCATTCTGTTGTCATTTAAACAACTGCCATCTCCATGAATGATTCATTTTAATAAGTGGCTGTTATTAAAACAGAAGGAAATACATCTGGTTGAAAATGTATTATTAAGATTAATTTTCATTGATGGCTTACAATAAACCTAATATTTTAACTTATTTCATGTAGTCATTGATTGGTTTCAATGTATAAAAACAGCTTTCTGCCAGAAATTATTGAAATTACTATAAAACCAAATTCCCAGTCTTCCTGTATTTTATAATCAGGACCTAAACTAGAGAACAAAATACAGAAATAATTCCAATTTAAGGAAGTATATAATAATGTCCACATGTGTGATGTATGCACAAAAAATATATTAATTTAGATGGTGCAATACTGGATATCCATGGACACGTATTATGTATACAATTTATTGCAATTATTAAAAAATAGTAAAAGAATAACATACTCTCTTAAATGAACTAATAATTACTACAAAGCCCATAAGATACTGAATCTCTGTCTAACTCTTGAAAAGACTTACACTTCTCTATGGCTAATGGTCAGTCAGAGTTTAAGAATAATATGTTTCCACTTACTGAATATTTCCTGTAGACTGAACCTTGCACAATTCTCATTATGAATGCCAATACACTGATTCCTGCAGCTTGATGTAGTAGTCACTAATAGCCACTCTCAGATGACATTAGGGAGTGTAACGAGTTAAGTTACCTGCCAGAGTCTATAGCCAGAACTAAACTCCAGTCCATTTGATAACTACCTTCACACTTTTTGCTTTGTATCTGGGCCTATCAGTCTCCGAAGTCCTCTATGCATTTTCAAAAAGAGCCAAACACTCATCTATTCTTTAACAAACTATTATATTCTCCTAGTTGGGCTTTCCAAAGTATATAAAAATATAATGTGACTAAACAGATTTCATTCCTTTGAAAATCCCTGAAGAACTACAATCAGTGGCAAAGCTAACTCCTCTTGATTATGACTTGTGTGCAGTTTATTCTACTGTACATATGCTTCATTCTTTTCAAGTTCACCCTTTGTTTCTTTTCACTTTGGTAAATAATTAACAGTAATAAATTAGAAACATTATCAATATGTAACTCCATAAAATGTCCCTCTATAAAATACTTGTATGAATTTCTACTGGCATACTGCTTTCGCATTTCATTAAAAAGAAAAAGCCCAAACCTGCTGGCAAAACCCTTTAAAACAAACTCTGAGATACTGAAGTACTTTGGTTTTAAGTATTTGATTTTATGAGCTCATTAATGAATGTTAATATTCTTCATTGAAATTTACTACCTATATTTTTGTGCTTCTTACCACTGTGTTGTTTTACATACTAGTGATTTTTATGACCCTATTAGTATTCTAAATGAGTTTGCGTAGTAGAAATGACACAATTATCTTATTTTTATTAGATATCTCTTCATAGTAGTTTTATGCTATTTTATTTTCCTTCAGTAGTTTATCATCTACTAAACCTGTCTAAAACAATATGTACAACTAATAGATGGTTCTGTTTAGCAAAGTCTACTCTGGTTTAATAACCTGAAAATGTTAGGCCTAAATGTCCTAAATTTTTAAACATTATAGCATTTTTTTAAGGGTTCTAATTTTCAATACAGCACAGAACATTCCAGACTATTTTATATTTAAAATGTAAAATAGGGGAACCTGGGTGGCTCAGTCATTTAAGCTTCAGACTCTCTCTTGTGGCTCAGATCATAATCTCACTGTTCGTGAGTTCGAGCCCCGGGGTGGCCTCCATGCTGACAGTGGGGACACTGCTTGAGATTCTCTCTCTTCCTCTCTCTGCCGTTCCCCTGCTTATGTTCTCTGTCTGTCTTTCTCTTTCTCTCTCTCTCAAAATAAATAAACTTGAACACTTAAAAAAAAAAAATTCAAAAGAGAAGAAAATGTAGATGTAGATTTCTAGCTAGTGAGGTTTCATATCATCACAAATTTACTATTATTTCTTTACTCTGCAATATTTGGCAGTTAATACATGCTTAACACTTTTTTTTTTCCTTTTTGCCTTTTTTTTTCTTGGAGTTTTGTGTTTTGTTTTGTTTTTTTGTTTTGTTTTGTTTTTTCTTTTGTTTTTAGATTTCAAGAAACTCACTCTAAGTTGTTCATAAAGATAATCTTGTTGAAGATATTCATGTGAAGAGTATGTACAGAAAAATGTTTGAGAAAGAGCCTGATAAAAATGAACGAGAGACAACACATAATGCTGGCAAGGATATGGGACATCAGAAACTCTCATCTACTGCCACTTTGGAAGACAGTTTGGCAGTATCTCCTAAAACTAAACCTATTCCTAGCATACAAGTTTTCAGTCACATTCCTTGATATTTACCCAAATACAAAACTATGTCCACATAAAATCCTGTACTTAGTTGTTTATAGCAGCTTTATTCATAATTGCCAAAACTTAGAAGCAAGCAGGATGTCCTTCAGCAGGTAAATAGATACATAAATCATAGTAAGTCCAGATGATGAAATATTATTCCACACTAAAAAGAGATGAACATAAAGCCATGAAAAGACAGAGTGGAACTTAAAATATATACAACTAAGCAAGATAATTCAATCTGAGATGACTTTACACTATATTATTTCAACCATATGATATATCTAGAAGCTAACACTATGCAGGCAGTAAGAAGATTCATGCTTGCTAATGGTTAGGGAAGAGGATGGGATGAATAAGTGGTACAAATAATTTTTGGGGGCGGGAAACTCATTTGTATAATGCCATAATGGTGGAAATATGTCATTGTACATTTATCTAAACCAATAGAATGTACAACACCAAATGTGAACCCTACCGAAAGCTATGTACTTTGGGTGAAAAATGAATCAATGCAGGTTCATGGAATGTAACCCACGTGGGAAGGCTGGGCATGCGTGGAGGTAGGGGATAACAAATTTTGCTGTGAAACAAAAGCCATTCTAAGATATAAACACTCCTTAAATCAGTATCTTAGCTTTATTATGCTTATAACTATCAAATTACTTTTTATCTTCAATTTGGATATTCTTTTTTATTTCTGTGTTGATTCCTTCTTACCATGCAGACTTCTTAAGTAACTGAGTTACCATCTTGAAATTCTTGACTTAAAAATATCTATCACTTACTCCACACCATATACATACAAAATTCTTGAAAATTAAAGACTTACATAGGATAAATCTCTATGACTTCAGTGTAAAGAACAATTTCTATTAAAAAAAATTACTCCAGGGGCGTCTGGTTGGCTCAGTAGATTGAGCGTCTGAATTCGGCCTGGATATTGATCTCATGGTTCGTGAGTTCGAGCCCCGCAAGAAGCTCCGTGCTAACAGCTCAGAGCCTGGAGCCTGCTTCGGATTCCGTGTCTCCCTCTCTCTCTGCCCCTCCACCACTCCTGCTCCACCACTCTCAAATATAAATAAACATTTAAAAAAATATATTCCCAAAGATCTAATGATAAAAAAATCTTGAGAGACTGTAACGACAGATGAAGAAAGACACTACGTCATAATTAAGGGGTCTATACACCAAGTAGATATAACTATTGTAAACATTTATGTTCCAAATGTGTCACCCAAATATATAAATCAATTAATCACAAACATAAAGAAACTCTTGATAATAATACCAAAATACTAGGTGACTTCAAAACCTCACGGACAGCAATGGACAGATTATCTAAACAGAAAATCAACAAAGAAATGATGGCTTTGAATGACACACTGGACCAGATGGACTTAACAGATATATTCAGAACATTTCATCCTAATTCAGTGGAATACATATTCTTCTCCAGTGCACATGGAACATTCCCGAGAATAGATCACATACTTGGACACAAATCAGACCTCAACAAGTCCAAAAGACTGAGAGTATACCGTGCATATTTTCAGACCACAATGGTATGAAACTCAAAATCAATCATAAGAAAAAAATGTGGAAAGATAACAAATACTTGGAGACTAAAGACCATCCTACTAAAGAATGAATTGGCTAAGAAGTTAAAGAGGAAATTAAAAAGTACATGGAAGTCAGTGAAAATGATAACATCATAGCCCAAAGCCTCTGGGACACAGCAAAGGTGGCCATAAGAGGAAAGTATATAGCAATCCATGGCTTGTAAAAAAAAAGGAAGAAAGGTCTCAGATAGACAGTATAACATTATATCTCAAAGAGCTGGAAAAAGAACAGCAAATAAAACTCAAAACCAGCAGAGACAGGAAACAATAGAGATTAGAGCAGAAATCAATGCTATCAAAACAAAACAAAACAAAACAAAAACAAACAAACGAAAAAAATGGTAGAACTGGTCAATGAAACCAGAAGCTGGTTCTTTGAGAGAATTAACAAAATTGATAAACCTCTCACCAGTTTGATCAAAAAGAAAAAGACCCAAATAAAGAAAATCAAGTATGAAAGAGGAGAGATCACAACCAACACAGCAGAAATACAAACAATAATACGAGAATATTATGAGCAATTATATGCCAATAAAATGGGCAATCTGGAAGAAATGGGACAAATTCCTAGAAACATATAAACTACCAAAACTAAAATGGAAGAAAAAGAAAATTTGAACAGACCCATAACCAGTAAAGAAATCAAATTAGTAATAAAAAATTTCCCAAAATACAAGAGTCCAGGGCCAGATGGCTTTCCAGGGGAATTCTACAAAACATTTAAGGAAGAGTTAACACTATTCTCTTGAAGCTGTTCCAAAAAATAGAAATGGAAGGAAAACTTCCAAACATTTTCTATGAAGCCAGAATTACCCTGATTCCAAAACCAGACAAAGATCACTTTAAAAAAGAGAACTACAGATCACTTTCCCTGATGAACCTGGATACAAAAATCCTCAACAAGATACTAGCCAACAGGATACAACAATACCTTAAAAAAGTTATTCGCCACACCTGGAATTTATACCTAGGGTGCAAGGCTGGTCCAATATCCACAAAACAATAAACATGAAACATCATATCAATAAAAGAAAAAGAAACAATCCTCTCAAGAGATGCAGAGAAAGCACTTGACAAAATTTAGCATTCTTTCTTGATAAAAATTCTCAATAAAGTAGGGATAGAAGAGTCACACCTTGAGATCATAAAAGCCATATGTGAAAGACCCAATGTTAATATCATCCTCAATGAAGAAAAACTGAGAGCTTTCACCTAAGGTCAGGAACAAGACAGGGATGTCCACTCTCACCACTGTTACTCGACATAGTATTAAAAGTCTTAGCCTCAGCAATCAGACAACACAAAGGAATAAAAGGCATCAAAATCAGCCAGGAGGAAGTCAAATTTCCACTCTTTGCAGATGACATGATATTCTATATGGAAAACCCAAAAGATTCCACCAAAAAACTGCTATAGAACTGATCCATAAATATAGCAGTGTCGCAGGATCGGTTGCATTCCTACAGACTAACAATGAAAACGGAGAGAGAATTCAAGGAATTGATCCCATTTACAATTGCAACAAAAACCAAAAAATACCTAGGAATAAATCCAACAAAAGACATGAAAAATCTATATACTTAAAACTATAAAAAGCTTATAAAAGAAATTGAAGAAGACACAAAAAATGGAAAAATATTCCCTGCTCCTGGATAGGAACATTGTTAAAACGTCAACACTAAACAAATTAATCTACCTATTCAATGCAATCTCCATTGAAATAACATGTGCCTTCTTTACAGAGCTAGAGCAAACAATCCTAAAATTTGTATGAACCAGAAAAGACCCCGAATAGACAAAGTAATCTTGAAAAAGAAAACCAAGGCTGGAGGCATCACAATCCCAGGCTTCAAGCTGTATTACAAAGCTATAACCATCAAGACAGTATGGCACTGGCACACACACACACACAAAAAACTCAGATCAATAGAACAGAACAGAGAACCCAGAAATGGACCCACAAATATATGGCCAACCAATCTTTGACAAAGCAGGAAAGAATATCCATGGAATAAAGGCAGTCTCTTCCACAAATGGTACTGGGAAAACTGGACAGTGCCATGCAGAAGAATGAACCTGGACCACTCTTTTACACCATACACAAAAATAAATTCAAAATGGATGAAAGACCTAAATGTAAGACAGGAAGCCATCAGAATCCTAGAGGAGAAAGCAGGCAAAAACCACTTTGACACTGGTTGCCGCAACTTCTTACTCAACACGTCTCCAGAGGCAAGGAAAACAAAAAGCAAAAATGAACTATTGGGACCTCATCAAAATAAAAAGCTTCTGCACAGCAAAGGAAACAATCAATAAAACAAAAAGGCAATCTGGGGCACTGGGTGGCTCAGTCGGTTAAGCATCCAACTTTAGCTCAGGTCATGATCTTACGATTTGTGAGTTCGAGCCCTGTGTCGGGCTCTGTGCTGATAGCTCCGAGACTGGAGCTGCTTTGGATTCTGTGTCTCCCTCTCTCTCTGTCCCTCCTCAACTCATGTTCTGCCTCTTTCTCTCAAAAATAAATAGTAAGACATAAAAAAAGGCACTCTATGGAATGGGAGAAGATATTAGCAAATGGCATATCAAATAAAGGGCTAGTATCCAAAATGCATAAAGAACTTATCAAACTCAACATCCAAAAAGTAAATAATGCAATTAATAAATGGACAGAAAACATGAACAGACATTTCTCCACAGAAAACATACAAATGGCTAACAGACACATTAAAAAATGCTCAACATCATTCATCAGGGAAATACAAACCAAAACCACAATAAGGTACCACCTCTCACCTGTCAGAATGACTAAAATTAACAACTCAGGAAACAACACGTGTTAGGGAAGATGCAGAGAAATGGGAAGCCTCTTACACTGCTGGTAGGAATAAAAACTGGTGGAGTCACTCTAGAAAACAGTGTGGACATTCCTCAGAAAGTTAAAAATAGAACTACTCTATGGCCCAGCAATTTCACTACTAGGTGTTATCCAAAGCATACAAAAATACTGATATGAAGGGGGCACATACACTCCAATGTTTATAGCAGCATTATCAACAATAGCCTAATTACGGTAAGAGCCCACATGTCCACTGAGTGATGAATGGATAAAGATGATGTGGTATATGTATCCAATGTATTAAAAACAGAAAGGAGGTAAACCATAAGAGACTCTTAAGTATAAAGAACAAAGGGAGGGTTGCTGGAGGGGTGGAGGGTGGGGGAATGGGCCAAATTGGTGATGGGTATTAAGGAGGGCACTTGTTGTAATCAGCACTGGATGATATATGTAAGTGAGGAATCACTGAATTCTATTCCTGAAACTAGTGTAGTGAAACTACACCATACGTTAACTACTTGAATTTAAATAAAATCTTGGAAGAAAAGAAAAATAAAAGAATAGGATATTCATGTTCTAGGCTCTCCTGCCTGATTATTTTGTGTATTTTGTTTTGCTTTTGCATTCTCACCAACAGTGCAAAAGGGTTCCTTTTTCTCCACATCCTCACCAGCGCCTGCTTTCTTGTGTTGTTGATTTTAGGCATTCTCACAAGTATGAGGTAATATCTCACTGTACTTTTGATTTGTGTTTCCCTGATGGTTAGTGATGATGAACACCTTTCCACATGTTTATTGGCCATCTGTATATAATCTTTGGAAAGACATCTGTTCATGTCTTTTGACATGACATGCCTTCAATTCATATTCAATTAAATTCTTTGTCCTTTGGGAGTTAAGTTGCAAAAATTATTTATATTTTTTGGATACTAACCCTTTATCGGACATGTCATTTGCTAATACTGTCTCTCATTTGGTAGGCTGCCTTTTAGTTTTGTTGACAATTTCCTTCTCTCGGCAGAAGGTTTTTATCTTGATGTGATCCCAATAGTTTATTTTTTGCTTTTGTTTCTCTTGCCTCCAGAGACATGTCTAGTAAGAAGTTGCTATGGCCAATGTGAAAGAAATTACTGCCTGTGTTCTCTAGGGTTTTTATGGGTTCAGGTCTCACACTTAGGTCTTTCATCCATTTTGAATTTATTTTTGTCTATTATATAAGAAAGTGGTTCAATTTCTTTCTTTTGCATGTTTCTCTCCAGTTTTTCCAACACCATCTGTTGAAGATATTATCTTCTTCCCATTGGATATTCTTTTCTGCTTTGTTGAAGATTAATTGCCCATATAGCTGTGGGTTCATTTCTGGGTTTCTATTCTGTTACAGTGATCTATGTGTCTATTTTTGTCCCAGTACTGCTTTTATTACTACAATTTTGTAATATAACTAGAAGTCTATAATTGGGATGCCTCCAGTTTGCTTTTCTTTTTCAAGATTGCTTGGCTACTTGGGGTCTTTTGTGGTTACACACAAATTTTAGAATTGTTTTCTTCTAGCTCTGTGAAAACTATTATCAGTATTTAGATAGGAGTATCATTATATATGTAGATTGCCTTGGGTAGTATAGACATTTTAACAATGTTTTTTTTTTTAATTTTTTAACATATTTTTGAGAGACAAAGAGAGACAGCACGAGCAGGGGATGGGTAGAGACAGAGAGACACACAATCTGAAGCAAGATCCATGCTCTGAATTGTCAGCAAAGAGCTTGATGCGGGGCTCGAACTCACAAACCGTAAGATCATAACCTGAGCCAACGTTGACCGCTCAAACCAACTGAGCCACCAAGGCACATGCACAATATTTGTTCTTCAAATCCACTAATATGGAATGTCTTTCCATTTATTTATGTCATTCTTAATTATTCTCATCAGTGTTTATAGTTTTCAGAGTACAGATCTTTCTTTTCTTCGGTTAGCTTTATTCCTGGGTATCTTATTATTTTGGGTGCAATTATAAATGGGGTTACTTTACTGATTCCTCTATCCGCTGCTTTTATTATTGGTATATAGAAATGCAACAGATTTCTGTAAGTCATTTTGTCTCCTGAAACTTTACTGAATTCGTATTATCAGTTATAACAGTTATTTGGTAGAGTCTTTAGGATTTTCTATACAGAGTATTATGTCATCTGCAAATAGGGAAAGTTTCACTTCTTCCTTACCAATTTGGATGCCTTATATTTATTTTTGTCAATTGCTGTGGCTAAAACTTCCAGTACTATGTTGAATAAAGGTAGTGAGAGTTGATATCCCTATTTGGTTCCTGACCTTAGAGGATTAGATCTCAGTTTTACACCAGTGAGTATGACGTTGGCTGTCAGTTTTTCATAGATGACCTTTATTATGTTAAGGTATGTTCCCTCCAAACCTACTTTGTTGAATGTTCGTATTATGAACATTTTGTCAAATGCTTTTTCTGCATCTGTTGAAATAATCTTATGGTCCTTATCCGAAATATAATGTTAATTGATTTGCAAATATTGAACCTCCCTTGTAACCCAGGAATAAATCCCACTTGATTATGTTGAATGATTTATTTTATGTATTGTTGGATTCAGTTTGCTGGTATTTTATTGAGAATTTTTACATCTATGTTCTCAGAAATATTGGCCTATAGTTCTCTTTTTAGTGGAGTTGTAGTTATCAAGGTAATGTGGCCTCAAGAATGAATTTGGAAGTTTTCTTTCCTTTTCTATAATTTTAAATAGTTTGAGAAGAATAGGTATTAACTCTTCTTTAAATGTTTGGTAGAATTGCCTATGAAGCCATCTGGTCCTGGACTTTGTTTGTTGGGAGATTTTTTGATTAATGACTCCATTTCTTTGCTGGTTGTTAGTATGTTCAAATTTTCTAATTTTTCCTGTTTCAGTATTGGCACTCTATATGCTTCTAGGAATTTATCGATTTCTTCTAGGTAGTATGATATGTTAGAATATAATTTTTCATAATCTCTCAGAACTGTTTGAATTTCTATGGTGTTGGTTGTTATTTCTCCTCTCTCCTTTGTGATTTTATTCATATCCCTTTCTCTTTTTTCTTGATAAGTCTTGCTAGAGTTTTATCTACTTAACTGATTTTTTTAAAAAGAACTAGCTCCCGGTTTCATTGATCTTCTCTATTTTTTTCTATATAATTTATTTCTGCTCTAATATTTATCATTTCTTTCCTTATGCTGGTTCTAGGTTTTGTTAGTTTTTCTTTTTCTAGTTCCTATAGGTGTAAGGTTAGGTTGTTTATTTGAGACTTTTCTTGCTTCTTGATGAAGGCTTATATTGCTATAAATTTCCCTCTTAGAACAACTTTTCCTGCATTCCAGAGATTTTGGAACTTTTTGTTTTCATTTTCATTTGTTTCCATGTATTTTTTTATTTCTTCTTTTATTTCCTGGTTGACCCATTCGTTGTTTAAGGGTATGTTATTTAACCTCCATGTATGTGTGGTCTTTCCAATTTTTTTCATGTGGTTGACTTCTGGTTTCATAGCATTGTGATTAGAAAAGATGCATGGTACAACTTTGATCTTCTTGAATTTGTTGAGGCTGGTTTTGTGGACTAATATGTGATCTATTCTGAAGAATGTTCTGTGTGCTCTTTCAGGTTGGCATGTTCGGAACATATCTGCCAAATGCATCTGTTACAGGAGACATATTCAAAGTCATTGTTTCCTTGTTGATTTTCTGTTTGGATGATCTGTCCACTAATGTAAGTGAGATGCTAAAGCTCCTACTAATATTATTATAAGTTAGCTCCTTGATGTTTATTATTAACTTTTATGTTTTTAGGTGCTCCTATAGTAGGTGCATAAATATTTACAACTATTAGATCTTCTTACTGGATTGCCCCCTTCGTTACTATATAGTGTCCTTCTTTGTCCCTTGTAGAGTCTTTGTTTTAAAGTCTTACCCAATATAAGTACTGGTACTCCAGTTTTGCTTTTACATCCCTTTTCATGATAGTTTTTTCTGCATTCTCTCACTTTCAATCTGCAGGTATCTTTGGGTCTATAATGAGTCTCTTCTGAGCAGGAGATAGATGGGTATTGCTTTCTAATACATTTTGTCACCCTATGTCTTTTTATTGGAACATTAAGTCTATTTACATTCAAAGTAATTATTGATAGATATGTATTACCAGTTTAGTATTTGTTTTGTGGTTGTTTTTGAAGATTTCTCCTAATCCTTTCTTGTCTTTATGGTTTGTTGATTTTCCTTAGTAAAATATTTGGATTTCTTTCTATTTATTTTTATATGTTTATTATAGGTTTTTGATAGATGGTTACCATTAGGTTATACATTAGGGTATACATATACATTAGGTCATAGAAACCTCTTGGGCATATATCAGTCTACATTAAGTTGATGGTTGTTTAAGTTTGAACCAATTCTTGATTCCTCTCCTATCCACATTTTAGATATATGCTGTTACATTTTATATACTTTTATTTTGTGAGTTTTTCACTGATTTTCAAATAAATATTTATTGTACTGCTTTTTGTATTTTCCACCTTTATACTGTCACTGTTGGTCTCTCCTTTCTACTCAAAGTTTCCCCTTTAATACTTCTTGCAGAACTGGTTTAGTGGTCATGAATTCATTTATTTTTTTTATTTGTCTAGAAAAGTCTTAATCTCTCCTTCTATTCTAAATTATAACCTTGCTGGACAGAGTATTCTTGGCTGCCAATTTTTCCCACTCTGCACTTTAAATATCTCACGCCATTCCTTTCTGACATGGAAAGTTTCTGTTGAAAAATCTGTCAGGCTTATGGGTTTTCCTTGTAAGCTACTATCTTCTTTTGTATTGCTGCTTTAAATAAAATTTTATAACTATATTTTGCCAATTTAATTATAATACGTGTTGGTGTAGGTCTGCTTTGTGGATTTTGATGTGAGTTCTCTGTGCCTCCTGGATGTGGATATCTGTTTTCTTCCCTGGATTAGGGAAGTTTTCAGCTATTATCTCTTCAAACATCTGCCCCCTTTTCTCTGTTCTTCTTCTTTTTCTTTTTCTTCCTCTTCTTCTTCTTCTTGGACTCATAATACCAATGTTATTACATCTTATGAAGTCAATAAATTCCTTAAGTCTATCCTCATTTTGCATAATTCTTTTTTCTCTCTTCTGTTCACCTTGAGTACTTTCCATTACTCTGTATTCTGAGTCATTAATTCCTCTGCTTCTTCCAGCATGTTATTTATTCATCAAATATGTTTCTAATCCCATTTATTGTCTTTATCTCTACTACGTTATTCCTTATCTCTGTGTTAAGGGTTTCACTCATGTCCTCCATTCTTTTCTCAAGTCCAGTAAGTATCCTCATGATCATTACATTAAGTTCTCTATCAGGCATGTGACTTTTATCTATTTCACCTAGGTCTCTGGCTATGGTTTTGTCCTGTTCTTTCATTTTGAATAAATATCTCTGTCTTCTCATTTTGTCTAAGACTCTGCCTGTTTCTCTGTTTTCGGGAAGTCAGTTGTGTTTCCTCCTCTTGAGGGTAATGGCTTTATGAAGAAGAGGTCCTATAGTGCCTGCCTTGTAGTGCCAGGCAAGTTCACGAGGGCCTGGAGCTTCCAGCACTGTCTCCTATATGTGCTGTATGTGCTCTGATGTTTTGTCCTGGCCTCTTTGTCCTTTAGGCCAGTAATCTACAGAGATGCTCTTAGTCTTTTGTGGGCAGCCTATAGTTCTTGGCCTATATGTGGCGCGTTTTAAATAGGTGTGCTCTGGTCTGCTTGTGAAATAAGACCTGTATCCACTGTCACCAGAGCCAAAGCCCTGGAAAACTCTGGCATGGGGAAACATGGTGTTAGCAGGGGTTTGGGCTGGTCTTCCTGGGGAGGAGGCCTGCCAAGGTGGGACTGAGGCAATCTTGATTGGGGAGATGGTTCCACCAGAGTATGGGGGCTAGGATTGGTGTAAGCAATCAGGTAGTGAATGTAAGTGCTGCACTGGTTCCTGCAGGTGACTCTGTGTTTGCGCCGAGGGGTAGGGAAGGAAATTCCTTTATTTGTGTCTATGAATGAGGTCTCTCTGGGACATGCTCTAAAATAAGCAAATGACCTATGCATTGTGTGTCCCAGGAAACCTTCAGATCACTATTTCCATGCTGTATGTTCCCAGGCTATTTGCTCTGCCTTTTCTCCAAGAGCCAGGCAGTACCTTCCAATCTCTCTTATAGCCAAGCACACTGATGTTTAAAATTACAAGCTTTAAGCCCCAGTGGTTGCAAGAAGTCATGAGATTCATTCCTCTTGTTTTCCAAGCCAATTGCTATGGGAATTTGTTTCCCTGGTGCACTCCCCTTGTGTGCTAGTCTGTCTCTTGACATTCTCTGAGACCACAGTTCCCTCCTCATGGCAATGGCCATGATCCATTTCTTTCCCAAACCATGTCTCTGCATTTCCTAACTTCTTGATGCGGCCTCTTCTCTACCTTTAGTTGTGGAGTTTGTTCTGCCTGTCTTCAAGTCAATTTCTGGGGTATCTAGCATGATTTTATAGTTATCTAGTTATATTCATAGGACAAAACAACCCTGGGGTCCTCTTTCACTGCCACCACCTTCCCTCATCCACACATATTTTGACTTAAAAAATCATATGATTATGAATATGTCTTATAGGATAAATTAAACACAGCCAAATATAACACTTTACGCAACATGGCTACCAGAACGCTAACTTCCTTTCTATTTGTTTTGATGTCACAAACATGTGCTGATTAGCATTGTGTCTGTTTCTTCTAGATTCTAAGAGTTTGAGTCTCAAAGTTTCATTATTTCAAACTATTGCTCTTTTGCTTATTGAAAATTTATTTCAATTATATTTTCTAGGAGCAAAACTCATTAGTTGGAGACAGTTTAAAATCTAAAATGTTTTTGATCCTTCAACTGACGTTATCTTAGCCTGGAGAGAATTTTCCTTTGTCAAGTATTGGGAGAACTACTATTTTCAGACCCACTTCAACAACAGATATAGATAGATATAGATATAGATACAGGTACAGATATAGATGTAGATATAGATATAAATATATACTAATATGAAATGTATCACAAATCCTTTTGCCATCAGGACTCGTACTAACCATGTCTATATCATTTCAATATTAGTACATGTATTTCTCAAGTTAGAGTCTTAATAGTTATGATTAAACTTTCAACACAATAGTAAATGTAGTGATGGGTTTTTTCTGATTTATTCTTTCTGTAAGGACACAGTATTTTGGGGATTCACAAGACCGCCTAAGTGGTTAACTAGAGACCCCACCCTTGGCATGGTATTAAAAAAAAAACTATTTTTCTCCCCTTAAGCCCATGAAGCTCCTGAATGTGCAGCTTAGCTTACTGGCTGCTTCCTCCACAGAGGCAAATACCCTAGACTGAAAAGATATCTCAATGCTAGATCCATCTTTTTGGCTTCTTCTGGTACTTTCTTGGATCACAGCTGCTTTCTTCCTACCATCTAGTTATTTCTTTGACACTATTAATAATATTTTTATACTCATATTAGAATCTGAAGATTGACGAACTGATATTTTCCCTATATTGTTTTCGTTTCTATTTACATACCAGTTAGTTAACATATAGCATAATATTGGTTTCAAGTGTATAATACAGTGAGTCAACACTTCCATGTAACACCCAGTGCTCAGTACACAAGTATACTCTTTAATCTTCATCACCTATTGAACCCATCCTCCAACCCACCTAACCTCTGGTAATCATTAGTTTATTCTCTATGGTTAAGATTCTGTTTCTTTTATTTGACTCTCTCTCTTTATCTCTTTTCTTTCCCTTTACTCCTTTATTTTGTTTCTTAAATTCTACCTATGAGTGAAATTATATAGTATTTGTCTTTCTCTGACTGCCTTATTTCACTTAGCATAATACTCTCTAGGTCCATCCATGTCGCTGCAAATGGCAAGATTTCACTCTTTTTTTAATTGTTCAGTAATATATTTTGAATATATATACCACATCTTCTTTGCCTTATACTGTATTGTGAATAAAAGTTTGAAATAATATTCTATATCCTATCATCGCCTTTGCAATAAACTGTTTTTATTTCATGGCTTATGACAAAGACAGCATTAAAGTGTTCCCTTATCTTGACTAAACTTTAGATAGATTTCCTTCTGACTCTGGGTTGCTACCTTCCTTTTTTTGGAGCATTTACTTTAGATAACTTGTAACTGTGAAATCTTTTTCTGGCCATTTGAGATGCAAATCTACTCTGAGACTCTTGCCACTTTTACAACACAGGAATGACTTTCTCAAGGACCCAGGAGCCTCCCTTTGAAATGTACTCATCAAGAAAGATAGCATCCCTCTCTCCCAGTCTTTGTGGACATGCAGGAGCCCAACTTTCATAAGCACCGATTAGCAAACACATCTGGACTTATCAACTGACCAACCTCTCTCTTAACATCCTCCATTAGATTCCATTAGCTTGTCTAAATGCTTAAAACTCTTCCCCACTGTGTTTCAAAATAGTAGAATACAATCTCTCTCCTCTATCACAATAATCTTGACCTCTATTGCAATAGTCTTGAATAATTCTTCCTTAACCTCTGTCAATTTTTCTTTGACAGTTAACTAAAGATTAATTTTAATTAGTTTCTGAGGATTTACATTTTTCATTCATAAATGCAGTGGTGCATTCCGTATGAAAATTTTTCAACAATAGTCATTTATATTTTTTAATATAAACATAAAATACCACAAAACAATGGAACTGGATAGAAAGTAATTCAGTTTTACAGAACATATTGGTTTTTACAGCCTCTTAATTTTATTAAATAAAAAGAGCAATATAATTTCTTGAGTAATTCCCCATTTTATTTAAAAATTCACTATCATCAAACTAGATTAACAAGCCCATTTTCTAAGAGGATTTAGTTGCATTCAAAAATTAGAACGAGAGGCACCTGAGTGGCTCAGTTGGTTAAGCTGTTAAGCATGTGAGTCTCGATTTAGGCTCAGGTCATGATCTTACAGTTAGTGAGATCAGCACTACATCAGCTCCACACTGGAGATGGAGTCTACCTGGGATTCTCTCTCCCCCTCTCTCTCTGTGCCCCTACCACCCCTCAAAAAAAAAAAAAAAATGAGACTGAGAACAATGACTTGTAAAACTTCAACATTTTAAACTATTACCTGTTATGTTCACTGCACCTGTGGGTAAACAAATTTGTTTAGCAGTCAAAGAATTAAGAAATGGATACAAAATAATCTCTTCAAAAAACTAAGCAGAATCTTTCTTATTAAAAGGATTGCAATTATAATTCAAACTGATATGGCACTTTAATGTAAAATAGCTGTTTGCTCTAAAGACCCTGTTTGTCCATATGAATTCGTTTCAGTCAGAGTATGTATGTGTAAATGGTAGTTGGGGTGGAAATGGAAGGTAGAAAGCAGGAGAGTGAGTTATCTTACTTGCATTTTTATTATACACAAAGCATATGTACTAAGAAACAATGGTGTAGTGAAAACAAAGTATTACAAATTAAGAATTAAATACCTGAAATTTGCATCTTATGAGCATTTAATGTGAAACAAAAACATTTGATTGGCTCTTAGAGCCACACCCAGCTAGATCATTGACCTTTGTCTCACATACTGCTTACAGAACTTCGTCTACATTTCACATAAGTGGAATGAGTAATATGCTTATATGTTTTCCGTGCATCAAATTTATTAATTGTAGTATAAAAATGTAGAATGTCTTTGAACTATATTCTGCCTAGTAAGCACCAATATTGCTTGAGTATTATCCAAAGTGCTTCAAAGCATAGGTTTTTTTGATTCAGATATGAAACTCCATGACAGAGTAGGAAATACACTGCAAAATGATGCCTGCTGATTCTCCTCTTTAGTCTCGATATCCCCCTCCCTTCCCATCATCTCCCCTCCCATCTTCCTCTTCCCCATTTTTCTCCCCTACCTCTCTCCCCCTGAGGAGGACAAAATCTGTTTTCAGCAAAATGAAATTTATGGAATCAATGTGTAGATTTGATCATCCAACAACCATTTATCAAGTGACTATTACAAGCCAGGCTATGTTCTATATAACAGCTTAGAAATCAATGTTATTGTTGTTGTTGTTGTTGTTTATCTTTTTTATCTCCAGGCACACAAGAGAAATACATACTGTTTTTTTTGTTGTTGTTGTGCTTGTTTTTTTTGTTTTTTGTTTTTTGTTTTTGTTTTTTTTTGTTTGTTTGTTTTTTGTTTTTTTTTTTTAGTTAGACATCTTATTTTAATGTTATGGATTCTCATATAAGCTTTGCTAAAATCTTTTGAAGGCAGAATCAGAAAGAAAAAATACTTTTAAGAAGTTGTTCCTGGGGCGCCTGGGTGGCTCAGTTGGTTAAGCAGCCGACTTCAGCCAGGTCATGATCTCACTGTCCATGAGTTCGAGCCCCGCGTCGGGCTCTGTGCTGACGACTCAGAGCCTGGAGCCTGCTTCTGATTCTGTGTCTCCCTCTCTCTCTGCCCCTCCCCCACTCATGCTCTGTCTCTCTGTCTCAAAAATAAATAAACATTAAAAAAAATTAAAAAAAAAAAAAAGTCGTTCTTGAGATAGGGGCCTCTGAGTGGCTCAGGTCACAATCTCTGAGTGGCCGAGTTCAAGCCCCATATCGGACTCTGTACTGACAGTGCAGTATTTCTTCATTTGACTTGATCTTGGAGGCTTTTTCCTACCCAGCATTGAAATTATATAATGCCCATTTTGTTTACTTGGTTTAACTACTTTTACCATTTATGGTACATGTTTTTAAATGGGGATGTAGGAAAGTCCACAAGTTCATGATCCTCTCTCCACCAGATCCCTAATGACTACTCCATAACAGATACATATCACAGTGTACACACACACACACACACACACACACACACACACACACTCTAATGGATTAAGAGAAAAAGTACTATTAAGGGAAAAGGCACTATACATCACGGATCTCTTAGTACACTACAGGCTCCTATAAGTTATTAGGAGTATTCAGTTGAGGTGAGTGTACAGATATTTCAAAGGTTATTTGAGAGCTAAGCTATCTGACTGGTGGAAGGACACTATTTTATTAATATACTAAATAGTAATTTATGTACTTTCCAATGAAAAAGGAGTTATAAGATCCTGAAAAATTCAAGTTTGTTATATACTGTAATAACTAAAGCAAAGCTGATATTAATATGAATATATTTTAATTTTATATCTATTTTTTCATCTTCAAGATATACTTTTTCTTTAGTTTACTAAGGTTAAAAAAAACTTAGAGAAAAGAAATCAAGAAATAAAGCACTCATTTTTCCCCCAAAACTTTGGTCTTGTTAACCCAGTGCTGCATGGACAGATTATAACTTAGTATCTTGGAGAACCTCTTTGATATTTCATTTTAATAGCTCATCTTGTAGAATATATTTGATGGGATCATGTACACTGACATTTAAATTCTGACCCATATAGAAATGAATTTTAAATAATATGCCAGAAGCCTGGATATTATAAATCCTTTTTATCATAGAATGATAAAACTGTAGCCATCAAGTACTTAGGAATTATTCAACAAATCTAAGACAATTTGGACATGCATAGTTATGGATCATCATTAACATTTGTAAAACTTAGTACAATCATTTCTAGTTAAAAATGAAAAACTAGATATGAACATGTTTTGATAGAAATAGAGAGAGCCGAAGTTTTCATAAATCAACTGAATAATAAGAGATATATAAAAATGTTTATCCTAAGATTTTATTATGGAATTGTTCAGGAAAATCTGACTTAAGTGTGTTTTTGTACACTACATCAGCAGTTGCATCATTAGAGCCTCTTGTATTATTATTTTATTTTATTTTACGTTTTTTTAAACGATCTGTATATCGTTTTTCTCCCCTTCAATATTTTATTTAAATTCCAGTGAGTTAACATATGTGTGTGAAATCAGTTTCAGGTGTAGAATTTAGCTATTCATCAATAACATACAACACCCAGGTTCATCACAAGTGCCTTCCATAATTCCCATCATCCACTTAACCCATTCCCACCCACCTCCCCTCCAGTAACCATCGGTTTGTTCTCTATGATTGAGAATCTGTTTTCTGATTTGCCTTTCTTTCTCCCTCCCCCATGTTCATCTGCTTTTTTTTTAATTACACATATGAGTGAAATTGTACCGTATTTGTCTTTCCCTGACTGACTTATTTTGCTTAGCATATTACTCACTAGCTCTGTCCACCTTGTTGCAAATGGCAAGATTTTATACAGCTTTTTAAACATTGTGTTAATTTCAAAATACAACCTCACTGAAATGATCTAATGTAATGGATTGGAGTACTGAATAAGGATTGGCATAAACTAAGAAATATTACATACAAAATTATACTTCTTTATGTATTAATACCAATACAAAAAAGTTTAATAAAATAATTATCATATAATTACTATCATATTACTTAAACCTGAAAGAAATTCAACAAATGTATAGTCAATAAAATTGAGTGGAGGTAATTTAGGTGAATTGCTTTCATTTTACATTATTTCCTATTTATTTTTGGGCTTGCCTAAGTTTGCAAATATGACTAAGGCTCAAACGTTTAATTCTTCAAGTAGAGTAAGACTCCAGGGTGAAATAAGAAAGATCTTTCCATTCAAGTATTTCATTCTTTGCCTACTCCAACCCAAATTAAACTTCCCAGGGTCATGAACAGTTCTGATGTCACACTGCCACCATCATATCTCTTCTGCTTCAAGGATCAACCCTACTTATTTTTGTTAGTAGATTTGGGGGGGAAACACCTTTGTGATAATTTAACCAGCCCAGATGATTCTTCTTTCTCTAAAGTTTGTATTCATCCCATCATCCTTTTTTTTTTTCTTTTCCCTGGATGGTAACAACGTCTCCCACATCAGACATTGAAAAGTCATCCTTTTCATTTCCTTAACCCTCACATTGCAATTTTGTCACCAGTCTTATAGGATTTTACCCTCTCTATACTTCTTAAATCACTTTTCTCCTATCTTCATAATCATCAGTGATTCAAGTCCATTATCATCTCTAATTTGGGATACTATAATAACACCTAAACTGTTCTTAATGGATTTATTCAGTTCTTTCTGAATTTTGTGCTATACATAGAATGATTTACTTAAATGTGGGTATAATTTTTTTTTTTTATCAGAGTTGCAAGGAATTAAACATACTCCTTAGTTCAGGAGGCGTTATCATCATCACTTCCTGTAAGTTTCTATCTGGCTTTACTCATATATTTATTTCTTTTATTCCTAACCCTAATATAAGCAGGTGCTCTAATATTATGACATTTGTCCTGATTTTTCTAAGAAATTTTTGTAAAAATCTAAAAAAATTTACAAAATATGAAAGGTTGTTTTCTGAGCATGTATTTGTCATAGTTTATGTAATTTTAATAAACACTATCGTGCTATAAACCTAATTCTATTTCTAATGCTTTTTCCCATTCAGCATAGTGTTATTAATATAGTACCAAAATGCTATAGGTTATTTTAAGTTATTTTTCCTTCTATTTCCTGCATAGTTACAAGTAAAGTGAATCCATCACATTTCACTTACCCAATTCCACAGATAAATGGACACCAATATCCATCTACTAAAAGATCAACTTAGGTAAACAGCATCCTTATAAATATGCCTTTTGGATCAAGTCTCGCAATTCGTTATCTACATGGAGAGGGAGATAGTGAGGTCGTAAGATAGCTATACTTATTTTTAAATATGTCCTGATGGATTGTTTTCTGAAATATCTACAACCATTTAATTTCCCATCCACTGCCCATAAGTGTTGTTTTCCTTCGTATCCTCACCAAAAAATGTCCTCTAGGAATCCTATATTTTCTAAGTATATAGTATAAATATGTATCTCTTTTAATTTGTGGACATTGGCAGGTCAGATTGTTATTGGCATTTTATAATATTTTTGCCCGTTTTCCTACTGAATTTTTTGTTGTTGATTTAAGAATCAATAATATTAATTTTGTCTTAGTAATTTAAACTTCTTTTAATATATCACATAACTGTATATTTCATCCATTGTTGAAATGACTGTTCATGTTTTTTTACTCCTTTTAAAATTAGTTTACATTTTTAGGTACTTTTTTAAATTTAGAAAATATTTTATCAAGCATACATCCATACCAAAGTCTCTTTTGGGGGACTTTACTCAGATTTCAACTCTTCTATATTTTGGTGAATAGACCCCTTTAACATAACAAAATGTAACTATTTCTGCTAGTGCTTCGAATCTTTGAAGTCTACTTTGTTTGATCTTACTGTAGATGTATCAATTTTCTTCAGTTGGTTCATACGTATATTTTTCCATCATTTCACATTCAATTTTCTTGTAGGTTTGTTATTCTCCTCTAGCAATTTTTGTCTTTTATGATCAAAGATAGTCTATCATGTTGAGTCCTTCATGTTAAGTTAAAAAAATATGTAGTCTACTATTGTTTGTTGGAATGTCCTATAAATACTAACTAGATCTCATTTGTTAATGATATCCTCCTATCTTTCTATATCATTATTGATATTCTAACTAGGTATTGATACCAGGAGAGATACTGAGGTATTCAACCATAATTGTGGATTTCTCAAGTTTATCTTCCAGTTCTGTCATTTTTGAAGCTCTATTATTTGATGCATTCAAATTTAGTATTATTCTGTCTTGACAAATTGAACTCATTTTATATCTCTCTTTGTTCCTGATCAGTTTTATTTTTCCACTTCTTTGTGTCTTCAATTTCTTTCATAAACTTTCTATAGTTTTTAGTGTACAGATCTTTTACCTCTTTGGTTACATTTATTCCTAGGTATCTTATTTTTGGTGCCATTGTAAATGGAACCAATTCCTTGATTTCTCTTTCTGCTGCTTTATTATTGGTGTATAGAAATGAAACCAAGTTCTGTACACTGATTTTATATCTTGCAACTTTGCTGAATTAGCGTAGTTTTTAGCGCAGTCTTTTGGGTTTTCGACATAGAGTATCATGTGGTCTGCAAAGAGTGAAAGTTTGATGTCTTCCTTGTCAATTTGTATGTGTTTTATTTCTTTTTGTTGTCTAATTGCTGATGCTTGAACTTCCAGTACCATGTTGAACAACAGTGGTGACAGTGGACATCCCAACTGTGTTCCTGATCTTAGGGGGTAGCTCTCATTTTTATTCCCATTGAGGATGATATTAACTTTCCATATGGCCTTTATGATGTTGAGGTATGTTCCTTCTATCCCTACTATCTTGAGGGTTTTATCAGAAAAGGATACTGTATTTTGTCTAATGCTGTTTCTGCATCTATTCAAAGGATCAAATGGTTCTTATCCTTTCTTTTATTAATGTTGTCTATCACATTGATTGATTTGCAAATATTGAACCAGTCCAGGAATAATTCCCACTTGATCATGGTGAATAATTCTTTTAATGTTGAATTCAATTTGCTAGTATCTTGTTGAGAATTTTTGCATCCAGGTTCATCAGGGATATTGGCCTGTAATTCTCCTTTATAATGGGGTCTTTGTCTAATTTTGGAATTGAGATAATGCTGATTTCATATAATGAGGTTGGAAGCTTTACTTTCATTTCTATTTTTGGAACAGTGTAAGAATAGTTATTAACTCTTCTTTAAATATCTGGTAGAATTCTCCTGGAAAGTCATCTGGCCGAGGTCTCATGTTTTTTGGGGAGATTTTTGACAACTGATTCAATTTCTTTGCTGGTTATGGATCTGTTCAAATTTTCTATTTCTTCCTGTTTCAGTTTTGATAGTTTGTACATTTCTAGGAATTTGTTCATTTCTTCTAGATTGCCCAGTTTGTTGACATATAGTTTTTCATGGTATTCTCAAAATTGTTTGTATTTCTGTGGTGTTGGTTGTGATAGCTATTCTTTTATTTGTGAACTTATCTATTTGTGTCCTTTCTCTTTTATTTTTGATAAGTCTGGCTAGGGGTTTACAATTTTGTTAAGTTTTTCAAGGAACCAACTCTTAGTTTCATTCATCTGTTCTGGGTTTTGTTTGTTCATTGATTTCTATATTGTTTATTTATGCTCTAATCTTTTTATTTCCCTTATTATGCTGGCTTAAGCCTTATTTGCTGTTCCCCTCCTAGCTTCTTTAGGTGTAAGGCAAATTGCATATTTGGGACGTTTCTTACTTCTTGAGATAGTTATGAATTGCAATGTACTTTCCTCCTATGACTGCCTTTGTTCTATTCCAAAGGATTTGGATGTAGTGTTTTCATTTTCATTGGTTCTAATGTATTTTTTTATTTTTTATTTAATTTTCTCAGTAACCCATTCATTCTTCAGTAGGATATTCTTTAACATCCATGTATTTGAGGGCTTTCCAATTTTTTTCTTGTGGTTGACCTCAAGATTCATAGCATTGTGATGTGAAAATATATATGGTATTATCTCAATCACTTTGTACCTGTTGAGGGCTGTTGGTGACCCAGTACGTGATCTATTCTAGAGAATGTTCCATGTGTACTCAAGAAGAATGTGTATTCTGCTGCTTTAGGATGAAATGTTCTGAATATACCTGTTAAATCCATCCAGTCCACTGTGTCATTCAAAGCCATTGTTTCCTTATTGACTTTCTGTTTAGATGATCTGTTCAGTGCTTTCAGTGGAGTGCTGAAGTCCCCTACTATGATGGTACTATTATCAATAAGTTTCTTTATTTTGTTATTAATTTATTTATTTTGGTTGTTTCATATTGGGGGCATATTTACAATTGTTAGATCTTTTTGATGGATAGACCCCCTAATTATGATATAATTTCCTTATTCATATTTTGTTACAGTCTTTGTTTTAAAATCTAGTTTGCCTGATATAAGTATATCTAATCTGGCTTTCTTTTGACATCCATTAGGATGCTACATGTTCTCCATTCCCTCATTTTCTTTCTTTCTTTTTTTAATAAATTTTTATTTATTTTGAGAGAAACAGAGAGAAAGAATTCCAAGCCTGTTTGGCCAGTGCAGAGCCTGACAAAGGGTTTGATCTCATTAAGTGTGAATCATGACCTGAGCCAAAATCAAGAGTCGGATGCTTTATCAACTACCCAGGTGCCCAATCCATCCCCTCACTTTCAATCTGCAGGTGTCTTTAGGTCTAAAATGAGCCTCTTGTAGGCAGCATATAGACGGATCTTGTTTATTTACCATGACCTGAGCCAAAACCGAGAGTTGGACTGCCAAAAGACTGAAACACCCAGGTGCCTCTCTAGTTTTTAATTTGAGTACAGTTTGACACACAATGTTACATTAATTTCACATGTAAGACATAGTGATTCACTTCTCCACATATTATGTTATGCTCACCACAAGTGTAGCTATCATCTGTCACCATGCAACACTACTACAATATCATTGACTGTATTCCCTGTATTGTGTCTTTCATCCCCATGACTTATTCATTCCATAACTGGAAGCCTGTATCTTTGACTGCCCTTTACCCATTTTGCTTACCTTCCCATTTGCTCTGGCAACCATCATTTGTTTTTTGTATTTATAGGTCTAATTTTATTCTGTTTTATTTTTTATATTCCACACATGAGTGAAATCATTTTGTATTTGTCTTTCTCAGTCTGACTAATGTCACTTAGCATAATACCCTGTAGGTTCATCCATGTTGTGGCAAATGACAACATTTCAACCTTTTTTATGGCTGTGCAATATTTCAGTGTGTGTGTGTGTCTGTGTGTGTGTCTGTGTGTGTGTGTGTGTGTGTGTGTGGGTGTGATGGGGGGAGAGAAGAGGGAGGGCAGGAGAAAGAGACAGAGAGAGAGAGACCCCACATCTTCCGTATCCATTCCTCTACTGATAGACATTTAGGTTATTTCCATATCTTGGCTACTGTAAATAATGCTTCAATAAACAGAGGGGTGCATATATCTTTTCACATTAGGGTCTTAATTTTCTTTGGGTAAATACTCAGTGGTGGAATTATTGGATTAGATGATATTCATATTTTTAATTTTTTCAGGAACCTTTGTACTATTTTCCACAGTAACTGATCCAATTAACACTCATTGTCACCAACAGTGTGTGAATGTTTCTTTGCATCCACACCCTTTGCAACACTTATTTGTTTTTCTTTTTTTTTCTTTTCTTTCTTATTTTTTAAGTTTATTGGGGCACCTTGGTGGCTCAGTCACTTAAGCGTCCAACTCTTGATCTCAGCTCAGGTCATGATCTCAAAACGCATGGGATCGAGCCCCACCTAGGGCTCTGCACTGCCAGCATGTAGTCTACTTGAGATTCTTTTTCTCCCTCTCTCTCTTCCTCTTCTCTGCTCATGCTCGTTCTTTCTTGCTCTCAAAAGAAATAAATAAAATTTAAAAAAATATTCGGTGTTAACTATTGAGAACTTCTGTGCTAAGGCACTTACTTTCTCCTGTGCCCATGTGACCATATACCCTTCTGAAGCTTATTTTGTTCTCTGTTTCAATGAGAAGTAATTTAAACAGATCTCCTGCCACCAACTTCCTACCACACATACCACATAAAAGCACATGTGCTCATAGCCTCTACCTTCTCTCTTGTTAATACCTCCAGCCAAGGTCAATTCTTCCATTGGTGTATTAGATCCTATCCACTCTTACCTACTCAAGGTCATAGCTCCAGATAAGCTCCCTCCCTTCTACATTATCTTTTTCTCTATTGCATTAAACAAACAAAATAATCTCTTAAAAACATGTTACTCTCCCTATTCTACATCTCTTAGTACACCCAATTCTCTCTTCACCCATGCGGACAAAATCCTTGAGAGAACTGCCTTTCCTCTCAGTCACAAATGTCTATTTACCTATTCTTTCTCGAATCTATTCTAATCAGGCTTTTGTCTGTCCTTCTCCATTTAAATTACTTTCATCAAGGAGACCCACAGCTTCTATGTTGCTGAATTTAAAGGTCAATTTCAAATTTTCTTCTTATTTAAATGAATCACAGCAGTTGATATTTGTGCATCTCTCCTCCTTTGCAAAACTGTCTATTTGACTTTAAGCAGACTATATACTCTTAGTCCTACTATTTAGGTGAACCATATCTCAGTGTCTTTGCAGGATACTCTGAAGCATCTTGCCCTTTAAACTTTAGTGTTGACTGGAGCTCAATCTGTTGTTGTCCAGCCACAGCCTCACCCCTGTCATTTTTTTTAGCCTTAAAGCTTTAAAAACTATCAATATGCTAAGGATTCCCAACTCTGAATATGTAGTATGAGTGTCTAATCTCTTGATAGCTCCACTGGACGGTCGAGTGAGCACCTCAAAATGAATATACCGAAAACCAAACTCCCTACCCCTCAAACTGTCCTTCCAATTGCTCAGGACTGAAATTGTGTATTCATCCTTGACTCTTCTCTTTCCCACACTGCATCAGATCAGCAAATTAAGTAAGCTCTGTGCTCAGAGTAAATCTGGAACACATAGTCTCTTCTGATCAGTTCCATTGCTGCCAACCTGATAGAAGTCAACATCCTCCTATGTTACATTAGCATTTTCCTTCCTCAGCATTCTGTCAAATATCTATTAGAGACATAGAGTATTGAGAAAACTATCTTTTAATTAAGACCTATGGATTTGTCTTCTTACTTTCTCCTTTGTCCATTAGAGTCTATTTGTAATGCAACAGCGACAGTGATTCTACAAAAATATTCACCTTTAAAAAAATAGATATCCAATGTCATCCAAACTCAAAATAAAGGCCAAGGTCCGATATTAATATCCCCTATTTATTCTACGCCCCAATGTCTCAATCTTTACCATTCACTCACTGTTTCAGCAGTGTTTGCATCCTTGTACCCAGAATGTAGCAGACAGGTTCCTATTTCAGGTCTTTGCTAATATTCCTTCTGCATGCAGTGTAATCCCCCCAAGTTTTCCCTATGGATCCTTATATCAGTTCTTCTAGGTCTTCATGAATACATTAATTTTGTAGTGATACCTGTCCTTCAAATTGCAACCCTTTTTTATCTTCATTTTCCTAAGAATTTATTAATATCTACCATACTACATAATTTACCTATTTCTCTTATGATCTCTCCCCATCACTAAATGTCTTGAGACCAAGGATATATGACTTTTGCTTACTGTTCTATCTCCAGCGTATGGAACAGTGTCTGGTACATATTAGGAATACAAGAGGTATTTTTGCTGAATGAGTGAATGAATAAAATAGAAAACTCATATTAAGAACTTAAATTTATTATCAGTTTCTAAAGGCATATAAACACTATCTTTTTAAGAGAAATAATTTTAAAGGCAGAGAAGAAACCTCCACCCATCACAACTAAGGCTCCAGAGATAGAACCCATAGGGCCCTTAGGATGCTAATAGTTTTCATTCTACTATTTCAGCAATGCATATTCATTTTTATAAGAGCTATGAATTTCTCCAAATGTTTGGGGAAAATTAAAATTCCAGCAATATGCCATAGTGGGTCTATAGCTTTTCCTCTGAGTGGCATGCTATCAAATATCTGAGAAGCATGGCCTTGAGCAAAGTATCTTTCTAGTTAAAACTAGTTACATTGGAATGCCAGCCAACTTGATTATCAAGTTTTAGATTAAATTATTTTTAATATATTTCATCTTATTTCAAGTATTTATTTGAAGGATATTAATATTCTTCACGGGTTCCTGGGTGGCTCAATTGGTTAAGTGTCTGACTCTTGGTTTTGGCTCAGGTTATGACCTCGTAGTTCATGGGATCAAACCCCATGTCAGGCTTCATGCTGACTGAGCACAGAGCCAGTTTGGGATTCTCTCTCCCTCTCTTTCTGCCCCTCCATAGATCATGCATGCATTCTTTCTCTCTCTCTCTCTCTCTCTCCCTTAAAATAAATAAACTTTAAAAAGTATTCTTCGATTACTCTGATTTAAGAATAAACTGAAAACAAGTTCACTGTGCTATGTGAATGAATACATTTTTGTATGCTTATACATAATTTGGACTAAGAAAATAAATATAGAGACACTAAGGTATTTTAATTTGCCTTATATCTCACAAACTTTAAAAAAATACAAAGTACGTTCTGGAAACAAAAAAAATATTTAAATCTGAATATAAGTTTACTTAGTGTTAATATAGCATGTTCGAAACCTTTGTGCACAAGGTGTAACTAGAGACTGGGATTAACACCGTTGACATGATATAAGGATTGATGTATAGTAAATAAGATATTAAAAAAATATGATATAATCAACTGTTACTATTTTTTTTTTCCTGAGTGTGCTACCTTAAAGCTTCTACAATTCATAGTATGACATGGAATTTATTGTTTCCAAGATTTTATTATACAACACTTGACATTTTAAACACAATTATTGTCTATAATTTGACTTTTGCTTCTTTGTTTAAAAAATAAAAAAACAGAAAATGTTATTATATAAAAAAGGTTAAAAAAAAGAAAATGTGACTATCAAATCAAGGTTCTCTATGATCCTGTCTGAAATTTAAAAGCAACTTTGGCATTTAGAGTTAAAATGGTAAAAATAACATAAATATCTTTAAAACCTTGTCATAATTGCCTTGGATATGGCTTTTACTTTTGCTTCCAGAAGAATGCAACATATCAAATTTTAAATGACTTTATTTGCTTGCCTCTGAAGCATTAATCCCTCTTCCATACACAATAGTCATCCAGTCAGGTAGGCTAATAGACTTGAAATTTTTAAGTGAAAGTAATTTCTCACCAGGAAACATCAACAGCCATCTCCAAGGTGAGATAGCTCCAGAGGCCTTTTGAGTCACGCAGAATTTGTGACTAAATTAGATTCAATGCATAGGAAATGTGCAATCAGACTGAACTCCTTGACAGAATAAACATTAAACTGGAATACAAGGACTTGCAGCTATACATCTTAATACATTTAAAATATCAGTATGTAAAATAGAGAAATGCAAATCACTTTTTTTCTTTCTGCTGACAATCAAAATTAAAAACAAAGAAAGATAATCCCTAAAGTGATAGCCATTGAGGTTTCAACGCTTTATTATCGATAGTGTTTAAACGCTCTTCTGGTAATAGAATTCATTGGATTATTTTTGAAGTAAATGCAATGTTGTTGCATTCAGAAGATGATAAATGGGAAAATTTTAATCCAGTGAAGAGATATAAAAACAGAGTAATACAGGATTAGGATTTTATATGTATTATATAATAAACGTAAAATGTAGCAGCTGTCAAGAGCTTAAAGTAATGACGGGGCAAGAAAGGCTTACAATTGTTCGCAGGAGAATGTTATCTAAGTCCCAAAACTGAAGCTTTTCATCGTTTATCAAAATGTAGGCAATGCAAAAGATACCAGATGAACACTTACGGAAAGAAACCTATTGTATAAATTTGGCTAAAAACTTCAAATTTACAACTTGGGATTTATTTGTATAAAAACTGTGAGAAAATTACATTTCATTGGGAGGACTGTGTACTTCTACTGACGAGTACTGCAATATTACAAATTTTCCTAAACAATTAGGTAAATATTGTAACTTTCCCCAATATCAGAGAGCATCTTAACAGTTGTGACTAGTGTGTTATTTCTAGCTTGATGTATTTGCCCAATAAGATAATTTCCCATACAATTAGGAATATAGGCCAAATAGTTTCAGTCAGAGAAATTCTCTTTGGAACACTTAGGATATACTATTTTATATTTAATATGCCTAAGAAGTTTGGGGCTTATCATCATGAATAATATCCTCCTTCATATGAAATTACACTCTTATGAAAGTAAAATAAGAGCCAGAAAGGTGTAGTGGAAAGTGGATTGATAATTAAAAGGCTCAAGTGCTAGTTCAAGTTTTGTTACTAACTAGAGAAGTTAATTTACCTCACACCCAAAAAAAGCTATTGGCTTTGCTAATTTGTAAAGGTTTTCCAGTTTCAAACCTTATTACTTTAATGCCCATCTTAGTATTCTGGGGAAAAAAAAAAACATTAAAAACACTTCTTTGTGACAAAAGATGCTACAGATATTAGAACCTGGTTAATCTAATGGTAATCTATTAACAGAAAAAAAACGGAATTTAAGCTACAACCATCTCTAGCCACTTTTGCCTCTTGTGATTATCCCATAATATGGCTTTGGTCAGTAAAACACATTGATAGACCATTTTGAAGGGTGAGGCCTGGAAGGAAAAAACAAATTAAAAATAAGAAATCTAAGGGTCACCTGGCTGGCTCAGTCAGAAGAGCATTTGACTACTGATTTCAGGATCATGAGTTCAAGCTCCAAGTTGGGTGCAGAGATTACTTAAATAAATTAAAAAAGGGGACCTGGGGTCACCTTGGTGGCTCAGTCAGTTAAGCACCCGACTGTGGCTCAGGTCACAAGCTCATGGTTTGTGAGTTCGAGCCCTGCATCAGCCTCTCTGCTGCCAGGGCAGAGTCTGCTTTGGAGCCTGTGTCTCAATGTCTGTCTCCCCCTTCTCCACTCATGCTCTCTCTCTCAAAAATAAAGAAACATTTAAGAAAGCAGGTGGGCGCCTGGGTCGTTCAGTCCATTAAGTGTCAACTCTTGATTTTAGCTCAGATCACGATGGCACGGTTTGTGGGTTGGAGACCCGTGCCAGGCTCCATGCTGGCAGTGCTTAACCTGCCTGGGATTCTCTCTCTCTCTCACTTTCTGCCCCTCCCCTGCTCTCTCTTTCTCTCTAAATAAATACACTTTAAAAATTAATTAAAAAATACTAAAAAATAAGAAAATTAAGTATTGAATTCTCCCGGGTTCGAAAAAGGAAAGAAATGCTCCTTTATGTTAAAGCATTTACTTTAGAACCTTGCAGTTGTGAAATATTTTCTGCTCCTTTGAGATGTATGTAAATCTTTTTATGAAAGCTAAATAAACTTGCCAGCTTTACTACCATTGGGATGTCTTTTTCTTAAGGACCTAGGAGCCATCTCTTTGAGATGTAAGCATCAAGGAAGATATCATCTTATGCCCCATTCTCTGTGGAGGTAAAAGCCTAATTTCAGGTGGTTCCTGGATCCAAGTTGCAAATCGACCCCATTACAAATATGGAGAAATGCATCTTTGCTTTGGATAAGGCAGTTAGTGAATACATGGTTGCCCAAATTAGCAGGTGAATTTCAGGTGAACTATCTGTGCCAAATGATGCTGCTGTCTTCCTTGAAGACTAGTTACTGCTTATCTTGAGAAAATATATGGAATGTGTTCTATCTGCTTGGCTGTGTAAGAGGCTGAGATTTCTTTCGTCTTTGCAACCCCTTTAGTGGGTTGCCTGTGAGGCACATCATATTGTAGGGTAAGGTATATCCACTAATAAAACTTACCTCGCTCTTCTACTTTGTGGAGAGGCTTTTGTTGTTGTTTGCTTGCTTGTTTTGCTTTTGAGAGAGAGAGAGAGAGACAGAGAGAGAGAGAAAGAGAGAGAGTGCAGGAGCAGGAAGGAGGAGAGGGAGAGAGAATCTGAAGCAGACTCCACACCCAGTGCGAGCCAGGACACGGGGTTGGTCTCATGACCTTGAGATAATGACCTGAGCGAAAATCAAGAGATGGACACTTAAATGACTGAGCAACCCAGGTGTCCCTGTTTGTTTTTTAAGTTGATAGGATATTTTGATTTTACTTCTATTTCCTTAAAAGGCCCATAGGTCATACTGTAAAGAAACTGTCCAACAAAGAGATTGAGTCTCAGTTCTGCATAACTGCCCAAGGAAAATTAAGAACAGATTTCAAGAGAAGAGTAAGAGTGAGAGAACCAGCAAACATGGTAAGATGCCAGAACCTACCATGTTGGCTACTGAGAAACTTCCAGGGGGATGACAGTCCAAAATAAAACAGAGATACCCTAATTAAATTTTAAGTTGTTCAACATTTCAAAATCTTCAGATTTTGTTTTATTGAAATAAAAACAATCCTGCGGTGATTCTATCATAGAAGCTAAAAAATTGGGCAAAAAAAATGCAATATGAAAGAATTTAGAAAAGAATAGGACATTAAAAATGCTATACTTAACTTAATCCAGGTTCTTAAACAAGATGTTGGAGCCAAAAGATAACATAATTAATTCCCCATCATGAGTCCTGGGATTTCAGGAGGGATGCTTGAATTGGTCCATTTCTCTTGACTCCCAAAGGACAGAGCATCCCTGGCTTACATCTAGGTCCATCAGCACGGTCTACATAATACTAATCATGATTTAAAAAAATTTGGGAGAACTATAATCTTGTGTAAAAGAGGTGGAACAATTGCTAAACTTTTGAGGATAAATGAGAGCATCTGTGGAAGTGGATTTTTTATTACAGGGCAACACTTGCAGAATGTGGAAGTGTCTAGGCTGTAAAGCATCAATCAACCTAGTAGTAAGTAACGCCGTAAAATTCAGTCTTGATTTCAAGATCTCAAGTATTTTGCACGGTGTCAGGAAATAGGACTGACCCTTAACCATCTCAGTAAGATGGGTGCTTGCGAAGTGGAAAGTGGGCTTTGAAAGAGAGATCTGGAGTACTTATTACTATAAACAAGCAAGTGGAAACAGAATGATTAATCACACAAATGTAAGAAGATGTATTTATACATCAAGCAGGTCCCATTAGTCACATATGTGCCGTCCTCCATCTACATCAAAAATTCCTGTTGCTATATTGGTTTTACATACAAATTAACTTCTTGTTTACCAATGACTTACTTTGTCCAGTATTAGTATGGAGACTGTGCCAATATATATGTATAAAATGACCAATGGACAACGCCCAGGGACCTATGGAATGACTGAGCATCTTTTGTATCTATGCCTCTCGTGGGTAGTAATTTTGAGAAAGTTTCTTCACCATTAAGCTCTTATAAATTGAGGAAAGTTTTTGTTGAGTTTGTAACTATCTGAGGTAAAAAACTAAAACCTGAGATTCAGGATATGGAAACACTGCTGTCTTTGAAATGGTTGGAGGGTTTGTTCATGGTTAATAAAGTCTCAGGAAAGAGAAAGTAATTATAGGGAAGTAAAAGCCAGGAGTTAGGAGACTAGAGTGTACTGTACACTCCTATTTCTATAACCACTACATTTTCAGGAAATACTGATATATTACAAAATACTTTAAGGAAGTACATTTTTTGGTACAAACCAATAAAGTGACTCAGTTCTGAATTTTTTCTCTCTCTCTCCATAAAAATATATTTTACCCCAGAAACACATTTCACAAAAGCAAACAGATTTTTAATAAAACCGTTACCTATTAATATAAAGTTTGCTGTTCCTGTTTTCCAAACATTATTATTGAATTTAAAAATAAGAATAGCAAAAACCATATAAATAATAAATAAATAATAAAATTTCAAATATGTTAATTTGCAAGGAAAACAACATAAATATAATATTTACATGTTACTGCTGGCCTTAATGGGTGTGTGTACACGTATTATGTGTACACGTAGTATTCTTAGAATGTGACTACTACACACTGAAATATATTGACCCATAGATAAAAATGTTTATTAATTAAAAATTTGTTTCAATAAAGCCAAACTTAAAATGTGCTATGGTAGCAGATTACAGAATTTGGAAAAATCACTTAAGATCCTGTAAAAGTTATTGTGGAATAGAACACAACTATTTTAAAAATTTTTCAGAGCATTGAAACTAAAATCCCCCATTAAGTTCCCAAGGAATTTTTTTTTTTTTACATTGATTTATATTTTGAAACTTTACCATAACGTGGCCCATGTAGCATTAGGTACAATTCAGTTGCAGTGCGGCAAAAGAAATACTAACTCACTCTCTTGAATTCTGACTACTTGCTTCTCTCTCAGCAAGTTTACATAGTATTGTGTCTGCTTTCCCACATGATTTTAGTTGTTACAAAATAACTACATCAATTAATCGATTAAGCCCCAAAGTAAATATATATTATATATTATACATATATATAATATATATACTAGTGTAGTATTCATAAAATGCTGTTTGATGGTTGTTCTTCAGGAAGCTTTTTTTTTTTTTTTTTTTCCTGAAACATGAAAAACCTTACCCGGAAATAGCGAGAAGTATTGCTACAGTGACAAATCAATCTCTTTCTTGGATCCATGTTCGGCACAGCAGAAAGCTTAAAATAGATGGTATTCAAGAAATCAAACTAAAACTTCATAATGGAAAAAAACATGGAAGCATTTTTGATGTGAAGAATAAAAAAATAAATGTATTACAATATATCTAATAAATCTAATTGTAATCAAATAAACTTTATATATTAAGAAAATCAAGAGGGTATATATTTTCATTCTCATGTTAGAAAACATATATTTTTAAAATATATTTTCTTTTTTCGTGTTTATTTTTGAGAGGGAGAGACAGAGCACAAGCAGGGGAGGGGCGGAGGGAGGGAGAGACACAGAATCCAAAGCAGGCTCCAAGCTCTGAGCTGTCAGCACAGAGCCCAACGCAGGGCTCAGACCCACAAGTCATGGGATCATGACCTGGGCCAAAGTTGGATGCTTAACTGACTGAGACACCTAGGAGCCTCTAAATATATTAATTTTCTGTCAAAAACCATCTATGGTGTTCAAGAATGTTAGGGATGACCACTAGGCTATGAATCAATGGGGGACTAAACATTTTTTTGGCTTCCTCTATTTTTCTGCATGCATTTTGTATCTTGGAAATCCCGTCTTTTCTGTCCCTATATCTACAGTAATCTCCCTCTTGTGTTTCTCTACTTATTTTTCAAGCCCTGCCTTAGAATATTGGTTTTGTTTTTGATTCTCCATAAGTATAATCAGCTATTTCCTGAGCTCTATTTACAAACATTTTAACGCAAACTATTGGCATAGCGTTGATTATTTTGTGCTTATATATAATATATAAATATATTTGTAATATATCAGCCTATATATGTATATATGTATTTGATGTGTCTTGCGCCCTTCAAAATTAGCTTCTTGTGCACTGGTCACGCCCTACTTCCTATTACAGCGTATGTCACAGTGTATAAAATATTGTGTTCATTCAAGATGTGCCATTTGTGAGGACAACACTGAATTCATTCTCCTTTAAGAAATCTGAAACAAAGGAGGAATGATAAATCTATTGTAAAAAGGAATTCGTCATGACACTTATTTGAATAACAATCATTTTACAATGACAAGTTATACCCATGGTAGTTTATAGTACAACCCAAAAAATCCTTCATCGGATATTAGCAAGTGTAACTTAATTCACATTATCTCATAATGTGTTGGAACTACAAAAACAAAGTAGGATTTTGTCTTGATGACTAAAGAACATTGGGGAATTGACATACTGAAGTGCTCTCGAGCAGTCATACGGTTTCTAATGACAGCCTCCCCACAGGGATCTTCTGTTCATAAAAACAGCTATTACTATTCACAGTTGTATCTCATGCCAGCCCAGTGAAACTTGTGAATGTTGTAATCAGTGGTAATTGAAAATGTTAATAACATTAAAATTTAATTTGGACAAAGGTGTCAGACACCAGCACTTGAGATACCTCTCTTGGCACATTGCTAGCACGGGCTAAATATCCAAGTATACTAATAAATGAACGCTGAGTCAGGTAAAAACACAATTCGTCAAGGAAAATTATAATACAAAACACATCAGTTTCCTTCCTGATGCAGTGGTTCTAAAACAAAAACTGTCATGTCACAGTCGCTTAACAAAATGAATGAAGCAAGAATAAAGGCATAATACATTTCTACATGAAAATAAAACAGACGTGGCACAAAAGGATTGAGAGCATGAAAAAAAATATATAGGAATGAACTCTTTTCAATCTGACACATTCAAAAGGAATCCTCTGCTAATTTTAGCCTTCTTTTGACCTTGTACTTATTGTATTCAGAAATGTTATTTTGGTATACTTTCTCTTGCCCTCATTCTCTCTGTCTCTCCTCTAGTAATAATTAGCACATGTTTTTGAGTTCTACTCTCAAAAATCAATATTATATAATAAGCACATTTGCACTTGCTAAAAGAACATAGTTAAATTTAGAGATAGTAAAATAAAATCAAACAAATATTTTCTCTAGCATATGATTGATTTAATTAACATACTACTTTGTGGTAATTGTAGATTCACATGCAGGTGTGTAAAAAATAAAATATATAACTATATAAAACTCTAATGTCACAGTCTGGACACTGACATCGAATAGCCAAGATGCAGAACATTTCCATCATTAGAATCCTAAACATTGCCCGTGTAAGCCGTATATTTCTCTACTGACTGCCTCCTCCTGTAAACACCTGGCCACCTCGATTTCTTCCATTTTCTATAATTCTGTCATTTCAGGAATGTTATACAAAGGGAATAATAAAGAATACAACTTTAGGTCCTCTTTTTGTTTCATTCAGTATAATTTCCTGAAAATTCATCCAGGTTTTTGTGTGAATCAATAATTTATTCTTTTAATTGGTGAGTAGTATTCCATAGTATGGCGGTACTCTGGCTTGCTCAACTATTACTGTATCGAAAGATATTTGGGTTGTTTTCAAATTCTGGCCAGTACAAATAAAACTACCATAAACATTTATGTACAGGTCTCATGTGAACGTAAGTTTTCACGTCTCTAGAACACATGCCCAGAGTGCAATTACTGCACTGGTTGATTGTTAGATACTTAGTTTTATATTAAAAACAGCCAGATTAATCTCCAGAGTGCCTGTCCCACTTTTGGCTTTCCACCGGCAATGGAGGAGTGATCCAACTTCTTTATATTCTCATCAACCTTGGTAGTGACATTTTTTCCTTTTTTTTTTTTTTTTATATTAGGCATTCAACTATGTATCAATAACTAATTGTGGTTTTAACTTGAATTTCACTGAGAGGAAATAACACTGACCATCTTTTCACGTTCAATGAGAGAAAATAACATTGGAGATCTTTCCATCTTTTCCCTCCATATATTCCCTTCAGTGAATTTTTTTTTAATGTGTTGTCCTTTGCCTAATCTGTGTGTGTGTGTGTGCGTGTGTGTGTGTGTGTGTGTGTGTGTGTGTGAGCCTGCGTGTGTGTGTGAGCGTGCGTGTGGAGCATTTACTGGTAGTTTTGAGAATGCTACATACATTTCTGCTATTTCTCATTTGTCAGGTACATGTTATGGGAATATCTTCTTCCAGTTGCTGGATTCTCTTTTGCTTCACTTTACAGAGTCTTTTGCGGAGCAAAGTTTTTAATTTTGATGAAGCTAATCTAATGAATTTTTCCTTTTAGAGATCATGCTTTTAGTGACAAGTCTAAAGATCAGCCCTAAGTTCTGAATATTTTCCTTTTTTTCTAGAAGTTTTACAATTTTACATCTTTTATTTAAGTCTGCGATCTCACCTCATTTTTATAAAATTTGAAACTTTACTCTAGGTTTTTTTGTAGGTCGTGTTCTATGAACGTCTAATTACTCCAACACTATTGATTGAAAGCATATCTATCTTCTATTAACTTGCCTTTGCATCCTTGTCAACATCACTTGAGCATATTTCATGTAGGTCTATTTCTGGATTCTCTTTCTCACTGCATTAATGCATCCATCTATCCTTATGTAAATACCACACAGCCCTGATTATAGTGACTAATTAAGTCTAAAAAGTAAGTAGATTGATTCCTCTCATTTTTTATTCTTTGACAAAACTGTTATAACTATTATATTTCTTTTGCTTTTCTATATCCACTTTAGAAGAATGTTAACTATATATGCCCAAGAATTCATTTTGAAATTTTCACAGAAATTTTGTTAAAAATACATATTCATGTGGGGAAGACGGACATATTAGCTATTGTTTATTCCAATCCATTAATAAGATGTGTCTCCTTTATTTAGATTTTTAAACTTTTTTCATTATAACTTTATTTTTTAGCATCAAATGTTGTGTATTAAAAAAATTAATGTTTTATTTATTTTTTAGAAAGACAGAGAGTGAGTGGGGGAGGGGCAGAGAGAGAGAGAGATAGATACAGAATCCAAAGCAGGCTCCAGGCTCTGAGCTGTCAGCACAGAGCCCTGACGTGAGGCTTGAACCTGGGAACCGTGGGATCATGACCTGAGCCATGGTTGGATGCTTAACCGACTGAGCCACCCAGGGCCCCTAATGTACATTTTTTTTTTAAATGAGCTCTACACCCAGTGTGGCACTTGAGTTCATGACAAGTACAAAAGTCGCATGTTTTACCAATTGAGCCAGGCAGGTGCCCAAAGTGCTGTGCATTTGAAAAAATATTTATACCTCAGTGTTTCATTTTTGAGCCATTATAATTGATATATTTTAAATTTTTGTGTAAACATATCCATTTGATGATATAAAAATATTATGATTTTATAAAGTTTATCTTGTATTCTATAACCTTTCTGGACTCATTTATTAATTCTAGGAGTTTTTAAGATTCCTTGGGATTTTCTTCATAGACATTCATGTCACTTAAAAATTACAATTTTATTTCTTCTTTTGCAATCTACCTAATGTTTTATTTCCTTTTCTTGCCTTACTGGACTGGCTACAACTTCCAACATTATGTTAAATAGGAGTGGTGAGTGAACATTACTGCTTTGTTCCTGAACTGAGGGAGAAAGTATTAAGTGTTTTGTATTTAAGTATACCTTTAGCTCTAGGTTTGTCATAGATAGTCTCTATCCAGTTGAAGAAGTTCCTCATTATTTCTACTTTTCTGAGAGGTTTAATCATGTGTTGAATTTTGTCGAATGCTTGTTTTGCACTGAGAGCATCATGTGATATTTCTTCTCTTGCCTATTCAGTGGATTATATCAATTGATTTTCAAATATTGAACAGTTTTGAGTCCTTAGTATAAGCCCTACTTGGTCATAGTGTATAACACTTTTTAAATATTACTGCATTTGCTAATATTTAGTTGAGGATTTTTGGGTCTATATTCATGAAGAATAACGGTCTGTAGTTTTATTTTTTGGCATTATCCTTGTCTGGTTTGGGTATCAGATTAATAATAGAGCCATAAAATAAATTTACATGTGTCCCCTCTTCTATCTTCTGGAAGTGATAATGTAGAATTAGTGTTAATTCTTCTTTAAATATGTGGTGTAATTCTCCAGTGAAACATCTTGGACAAGACATATAATTCTGCATGGTTTCGAACTAAAAAAATTAATCTCCTTAATAGCAATAGGGGTATTCAAATATACTATTTTAATTTGGGTGAATTGTGGTAGCTTGAGTTTTTTAAATAATTGGTCTATTTCAACTAAGTTGTGCGGAGAGGTGTCCATATTATTTCTCTTTATATATTTTTCGTGTCTGCAGAGTCTAGAGCGTACCCTGTTTTTTCATTCATTACATTGGTATTCTGTGTCTTTTATATCTTTTTTCCTGTATAAGTCTTATTAGAAGTTTTTAACTTTATCAAAACTTTCAGATAACCAATTTTTTTGTTTTTTCTAATATTATTCCATTTTTAATTTCACTGGTTTCTTCTATCTTCATTAGTCCTCTTCTGCTTATTTCTGTTTCTCTTGCTATTCTTTTTCTAGATCCTTAAGGTGGGAGGTGTGATTATTAAAAGTGATACTTTTTTTTAACTTTATTTTTATTTATTTTGGAGGGGGCAGAAAGAGAAGGAGAGAGAGAATCCCAAGCATGCTCCATTCTGTCAGTGCAGAGCCCATGCAGGAATCAAACCCACCAACTGCGAGCTCATGACCTGAGGAGAAATCATGAGTCAGATACTTAACTGAGGGCACCACCCAGGCGTCCCATCAGTGATAATTTGTACTGGACTTAGCGCTGTAAGTTCTTATCTCAACAGTGTTTTACTTGAGTTCCAGACAATATGATATGTCATATTTCCATTTTTATAATTCTATTTTATGTGTATTGAATTTGAGTCTCCGTGTATTTTTTGTTTTGTTTTGCTTTTGTTTTTAGTGGTTGTTCTAGGTATTACAATATATACATAATTTATCCCATTTTAATACTGTAATTTTTCTTTCACCCATTGAACTTAACTTAAAACTCAAGAAGAGAGAAAAGTCTATGACATTAACCTGCATCATAGTTTACCGTGTTCCTTCTTGATGTTCCAAACGTCCTTCTTTTATGTTACCTTTCTGTTTAGAGAATTTCCTTAGGATAGAGAAACAAGCCTTCTGTAGAAAGATCTTCCGTTATTCTGTCTGAGAAAGTCTTTATTTACTCTTCTTTACTGAATGGCATTTAACTTAAAGTAGGAATCCAAGTTGACACAGTATTTTTGGTGGTTTTGTGTGTCCCTGCATCCACGCCCCTTCCCCCCTGCCACTGTCAGAACTTAAAAAAAATTATAACATTTCATTATTTCCTCCATGGTTTCTGGTTAAAAAAAAAATCGGTCATTCAAGTTTTTCCTTTTTCTACAGGTAAGATGTCATTTCTCTTCGCTGCTTTCATTTTTCTTTGTCTTTAGTTTTTGGAAGTTTGACTATAGTGTGTCCAGGTATGGACTTCTTTGGATATCTCCGTTTTTAATTCACTCAACTTTTTGAATCCGTAAGATTTATATATTTATTTATTTATTTTACAAAGTTTAATAAATTTTCAATCATGGGGTGCCTAGGTGGCTCAGTCAGTTAAGTGTCTGGCATTTGATTTCAGCTCGGTCATGATCTCAAGGTTCGTGATTTCAAGTCCCACGTCAGGCTGTGCTGACAGTGCAGAGCCTGCTTGGGATTGTCTTTCTCCCTCTCTCTCTGTCCTTCCTCCACTCATTTTTATTCTTTCTCTCAAATAAATACATAAACTTTTAAAAAAAGAAGTTTTTAGTCATTTATTCAACTAATTTTTAAGTCTACTTTCTCCTCTTCCTCCAGGAATAGTGATGAGACAAAAGGCAAATGTATTGTTTTAACTGAACAAGTCCCTGAGCCTCTGTTATGTTTTGCAGTTGATTTCTCTCTGTTTCTCCTATTGGATAATTTCTACTGTGTCTCTAAGTTTACCGGCCCTTTCCCAATTCTCCGTCATTCTTCTATCTTTGAGTTTACTGAGGGTTCTTATGTTCTGTCCTTTCTGCTATTGAGGCTACTCATTGACTTTATTTCTCTTATTTTTTAATGCTAACACTTCCATTTGATTCTTTCTATGCTTCTAATTCATTGCTGAGTCTTTTTATTTCTTTGTTGAGGCTATTTTGTATCTGCTTTTTTGTTCATACTTGCTCATTTAACCATTTTTATTATAGTCTGGTTTTATATATTTGTCAGGTAATTCTAAAATACATGTAATCTCAAAATTGGCATCTAATGATTGTCTTTTTACTTTAGTTTAATATCTTCCTGATTATTGGTATGTTGAGTGATCTCTAATACCTTTTTTTTTAATGTTTCTTTATTTTTGAGAGACAGAGAGCGCAAGCTGGGGAGGGACAGTGAGAGGGAGACAAAGAACTTATAGCAGGTTCCAGGTTCTAAGCTGTCAGCATAGAGCCTGACATAGGGGTCAAACAGACCAACTGTGAGATCATGACCTTAGCCGAAGTTGGACGCTTAACAGACTGAGGACCCAGGCGCTCGGAGTGATGTCTGATTAAAACCTGATCATTTTCAGTATTGTGTTGGGAGATTCTGGGTTTCTATTTAAACCTGTTTTAGTTAGCTTCCTCTGACACCACACTGGCGAGATAAAAGGCACGTGCTGCCTCATTAATTGCAGGCAGGCTCGACAGCCCAGGTTCTCCTCCGCTGACACCTGCGGCAAGGCCTCATTACCCCTGAGCAGGGATAGAGGTTCTATTTTTCCACTAGGTCTCCACTGCTATTTCCCCTGCAGTAGACGGCTGGAAGCTCCTTTGACTGTTCATCATACCTTCACTGACGCTGGAGCAGAAGTCTCCTTCCCACCTGGCTAGTATGAAAGCCCCACTCATTTCTATAATGTCATTCTTCAGGATTTTTAGTTGTACTTAAAATACAGGACTAGGTAAAAGGTAAAAAATATCTTCCAAGAAGTGGAAGTCTACATAATTAATTTTAATAATCATTATATGTCTACTTTTTGTTTTGTAAAGCATATAACATAGTTCTTCTGAAAATAATATAATTCTGGGGGTGCCTGGGTGGCTCAGTCGGTTAAGCATCACACTTTGGCTCAGGTCATGATCTTGCGGTTCATGAGGTCAAGCCCCACATTGGGCTCTGTACTGACAGGGTGGAGCTCGGAGCCTGCTTTGAGTTCTGAGTCACCCTCTCTCTCTGCCCCTCCCCTGCTCATGCTCTGTCTCTCTTTCTCTCTCTCTCTCTCAAAAATGAATAAACATTAAAAAAAAAACAGTAAGATAATTCTGACCTGACTCGTCAGAATTCTCTCCTGGTTCAAGTGCGGGTCCATTATCAAGCTTTCTCCTCAGATCGTTTAAGAAATCAATTATTAATCCAAGTATATGTTTGACTCCGTATCATTCTGCTTAGGGTTTTTTGTCTATAGATAGACAGACAGACAGATAGATAGTCCTTGCTCCCTGCTTCTTGAGATAGATATTCCTATTTTGTGTTCCTGAAATACAAGGACTAAAATTAATGTCCTCTCTGGAAAATAAAGTAGTCTTCCTCCATCTTATTAGAAACTGATTCCAACATTTCTGAAATGACTCAGAACATTTCATTTTCTTTAAAAAGGTGTTCCCTTGTTTTGTACTCTTATTTTCATCTTTCTAGCACACTCCTAAGATATAACTATTAACTGAGCAAAATAAAGTTCTGATTACATGTAATGGTAATCGTCATGTCTTATGAGAAAGTTACAACTTTTTAAAAATTGTTTCAGAACTATTCCCTAAAACTGTATGTGTACATATCTCCATTTATGTATGTTTATTTACATGGCTACCTGATCATAACATAAAGAAAAAATATTAACCAACACATTAAAAAACAAATATATTTGATTGTCTGGGTGGCTCAGTTGGTTAAGCATCTGACTCTTGATTTTTGCTCAGGTCATGATCTCACCGTTGGTGGGATTGAGCGCTGCCTTAGGCTCTGTGCTGACAGCAGAGAGCCCGCTTGAGGTTCCATCCCCCCACCCCCCACCCCCTGCTTTCCTGTCTTCTTTCCCTTTCTCTCAAAATAAATAAATAAACATTAAAAAATAGTTTATATAATTCAAATTAGTAGACCTTTAGAAGGGAAAAAATAATGTCCTCTAGCTATTTAAAAATCTTAAAGAGTTCAATTACTGGTTCATTAACTGGTTGTGAATACATCACCCCTAAGAGAGGTCCAAGGTGTATCCACAAGCCAGACAGGCACAAGGCATAAAACAATATAAGGTGCTCCAGAAATCCTGGACATGCAGTCTTGGGGCATTATTTTGCGCAGAAAAAATATGTAGAGCATTTCACTAGTCTCTAAATATTAATACCCCTGAACAGAAACAAGCCAAAGTTAGAGGCAACCAAGGTAAAATATCCGGTCAACAAAATAATCACAAAGCATTATTATTTGGTTTTTATAACACTTAGTTGAAAATTTTTGTAAGGTATTTCTCTGACCATATTCTAAAACTGTATTTTGATACCTGACAAATTTTGATAAGAGTATACAATGTGATGCTTCCTATGCTACCAAACTTACATGCATTAGTTGTATTTATCTACCATAAAATTTACCAATCTTGATTTCCCATGTCTAGAACTAATATCAGAGCGTGCATAACATTTATCAGTAATTTGATCAGAAATCTTAAAAGTTTCACAGAATCCCAATATGCTGTGTCTCTTCTCTATTTCTAGATCTGTTAGTATATGACAAAATTTTAGTAACTGACATACAGTAGCCATAATTGTTTTCTCTTTGAAGCAAGGTGTCCCCAAATTCAGAACAGTTGGCTAAACAAACTAAGAAAACGTACTGTTGCACAAAGAGCTCAAGTATATGGAAATGTTGTAAATCTCAATTTAGAAATATCGCTTATTACAGCAGTGTTACATTTGGATTAAAGTATTGGCAGATTTCCAATATACTTTGTGTCCTCCTTCTCTGATTATATTTATTTACACACACTTGATAAAAAAATTATTTTCCATTGAGCAAAAGATACATATCTGGTTTTCAAGTTAGTGTATTTCGTGATTTCTTATAGCCTGTTTGTTACTCAGAGAATACTATGGTAAAGCTATTGACGGTTGCTGGTGATTTCATTGCTCTGATGGTGTGAAATGCATCTCACACAAATTCCTAGTATGCGAACTCTTTGTTCTCAAGAGGGATGTGTCCTTTCTCCTTAACCGTGAGACTGGAAAATTTCTCTATGACAGATTCATACCACATACAACTACACGGAGCTTCTAGCAACTTCTATCGTGTGATCACCTTTAGTAAAATTAGTAAAAGAAAAAAAATTTATAAAAAGTAAAAGAGAGACAGAGACTATTCAGGAATACATCTTGAGCAGCAACACTTGCAAAACTATTGATGTAAGGGTAAACTTTCATATTTCGAAAATAACTAAAAGTGTAGAAGAGAGGTGACTCCTCACTCATCTGAATTTATCCAATTTCTTAGTATCACAAAATCGATTCAAATCTACTCGTATGTTGCTGTTGTACATGATGCTTCTGTTCAGAGTCCTCTCTGTTTTATGTTTTCATATAGAACAGAAGTCTAGGCAACAGACTGACACCAAATTATGGAGTATGTGCCAAAGGAGACACTGCAAACTGGAACAGATCAAGTTTCGACAACGAATTTGTAAATGAATTATGCCATCTGCGCTTTTAGCTCTCCTTCGCACAGGTTGTGCTCTGCGGACAGGAGAAAGCAGAGAGCAGGTGAAAAGATAGGACAGACTTTAGTAAAACATCGTTATACTGAGATCGTAGCTGATATGTGTGTGGCCTGTGTTTTACTTCACTCCAAACCACTTCTTTCTCTCAGTTTAGGATTTCGAAAAGATTCAAAAAGATTCAAAGAGTCAGTGTTGTGCAGAGCAAAACTTACCTAACTAATGTCATCAAACTCTGGGTGTGTTGCCATCTAGCTTTGTGACAGTTAGGTCTCCGAGGGCTTAGCTCCTTACTTAAAATAAACTCTCGTGGTGGTTATCAGTTTTATTCCCCCAGTTCCTTGCTCTAAATACAACCAAACTACAGAGCAGACTTGCATTAATAACGTATATGAGAAAACTGACACTTTTAGTGGAAAGAGGATGGCAATGCCCCATATCTCTGGTCCAAATACTTTTCTATGCTGTCTCCTTCCTCCAAGTTGATAACCACTGGGTTCATTGCATCCCTGTCTAATGTAGCAAAACAAGAACCAGCCAACCAAATAAATAAAAATAAGAACACCAATTCTAAAATCTTGAGATTTATAAAACAGGTATTGTTCTTTTTTTTTTTTTTTTTTTTTTTCATCTAGGGAAGGTTTTCATCTATGGAAGATCTTTGAATCTTAGATATCATCCATTCCAACGTCCTAATTTTATAGGCTAATGAATTGAGACCATAAAAGCCAGAACCACTCGAACAGAAAATGACTTATAACCAAACTTGAATTCCTTGTCATCAACATATTTTCTTGTTTTATATTGATGTGTTTTTATGAATAATCATCAACATTTAGATTTTTAAAGAAACATTAACTTCCACATATGTTTAGTCCAATGTATACGCATATTTCATATTCAACATGTATAAAGCCCTAACTGGTTGCAATATTTGGATTAAATTATCTAGGCATTAACTTTTCCCCTATGATCCTACAGCCATATGCTGAAGGGCAAGTAAGACACACCTGGGGAAAGCCCACATCGAACTCATTTTAGCACACCTGCTTGGCTCTTTCTACTTAGATGCCCTGTATTCCTGCTGACTGCAATTTTACTAATCCTCTGACCTCATAAAGACTGCCAGGGGCTGGCATGCGTGAGCAGCATGAAATCAAATGTGCCATATTGTTTAGCATCTGTTCCTAAATCCCCATGAAGTTTTCCTTGCAAACAGCACAGGGCTGTCAGCTTCAATCAGCTCGGTAGAGAACTCCACTCAGATGCATTAGCCTTCATCTAGGATTACTCTTCATATGATCAGGCCTACACACAAGGCAATAGGTATACAATGCAGATATTTAACGGTAATACGCCCATATGACCAAAAGAAAAACCCCTTGTTTTTACCCTAATTTTTTATGTGTTCCATGAGGTGTGTGTGTTAAATATACCTCCTGGGAGAAATGGCACAATTTTAGCAACTATTCTAGGTCTATCTTTCATCTGGAAATGCTTTGCTTGAAGCTTTGCAAAATGCTTTTGACTTGAACTCCAGAAGCAACCCCTTAATCTCATCTTCACTGCAGACAATAATAACATTTAAACATATTAATGTCCCTCTGCAGAAACGTATTTTCAAAATTTGCAATGCACATGGAAATTGGAGCTTTTTCGGTTTCCTATCAGGAATAGTAATTAAAGAAAAATTATTTTATAAATTAGGAATGCATAAGTGCTGCATAATAGGCAATGCCTGATTTTAGGCTTTCTACCCCATAAACACATTTAAATATTTAAACATCCTTAATCTGCCAAACGCTTACCCAGAAAGATTCTAAACAAGTATCTTCACCTTTCTCAGTAGACAAAAACATTCATTTGCATAATATGCTATTATAGATAATCATTTCAACTCTCATAAAAATGACCTGCCTGTTCTTAATATATCTAAGGAAAAAACAATGGTGAGGCTAAAAGAAACTCATTTTATTAACCTAAAACACAGTACTGCCTTTTCTTTTAATTAGTGCCTAATACCAGTAATCTAATATATACTATCTGTTTATTACTTATGACTCCTCACAGATCATTCAATAAATTAATAACTATTATTTCAAACTTCAAGTTTTATGTATTCTCTATTTTGTCAAAAAAATCATTTGACTCTGTTTGACCATGTTTCTATTTATTAGCACTTTAAGTTGAATTGATCAAATATTTTTGAGCATTCTGGCCCTTCACGCTCACCTTTCAGAGCTCTCTTGAATTGCCGGCATTTAGCCGATCACATTTAAATGTATCAGATACAGAAGAGCTCTTGTGACTTCTCTGAAAGGAAAAGGAGGTTGGCGTACAATTGTACTACTGCGTGGTGCACTAAATTTTTAATAATGAAAATAAGTCATCAAAAACATTGAACTACTTTGAAACTGTGTTAAAATATGTCCATCAAGAATATTTTTAGTAGTACTTGAGTGGCAATCACATTGTTAAGAACACGCGCTTGTGTGGAAAAATCAATTTCTTTGACCATAATAGATAATGAAGGTCAGCTACACGTGCATAGATGTGACCTATCTAAATACCACAGTAGTAGGGGGTCAAGTGGCTCCCAAGAACACATGAATCCTGAAACAACCCTGACTGTTGCGGAGAGGATGCAAAGATTGGGCACGAAGATAATGAGAAGGACTCTAATGTATGTCAATTAATAGATGATCCTCTTTTTTCATTTACTTCCCAATCCCAAATATTGTCTCCCTTCCTAGTAATTTCCTTTCTTACTTACACTCTAGTCACCTCCAAAACTTCCAACCAACATAACTTACTGTGACTAGACTGAATGAGTCTAGCTACTAGATTCATCAATGCAATTAATAACCTTGGAGGGTAGAAGGTATTGGGATCTGTGAGATCCCAACTTACTAGCCCTATGAAACCAGCTCTAATTGAATAAATATCACAGTTAAAACTCGAGCATAAAACTTGATTTAAAATGCAGTAAGTTTTACCACACAAATGAACAAATACAGAAGTAATTAATTGTTTCAATAAAAAATATTTTCCTCTAGAAAACACTATATGTCACAAATCTTGCCAGGTAAGTTTCAATTAAAATTTAAGAAATACTTTGAAAATATTGTGGAAAGAGTTTAATGGTATTATTATTAACCATAAAAATAAGCATTGTTATTAATGGTATTCTATAAAAGTCCTAGAGACCAGATCATGGAGTAGAACATGGAATAGAACATGGAGCAGTATCTAGATCATGGAGAAGAACATTATTTCTGCCTCAGAATCTTTAAAAAAAACAAAAAAATAAAAAACTACTACAAGAGTAAATTTACTTTTAAGCAGAATGGTGCTAGAATAAACATCCAAGTAAATCTACTAGATCACTAGCAGTTTTCAGTAGATAGTTACATAGAGAATGAACACCAACAGAGTAATCGCCTCTTACTTCAGTAACTATGCCAACCCAGGGGGTATATGAGACAGACCTTGAATTGGCTGAGAATTTTAAAATTGTGGCATTTTGAAAGAAGGATCTGATGAAAGCAGAGCTAATGGTTGTTAAACTTTATGAAAGCAAGTGGAAGAGCATTCTCTCCATAAAAAAAAAAAATGTAATGCAGAAAAACACAAGGGAAACCAGTCATAAACTGACTTATAGTGCGAATTTGTAGTGTGCGTGCGTGCATGTGCGTGTGCGTGTGCGTATGTATGTGCGTGTGTGTGGAGTGGAGGGGAGTGTTTGCATATAGTATAATAGAAGAGGAAGACTAAACTATTCCCCTTAAATTGACTTCAAAAGCATGGAGTAAATTCTGAGTCATTAACGATCATTTGAACAGTATAATTCTCTCTTTCCTTAGCTCTTAGTTTCCTTCCAATGTCAGACAATGTAATTGCACAAATAGCTCAATTTACAGTTTTGGATGACTGCTAGTTACCAGAGCAAGTAGTGGAAATATATAAATGATAAAATGCATTACTTTCTCTTCAAAATAGTATTTGTGTATATCTAATGCATCCTGGTAAAGTTTGAAAGCCAAGTGATTATTACATCTAAATTAACCACACTAAAGCATAAGTCATACATTATTTGGGATTAATTAAAATATTAATGAGGATATTGGGACGCCTGGGTGGCTCAGTCAGTTAAGCATCTGACTCTTGATCTCGGCTCAGGTCATGATCTCACCGTTAGTGAGATGGAGACCTGTGTGGGGCTCTGCGCTGACAGCAGGGAACCTGCTTAGGATTCTGTCTCCCCCTCTCTCTCCGTCCCTCCTCCACTCGCACATGTGTGCCCTCTCTCTCTCTCAAAATAAATAAATAAACACTAAAAAATTAGGGAGGATATTATTTTTTACAGTTTATTTAACACAAGTTTGCAGTTTATTGTTGATTCAATTAATAAGATGAATCATTTTTTAAAAATTTCTATGCAAGTAATGGGTAGGAGAAATAAATTTAAAATGTCTTCACATGAGATAGTTAATTTATAAATGCAAAATGAATTCAGTTATCTCTTCAAAGAAACTCTTGATGACATAATTTTGTATCCCTATAGACCAAAATTGAAGGAATACGGTCTGTGGAGAGTATTCCAACCCAGGGATCAGCTAGATCATTCAGGTATCTAAATGTACTTCTTTACTGATCACTATATATTTTCCCCCTTTACACTGTAGTTTTTATAGTTCATAGAAGATGATTCATTTTAACCAGATTAATCAAAAATATACCTCCTCTATGAATAATAATAATTATTTAATTAATATGAATAGCTTTCAGAAGAGTTCCATAAGAATTTCTGTGCAGTATAGGGCTACATGGCCCTTGATTTTTCAAGTTCTCATGGTGACTGTTATCAAAAGGACATCGTGTTAGCAGAGTTCATGGAAACAAAAGTGAAAGCCAGTACAAAGGAGAAAGGGCAGCTGAGAAGTAGTAAGAGGACTCGGGTCATATAACCAAGGCGGTGAGACACGGCTTATTCAGGAATGGGTGTTGAACACAGTCAACCCATGAGCACTGCAGCAGCAAACTGAATAATGCGATAAGACTAACGTGAGCTGGGCTCAAGAGACCCCGACACATGCTGAGTACATTGGGCCACTAGTATTGGAAACCACAGTTGAGATGTCAAGACCAGAGGGGTCTTGAAAGGCCAGATGAAAGCTGCAGTTCCGAGGTAGCTGGAACTACTGAGAACAGAGAACACCTGTTGGTCGAGTTGAATAAAGCAGGGCCAGAGAGAGAAGCAGGGATAACTAGAGGGCCATAAAAAAACATGGAATAGAAACTGTTTTCTAGAGCTGTTTTATTCCTGACTGTCAAATGCTCTTGAATTTTTAATATTTGAGATGAGAGGAGTGACTTTTTCCTCATACTTAAAAGTTCTTAAGTGAAAAGTTATGTATTCTGTTTTTAGAACGGTTATCTTGCATTAGTTGCCTTCCTTCCTTCATTCTTCCTTTCTCCATCCAATCAAAAAGTAAATATTTATTGATCATTTAATACATGCAGGGTACTTTGCAGTAATTGGGAAGGAAACATGAAAGTGTTTTATTTCAGAGGCACTCATTCTTTTATACAAGAGATCGGTAAGCAAAGAGCTAATTATTGCACACACGAGGGAGCAGAAGCCTCAATCTAAAATTGACCATTTTTATGCCTTTTCCAATATCCAGTGAATATCACGGAACACCGAATATTTTAGGTTGATATTACTGACAGCCATTGCAGTTCTGACATATTTTCTCAGGACATCTATCACTGTTCACTCTTATGAATAAACTTGGAATTTAGCTGCTAAGATCAACAAAACTGTTCTTAGTTATTTTATACTTAAAGTTAAATCAATAAAGTGAGAATAGCATATCATATTTCTTCAGAAAAGCCTTTGTGACCTCTAGATTTGCTCAGTAATATTCTGTGATTTGTGTTAAGAGTTAGAATCCAAACTTTATTCTATAATTTGTACCCAATCTTAGCCATCAGCCTAAGCACTCATTGTGCTGTTGGTGACTACAAACTAAAACAACTGAGTCACTTAAAGTGATGTAAACAGTTTTGTTTAGGGCTCAAATGACATCATTAAAATAAATTATTTAAGTTTGATTATTTAAATTCCATTATGAAACAATCCAAGTGCCTGAATGAACAAAAAGAAAACTAACACATTTTATTATATTTTTTTAATTTTAAGTAACCTATATGAATTGAAAGAAAGTTTAAAATATTTCAATGAATAGGAACAAAACCTGTTTCTTTCTCATAAAAAAAATACTATGTAATTGGTTAGCATGCACCTAATAATAATTTTAGTAAAGTCGATGCAGTGGGTCATAATAGGAAAAATAATCCACCTGGGAGCAAAATGGATCATGGTTATCACTGTATTAGCAGTGGCATTCTCTACTGTATTCCCTCTCCACATGAGCTGTAATTATAATTATATTAATTTTAAAATAAAATATCTAATATATAATTTAATTATATATATGTATATATAATATATAATATATATATATTTTTATATATATATGATGGACATTTGGGCTCTTTCCATAATTTGTATTATGGAACATTATATTAATTTTAAAATAAAATATATAATATATAATTTAATTATATATGTATATATAATATATAATATATAATATAATTTATATATATATATGATGGACATTTGGGCTCTTTCCATAATTTGGCTATTGTGACATGCTATAAACATCAGAGTGTATGTGCCTCTTCAATTTAGTATTTTTGTATCCTTTGGATAAATATCTAGTAGTACAATTGGTGGGTCATAGGGTAGTCCTATTTTTAACTTTTTGGGAACCTCCATATTGTTTTCCACAGTGGCTGTACCAGCTTGCATTCCCACCAACAGTGTAAGAGTATATTATGCTCAGCAAAATCAATCAGTCAGAGAAAGACAACCACCAAATGATTTCACTTATATGTGAATTTTAAGAAACAAAACAGATGAACACAGGGGAAGGTTAAAAAAATAAGAGAGAGAGAGAGAGAAGCAAGCTGTTAAAGCAGAGAAATGATTCATAAAGCATGTCAGTTACTGGGAAGCTATAGAAAATTATGATGTAGTTCAAAGTCAAAATCCTATAAAAGTAGATTTAAAATATCCCCTTAGCAATGTAAAGGTAGGCAGTGATCTTCCTCAACAGTGGGACCACTGATTGGTCAGTGATTGAAAATTGTAATGTGTACCTCTTTATTAGGTATCAATAACTAAAGCTTAATAAAATTGACTGAGTATCTGCTACATGCCAAACACTAGGAAAGAAGCCTTTCATACGCTGTAGGGAAGACTGGCGATCCTTATTCTAAGCCTCCTCCTTCTTTGACCTTTGGTCATCAGCTTTCTTTCCAAATTTCCCATTTTGCAACAAAATGCTGTACCCTGATGCTTTGCTCATTGCTTACCTGCTCACTAGAACTAGAGAAGAAATACACACTTCTAGAAAAAGAAGTCAATGGAGAAGCTAAGAGGTATGGGCAGAAGACCCCTCATTCATTCATTCAACACACTTTATTCAGTGCCTATTCCAATCAGTCCAAATTAAATAACGTAAGGCATTTTTAATCCACTATTAAAAATAAATGCTATTTGTTTCATCCACTTGATCAAGAACAGAATATTTATAATATAAAAATGAAACTCATTTAACCATGGAGCAAAAAGATGTACAAACACAAAATAGACAGTACATGATCCCTTAGTTAGAACATGTAATTATACATAAAATATTTTTATATCATGTGTGGTTATATACCAAATATTTTTGAAATGATTTGTATACAATAAGGAAGTTGAAAACTTCTAGTCATTTTCTACTTATTGTAAGTTAGTGTATTAAAAAAGATATTTTGTTATCTCTTTATTTTAATTGACTTTTAAGTTGATTTTTATCACAGTAATGTTAATTATTAATTTGCCATCAATGTTCGTTCTCCTTGGGCTGCCGTTTGGATCATCCTATTTAATTATAAGTTAAAGAGTACAAAAAACAATAAAAAAAAAACACAGGGATATATATTGTATTAATATTCTTGATTACAAAAGTACCTAAGAATAAGTATAGCATGAATCTTTAAAACCTATTATGATATGTTGCTTGTTTAATTTATGAATTGTTAAGTGCCTGATTTAATCACTACTTATTATAAACTAGAATGTACAGATATGCATTAAAATAAACAAGAAAATAACTTTAAATTGATCCTAGATTTCCTTAGAAGTCTAAACTGAACATTATCCCAGTAAAAGTAATTTTATTGCATTGCTATTTTCTGAAAATTAAAAAAAAAAAATCATAAGGATGGAATGAAATCTACTAAGTGTAGCTGAGAAAATAGCTTTTAGGGCAGTTATTAGTAATCAAGGCAGCGTGTTTGAGAATACTTTCTTAATATATGTAAAGATAAAAATATCTTTAATTCCAAATGGAAAGCTATTTTGGAGTAGTCAAAATATCAAACCCTAGAATAATTCTAATCATAAGACACACAGTATGGCCTATTATACATTTGCCCAACATCGGAATACTAGGTAAACTTTCAACAGCCAAGAAATAGTCAAATTTCAGGTGTTCCCCTCAACTTAGTGGCAAAAGTAATAAACCGATTTTTTAAAGGATATTAAACAATTTTCCAGTGTTTCAGAATATACCCGACTGTGGAAACAGCACCTAAACAACAACAAAAACAACAACAACAACAACAGGAAACCTGAAATTTCTGACAATACTGTTACTCTTTGGCCAAACGCTAAATTTCTGGAATGTTCATCTCAAAACAGTCTGGAATAAAATTTATACAAGAATCAGAAAATACAAACACAGTGCTAAACCAGTAGTGTTGAATCTGAACCTCTATTCTACAATAATAATGTGTTCCTAACTGATCAATACCGCTTTGTCAGGCTTTGCTTTATGCTGTATTAGGTCTTAAAGATTGTAATTAACCTAGGGGTAAACAGGGAACATTCTGACATTAGAAACCAAATTGAAGTAAAGTCCACTCCAGATAAAGTAGGAAAAGAAGACAGGAAATATCACAAAAATCATCTGCACTCCAGGATGACTTTGGTTTGGGTTTTTACCGTACTGTACTGATACTACTCTGATCATGGTACCGTCTCTCTTAATGTCTTCAAGGGTGATAACCGATCTTATTCATTTTGATATTCTTTTGACCTAACCTTGTATGTAACACAGAGTGGACTTGCAATAAATATTTATGAAGAGGCAAACAATTTTATAACAGAACACTTGAGATCTAGCCATACTACTCACTGAAGGATTAGATAGATTTTCAGATTACTGTCGTTCTTCTACCCTGGATTTGACTCTTTTTAATGAAATCTGCCGGGTTTCTTTTGAGATTGGTGCACGTATGTTTTTGCATGTGTGTGCACTTTATTACAGCCTAAAGTACAAATGCAATGATTCAAAACACTAGGCAAAGACATTTTTATGTTTTTACTTCTTTTTATTTTAGAGAGAGAGGGAGAGAGTGTGAGAGAGTGTGAGAGAGTGTGAGTGGAGGAGAGGGAGAGAGACAGAGAGTGACAGAGAGAGAATCTCAAGCAGGCTGTACACACAACACAGAGCCCCACATGTGGCTTGATCCCATGACCATGAGCCAAAATCAAGTGTCAGATGCTCCTCTGACTGAGCCATCCAGGAGTCCCCAAAGATATTTTTAAAACTTAGTTTACTTCGAATGTAAAAAGTTCTAAGGTTTTATTTATTTTTAAAATATTGATAATATTCTATTATGTATCAATACTTTATCAATCTGTATACATGTTCTCCTTTTGTGATGGTGTGTATGAGCAACATCACATTCATAAATTATGATTTTTGTAACTATTAAGAAATTGGATAGTGGGTAGAAAAGAAGACATTTACATTTTTTAGAATTATGAAAATGTTAATTGAAAATATAACAATATTTTAAATTATAAATATATTGACCTTCCTACAATACATAATATAGCTAGATATTCATTTTATGTGTTCACATGTGTAAATTCATGTTTATGTCCATTCTTGAGAAATCTAAATAAAATCCTTGGAAAATTCTTTGACGCTTTATTTCTGGCGAAGGGAGCATGGATATGATCTACATTAATAAAAAAAATGGCAGAGTATATAAGGCTTAAATAATTAGTTTGCCAGCAAGACAATTATTTTTCATACCCTCCATGAAGATAATGCAGTGACATACGTTCACAACACATATGTTAAAGGCAGAACATTTGTGTTTACCATCAAGCAGATCTATATTCTAAACACGTTCTATTACTAAGAATATATTACGGTGTAAGTGGCTTGAGAAAAAGGTAATGGCTCTTCAGAAAAGGTTCAATAATGTAAGAATGAAGTTCTATTTTATTTATAGATTTTTTTTTTTGGAATCATAGAATATAAGAGGGACTTTCTTATTTGGGTGAAAGAGTAGACTTCAATCTATTGACCCCAAATTTCTTCACTGCAGGGAAGTCTTTCTGATCCCTACTTCCTTACGCATTTGCATCTAGCACTTAAATACCAATGGAATTTTTTGTCATTTGAATTTACATGAAAGGAAACTAACATTTGGAAAAGATAAGCATCATGTCAAATATCCTGGACATGTCAAGGCCAGTTAATGAACTCAGGGCATCTGACTGCCAAGCTGGTGCTTTTAACCAGTTGGCAGTACTGCCCACAGGAATGTCTTAGCTTCCAAGATTCACTAATTCCCAGACTGAACATATTAACCTATCTGAAAGAAGACTGGGTCAATCAGAAACTATTGTGCCCTGCTATGAAAATGTACAGAAGAGAAAGCCCAGAGGAAAGCTTTGGCAACACAGATCCACGTGGGGGAGCATTAGTTTAGTTGCAAATGCTTCAGGTAATTTTATCCTAATGACTTAAATGGTGAGTTAATTTTACTCCTCTAGATTAGATCCTATGGTCATTATATAACATTTTGAGTATTATTTGCCTATTTGCCTACCGAGCGAAACAGCAGTAGACACTGAATCTTCTGGTACCAAAGACAGTTGTATTTGTCATCTGTTAATAAGTCTGCATTTCGAGTTTAAGCATCGAGGGCATAAGACCGTAAATGGGAATTTAATGTTGAGCAACAGATTCCCTCTAGGTCTGATAAAAAGTCAGTTTTCTAAGCTCGCAAGGCTTTAGCCCATACCTTAGACTAAGGTAAATTCATGAAATCCCAATAGTATTTTGTGAGAAAACCAGAGAGGCATCCAAACATTTTTTTTACCTTATGTAGGTACAACACACACAGACATGCACTATAACATCACACATAGAAAGAATATAAGGCAGTTTTGTTTTCTATCTATATAAAGTTTCTATTCTAGTAATCCACAAGGCCTTGTGCCTCAATACTAGGGTTTACAATCAATGTTGATAATCAAATGAATGTTTGCGGGCAACATCCAAATAACAAAAGACATAACTGTTGCTATTGATGATTTAAATATTTTTCAAAGCCCCTATGATAATCTGTTACTTCTAGCTGCAAAAATCAGCTAATATAAATATGTTATAAGACAGAAGAATATCTTATAAATGGTTACTATTCTCAATAAAGAAGCAAAAGTATTTCATGTGAAAAATGATTTAAATGTAATGTTTTGTATTTGATAATCTGATACTTTGCCCACAAACCTTTTATGAAAGTAATTCTAATTTCTTGTGACTATTATCAATAAGCAGGTGACAGTGCTCCTCATTATGACTCTCAGTTCATTCTTGGGACAGAAGTTTTTAATCACCAAGCATTATATTTAGATTAGAAGAGATGGTTTTGTTACCAAAATAGGAAAAACAGAAGTCTCTGAACTCAAGTTGAACAGGACCCATTTAGATTACCTTAAGAAGTAGAAACATTTAGTCAAGTAGCCTTCATAATTTCAGGGAATTTTTGTAAATATTTCTATTTCTAATTCCATTTACTCCTAGACACCAAAGAATTAAAGTATGCTATAATTAGAAAAGTTATGTATTAAAGTGCCTTTCCAGTTAAATGCAATCACTACTAATTACCTCCCTCCTCTGCTACTCTGTTTTATATTATTTTATTTTTATTGTATTGTATTTTATTTATTTATATTATCTTATCTTATTTTTTGACCTTCAGCTCATGTTTTCCACATGGACAGCTTTTGATTATATAGTATCTTATTGAAAATATGGGTTATGCGTCAAATTTAGACTACTTGCATATTTGAAGCTTCTTTATTTTTTTGAATAAACTCTGTGGTTTATTAGATCTACAAAACCTATATAGCCAGTGAAATTTATTGAAGTACAGGAAAGATATTGAAATTTTAGCTTATGAAAGTGAATATGTCGAAGGAATAATTATAGAATCTGCAATGTTAAACTCTGGAAAAAATTACCTAATTTGAAACTTCATGTGTTTTCCACCAACAATTAGAAAGAAGTATCTTTTCCCTTCCACCTACAAGTAGGTTAGTGGTATATAAAGTCAGCACCTTAGACACTGTGTAGCTCTGAGTAAACAGTGTCTAGGCAGAACTAAATCCTACCCACCAATCTTTCTATAGAAATGTAAAGGTAGACATGGCGATATTCTTACTCATCCAAAGAATCTGTTTTGTTATTGTTGTTTTGTTTTTTTATTGTTATTTTTATTAATGACTGAAAAAAGGTGCTGGTACCTTTTTTTCTCTTAGCACAGTAATCATATGCTACTTGAATTAATAAACTTATTAACGAACTCATCGGACCCATGAGACAGTCAGAAGCTCACAAGTCAGTTTGTCAACTGAGACTGTGCTGGTTCTTTAAATACAAATGTCATTGTTGCCTATGTAAAGAATTATAACAAGACTCTAGACTTTCTTTGCTTTTCGGTATTTTTTTGTTTTTTTTTTTTTTGTTTTGTTTTGTTTTTTGTTTGGTTTCAGTTTATGAATTTCAGAGACAGCCATTTCCCTACATTCACATTTACACAAAGTATGTGTTGTGGGCATACAGCATGTAAGTTGGAAAAAAATCAAAAGGAGCAAAACAAAGTCTGGAGAATGGCCCATCCTTTTGTTTTCTAAAACAAATCCCTTTACAACAAATACCTTTGTGAAGCTGTAGACACAGTCTAGCTGACATAAATGCATTTTTTAAAAACGCAAATTTGAAACATCTAGTTAAATATGCATTAAGATGATTGAAAGGAATAAAAACAATGGATAAATGGTAAATGGACAGCATAAGCTGTGTATGTGTGCATGAAATCGAAAAAAAAAAACAGAAAGAGTTTGAAAGAAAGGAGATACTTTTTGAAAGAACAGAATATTATAGATAACACTAGAATATTAGAGAATAAATGAAGAGAAAGAATGTTAAAGTTGGCAGAATATATCCTTGCCCAGGGTCTAAGTGTTCAAATATTCTGGTAATGGAATAAGACAAAGCAACAAACTCACATTCTCAACTTTTGCTTGCGTCTCTTTCCAAATGAGACTTTTAAAGTGTTATATGATAAAAACTTAGACATTAAGACATAGATATGAAAAAATGTTTTCTGTATTTTCCAACATGGAGTTAAACTTCTTCATTAGTGCCAAAATCTACTGATGATAATGTAGAGATGGAAGAGAGTGAAGAAACGTAAAGAAACCATGGTTTCAATTAAAGTCATCTTAGTTTTCCAGTTGAAACAGGCTGGTGTGAGGTCAGGAATACTCAGCCCACTCATAGTTCAACTTTGTATCAAAGCCATTTCTTGTGATGGTACATGGTCTCCCTGGAGGAGAGCGGAAGTGGCCATATAGAATTTGGGATAGAGAGACTGCCATGTAATTAACAGTCGTTTTAGTATCCTTTTGTTTCTTTCTGGCCCAGCGTCATCATGCCATTGCTCTGCCTCCTCTCTGCATGTCCTATTGGCATCAAATACCAAACTTCGCCCTTAGTGAACCTTAAGTTGAGATTTTGGCATAAACCAGGCAGTGCTAATGGCTCCTGCTGCTGATACACTTCCGACGAGGCGCCCACAGATCTTTTGAGTCCCAAGCAATATCCATGATCCACCTAACAATCTCTATTCTGCCAGCTCTGCCCTAGGGTTACCTCATCTGGCAATCAGAAGTCCAGTGGAAGCCATATATATGCTAATTTCCCTTCTGTGAGGAGCCTACAAGAACTCCTAGATTTCCTCAAGATTATACAGTTGTTCAGTGATATTTAGAAGAGTATCTTTATATACTCCTCTTCAAACATATCAGTAATGAAGAGGTAGGAATCACTCGTTTTCAGCTGTTTCCCTCAATATAGATGAGATTTCAATAGTCTGTCCTCCTCCAGTTTTGACCCCATGATGAGGATCAGAAGTAAAATACTTTTTTGTGAGTTCAAATTCTAAATCTCGGTTACCTAGCACTTAAAAAAAGTAGTTTAGGTGTAAGCAAAAGAAAATGCTTGGTTTGGGCTGTGCTAGTAGGAGTTGGTGCATATAGTTGTGTGTATTTGCATCAGAAGGTGAGAAGACTATCTACTGAAGAGCTAGTCGTTAAATAATATGGATCTGTGGGCGTTTTAAAACTCAAGGCATCTGGTCTTCTTTTTTTTTAATGGATTAAAAATAGCCACTTCAGGAAAATTAAATGTTTTTATAGATAAAAAGGAAGATATCCATTAGACTAAATGAGATGCTTCTTATTGTATGTGTGAGCCTTTGACAGTAATTTCTTAGTCATGCCTAGGATGAGTGAGGTTTCTTTGGTAACTGACCTGCTTACATGATGCAGATGGAATCACTTATTAATACAAAATGTGTTAGCACTGGATGAACTAAAGCTTTGAGTCTGAAAAATAAAGACATATATTTTTTAAAATGTCTAAGAACCCTAGCATCTGAGTTTCTCTTCTTATCTTTTCTTTCACCTTTTGAGCCCTCCTCCCAGAACTTGTAGAACTCTCTTTAGCTTCTTTCCATCCCCCATTAATCTATTAAACTATTTTTTAATGTTTATTTATTTTTGAGAGAGAGAGCATGCACATAGCCATGCTAGTGCGGGAGGGGCAGAGAGAGGGAGATGGAGAATCCGAAGTGGCCTCCTGCGCTGACAGCAGAAAGAGCCTAATGGGGGACTCACAAGCTCCCAGATCATGACCCGAGCGGAAGTGGGCACTTAACCAACTGAGCCACCCAGACGCCCTGTTACACTTCTTTTTCACCATACATTGTTAATGAAAGAACCAGTTAATCGAGGATAATATATATCAATTACATTAAATGAGAAATCAAACATTACTTTGAATTTGAACATATTCATTGGTGTAACTAAAAAGTTGCTTAATTTAGGGTTTGTACACAGAGGTTATACAAGAATAAGTGTTTTTGAATTCTAAAAAGCTGTTATACTTTCTATGGAGGAGGGTAACATAAGAAGTCAAGTAATATTTCCTTGTCAGGGAGGAAAGAACATGTAGAAATGAGCAGATAAAAATATAGAGAGAACATACTTGCCAGTGCAACTGTTATTTTTTTCCATCATAGGCACTGTGAGGTGAGTCATAAATCCACCTCCTGTATTTCTCTCTGTTCTTAATGGTTCACAAGGGATACCCCTAAAAGTAATTAGGCCGACTATATGTCTTTCATTGTAAGAGAACAGTTTAAAATGCATATCTAGATGTTCTATCTTGTACATATCTTCAAATATGCATTTCTTTTGTTGTAACAGTTATAACTATTAAAACAGATCAGCCTGTCCCCTATCTTATATTTGCATCTAATATTTTTACATATTTATAACTATGTTGCTATCTGATTTCAATGGGTAGTTTGATTTTTTTTAAAGATTTATTGTGCACAATTGTATGTGAAGCTATGTTTAAATGACTGAGAATTTAAATATAAATGATGAGCGGGCTTTCCCTTCAGGAATTTCATAGTCTAGTGGCAGAGAACAAACACTAACAGTTACACTCTATATAATTCTATGAATGGAATAAGAGTGGGACCACGAGAACATCAAGAAAGGCATTTAACCCAACCAGTGGAAGTGAAGACTGTAGCCCAGGGGACTGGGGTCAGAGCAGAGGTTAGAAGGATGATTAGCAATTTCTCCTTAGACATAACCCAGAAAGACCTTCCAGGAGGAGGGAATAACAAAATTAAAGGCATTTACCAGTAGCGGTCCATTCCAAGAGCACGAGGTGTGGGAGATTCAGTGGTATGTGGGAGGCAGGGAAGTTATGCATGATTAGGTTATAAAAGGTTTTGTACACCATGTGAAGAAGCCACTTGGACCTCCTCTATGGGTAAAAATATTCTAAGACCAAGGGCATCTGGGTGGCTCAGCCAGTTAAGTGGGCGATCCTGGGTTTAAGCCCCACGTCAGGCTCTGTGCTGACAGCTCAGAGCCTGGAGACTTCTTCAGATTCTGTTTCTGCCTCTCTCTCTATCCTCCCCAACTTTCTCTCTCTTTCTCTCTCTCTCTCAAATATAAATAAACATTAAAAAACACATAAATAAAATATATTAAGACGAACCAAATATGCATTTTAGGCGGTTTTCTCTGACTACAGTAGGAAGGGTGGATTCAATGTGGGTCAGGCAGGGAGTTATTTGAAGAAGGTGATGATTCATTTGAAGTGTCAACCTGGCTAGGTCACAGCATCCAGCTATTTGGTCAAACATTGTCCTGGATGTTTAAGATATTTTTAGGTGAGATTGACGTTGAAGTTGTTAGACTTTACATAAAGCAGATTACTCTCCATAGTGTGGGTGGGCCTCGTCCCATCATTTAAAGGCCTTGAGGGAAAAATAGACCAAATTCTCCAGAGGAAGAGGGAAATTCTGTCAGAGGATCACTTTTGGACTTGGGCTGCGACACCAACTCCTCCAGAAGTGTCTAGCCTGATGGCCTATCCTGAAAACATACCTGCCAGCCTCCGCAGTTGGGAGAGCAGTTCCTCTATCTCTTTCTCTCTCTACACATCATATTGGTTCTGTCCATAGTATAAGAGAGATCATTGAAATGTCTTCCACAGAATTAAGGAACTCTGAGATTGGCAGGATACTGTAAGCAAATCAGTGAGTCTCTCCAGCAGCTGTCATTTTATATCAGTCTGGAACTCAGAGGTGTCAGGTAGAGGTCCTTTGTTGTTGTTGTTTGCTTTGACTTCAGAACAGGGGTCAACTCATTGATGAGATCACCCAGGAAGAACATGTAGAGTGAGGAGGGCAAGGGGTGAACATAAAACCCTGAGACAAAACTCAAGAATCCTGACAGGAAGGGAGCCTATGCAGTAAACTGTAAAGAATACCAAATATAATGAAAGAAACCAGGAGGAAATGATTACGAGAAATGATGTTACCAGAGAAGTTACTTCACACAATATGACTCAGTGTAGTACACAATGCTTTTCCTTTTCTTTCCCTCCTTCCTTCCTTCCTTCCTTCCTTCCCTCCTTCCTTCTTTCCTTCCTTCCTTCCTTCCTTTCTTTCTTCCTTCTTTCCTTCTTTCTTTCTTTCTTTCTCTCTTTCTTTCTTCTTTCTTTCTTTCTTTCTTTCTTTCTCTTTCTCTCTTTCTCTCTTTCTCTTTCTCTCTTTCTTCCTTCCTTCTTTCTTTCTTTCTTTCTTTCTTTCTTTCTTTCTTTCTTTCTTTCTTCCTTCCTTCCTTCCTTCCTTCCTTCTTTTTCTCTTTCTTTCTTTCTTTCTTTCTCTCTTTCTTTCTTTCTTTCTTTCTTTCTTTCTTTCTTTCTTTCTTTCTTTCTTCCTTTCTTTCTTTCTTTCTTTCTCTCTTTCTCTCTTTCTTTTAATTTTCTTTTAGAGAGAGAGAGAGTGAGTGACAGTAGGGGAGAGGGGCAGAGAGAGACAGAGACTTCCACCCAAGCTCCAACCACACTCAGCACAAGACCCAATCTGGGGCTCCATCCCATGCTTCCGGGATCAGCCATGACCTGAGCCAAAATCAGAAGTCAGTCGCTCAACCAACCGAGTCACCCAGGAGCCTCACTCAAAGCCTAGCGATCAGTCCTGTCACATACTTAACACAGAGAAACTTTATGTGACTAATATGTTTTTTAATTCTAGAAAAAGAACTGCCCCAATAAAGTGTCTCACAATTTTCTTGGCCTTTAAATTTGTAAATTGTTGTCGGAATGTGTTTTACTGTTGATCCATTTTCGTGAGACCACCATGAGCATTACTTTCTACTACAAAAAAATCTGCATGGCTGAACATTATCATCCTCCCGTAAACTTTTATCTGCTCTTGGTCTCTTTACACTGTTTCTTATTTGAAAAAAAATTATTATTCGTAGGCTGGAGATCAGTTGCATTGTGTTTATAGCCCTTTCCTCTTTACCATCTTCATAAGTATCTTCCATGACTTCCCAGATATTCAGGGTTCTTTCCAAGGTTTGTGCTCTGTCTCACTGAGTTCATTTGTCTACCAATGTATTTATTTATTCCAGTGTCTCCAAAGTATCTGCATGTTCAATTTCTACTTAATTACTTTAATTGCATAACATTCTTACCTTGGTGATTATTCATCTTATTTATTAGAAAATTCCTTTTGCTTCTTTATTGAGAATAGTAACCATTTATAAGATATTCTTCTGTCTTATAACATATTTATATTAGCTCCTGGAAATAACTCCTAATAAGTAGGGAAATGCTCCTCCCTTATAAAATAAGATTTTGCCTGCCACATGTTGAGCTTTTTGGCTTTCCGCATCCATGAACAAAGAGATATCTGGAGATGTCCGGACTCTTCTTGCTTGTCTTCGGTGCTTGTTTATCTGTCCACAGTGACATCAAAACACCAAGTAATGTCAATGTTTTCTGATTGATATTGAAGAGATGCTTGCTTTTCTTTCTAGTACCATAGCCCTCACGTATTTACCTCCTGTAATGTAGAGATCATTTTGCCTCTTTCATCTGGTCATCACCAGGGGAAAGAGCATTATTGGAAAAATTCAGTAGTCTATAATAAGGTAAGAAAAGATAATCACCCTTTTATTCATTACTATCTTTTTAGGATATAATGGTGCAGAAAAAAATTAAAATTCTGTAGAGATACTTGAACCCAAATTTTTCTATCCTGCATCAATATTTGGCCTTAAGGGGTGCCTGGGGGGCTCAGTCAGTTAAGCATCTGACTTCAGGTCAGGTCATGATCTCCCGGTTCAGGACTTCGAGCCCCGCAAGGGGCTCTGTGCTGACAGCTCAGAGCCTGGAACCTGCTTCAGATTCTGTCTCTCTAACTCTCTCTGTTCCTCCCCTGCTTGCACTCTGTGTCTCTTTATCTCTCTCTCAAAAATAAAGATAAAAAATACACTAAAAAAAAATTTGGCCTTAAAAGTATAAAGGTGAGTTGTCTATCCTGTCACTGAGAACACGATGGCTGTTCACAGACAGGTTCTCTCATGTTTCTGAGTCAGGGCAATACCGGAAGCAGAAGGAAGATTCCGTTAGACCTGGCTATTTCTGACACACAGCCATTAAAGCTCTTTCGTCATCTCTCTCCATTAATTAGGACAATTATAGAAACTTTTGCAGGGTTTTGGTTATGTGTTTTTATTTGCACTATTATTGGCTGTTATCATGGATTCTTTATTTGGTAGTTTTCATGAGTAATTTGTTTTCTTTTCTTTTCTTTTTTTTTTAAAGGAAATCTGGACAACAGTTATGGTTCCATCTCTATGCTAAGGCTATGTATGGATCAACAAAACATCCAAAGAGTTAGGTATTAATATCATTACTTTATAAATGAAGAAAATGAGACTGACACAATCATTCAACTAGTAAAGGCAGAAACCAGAGATTTAAAACAAACTTAGATCCAAGTATTAACTTCTCACACATTATCCTGACTGGTTTTGCTTTCACATGTCTATTCTGCTTGTAGATTTTATCTTAAAATGTTTGATATATGCATCACAATCATTCTAGATAGGATTAAAATAAAACATAATTTAAGAAAGCTTTGATTTCTTGCTCCTAATCCTATATTCACTTTGATTAGACACTGATTTATTTCAGACTTGCTATATTCAAACTCCTAGAAATTTGTTCAAATATTCTTTCTCATCTTTTATTTGACTATCAAAATTGGGATACATATAATTGCAGTCTGGACATTCTTAGCAGTTTTTGTGTCTCAGTTGACTTCTTAAAACATACTGAATCCTTCGTTAGAGTAATTAATTAACAATGCAGTAAAAATAGAGTCTAGGTCTTTATCCTGGGAATATAATTAAAGGTAGATAGCTTACATACAAGCTACACTACCATGAAAGTATTATGTAATGAGACCAAATCTACATCTCTAGTTGTTTTTAAAGTCACTTAACATGAATTTCTCAAGGACATGTTTATGTTTGATCACAGGCCATACTCACTGGCAAAATGTGAGAAATCACAGAATATAAGTAGCCATTGTAGGTAAGAATATACTTAGCTAAAATGTAAAGTCCAGAATAATTTGTAAAAAATATGCAAGTATGGGGCAGGGGCGCTGGGGTGGCTCAGTTGGTTGAGCATCAGACTTCAGCTCAGGTCATGATCTCAGTGCTGACAGTTCCAAGTCTGGAGCCTGCTTTGAATTCTGTGTCTGCCCCTCTCACTGCCCCTCCCCTACTCACATTGTCTCTCTCTCTCTCTCTCTAAAATAAATTTATTTGAATAAAAAAATAAATACAAAAAATACGCAAACATGGTAAATATTTATCTAATTAGTTATTTCTTTAATTTGTATTAGAAATCCCTGATTGAAAATGTTATCAGTCTCTAACTCTTTTCTGTGATTATCCTTTATTCATGTACTTCCATTTTTCTAAAAAATTCTGTTCCCTAATATCTCCCATCGTAACCTGTTGAGTAACCTATTGTTAACCCTCTCCAAAATCCCTGGTCACAAAGTATGCCCTGTTTTCATCTCATTCTGTATTTCTCGTTCTCTACTTTTTGGCCAGTCTGAAAAGCCAGTCTGTCTATTCCCAGGAGATGTGCTTAGTTGGAAAATAGGAATTCTGTTTATCCCTAAGAGCAACTATCCATTTATAGTCAGTCTCAAATCTTATATTAGGCATAAATAGGTAAATACATTTGAAACCAATCTAAGTAAATATTTTACACTATTTTTTCCATGCCTATATACCATAATGACAATTTAGATATATTCAGTTCCAATCCCATTAAACTCTTGAACAAGATAAATTTTCTATATGTTTCTAGAGAACTATATCCTTCAGCAAATTTTTTAGGATTTTAAAAGTATTCTTTTTAAGCAGTGAATGTTGCACTCTTGTAAGCAAGGTTAAACTATCATTCAAGCACAGAATCTTGGGGAAAAACATGTTGCAAGTGAAAATAAATCTTAGCTTAATCACTAAGATGAAAATAATAAATTCTAAGTCAGGTAGCTCAGATAATTTTCTAGAACATTTTTGTGGGAAATAAGAATGGTCTTATATCAAAAATAATGTGTAGTGTCAATTAATAAATGAAACTACAAATTCAGTAGATAAAGAAAAAAAGATACCTCATTTTGGTTTTCAAAATATTTTATATTTCAAATTTAATTTCATGATTGCTAGGAAAAATGTTAGTGTCATTATCATAAAAGGATATTTTCTATTAATTTTACAGATTTTAGGAAACTAGTTTGTAAATAATTGCAATGTTGTATTTCCCAAGAAAATTTGTAAATTATTAATGGAATGACTATTTTAGATTCATGAAATATCTGATTAAGATAGCTTGTTATTAATATTTAATACCAAAAAGTTTACTTTCTGTATATAGCATTGTTTCAGTTGGATTTCAGTTGTATTTCCCAGACTTTTCTTCAATGGATTCATTTTTGCTATACTCAATGTACTTATTGAATTAATGAATCTATGGATAGGTATGTAATAATATGAAGGAGAATTTTGAAAATAGAATTGTATGAAGCTAGAGGCTATACAAAGTAAACATCTTTAAAATATTAACCATATCCAAAATAACAATGAGTACTTCCCATTCAATTTTACTAATTTAATGAGATGTTTTACATTCAAAATCGATTCGACTCAATTTTATTAACACTCAGCTTTAACTGAGGGCTAAATTCCACGCAGGTTCCAATTTGCATAAAATAAGAATAAAAAGCAGTGAAATTCAAAAAAAGATTTAAGACACCGAGAGTTTAGAGTATACACATTATAAACTATTCTTGCCTTCCTTCCTTCCTTCCAAGTACAAACACTGGCCAATTAGTCCTATGTTTTAGTTGAGAGACCAAGTTAAGAACAAAAGGTCAGGAGAGGCCCTGATTGCTGATAATGTTAAATTCTGCTTGGAGTTTCAGAAGTTAGACTTAGGTCACCAATTGAAATATAGTATGATTGCTTAAAATACCTGATTTCGCAATAAATTAAAGTGAAGTTTTTTTTCTATCGTTTGTGTGTTTGTTTACATATGAGTGTGACTTGAGCACACGTTGCTTGTGTACTACATAGAGGCTGTCACAATTGTGCTGGAATTCAAGGACAGATGATTTGCAATTACAAATTTTCTACTCAAATACAAACACTACCAGTGTTCTGATAAGCATGCTGAAAACTAATGTCTAAGATGCCATCTCCAATACCTTGAGAAGGGATACAAAGAGTTATTGGATATAAATTTTAACTTGACAATTTCTATCTCTGTGTATAATTTTTTAATGTTTATTTTTGAGAGAGCACCTGCACACGAGTTGCGGAGGAGCAGAGAAAGGGAGACAGATGATTTGAAGCAGGCTTTGTGTTGACAGCAGAGAGCCTGATGCAGGGATTGAACCCATGAACCATGAGATCGTGACCTGGGCCAAAGTTGCACGCTTAACTAACTGAGTCACCCAGGCATCCCTGTTTATAATTTTTCATAAAACAAAGTTTTATAAAACAAGGTTTACCAACAAATACTTTTAAAACAAATGAAGGTGACCTGACTTGGATAAAACTTCCAGTTGGATATCCAATTGAATATTTGACTTCTTTGAGAATCTAGAGCTATACAAATAATCAGAAACCTCAAAGCCTTGTGCAGTTAAAGTATACAATTGACTTTAAATAAGAGTGTCAGTTGTCTTTGGTAGAAAGTTGCTCTGATGCAGTTATTTTGTTTTTCTAGAAAAAAAGAGCAAAGTAAGCATCTACATATTGGCTACAGGAAAAAAAAAAGAGAGAGAAAAAATATGAACCATAAATTAACTTCCTTCAATAGCTCATAAAATTTACAAGGTTAGAACTGTGTTGTTACAGCTTATTACAACTCAAAGTAGACCTCTCCATGTATAGACTTATTTCACAAAGCTTTGAATTAAAGAGGTAGAAAAGAATTCTGGGGGTAATATTCAATATAGAGAAGGACAACAAATATAGGTCTTTTCATAGCCATTTCTTTCAAGGGACATACCGATATCTAAACTGTCAACAAGTCACGAGAAAACATTCAGAATACATTTTCTGTATTGTGTTAAGAACAGAGAATTCAGTCAACTACACTCTACGTAGTCTCTAAGAAATCATATAAAGAGCTGTATTGAATTGACTTAAAAAATATCAATGTCCCTGCAATTACTCAACTCCTAATTTAGCAAAGAAATTAAGGGACCATATTTGTTCTTTACTGCATATGTGACTAATCAAGACATTCTGTACTGGATGTTCTCAAAAGAGAAGGCTGGATCTCTCTTAAGCATACAAATTTGGTTCACTTGATATATATACGTATATACACACACATACATATCCGCACATATATAATGTTGATAGACCTTTTCTTTTGTTTTAATGTTTTATTTATCTTTCAGAGAGAGGGAGAGACAGAGAGAGATAGAAAGTGAGCAGGGTAGGAGCAGAGAGAGAGAAGGGAACGGAAGATCTGAAGCAGGCTCTGTGCTGACAGCAGCCAGCCTGATGTGGGGCTCAAACGTAGGAACCATGAGCTCATGACCTGAGCCAAAGTCGGACGCTCAACCAACTGAGCCACGCAGGTCCCCCTGTAGACCTTATTTTCGTAACAATTTTAAGTTCGCTGTAAAATTAAATGGAAGGTACCAAGTTTTCCATATACCTTCTGCCCCCACACATGCATGGCATTCTGCACCATCAATATCCTAAACAGAGCGGTAAACTTATTATAATTGATGAAACTGTTTTAAGACATAGTTATCACCCAAAGTCCATGGTGTTTGAGTTTTTGATTGCTGGAACTCTGTAAGGCATCAGCAGTTTTTTGTTTTGTTTTGTTTTCCTTAAATCTCAGTATTTTTCTTTTTGGGTGAGAGGACACTTAAAATGGTTAGGCCAAATGAGTATGGCCACTCAGGTACCAGGAGAACTAACAGTAGGAAGTTTCATAGACCTTCAGATAAATGATCTCCATAAGAATCTTTATCCATAATTTTAACGAAATAGACCACAGCTATTTCTTTTTAGAAGAGAGAAAATCAAAATAAAAGTGTTCAGTTAATGAAAAACTTATTATCTTCACTAATTTTAATTAAAATTACAATTTAAAAACTATATTGATGTAATAGTGTATTGTATTTGCTTTAAATGTAATCTTTAGGGGCGACTGGGTGGCTCAGTTGGTTAAGCCTCCGACTTCAGCTCAAGTCATGATCTCACAGCACGTGAGTTTAAGCCCCACGTCGGGCTCTGTGCTGATAGCTCAGAGCCTGGAGGCTGCTTCAGATTCTGCGTCTCCTTCTCTCTCTCTACCCCTCCCCTGCTCATGCTCTGTCTCTCTCTGTCTCAGAATAAATAAACATTAAAAAAAATGTTTAAAAAATGTAATCTTTAGGAAGAACTCAATGTATATTGTTCGGCCTCATGAAAACAGTTCCTCATGCAAAACATGAGTAAATTCTAAATATGAATCTTGATTGGGTAGAATACATTAGAAAAGTTAAGTGAAGGAGGTTGTCCGTATAATGGTTATGGTAATCCATATGAGTTTTGCTATTTTATAAGAATTATCCATTTATTCTGTATTGAAGCAAAAGTAAAAAATATTCACAACAAAATTATCAAGTCCATTACTTTAATGACTTTCGACTGAGAACACACTGCTGCTCCACTTAGGATATTCATACATATTATGGCAGGTGCAGGAATCAGACCTACTAGTCACAGGGTGAGGCAAGTACTTTCTTCACTAACAAAAATATAACCAGGGTAGTCCAGTTCCGCTTCTTCCCACCCAATGGGAAAGGAGAGATCAGAAGTCTTTAGTTACTCGGTTTATCTTGTTTACTATGATTAAATTTCCTTTAATATAAAAATCTAATGAAGAGGAAAATTAAAATATTTCTTGATCTAATATTCAATAGCTCAGAACTAAAGATTGGATTCCCGTATAGGTTTTTCTAGGTCAGCAAGACTTTTATGACACACTTGATATTATTTTTAAAGGACGGACATCACAGAACAAGAAAGTGTTGCTGATCTATGGTTAGGTGTGTCTTTTGTAAATTATAGACTGATCCTATCTTGTCAGGTTTCAAAGTCTCAATTAATCATATGTAAAAAAAAAAAAAGATTGTTGGCTTTGAAAATTGAATATTTGTTTCTGCATTTTCTTAAGTACAATAGGACAAATGTCATTTTAAGTATTCATTATGTATTATCGCATGAGGTTTTAAAAACATTTAGGTTTTCACTAATAAATCATATTTTTGTATTTAATTCCAGAAAACAAAGCCATTTTATATCAAATGAAGTGAATTTACTACGATTCACATAGATTTCCACTGATTATAAAATACATGCTCATTTAACAAAGAATCCAAAAAAAAAAGCATAAGAATAAAAAGAGCACTGCTGATAGGTAATTGCCATTTAATATTTTGCTTTTTTCTTAATATCTTTTTTCATGTAATTCTTTTTAAAACTTGATCTAACATTGCATATGTTATTTACATGTCTTTTCCACCTAATGCTGTACCATAAAATTTATTCAGAATCATTATTACTTGAAAAATAATTTTTAATAATTAATGTTACAAACATAAAGTTATTATTACAGATTTAACTTCTCTTATTTAGACCTTCATGTTGTTTCATATAAACAGAAGATATACTTCTTTAAGCATAATTTTTTCTCCATATCTCTGATTCTTTTAGGGCACATACCTCATGTTAAATTACCCTCAAGATCTGAGATTCTTTTAAAATTTTTTTTTTAGCGTTTTTATTTTATTTTTGAGAGACATAGAGACAGAGAGTGAGCAAGGGAAGGGCAGAGAGAGAGGGAGACACAGAATCTGAAGCAGGCTCCAGACTCTGAGCTGTCAGCACAGAGCCCCATGCAGGGCTCAAACTCACAGACCGCGAGATCATGACCTGAGCCAAAGTCGGATGCTCAACCAACTGAGCCACCCAGGCACCACTAAAGACCTGGGATTCTAAATAATAATACAGATTTCAGTTATTCTGTAGAAAGGAAAGGAAAACCCATTTTTACTGCCAAGTATGGCTATGTGATCATTTTATATTATTACTTTAAATAAAACTTTAAATAACTATATTTAAGTGGTAGACTATCAGGTGAACCACCAAGCATGTTGTATATTTGTATGTAAATATAAATATATACATTCACATGCACATTATATTTAACATATATGTTTAAGATATATTTATTTAAGATGTGATTTGAAGTGTGTATCATTGTATACTTAAAACTAATATTAAAGGAAAATAAGAAAATGTATGCTATGTTTAAAAATGGTATTTAAAACACTGACAACTAGTTGTGAAGATGTGGAATAAGAATGTACATCCATTGTTATTGGGAATCAAGATGGCACAGCCACTTTGGAAAATGATTTTGTTTCTCACAAAACTAAACATACCTTTACCACTTGATCTAGCAATCATGCTCCTTGGTATTTATGAAAAGGCATTAAAAACTCATGTCCATGCCAAAACCTACATACACAGGTTTACGGCAGTTCTATTCATGATTGCCAAAACCTGGAAGCGATCAAGAGCCCTTCAGGAGGTGAATGTGTAAGAGAATTGTGACACATGCGGACAAGTATTGAGCACTAAAAAGAAAAAGGTACCAAGCCATGAAAAGACATGGAGAAAGCTTAAATGCCTATTACTAAATTAAAGAAGACAATCTGAAAAGGCAGCGGAGTTTATAATTCCAACTATATGACATTCTAGAAAAGGCACACGTATGCATACAGTAAAAGGACCAGAAGTTATCAGGTGTTAAGGTGGAAAGAGGAATACGCAGCGAATTTTTATGGCAGTGAAATCGCTCTGTATGACAGCATAACGGCAGACACACAACATTACACACCTGTCCAAACCCACAGAATGTACAACACCAAGAATGAATGCTAGTGTAAACCATGGACTTGGAGCGATAATGATGTAACAATGTAGGTTCATCACTAGTAACAGATGAGCCACTCTGGTGAGAGACATTAATGGTGAGGAAGGCTGTGCATGTGGGGGGTGGTGGGGCAGAGGGTACATGGGAACTCTGTATTTGCTGTGAGCCTAGAACTGCTTGAAAAAATAAAGCCTATTTAAAATCCTAAATAAATTTAAAAAAAAAAAGAATTTAACTCTTGTTTTAATTACATTTCTTAGGATATCATTGAGTTGGAGTCTATTCATCCTACAAATCTTGACTGCCTTGTGACTTTCTTTGGCTAATGGAATGCTCAGCTACGAACAATGAGAGGCAACCAGTTTTGCATATATCTAAAAGTCTTGCATATATCTACACTCTCCCTTGGAACTTCTAACCTGTTTAAAAACGGCTAATGTCCTGGAGAATGAAAGACATGTCATCCAATTGCCTAGCCGATAATGAAATGACTGTCAAGTACGGGAATGAGGCATCCTAAATCAGCCAGCTACAGGATGACCAGACAGCTTGCCGCATATAGATGAGGAAGCTATGCCAACATCAGATGATGGAACTGCCCGTCCAATCCACAGATATCTGAGTTAACTGAATGTTTATTATTTTAAGCTATTGGGATGTGTGACTGTTACATGATAGTCTTGTGGCAATAGATCACTGATAACATCATACCTCTTTAAAATGCCTGTGAGGGGCGCATGGGTGGTTCATTTGGTTAAGCGTCTGACTTCAGCTCAGGTCATGATCTCCCAGTTTGTGGGTTCGAGCCCTGCGTCAGGCTCTGTGCTGAAAGCTCAGAGCCTGAAGCCTGCTTTGAATTCTGCGTCTCCCTCTCTCTGCCCCTTGCCTGCTCTCTCTTTCTAGCTCTTTCTCTCTCTCTCAAAAGTAAATAAAATTTAAAAAAATAAAAAAATAAAATGCCTGTGAACACATAAAAAATTGAGTATGCCTATCATTTCTTAGAAGAAAACAGTGCTTATGTTGGGGACCACTTTTTATTTGTACAGATGACAGAAAAAGTTATAGAATGTGCCATTATTCTGTAGTTTGGTTACAACGAATATAATATGAATATAATGAATCAAAAACAAAAATAAAGCTGCAGAATATGAATTAACAGATGTCAAACTAATAACTTTATCCTATTGCCAAATTAAGTAGAAACTATTCAAAATTATGCCCTATAAAACCATGCAAGGACTTACATGGGCACTTATTAAAATATTCCCAAACAGTAGAATGTTGTGTATATAAAAAAATATCTTTTGGCTACAATGGCTTGTGAGTAATATCGACACTAGAACGTTCCTACGTAGGTGGAGCACATTTGATCTGCTGTGTTAGATAAACAAATATTCACATATTAATTCAGTCATTTTTTTAATTATAAGAAATTGGGCAATAATTTTTCTTTAAAATAGAGATAGTAACATATATTTCATAGGAACATATTTCATAAGACAAAATATATACAGCACCTAATATACTGTTGCATGAATACTTTTCCCCTTTTTTTCTTCGCTAATACCAATTTCTATTTTCTTGGAAGACCCAGGTATTCATATATTTTAAATAAATTTATAAGAGCTTTTCTAAAATTCTGGGTATTTAATTTTATTTCATTTTACTTCAATTCACTTTATTTTATTTTATTTTGTTCTATTTTTCAGCGTACTAACTAGAGCTCCTAGAGAACTATAGAGTTAATATTTCTTTTAGTCCTCAACCAGAAATGAAGCATAATAAAAAAAAAAAAAGTAAGTGAACTGAAAAATAGAATTCAATTTATAAGATTGCAATTTACCATGGGCTAGAGTAAAATGCATATTGTAGTGGAAATACACACATTTTAAGCATTGTTTAGCAACTTGTATTGCTTTTTAGTGTCATATTTTAGAGACTAATGAATATTGAGAATTAATCCTGGGGCACCTGGGTGGCTCAGCTGGTTAAATGTATGATTTGGCTCAGGTCACGATCTCCACAGTTTGTGAACTCGAGCCCCGCATCAGGTTCTGTGCTGACAGCTCAGGGCCTGGAGCCTGCTTCGGATTCTGTGTCTCCCTCTCTCGCTGCCCCTCTCCCTCTCACACTCTGTCTCTGTCTCTCTGTCTCTCTCAAAAATAAACATTAAAAAAATAAAGAAAATAAATACTTCTTTTGGTAATGCACACACATACGTGCATATGTGGATTACATCTTTATTTAAGTTTTATGCTTCCCTCCTCTGAGGGAAACTGGGATCGTGACAGAAAATTGGTTGGTTTATATAAAACTTCTAACAAATGCACAGTGTGCTTCTGTAATCTGATTTAAGTCACCCCAAGATCAAAAAGGAATAAAGGGGATATGAGAGGGAACAGGGGCTTAGCATATTTCAAAATCTCTTAAACCCAGAAATATACAAAAATTATGGATGGCAAAAATATGTGAATTGGAAGAAAACAGGCATTTTAGTCTCTGATGACACTATTCAGTTACAGAAGTTATAAAGCACATTGAAGAACACTTGAACACACTTGGAGATATTTTAAGGACCATTACTCCTGCTTTGGGAAGAACGTAGTTGGCTACCCCAAAGCTGAGAGCCATCACCTAATATAAAAAGTTTCCAACACAGTGTAATTATATGCAAGGACATTTTAACGGTGAATTTCCATAAGTATTTAAAACTAAATATTAAACTATTTATTTTGCAATTTATTACATGGTATTAAAATATATTTGGTCTGGGGATAAGTTTACAAACTAGCAAATAGAAAGTTCATGGTGGTATTATTTAAATTAATAAATCCATATGAATTCCTGCCCAATAAGATTACTTTTATGAAAATAATACTTTACTTCTTGGAAACAACAAATGTGACACTTCAAGTACGCTTTCTAAAAACAAGTGTTTACCTTTTTGTTACAAAATAGCAAAACATTAAACCTTAAGATACCATTATTTCATTTTTTAAAATATTTTTAAAATTTATTTTTGAGAAGGGAAAGCACAAGTGTGCGCATGAGTGGGAGAGGAGCAGAGAGAGAGAGGGAGACAGAAGGTTGAAGTGGGCTCTGTCCTGACAGCACAGAGCCAGATGGGGCTCGAACTCATGAACCGGGAGATCATGACCTGAGCTGAAGTCAAGCGCTTAACTGACTGAGCCACTCAAATATCCCCACTATTTCATCCTTACTTAACATCATCCCCAAGTTTCCCACTAAAAGAGTCAAATTATATAAGACATATATGTGCTATTATTGGTGAAAATAAGCACCCATATGAAACATGCTACCTTAAATTCAATCTGATCTCACACATACTACCTTAAGTTCAATCTGTTCTCTTCTGGTTGTGAGTCACCCACATGGGTAATGATTTTATCTTTCTGGACTTCCATTTTCTCTATGTAAAATTAGGGCACTGAACTAAAGTCATTCCCAGCTCTCTATAATATGCAATTTATTAAACACATAAACTCACAAGTCAGTACTTCCTCCAACTTTTCATTCAATGACTAATTTTCTTAATTCCTTATTTTCACCTGCAAAGTATCTAGTATTCTAATGTATTTTCATTTTGTATGTGATACACATACTTTATGATTTATGTTATGTCATGGTTTTTGTAGTTTATTTCAGCAAAAAGAATGACTACTTGGTACTTGTTTGAACTTGGATAAAAATGACTGAATTTTTCTTGATAAAGTCAGGGATAGAAAATGTACTGCTGGGCTAGGACTAAGCATGAAAGATTCCATCTGAGAGGGACAATTTGTCAGAAAATTATGAGGAGGTACAAACAGAGGGTTATAATGGAAACAGTCTTGCAACATTAACGATATCATTCATTCTCATCAATTCTGTAATAAATCCACACACCACACTGAAGGGCGGGGTAGGCTGGAGGCTTCTCCAGCAGGCAGCTTCCCACTGCTGCCACTTCCCCTCTGGTGACCATGGTGCCACAGAAGGCAGCGGCCCATCGTGGCTTGAGGAGGGCACCATGATTCATGTCCAGAGGGATTAATTGGAAAGTGGAAATGGCAGCTCCGAAACGTAGACAAGAGCTGTAACCCTAAATCACCCTCAGAGTGGTTTCTTCATAGCCAATTACTTCTCAGCAAAATATAGTTTAAGCAGAGCAAAGATTGGAACACAGTCATGAAACAGGCTTTATGAAAATCAGTGCCTCTTTTATAAAGGTGTCATTAAATAAGCACCATTGCTCTATCCAGAAATTAAACCTCAGGCTTGCTCTGTCAAAATCAAAAGTTCGGGCATGTTCAGAACTTACAGAGGAATTTTTCACTGTTCTACTTACTGACTATGAGAGCCTAGGTATGTTTCCCCCTTAAATTAATAAGAGTTTAGAGAACTGAGATATCATTGGTCCAATGGATTCAAAATGTAATTAACAAGCCATAATGTCATAGTTATATATTTAACAGTGTTGTATGAATACACTGACATAGACATAGAAGTAAATCATTTACTGAATACTGAACTCATTCAATTTTAATTTAAATTTGATAACATTAATGCAACGAAAGGTGGTAAAAAGAACGTGAACTTTAAAACTGTATAGCCCATGCCTCTAACCTTGATCATCAATGTGACCTTTGGCAAGTTTCTATAATGTCCCTAAGCCCGGGTGTCTTTCACTGTCAAAGGGGAAAGAGTATCTACTCTGCCAAGTTGTTGTAAAATTCATTAATGACTGGTCTATAGAGTACATCACCTAGGTGAATACAAACTACATATTAAATAAATATCTTTAATTTCACTCTCCTATCCAAAGGTTAGAGCTTAAGGTTATGATTCAGAAAACGATATCTCGATCAGATAGGAATTTACAACTCTGAACATAAAAGACAGAACATATAGGATTAAGAACAGACATCCCTCTCTATCATCCAGCTAGTGTTAATTACAATTTTTTTTCCAAATTGTTCAAAAGGAGATTAACATTCTCTAGTAAATGAGTTCCCACTTTAAGGTAATGCAGAGTTAAAAAAAAAAAACAAAACAACAACAGCTTAAGGTCATCAAACTAACTATGATGTTGACAGCTGAACAGTTCCTCCTATAAGTTTTAGAAAGACGTCTTTTATATCTCAGCATTAAATCATAATTTCAAAAGAAATCTTTACTATCTCTTGATTGTCCTAAGGAAATAAGGCATTTTCTCTGATAAAACGTATCCTATAAAATAACTTTCATTATAGGTCAACACCATGGACCATTTTACAGATGAAGAAACTGGAGTTAGAAGCCTAAATCACTTGCTGACCCGCAGGATGTGAACGTGAACCAGCCTGGCTCAAAGGCTCGTGCTCTCAGCCTCATTACATACCATTAGCATGAATAAAAATATAAACATGGTCACTTATTTACTATTTATTTATGAATACACATGGAATCAAGGTCCTTCTATCTTTCTAGGACAGTTTGAGACCCGACTTTCATAGACAGAATCCAGCCGACCCACATGATGGCTGGAAGAACCGTGAAGGTGGACAGCAGGAGTAAGTAAGGGCAACGATACCGGCAAACCCGTGGATAACTGTCAGGATGTGCCAGGCATTTCTGAAGAACTGTCGTTATTTTAATTGTTTTGATGTCTATAATGATATAATGGAGAAAGAGTGACGTATCCATTTGACAGAGTATGAAACTGAGCTATAGTTTAGATAACTTGCCAAAGACAACGTAGCTCATAAGTGCCAAAAGCAGGATTTGAGCCCAAAGTTCATTCTTTTCACCACGGCCTCGCGAATGATGAGCGGTGTTTTGGCAGTACCAGCAGTCTAAGGAGATCCTGCTATTGACACCATTTTTTTATGGAAAAATACCTCACTACAGGTATCAGAGACACAAGTATTTTCTCTGGTAGATAACACGAATAAAAAACAAATTCATTTGATGGTCTTCAATTGTTGCATATACAAAATTATATGCGGGTTTTGAGAGGAATGAAACTTACTAGAAAGAGCATAAGGTTCAGACTTTTTTAGTTAATTTTTTTTCAAAATCTGATGTTGAGTCCATGTTTTATAACAATTCTATGAAAAATGCACAGAACCCACAACCCCTACTTTTGCCCTTGGGAGCCACTTGAATAAAAATTATTGCCTTTCTCGACTTTCTGCTGTTGCTGATCCCTGTCCTCTTTCTTTCAGTAATTGGACATTCGATTAAAATTAGCAGACATGTATTTTGTTTGTTGTTCTTATGTATTTTTTTTTGTTTTATTTTTTAATCAAAGTAAATTCTGAAAATCACAAGTATCCTAAACATAACACCAAGTTGGATGAACAAATGTGTCTAGGCAATCTTAAGGTTCCATTGATTTCAACTGTTCAATGAAGAGACCTTTGGGGCCGTTATGTGTGATTCTGGTGAGCAGGCCCAGGCTTCACAGCAGCAGGTGCTCGCCCCAAGGAGGAAGTCAGGAAATACACAGTCATTTTCTCTCATGCCCGAAGGTCTGATTACTTTTTCTAGAGGGACTATAGACAAGCGAAGGCACGAAAGTTCTGGGATCTGGTGGTAATATACAAGTAACTGCCAGCCTACGGCACCTCTTCATCACCGATAGATCTTGCCTCAAAGAAGACAGAGTGCGATAGTATAGAAACAGAGTATCTTTACATAAAATCCAAGGTTTGTTTTTTTTTTTCTTTTTTCCATGAAAAAGAAAACGCTGGGATTGTTACTATAGTCAGTACTGAGGGAATCGGTCAGAACTAGTAACTGGAGCTTCGAGGGATTCTACTTTCCATGAAAAAAACTTCTTACCTAAGGGCCTGCCTTGGGATTCTGGGAGAAAGTGTGCTTTGCTTGCCTTCCTGTTAGGGGAAGCTGGTCACTGTGGCTGAGAGATGTGAAAAGACCTGAGGAACTCCACTCTCTTAATGGCGGAGGGTGCGATTTCAGCTGGAAACAAAAGCCCGCGACGTGAAAACAGAAACCAACTGGAATCTGACGCAGTTTTACGGAGAGAACAAGTGGAAACATGAAGACATTCAATATGAGTCTCCCTCTACTCAAAGTGAATCTCAACTTTTTAAAGTTACAAAGAGTCAACCAAAAATAGTGTATCACCACCTAGTATGTGCCTGGCCTTGTTACCAAGATAAATAAGACCATAAAACCAGCTCTGCTCTTTGAGGAATCCCCACATTAATGGGACCAAAATAGGGGAGATGAAGACTTTTTCAAAGGCTCCACGTCTGCTGTTCTTCTGCCAGCCTCATTTACCCATGTTCCGTATTTTGTCTCTGAATAAGCCAAAGAAGCTAAATTCCCACTTCAAGAGGGAAGCAAAAAAGTTAATCATTCTCTGGGTTTTGTCCTAGGTCCCAGACACCTGATAGCATCTAAGAAGAGCCAACACATCTGGGCTGATGCTGGCATCCCTACCTCTACCTTTGGTAATTTAGGGACTAGCACCTAGTCACCTGACACTCACCTTTGATTGGACCTAATCCTGCACTCCTAGGGCAGCAGGCACCCTGGACCCTTTTTTAATATAAACCTCTAGCCCCGAGCCCTGAGGAGACTCATTCTTGTCTCCTTTTCCATGCTCCCAGACACTCTGTCTGCTACTCTCTACCTGTCATTCACGCTGTTCAATAAACTCTGTTTTCACTTTCTCTAGCTCACATTTGATTTCTATCCTGCGTGAAGCCAACAATCTTCTTGGTTGGTCCTGTGGGACCTTCCCCTGGGTTCTTGGACCCAGACTGCCTGTATTGGACTTGGGGAAAATTGGTAGAAGAGTCTATATTGAGACGAACCATGATTATATACCTAATGTAACATAGTAAGTACCATCACAGAGATAGGATAGATGAATAAAAAAGATACAGGAATAAATCTTTCAGGAAGGGACACCTAAAAAAAAACAATGAATAAGGAGAATCTTTATCAGATAGCTGGGTGTCATATTTGTAGCTTAAGAAGCAGCAATTTAGCTGCACATCTCTGCTAAGAGGTGAGGAGGAAAAAGAAAGCCTTACAGAGTGCTGGTGGCAGTATAAACTGATGCAATCACTTTGGGGAAGAATGATTTAAGAGTCAGTATTCATAGACATACACTCTACACTCTAGAACCTATAGAAAAACTCGTGTACATGAGCAACTACAATGATCAATATACAAGAATGTTCAGAGGATCACTGTGAGAGCAAATTAAACGGCAACCAAAATCACTAAAAACAACTCAAAAAGAGAATTCATAAATAAATAAGGTACGTCATCAGTTGAAATCTGCAGCAGTAAATAAGTACATTGTAGTTACACACATGAACAGAGAGAAATCTCACAAGCATATTGTTAAGGTAAAACAGTCTACACTTTGAGGCTTATATACATATATGCAGACAGGAAACTAAATAAAAGCAAGAAAAATACTTAGGATCATAGTTCTTTCCAGATAGAGTTAGGAATTTATTTTCCCAGCTAGCTGAAGGTGGCACAGGTGTTCATTCTATTGCTCATTATTGCTATTGCTATTATTATTAATGGTTCAAATATATATTATATGTATAATCTTTTGTAGGATAAAAAATTTTGTAAGAAATAAGTTAAAGTGTTAATAATGGCAGTTCTCTGTACTACTTATACAGATAATCAAAAGAATTATTAAACTTGGTGTTCAGAACACAAAACTGCTTTTTCAAGGTAGACGTTAATAAAAATCCCTCCACAGGTCACGGAACCATGCCATGTGCTTATGAGACCTGAAACAGCAAAAGAGACTTAGCTAACTCTAGTCTTTTGGTCAATTCTTCCCAGCTCAAGCAGGTTTTTGGAAGGGCACACATCATAGTGAAGTGAAGAGTTAAAAAGCTTTCAATGCAGGGGAATGTTGAAGATGGATATGTATCCTACAAAAACATATTAAGAGTTAATTATCTGTCAGGCACTGTCCTCTCTCTGCCTTGGGAATACAACAATGCGAAAAGGGTCAAAAACCCTGAGCCCTGTGAAGCTTATATTATATCTGTGTGGGAGAAAAAACAGACAACAGAGTCACATACAGAGAAACAATCTGTGATAAGCGTGGTAAGGAGAGAAAGAAAAAGCAATGAAACATCGATTTCATATTTAAGCTTCCCACATATCTTGTAGATGTCCATAGATTCTGGGTGAGAAATAAAAGACATTTGGTGTGGGGGACACGGCTTTGATAAATATATGAGCTGGCTAGAAATACAGAGATGGAAAAGTTCCAACCTAATGGCCCCAGGGAAGAGTAAAATGAAGAGAATTGTGGAGTAACAAGTGTGGTGATGGGCATACTAACAAATGAGAGCGTACTGCAAATGGACTTCGGCCATCTTAGATAAATCGGCAACGGCTATGGATGATATGCTGCTGGGTTAATGACGAAGATAAAAACACAAAACAAAACAAAAAAAGAATAGTCATATGAGTGAGATGGGAATATGTGACACTTCATTTACCAAGGTAGTAGAGCACAGGATTGAAGACTTAGCAAATGTATATTATTCCGTAGTTCCCAAAATTATCTTTTAGAATTTTTAGCTGTAAAAACAGTAGAGAGTAGAAAACTGAATACAGTGATACATGCATTCTCTCTTAACTTTAGAAAGGTACACGAAAAGAAAAGAAAATATGAGAAAAGATATCAGTGACTCTCTGGCCAATGACCATAAACAAAAAGATATCTTAAAGAGGTTGATAGTCTTATAAACATATAATGATAATAATGTAGTAGAGATAATGTTTGAAATAAAGGCAAATGACAGATAAAGAAAACAAAGTGACTACATAGGAATTTCTCCTACTTATTCTGATGTTTAGATATTAAAAGAAAAAATATATATACTACATAGAAAATGTATACCTATTTTTAATAGAGATATAGAATAGTTATCTATATAGAATACATATCCTAGATGTGAATATGTATATAAGTTTATGTATATGTATATTGTATGTATATTTGTGTATGTATATATACACACATATGTGTGTATTTGTGTATGTACATATGTATGCATGTGTATGTGTGTATTAGAACAAACTGTGGTCTTGATAAAACAATAGATCCATGTCAGTTTGAAAGAACAGGAACTAGCATCCCATGATTAGAATAATATAAGGAGAGACTGCAACAAAATATCAAGATATTAAATAGCAGTACAACTACCCAGTGATTTAATGGGATGATCTGTTCATACAAAGTGGGGTTTAAGTAGATTCTGAGTAACCAATTGAAGGAATATATAGAATGACTCCTAATAGTGTGTGGTTGGCTGAACTAAAAATCTCTCGGTTCTTTTCAATCCTAAAAAGACTATGATACTCAGTCCTACTTCTTGTGGGATCTCCTTTCAACTAACATTTATCCCACTGATCATTCAAGTTTCTTAGATTTTTTTCCCCAATTTGTTCAATTGATTGACTGTTTGAATTAGTACCCATATCTGGGTATTCGTGACTTCTCAGTCACAACATTCATGACTTTCCTCACCCTCTTTGCTTAATAAATGGCATTTATTTTCCATTCTTCTTTTGATGGCTAGTTAACACAGTCAACCAAATGAAGTTGCAGTTGAGGCCACCAACATTTACTTGGTACTCGTGATTAAAATTAATATTATTATATCAATATTCAATTTTTAAATACAAAACAAACTTACTTAGGATGAGCACTTGAACCAAGAGAAGAATACTGCCTTAGCAGGATTCCTAGATTCAACAGATCTTCTAAACTAGTCCATTTATATTGAACCATATAGCTATTAAACCAACCAACCAACCAACAGCAGCGAAAACACGTAATTGGGTTTTACTGATCTTGAGAGAATGAAGTTTCACAATCTCCTTCCTCAAGTCATTCCTACATTTATCAACTATCACAGACAGGAAATTGTGGTGTATATCTATCCTAAGCCTTTCACCCTGTAGTAAAAACTAATTTCCTTTTTCTTGATTCTCTGCACCTGGGTATCTCAATAGCTCTGTGATCTTATTTTCCAGAAAATAAGAAACAGAATAAGGTCATATCAACCATACAGATCATGTATAATACTAGTCAGAATGATGGGCACCATGAAGTATCATGAAATAGCTTGGCAGCTATCCTCGCTGTGCAAAAATACACAATATTTTGATAATAATAACGTGCCTAGTTTGCTGAAATAAAAGATGTTAACAGCCACATATTTCCATGGATTGTATGGAAAACAGTTATAATGAAAGAGAAATACATTTTGTGTAAATCAATAATACTCCCAAGCAATTTATACATCATTTACTACTTCTTATGATAGTATAGCAAATGGGGTCTGGTATTAACTCCCGAGATAGATACAATCGTAATGTACCAGTGAAAACATAAAATTGATTTTGTTACTGCTCTAATGTAGAGGATTACAAATTATTTCACACTTTTCAAATTCATACAACTTAATCTGCCGTGTAGTATTCAGAACTGCTAAACTCAGCAGGTATTTACTTCAGAATTTCACTGGACAATTAGGAATTACTACATTGAGATGCAGAATATATTACCTTACAAAGATTATCTTGACTCAATAATTACTTCGTGTTTCCATTTATTTCAGTTACATACAAATAGCTTAGATGGCTGAAGGAAACACAGCCTCTATTTTAATTATTAAAAAGTCACATTTTTAAAAGTAAGAAAGAAGAAAGAGGAAAGATAGATAGACAGATGATAGATAGAGCGATAGACAGACAGATGATAGATAGATACCAAAACTCTTATGAAAATAAACTCCTTTTCATTATCCCCAGGAATATGTTGACATACATTTTGGCCAGCTGAGGTTCAAATTAGCACCACAGGTGACAGAAACCCTGAGGCCTGCGGGACAAAGGTGATTGTTTCAATTATTTCCATTGAATGGCTTATCCACCCTGACCTCAGCGTGAGGCAAGGTATTGGGAGTCTGATCCATGCAGCCGTGTAATTATGCACTTAAGTTTATTTTCTTAATTAATTTAAATATGCTCGAGAAATATACAGGGCTTGAAGCTGAAAACTCCCATGGCCTGGTCACTGGATAGAAACAAGACTCGTGAAGTGAGAGAGATGACCACAACTTTCATGAGCTTTAGAAAGATGCTCTTTGGAAGAAGTGATCAAACGCTTAGAATTTCAAATCTTGGAGAAGGTTATTTTCTATCTCTTTCAAAGCGATATTTAGTTGTTTTGCTTTGTTAAGAAAAGTGAGACTGAAGAAATTGCTGTCGGCAGCTGCTAATTTGACTGATAGTCAAAACCGCATAAAAGAATCTTCCGGGGTATACACGTTGCCCCTGATATGTGGTAAATGAATCATTAACGAAGCACAGACATGAGTAAGCGAAGGCGGGAGCAGAGCTCAGAACAAAAAGACTAGGAGTAGAATCGGTATAATCTATGCCAGAATATTCTCAATTGTGGAGGTGGCCGACACTGAGCCAACACTTGGGACAAAGGAATGGTTCAGATGTACTAGAGAATCTCATAAAGCAATAATTTGTCTAGTAACCCCCAATTCCACAGCTAGCCATGCACAGACTCACAGACCTAGATCAGTGACCCCGAGCACACGTCCATCACTAGGATATAGTCATTTTCTCTAATCCTGGAACACACTGAGTTCTGCTCAACTTTTGTCTTTATTTTTTTTTGATGCATACCCTTCAAAATTTGCACCATATCAGAGAAATGGAACCCTTGCTCAGCTCGTTTTTATCCATGAGCATATGCTCTTCTGTCAGGATTTGCACAGTTATAGTTTTTCTTCTCCGGAAGGGTAGGCCACCTGCTCTCCCAGGATCCTTTGCACACGACGGCAGTTTCCTGCACTATGGACAGATGCTGGGATCATTTTCCCTTCTGATATTCCGTTTCAAGTTAGAATTACATGATAGTGAACTCAAAAAGAAACTACTCTTGCTCAATCAATACACTGTAGAGTTTAAAAAAAGAAAAAGAAAAAAAAAAAAAAAAAAAAGCAGCAGCAACAGCCCAGTACACAAAAATCAGTGAAGTTAAACATCCAGCTTTGTACTTGCCCCTGAGGATGCAGAGTTCTAAAGAATAATAGCAGTCTGGTCAGGAAGTGTAAGACACCTGCTTGAATGTGAAAATATCTGAGGTCTTTAAGCAAAGGCAGAAAGCTTTAAAGGCAGAGTAGAGAAATTTAAGAATTTAGCCAGAAAATAGAAAGTGAGCTAAACTAGACTTTGCAGAAGCAGCTAATTTTTCCCAGATAAGTCATGTTCATAGGTTTATTGTACACATTCAATGAATTAAAGCAGAATTCATCAGTGAGTTGTATAGTTATTTTCTATTATTACTTTTCATGAAAGAGTGATGTAATTTCTGGTTTTGTATTTACCAAGCCTGTGCTCCAAAAACTGAGATCATCCGGTGACAATTATAGGCCTTGGTCCATGTGGCCCAGGAGAAATTCCAGGCTTTAGATTTGATCATGCATATGTTACACAGAAAGCACAGAGAAGGAGATAAAAGCTCTGTGCTAAGTATTTTAAAAGCACTTGGGATACCTAGTATTAATTTTAATATGAAATATCATCTCTAAAAAACAACTCATTTCCTACATTACCAGGTTTAGCAAGCACTAGTTCAAGCTTATAGGTTAAAATTTTTCCAACTTGCTAAAGAATCGGTGTCCTGTACTATTTCATGATCTCAACTTCCCATACTTAAATGGCAGGTAGTAATATCATACATGTGTCATGAATACGTACGGAATGTGGTCTTAAAATAATACATGACAGTCTTTGGAATTTCAAGACTCATACTTGTAAAAGTTAAAATAAATAACTTTCAAATAAAAAAAATAAAAATAACAGCGCTGTATCATCTTTGAACCAAAAGCAGTAAGTATAAAATCATGGTGGTACTTACCACGGTGAAATTCATCACTTTCAATATCCATATTGTCATGGCTAAGTTAACTATCATGGTAACCAACAGCAGAAGGACAAAGAAGTATAAGCACCTCTTTCGCCATCCATAAATCCCCACTGGGTAAAGTTGTGCATTCTCAGCCCTCGGCAGGTTGTTTTGTTGTGTTGCTAGTATGTATTGTTCTCGTGTCATCTGAAAAAAAAGAAAGAAAAAGGAAGAAAGAAAGAAAAGAAGCATTCAAAACTAAAACCAATGTTTTTTTGTTTTGTTTTGTTTTGGTTTGTTTTTGAATCAAAAGACATAACATACCTATGAATGGGTAGTAAGTGTTCAAAGAACTATTGCTCTATAAGTAAAATTAAACAATTAAATTAAAATTACAATCTTACAAAATGCCTACTATCACTTCATCGATGCCATGTTTTAGTGCTGTTCAACCAACTGGTATTTCTAAGATGTATATTATTTTCAGTCAGATTTGCCCAATTCCAACAGTAACTTTTTCTCTGGAGAGTGTCTGATGATGCTTCAGCTCTACTCCCAGGTGTCTATAATCTAAAATTCGATGAGTATCCCAGTTACTCTTGGAATAAGGGTCACCTGTTTTTTGGGGTAGAGACCAACTGTATCTCAAGACATTTTTGCACCTTTATCTAAAAATACAGGATATCTGTGGCTCAGTGTATATATTTTAATAAAATGTAAGGACATTTGAAAGAACCTATGGGAAGAAAATACACTTTCATTTAGAATTATATAGATTTAGCTCTTTGGTTAATGCTTTTACTTAGAACTTTCTTTGTTGGTTATTTTAGAAGTATTTCAATGAGTTCCCAAAATAAAATTGATCTCTAAAAAACACAAAAACTATATTGTACTATCCTATTATATAATATAACATATTGATATATGCAGAAGTCCATTTTGGAAAAGAGGAGGTGGTATCCCTTGGTAAGGTATAAATTTAGTTTCAAAGTTAATTCTTTCAAAAAGCTAATACATTATTTTCTCTCTGATACAACCAAGAAGTATGGTTAAGAAAAGTCAAAGAATGGGGCATCTGGGTGGCTCAGTCGGTTAAGTGGCTGCCTTCAGCTCAGGTCATGATCTCATGGTCTGTGAGTTCGAGCCCCACGTCGGGCTTGTGCTGCCGGCTCGGAGCCTGGAGCCTGCTTCAGATTCTGTATCTCTCCCTCTCTCTCTCTGCCCTTCCCTTGCTCATGCTCTGTTTCTATGTCTCTCAAAAATAAAATAAAAATGTTAAAAAAATTTAAAAAAAAAGAAAAGTCAAAGAATAAGTACTAGGTATACAATTTTTAAAATAACATTTATTACCTGAAAAATAAAAAAAATTAATTTTTATAAAATATAACTTTCTCCAAGGCATTATTATTATTATTGTTTTTTAGTTTAGTGTTTTTCTCTTTAGGTTTCATCATATTTTCTTATTGCTCATGTCCATTAAACAATACAACAGAAATAATACTGAATAAATATATCAGAATAAAAACAACATCAGTGAAGAATTACGATTACCTGTCAAGTAATTTAAAATACAAGCATATCTCATTACACTGTGCTTCATTGTATTGTGCTTTGCAGATTCTGTGTTATGAACAAATGGAAGATTTGTGGCAACCCTGAGTTTAAGCAAGTCAATTGGTGTCATTTTTGCAACAGCATTTGTTCATTTTGAATCTGTGTCTCACATTTTAGTAATTCTCACAATATTTCAAAATTTCATTATTATTATGTCTGTTGTAGTGATCTGCGCCCAGTGATTTTGATGTTACTAAGAGTTGTTTTGGCACTATGAACCACACCCATACAAGATGATGGCTTAACTGATAACTGTGTGCTCTGACTGTTCCACAGAGTAGCCATTCCCTCTCTCCTTCTCTTCAGGTCTGCCTTTCACCTGAGACACAACAATATTGAAATTAGGCCAATTAAAAACCCTACAATAACTCGTTGGGATGAACACCAGGTTTTCCTATACTCAGGTGTAGGATCATTATATTATAGACCTGAAACTAATATCACACTGAACGTTAACTAACTGGAATTTAAATAAAAACTTAACAAACAAACAAAAAACCTGCAATGGCTGCTAAGTGTTCCAGTGAAAGGAAGAATTGCATGTCTCACTTTAAATCAAAAGCTAGAAATAATTAAGTTTAGTGACAAAGGCTTGTTTTCTTGGGCCAATTAGCCAAGATGTGAATAGAAACAGTTCTTAAAGGAAATGAAAAGTACTACTCCTGCAAACATATGAGGGATAAGAAAATGAAACAATCTTATTGTTGGAGAAAGCCTTAGCGGTCTGGATTAAAAAAATCAAACCAGTCACAATGTACTGGTTTTAAGCCAAAGTTTAATTCAGAACAAGGCCCTAATTCTCTTCACTACTATGAGGGCTGAACGAGGTGAGGAAGCTGCAGAAGAAAAATTGGAGCTAGCAGAGATTGGGTCATGAGGTTTAAATTAAAAAAGCCATTTCCAAACACAAAAGCCTGCAAGGTGAACACACAAGTGCTGACGTAGAAGCTGCAGCAAGTTGTCCAGACGTAATTAAGATAATTCATGAAGGTGGCGACACTCAACAAAAGATTTTTAATATAGATAGGTTTCTGTTGGAAGAAGATACCATCTAGGACTTTCATATCTAAAGAGGAGAGGTCAAAGCCTGGCTTCAAAAGCTTCAAAGGACTCTTATTAGGGACTAATGCAGCTGATGGCTTCAGGTTGAAACCAATTCTTATTTACCATTCCAAAATTCCTAGGGCCCTAAAGAATTATGTTAAATCCACTCTGCAAATGCTCTACAAATTGAACAACAAAGCTTGGATGATAGCATATCTGTCTACAACATGGTTTAGGGACTATTTTAAGTCTACTGGTGAGAACTATTGCTCATAAAAAGATTATTTTCAAAATATTACTATTCACTGCCAATACGCTTGGTCATCCAAGTGCTCTGATGAAGATGTACAACCAGATTAATGTTGTTTTCATGCCTGATCCATTCTGCAGTTCATGGATCAATGAGTAATTCTGACTTCCAAGTAGAAATACATTCATAAGGCTAGGTGCCATAGACAGTGATTCTTCGGATGGATCTGGGCAAAGTAAATTGAAAACCCAGAAAGGAATCACTATTCTAAATGCCATTAAGAACATTCATGATTCATGAGACAAGGTCAAAATATCAACATAAACAGGAGCTTGGAAGAAGTGGCTTCCAATCCTCATGGATGCCTTTGAGAGGTTCCAGACTGCAGTGGAGGAAGAAACTGCAGATGTGGTGGAAACAGCAAGAGAATGAGGATTAGTTCAGGGAATGAATGGCTGCAATCTCATGATTGAATGAGAGAATAAACGAGGGGTTACTTCTCATGCTTACGGAGGAACAAAGAAAGTGGTTTCTTGAGATGGAATTTATTTCTGGTGAAGATTGTTGAAATGACAACAAAAGAGTTAGAATATTACATAAACTTAGTTGATAAAGCAGTAGCAGGGTTTGTGAGGATCGATTCCAATTCTGAAAGAAGTTTTACTGTGGATAAAGTGCTATCAAATGGCATTGCATGCTACAGAGAAATCATTTGTACAACTAAGAGTCAACTGATGCAACAAACTTCAGTGTACTCTTATTTTAAGAAATTGCCACAGCCAGACTACCCTCCAGCAACCACCACCAGGAGCAGTCAGCAGCCATGAACCTCTAAGACCCTACACCAGCAAAAAGATCACAACTCACTGTAAGCTCAGATGATGTTTAGCATGTTTTAGTTTTTTTGCACTGAGGTATGTACTTTGTTCTTTTAGACATAATGTGAATACACACTTAATAGACCATAGTATAGTAGTATAAACACAACTTTCATGTGCACTAGGAAACCAACAACTTTATTTGATTCCCTTTATCAAAACATTTCGTTATTGTGATGGTCTGGAACTGAACCTGCAACATATCTGAGGGATGCTTATATACGTTCTATAAAAATGCAACATAACAGTGTAACTTATAGTGTTTATTGAACCAATCTTACTCATATAAAGTATGGAACTGTATATTGATAAATGCTAATATCCAAAAATTTTGTTGGCTTTTTCCCAATTTGTTTTACTTTTAGAGTTATAACTTGAAATTATGTTGATACAGTGCTAAATATTTTGCTTTATTTTTTAATGAAGAGTATTATGCTTCATATAGTAAAAATCCTTGTATACATGAAGTCAGAATTTTAAATGAAGTAGAAATGCTAATACTAGATAACCAAGAGCAAATGATTTCATGATATAAAGAATTACTTATTTGCTTGCCGTTATTTTTATTAAGGTTAATATTTCATGATTCCTTGAAACTAGCCAAAATCTTTTGTCCATACTGAGATTCCCATTTAGAGGGGAGATACACAATACATTAACTGCTGTGTACTATAAGTGTTATGACAGATGACAGCATACTAGGGGAATTTAGTTTGCCTAAGGATTGCGGTGGAGACTTCATAGTTCTAACCACAGTTATGACTATAAAATAGAAAACGTATTCTAAAAAGAAGATGAAAGGAACTCTAGGGCCCACCACCACTGAAGGGAAGACTAAGGAAGGGACTAAGAAAAGGAAGCGCATAGCTGTAGGAAGAGAGGGGAGAGCAGAAGCCTGGCTATGCTGATTGGCCAGTAGGGACCGTTTCTCGCACAGTTCATCTAGATAAAGGCCCAAATGCTGTGACTACTTAGATCAGTATTGCTTTTCATCTCATATTAAAGCAACATTCTTTTTTAGAATATTGTCTTTCTACAAATTCTACTAAGACCTGAAGGTGAGAAAGTGAGATTAATGCGCCTTAGAAAAGAAACAAGAACTTAGTTAAGTCTCTGAAATAAACACAAATTACAGAGAAAATGGTCTTTCGAGCAATAAGATTTTTTTTGTAAAGCAAAAGAAATTCTGTGCATATATCAAATGCCACTAACAAGTCTGTAAAGCAAATAGGATAACAAAGGGATGAGAGAAGAGGTTGTTACTAACACATAAAAATCTGTTATTTAATTAAAGCTATTTTTATCATCTCAAGAAATTCAATGGTGTTTTCTTAAAGGTGAGTTTAACACCATTACTTTATAAACCTTCTTCATCACAAAATACTTTAGAGAGTATTTAAGCTGCAAAAAGAATAGTATAGAGTTTGCTTTGAAAAACTTCACTTTTTGGGCGGCACCTGGGTATCTCAGTTGATTAAGCGTCCAACTCTTGGTTGTGGCTTAGATCATGATCTCAGAGTCTGTGAGATAGAGCCCCACATCGGGCTTTGAGCTGACGAGCACAGAGCCTGCTTGGGATTCTCTCTCTCCGTTTCTTTCTGTCCCTTCTCCACTCTCACATGAGGGATCTCTCTCTCTCTCTCTCTCAAAATAAATGAATAAACATTAAAAAAGCAACACTTGATTTTTTTCTTAAACCTCACAGACCTACATATTTTTTTAAGATCACAAACCTTTCAGTAACTGTTGCATTATAGTAGTAGTACTAGCAAAGAAAAATAACAGTGTACACTAAGCGATTAAGCAAACTATCCTAGATTTGAAACTTTTAAAGCCTTTGTCTAAAATGTTAAACGTTGATCCATTTTCAAGTATTAAAACTATTCTGAAATATCTTGGTTCCCTCGGCATTCTGAGAATTCTATAAACAAAACAGAAAATCGTTTCACTAAATCGTATTGTCATTCTAAATTAATCTATCAAACAAACATACACTTGCAAGGATAATATTTTCTCAGATCAGCAAAATGGATTTCCTAAATGAGAAAGAGAGATGATCACGATTTCCTGAGAGAAAACATCACCACACTGAGGTGTCACTCAGGCTTAGTCCTCTCTATCTTCTTCCTCTGCAACAGAAATGCAACAGCCTACTTTGCAGTATGTCGTTTGCAATTCCTTTGGTTTTCAACGTTGTGTACTCTCCTCTTGGCTACTTATAGTAATTAGGACCTTTTTCATCTTAGTTTTTCATAATATATTTCATGTCTACAAAGCATTTATTAGAATCAAATAACTTATAAGACCCAGTCTTTCCTTAGTTAATACCAAAGAAGCCTTCAGCCTTCTTGGATCAAGAGAGCTATCAGCATTCACATTAAGGTAAATGCACTTACTTGTGTTGGCCCATAATTCAGAAAAGGACTTATTTAAATTTGGACTTTTCCCTCTATTTACAAAGAAACATACTTTCAAAATCCTGATAATATGAATAAAATGTCCAGCATGATTTTATGGGGTTAAATGAAAGATGTATTGGCAAATAGAATTAGATCTTGTGACTTCTTCAATATTTTTCTCAAAAGGTGTGGAAAATCTGATTTTCAGAAAGAGTTATTTTATTCAGTAAATTTAATAACAGAACATTAAAAAAAAAAAAAAAACTAGATGAGAATGAATTAACATGGACTGACCTAACCATGGTTCATCACTAGTAATCTAGCCCTGGGGAATTCTGGTGAAGTCTACTGAGCTGGATGGAATGTGAGAGAAATTAACTAGAGTAGCAGAGACCATTTGCTATTATTCCCCTGCCTCACAGAAGGGGATGACAATAAGAGAAATACGATAATATAATAGATACATAAGTAATATGTATTAAATAGTGATAGATGCTCTGAAGATACCAGGCATGGTGATATATTGGAGGAGATCCCTTTAAAAGTGGTAGAAAGATCTTAGTGGTGAAAAGAGAATGCCTCACAAAGGCGGTAACTCCTGACATGGAACTAAAATGATGACAATCTATGAAGAGAGTTAAAAGAGATCTTGTGCTCAAAAGAAGACTGAAAATGAGGAAGTAGAGAAAGTGAGTACAGACTATTTTTGAGGGGGAAAGAAAAGGAAAGAAAAGGGATTTCAGATGAGAGTCTGGAGTCCGGTGTTGGAGTATATTAATCAGGGGCCAGTGCAAGTCTACACGCAGGATATGAGCTAGAGAATGGAAAAGAAATGAGGACCCTTCACATAGGGCCAACAGTTGAGGTGACAATGCTGAGATCCAGAGATAAGCTGTGCATTCTCAGTGAGGTTGTGGTTGAAAAACCAGTGACAACGACAGAAGATGAGCCAAATGAGGCTCCGGAAAGTGGGGATGACAGATACACGTGACAGTGAGCTTAATTCAACTAGAATAGTTCTTGGTCCTATTACACCAGTGTTCAGACTCACATCGGCATATGAAAAACTGAAAGGAGTTGTGTTGTGATTCAAGTCTACAGGTACCTGGCTTGGGGACATGTGGCACAAAGACCCACTTTGTTCCTTCACAGAACACTCCTTCAGAAGCTCCATGACGACAAATTTGCTCTATTTGTATGTCACCATGTGGGACCCAGAATGTATGTATGTACATATGTATGTATTTATGTAGAAGTATCTTCTTGCTGACCACAACAGTCTTTGCCCTCTTTCAGTGAGATTTTATTATCTATTTCCTAACATTGGGAGTGGAAAAAGGAGGGCGTCTGTTAGACATGGCATCTTTCTGGACAGACAGGAAAGACTAAAGAAGATGTGACCTCTGCCAATATTTATGAGAACAGAGGAAGAAAAGAAGACATTAAGGGAGAGTACACCTGCATAAGGTAATTGTTTTAAATTGGTGTTGGTTAAATTAAGGGTGGAATTAAAACAGGAACAGCCTGTTTTATGTCTTGTAAGGGAGAAATACTGTCTGAAAGGATAACCAAGTGACCCCACTACATGTTTTTGTCCTCATGACCCTAAAAGGGAGGGAGTCTGAACAAGTTAAAATTGGCCGTAAGAACTGAGAAGCATGGAGGTAAGCTGTGCAACAAGGCTTTTTAAAATCTGAGTTTTACCAAAAATAAAGGACTCTCAAACTTTGCACAAATGCTTGAGGACATCAGAAAGTTAGTTCAAGTCCACGTTTTGAGAACTCCGTATCTTCAGTCCAGATTCTGCCACTAAACTGTTAATCTGATGACACAGCTCGAATGAGGACCCAGTTTCACCTTGGAAGTGATATATCTGATATAATTGTTTTTTTTTAAATATCATACTACACAGTTTTATAATACTACTCACATAAACACTGGATATAATGCAGAGATGTAAGCACAAAGACTGGAAGGAAATAGCAAATTATTTGTTTATCTCACTCACTAATTTGATTCCTTAAAATCAAAATAGAAAATGAGCATCTAAATTCTGCTCAGCCTTGATCCCTGTATTCCCTGTTATGGGAAATATGAATATAAAACAAATATCTCCTGGAAAGTAAGCTGGATAATTTGGGAAAATTGCTTTTAATTTCTGATTATGGAGCTGGTGTTTGGTACAGTCAAGTAGCAACAAGCAACAGCCTTGTAACCGTAAAAATTGAATCTTGCTTCCGAAACCTCTTAACCTGCTCAATGGGAATAGCTTATATTCTAGGAGAAGTGGTGAATCATGTTGGTGTCACTGTTCATTAAGCGTTGATCATGTTAGATTTAACACTACAACTGTCTGTTATTTGTTCAGACAAGAGTTGGAGGACAATCGACTAAATGAAGTCTCAGATTTATGTGCCGAGTTGCAATCCCAGCCTGGCCATTCTATTCTGCACGTCCAAAGGCAAGTCACTTAGCCTTTCTCTGCCCCCGTTTCCTTAGCTCTCAAATGAATATTACATTGACTTATGTAAGAGCAATATGGGAGTACGGAAGTAGGATGTTAAAGTGCCCTTTTCATTTTAAATGGCAAAAACACTCATTTTAAAACTTTATTTTCTATGTCTTAGCTAGTGGTCACCTACATAAGGACTATATGAGTATTTACATTGGAATTAATTTTCAAAGATACGATTGAAATCTCATTTATAAATAAAATGTTTGAAGTGTTCAAATTATATGTTTTGAACTTTACAAAGCAGAAAGGCATTTTATTTTCTGTTTCCAGAAAATGAGTCTCTAAACAGCCACTAATGTTGAGAGAGATTGAAAACAATACAGTAAAGTCCACTTACCATGGCAATTTAAACATCCCCCTATCTATGACACTTAATTCTCGAAGGCATTTTCCAACATGGTGGTAGTTAAATTTTGCCATTTAAGAAAAATGTCCATTTGGAATGGCCTTTTTTTCCAGTTGGTTTATGGAAAATGCTGTAGTCAGTTTTTACAGCCTGGAAAAAGAAGCAGCCAGCAACTGAATTTCAAGATGATGAAAAGATATCTGAGTCCAATGGGTTGCCTCTTGAGATAGGAAATAGAAGAGCATTCTAGCCGAGCCTAACAGAAAAAAGGAACCTGAATAGGGATTGAAAGAGAAACACATTCCCAGATGAACGAAAGTTCTATAAAAATGTGGACATGTAAAGAGAGATTTTTCAGTGACCCAATAGTCATTCCTAGCTTGGTTGACATACTTTATGCATTCTAAAATTATATGCTTTTCTATAGGAAATAGTTTTTCAGTATCTAATTGGCTGAAAAGTCAATTCACAGCTTTTGGCATTTATGAGGCACAGACTTAGATTTAGGTTGCTAACACCGAAGTAACTCAGTTCTCAGATCCCCTTATGTGATAATAATAATAAACAATAATAAAAACTTAGCCATTAAAAGAATTGTGAAGGAGGCTGACAACTCTTTTGCTCACTCAGAAATATATCAACACGGACAGTCAAGAGCACCAGTGACATTAAGATTCGCAAGCATGAGGAGGCCGTTGGCAAGCACTGTCACACACACAGAACAGGAGAAGAGGAAAATCTTGAAGAACTTCACCAGAAACACAGCTGGGGGCTTTAAGTGGAGTGGAAAGTGGAGAGCCCACACTATTTAAATCAATAAAGAAACCATGTTTAAAGAATGGTAAGAGAATCAGAGATAGTAAGGGTTACTGACTTGTATTCAAACAACACATAGAAAAACAAAGTGAGAATTAAGGAAAATAAAGTATGGCTTCCACAGCCTTGATGATTGATTGGAAAGCTCCAGGGTTTATGAACCATCTTGCAAACTAATTTCAAAATACTTCGTTGAAAGTCTTTTTCTCCACTTTGACAACTTCATTTACCTTTTCCCAGATTAAAGCGTATAGATATTTTAGTCAAATTTGTTTTGATATAAAGTTTTTTAACTCTTAAGAAAAGTATTCTGCTCAGGGTTTTCTCACTTTTGGAGATAAGGAAAAGAAGACATTCATTACAAGTATGGTTTGTTTTAGAATGTTCTGGTTTAAATGAATCCAACACAAATGACCTTTTAAAGATCAATATAATCTAACCAAACCAAGTTTCTTATTCCTAGCATAACTTAAACTTGACTGCCTAAATAAAGACAAAGCAGTTGGGCCAATAATTGGACTTCGACTCTCTGAACTGTTGAGGTTTTAAAAGGTAAGGCACGATTTTGATGTAACAAGTTGGGGGCAGAGAGGAAATGCAGGCCAGCTCAACATCCAATGACAAGGAGGGACGTAAAAAGAAGCCTGAAAAGTCATCATGAAGTGGTGCCAATATGAGAAGGCTCCATCAGTGCTGGAGAGGTGACCCGCTGAGGCCAGCCCCTGACCTTACAACTCTCTGCCTGGTGAATCTCAGGAGGGGCCATATTGGAGAACGTAGTCCAGAAGAGATGAATGCTTCACCCATCATTACTCATCCTAGCCTTGGATGGGCATGGGTATAGGCCATTAATATAAGATGACTTTCCACCATAGGTGGACAATGAAGACAGAGGCAAACTAGTGGCACTACCTCCTTTTGTTTTACATTGCCTCAGCTTTTTTCCAGTACTGGTGTTAAGCAACTAAGATTATTGACTAGCTGTTGTTACCTGATGAACCTTGTGAGGATATAGATGTTGCACTCTCTTTTCTGTTGTTTTATGGTTGTTTCTTGTCTTAGCTTATGAAGAGGTTAGCAGAATATGTCACCCCAAAACGGACCACTTTGACATACTGATTATTTTTAGCTGTAGGCACTTGAAAATAGATAGCATAGGAAGATTTCTCTGAACAACTCTCATCTACCTCAAGAGATCCCCCAGAAGAAACTCCCTTGTCATTAATGCCATCCCCAGGTATTTCGTCAGCCAGGGAAGACTGACTCTTGTCACAGGAGAGAAGAGAAGTCAACATCTCACCCAGACATCTTGGTCACAAGCTATCAGATCTCCCATCTATTCGTCTAATGGCCCATTCAACTTTTCTAAAAATAATTTCCTCTCCCCTAAGAAACCAACATTCCACTCCCCTTTCCCTTTAAGATGGCATTTAAGTCTGAATTCTAAGCTATCTCTTCACATTACTCATTATTCCCTGGGTATCTCCCACATATGCATGGGGTACAAATGTTAATAAACTTCTGGGGTTTTTTGTTTTGTTTTGTTTTGTCTTGGTATTAATCTGGTTTTTTGTTACAGGATCCTTAACCAAGAACTCAGAACTCATAGGGCAGAAGAAAAATTATTTTTCCTCCTTTACATTCACAGTAAGATTATAAACTCCTTTGCTTACATTTTTTTGTAGTCACCTTAGCATCAAACACAGTAAGGTATGCTATAAATGATACAAAACCATTAATAAGCACCTCTATTGAATACTTAGTCCATGTTACGCATTGTGCTGGTGGTTTGTTGATACAGCTGAAACCAAATTAATTTTTATTTTAACTCAGAAAAGGGGACTTTGGGAATCCTAATGGTACCATTTAGTTTTTACTGTTACATCCATGAACTTCATCAAATAATTCAATAAATATTTGATGACTCTATGGATGCATAAATATATGTAGAAAGCATATAATTCAGAGAGTTACAAACCTATTTAGGGAGCACAGTGAGAGTAAATAATATTATACAATGTTTAATTCAAAATAATATTATACAAAGTCAGATATGTATACATGTATATATATATTTTTTTCCATTTGCGAATTGGAAAAGTTGTACCACTGTCATGTCCTTGATTGGACTAGGTGATATCTTGCAGCTGGAAACAGCAGCTTTTTGAAACAATGGTCCTCAAAGACATATCTCTAATTGTAAAGCCATCATTGTGCCCCTAATTCTATTGATAGTGGCACAATATTTTAAGTCATTATATTAAAAAAAATTATTGATACTTAGAGCCTATGTCTCTTTTTAGGGGCATGTATTTCCATCTTTATACATTTTTTCACATATGTTCTCACTGCTAGCATTTATCTTGTCATGACAAGATTACTTTAAAGGTTTCCAACTTCTACTTAATTCTTGTCTCTATTGCTTAGTTTTGAGGAATATATCCCCAAAGTATAACTATCAGATTTATTTAGATATCTAATAAAAATTAGTTTAACACTTTCTACACACAAGGCATCTTTCTAGAACCTATCCATGCAGGAGAGAAGACAAACACAAATTTCTGCCTTCGTGGGATTTACATCCTCAAGCTGAGCACAAAGAACACGCAGAAATAAGTAAAACATACAGTCAGTGAGACAGGAGCGAGAAGCTAAATACTGTAAGAAAGGAAGATAATGAAAATGTATGTTGCCATTTAGACAGGATAGGCTGTTAAAGCCTCATTAGAAACCCAAGGTTTTTTTGTTTTGTTTGTCTTGTTTTTTTTTTGTTTTGTTTTGTTTTGTTTTGTTTTGTTCTGTTTTGTTTAGAGTTTATTATTTATCTTGAGAGAGAGAGAGAGAGAGAGAGAGAGAGACAGAGTGTGTGAGCAAGGGAGGGGCAGAGAGAGAGAGGGAGAGAGAATCCAAAGCAGGCTCCTCACCATCAGCGCAGAACTCAAGCGGGGCTCCAACCTATGAACTGTGAGATCATGAACTGAGCCAAAATCAAGAGTTGGAAGCTCAACCAACTGAGTCACTCAGATGCCCCAGAAACCCAAGTCATGAGTAATGTCCACAAGGACATGAAGAGGGGAGCTATGTCTCCATCATGTTGGGAGCCATCTTGAGCGCACAGGTTGAGCCGCCTCCCTGTGTGGAAAGGCAGATGATTGCAAGGCTCTTGCCAACCAAATGGCGCCCAGTCTTACCTACTTCTAAATCATTTTCAGGCTTGGATTTCTTGAGCTACTCTCCTTAGCTCCAAGGAATGTGATGCTCTTTTGTTTTATGGCATTTAATTTTTTTAATGTTTTTATTTATTTTTGAGACAGAGAGAGACAGAGCATGAGTGGGGGAGGGGCAGAGAGAGAGGGAGACACAGAATGTGAAGCAGGCTCCAGGCTCTGAGCTGTCAGCACAGAGCCCGATGTGGGGCTCGAACTCACAGACCTCGAGATCATGACCTGAGCCGAAGTCGGACGCTCAATGGACTGAGTGTTTTATGGCATTTAAATAAAAAGGAAGGACCTAGAGCAAGATGTTTTGATAGATTACATCTGAATGAGAGTAACCTGGCCAGAAGTAATCTTAAAGTTGCATCTTGGGAATGGGTTGCACAGATGGATAGCAGTTATAAGCTGGCTTTATATTGGCGTGACTTGTGTAAACATTAGACCCCTATTATGTAAATTCACTCATTCACAAGCAAAGGTCAAGCATTGGGAATTTTGTCCTTGCTGGATGGGTTGCACCTCTCCCATTATAGTTGGAAGAATAGGCAGAAAGACTCCTGGCCTGTTTATAGATAATTAACATAGGCCTAAGTAACCCCAGGTTCTCTGCCCCTGCCTCAAATTTATATGCTAATTAACTTGAAAACAACTTACAAGATTGAGGAAATCTCCACTTTGCTGATAAACACACATTGTTGTTCAAATTATGCTTACTGATGGGATGTCACTCATTGCTGTAATGTCACTTACTACCTTTAAATAAAATACTGGGATCAGGAGGGCAGACACAGGTGCCTGCCTGGTTTCAGAACCCAGGAAGTTCTCCTGAGTTGTTCACCATGCCTGCACCTTTCATCCTTCGGAAAATCCTGGACAGCCAGAGCTGGACTCTGGCACCATCAAAGTAAGGATTTTTCAGACAGCGAGGAAAGAATTTGACTGTCATGTTCTGGGTATAGCAGTGGGGAAAGAAGCAGGGAGACTGAATGTCAAGTTAAGACAGAGAAATAGGAGAGGCAGAGTTCCACAGAAGATTGGAAAGTTTGTTTTCTATTCAAATCTCATTTTTTCCCCAAGGCAGGCATTCTGTAACTATGTCATAGGAAATAGCATAGTTTACCCTCTATCTTCATTATTTCCCTCCTTCATTTGTCTTCACAGACCCTTTCTCCACTTAGCAGTAAATTAAACATGCATTCTTTTTTTCTGGGCACTTCCTCTAGAATAGAAGCCATAGGAGGGAAGGGACTTTGAGCTGCTTATTGCTATAATTCCTTCAAGTAGAAATATAGGTGTGCAAAGCATTTATTGAATAAATATTCTGTGGCTGCCATTTGTTCAATGATACTGTTATGCATTCAGCAGATGTTCAAAAAGATCTGAATAAATGAATTTATACTTCTTCCTTCATATCTGAGGTGTGTATTTTTCAACAAGGTCAGAGGATGACATTCATGAAGTTTTAAATTTTGATAGTGTCCTTGCCATTCACTATTTATGTCACTCTAAACATGAATTTGAGTCATGTCCTTATCTACAAATTGACAATAAATTGACCTACCTTTGAAACAAATTGTAAAGATTAAATAACACAATGTATAGTAACTTATGTAAAATATAAATATGTATTGATTCTTAGGGTTTTTCCTTCCTTACCCCACCATCTGCCAGTGAATATATTTTCCATAAAAAATATATAATTTTAGAATTTAATAATATTGATATTTTTGCTTTTAATGATTAAAGAAATCAGTGAAATGCTGAAAAATGGATGTTATAGAAATTGGAAACATAACAATACCCCATTTTTTTAAGAAAACAAGCGAAAAATAGTAATTTGAATAAGTACAGAACCCACTTATTTTCAACCCCCATCTACCTCCTAGCTTTTAAAAGTTGTTGTTTTTTCCCTCTTCATTTTCCTTGGTAATTTGGAATTGAAAACAAAAACAAAAACAAAAACAACAACAACAAAAAAACACAAAACTTCCAATTGCTTAATATATTTGAAAGGAACAGAAGTGAAACAGAGTGATGGAACAATGGCTCCCTATGCAGAAACAAAATAATTTAACAGAGATTAAAGAAACTAATGCATCCCATCACATAATAAGATTGATCCTTATCTTTGCAGGTATAAAAGAAAGTGGTTTAAAAGATTATTTATTGAGGGAGGGTGCCTGGGTGGCTCAGTCCGTTAAGCATCCTACTTCATCTAGGGTCATGATCTCATGGTTCATGTGTCGAAGCCCTGCAGGGGAGCCTGCTTTGGATCCTCTCTCTTTCTCTCTCTCTGCCCCAACCCTCTCTCTTTCTCTCTTTCAAAAATAAAGATGAACATTAAAAATATATAAAAAATAAAGATTATTTATTGTGTTCATTTTGCTGTAACCAAACCAAGAAATCACTGTTTCCAATGAAGTATTGCAAAGTAGCCACACCAAAATATGCTGCCTTATATAGAACACTGAGATCCAGCAACTGCAGGGAGAGGCTTTCGCTGAATTCCTCTCATTACCTAAAGACAGACCCTCCAAAGAAACTCCCGTGTCATAAATTCTCTCCCTGGAAGTATCATCAAGCAGGAGGGCAGACTCCTCTAACATATAAGGAGAACAGAAGTTGATACCACACCCAGACACGCGTTGCCACAAAGGATCACACCTCCCATTTATTCTTCTAAAGGCCCATTCATCTTTCTTAAAAATAATTTTCTCTCCTCTAAGAGGCCCATATTCCCTCCCCTTTCCCTATTACGACGGTATATAAGTCTGAATTCTAAGCCATCTTTTGGGTTACTCACTTTTCCCTGGTTATCTCCTATGTATAAATCTGTCATACATGTTAATAAATTTCTGCCTGTTGGGTTTTGTTGTTGTTATTGCTGTCGTTGTTGTTGCTGTTGTGAATCTGTCTTTTGTTACAGGGACCTAAGCCAAGAACTCAGGAGGGTAGATGGAAAATTATCTTTCTTCCCTTACACTTATCAATACATGTCCCTGGGGCAGGAAACCAGCCAGCAGCACAGAGCTCACTGTTGTGTTCCCATCCCTGTCTCCTCTGTGTGGCAACCAAAGTGCTTTCTCCAAAGTTTGCACAGAGACTTGATTCCAGATTCTCCCAATGTATGAGTTGATTGCATTTCACAAGATTATTTTTTTGAGCTGCATTTTTCTCAGAGATCTGGAGAGCTATATTCCAGGCCAGGATACTTAATTTAGACCTCAACCCAATGATCTGAAAAGGCCTTGGCCATATTATAAATTAGCAACCTTTGCAAATTGCATTTAAGTGGTTTGAAAACACCTATTTTACAATCAAGAAACAGTGCAGATGGGGAATGTAACTAGACGAATATAAAACAAAATTGCTTAAAAGGATGTCAATTGCTAGTTCTAAGAATAACTGAATATATTAATAGCCAAGGTGATCCTTCATACTTTATTTACTTATTTGCTTATTCACTTATTTATATTGTACAGAGTACTTTAGAAAACGTAGGCTAGGATAGATAGGAAAAGAAGCAATAATAAAAATCACTTAATTATGGAAAACACATTAAAATTTTCATTTCGATGAGTGAAAATCTGCATATTAAAATTCATTTGGAACATTATACAGAGTAAAGATAAACTACAAAGCAGTTATTCACTATTTTACTTCTATGATACAGTACTAAGGTGAAATTAACGCATGTTGTGGGGCCATCTGCAGAATTTTGCATTTTAACATTAATGCTCCCTACCAAATACATTTATGCCCTGTTTACATTTGGCTATATTCCTAAACTAAAAGGCTAAGTGTTCCTATTTAATCTAAAAATGGGGAGCAAAAGGAAGCAATTTATTTTTTCATAATTGCCCAAATTACTTTTTACAACAAAATGAAAAAGAATTCTTTTCTGTTAAAAAAAGAACTGCATGTTTTAGCACTATATGATCCTTCCTTCAAGGGGAAGAAACGAAATTAATAATAATACTAACAGCAAACTGTTAAGCAAACTGTCGCTTAGTGATTATGATAGCCACACACAAGTGCTCAGTTAATTCACTTAATCCTATCTGCGACTCAGAAAAGAAAGCTGTTATCATGATCCTTTTTTTATAAGATAAGGAAAATGAGGCCCAGAAAAGTTAGGAAATTTCCTCAAGAGCTGATAGGGGTAAGGGTTGGTAACATCAAGAAATAAACGAAGCGTCTTCCAAATCCTGAACTCATTTTCTCAGCCAGACCCTACCCAAGCACTGAGTCAGCCCTTCCAATACGTGCCCTGTTTATTCACTAACACAATTAACTCAATCAAAGTCAGTCTTACAAGTCCCATTTTAGTAATTAATAATCTGAAACACCAAAAAATCCAACATACTTGAAGTTCCGCAAATCAGTAAAACATTGATATTTGGATTCAGGTTTATGGATTGATATGGGAGCTTTTTGTCGCTGTTTTTATTTCCTTAACGACATCACACTACTTCCCCAACAAATATTTACTAAATACCAATTACATGCAAAACATTTTAAATACTTTAAATATACACTACACTGTCTTTAGTACCCATAAACCAATGAAGTAAATGAATGTACTTCTCCTAATGTGAGATTTATTACTGTCTCTCAGCGGCGAGTGTAAGGAAACATGCAATGAAACATCTTTGATTCACGTAAACAGAAATCTATTCTTGCTTGTATTTGTTTCCAAACTTTCTTAGAGCATCAGACAGTCTTCTTTATGCTAGCAGGCATATTATTAATTTCTAGCCACCTTTCCAAAAAGGAAAAAAAAAAGGAATTAGAGATGTTTTCAGCTAAACAGTGTCTCTCTAGCTGGGATGTAATAGCTTTTTGTTGTTGCTGCTGTTGCTGCTATTGTATTCACCTTTTCTGTCATCTCTGGCAGGGGAAAATGGCCATACCTTTCCCGCTGTCTTTTGGCAGGTGAGACTGGCTTCCAACTTACTATATCGGTTTAAATCTTTCTTTAAAAACAGGTTTAGGGGCATCTGGATTGCTCAGTTGATTAAGCGACTGACTTCAGCTCAGGTCATGATCTCATGGTCTGTGAGCTCGAGCCCCACGTTGGGTTCTGTCCTGACAGCTCGGAGCCTGGAGCCTGCTTCAGATTCTGTGTCTCCCTCTCTCTCTGCCCTTCCCCTGCTCATACTCTGTCTCTATGTCTCTCAAAAATAAATAAACGTTAAAAATTAAAAAAAAAAAAAGGTTTAAGTAGAGATAGTGAGTCAATTTAAAACATAATATTCAACACATAGAATATGTCATATATGAATCGAGGGAAAAATCATGCAGGTTGCAAGAAGTGACTAATGTTTAGAAAACACCATAAATAAGGAAAAGAAGAATTGTCTCACTAGGTTCTCTGCAAACTAACTGGGCTAACTCTGCAAAGGTGAATTCCCTTGAAATGGAAGAAATGAGCAGACACTGGATGCTGGAAAGGAAATTTACACAGAGGGTCCAAGCATGCGCTGTAGGGAACCATAGGGAGGCACTGAGTTCTTGAAGCTCCAGGGAGCTCTGGGTCCAACAAGAGCAGTCCAAGAACTTTTGATATGTTCCAGCTGAGTAACAGATGCTCCAGGAATTTGATGGAGGGAATGTCACTCTCAAATAGTACATCAGGTGGCTTTGCAGAAGCATTTGATGAAGGCTATACGTAATCTTTAAGCTTTTAGGAAATATAGAATATGCCAGAAGGGTGGCATTTCAGGCAAAGGAAAGGCAAGGGAACAAGAATGCAAAACATAAAGTGTCTCTGAGGAAACTTGAGCAGCAGAGAAAAATACGAAAATAACTTCTTAACAGCCAACATATCAACAAAATGATAAATGAAAACAGATAAGATTATTTAAAAATAGGAGACTTTGCAGTTATATTTATAAAAAATCACTTTGTTTTCTGAGTAAGATTGCACCCTTATCAGGACAGTGAATCTTTTTTCTAATTTTCATTAAACTCATTTTATGTTTCAAATGGAAATAAATTCCTATTAATGAGTGAAGTGTAGAAATAAAATTTCTTGAAAGAGTAACAGCAGTGTTTACCTTATCAGATATTGGTATTTATTAAAAAGCTATACTCAACTTGGGTGGTGCCAATTCAAGGGTAGAAAAATAGACAATTGAAATATAATAGAAATTCTAGAAAGCAGACCCAGTTAATTCTTCAGTTAACTTGAAGTTATTGAGAACATCGGGTGTGGAGAAATATGGTTTTCTTGTATCTCTCAAATACAGGAGATCTCGAAAACTGCTAGTGGGAGTATGAATTGGTACCTCACTTTGGAATTTAAAAAGCATCTGTTCGACTGAAGAAGTATATGCTCTTTATCCCAGAATTTCCCTTATATACGCTACAGAAACCCCAGAACTTATAAAGAATAAAACATTTTCACAGAATGCTCTTGTGACACTAAAATATTTTTAAAATCTCATAAATGTCCATTAATAGAGAAATACAGATATAAAATCAGGATATTTAAAGAGAGAATAACAGAGCAATTAAGATGAATTGATCTACATGTATCAACCTTCATAGACCACAAAAAAATATAATGCTAAATGACAAAAACAAAGAATACCCCACCAACATAGACATACAGATGTATTCACACAAACACACAAGTTATGCTCACATGCATAATCAGCAAAAATATAAAAACCTTTCAAAGAAGCATGTAAGCCTATTTCAGGAGAGTTATATTCTGCCCCCTCTCCATGGGTGAACTTAGACATAAGAGTTGTGCTCCAGAAAATTTCCCGTTAGACGAAATGTTTGAATATCTGCCTAGGATTTGTTTTATACCATACATCACTGTATGTTGAAATGTATTAGGCAAATAAAAAGTCAAAAACAATATGAGAGAAAAAATGGTGAGAGGTCAAATTTGTTACCATCAGCTCCATGAAGAAAGTCTCTTCTGAGCAGAGACTTCTGAGATGAGAAAACTGACATTTGTAATCAAGACAAGAGCAGGGAAGACCAGGTAGCATCCAACAAGGAAAGTTGTGTTGTGTAATGAGGGAAGTCGTGGTAAGATTGAAGGATAAGGGGGCTGAGGTAATTTTTAGGAAATGGATGCTTATTATTCATTTACACATAAAAAAAGTGGCAAAATTGAACTTGAATTAAATTTTTCTTAGGAACTTAACTGTCCCTGGGATGCATTGCCGCAGTCTCCTGGAAACAGTGACCTGAAGACTCTTGTTTAAAGTCATAGGCATGCTTTCTTACACCTGTGCATTACAATCTTTTTTTTTTTTAACAAATTTATAGAGTAATAGGACACAGATCAGTGCGATTCCCTCAGAGAGAATCATCCAACTTCAATGGAAGAAGTTTTGTGTCCTAAACATGAGCAGATGCACACACTACCATCATGGTGATGGTTCAACACATAATCCAACATTCCCTCATTTTTTGAGTTTGCTGATACAAATAAGACAGCAACACAGTCCCCTCGATGTAAGGAGAGTGAAGGGTGGGACATGATGAATCATTCGTACTCACTAAATTACCCATGAGAAAATTCATTTAAAGACACATCACCATAAAATCACCCTATGAAACTAAGTAGCAAGGATTAAGTACTTCAGATGCAACTATATTAAAAATCTCCAGTAATGTTTAAAAAAATGAAGTTTCAGGGGCGCCTGGGTGGCTCAGTCGGTTAAGCATCCAACTTTGGCTCAGGTCATGATCTCACGGTCTGTGAGTTTGAGCCCCGCCTTGGGCTCTGTGCTGACAGCTCAGAGCCTGAAGCCTCCTTCAGATTCTGTCTCCCTCTCTCTCTGCGCCCCCCCATGCTCTGTATCTCTCTTTCACTAAAAATTAAAATCATTAAAAAAATTTTTAAAAATGAAGTTTCAAATTGAAATGGTACATTTATTTCTAAGATGTCCAACCATCAAAAGAAATATTTAAATAAGAACTGGATATATAAATATATATTTTTTCATTTTTTCTTGCTCCTAACTTTAATATTATTAATTTAACTTCACAACTATTTAATGCACATTAAAATAAGAATAAAGTAAACATACCTTTCTCAATAATAAATTCAAATGATGCTCAACATTCAACCTTGCAATCTGCCTACAATAAAGTAATACAAAATGGTTTCCTGAATTTCACAAATTTGGTAAAATTCTACATATCCTGTGTAGGCAAATAGGCCATGTTTTACTTAATAATCATATTCTAGTCACTTATTTATTTCCAGGACCAAATTGCATCTGACTCATGAAAATATTTAAAAATACTCACTGCATAACTGAGGAAATGAATTAAAAAATGTGATCAAATGCCAGCTTCACTGACATATAACTGACATATAAAATTGTAAGATATTCATTATCTTCATAATAATGTTCATCATAATGATTTTATATACATAGACACATTGTGAAAGGATTTTCTCCCTTACTAATTTCCAGTTAATTACACATCCACACAACCATAGCACCTCGTGTGTGTGTGTGTGTGTGTGTGTGTGTGTGTGTGTGTATTCTTTGTGAAAAGAAAATTTAAATATTACTCTTTTGCAAATTTCAACTATACAACATACTGTAATCAACTATACTCACCATGTTTTACATTGGGTCCTCAGATCTTATTCATCTTATAGCTTAAAAGTTGCACCCTTTTACCAACCTCTTCCTATTTCACCCACTCTCAGCCCCCTAGCAAACATCTTTCTATTCTCTGTTTCTATGAGTTAGTCATTTTTGCCCTTCTGTTTCCATTTTCAGGAGAATGACCTTGATATGCACCACAGTAACCTATACAGCACATAGGGGGCCTGGAAAATTATGACAGAGTTTCATGACCCTTGCATACCTTTCTTTTCTTACTGATACTCCGCCTGAACACTGATGCCTATTTTATTGAATTTGAATGGGAATGGGAGAAGCAATATACATTTTTGAAAAATATGCGTTGATTTGGTAACAGAGAAATGGTAAGGGATTGATGACAAATAAAGCTAATTTATAATCAGTAGGTAACAGCTAGGTATGAAGTTCCACTGAGTCATCACCTGCAAGAACCCTTTCCCAGCCACACCTAGACCTCTGGGGCCCAACCCAGAGAGGGAGAGGGGTACCCCTGTGCCCACCAGTTATCAGCAGACCAGTCAGCCATAGAGCCTGCACACCGTTCCGCCTCACCCCTTTGCCAGGGACCGCTCGGGTTTTGTCTCTGGCTAAGATGTAGTATCATGTTTTCTCTAGCCACGTGACTAAAGAACAAAACAGAATTATTCTTCAAAAATTTCAATGCAATGGTGATTGTATATTATTACTTCACTCAAAAACAGTTTGGGAGAGTTAGAGAAAGTAAATACAATTTAGTTAGAGTTAAAATTAATATGTATAAGTGTTAAAATGTTGAATTCTCAGACATATGAGGTCCATTTTAGTAAATTCAACAATGAATAAGGAGGCGGATGATTCTAATTTGGGCAAATTTCTTCAAAAAAAATTCATGAATAAAGTTTTGATTCATTAGCCCACAAAAGAAAAATTGGGGCTTATAAGGGTCTAGAATATTTATAAGATTTTGTATTCAAATAGAATATGTAAAAATCCTTACTAAATAATATTCTATTTGTGAATTTATTACTATCAAACTAATTTTTATTGTTGAACATTTTTGCATGAACTTTTTTCTTACTCTACCACTTACTTTATGATATAGAAAGGATACATTCTTCACATTTTGAAAAAGTTCTCTAGATTTAATACCAAAAATTAAATGAACTTTGCCTTTATTCCCACCTCTAGAAATATCATTATTTACATATAGCAAGCTCAGAGAAAGTGTTTAAATAATTAATTTTGGTTTGCCCCCCAGCAATGGGAAGAGCAAGGGAGGTATTTAGAAACAAGGCCAACTCATCATCTTTTACTTATAGGCTATTGGCTAAAATGTCAGTAACCAAAGTTATCAAAGTCATCTCAAGTTTAGAATGTTTTACCAAATGAACCCGCCCCATCAAAATACAAAAAAGTTAATGTGTGTAAATATGCTCGGGCATATAAAAATAAAAATTTGGATGGTACATGTATTCAATTATCAAAAATGCAGGTTCTCATTCTTTTATTTTTTAAATTTTTTAAATGTTTATCTTTGAGAGAGACGGAGAGAGACAGAGAATGAGCGGGGGAGGGGCAGAGAGAGAGAGAGAGAGATGGAGACACAGAATATGAAGCAGGCTCCAGGCTCTGAGATGTCCCACAGAGCCCGATGCAGGGCTTGAACTCACAAGCCGTGAGATCCTGACCTGAGCCAAAGTTGGCTGCTTAACCAACTGAGCCACCCAGGCATACCTCATTCTTCTTTTCCTACTCCAATGTCGCACACCCTATGACCTTAACACTCTATCAGGCATCGTTTCTGACACATTTTTAAAAAGGCATAGTATGAAACTCTTGTACTGGGTATAAACAAGTATTTTACAGCTTTTTTACATTATTAAAGCTAGTGAAACTTAGGAGAAATTACATCAAATACAGCACTTTGAGAATATGCAGTTTTCTGAAAACAATAGATTTCTATCAATCACTTATATACTCCCTTCATAGCCTATATATTCGGTTTTGTTCAACTGCCTCAATAAGCTCTGTTTCTGAAGTAGTTTGATTAATGAGGATTCTGGACAAAGGAACTTAGTTGAAACTTAGGGAGTGATGAGAGAGTAACAGAAGGTAATATAGTAAATGCATGGATTTTTATACTTTAGCCACAAGAATTCTGTTATGGTTTCCTTTCTACACACGCAGTTTAGATACAGTTCTGCATCTAGGTGGATAAATGGCTTGAAAAATTCTTACAAGTTTCCCTGAATCTAAGCAGAATTCATGTATGCCAGATGGTGATTTAAGATGCATATTTTTGTTCATTGAACTCTGTGGTTGAGAAGTGATTTAAGGTACGGTTAACCGTGAGTGGTTCTGAAGTCTGTTTGGATGAAGACTGACTCACGCATAGCCTGTTTTACTATTACCCGACACAAAGACAGTATGAGGCAAAGATCCTGGCGAAGAATAGACCTCACGAGACATCACAAATGCACAATGCTCAGTAAAGTCTGGGAAGCAAAGTCAGGAGCAGTCAAAGGGTAAAACGGATAAACTTTATGAAAAGAATACCCAGGGCAATAATGGTCAAAAAGAGAAATTTTATCTAATCCATCAAAATGCTTTTGGATACCAATACCAGAACAGGTCTTAGAATTAAAGGCTAATTTCAATTATAATTTTTCACTCATCTGAACAAGTTTCAAGACAACCACTTTTGAAGTTTAAAAAAGTTAATGGAAGGGTCCTTATAATAGAAAGACACTAAAAATTAAGTGTCTTTTCTAGAAGTAAGAAATTGCAAGTGTACTCAGTGTATTAAAATCATTCTTATGATAATTATCTGAAGAAAACCTTTAATGGAAATATCTAGCGGATAATGGTAGTATAAATGAATAATTATATAAATAAACTAACAAATAAATGGCCCTAGAAAGAAGATGAAATTTCTCTAATCTGGGGAAGGAAACAGACATCCAAATCCAGGAGGCACAGAGAACTCCCGTCAAAATCAACAAAAGCAGGCCAATACCAACACATATCTTAGTAAAATTTGCAAAATGCAGAGATAAGGAAAGAATCCTGAAAGCATCAAGGGGAAAGAAATCCCTAACCTACAAAGGGAAACCAATAATGTTAATAGCAGATCTATCCACAGAAACCTGGCAGGCCAGAAGAGAGTGGCATGAAAGAAGATCAAATTTACACAGAAAAAAAAAAAAAAAAAAAAAGATAGTGCAAGTTGATTTCTCAGAAAGCAGAGTTACATTTGTCCCTGAGCAGATTATAATAATACAAGTTTTAAAAATTTTAGAGAAATTTCTTGGTAAATAACTATCTTTACTGTTCACAAAAAAAATTGCAGAAGAAAAGCTGTAAGAGATGTTTACGCAGGAATGGTGAACTGGTTACATCCCATGCGCCCATCCTGATTAATCTATAGTTGCTGCGGGTGGAGATGGATGAAAGGGCTTCTCCTAGACTTTGGGGGAAAAGGCAGTGATTGATTATAGTATCGGAAGATGACTCATTCAACAAAATGCTAAGTTTTAGCACTCTTTCTCTCTTAAAAAAAAAATGTTTATTTTGAGAGAGACAGAGAGAGAGAGAACAGAGAGAGAGAGTGCAAATGGAGGAGGCCCAGAGAGAGTGGGAGAGAGTGAGAATCCCTAGCAGGCTTCCCTGCTGCCAGCGTGGAGCCCAAGGCAGGGCTCATCTCACTGGGAGATTCTGACCTGAGCTGAAATCAAGAGTCAGACGCTTAGCTGACTGAGCCACCCAGTCGCCCCCACCCTTTCTCTCTTTTGAAGAAGTAGTAAATTGAACTTTAACACTGTAATTTCAAAAGTAAATTCCTTTCTTGAGAATCATATCCACTGTACCATACTAATACACATACTCTTTGAGATACTTTCATCTAAAACAGCAAAATTTCAAGGCCAGGAAATAAGTTATTTCATGTATTTGTTACCAATTTTTTTAAACTGCTCAGTGTGCATTACTAGCTAAATATATTAGAGTCCGATTGCATAATAAACTTGAATGCTCACATCATGAGGCGACAGACTCATTGATGAAAACATAGTGTGAACTACACTAGTTTTTCCGGAGATGAAACAGAATCACTCACGTTCTGAGTAATGTAGCTAACAGTCCTAATAGCTGCACCGAGAGTTACCATTCTGTATTAAAGGCAAAAAGCAAGACACGTCCTACAAGTCTCCAACCCGTCGTTCTCTGAAAAGGGTTGAAGATCTTAAGAAACAAAGGGAAATTAGTGAACAAAAAGCAAAGCTAGACTACTTCAAAAAAACCCCACAATTAATCTGATTTTGCTTTTCATATATTATAAAAGTAGTGTATATATACATCTTTACATAGACACAAACACGTAAACATATAGAATAATATATAATTATATTTTTTGAGGTTTATCATTTCAGATAAAACTTTCCTGAAAGTCACGAAAAATCTTTTGTGATTAATTTGTCCTTAACATTTTTCCGAGAGGAAAAATTTCAAATATTCATCACTAAACATGTCTATCATCTATCTTCAGCTACCTTCTCCAAACCCCGTAGCTTTCTTTCCAAAATAATTTACATCCCAAATAATTACATAATAATATTCAAGCCTAAATAACTGTAAATGATAATCTCTATCAAATAGTAAGTAATGTAGCTTGATTTATCCAGAACTTTTTTTTTCCTTTCTTTTAAAAACTTTATTTTTCTATTTTGAGGTACATATACATGTAAAATTTCCTAAATTATTTCTGTGACGGGCAGGGTGTTAAATATAACAATGTATTTTTTTCTGACCCCCCCCCCTTTTTTTTTAACTGTTAGGGATGCAAGACAATGAAAGCCTATCCTTTCTTTTAAGGAGTTCACAACCTATTTGAATACTTAAACCTTAATATGAGGTGCAAATCAGGTCCAAGTGTGGACAACAGAGCACAGACATACATTTATGTGGCAGAAGTGGGAAGAACCATCAGGTGTAAGATTTGGAGAAGACAGATTAGAAACAAGCAATGACATACATGTGGGATTTGAACAGACTGTCAGGAGGAGCCACGAAACAATCTGCAGGAGGCCGAAAGCCCAGATGGCATGAGAGAGTCAAGGAAGCTGGAACACACAAGTGACTGGTGTGTGGGAGGTGGGTTGAAATTAGTATGTATTTATTTTTTATGATGTGGATTTGGGTTAAATCTTGAAGAACTTATATTTTAGGCAATAGGTTTAAATTTTATGAGAAAAAGAATACATGCATAAAGGAAAATGTTGGAGGAATTTAAGCTAGTGACTACATAGACATGATTAACGTACTATGACCATTAACACGGGGAAAGAGAACAGAAGGACAGAGGAGCAACAGTGATATATGGAAACAGGATAATTGCAAAACATTAGGTTAGGAAGGAAACTGATTTTAAGGAAAGATAGGAAAAGTGAAAATAAAAGTTATGGGTCTTTAGGGCCAAAACCATGTCAAACTTATTTTTTTTTCAATGGTACTTTGAACAGTGTCTAGAATATAGAATTCCATAATACGTAAAAAATGAATGGAAAGAGACAGGCAAACAGTTATAAACACACATTCTATGGTAGAGATTGAGTTAGGTAATTTCATGTACAATATTTGTTGCATGATCATAATAACCGGTAACTACTGTTAAGCTCACTTTTACATAAAGAAACAGATTAAATGAGATTATAGAATTTACTCAAAGTCATTTGACAAGCAAATTATAAGACATAACACTAATAACTAAGTTTTCATAAATCTTGAGCACAGGGTCTTTCCACCAGCTGGGACTACAGAAAACAGTAAAATTCTAACTCACTCAACTTCTAAGGTGAAGACACATAAAAGTCACATAAGAAATATGAAAGTATTTTTAAAAGGTCAAAACTTAAGTGATCTCCTGAATTTAGATAATTTCTACCAGTAAACATTAGTTTTGGTTATGATAACAAGAAAAATGTTAGGAAAATTTAACTTAAGCATTTAATGTACATTTCAAAAAAGAAATCAAACATTCCTTAGTTTATATAGTTGTCTTCCCCCATTCAAATATAAAAACCTTAAAGAGTGCTTGTGTTTGTATTTATACTAGCATTATTCATCTTAAATCCTCAGCTGTAGCTTCACAAACATTCAACAAAATTTTTGAAAGAATAAAACTTTAAAATATCTAATTTTGTTTTGTCTTTGAAGTTCTGAAAATCATGAGCTAATTCCTAGTCTCCTGGCTATTTCTTCATATTTTTATTGTGGACTGTTGTACTAGAATACATTATAATTTCTGTGTTATGCAGATTATATCCCCCCAAAGGCTGCAATATTCATAATTGTTAAGAGAATGGACAGGGGATCAAGGCAAAACAACAACATAAAAGAAAACAAACAAAAACTTTTGGAGTATGTTAACATTTATTTGTTTTTGAGAGACAGAGAGAGACAGAGTATACGTGGGGGAGGGGCAGAGAGAGAAGGAGACAGAGAATCTGAAGCAGGCTCCAGGCTCTGACCTGTCAGTGCAGGACCTGATGCAGAGTTTGAACTCACAAACCGTGAGATTTGAGCTGAAGTCAGAAGTTTCACTGACTGAGCCACCCAAGTGCCCTAGAGTATTTTAATAGGCTGTAGAGCTTTATTCTCACCCTAAAGATTATCCTTTTATGAAAAGACATATAAGGTACATTCTTCAAACTTGAAAACATAACTATTATTGGAATTAATGATAGATTAGTTCAATAGCTAAAAAAGTACATATTTTTTCTTGATAATTGATATTTAAAGATTAATTAAAATCTTTACTGCCAGAAAATAGAATTCAATGTAGGAAAAAAAAAAAAAAAAGGCAAAGCTGTCCATCCTGTATACTAGCAAACCACTAGTATTCCAAAAGAGGAACTTAAATCACCCTCAGTCAAACAAACATGAAATAATAAAAATGACCACAGGGTTGCTTTTATTTAATTTTTCTCAAACAACAAAATCTCAAGAAGTTCTCATAAATGCAAAGTGGTGTGTTCGTTTTTAGAGAAAGCAAAGCTATTCGCTTTGAAGTACAGTACCTCCGAAAGTCTAATGATGGTGATGAATATGGCAACACCAGGTAGACGACTATAGTTGCTGTAGAAAAATGTTATTATTGTAACTTAATGTTAAATACTTATATTTTAAGTATTATGTATAAAATTATGTCTAAATAATTTATTTTTTTCATATTTCCTTAGAGATCCAATTTCATCAAAAGTTGTTAAGGTAGGAGATAATGAAAATGGGAAAATTTTGACTAGACAAAGTTATTTGATGATGATGACTTGCTTAAATTACAAATGATACAAGGTCATATCTTTATACCATGTAGAATAAATTTATTAAATTACACAATTTAGAGCATCGAATTTTCTGTAAATTATCCTTGCCTAATTTGTTGTTGTTGTTGTTGAGGAAGAGACAGAGAGTGCACAAGCATGGGAAGGGCAGAGAGAGAAGCAGAGAGAGACTCTAAAGCAGTCTCCACGCCCAACACAGCCCTTCACAGGGCTCCATCTCATGACTGTGACATCATGACTTGAGCCAACATCAAGAGTTAACTGACTGAGCCACCCAGGTGTTCCTATCCTGGCCTAATTCTTAAATAAATAAAAAACAAAAAAACTTGGATTTTTATTACTCATTTTGTTGAAACTGAGAAAGCGATTCTTAAAATTAGGCATTAGCATTAAAGACTTCATATATGCAATCTGTTAAATATAAGACTTGTGTTTCATATAAATTATTCTCACTTCATAGGAGACTTACAAATGATTACTAAATGATAATGGAGTTCAAATCAAACTTTAACAAATGGTGTAGGAAGATTTTCTTTCAAATGTCATGGCCTTTAAAAAAAAGGCATTTCATAAGAAAAAAGAGAACAGAAAACATTACAGAATACAGGGAATGGCTATGATAAAAAACCATCGGCATATGCATTTAGAGTTAATAAAACAAAAAGAAGCAACAATTAACTACATAAGAAGGAAGTCAAAATCAGCCTGTGCTCAGTTTGCAAGGGCAGAAGACTTTTAAAATACCAAACAGGCAGCTCATCAGTTATACTTCAGCAATTACAGGTGTAGGCTTTTAGCTACTTAGCACTGTTGAAACAATTCCTTTTTAATATATGCCTAATTTGTTTATATTTTTATTAATTCTTTAACTGTGTCATTTTAATTAGCCATAGAGTTATAATGTTTTAACAGTGTATGTTAGATCTTGCAGCTAGCAATAGAACAGATGCAACATGCACCCAATTCAGTAGGAAGCAGATTTTATCCTTCATCTCTACTTGTCAATGTCTTAGTCACTGACTTTTAGACGATGTTGAATCCTAAGTATAGTCTGTAAGTCGATAAAATTGGGGGAAAAAAATCTTCTTTTTTACCTGCCCAAAACAACAATATTAAAATAATCCAAGAAGTAGTTTTGCTATTTGGATCTACCAAAGTTATTTCATTATAAATAGAGTAATTGGTTAAGTTTGTAAGAGACTCAAAATGATATCCACTGCTCCCTTCTCAATTTTATAGACTACTTCACAGATCAAATGTTTGTGGCTCCTGGATTTAAACAAAGATGTTTAGAGAATTGGATGATAATACTGTGAATTTATATATAGGATGTATGCACACAGTGTGTGTGTGTGTGTGTGTGTGTGTGTGTGTGTGTGTGTGTTTAAATCATAAATAATGTCAAAAGATAAAACTGTATAAGAACATCTATTCAGACAAAACTCAGTTTCACCTTCACAGGAAATCTCGAGCAAATCATTTGATCTCTTTAAACTTCAATTTTTTCCTCAAATTTTATTTGTATAATTGAGGAGGTATAACTAATCCCAAAACCTTAATAAATACATATTATTATGCACAGTACTATCATTTATTTAAATTTGCAGGGGCAGAGGTAGAAGTTTTTCTAACAAAGCATAATTATAAATGTTCATGAGAGGCTAGAGAAAAAGAAAAAATATACAGTGTAATCTATTCTACAGGAATATGCAGAAGGAAGACTATCTCTCTCTCTATCTCTCTCTCTAGATAAATTTTGAAATTAGTTATCTAATTCCCTCATTTTATATGGAAATTGAGACAAGGAAGAAATCTTCCACAATTTACCCAACTGAATTTGCCCCTGATACTATTTAAAACCAATGTTCTAGTGTGGTATTCTTTTTTGACACTTGTGATTCCGATCACCTAGATATAAGAGCTATCTGTCGATTGCCATGGCCACCTCATTGGTCTCTGGAGTTGACACAACTTCATGTGCATACTGTAGGAAGAACTGTCTTCCCAAATACCTGAGGAACCTCTTTGATAAAAAGGTACTAACACACAATAAGAATTGAGTATTTCCATATTTTCACTTTACTCAATGAGTATCTTTAGGCATTTAGGATTCCTTGAATCCAAGAAGTATCAATTAACTAAAGTGCAGTAGAACAAAGTTTAATAAGTGACCGAGAATAATATAGGATGAGAAGTAATCATTTCCTTCATCTGCAAATAAGAGATCAAGAAAAAATAATAAAGGAGTTAAAAAGAGAGAATAAGTGCTACTGTTTTTTGGGAAATCAGGAAGGGTTTCCTACAAGATGTAAGGGATATATTTTAATTGGTCAGGAGATACTGTTTTCTATGCACCATTATGCGTACAGCACTGTAATGTTCATTACAAAGAATTACTAAGTAGATAAAAAAATTATCGTTTGACTCAGTATGTCATGACATGCATCTTTAAATGAGAATCTTTTACTCATTCGTTCATTCTTTATTCTACTTTTTTCTTTTTCTATTATTTTCATAATTCAAAGAATGAACCAGAGTTTGCTTTAAAGTAATTTTTTTGTGTGTGAAAATGGAACACATAGGCGAAACCATTAAAATCTCCTATTCAGTAGTCTGTTCTCTTTGGAGAACTCCATTAAGACACAACACACAATGCCTTTACATAACACTATTTTACTTGTCACAAATATTGTGACATCATTATTTCCAGATTAAGATTCAAGAGATTTATTCAAAGTTGTACAATGTAACTACAGACCAAAGTCATCTGATAAATGTCATGCCCTATTTAATTAATGCATATTTTTTCTGTACATGAAAATAACTAATTAAATAAAGGAGTATAATTATTTTCATAATATCAAATAAAGTTCCTATCAAACTGGAGCTCTATGGTGATAGTACCCCTCTTTTTTACAAGCTTCAGCTGTTTCTCTTACTCCTCTGAGGATTGCAAACCAGGTCTATTTTCAAAGCAAACATTATGTTTCACTGAAATCCCTAACTTTATTTTTTTAAATCTTTTTAAAGTTTATTTATTTTTGAGAGAGACAGAGAATGAACAGGGGAGAGACAGAGAGAGAGGGAGACACAGAATCCGAAGCAGCTCCAGGCTCTGAGCTGTCAGCACTGAGCTCGATGCGGGGCTCAAACCCATGAACTGCAAGATCACGACCTGAGCTGAAGTTGGATACTTAACCGACTGAGCCAGCCAGGTGCCCCTGAAATCCTTAATACAGGTTTAATAATACAGGTCCCCCTTAGGTAAACCGCTTGATATGTTATTCTTCTATTTCATATCATAATACTGATATCCTGAACTTTTATATATTCCATCCTAGCTATTACTGCAGTATATAAGCTTAATTTTAAAAATGCAAGAAAACAGAAATAATACAAACTATATTCAGAATATAGAAAAGATTTTTTCTCTTCCAAAGGGAAATAATACATGAAATAGAATCAGAGTCTGTGATGCAAGCATTTTGATGATTATTTTTTATCCTTGAATTCATACTCTATGGATCTTGTAAGATGTTAGCATAAATGGATATTGATAAAGTCCATCAACATTTTTCTAAAGAATTTCACTCTGGAAGTAGAGCAGTGAGGAATAAAATTCAAATTTGTAACTCAAATCATTGTTTTTCCCACATGATTTTAATGTTTGAAAGCTAAATAATTTAGACAAAGCAAACTTTAGCCATTAAAAAAGTACTTTTGACATTCATGTCAACGGGGCTTAAGTCAGCATGTCTCTTCTGATAGTTCAATTTGCTTGGCTTTATATTGTCAATTATAATTCCACTTTCTTGCTAAGTCGATACAATTAGATTACTACAGGGACTTCATTACAGCCACAGGGAGGACAACAGCTGAGGTATACAATTTTCTTCCTATGATGCCAGCACTAATAAACAGTTATTGGAACAATGGCCTGCAAAGGGGCAATAAAAGCTGCTGTCTAAATATTGCTATGCCATTATATCATCTGACAAAAAATAGCCAAACTTAAAAAAAATGTTAATGCAACAGAAGTTTTGATTGTGCCATTAATCTGATTGGGAAGGTTGCTATCTGTCAGTTTGTTCTCACTTATTCATTTAAACATAATTCAGATTACGTAGTACCTGTAGGCCTTAGATTCCTAGTGTGAAACCTGAGGGACTAGGAACTGATGGCTATCTGATATGCCTCCAAATAAATGTGTAACAATGAGGAATAATGAAGAATAATGGAATATTCTTCTTGATTAGATGTGCTCATGTGCTCATAACAATAACCAATTTCAGAACCCAACTTTACATCCTATAATCCAGTATTATTCCTTACCACCGCAGATTTCAACTATTATGTCAGAATTCATATTCAGAATTTTACTTTCAGTTGACAAACCGATTTCTTTCTTTCTTATAGGAGGTTTATCTCTTCTGAGTTTTATGGGTCTATCGTCTGCCATCTGCCTTGATATAATATATCTCATACGTTTATTGAGTCTTAAAACATGGTATATTTCAATACCTTCTTCATAATAAAAAGCAGCCAAGTCTATTTTAAAAAATTTTTCAAACAAATCCAATATCAATAGTCATGAAATTTCTCTGACTTGCCAAAACTTTCATGACTCTTCCTAGAAAAATTTCATTTTATGTTACAATGATATTCAACTAAGTTTTACTGAGCGCTTACTTTGTGTCAGCACTGTAATGGGCTCAGAGATTGCAAAATTGTTTAAGAGAATAAAATTGTGTCTTAAAAGTCCTCAGAGTTTGCAAGACAGACTAGAAGGAAAACAATGACAGTACCACAGGGTAAGTGTCCTTCTGCACTCCCCAACTCGGTGGTGCGAATCCATTTGTCATTCTGTATTTGAATGATCAATTTAACCCAAGTGTGAGATCTATAATACATAAATCTACAGCATGTTTGTTTTACTTTTTCTATTGGCTCTGGCATAGTGCATTCAGATATGTACTGAATTATCCTTGTCATATAAATAGTATTGACTACATCTCCCCTGGTACAGTAGGCCGAATAATTCCCTCTCCCCCCAATATGTCCACGTTCCAACCCCTAGAATCTCTGAATATTTTCCCTTTCATGGTAGAGAGACTTTGCAGAGGGGATTGAATTAACAGTCTTGAGATGGAGAGATTATTCTGGATTATCACAAAGCTCCTTGTAGAAGGGAAACAGGAAGATCAGAGCTAGTAGTAGGCAATGCGAAATATGACAGATGAGTGATTTGAGGAAAAGGCCACTAGCCAAAGGATGGAGGCTGAGTTTAGAAGCTGAATGACACAAGGAAACAGGTTCTCCTCTTATCCCTCCAGCAGAAACACGGAACTATTGGCATCTTGATTTTAGACTTCAAAATCCCAGGATGGTAAGGTTTTGATATTGTGTTATAGCAGCAATAGGAAACTAATACATGTGCTTTCCAAGAAAAAAAAAGAAAGTGTTTTTGTTTTGTCCTCACATTGTATGTATTGATTTCTAATTCGGAAAGCATGGTTATAACAGTGAGAACATAAGTGTTTTCAAAATACTGAGAGTCCTCTCAGGTGAAAGTAAGAAAAGCGGCAGATGACAAATGATGAAAAATCAAAGTCATATTGTTTCTGAGAAATCATCTTTTATTGGAACCTATTACATTTTGGAACATCTCACAGTGGATTGGCTATCATCCTCAGAGTCACAACCTGCTCCTTCGATAGGCTGACTAGGCTGAATTTGGATACTAGGTTCATTATTTAATAAGGCAGCAATATCAGACTTGAGAGCATCAGAATCAACTGTAAATCTTTTTAAAAATACAGGTGGGTAAACTCCACCCTCAGAGTGGGGCTGTGGGTTTAAGAATCATCATTTTAAAGAAGCGTTTGGAGGAGGTTGATTCTACTGGTCCAAGAAACAGACCTTAAGAAACACTAATGTTGTGGAAAGAATATGTAACACAGAAGATCTGAGCTCACGTATTTGTCATTGTCTAGCTACGCAATCCCTTAACTCTGGTGACTCAGAGTTAAGTCACTCTGGTGACTCAGCCCAACCATCTCATAGATTGGTTGGGATGATCGAACAATACAATGTTTATATGAATCCCAGTAGGGTGCAAAGTTATACAAATACACATTGACTATGTTAATAACAGTAGTTTGTGGTTATAGCTATGTGTCTTATTTAATATCTTGGGTAATTTTCTCTGAATATAGTATTTAATTGCCATTTTGTATGTGCTGTTACCTTTCAAAATTAAAAGCTGGTTACCTTGCAAATTTAAATGAAAATACACATGGATGTGTATTCACGTGTGCGTGTGCCTATGTGTGCAGACATTGTAAAAATGATGTGGACCCTAATAATTCAGTGTTTACTGATTTGAGAAACAGATCCTTAATATTCTAATTTAAGCCCTTATTTTCTTTTTAAAAAATTGTTGTGGGCCTAGTATATTAGTTCCATTGTTATATTTCATTATTGAAAACTCAATGCATATTCAGCATGTACAAAATAAGATATTTACCTATCCTGATTAGTAAATGATTTGTTTCCTGATTTTAGACTTTTTTAAGAATAAATTATTGTATGATACTTCATCTAACTTTTTGCCACATAGAAATGGCTTTATTTGTGTCTGCTTTCCACCCTAATTTATTATCACCTGAAAATTTTATTAACGTTAATAATGATGATGAATGAAGCTGGGATTAGTTCTACTCTTTCATGTGTCCCACTAGGCTATTTTCTCCTTCAGAACCACTGTCATTCATTACCCTTTATTTAAAGCCCTTCAGGCAAGATTAAATGCAAGCCATTTCAAAATAGCAGCAATTTATTTTTTTTAGAAAATAGACTAGAAATTTCCTCAAAGTCAAGGTACATCTGCATCTTGTAAGACATCAAAAAAACCATATACATATTTATGTCTGTGTGTGTATGTGTGTGTACTCACACATATGTAAATACATACTATGCATGCACATACACGCACACGTGCACACACACACACATGCATACCTAGTATACTGACAAGTAACTGGAAGAGAAAAAAGAATTGATCACAGATAGAACTATAATGACACAGCATGTCTGACATACTGAACAGTGGATTGAAAGCCCAGTGGCTGCTCTCAGATCCCCCAGAACTCCATCAGTGAGTAGCTGACTGGCCCTGGGCAAACCCCGTCTGCATGCAGCCTCATCCTCTTCTAAGATAGTAAAGGTATCCAAATGCTCAGCTTCTAAAACCCCTTCCATTTTGAATATTCTATGATTTAGCCTTGTAAAATGCCTTCAGGAGAAAACTAATAAGAAAAGAATTTTTATCTACAAGAGCTGATGGATTTTTATCTACAAGAGTGGAGCCTCAGCAGGCAGAAAATTAAAATGTTCTCAAAATTGTCACGTTTTTAAAAATGCAACTCTGCTATGTTAGCATAGCAGGTGCCTCTAGTCTACATCAATCTGACTGAAGGAAAAATTTTAGTTGTCTAGTATGTAAGAAAAATCGCAGACCTACTCAAAATGAATGGCAAAGTCATGTTCAAGAAGACACCACAGAAACGGGCAGCACTTGGCCCTCGGTGCATCAGTCTGCAGCATTAAATAATGACAGGAATAAAACCTGCCACCCTCAGACAGATGGACTTTGAATTCTCAAGACAGGTTGTGGTCTTTATCTCATTTAGTATCTGTCATAATGATGGGTGAAAATATACTCTGCAGTATTTGTAAGCCTTTCATTTTAATGGATTGATAGCCCCAGATGCGGCCCTTTTATGACTGGCTTCCAGCAAAATATTTTAGAACCTTCCCAATTAGACCATGAACTCTTGGCAGAAGTGGAAAGTTTTGCATTAACCTCTTGCTGCCCAGAACATGGGACAGCACTACAGTGGAAAGTATTCCATGGCAATTACGAAGAAGGGATCGATTCATTTGTACCAAAGCATAGCTGATAAAAGAAAATGCTACCATTTAATAATGACAACTTGAAACTTTTAATTAGGATTATTAGTATGTTGGTGTATTGAATATATATCTTACCGTAATTTTTCATGAGTAGATAGTTAGATATGGCTTATATGATTATAAAAGGCTATGGAAATTTTGGGTAATGAAATGTCTATTGTTTATTTTTCTTCTTCTCTGCAATTTGACCCAGAGTTACCTTGCACTGCAGTAACTGTAGCAATTTCAGAATCATTAAGTGATCAGTGTAGAATATCTTTGATGAGCTTCAGTTAAAAGTAAATAGCATGAAAAAAAAAAAAAACACAAAACAAAACAAAAACCAGTATTCCATCCACCTTTTGGAAACCCTGAAATCTAAGTCAAGGTAACAGATGAGAGGTTAGATAACAGATTCAGAACAACTAATAAACGTCTGTGGACTGTACTATTGTCTAATATTACAATATTTTCAAAAGTTAAACTGTAAGTTGTCATGACCTGCTCATAGACATTTGTAGAATTCTACTATTTGTAGAATATGCCAGTAGAATTTATATTGAACAAGTTCTACGTACACTCTACTAACTAACCTGGCTTTATGAGAGAGCTGCTAGCTAATTTTTCAACCAAGGCATTCAGGAAAAAGGATTGTAGAAGAAACTTTGGTGCGTGGCACTGTACTACCCAAGATGAACGACTTAGAGAAGCGCGAATATTTTAAAATGAGGGTGGAAGAGTAAAAATATCAAGGCGGTATTCAGATATGAATAATTTAATCAATAGATTATACAGATGCAAGTCCCTTCCCAGGAAAATGGGCTGGGGGAAACGTGATTTACACTTCTCTTTACCGCACTTTCTTGTCCATGGGTGACTCAACAGGGAATACCGCAATGCATAATAGTAAACCTGCAGTCACATTCTGTTTTCTCTAACTTTAGAGGCCTCAGGAGTAAATTCATACAACAAAGGATTCCTTCTGGCACTGACCAACTCTGAGCATTTATATTAACTCCAATCATTCCTACCTTGTAAAGAATCCTTTTAAGAATACATTTGAATACAAATCTTTGTCTGAACCACTGTTTTTGTTTTGTTTTGTTTTGTTTTAGGAGACATTAATGGAGATAGGGCAAAGGTCATGAACCTTTGTTAGGTTTTTGCTGTATATTGCTAAATTGATTTTCAACACATTATACAATGGCCAACCTCAAATAATAGTGTCCATTTCAATGGACTTGGAAAAATGTTGAGAATTATCATTTTGAATGTTTAGGTAATGTTTATTGTATCTGATTTCAAGTGAGGTATTTTTCTCTTATAATTATTAGAGATTTATATTCATTCTTTGAATTAGAGTAAAACCTTGGTTTGCAAGCATTAATTCATTCCAGAAACAAGCTTGTAATCCAAAGCATTTGTATAACAAAGCAAATTTGCCCATAAGAAATAATGGAAACTCAGAGGATTTGTTTCACAACCCAAAAATATTCATATAAAAAATGATTAAAATATTCTAATATAATACAAAATAAAAAGAAAATATAAAACATAAAGAAAAATAAACAAATGAACCTGTACCTACTTTTGAAAACCTCCGTGGATGGTGTGAGGGAGACAAGAGAGGAGGGTTATTGTGTAGGACGACTTTCACTATCACTAACAGAACCACTGCTATCTATTGGCTCAGTGGAATCTTTCGTTGCATGGGGGCCACTGTTTACACTCACACGATGTTGACAACAGTACAGTATTAATGAACTCTTGTCATCTACTGTATATAAAGTAACTGGCAATAAGGCAGCAGAGGAAAGGGTCTATATCTGCAGGCGGCCTGACCTAGAATGAAGCAAAGCGTTCCTAAGCTTACTTTTGTATGGAAAAGCAAAGGACTGTTCACAGATGCTTTGAAGTGACAAAAAATACACTAGTGCCAGTTGTGGGCACCTTTCAACGTTCTGAAAAGTCACTGATTTCTGCCAAACACTGCAGCCTGAGACCAAGCATTTGAGCATGGGAGATGATCACTCACAGTCACACAGTGATCGAGTGAGAGAGAGAGAGAGAGAGAGAGAGAGAGAAAGCGGGTGAGGGAGAAAAGAGAGAGGACAACAACTGGCTCAGTTGTGAGGATGTAACGTTCAGCATCACATACTACTCATTGCAAGACATCGCTCGTTATCAAGTTAAAATTTATGAGAAATGTCTGTTTCTCTTGCGGAATACTCACAGAACAAGTTGCTCACAAGCCAAGGTTTTTAAATCTGATTTTAATAATTAGATTTAATGTTTTCTTGCTGGTTTGTAAGTCCTTTATAAATTAATTTTATCAAGACTTTGTGATATTTGTTACAAATATCTGCTTAATTGTTAGTATCCTTCTAACTTTGTATCATTTTATTTATGTTTCCTGAAAGAGATTTTTTAAAAGGCTATGGACTTTGATCCCCTTGCTATAATCACTTGGGAACTCTAGGCCATCCATTCCTCCCTGCCCAATGACTTATGCCAAATTAATTCTTGATGATTTCAATATCCATATAGATAATCTTTATAATATCCTAGAACCTAAGACTCTAGCCCTCCTCTGTTTCCAATGATTTTGGTTCTAACCCTAACTTATCTGTTCAGTAACACGATCATACATAGAAACTTGTCATGGAGAAAATCTTCAACCTCTCCATAATTCAATTCCAAACCTCCTTCCCTTTGACCACTTCCCTCTTATCTTTAAAGCTAACCACTTCTCAAAGGTTCTTCTCTTTGGCGCTCCAATCCAATGATTAAACCATCACATAAGTCCATCCTCATACGCATCCTCACTCGTTTTAATCAATGCCAATTGTTATAATCACTCTTTGTATAGATCCCTTGTTCCACCCTTGGTTTTCTGTACTCACTTGTCAAAACCACCTCTATATTTCAATCCAAATCTCTGCCTATTTAGCATCTGCATTCTCACATGTAAATGTAGTCCTATAAGTACACACGGCCATCCAGATTGGTTGCACTCACATTAATTTCATGATTGTAAATATCACAGTTGCTCTTTCTGGTGCATTCCTTTCTCTGGTCAATTCATTCTTCCAACCAGGCCAAATGGGGTTTTCATAAAAAATTCCTCTCTCCTCTAGTCTCTATCTCCTACTCGTCTTCACTTTCAGGAGAGAAAAGGGAACAAGGCAGAAGATAGCTTCTCAATTCTCACTCCACTAAATCTAGAGTAGTACTTTCATTTATACCCATAATCTCTGCCCTTTTTTCCTTTAATGGATGAGTCATTTATGCCCCTAAACCAAATCTCTACTCTTTCTTCTTACTAAAGCTCTGACAACATTTCCCTCCTCTGACTCCTCCGTTCTCTCTCTGAAGAATCTCTTCTACAGTCTCATAAACAGGCTGTATTTTTCCATATTATGAAACAAAGACCCTTCACTCCATATTCTTCATGTTCTCCTCTGGCTATAGCTTCATTTCTTTGCTTTACTTCACAGGGAGAAAATAATAAAAGAAAACAAGCATACAAAAACTTAAACAGCAACAAAAAAACCTTCAAGAGAATAGTTTATTTCATAGTGTTCACATTTTCTTCTAACCCTCATTCCTATCGATGTTAGGCTCACCAAAATATTCAAAAGTCACCAGGGATTAAATACAAGCTCTCTATTTAAAAACAAAATAAAACAACGACAACAACAACAACAAACTCCATTTAATAGAAGCACTTAACCCTGCTGATTATTTATCCTTCTTCAGTAGTTTCTTCATTTGGCCTGCTGGACCCTGTTGTCTCTTGGTACTCATTCTATCTCACTGCCTCATCTTCTTAGCATTCCTATTGGATTTTCTTCTTTCATTTGGCCTCCAATCCCCTTATTTGACTTAAAGCTCAATCTTGTTTGTTTCCCCCTCTATTGTATTATTCACATGTATCTACTGGTAATTCACAAATGTAAATCTCTCTATATTACTCTGAAACCTGGGATCTATCATCTTTCCTTGGATGCCTACTTAACATCCTCCCTAGGATCTACCTCCACAAAGACTGTTCCACATAAAAATAAGGTTAGAATTTTATACTCAGTCATTAGTTAAGGATCTTGCCAACATGAGTGACTCCAATTTTGCAGGTATCTCCTGATAAGGAAGAGTCTCATCAGCCAGATGCAAGTCTCCACACGGGAGTTCAAGTGTAATCTATTAGCAGTCAGCATCTATAAATAAACCAACTGGTAAAAAGAGTATCATGGCAAGACGACAATAGCGTAACTGCACTCTGGAATAAATAACTATGGGTAGGGTAGGAGCCTTACTAAAAATACATCTATATATCTTTTTATGTTAAAGGTGGTCTTTTATTGTATTATTTTTAACTATGATGTTTATTTTATTTTTGGTTAAAACAATCATTTTATTTAAAAAATTTTAAAGTATTTTTATTGAAGCATAAATGACATATTATTTTTTAACATATGTTAGTTTTGGGTGTCCAACAGTGATTCAATGATTATAGAAATTACAAAATGGTTGCCACAAATGTAGTAACTATCTGTCACTAATCAAAATTATTATAATATTATCAATTATATTCCCTATGCTGTTTTAATCTGTGACTTATTTGTTTTATAACCAGAGGTTTATACTTCTTAATCCTTCATCTATTTGCTGTGTTTATGAGTTTAACTAAAAAAAAACACATGCATGTATCTTATCTTTTTACATTAAACCTTTGTATTATATTACTTTTAAGTACAAAGCTAAAAACAATTCAAAGTAGTTCAATTATCGTACTTAAGTATAGATTACATCAACTACATACAAAATTAAATAATCATATAACCCATCACTTTGTTTAAAATATAAAACTGTACAATAGAGTTCAAGCCTTCTAATGACGTTTTCTAATCACTTTAAGTTCCAAGTAATTATAATTATGAATTAAGTATGAACTTTCCCATCAATTTCTTTATGCTTTTACTATATACATCTCTATGGTCACTAAAATATGTTTTTGTACTTAATGTGGATCATGCTACATATAACCCTTCTTCAAGGGTTTATATTTTTCTACTAACGTTATTTGTGAGATTCATTCATGCTTTATGGGCAGTTAGAATTTATTCATTTCACTACTAATCTCATTTATGACTATAACTCAATTTACAAATATAATACCCTTTTGATGGACATGGAGATGGTTTTTATTTCTTTCTTATAAGAAAAGACTGATTAAGCATTCTTGACTACATTGCTTTGTGTGTGTGAAAGGTGTTTTCTGAGGTTTATACCTTGAGAGTGTATTTACAGTTAGAAAACTAGGTTAGGATGAAATTAAGATTAAATAAGTGGAACTGCACACTTAGATTATTGCGTTAGTTCTTATTTGGCAAGAATACAAAAATACTTAAAGGACTGTCTACAAGTCCTTGGCTTTTTGGACACTACACATACATTTTATGCACTAAGGCAAAAGCAGTTATTCCTCCATGAATGCAGTCCAATATGTGGAGACTACTAGATGGCACCTGCTATTTGATTGTTTTGAAAAGCTGTTTCTGAGCCTCACTGAGATTATCTTTTTTTATTAGGTAGAGTTGTTTTAGGTTTTTTGTTTTTGTTTTTGTTTCTTTAACATGATCCATCTGAGAAAATCTATAAGGATACACTGTGGTACTGTACTAGAGAGGACTGTGGAGAAAATGGCATTTCTTTTATGTTCCAGGTCCTATGCTAGAAGATTTATATATATCCCTTAATTAATCCTTAAAACCCTACAGTGTTAATATATAGACATTTTTCTGCTTTGGAGAAATTATCCCAAGTCACAGAGCTAACAAATGAAAAGAGCATGGATTTTAACTCACATTTATCTCACAACATGGTAAGAAGTTGACTTGTACGGATAAATGATTCTAGGTAAACTTGGTTTAATTACTAATGTCAATGGAAATGCATAGCCTAAAGAATTAATATAGATTTTATATATTAAAATCCTAACTATATTTCAAAAGTCCAATAAATTCCAATTCTTCGTGGAAACTAGTCTCTATAAGTAGACTGAGATTGCCCTTCCTATGTGCTTCTATACCAACATTGTATCTTATTGTACTATTTTGTAGTTGTGCATTGAAACTGTGAATATTATATCCCTCATTAGAAATTAAGTTTCTTTATTTAAACCCTTTACTTAAAATAGGTATCAATGGTATCTTCTAGTCACCACTTCTTAGCTAAAGTCTCTAAGAGGTGGATGTATGAAGTCACAGTATAAAGGGGAATTAATCCATTATGTATAGAAAGTGAAAGCAAATAAGCAGGGCACGGCTGTTACAGGATATTGGGAAATCATATAGTAGGCATGCAGAAATAGAATCAGCAAGGGAAGGAAACAATGCATAAGTCAACAAACATTTCAAGCATAAGGAGATTTTAGGAAAGGACCTAATACATCTTGGGGGAAATACAGGTCCCAAGCTCTTATGGAGAATCAAGTCAAGGCTACTCTTGCACAGGTGGCCTTGAGTATATGTTTAGGCCATGAGATAACTCTGTCTCTGGGCCAAGGGAACCGTGATTCCTGAATATATCAGCTTTGGAGAAAAGCTGTGGGCTTTTTGGTCCACAAAAGTACCTTGAAAATGAGAGACACGCAGCAAACACAGCCATAGAAATTTAGAAAGAACACAAGGCAAACCCTTAGTTTTACAGTTGGTTAACACTGAGAACCTGAGATGTTACATTACTTGAGCATGGTCATGCACAGCAAATGAAAATGTCAAGGAATGCTTATCATCTACATAAATATTTTAGTTCTGTTTCTTCAAAAATGACTTTTCACTTTCTTAAAAATATTACTGGGGTTCCTAGGTGGCTCAGCTGGTTAAGAGTCTGGCTCTTTATATTGGCTCGGATTGTGTTGTCCCACTCATGAGATCTACCCCTAAGTCAGACTCTGTGCTGACAGCATGGAGCCTGCCTGGGATTCTCTCTCTGTCCCTCCTCTACTCACGCATGCATGCACACTCTCTCTCTCTCTCAAAATAAACATTAAAAAAAAAAAAACTACTAAAGAAGGTTTAGCAAACAAAGATGTAAAAGAAATGGCTTCTGACTTCAAGTAGCTTCAAATTAAGGTTTAACAATAATAGAATTTTAAACAAGATTATCATAAAATTTTTAGGTTTTTTAAAGTAAATTTTAAATCTTCATTCATGTTTATATAAATATAGAGAAATGTGAGATAGAAAGATGCACAAATGGACTTTAGAATAAGATTAATTCTTCTTGCACCTGATGTGAACTTGAGCTTTGTTAGCTGTATGGGACAATTTATCTTTCTTCTGTGATAGCAGGTTTTTTATTTGTCATGGGCTTTTAAATAAAATCAATACTTTCTCCTGCGAAATTTTACTCTATTTAGTGATGAAGCTCCTTGAGGTCAGGACCTCAGTCCTATCTTTGTTGCACCTCAGAACGTAATTCAAGTTTTAACCACACTGTAAGTATTCAAAGCCTATATGATGAAATGATTTAGTTATATGTGACCTGCTGATCTTACTGTCAATGTAAGATTGCCTAGCAATGTATCTCATCTCTTCATATTGCTACATGGCAAAACCAAAACCAAACAAAAACAAAAAGTCATTCAATTTCCTTAACAAAACAACCTAACTAAAGCTGAGAAGTCACAGGGCTTACTTCTGAGAAATTGTCTATTATTACTCTTTCCTTACAATACACTACTCTCATTTGTCATTCTTTTTTTTTTCCTATGAAACATATATCAAAAATGTTAATATAATGTTAGGATGTCATTTTCTATATCAAGGAAGGCACGGATTTACTTCTATGGAAGAGGTATGACAAATCACCTTCATTCCAGTGCCAACCTCAATTGATTGCCAGGGGCTGCATGGAGGGTTCTTTTTTGAGAGGAATTGTGAGGCCTACTGTAGGCTCAGCAGGAAAGCCTGCCAGGATCAATTACCGAAGTCTGCCCTGGGCACACAGGAAGGGGGGTGACAAAACAGAAGTCATGAGTCTCCTTATCTGTGCATTAGAGCCTGAAATATATAGTCATTTTAATTATTAAGAGACAGATATATTCTTATCAGATGAGTACCACGGCAGGTACAATAAACTCTAAAACTGTACACGGGACTTTTAGGAGTCCTGCTTACTACCTGTTCCAATGAATTGATAATAGGCTCTAAAAGGATTGCCATTTTTCCAGGATACGATCATCAAAGTAATAGAAAGTAAAAAGCCAAGAAAATTATTTGCTACTTTTACTTAATAATAAATAACACTTAATAGTTAATGATATACTTAATAATCTAAAAATAGTCAAGATAATTATTTATTACTTTTACTTAAACGAATTCTGATATGTCTCTCGACATTAAAAAAGAAACCTTCCTTTTACAAAGGAGAAATGGGAATACAGTGAGGCCACTGTTTAACTCCTCACTTTCCATTGTCCCTTTATTTCAAAATAAGAAGATCTGGGTTTGACCCCCAAACAGACCACTCAGTAGTGGTGACTATGGAGATCAAATTAACCAATACTAAATGTTGACATTCTCTATTTATACCAAAGGGACATTAATCAATTCTAATTTACTATTACTATTTACTGTCTGCTCTTACCCCTAATCTTGCTTTCCAATTTTGAACCTACCCTCAGTAATCTGAGTGCAATTCCTATTTCTAATTTTCTGAAGCTTTGTTTTCAATCGCTTTATTTTGGATTATATTCTGGCTCCAATTAACTTGCCAAAAAGTTTCAGCAGAATGTTCATCCCTTACCTGGAAAAATGTTTCCTTCAAATGTAACAATCAATAAGCAACAAGCAAATGCTGTCTTCATTAAAAACAAAAATATTCAGTATATTCTAGAATTTTAGTCACTCGTGTTCGGTAGCTAAGAAAAACAAGCATAGATATAAGTGATACCTGCAGACAGAAGCAACGTTCTCTTAGGAATGATGTCACACGGCCATTTCGAAGAATGAGTAAAGACTGACATCCTCGAATTAGAAAACATACTAGATTTTTATGCAGCAATTTAGAAAGACTTAGTGAAATAAATGTACGGTTGTGCTGATATGGAAAGATGAAGTAAGTGTTGCCTCCTAACTTCACATTATTTTATTCACTTGGAATATGTCAGAAAACTTAGAATCATATTCCTTATACCTCCCTCTAGATCAACACCACATCTAATTTAGTAAGCAGCATTGGCAACTACACCCTTAAAATATATCATTAGTGCGGCTATTTTTCTCCAGTTTACCTCTACCACCTAGATGCAAGACAACAAGATGCAAGACTTACTAATGTTGTTAAAATAACCCGTTCATCAGTCACCTCTTTTATACATTGCTCCATCGCTTTCTATCTATTCCTTATGGAACAATTTGACTTATTTTCAATATATATCTGATTATGCCTTTTTTTTTAAACCTCAGAATCAACAATGGTTTTCTGTTGCACTCCTTATTTGGTTTATAAATCCCTCAACTCATAAAACTTCCTTTCTCTCTAAGTTCTAACTCCAATGGTCTTATTTCTCAACACCACTAAAAGCTTTCCATCCTTGAGGATGAATTCATGCTGTTCCCACTACCTGTTACATCCCTGACCCAATCTCTCATCACTCTGGCTCCTTCTCACCCTCCAAGTCTTCAGGTACCAACTTACCCGCTATCTTATGTGACTACATCACCTAAAGAACCCCCGTCCTCTCTCATATATTCTATTTAATCTGTAATGATTCTTCCAATAACAGCAATTAAAATTTTTCTGTTTGCTATTTTCCCCACTAAATTGAACTCTTCGATGAAAAGGTGTAGAGATATTTTATTCACCATGCTACATGCTATATCTAACAAAATGTCTGACATAAAATAAGAGTTAAATATGTATTTGAGGAAAGAGTGAATAAGAAGAAATCCTATGATGTGGTTTCTTTGTGGTCCCTGTTTTTGTTAGAGGAAGAGTTATTGTCATTAGCGATGGTGATGAGTTGTTTGCTTATTTGTGGTAAGTTTTTTGTTTTTTTTTTGGAATTTGAGACTATTAAATATTAGAGATAATAGGTAAATTACTTGATAAGTATAATTTATCACCTTTATAAAGAGACAATTTTTTATTTTTATAAAGTAATAATGCCTTACTTTATTAAGATAATTAAATACTAGATATAAAAGGTAAATTATCCAGTAAGTGTAATTGGAGACTTACTATTAAGTATCCAATAGGTGGAGAAGCCAAAATGTAATTCAGTGTCGGATGCCAATCCGTTACTTCTAATAGTACATGGTACTGTTTACATATTCATCAAATACTAACAGAGCATAATGAAGTGGGTAAACTATTTGTCTAAATTCCAAAGAGTTGGATTTAAAGTCTGGCTTGTCTATTCATTGTGTTTTATCCTTAGCTGTTTTATCTGTAATTTGAGTCTAGCAACTTCTACTATTGGTCCTCTTTTGGGTATTGACCAAAATTATAAATAAAATTATAAATATAGCAATGGACATATAACAAGAACTAAATGAAATTGGATTTTGTCTCTTCTCTTCCCCAATGATCATCAGCATTCATTTGGTCCCCTTTGGTTTTTGATTGCCAAAGTGTTAACTGTCCTTCAGACTACAAATTTCCAACACTGGTTTTTCTTTTTCTTTTGTTTTTAACCTCTGTACCCAGATAATCATTCCATAAATACAACTTTCAATAAATCTCTTTTTCTTTCAAACTCTATGGTGGACTTCACCCCTGTATACTATTAATTCATTCATTTTGATAATTCAATAATAGTTTATGCCTTGATTTAAAATAAACCATTTTCAAATAGACATCATTTCCTTCCCAATATGGTACATTATTCTTCATAACATTCATGCAAGACAATTTGGCAGCAGTTATAAACCACATGCCCTCTTGAATGCCACCCAAATTTCAATTTCAATTAACTATCCAAACTGTGAGTCCCAGCAAAACACACAGGGTAGACAAATAAAGTGCCAATTATCAGCTAGAAAATATTATTGATCTCAACTTGTGGGACCTAGATGATCAAGAAAAGAGAAATGGAAAATGAAAAATGTCCAAAAAACAAGCTTTTCTGGCTTATCTTGATTATGTTACCACTGACAGATGGAAGCCCACATACAAACTACATACAAGTGCCTTATGTAATCTCATAAGTATATTGCCACAATATTATCAGAAATATTTCAGAATGTTATTCTAAAACACTTTTTAAAATTGTAATTAAAAATCTAATTCTGACACTTGTAAAACAGTAATTATTCCTGCTGTAAGGGACGGAAGCAGCTCTCTGAAAGTTTCCAGTGAATGGTAAGGAAGTTTATATGATCCTAAGAATGAGGATCCTTGATCATTTTCAGCAGGAAAAGCATATACTTACTCCTTTGTCACTTGATTACTGTGAGCACAAGAAGGTAATTACATTACAAAGACTCTAAAGACTGCTTTTTAAAAATGAAGTGCCCAAACTCTACAAAGTATAGAGAAAATAACCCACAAATCCAGGTTTCTGCAAATTCATTTCAAACTGTAGTGCTTTATATGAGGTTTCTTTTTAGAAATATGGTAAATGCAAGCATATCATTTTAAACTCTCGAGCTTGAAAAAATGAAAAAGAAGATCCAGACCTCCCCAAGATCATTAATATTCCATGGCAATAATGGGATTCTTTGGACAATTTAGATGAAATTAAATTCAGGTTACTGACTAGCATAAAATAAACAAACAAACAAAAAACTCAGAACAAATGACTCCACCTTTCAAATTCATTTTGAACAATGAAGGGATTCTTTACCAGTGTTTCTTTTGTTATATACTGAAGTGATCAAATGTTTGTTTCTATTATAAACTATTTTTATACTTTTTAATTAGTTACGTATTATTTTATTTTTAAAAAAGACGAATGGAAGATCTCATTGGTTGCCTTTAGCTAAATATAGGTTCCATTTGAGATTATAATGATATCGAAATGAGCTCATTAATACTTAAGAGTAAACACAGTTTTCCCAGTGGTGATATTTTATGTATTTATTTATTCTCTTCTTTTAATACTATATAATGTCAATGCTGCGATTAAAATAAAATGACTTAGTTTCTTGGTTGAAAATTGCCTTGGAAAAGGCAAATTATGTGAAGAGAAGATTTCAAGAGATCACATCTGTCACCAATGTCTATAAGTCACTATGTGATCCCTGGAAGGAAGTTGTTAGGTAAATAATAGTATAATTTTCATTTAAAAAAATGAGTCTTATATAGGCCTCCTGGCATTAAAAAAAATAACAGTATATGAAAGTGAAAAATATTGTATGAAAAAGTACAATTTAATTGAAGATATTGAGGTAAATGTCATCTATTAATCAAGACTATATGAGGCTTAGAGATATAAGACTGGACCCTTGCTATGTAGCACTTTTAAACCCAGGATTTCTGGGGTGTCTGGGTGACTCAGTCAGTTAAGCGTCTGACTATTGATCTTGGCTCAGGTCATGGTCTCACCATTCCTCAGTTCAAGCCCAGTCTCTGGCTCTGTGCTGACAGAGGGAAGCCTGCTTGGGATTCTGTCTCTACCTCTCTCTCTGCTCCCTCTTCTCAAAATAACTAAATAAACTTTAAAAAATTAAAAATTATAAATAAATAAAAACGAGGATTTCTGACACACCATTCTCAAACCCGGCATCCAGAAGTGAAGCCAGAGCTAAACTGATTTCCTAGAGGGTGATTAAGGGTGCCTTTTCAAAGAGTGGTAGTTCATATATTTTTTGCACTTAAGTAGTATAATGAAGTAATCAGGAGGAAAGAAGAAGGAATATGGTAAGCAGAGTTACCTATCAATTACCTTTTTATTGCTTTATACATAATGAGTATGACAACTCTGAGCACCCTGTTTTGTTTAATATCAGTGAATAAACTCAAAGGGAATATAAAAATATATATATTGAGTATCTACTAGGTGTAAGCCACAGACCCAGGTCCTGGTGCAAATCCACAGTGATTAAGATATGTTTCTGGCTGTAAGGTACGGACCAGTCTTTTTAATGGGGATAAAGGGTGCATATGGCTGACTGTAACATAAGGCAGAAACTGTCTCTTTCTAAAAAGATAAGACATATATGTTTTAAGACCTTATAATATAGACATTGTCTTGAGGGAGGGCAGATTCAAATGTGAAGGAATCAAGAGGAGAGGTAAGTGCGTCCAGTTGTACAAACAGGAACACAAAATATCTTCAGAAATTTAGCTATGAAGTTGAAAAATTAAAACTAAGAAATTCATAATTGCATTTTTATGAAATTTTAATGGGATTGCAACCCAACAGTTTTTACCAAACACTTCGAGACCTCAAATTAGTTAGTTCTTTTAAAAATTAAGTTTGCTCATTTGTTTGATACTCTCAGCTACAAAAGACCTACCTATATATTTAACAATCAAAAAATAAGCACAAATCAGGCAAAATATATTTTGCTTCAAAATAGTCAAATAATAATCAACACCTTGAGAGAGATCCAGGGATTAGAATCCCCTATATTGTCTATTTTCTTCAGTCTATCTTAATAATTTATTTCTCATTTAAAAATCTCAGACTCAAAAATAAGACTCACTGTAGAATATTTAAAAACTTATTCTTCCCTCATAATAAGTCTATCATTTTCTTTTCCTTTGGGAAATAATCTTCATGACCTCAAGTAGATAGGTTAAGGGAGTGTGTATATTACTCTCTTTTATGTGTACAAGTATGAGATGGATTTGGGAAGTCTCCGGGGGGGGGGGGGGAGAGGAAACACTTAAAGGGATTACTGCTTTAAAAAATGTTTCTGGGAATAAAGATATTTCAGGGTTATTTGAAATTCCATTTTTATTGGTCTTTATACTAAATTTTATACAAATTAATAATGATTCATAAATGAATGGAACTAACACAAATTAATGAAAAGTCATACACCGATTCAGGGTGATTTGTTTTGTCCTATGCGGAAAAATATTTTCAGCATACAACTCATTCAAATGCTAATGAGAAAATTAATTTCTTGGCAAACCTCTATTCTAGAAAAAAATTGCAGTGATATTCATTGGTGCAATTTCATTCATAAAGAAACATTTTAATATGTAGCTAAAGTTCTAATATTACTTACCCTACCAAAATATCAGAAAAAATCCAACTCGATGTTAGGAGAATGGTTTTAAAAATACTATAAAGGAATATAATCAATTACTAAGTAGTCATTATATAATTTTTAAAAATTGGTTTTGGGCCACCTCAGTGGCTCAGTGGATTAAGCACCCAACTTTGGCTCAGGTCATGATCTCACAGTTCATGAGTGAGAGCCCTGCATCAGCCTTTGTGCTGACAGCCCAGAGCCTGGAGCCTGCTTCAGACTCTGTGCCTCCCTCTCTCTCTGCCGTCCCCCACTCACACTCTTTCTCTCTTCCTCTCAAAAATAAATAAATATTTGGCATGCCTGGGTGGCTTGGTCAGTTAAGTGTCCAAATTCAGCTCAGGTCATGATCTCACGGTTCATGGGTTTGAGCCCTACATCGGGCTCTGTTCTGACAGCTCAGAGCCCAGAGTCGGCTTCAGATGCTTTGTGTCCCTCCCTGTCTACCACTTCCCTGCTCAGACTATGTCTCTTTCTCTCGAAAATAAATAAACATTAAAAAAATTTTAATGAACATTAAAAAATTGGTTTTGATGTAAATATATGTCGCTAATGAGAAAATTTAGTAAATAAATTAGTATATGCCTTATGCAAAATATATCTAATTGTTAAATATATATAAGTAATATTATAAATAAATATGTATAAGTCAAAGTCACTAGGAATTTTTTTTTTTTTAGATTATTGGTAATTCTTGCTGCTCTAGGCCAAAGGATCTATTTCTTCAAGAAAGGAAACAAACCATTAAAAACAATAAGAGCAAGAACACTGAACAAAACAGTATTCAGCTTTTGGCCTCCAAATTAGGATTTCAGGAAACAGTAGTTATGAAAATTTGGGTTTTATATATAAGAGGAAAGTCTTTCCCCTCGCCCCAAAACAGGAGAAGAGGATTTAGGATTTATAGCCATATAGCTTGGATTAGTCAAAACCTAATGTTTGTTTGTTTGTTTTTGCTTTTTTGTTGTTGTTTTGTTTTGTTTTTTTGAAGGACAATGAACTGGTAGAGTTCAGATTTTTTATGAGGATAGTTTCATGATAGCAGAGAGGAAGTTTAAGAAGAAAGGCTCCCCGATGTGGGAAAAGGAGTGCATTCAGAGAGTCAGGTGGACACAAGCAATAGAGGGCCTGCATCCTGCACCTACCCGCTACCCAGGAGTGACCCTTTTGGAGGGGTACATGCTGAATCGATGTCCCCAACCCAGCCCTGGAGGATTTAGCAAGAGGTCACAATGGAGTTTTTATAATGTTCTAACTATAATGCAAATTTAGAGTTTAATGCACATTGTTAGTCACCTCTGGACTGAATTGACTGAAACTTGTAAGTTTTCAAGTTTGTGATTGGAACCATACTTAGATGAGTCATTAACAGAAGAAATGGTAAAATAGTGTGTCATAAGAGAATCTCTTTAGGTAAACTTTACAAAGACTGTTCCTTTAAGACTACGAAATTCAGGTAGCTTGAATTGGAATGTATTTAATAACAATCTTACGTTGAAATAAGCTTGTTAATAGTATATTGTTTGTCACTTATGTAACAAGCACTGATGAGTTATTTCTTACTAGTCCCAGTCATTAAAAACATATCTTCCTAAATCACAGTGAATGCCGAATTTGCAATGGTATATTCTGTTAGGTTGCTTAAATACTACAAAAAACATGCCTCAATAATTACATCTCAAGATAAAGTTTGAAGGTAGGAGAGTAATTAACAAAAAAGAATGCAACAGCTTGAATAAACTTTTAAATTACCCATTTGAAAACCAATTTTAATTATGAAACTTGGCTCAGGGAAAAAGAAAAGTAGCCATTACCCCCTAACATAAACAGATCAAAAGAGCCAATATTAAACCAGCTAGTGAATATACACAGAAAGCCAGCATTCTACAAATGGCCACGGACACAAAGAGATGAGGGGGATGTAAGAAAAGACATTTACTGGGCAGTTGGCTACAGGAAACAATAGCTATCAGATACTAATGATAAAATCTGAATCAAATTTTACCGAATCATTTTGCAAGTTATAAAGATTTGAAGACATCTATTTGGGAAGGGTTTGCGGAAGATGAGATGAGCTCTACTCAGGTTGAGAAGGAGTCTATGAGATTGTTCATCTCTAGCAAGGAAAATAAATCTAAATCAAAACGGTGGGCAATTCAAATTTTTTACATGGATCAACTGATGCTATCAAAAGAAGCAAAAGTAAAAAATACCAGACTCAAACACGTGTACTTTTGCCACCAAACAACTAACTGAATGACCTGTTAATGACATTGAACCATTGATATTTTTAAACTAAAAACACTGATAGTTTATGTCAGTTCAGCTGCCTTCTGTGAGTACAAGCCCCTCACTGAACCTTGTGTGACAATATACAATAATTATGTGCCTAGTAATAGATATGACTATCGGTATTAAACTACATAAACTTTCCTAAACTACTGCAACTTTTATAATATTTTCCTAGATTAAATGTAGTGTCAAAAAACTGATAAAATGACCTGTTTCTTTCAGATGGAGGAATGGCTCAAGATGATGCTATGTGATGGAAGCAGGCAAAAAATATGACTGACACATTATCAAGGACTGGGTGGCAGGGGCTAAGTCCCTGGTTTTGAGAGCCCATGGTAGTGAGAAGAAACTGACAAATAAGTAAAAATAAAATGTTCAATAGTAGAGGCAAATGGAAAGAATATAGAGAACACAGGACATTAGTGCTTTGCCTGGTCAAGACTTTCCAAATGGGGTCACAGCTTAGGTGAGACTTGAAGGAGTTCAAAAGGACAAAAGAACAGTCAGACTGAAGTAAGTGCATAAAGGTGTGAAGGAGCACCATGCATGTGAAGACCTGCTGATGGCTTGGTAACGCTTGGAGAACTGAGTGTTTCTACGGTAGAATTTCTTCCTCTGTCTTTACTGAAGTTTCTATCAACAGGCTCAGATTCAATCGTGCTGTTAAATAAAAAAGTCCTTAAAACAGAGCAAACGTCTCACACTCAAACATCTACTAAATGAGCTGAAAAGAGAACAATGTGTTTAAAAAATACAATGCAAGGCATATGACCCAGTGAAATAGTCAGGCTCTTTAAAAAGAGATTATATATCTATGATTTATTTCCATAAGGTTTTCTTTCAAGGTAGTTATTAAATAGCTTACATAATTATATTCAAAGCATTTTTGATAGCATTGATATAAATTGATAAATATATAATTTATCTTTGGACATTTCCCTATTCTTTCACTATTCCTGACACCTCTCTCAAAAGCCCCATAAAAGATTTCACACAGACTGGGTGTGGGGTGACTGTGGGTTAAAGTAAAGAACAAATGCACAATCATTAGTCTATAGTTATAGACCCTGCTTATTTTCCAGGACAAAACAAGCGAAAATAAAGACAGGAATTTAAGAAAAATGCCTCAATTATTTAACAAATGTCTAAGTGAAAGGCAAAGTAACATACAAAATTATAGTTACCATTTGAATCGAAAATGAATTAAATCTGTCAAACAACCTTGAAAACTTAATCCATTTTTAAAACAGTATAGTGAAGTATAAAAAATAGAAAGTGAACCACGTATTTTTCTATATAGTAAAACACTGAATAAAATATATTCCCTGAACCAACCGTATATAAATTTATAAATCTTACCCCTCTCCACTCAACGCACACACACAAAAAGCAAGTAACATGAAGAAATGGTCTGTATATAAATTAATATAGGAAACATGGTTCTATATTTCTATTTACCTATATGTCAATTTATACAGAAAGATATTTGTGGCTTTTAGTTTTCCAATATGTATTAGTAGAGAATACTTTAAATACCCTTTTTCATAAATGGCAACTTGACCCAGTAAAATTCAACTTCCAAACTTTGGTCAAACATCTTTGAGTCTGCTTCATTCGGATTTGGTATCACAGGTGGTTTAAAGCTGGGGCTATAAAGTACTTGAGGAAAAGAAAGTGTGTCTATGAAAAGAAAGTGAAGGAGCATGCAGGTATTAAAGAAACAAAAGACTAATGCATATTTGGTAAGAGAAGAGAGTTAAGAAAATGGGGGGTGAAGAAACAGTTGAAACCCACAGTATTTAATAAATTATACACTCCATGTACAAAAAATGAACAGTAAAATATGTGGATAAATAATAGTCATATAAATTATATCTACTAGTGTTTAACATTACAAAGTTAAATGACTCAATTATTATGCATGTTATCATTTCATATACATAAGGAAAACTTTTTACAAATATTTTAATAGAATTATAACGACCTTAATGACAATTATATTTAAAATAATATAAAAAGTCACTTAAAATAGATCTCATTATGATAATAAAGGAGAATTATGCTCCTAATCACATTTGGGCACTTCTCACAAAAACAGCATGAAAGTATAGAAAAGAAAATAGGTTGACAACCTCATTGTTTTTCTTTCATAAATGATTAATTCTAACATGATTTCAACCATCACATCTTAAGAAAACCATAAAAGCTGTGCCACCTGAGTCTTCTTCAAACAGGAAATGTTAAGCATCAGATTTTGGGGAAATATTCTTAAAACTACAGTTTCGAATATTCTTTTTTCAAAACTTGGAGTTGCTTATAAAGAAATCCGTTTTATATCACGACCCCATGAACATTTACAAATATATGTATTCATTTAAAACTAGTGTGGGCACAGGGCGCCTGGGTGGCTCAGTCAGTTAGGTATCTGACTCTTGATTTCACTGCTGACAGTACAGAGCCTGCTTAAGATTCTCTCTCTCCCTGTCTTTCTGCCCCTTCCCCACTGTCTCTTAATGATTGCTGTCTCTCTTTCAAATAAATAAACTTAAAAATGAAACAAAACACTAGTATGTGTGCATGTGTCTAATCTATTCCATTCTCTTCTGTTCCATTCCATTCTTTCCTGGTCTATTCACTTCTATCTTATCCTACTTCATTCTATTTTATTTGAAATAATTTCTGGTTACAACCCATCCAAACAATTACATGATCCCCTAAAAGGTCAGCTGTGAAGTGTAAAAAAAACAAACAAATAAACAACAACAACAAAAAAACACTGTGCTAGACTGAAGCAAAATAACAGGGTGATATTTACTCTGCAATAGTTCCCCCAAAATTAATCTTACCAGATTCGTATATCACCAGTCTATGGTCTATTTTTACATTTGAACAAGTAGGTTTAGGTGGTTATAAGTATTCATTGCTTAATTCGAAAAATCTTATTAGTGTTATCCAAGATACCAAAATTACGTAATGAAAAACTTATGTAATCTAAGCAAATTTTCTAAAACTCCTGACAAAAATGCTATCTAAACTTTGTTTTCACCAGTTTTTTTTTAATTTGTTTACTTAAATTCTAAAGTTAGTTAGCATGCAGTACAATATTGGTTTCAGTAGAACCCAGTGCTCATCTCAACAAATGTCCTCCTTAATGCCCATCACCCATTTAGCCCACCCTCCCTCACCCATCTCCTCCCCAGTAACCCTCAGTTTGTTCTCCATATTTAAGAGTCTAAAAGACTCTTTTTTTTAAATTTTTTTTAACGTTTATTTATTTTTGAGAGACATAGAGACAGAGTATGAGCAGGGGAAGGGCAGAGAGAGAGGGAGATACAGAATCTGAAGCAGGCTCCAGGCTCTGAGCCGCCAGCACAGAGCCTGATGCGGGGCTCGAACTCACAGACCGTGAGACCATGACCTGAGCTGAAGTTGGCCCCTTAACCAACTGAGCCACCCAGGGGCCCCAAGAGTCTAAAAGACTCTTACCAGAACCAAACTGTCTTCTTAAATTCAGTGTGGTGGAATTGGCCACTATTTAAGATAACTGAATGTTTTGCAGGACACCTTTAATTCATGCTGAATGTGACCATATTTTACTTTAGAACCTTGGGAACAACCACTAAATAGCATTGTCAAGTTCGAAGAAGAGTAAAACTCAAACAGTACTGTTGGCAGCCTAAAAAATGCATAAATGTTATTTTATAAATTGTACATGTCTGAGGAGAATAATTTTCAATAAGAAGGGAGAGAATTTTATTGGTTGTTACATCTATCCTTCCTCTCTAGAAAGATATTTTGTATCCTTTGTATATTGTCTCTTTCTTTATATATTGTCCTTCACAGACATTTATGAAAACATTTTAACCTTTTCCCTCAGGGTGAACACTGGGCTCTTGGAGTATCATGGGTCTTGGCAGAGTGACAAACTGAGCTGTCTTTTTTCTATAATAAATGAGGCCAGCCCAGATCTTGTATTCTAGATGTGACAAAAAGGGACACTGCTCTGCTCCAGAGATGAGAACTGTAAGCTCTTTTTGTAGTTACTTGGTGAAGGCTGGGGGGAACACAGTTTAACTCACTGTCTTTATTATTCTACACCCGTTTGGTTCATTCTCTTGGTTTGGGAACCTCTGTCCGCACCCTAGCATTGAAGACCCCCGACCCTAGTCTTCACCCCCACCGTGCACAGGCCCCTGTCCTCCTTCCAGTCACAGCCCCACCCCAGATGTTCCTGACTTGGGTCTTAACTAGAGCCAGCCCCCAATAATAGCAGCTCTACAGTGGTTTCTGTCTCTCAAGGCTTTGGACATTCATATTGAGTAGTAATCAAGGAAATGAAAAATTTAATTGTAGGGGCACAGCACAACTACGTTTAGTTTGAGCTTCCCTATCTACCAACTATTTTAAAATTCCCTTTATTTTTGGATGTCTGGGGTGGCTCAGTTGGTTAAGCACCGACTCCTCATTTCAGCTCAGATCATGATCTCTCGATTATGAGATGGAGCCGTGCATGGAGCCTGCTTGGGACTCTCTCTCCTTCTTTCTCTGTTCTTCCCCCACCTGCATGTGCTCTCTGCATGCGTTAATAAACAAAATAAAATAAAAATAAAAATGAAAATAAATAAAAACTCATTTCCTTTTTTCACACGTTCAGTTCAATAAAAATTCATATAATATCATACCTTCTAGTAACAAGAAAAGGGAAATCCATATATGTTAGAAAAGAAATAATAATTCCAAGATGGTCAAAGTTCTAAAAGACTAATTTTGATTAAAAGAAAATTAAGAGAAAAAGAAGGTATCAATTTTAAGCTTTCCTTCAGTGTTTTTTTTTTAATTTCCCAAAGCTTTGCTGAATTCTAAAAAGGTAAAAAGAAGTATTAATTATATGTTTAACAGATGTGTGCATACTTATCATGCCTGTTTTATATCAAATTTATGGTACAAGGAAACTGTAAATGTGTTACCTACTGTAACTAAAAAAAATATGGACTTTGGAAACTACACTATTTTATACAATTTCATAATAATGGAGCAGTGTTTTACTGTTTTCAATTATGGCTCTTTTATCTGAACTTTTATGACGTCTATTAGGCACAGTTATGATTTATTTAAATTATGGCCTGCATCAGAAAACTCTAGATTTTGAGTTTTAAAATAATGAACTTTATACCGCAGTTTCCAGCAATGTATTCTGGCAAAAAGTCAGGGCTGCTTGTTTCCAAGCTTTGCAGTCCTAACCATAAATGCACTTGAAGTTTAGAGAACAGAGAAATAAACATTAAGTGAATTTTTGTGTGGGGAAATAGGTTCCCCTCCGTAGGAGTCCTATCAGGACTCCAGACTCACAGTCTATAACAGCTTTAGCTGAGTTTTCAATAAAAAAGGAGTACTTAGTTAGGTCAAGAAGCAAAGGGTTATGGGGCAAGAAAGATACTATACTTAGAAAAAAAACAAAGGAGAAAAAGAAAATTGTAAACTCATTTCTGGTTAGCGAGAGAGTTTAAGTTGAAAAATGCAGGGAAAAGCAAGCTTGTATAAATCTTCTATTGTGTGTTTCTGGAACTTTAAAATGTAAAAATTATTTCCACAAACATAGGCAGTTTTCACCAAACTAATCTTTTTCCTTTTATAATTAAAATCATTTGCAATCATTTCCCTTTTACTAATAAAAAATGTACAGTCCAGAGATATCCTTGCACCTCAATATTTCTCAGTTAAATAGGAATAATCAAATAAATGATCAAAAACTAACTTCATGCTCTTTCACGTACTCAGCAAATATTTATTGAGTAGCTACTATATGTGAAGCACTGTTTTAGATACTTATAATAATTTGACAATAAAACATAAAAATATCTCCCCTGAAAGGCTGATATTTTATAATGCAAGGCAGACAATAAACATAATAACAAATAAATTATCTGGTATATTATGTAAGTGCTTCAGAGGAAAGAAAGGGTTGGGAAGGGACATCAATTTGAGCGACAGGTTGAAGCCTATTGCACTCGTAACTACCTTACCTCAGGGTAAGCTGTATTGAGGGGAGTCCATGCAGATATCTAAAGAAAGATAACTCCAACAGAGAGAAGGGCCAGTGGAGAGGCTCTTCATCATAAACTGTCCTGGTATATTTAAAGAACAACAGAAGACCAGTGAGTCTGTGACGGAGGCAAGGCTGGGGCATACTAGGCGATGATAGAAGAGTAAAAGGGAAAGGCACGGATGACACTCATGCAGTGATTTGTGGTCATTAAAACGACTATCTTTACGGAAAGAGTCCAAATCCCCATCAACTGATGAATGGATAAAGAAGTGGCGTATATATGTGTACACACACACACACAATGGACGATCACTCAGCCACCAAATAGAAATCATGCCTTTTGCAATGATGTGGATGGAGCTGGATTGTATTTTACTGAGTGAAACAAGTCAGTCAGAGAAAGACAAATACCATATGATTTTACTCATATGTGGAATTTAAGAAACCAAACAGATGAACATGGGGGGGGGGAGAGGAGAGCAAACCATAAGAGACCCATACCTAGAGAAAACAAACTGAGGGTTGATGGACACGAGGTGGGTGGGGATGGGCTAAGTGGGTGATGGGTATTAGGGAGGGCACTTGTGACGAGCACCGGGTGTTATATGTAGGTGATGAATCATTAAGTTCTACTCCTGAAACTAGCATTTATGTTACCTAACTAGAATTAAATAAAAATTTGAAAAACACTATCTTTACCCAGTAAAAGTAGAAGTAATGGAAAATTTTTGAACAGAGAGATAATGTGATCTGACTTAGACTCATTATTAAGTAATCAGGCACAGATGCTGAGGGTTTATCCTGGGGAATAGCCATAGATGTCATGAGAATTGGACAGATTATGATATACCACATTTTAAAGATATACCCCAAGTTTTTTTTAACCAACTGAATAGGGTGTTTGAGGAGTAAAAGAGAAATCAAATATAATACAAGCATTCAGCCTAGGCAAATGTAATAATGGGGTAAATATAATTTGAGATGGAGAATACTGGGATAGAAAATGTTCTGTGGAAATAACAGAGTCTTTTAGATGTCCGACTTGCTATATGAATCTGGAGTTCAATAGAGTGGTATGCTCTGTAGATGTAATATGGAGCTATAAATCATTATATTGGTGGTGTTTAGAGATCTAAGGATGGAGGACGTCATCAGAGTGTACAGAAAGAGAAGAAAACCAGCCCCGGGACTCCCCCATGGAGCTCTCTAAAGAGAAGAGGTTTGGGAGGATGAAGCCAGCAAAGGTGACCAAGAAAGGAACTAATCAGCAAAGAAGGGCATATTCCACATATTTGGAATATGTGTTGTCTGACAACAAAATAAAGAAATGGTCTCAAGAAGGGGAGTGAACAACTATCAAATGCAGTTGATGCCTACTGAGAACTGACCACTGGGTTTAACATGAGGCTTTTCTAGGAGTTTCTTGAGGGCAGGACTGATGATCTTATTTCTTTGTCCTGGAATCCAGCAGAGAATTTCAAAAAGTCTAAGGGCAGTGTTCTTTCCATCACAAACCCTGATTCTTTAGGGGAAGTGTTATCAGAATACAGAGAAGTTCAATTAGGTAGACCATGCAAATTTTGAATAATAGTGTTGTTATGGGTTTTTTTTATTAGTTTTGTTTTGTTTGAAATAAATATTTAGTTATTCAAGATAGACTACAACCCAGTAAAAAAAGTAGTAGCAAAATAATTTGGATGACTGTTCACAGTTGGCAAGAGCCTGGAGTGAAAGTCTAAGGAAGAAACAATGACGTTATGTGAGCACAATGTAAACGAAACACAACAGGAAACTGGATGACTAACGGGACACCAATAATAAATAAATAAAATGGCATATAAATAAATAAATAAATAAATAATAGATAAATTGTGCCAAGTAAATAAAACAAAATAAATCAGTTATACTGATGTTATTAACAACTTCAAGTTATTTTTAAAATTCTAAATAAAATTAGTTAAATAAAAGAAGACATTTAATTTTTTACATTAGGTGGCTACATGGAGAACTGGAATAAAGACAGGTAATGCTTGAAATCTCTGTGTTCAGGTAAAACCTCATGAATGTACTTCATCACGAATCTACCTGATCTCCTCTAGAGTAGAGACAAAAGAGCATTCAGGTTCTAGACAGATTCTGGCCTTCCTGATACCTCCAAAGACAGAATTCTATCCCAGAACACAGTGACACAAAAACCACTGTGGGCCTTATCGGGCTCTATTCATCCATTTTGAACTTAGCAGTGTCTAACCATACGGATCATTTAAAATCAAAACTGCAGACACAGGAAGGCAAAAGAACAATAATAACCAACCAGAAGGTAACATTAATGCAAAGAAAACTTAGAAATAGAAATCAAGCTTGAAAAACAAATTAGGTAGTTGGAAAGCAACATTCATAGCACATTAGCTTGCACCAAAACAAAATTAATAAAGAGAAAGTATATAAATAGCACTCGAATATTTTTGTAATTAAAAGAAGCGCCTCTTTGCATGAGGTAAAACATCCTGAGAAGGATGCAACCAGCCTGCTGCTGAGCACGGAGCACGCAAAAAAGGCAGATTCCAGGACAATAGGAGGAATTAATATCCCTCATGAGGATCACAGGGGGGCAAAAGTCACCTCATGTGTCTTTAGATGGAGATTTCAAAATTTCAGCTAAAATGTATGCTTCTATCATTCCTTTTAATAGAATCCCACCTAAAGACTATACTTTCTATGCTTCTTTGCACCTTTATGTGGCCAATGGGTAATGAATGGAAGCGATGTTTATGATTTTGAACCCTTTTCCACGAAGAGGCTGATAACCTTTCACTCTTTTTCCTCTCCTGTGAGGTGGGGTGTAGTCAGGCGGCTGGTATCCAGCTTACACACACACAATGTGTCAATGGTTTAAAGGATGGTTCTTCAAGATAAGAACCTGAGTTCCTAATGGTCTGGGGGAACAAACAGCCTCCTCAACCCTGGGGGGAACACCACACCCATTTCTGGACTTTTCTATGAAGGAGACATAAACTATTATATTTGGCCACTGCATTTTTGAGTTTCATGGTTACGATATAATTTAGCACATACCCTACTTAATTCACATATAAGATCCTAGCACATTTTTTTTTTATTTTTAGCACATTAATTATATTCTTCTTTTCCATTTTAGTTTTTATATACTTAAAATATTTAGTATGTACCAGATTACTACAGGCCTCCTTTGGTCCTTATGTTTTTGAACCACTTTTATATATGTATATTTAATTTCTAAAAGGGCCTGGGGTGACTAGGTGGCTCAGTATAGTGACTGACTCTTGATTTTGGCTCGGGTCATGATTCCAGGGTCATGGGATTGAATCTTGTGTTGGGCTCCATGCTGAGTGTTGAAGCCTGCTTAAGATTCTCTCTCTCTCTCTCTCTCTCTCTCTCTCTCTCACTCTCTCCCTCCCTCTGCTAATCTCTCCATCTCATACTCTTCCTAAAAAATAAAAAATAAAAATAAAAATAAAAGGGCCAATGAAGGTAAACGAATAACAAGATTTTCTTAAATAGTCTGCACTATCGCATTTCACAAAGGAAGTAAATAGACTTCAGCTGAATGTTCATCTCTGATAAAAACCTCAGGAATTCCCCAATGACAAATATTTTTAACGTCAGTAAAGTGACTTTTTTAGGGATCTGATGTTTTTTTTTGTGCTAAGTCAGTAGCAAGCAATTGTTTGGCAGTGTGACAGCAAAATTAGTGAATTTGCAACTAATGTTAATAATAGAAGAGTCGACTAAAGATAGTGTTCACTGCAACACAGATCAATGAGGCCAGTAGATTTTCCCATGCAGACCCAAAATTCAAAAAGAAAAAAAATATAATGCCATCATTACGATCAAATTCCGATTGTTGTAAAAATGAGGTTCCACAAAGGGCATACATCACTTTATATCTAAAATTCTTCCTTATTGTCATTCTTTGCACATATGTCATCTACATATTAACCAACTTATTTTTAGGTTTGTTTATTGATTTGAGAGAGAGAGAGAGAGAGGCAGAAAGAGGGGGAGAGAGAGATCACAAGCTGGCTTTGCACTGTTAGTGTGGAGCCCAACACGGGGCTCAAACCCACAACCGTGAGATCAGAACCTGAGCTGAAATCAAGAGTTGGAGGTTTAACTGACTGAGCCGCCCACGCACCCCACAGTAGCCAAATGTTTCAATATTTAAAACCATTTGCTTCACGCTATGGTTTAAGAAACATACAAATTGTCCCTTTGGTCACCTTATTTGACAGTTAAACTGATAATACTGTTGTTGCAATATAATGGAATGCTATTTAAATTTGTTCGCTTTGTGAAGTGCTCTATAATTTATGGGTAAGTTCTTGTGCTTTCAGGAGAATTGAAATGTCTTCGAACACACTACAATGTGTCTTGATTAAATTACATATTTTGAAATCTTTGTAACTGATTACTGTTTTCTTTTCATGGATCATCCAGTGACATCTCACAGGAGCAGCCTCTCCTGATGCACGGCGGCTCGGTACCGAGCACGGGCTTCTCAGATGCAAAACGATGTGCTCCACTGCAACTTGTGATTAATCCTGCAGAACACAGAGACAGCGGAATACTGGTCTTTTATATCACAGCTTTTTTTATTATCCTTACGAGCATGACATGGGCAAACTTCATGTAAGAGCAAATCCAGTGGGAGCCTCACGCCTAGAGGATCCTTCCGCTATCAATACCTGACCATTCCTTGAAGGGAAACAGTCTTAGAATAGTTCTCCAAGTTTCAGTTCTGGGGCTCCTAATATACAGCCTCTGCGTTAATGATGGATGAATCCCAAGTTGGTTCATTAAATTTGAAGACGGCATTAAAAGCAGCACAATTACCATCACCTTGAAAGGTCAAACCAGAAATCACAGCATTCTGAACTACTAAGAGAAATATGGTGAGGTCCTAGAGAAGTGAATTTAGACAGCAAAGTTTCAACTAGAGCTAAGGTTCATTTACAAAGTAAAAGGGTCAGTAACATACCATTGCTATAATTGACTTTTGAGAAACAGTGGCTTACATTCTAAAAGGCTAAATGTAAGTCGGCAAAATGTCAAATGATTAACATCACTCAGGAGTAGGACATTTTTGCTATCTTTCTCTCTTCCCTACCTCCCCTAAAAATCACAAAGTCCTTGTAATATACTCTCCTCTTCCTCCTGTCTTTGCGTAATGCTGCATTTAGATTTGGTATCTGTTTCTGGCTGTTATGGGTCAAATTGTGCTCCTGTGCCCCAAACACATGAGTTGAAATATTAGCCCCTAGAACCTTAGAATCTATGGACTTATTTGAAAAGAGGGTCATCAAAAAGTAATTCATTAAGATAAGGTCACACTGGAGTAGGGTGGGTCCCTAACCCAGGAAGACAGTTGTCCTCACTACAAAGGAGATATTTGGACACAAAAATAGAGACACAGGGCAAATGCCGTGTGAGGACTGGACTCTATGCCAGCACAAGCCAAGGAACACCAAAACTGCGGGCAAACCACCAGCAGAGAGGCATGGAACAGATTCTCCCTCCGAGCTCTCAAAAGGAACCAACTCTGCAGATACTGTAATATTTGGCCTTCTGGTCTTCAGAACTGTGAGACAGTGAATCCTGTTTTTTAATCCTCTCAGTTTGTGGTACTTGGCTCCAGCTTATTAGCTAACAAACCAATACACTGGTTCAAATTATTTATCTCTAAACTGGGGATCACAGACCTTCCTGTTTCGGGTTCTAGTAAAGATTGAACGAGACAATGTTTATATAGCATGCAGCAAGGTGCTCTCCAAACCATAGGTCTCCTACTCATCGTTAGCTACTTTTCTCATCTTGAACCTAACATTTGGAAAATGTTACAGTAATAATACTTTGAAACTAATCGATTCATATTAAAAACACAAATTATTAATAAATCTTACCAACAAATTCTGTTGTATTTGAAAACTATTTATGACTTTAGATGAACTCTCCAGTCCTTATAATGAAAATCTCTCTTAACTTTCGTTTGGCACATCTTTTGGAGGAAATTAACAGGGTATCTTCTCTAGGCTATATCTGCACACAAATACCATATCTTCCTTTAAATCAGAGAACACCCTATACCCGATGACAGACTCCAAACTAAGAACATCTAATACACAAGTTTCAAGATTGGAACAGTTCTGATCCACTCGGTCCTCTCTTCCAATGCTTTGGTGGACTTTGGCAGATTTCCTCTTGTGCTCAAGTAAAAATTTGGTTTGCTTTCCAATCTAATAGTCTTTTTTATGTGTCGAAAGTAAAAATAAATGGGATATTTTATAAGGGAAGAAAAGTTATCCAATACTCTACACAGAGAAAGTAGAAATATGATGGATGAATAAAGGTAAATAAACTCTATCTTGAAATCAAATAAAAATGGCCAATATGTAAGCCGATAGTAATACGACAGTAGGCAAGAGAAAAAATATTTTTGCACTTGTTTTAAATTGCCAATAAGTGCATTATATATAATATTTAAAAAGAAATTTTAAAATTTACTTCCAGAAAAGCAGAGTAGTCAAGTAGCATGTATCTCCTCATTAAACCTGCCTTGTAACTACTGTAGCAATGTTTGCAAAATGTTGACAACACAATGTTTGTTGAATTAAATTGCATTAATATTTCGTGAAAAAATGTACCTTTTAACATTTATTATCTTCTTATTCACCTGGCATTACTTTACTCCTCTTGCTTTCCTGTTTCTGATGTAGAAAGAGTATTATTTATTAGATAAGAAATTAGTTTTGAGAACGGATCATGCTGAGGTTTGAATTCTAGTATTCTTTATATTGGCTCTGTGACCTTGGGCAATTTATTTGTTACCTGTTCATGTTTTATAGTTTTCTCTCATTTAAAACTCATGATACTGTTCTGATTAAATGAAATACTGCTTACCAGATAATAAACATGGAATAAAAGTTATTACCCAACATGAATACATTCTTAAGCAAAGCATTTATTATTTATTATCATTCTTATTTTCCTAACTAGAAAAGAAGGTTGGCCAACAATTATAGGAACTGTGTCATTATACATCTGGATGGGTACAGGAAAATGTATGGTCCACAGTGTGCAGCTGTGTTTATATTTAGGACAGTTTTCCACAACTTGTGATTTACTCATGCACCTCTCATTTCTCATTCACTCTATTTCATTTTGTTCTTTGGATTCAGCAAATAATTTCAGCTTCAAAGGAAGTAGTGCTTGCACAAACACACAATTTTATACTTAATAAACATATCTTGATGCTATAAATGAAATCTGAAAACTGAATTCACAAATCTAGTTCTTTGAGCATTCATTTAACCTCAGAGACAAACGTGCTTTTCTTTTTGATTATTTTACCATTAAACGACAACAACAAAAATTCTTAGTTTTTAATTACAAGGGTCAATTTGGCATTCCAGAAGTGAATACTAGTAGTCTAAGTTATTAAGATGCATGTTTATAAACATAAATAATTCTAATATATTTTTTACATATTTTGATGAAAAGGCCACAATTTCAATAATTCAAGATGATATGTACCTTGACATTTTATTTATTTTTCAATGAAGAAAAATAGCTATTTTATGGGGATTTTCCATTTTAGAAAGTTGTTTGAAAGTCTTGAATAAATTTTTATTTCTTACCTACAATTTTTATCAAGTTGACCTGGCAGTATTTTTTTAGTTATATGTTTGTGTCTATAGCATCAAATAAATTATTAAAGGAAAAATAGTGTTTTTGTTAATTATTTAAGAAAATTAAAAAAAACATTTAAAAGGACATTAATTTCTTTTTTCTGTTTGTATTGTACTTTTTAAAGCACACAGCCTCAATGCTATATATTTAGGATACTAGGCTATTTACAAATAAAATTTAAAATTTCCTAATTCCAGGGTGGCCTTGGTGGCTCAGCTGGTTAAGCGTCTGACTTCAGCTCAGGTCATGATCTCATGGTGCATGAATGTGAGCCCCGTGTCAGGCTCTGTGCAGACAGCTCAGAACCTGAAGCTTGCTTCAGTGTCTGTGTCTCCCACTCTCTCTGCCCCTCCCCCACTCATGCTTGCTTGAGCTCTCTCTCTCTTTCTCTCTCCAAAATAAATAAAAACATTATTTTTTTTAATTTCCTAAATCCATAGTATGTAATCCAAGAATTGCAGAAAAACACAAGAAAATCATTCTCTTTTTTATGATACTAGTGGAAGCCTTTTAAATAAATCAGATCGAGCCCTTTCTTAGTTGAGCAGAACCAGGTAATTTATATAAGAAATGACTGTGAAAGAAAGATGCCTTGAAGGAGTAAAACTACTGAGTCTTCAATTTCGGTTCAACGCCCCCTGGATAGTAAGAGGAACCTGACAAGAATAAATGACCCTCAGATACATGCGGAAAAAATCAAATCCTATAAACTTTTCCTGGCATCACTAAGAATAAGAAATTAATAGTCATGCTTAAATCAAGAAAGAATGGCTAAACCTGGTAATTCAGAAAGAAAATAAATGCTGATAAATGACATCAATATGTATTGTATTTCTTTTATGGTTACAAATGGAGATTACTTGAGTATGATAAAATTCATTTAATTAAAAAAATGTTTACATGAGGAAACACTGATAAAATTGCTCATGGATCTAATTAAAGCATCATGACATTTAAATGACTCACTGGAGGGGAAGTTAACCTACATATTTTGTTTTTTACTGGTATTATTATATTAAGAATTATTATATCAAATTAGTGAAAATATTATCATAAAAATTTAGGTAGAAATTTTACATTTAAGTCTCAAGCTTTGCATCTATTTTCACATCAAACTTTTCACATATTAAGTGATCCTATCATAGCTATAGGATCATCAGGAAATCCTATAGAGTATAATAGATATTCATCATAACCCAACTCAAATCAGTCTGTTCCAACCTCAGAAACGAAATGTTGCATCTAAACTTCCATTTGCTTGCTCTTTTCTCCTGTGTTGAAAGGGTCATTTTTCTAGTCATTAGAAACATTTTCAACCATACTTTGGATTGAAGCCACACTCATTTTAACCAAGATCTTGCTTAATCTATTATTCTTCATTTTATATAATAAAAAAATCCTTCTCATTTGTTTAATATGTTAAGAAACTATACAGAGAGCAAGTATCAACGCCAACTACTGTAATGGATCCTGGGGATAAAGTATAAGAAAAATAGACACACTTTCTCCCCTATCAAAATTATTTTACATGGAGCTACCTATAAGGAAACAGGGAATTGTAACACTGGTGACGTGTGATGAGAGCTGGGATAAAGGATGCTATGATGGCAACATTAAGTGGCACCCAACAAAGTTTTGGTGAGCCAGAGAAGGCTTGCAGAAATCATGCCCAAACTAGGCCTGCAGACTGAGAAGGAATTAACTACATGAAAAGACTGGAATATTAAGTAACTGAAGGACCTAGAGGTGAGCAAAAGGTAAGATGTCTGAGGACCTGAGAGAAGTTCAGTGGGGATGGCTACTAGAAGGTGAAAGGAGCCACACTGAGAGGGAAAGCTGGGGACATAGCAGAAATTAATTATAGAGAACCTTGCAGTGATCTCAAAAACGGATTATTTAACCAGAAAGATGAGGGGATAGTAAAGAGTTTTAAGAAGGAAGGTACTAGGATTTCATTTTCACTTTAGAAAGATCAACTACTATATATATATATATATATATATATATATATATATATATATATATATATATAAAAGTCAACAGATTCAAAACAGGAAAAACCAGCTAAAGGTTTAGTGCAAAAGAAATGTTGGTGGACTGACTGAACAGAGAGAGCGAGGATGAAGAGAAATGAACAAATTCAACATAGTGTTATGGAATGATCAAGAAGGAAAGAAGGAAAGAAAGATCTATATTGATGCCATATTTCTTGTTTGCACCAATAGTCTGGCAGCATGAAGAGCTGGTGTGAGAGGGAGTGGGGAAAGACAGGTCGATGTTGGTCATTTTGACTCTCAGGCGCTATTGATACACCCAAGTGAAAATGTCTACATAACAGCCTGGTGTTTGGATCAGAAGCTCAGAAGAAAATCATATCTGAAAATAAATGTGTGTGTCATTAGTATATGGAAAGTAATGGAAATACCTTGAAACTGGAAGGGATTGATTGAATGGATGACTACAAATGCCAAGGACAGCTGTAGCTGAGAGTAGTCTAAATAGTTTTACTTATCAAAGGACAGAAATTATAACCTTAAAACAAAAACAAAACACAAGAATGTCCTTATGAAAACCCAGAAGATCAATACATATGGAAATAATTTTTTACAAAACCCAATGGACACTTAAACCCTTCTATTTCTCAATGATGGCAGAATTTAACGTTTTAGAAGGTTCAATTTTTCTGGCTTCTAAACAATACTCTTATGTTAGTTTTCTTTCTCCTTCTTGGCTTCTTTGCAAGCCCCTATTTATTTGTCTAAGTATCCTCAGGGTTTTGTCTTAGACACTCTCCACCTATCATTTTCTGTTCTCTTTCTTGAAGCATTTCTCAAACTCGAAATTTACCTATCCCCATATGTGGACAACTCCACATTTTATATCTCTACTCCAGGTCTCTCTATTAAGTTAGACTTCATTCAATCTAACTACCTCCTGACTCCCTTGAATAAAAATGAGTATTTTAGTTGATTATGCCTTCCAAGCCTACCCTCTCCTTTTTCTATTTCCTGTTTCTATTTTAGATCTCTAACTACCAAGTCAAGTTTAACAAGTCATAATCCTGAGGCATGGCCTAAACTCCTTGCTTTCTTCCTCTCTCTTATCCAGTTGGCCAAAAAACTGGGCTGACTAGTGTATCACATTTTAATCATTAATTCATTCATTCACTCATGAATGCATTTATTCATTTTAATTGAAGTACAGTTGGCACACAATATTACGTTAGTTCCTGATAGTCCACATAGTGATCACAACTCTATGTATTATGCTATGCTTACCACAAGTGTAGCTGCCATCCGTCACCATATAACGCTATTTATAATACCATTCCTATGTACAATTTCTTGTCTACTATGTTGCCTCATCAAATATCACAATGCTAGGTCAGCAGTAAGCATTCAATAAATGTCTTTCCTCTGCCCTTACTTGACTTTGTGTTTCTTCTTACTCTTTGCTTACATATGGAATACCCAGTACAAAATCATTTTTCTTCCTCCATCTTATCCTTTAAATTGAGAATAAAATAACTTTTATAAGTTTAAATTTAATTGGTCCAATCACTCTCTTAAAAGTAATATCTCCCTTCTTTCTATAACACAAATTATAAACTTTTTAGCATATTATTAGCTTTACCTACTTGTACAACCTCATTTATTGCTGCCCCAAAACAGTCTCTTAAACTCTTCCAAGATTTAGACTCTCCTGTTATCAGTCTGGTGGACTCCTATACCTCCTCAGACTCAGTACAGCTGCCGTCTTCCCTAAAAGATATCCCAGCCCTTCTATGCACCCTACAGAGGTGAATACTCCCTCTTTCATGATTCTAGAGATTTTCATGGATAGATAACCTGTGATTATCTCTCAGTGACATAGTGGGATTTATTTTTTTAATTTATTTACCTATCTTCCACATTTTTAACAGTGTATATAAGTCATGTTTGGCACTCAACATATGCTGATACAGTGAAAGAATAAATATACGTAAAATCTTAGAATCCATTTAAATCAACAATAATATACCAAAAATAAAATAAAATGTTAGAATAGAGAAAAAGTACCTTGAAGAATACTACTTCAAACAGTGGGACAAATTTTAATGAAAGCTTGAAATGAACTAATCAGTAGAAGTCTGTTGAAAGTTACAAGAGCAATCCACTTGTGTTATGGCTTACCACTAATATATTCCACCTACAGCCATCTGAGTACTGCCATTAAGAAGGACTTTTCCTCAAGCTCCCTTCATTAGTAATGAGCTCATAAAGTCAAAGAGTAAAAGCTTTTAAGGGTCATATTCTTTAACAAGGAAATAGAGTACTTTGTAAAGATATTAGGAATTACCAAGGGGATAAATCACTCTTACTGTCCTTTTTTTTCCCCCAGGAAAATCAGATTTCTTAATATAACAAAGAAAACTAACGAGTCCGTGATATTAGTAGTTAATATAGTATTGAGTAATTTTGAAGGCCTACTTATTATGAACATATTCACTATATAACATTTTTAAATATTTTAAAATTACTCATTGGCCAATATTTAACTTAAAAGTTTGAAAACAATCAAGTACTATTATTTTGACTAAATATTTAGGACTGTATCATATTAAAACCAATAAGAACTTTATACTGAGATCGAAATTATCTTCATGTAAATTATATAATTATCTTTATTAAAATAGGGGAAATTCCAAGGAAAGTGAGTTCATGTGATTCATGTGATTCTAGCAAGCCGGACAAGGTAAAGCTATTCTCTTTAGAGATCCTGCACTAGAATTCAGGTATTGCCAATGATGACAGTGGATACTTACAGCAGAAAAACAAATGCCACAGTTCTACTCTAGTCTTTGTTCACACTGAGAATAAATCATATACACTCATGCACAACACTAAAATTTTTCTTAATAAAAGCCCTCTATTAAAATAGTAATTAAAGGTGCCTGGGTGGCCCAGTTGGTTAAGCATCCGACTCCTGATTTTGGCTCATGTCATGATCTCACGGTTTGTGGTTTCGAACCCTGCATTGGGCTTTGTGCTGAGTGTGGAACCTGCTTGGGATTTATTCTCTCACTCTCTCTCTCTCTCTCTATTAATAAACTTAGAAAATAAAAGAAAGGAAAGGAAAGGAAAGGAAAGAAAGGAAAAGAAAAGAAAAGAAAAGGTAATATAATTTTTAAGTACATATTACCTATATTTACTATCTAACTTTAAAGAAAGATTAGATTTAAATCAAGGCATTAAGAAACAGGAAATTGGGGTGCCTGGGTGGCTCAGTCGGTTGAGCGTCCGACTTCGGCTCAGGTCACGATCTCGCAGTTTGTGAGTTCGAGCCCTGCGTTGGGCTCTGTGCTGACAGCTCAGAGCCTGGAGCCTGCTTCAGATTCTGTGTCTCCCTCTCTCTCTGTCCCTACCCTGCTCATGCTCTGTCTCTGTCTCTCAAAAATAAACAAACATTAAAAAAAAAATAGGAACAGGAAATTGAGCAGATAGTAAAGAAATTAAAACTGCTTTACACTTGAGTTTTAACGTTTACTTAGAGAATTTCCTGGAGGTCAGGGTCAGCCTGTGTCTTCTAATCTGAGATGCTCTCACAGAACTTAGCCTCTGTCCAGAGGGGCAGGGCACATCTTGTCCCTACCGATTCTTAGAGTTTCTGCCACTTCTGCATCCTTTGGGTGTAGTGGTCTACAGAGCTCCAGTCACTGGACCATATGTCATATCTAGGATAATACCCGGAGACATGCGGCTAGGAAGAATTATTATAATACTCTTTTCATCACTGAAGGCCACTGCGGTTATACTGCTAGGCCATCTTGCTCTATGCAATGGGGAAATTATAAACAGGCCAGTATATTCTGCTCCCATCTTCCCCCATAGTTCAAACTCAACTAAAACTTCAAAAAGAAAGGAAGAAGTAGGAATACAAAGATACTTCCAAAGTCTGTTTCCTCAACCAGTATCAAATCTGTTTTGGTTGCTGTGGCAACGAGGCTGTGAATGATGTAATGGTTCCATGCTTAAACTACTATAGCTTTGCTTCCACTCAGCTAACAACACATAAGCACACACAAGTATATGGACACACACACACACATACACACTTTCATATAATATACACATATAACATACACACATAATGTCTTAAAATTTCAAAATGGCCCCATTATTCAAGTTGCTTCTCATTTGGATTACATTTTTAAAGGACTTTAACTGTATTCTTGTACAGAAAATCATAATATTTGACATAGGATAATATAGAAATTAGTTTGAAATAAGAAGATAATTTCCTCAGAGGCAATTCTAGGACCCTTCATGTCTAAACATCAATCCCATGTTTAAAGCAGTATTAGGATTTCCAAGTTGGTTAGCCATCTCACTTCTGCTTTGTCCTTTATTAAGTGATAGAGGGAAAAATGTATTGTGTTTAAGGTAATACCCAAACATTACTCAGAAATCATTTAATCACAGTCTTGCAAACAGAATGTATCTCATTTAAAAATACATACTTTCCTATTGATCCTTGAAGGGTACAGGAATTACTGCTATGATCATCTGTTCTATGAAATTCAAATTATGTAAATTTTAAGAAATTGCAAAGCAACATTCTATAAGCTAGTAAAAATCAGAAGCACTCTTCCCATTTCTATAAAACTGCTATGAGAATAAAAAATGAAAGTCAGTTTCAGTGTCATTCTGCCCTTTGTAATTGTTGATAATGAATAAGCAAAGTAACATAGGCTATGATGATAATGACACAGAGTTACTCTGAAACAAAAGCTATCTACTTCCTGAAGATGTTATCTCTCCAGGGATGCAGGACCTTGGAAAATGACCTAGATAATCTATTTTACTACTATAAAATATATATATCAATTCTTAATTACTATTTGCAGAATGAAAGAAAGAATCATTGTAGTCTGTACAACTCAACTGGGAATATTTTAATAATGGGGAAGCACTGGGAGTCTCAGAGCGTGTCCTTTCAGCCTAGTTAAATATCTAAGCCATGCCTGATAAAAATACTTAAACGTGAACATTTCCTTGTTCTCTCTCGGTATGGGAGTATAAAATATTTTTTTAAAAAAGGGTATAAAATAATTGTAACAACATTACTTTTATTTCCATTAACTGTATTTATGTAACTGTAAAGAAACTATAGAGAAAGCACACTATATATTTGATAAATCAAAATGAGTTATTACTTCCTCACACCTATTCAGAGATGTGAAATCTAAAAGAAACATACATTTCCACTGTCTGTAAATGTAGCCCTTTCTTTATTGATGATTAGACTGTATTCTAAAACAAATATCATAGAGGACCACTAGTTATGTCAATTTCGGGCTTCTTTCACCTTAGTTCATCTCTCAACTAGATGAAAATGCTATTGGTTATTTATAACTTTCCAACACAAATACTTTTCTTGCGATTCTCATGCTAATTTTTATAAATAGCTTCCTTTCTTCTTTTCACTGCTATTCCCATTAAAAATCAATGTAGATATCAAAGAACTGGTCTTTTTTAAAATTTTTAAAAATTTTATTGATTTTTATTTTTTATGGAGATAGTTAATTTCTTAGCCAGATTTAAAAATCTATCAGTTACAAGGAAATAGCATACGTAAGAAAATAAGTCATGACATTCTAATAAAACAGATGGTGATTTATATTGCCTTGTAAAGTGCAGAGCAATAAATTGCTTAAACTTGTATTATTTAGTACACGCTATAAACGGGTAGTGCAAGCTTAAAGGGTGGAGGTTTGTGTTTAATTCAAGGGTAGATGATCTGCACGTAGGAGATTCTCAATACTACTTGTTAAATGAATGTATTTTGATTTTGGGTTTCTTTTCTGTGAAGCAAAGATGCTGTACTAATGCTTTCAATGGAATCCTTTCTTCTCCTTCCCCTGTATGCTTCTTCTGAAAGAATAAATTCAAAAAGAAAATAAGTAGCCAAATAGATTCAAGGAAAAAGGAGTAGAAAGATCTTCCTAATTAGCATAACTGAACATAGAAAGTCAGTTCCACAGTTTGGCTGTCCGGTTTCAGGCACGACAATTCTTGCTCAAATTTGATGTCAGCTATATACTTATTTCACTTAACTTTGTCATTGTACCTGCAATGTTGCCTAACAGAGATTTATTTAGATTCATTAATATGGTAAATGAAAAATCACTCAAGAAGATTAAAGGATATTAATAAAGTAGATTAGTCAGATGAGTTAGTAGCCAAAATTTATTTGCAATCACTATAATAGGCTAGAAAAAAGGTTTTCTCACAAAAGAAACACAGGTGACTGGGGAACAGCTTGGTTAGGAAGCCAATCGGGAAAATATACGGTAATCTGGTATAGTTGGAGATTTTGAGATTGTGGGAAATGCTCTAGGAAACAGAACAGAGATATACCTAAAAATTGTGTCCTGTAACTAAAAACTGTGATGGGTGGGTGGGGCGCCTTTCTTTGTTCTCTTTGTCTAGAGAACTAGCCTTCTGCTTTCAAAGGAACATCAAGAGTGGCAGAGCCTTATTAGAACCAAGAGATCTGAAAAGTGCATGATTTGTGGAGGTGCTGGTGGCTTTACCACATCAGATCTGTGAAAATCATATATTTGCAATGGAAGGGTCTTTTGCAATATATTTGTGTTAGGTCATCTCACAGGCACACAGAAAGGAAACCACAGTAGAGACATCAGTGACTTCCTAACTCGCATGACTAGTTAAGTAGTCTCTCTTTGGATTTTACTCTGTCCAGAATAAGTTTCTATGGCATCATCTGTTTCAATGGGAAAAGGCTTTATCGATTCTCAGTGAATTATAGTGTTCCTTTGGGAACAATAAAATTTAAGATAGCAGAAGAAAGTGTACCCAAACACAATGAAATATAAAGTATTGCAACTGTTTCACAGTATAAGTGTTAAATGGAGCATATCTCAAGTAATCAAAATGCAGTAAATAATTTTAAATTTAAGACTTAGTAAAGCAGATTTAGTACTAAAACAATTAGAAGGAGAAGAGCTTTATAAACATAAATTGTTTCCATTGAGCAGATGGCAAGAAGGGCAGAGAGATAGATGAAAATATTATTCAAAAAAGATATGTTTAATACATTGTAAGAGAAGAATTATGTGATAATGACCTTGCCCCCAAAATTTCCCCTCAAAAATACCAATGAACTATATTTAACAGAAACGTTACTAATAAGTGTTGATGACCAAATTATTCTAAGATGCTGAAAAATTAAAGCGTGCAAATAACTAAAAGGCAAAGTGGAGCTGTCTTGCATAATATACTGTACTATCATTTGCTTCTCCTTCAAACGAGTCACATCCTAAAAGTGAAGGTTGCCTCTATCATGAGCCACAGAAACCTGCTGTTAGCAGCACAACTTGATGAATAAATTAAAAAAGAACCTAACTTAACCAAGAACTAATAAATCTGCAGTTTACAAATTAAAAAAAATAAAAATGAATAAAAATATTAAAAAGCTAACAAAAAGTGGAAGAAAAATGAATGCTTTTACATACTTTAAAAATAGATTTAATACCTGTTAGTATTCCTACATGTAAGGTCTAGCGAATGTAACTTGAAATAAAAATGAAAAAATCCCTTTTTTCAGAGCTATTACTCATTAGTATAATCTTGGTAATTGTGATGGTTAATGTTATACATCAATTTGGCCAGGCTATGATGCCCAGTTATTTAGTCAAACAACCGTCTAGATGTTGCCGTGAAGGTATTTTCCTTTTGGATAAGATTAAGCATTTAAATCAGTTGACTTGGGGCAAAGCAAATTATCCTTCATAATATGGTTGGGCTTCATCAAATCAGTCAAAGGCCTTAAGACCAAAGGCTTGAGGTCTCCAAGCAAAACTAAATTTTGCAACAAGACTGCAAGACACAAACCCTGCTGCCCTGCAGAATTCAGACTCCAGACCGAAGCATCGACTTTTACCTGTTTCCATTCTGCCAAGTTATCTCACAGGTTTTACACATGCCAGCCTCCAAAATCAAAATTGTGTGATCAATTTCTTAAAATCACTGCCTTCTGTATGCGTATTATTATATGTTATATATTACATATAATAGTACATGTAGGGTGGCTGAGCCTGGGAAGCTCAGTTGGTTAAGCATCCAAATTCGGCTCAGGTCATGATCTCACAGTCAATGAGTTCAAGCCCCACGTCCAGCTCTGTGCTGATAGCTGAGAGTCTGTGGCCTATTTTAGATTCTGTGTCTCCCTCTCTCTCTCTGCCCCTCCCCCGCTAATGCTCTGTGTCTCTGTGTCTCAAAACTGAATAAACATTAAAAAAATAATAGTACACGTATAATATCTGAACAATTTAAATATACATTTGTCCTAATATATTACTAATATGTATAGGAAGATATATAAAATAGTGAATATATAATAGGGTATATAATAGAGTCTTAAATAACCTGGTTATGTAATATATAACATATAATAATACGCATACAGAAGGCAGTGATTATATAGCATGTAATATATAATATAATACAGTATAATATATTTGGTTTGTTCTATATCTCTGGAGAACTCTGACTAATACGGTTAGAAAATCAAGGAACCTATGGCTCTTGAATTCCTAATTCAGGGGATGTACTCTTTTTGGTGACTGGCTCTATTCTTCTATGCTTCATAAATCCTAGCAGACTAGCCCAAAATCTAAGCAAATCTACAGGTAATAAGAGGATCAATTACAGATTCAAAATTTACTTAGGTAGTTAAAAAAAAAAACTAGTTCTACTTGTTGAGTGAACTTGGGGGCTGTTGAAATTTTCAGTGTAATATCTTTCTTTTTTAAAAAAAAACTATCTATTTAAATTCAAGTTAGATAACATACAGTGTGGTATTGGTTTCAGGAGTAGAACCTAGTGATTCATCACTTACATACACCACTCAATGGTCATCCCAACAAGTGCCCTTCTTAATGCCCGTTACTCATTTAGTCCATTCCCCCACTCCCCTCCCTCCACCAATGCTCAGTTTGTTCTCTATATTTAGAGAACGTATCTCTTACGGCTTGCCTCCCTCACTCTTTTTATCTTATTTTTCCCTTAGCTTCCCCGATGTTCATTTGTTTTGTTTCTTAAATTCCACGTTAGTGAAATCATATGGTATTTATCTTTCTCTGATAGACATTTAGCTTAGCCTAATACACTCTAGTTCCATCCATGTTTTTGCAAATGACAAGATTTCATTCTTTTTGATCACCAAGTAGTATTCCATTGTGTATGTGTGACACACACACACCATATATATATATATATTATATAATGTATATGTTCTTTATTCATTTATCAGTCGATGGGCATTTGTGCTCTCCCTGTTGTTTGGGTATTGTTGATAGAGATGCTCTAAACGCTGGGGTGCATGCGCTGCTTTGAATCAGCACTCCTGTATCGTTTGGATAAATACCTAGTAGTGCAATTGCTGGGTCATGGGGTAGTACTATTTTTAATTTTTTGAGGAACCTCATTCTTTTCAAAAGTGACTGCACCAGTTTGCAATCCCACCAAAAGCGCAAAAGTGTTCCCCTTTCTCCACATCCTCGCCAGCATCTGTTGTTTCTTGAGTTGTTTATTTTAGCCATTATGACAGGTTTGAGGTGGTATCTCATCGTGGTTCTGATTTGTATTTCTTGGAGAAGATACTTACAACAGACATATTGGATAAAGTGTTAGTATCCAAAATATAAAGAACTTATCAAACTCAACACCCTAAAAACACATAATCCAGTGAAGAAACAGGAAGAAAACATGAACAAATACCTTTCCAAAGAAGACATCCAAATGGCTAAGAGATACATGAAAAGATGCTCAACATACTCATCATCAGAGAAGATATCTTTCTAATTGTAAATAAAACCTTATACTTTAGAAATGTATCATGGAATGTTTTGGTAATTTAAAATACAATTGGAGACAAATTTATCTTTCTAATATGTGCCGGAAATCCCTAAAACATTTTAGATAAGATTTTGATTAAAAATATTTGCATACCTCTGTATGACCACTTAGAAAATTGGGGTGCCTGGGTGGCTCACTCAGTTAAGCATGTGACTTCAGTTCAGGTCATGGTCTCACAGATCGTGAGTTCAAGCCTCAGATCAGGCTCTGTGCTGACAGCTCAGAGCCTGAAGTCTGCTTCGGATTCTCTGTCTCCCTCTCTTTCTGTTCCTCCCCCATTTGCACTCTGTAACTCTCTCAAAAATAAATAAAGAGGGGCACCTGGGTGGCTCAGTCGGTTAAGCATCCGACTTCAGCTCAGGTCATGATCTCATGGTTCGTGAGTTCAAGCCCCACATCGGGCTCTGTGCTGGCAGCTCAGTGCCTGGAGCCTGCTTCAGATTATGTGTCTCCCTCCCTTTCTGCCCTTCCCCTGCTCACACTCTGTCTCTCTCAAAAATAAATAAAATAAAAAGAGAAAAAGAAAGAAAGAAAGAAAGAAAGAAAGAAAGAAAGAAAGAAAGAAAGAAAGAAAGAAAGAGAGAGAGAGAGAGAAAGAAAGAAAGATAGATAGAAAGAAGAAAAATATAAAAATTATCATTGATTAGATATATATATGTAAAAATCTATTAGGAATAAACAGATAAAAAAATTCTGACATTTCTTAAGCTTTGCTAAGTAGTATCAGCTCCAAAATACCTGCCTGTCTTATAATTCCTAGAGCACTTTAGCATCTTTATATTTGATCTTTCCAGGTGTTCTACCTTTCTTGTACCCTACACACACACACACACACACACACAAACACACATTATCTTTAATTTCAGTATTGTAAATTTCTATGTAGTAGTTCCACAAATAATATCTGTTGATTAACTGATATACTGATTGAAAATGCAGGCAAATTTAGACATTTAGAACAAATTTCATTTTCTCTGCATTAAGGAAGCATTGTCTTAATCAATTAAACTAAATTGAGATGTTCCATAAAGTACTTCATGTAATTATCTTGCTTTCTTCAAACTGTTATCTTAGTACACACAAATTTATTCCATGAAAATGAGAAAATCTAGAAATTTAGAATCTCAGATCATAAACACATTAAAATAAAATGTCACACATAGGTAGTTTACTAATGTTATGAAGTGAAAATGTTGGTCTTTGGAATAGTAGTATATATCTTGAAAAAAGTAATATTTATTAAAATATTATTCATATCCATTCATGTATTCAATATTCATTTATTCAACCCTTCATCCATTCAATGTCTATATTTTGAGCACCAACTCGATACTAGGAATAGGAATAGGAAATACTAAAGCAAGTAAGACATAGTCCTTTTCTAAAGGAGTTTTCATTTGTAATGAGAATAATAATTAATGAATAAAGAAGAATATTTATATTTCTTTAAGACTGTAGTTCTAGCTGTTTCCAGGGTCTCATTTCTGAAATTAGGCTCAGAGAATTCAGGTCAGAGCAGTGCCTTGAGGCATGCATACAACTGTAGGCAATTTGGGGGACTACAGCAAAGTCCATTTTCTACCATGACCTCTATTCCCACATGCTTCCATCTTTCCAACATCCCCTTTGGGGAGCAATACATAGACTATGTTTTCATAGTTATAGTGTTTACAGAGAAATGACTAACGATAATATCACTTTTTGTAGTAGTACCAAAGAAACAATGGAATTATGGTCCTTTAGTATTTATCTTCTCTTACAGGAGTTGCATAATAATTCTCTGTCATTAACAATGATATCATTGCTTCACTGATATCAAAAGGTTGAGAAGAAAACTGGTTTTATTGCACATAAAAGGATATATTTTAATATAAAAAGGTATGAATGGGATAAAAGATGAAAAAGATTATTTTTATTTATTTAGAGACCAGAATTAATCTATATTTCCAGCTGCTTACAAATCTCATTGTGTATGTAAAATGGAACTATATGTTTATATATATATATATATATATATACACACACACACATAAAAAGGGACACACAAATTCACAAATATAGACACAATTCAGATATTTTCAGATACATGATTAACAAATATATTTTCCCTATCTATAGATTGAGTTTCATTCTGTTGATTGTTCTCCTTTACTGTGTGTGTGTGTGTACGTTTTGATGCAGTCCTAATTGTTTATTTTTGCTTTTGTTGCCTGTGATTTCAGGATCAAATACAAATCATCACTGCCAATACTAATGTCAAGGAGTTTCTCCCTATACTTTCTTCTAGGAGTTTTATGGTTTCAGGTCTTAGATTTAAGTATTTCAGCTATTTAGAGGTTAATTTTTGTGCATGGTGTAAAAACGGTTCTTTTCATTCTTTTGCATGTAAATATCCAGTTTTCAACACCGTGTATTGATTATTAATTCTTCCTGTGTGGAATGCTGGCTTAATGCCTGTAGCTGCACCAGCTATCATGTGATCCTGAAGCCAAAAGGTAATAGCTAAAAATGAAAGGATAGAAGACTATAAAGACTGTATATAAGACATCATTCTTGAGCAATAGTAAACAACTTTAGACTGCCTACTTCCTCACTTATTGGATATGAGAAATATTAACCTTTAAACTGTTTGAGTCTCAGTTTCTTAGATTTCTGTTATTGCCAAAAGAGCGCAAATCTAACAGCTAAACATAGAAAATTTTAATTCTAACATAAATAGCAACATGATATCTATCTCAATAGAAAATTCTATATAAAACAAACATTTCACTTGTCAGTTCTACTTGAAAAAGAGGATAACCATCATTTTAATTCCTGGAACTAGAGAAAAAAATGAACATAAATTTTTTAACTTCATTTCTTTCAGATTATATGAAATATAATTAAAATAAAATTACTTTTTATTATTGTGTCATAGCACATCAATCTATTTTAAAATCTAGCTTAAAATATTGTTTGAAGAATGTCCTCTGGTAGAAATGCATAGTGTTTTTAGAGTAATTCAGGAAAACTTGCTTTGTAAAAGCTACTCTTTTTGAAACTAATGAAAATCCTTCAAACAAAAGAATTGACCAAAAAACGCTGAGAAATAGAATGAAAGACTAGAGATCTAATAAAAAAAGCACAAAATATTAATTCTACTTCATGTGTATTTGGTATCTAAACCACAAAGACAATTTAGATGTGTTTTTCTTTAATCTTCCACCAGCAGGAACGAAAAGTAATGAATACCTCTAATGTATCTGTAATCAGGTACTCTAACTCCTATTACATGGTATACTATTAAAAGTAAAAAAAAAAAAAAAAAAAAAAAAGACCATGGTAATATCACACATGAAAACACAAGACAGCTTTTTTGACCAAGAAGAATTTTAAACTGTGGCAGTGGAAATTTTGTTCAAAATATGAGAAATATTGTGTCTGTGGAACTTCAAAAGTTAAGTCTGAAAAGACTGCCATATAAAAGGCACAAAGTAGATAAAAAAGTGAGTTGAAAAATCAAAAATTATGTTTAAGAATAGTCGTGCATTTCGGTGATTGTTAAAGAAGAAATTAAACCCGATCGATTTATTATAAATGCCACACAGTAGTGTATATTAAATTTCAGAATATACTTTTACAAAATTTTGGTGATTCTTTTACATTAAAAATCAAGGAATACAGTACAATTCCCATGCAGGCCAGTCATATTAGTGTACCAGGATATTAAAGCAAGGCATCGCACATTGTCTCAGTTCTATCTGACAACCTGGGGGAGGAGAAGGATTTGATGGTCCACACTTTCTATAAAAAAGTGCTTGTCTGTTCGTTGATAAACTACTTCCTAAGGACTGACTTCCAAAATGCTCCAGCCGCTTCTTAGTTCATCACTGCCTACCTAGCCTCAAGACTTTGGAAGAGGAGTCTTTAAACTTGATGAGTTGAAATTTAAATGGAAAGGTTTATTTGAAGATAGCTGTCAGAGCTCTATGGCATTTCCTCTCTGCCAGGTTCTTCCTCCTCACCTGTATGTGTGTGCAGAGTGTGAAGCAAGCACTGATGCTTCAAAGGAGCCATTTGACGAGACTCTCTATATTCTGTAGGATCTGGTACGATGTAGGCTTTAGACCCTGACTCTCACCTGAGACATCTCAAAATTGGAGCCTAATTAATACTCCTGAGGAACAGAGTGAGAAAAGATGACCCAAGGCAGGTCAAAGTCACATGCCTTCAGTGAGGAAGATAGATTTGTGTCCATCTGGAAGAGAAGCTAGCCTAGATCAAGCTTGACAAAAAGACTGTAGGTAAACTCAGAGCAAGTTTGTATGGTTTAAGTCTATTAGAAGCAGCAGGTTAAGGGGGGTTGTAAATGATCAGTGACATCCTTGCCAAAACACTGCACTTAGAAATTCCTGGGTGGGGAGAAATTTCTCCAGGAGACCCCCAAAGATGCCTCAGTCAAGAGTTGACTGGGCACACAAGACACAGACGTAAATTTTAGACCAGCTTATATGAGTATGCTTTTTTTTTTCCTGCAGACCCCTCAAAACCACTAGAAAAGACACTGATCAGACACTGTAGCTAGAAAATGGGTCAGGAGGTGGAGAGATGAAGGGAGAAGCTGCTGACCGGCCTTTCCTCATCCCTGCAGGCTTCTTGCACAAAGATAGGCTTGACGTGGGACAGGAGTAGTTATAAATGGGATGGGAGTAGCTTCGACAGTAGACAGGAAGGGAGTTTTTATTCCCTGAAAGGGAGCTTTTGTTATTACATGAGACTGATTAGAAAAGCCCTAGGGTCTGCCTGAAATATTGCCAGGTAAAAGATTTGTTATAACAACAAAGAAAGAGAGCAATGCAGAAGAATGAGGTTGTTCACTGGTTATACCCTATGGAGTCTCCTTAATTAATTCACTTATGATCAGCATAAAAATAAATGATTGTATTGTAAAAATTAAAAGGTGTATTATATGTATGCTAATGGTTAAATCTTACTTGACAATGTATACATGCTAAAGATGAAAAACATTCGTACAGCAGAGAGTTTAGAATCAATGGCTAAACATGAAAATTTTCATATTTTCCTTGAAAGATATAAATTATAAAACCAAATATATGTGACAAATATGGACTTGTCTACTGGCTGTGATCATGTTTATCCTCAGACAATTTGAGGAATGTGAATAATTAGCAGCTATTTACCAGTTTTTCTTGGCAAGTAGTACTCACACATTAAAGAATGTTATAATTAATAACACCTAGTTATCATTTACATTTAAATATAAGCTGTTGGTAAGATGAACAAGATGTCAATGAGAAAAAAAATAATAGGCTTCCTTGAAAAATGTAATTCCCTTTATGCAAGAACAGACTGAATTTATGAAACATTATGAGGACATATTTAGGAAATGTTTATAACAAGCTATTTCCTCTTATTTCCAAATCCAGTTTCACTATTGGCAGAGTAGGAACTTAATATAAGGACCTACTAAGTGACAGTGGATTGAATTTTAACTAATGTTACTTTTAAATTATTTTCTGATCAATATTTACCAAAAAATATAGGGTGGTATAAAGGTAAGGCCTTGGTGAAATGACTGACCATCTTTTTTTTTTTTTTTTAAAGATTTATTTTTGAGAGAGACAGAAAGACAGAACATAAGCAGGGGAGGGGCAGATAGAGAGGGAGGCACCGAATCAGAAGCAGGCTCCAGACTCTGAGCTGTCAGCACAGAGCCCAACACAGGGCTCGAACTCATGAGCTATGAGATCATGACCTGAGCCAAAGTCAGACACTTAAGCAATTAAGCCACCCAGGCGCCCCTGATTATCTATCCTTCTTTTACTTCTTTTCTGTTTTCTAAGTCTATTCTTTTCTTGTTTTCTGTTACCACATAGAGTCATACATACCCAGAATCTAACTCATTAAAATTAACACAATTCTGGAGGCACCTGGGTGGCTCAGTCAGTTAATCTTGGGACTCTTGATTCCAGCTCATGTCAATCTCACAGTTGGTGAGACTGAGACCTGCATTGGGATCGGTGCTGACAGTCTGCTTCCTGGATAGCTATCCTTGCTCTAGAACTTTAAAAACTGTAATTTTACCATATAAATGATGCCCATTTTTCTACCCTGTAATAGATGCCCACCATTTTTCCTTTGAATATTTACCTGAAGTATCTGCATACATACAGAAAATTGAGTCAGTATTCAAGGGGAAGAGAAGCATATTTGTCTTAAAGATAGGAAGCCTCAATATAACCTCTAGCTCTTCCCATCACCAGCCATGTATTCTATAACCACGGGGAAGTCACTAAAATTCTGTGTGACTTAGTTCCTCCATCTCTATAATGAGAATAGTGTAACATAAGATGCTCTTGTGATCTCACAGAGGAGGGAAACAGATGAGTTCATGCATGGAGTATTACGGGAGTGAATAAAAGATGAGTTAAAGTCTGAGAAAACATTCTGAAATAATGTATATGCACACATAACAATGATATTTAAAATAATACATGTGAAGACTAATATGGTCTTCTGATATGGTAATCTATTAGGTATTTCCTATCCAATTACATCATTTTAATTCAACTATCTGGAGCTGCAGGAATAATGAGTTAAATATGTGTATGTAGAGCCACAATTTGTTCCTTGAATTATGAAGTAAGAATTTAGCTCCATAAGCATATGAGGGCTCTGGTAAAATATGTTCACGTCATAAGAAACAACTATTTTGACTTACTGAAAGTCCAAAATTTTATGTCATTTTCTGTGTCACAAATTCATTGGGTACAAGAATAATTAATACTAAATGTAATGGGGAAGTATGTAAAACGCTTTGAGATTTTGTGGTATATTTACTATCCTTAGAAAAACCAACACATTTACAGTGATTACATGGATAAAGATTTCCTGTTTAGATATAGAAGAGGTATCAAGGGTAGAAGTAGACAAATCTAAATTAAGTCTGTCTAGCATAACCAATCCCTTCTTAAGCCAGGCCTTACTTTCTTTGTTAATTGGAAAATATCTACATTATGTATTATAGAGAAAAATATTTGAATATGGATCATGTATACAAAGACACTCTCAGGTAACTTGAAATACAATTGCTAATTACTGCAAATTATGAAAGAACAGTTTTTTGTCAGCAAATAGACACTTAGAAAACAAAACCTACTGTGTCTTTAGATATAATGTTTTAAAGATTTTATTTTTTAAGTTTATTTATTTATTTTGAAGCAGGGGTGGGGAGAGGTCATAGAGAGAGGGAGAGAGGGAATCCCAAGCAGGCCCCTTGCTCAGTGCCGAGCCTGATGTGGGGCTCAATCCTAAAACCGTGAAATCGTGACCTGAGCTGAAATCAATAGGCAGACAGAGAATTAACTGACTGAGACAGCCGGGTGCCCTAAAACTAATATTTTAAACTATCATTCCTTTAACCTACATAGTAGATAGAGACAGTCAGTAATTACTCAGTATCTGCTACATTTCAGAGTCTTTTTTATACTTAGTTTGAGGTCATGCATTTAGCTCTGGCCAAAGGAGAGTGAGACGTTGCAGTTCTGGTTCGAGACAGTTCTGAGCCAGTCTGTCTTATCACCAGTCTGTCTTCCATCTAGTGACAAAGATGGAAGCCACGTTCCGGATGGTACAGTTAAAAATGCATGAGAGAAATACCCAAACCGCATAGACTTTATATGAGTATAAACTAAACCTTTGTTGTGTTTAGCCCTGATATTTTTGAGTTTCTCTGTTACTGCAACACAGCCTAGCCTATCTTTACCAATACACATAAGTTCTGGAAATTATTCAATGGCACTTTATACCTATTATTACTAAAATCAAACAAACAAGTCCCTTAATCTGTATCTAGCAAACATACACCCTTCTTCGCATTATTCTCACATATAAACTTTGCTGAGATCCTTGCGTTTCCATTTGTATCCACAACATTGTCTCTGAGTAGCATTACTGTCATTGCCTCGCTGGAGGAACAAGACCCAAAGCAAACTAGCTTCATATGCAATGCCATTTGCAAAGCATGCTAGGAAATTGCTACTCCCAGTCAACAAAATAAACATCTCAGTTTATCTGAAAAACCTGTCACCTCAAAAAAAAAATTGTATTTTCAGAGAATCTGATTCTAACATGGCTTTTAAAATTCTATCACCTGTGGAAACCGAATAAGTATTTCTCTCGTTCAAGCCTAGCTTTTTGTTTGTTTTGTACACAGTACATAAGACTATAATCTTCCATTTCTATGCTCAATTGAATTTCGACACTGTGACCATTTAGCCTAATATACAATAAACCTTATTATATTTGCAAAATTTCCAACAATATTATGAGACCCACTGAAGTTTAATCTTAATAACTTTGGCATATAGCATAAAAACCACATACTTACTTACACACAGAAAAAAAAAAAAAAAAAAAACTGGACATGCACTAAATGGAATGTTTAGGAGCTGGACCTCAGTAAAAATCCCAGTACTACCACTTATTCTTGATGTCTACCTTGGACAACTTCATTCGGGCTGCTCTCTGGGCCTCATTTTTCCTGTCTGTAAATTGGTGAAGGTGACGATGATGATGGTAACAATAACAGTAATGTGTATTTATTTACTTACAGGGTTTGCTGTGAGAAGCATGGTAAAATATTCAAATCTCTTAGAAAAGTGACAGTCTGTAGTGAGAGAGATAGCATAAGCAGAGGAGAGGGGCAGAAGAGAGAGAGAAAATCTTAAGCAGGCTCCAAATTCAGTGCAGAGCCCGAAGCATGGCTCAATCCCACAATCCTGGGATCATGACTTGAGCCGAAATCAAGAGCCAGATGCTCAACTGAGTCACCCAGGCTTCCCACGACTTTCTTTTCTACTCAGACCAATTTTGGAAGTATTATAAAATATGGATGAAGAATCTGAGTTTATTTTGAAAGCAAATTAATAGTTACTGTAGATTACCTGGGAAATGACAGTGGATATGAGTAAGTTACTCTTATCGATTGTCAGCAATTTCTTAGCTCTTTTACGGCCATCTTTACTAAAGTTTGAGTGATAATATGTTCTAAGGATTTTACTATGTAACTACCAGTAGCAGTTGGTAATATATTCGATGTAAATATCAAATTTTTTTCATTAAAATGTACATATAGCTATGGATTTCTGTTCTCATAATTACCTCATTGAAAATATGTATGTTTCTTGTATAAGTTGAGTGGGAAATAATTGATTGCATTTGTGAGAGTGTATTTTCAATGCAGATTATTTTTGAAGGTGTTACAGATAATTGGACCTAGTTTAGAAAATAAATTTTAATTGTGCATATTACATTTTTTGTTTTAATTAAACTTTTTATTTTGAGATCATTGGAGATTCACTTGGAGTTGTAAGAAATAATACAGAGAGATACCCATGACCTTTAGCCAGGGTTCCCCTATGCAAATATCTTGCAAAACTATAATACAACAAAGAGGAGATTGACAATACGGTCATGATATAGAACATCTCCATCCCAAGAATCTTGTGTTGCTTTTTTTCACATACACATTTATTCTCTTTCCACTTTCATATGAACTCTAGGCAACCAGTGATCTGTCCTCCGTTTCTATAATTCTGTCACTTCAAGAATGTTATATATTTGGAATCAAACAGTATGTGACTTTCTGTGATTGTCTTTTTTCACTCGGCATAATTTTATGGAGATTCATCTGAAGAGCTTCATGTAGCAATACTTGTTCCTCTGGCTGTTGAGTAGTATTTTATGATATGAACGTAGCACAAGATTTTCAACTGTTCACTTTAATGAACATTTAGGTGCTTCCAGCTTGGGCACTTAGAAATTAAGCTGCTATATACATTTGTGTATAGATTTTGTATAGACATAAGTCTTCATTTTTTCTCTGAAAATGTCCAGAGTTCAACTGGTGTGTCATATAATATTTACATGTTCATTTTTTTTTAAGAAACTACTAACTGCTTTCTGGAGCCGTTGTACTATTACACATCCTCACAAATAATGTATGAGTGACACGGTGTTCCCACATCCTCATCAGCATTATTGATGTATGGCGATTATTTGAGCCATTCTAATAGGTGTGTGGTAACATCTCATTAGGGTTACAATTTGCATTATCTTCGTGGCTTTCAAGTTGAACATCTCTTCATATCTTTATTTGCTAGTTGTATAACTTTTTTGGTGAAATGTCTTTTCATTTCTTTTGTGTTTCTGAATTCTTTAAACTCTCAAAATATGCTAGATATTACTTCTTTACCAGATATGTGGTTTCCGAGTATTTCCTCTTAGTCTATAGATTATCTTTTTAATATAAGGGCCATATTTTAATCAACAATTATCCTTATGCTCAGGAGAGTGTCTTGAAAGAAATTCCAATATTTGTTTAATTAAACTGCATGGATCTAACTGCTCTTTAGCAGAGTATATAGGAATATAAATAAAAATATAGGGATTGGAGCGCCTGGCTGGCTTAGTCAGGAGAGAACGCAACTCTTGATCTTGGGGTCATGAATTTAAGTCCCATGTTGGGTACAGAGACAACTTAAATAAATAAATAACATATTTTTTAAAGTAAAAATATGGGGATTCAACTAGGGAATCACGATTTGAACAGAGAAACAAACATAACGTCCATATTGTCAGCATCCCTTTAAAGAGAATGACTCATCAACTCAGATGCTTCTCATGAAAACCAGGAAGAGACCAACAGGCAGTATTAAATTATTTAAAAGATTTATTTTGATACATTCCATTCATGTGTTTCAGTTAATATCTGGTGTATGGTTTCCTTAATCTAATTACATTGATGATTTAAAAAATCTTTTATCAGCTACTGATATCACTGGCATTGATACTTTGGATTCTATGAACATAAAATATAATGAATGATACTCTCTGAAAAGCATATTCAAAAAAAGTAGATAGCACCCACTGTTAAATATCTTGCATTTTTCTAAAACTCTATGCATGGATTGTGGTTAGGGGAGCTGGCTCTCTGCCTAGTTTTGCATCTCAACTCTGTCACTATGCAATCCTGGTCAAGTTATCTGTAAAATATCTATTTACATTTTTAGGAAGGAAATAAAGGAGACAGGGCAAGCAAAGCTCTTAGCACTTAACCTGACATACAATAAATGTTCTATAAATATTAAAGCTATTTGTATTACTATTTTTGAGGAAACACTGCTTTCCTAGTGGTTTTATTCAAACTATCTTTAGCTGGAAATTTCCATATCCCATTAATCATCTTGATAGTATTTAATATAACCTACCAAGGAAAAGAGAAGGTATATGTGTACTTCCTTCTTCCACTGTTTCAATGTCTATGTACAAATCTTCACCAGCTACCACTAAAAAACATGACAAAAGTCTTATGTTAATTCTGAAACTAAATTTTAAAAATTCAAGAATTAATATTGTATAGATTATCTGCATTGACAGTCGTAAGTTTTCCACTTTGTTTTTTTTAGTGAATTTAAGCTTCACAAAAGCAAATAATCCTAAAGAAAGGGCTTTGAGAGAAAGACCTAGACAGCAGCCCCACCTCTGGGGACTGCAAGTGACATTTGCAACATTAGCCCCTAGGACATAGGCATAGATAAGAAACTGAACCTGTTCCCTCTCAATTTTTAAACATTGTCCCCGTATATCTAAATCACCATGGGGCTTCCATATCCTGGCTCTTGTAAATAACACTGCAATAAGCATAGGGGTAAATATATCTTTTCTGAAATAGTGTTTTTGATAGACAAATGGATAAGGAAGATGTGATACACATACACAATGGAATATTACTCCTAAAAAATGAAATCTTGCCATGTGCAACATGAATGGATCAAGAGGGTATTTTTTTTAGAGGGTGTTATTCTAAGTGAAAAAAAGTCAGACAAATATAAATACCATATAATTTTACTTACATGGAATTTAAAAAAACAAATATAAACCAATAAACTACAACAACAAAGAGAGAAAAAGACTAAAATAGAGAAAACAAACTGGTGGTTGCCAAGGAAGATGATGGAGAATGGGCCAAATGGGTGAAGAGGATTAAGAGGTACAAACTTCCAGTTATAAAATAAATAAACCAAGGGGATGAAAATACAGCATAGAAAATATACTCAATAATACTATAAAATACTTAGCGTGGTGAGCATTCCATAATGTGTATCACTGTTAAATCATGATATTGTATGCCTGAAACTAATATGTCAAATATACTTCAATTAATTTTTTTAAATAAATAATAATCACACAGCTTCCAATGTTTCTGCTAAGCATCTACCTGCCTTTCAAATCCCCTAACAAACTATTTCATTATATTCCAATCCCATGAGGTATCCCATTACTCAAATTTTTGTAAGGCACAAAAGAAATAGAGGCAACATATGATATAATAAATGCCCTCTCTGTTAGTAATTTCCACACTGCTGTTTTAATCAGTTACAATCAGGGGCTTATGGGATAGCAGAACTCACATATAAGAGCCTTAAACAGCTGCCTGGCAAATAAATACACATACATATATAGAAATTACGATGATAATTGGTGACCAGTTACAGTGAATCAGAAAAATGTTAGTGTCCTTTCAACCTAACAATGTTTTGTCTGCTTAACAAAGGACAGGTTGCAGGCTGTTAAAGCAAATCAGAAACAACCTGTAAATTATATCCTATCAGCACACAGATAAATGCCCAACTATTTTGCTTGGCTTTTTCTGTACATAAAAAAAAAAACGTATTTATCAGAGTTTGGAATTGAGAAGGAGAGCAAAGTATTATTTCCTCAATACTTTGATAGAGAGATGAGGTCATTATCTTTTGCTTCTAAAATTTGCAAAAAAAAAGAACTGAAACATAATTTTCTAAGTAAAAATGATAACAAATCTAGGGCACATTTAATAATTATTTTATCTTGTTGGGAGAAATAATATCTGTCATCATTCTACTTGTATCTGAGGTTTTGGGGGCTGGGGTACTACTCCTTTAACCTTATTAAAAACACGATTTGAATTTCCATCTAGGTAAGTACTGAGATATTCTCTAAGAAGAAACTCTACAAAGACGGATGATAGATAGATAGATAGATAGATAGATAGATGCATAGATGCATAGATACATAGATACATAGACAGATGTTACGTGTTACAGTATTATCTTTAACGCTGGATTTGCCTGAAAGCAGGCATGATGTAAATGAAAACTTGAAAGGCTCCAAGAATTATTATGAAACAATTTTCCTGACTGGAAGAAGAGCTAAGAGTAATCAAAAATGTTTGGAAAGTGCATCAGTTCGTTAGGTACCCTCATCGGATCCATCTAGTATAATTCATGAATAAGTCTAGTATACAAAATCAGAAAAATCTTTTGGACACTAGAGATGTAAATTGACAAATTCATCATAAGCTGTTTCCATAGATCCTTTTCAAAGTACCATCTTGCGATCCATCATGTGGCTTGTTAAGAATCAAGTAAAAACAACATAGATTACGGCCACCAGAACGCCTGACTTTACATCGTCATGAAAGCACTTTTTTACCAGATCCCATAATCTTTCAGAGAAATATATCTGAACTGCTTTTTAAAAAAAGAGACATTAATAAAGTAATCTTATTCTATTTTTGGAATATCAAACATTAGCAAAACTATGTAACTCTCTTTTTCTGACAATGCACTGAAAACTGTGCATTTATATGCAGTTTAGACCACAAAGATACAAAACGTCTACAATTATTCTAGGATAGCAAGGAAAGTCCAAGGATCTTGAATTATCATCATCACTGAACATTTGTTGATTTTCATTATGCTTAGAGCATTTTGTTAATTTAGAATGAGTAAAACATGGAATCAAAAGGCTGGTGATAGAGAAAATCATAAAAATTTAAAAAGATAATAATGAAAAATATAAAATATATAATATATATTATATAATATATTATATAAATATAAATAAAATGAAAGTATAATTGCTAAAATAAATATTATTTATATGTATAGAAGATATAGATATATAGATACATATATAAGAAGCTCAGCTCTTTTAATGATACTAAAACTGGAGTTCACATGTACTTCCTCAGGACAATATAAACTATGATCCACTAAGGAGCCTGAATTCATTTTCGAATAAATTCAATTCATGCTCATAGGCAAAATTTTTTATGATATCAGGCACTTGAATATATAATGTTTTCTGCCTAATCACACTTGACTTTAGACTCTGCTTGGTTTGACTACTTTAAAAAAAGAGAGAGAAAAAAAAGAAGAAGAAAAAGAATACCTCACGTCGTTTCAAGCTCTGAGGTTAAAAAAAAAAAAACGTCATGATAAATTGGGCTGTTGCCTTTGTAGATAAAATTTAAAACCCGAATTTCTACCCATATTTATAAGCAGGAATTCACTCTTAGCTCTGTTTTAAACTTCATAACTTATTTTAAAATCTAAGTTTTGACTACTCTTTCATCTATATGTCTTATAAAAAATAGCCTTTGTCCAAAAGCAATAAATTCTGATATGACCCTAGGGCTGAAGTTGTGAGGAAATATGGAGGCACTATTCTGTCAGAGAACAGCAAAAAGGCTAACGTGGAAGGATTTATATGAGGAGTGTGAATGAAAATGCCAACATCATGCAGTCTCATTATCACTACCTTCTTTCTTAATCCACATAGAAACCAAGCCATCAAAGAAGAGAAGATCCAGATAGGGGGAGAGATGCTTCCCTTATTACTCATTAAACAACACGTGCAAGTTTACTATGATATTCTGGAAGCAATAACAAAGCTTCTATCTTTGTTAGCTAAAACAGTTTGTCAAAATGAGTCAAATTCATCCGTAAATTCATCCACTCCAAGAAGTTACAAAGCTGTTTTGCCTTTGGCAGTTTTGCTAAAGTAATCACAATGTGTTCATGCATCTTTAAGAATTGCTACAGTTTACATTCCAGGTTTCAGAATTAGGGCTCCAAGAGGCTATTTCCAGACATGCTGAAAATGTGAACTTTTCGGTTGTAGCTGTAATGCATCCATTGTGTTTGGTAATTTAAAGACATTAGTTTGTAGCATGAATAATTATTTGCAATTCTCCCCAAATTCAGGACAAAATAGTCTGCACTTTATATCTTTATTGCATTACTTGTTAGTACTATCAGTTCATCATTAGTCTCTCAAACCTATATCTTTCAATTTGTCTGGAAAAGTAAATAATTATTCGTAATGAGAGAGTTAAAGTATTTTCAGTGTCTTTTAATGTGCTAAGAACCTCCAATGAGACTAGCAATGATCAGTTAGATTGAGGCTAACAAAATACCAACAGATGTAAACTACTGGAAGTGTTTATACCTGAGGGAAATGATCCAACTAATATAATTGAATTGGGACACATTCTGTAATAGTAAGCACAACAACACAATGAAAAAATCAGTGCTCTGAATTTTCCAAACCCTGTTCTAAATTCCTTGCATATTTTGACACATTTACTCATTAAATAACTCCTGTGGTAGATGCTATTCTTGTCCCTCATTTTAAAGAGGAAATTGAGGTACAAAGCAGTTTAATAACTTACCCAAATTTACACTGCTAGTAAGTGTCAGAGATGCCATTCAAGCCCAAGCAACCTGGCTAAGAAGTGTGTGCACACCCCCTTAATCCACTGCTCTGAAGTGCCAGTGCTTGTGCACAGGAGGGAGCTGATAGCGAGACTGGCGGGCAGAAAGCACTGGATGGTGAGTGTGTGTGTAAAGAAGCCACATTCCTAGAACTCAGGCTTTCTCTATGCTTGGCAGGACCAAGGAGAGCAGCAGTCCAGTGAGCACTCTCCTGCCTCTTCTCCAATTCACCTGGGTTTATACACGTTACATAGGTCCTCTCCCTTCAAACTGAGATGTGAAGGACTAGGTCACGCACCTAATAGAACTAATTTCTTCTTCAGCGACCTTCAAAATATGTGGAAACGTGCAGGTGACAGTGTATGACAAGGCCCACAATAGTGCATCATGACCTGTGTCTTGCATGACCTCTTCTGTCTGTGTCTGCTCTGGTATTGCATAATTGGCCTTCACCTTGAGCAACTAATTTACCTACTATGAGTTCCTTCTCAGGTGTTAAAGTAAAAACACTTTTATTAATAGATGGGATGACATCATTTGATTTAAATTTTTATCCAGGGAAAGAAAAAGTCAAGTTTGAGAAGTTTTATACATTCAGTGCTGCCTATCTTACCAGATGGCCATGCAATTCTTCGTAAAGGCATAATTATAAGTTAGCACAAACACAATTAAATTTCCTCAAGGACTTATTGTATAACTTTCTATTACAAACGTTACTTCAGAGTGTCCTGCTGAGATAAGGGCAAGGATTAGAAAGACTATGATTAAGAAAGTAAAAAAAGAAAACTCATAAATTAAGAATGAGTAGTTTATATCCTTAATACTCAGTGAAAATATTCATTTTTACTTCTAAGCTATATTATGGCTGATATTTGTATTTAACAGTGGGGATAATATGAATAATTTCAAAAACAAATAAAAAACAAAAGGAAAAAAAATACTCCTCCAAATAAATGGTTTAACTCTGGAGACCTTTTCTCAAGCCTAGTCCTAGAATATGGCTTTTCCAATATGAATACACTAATACAATAAATTATTAATTATGCTAACACTTATCATTATTTTATTAATCTAATAAGACAGCATTTCTAAAACCTGAAGACAAAGTTACATTGGAAACAGAAACTATTTTCCAATTTTTGAATAATTATTGCAAATTTTACCAACAGATCCAGAAATTATTTTGACTCCTTTCCTTTTAGAAATAAAAGGATACCAGTAAGAATAGAAAATACTGTAGAAATTTAAATAGGCTCTAGGGAGTTTTCTGTATCTTCAAATCCCTTGAATTGGGGGTTATTTGGCATTTATTTGGTAGTTATAAGTTCATTTTGAAAGCTATTTCACTGAACTATTTAAAATATGAAACTATTGGAGCGCCTAGGTGGCTCAGTTGGTTAAGCAGCCACCTTCGGCTCAGGTCATGATCTCAAGGTCTGTGAGTTCGAGCCCCACGTCGGGCTCTGTGCTGATGGCTCAGAGCCTGGAGCCTGCTTCAGATTCTGTGTGTCTCTCTCTCTCTGCCCTTCCCCTGTTCATACTCTGTCTCTATGTCTCTCAAAAATAAATAATCATTTAAAAAATTTTATAAAAATATGAAACTATTAGATTTTTCAGTGTATAATCAACTAGAAGTTGTATGATTTCAAAGCATCTAATACACTATGCATATACTCTATACCTGATAGATTAGCTATAAACATTTGTTGATTAGCCAGATGTGTTATTTGAAGAACATTCTTAAAAGAAACTTCATGATGCATTTGAATTATAAGGTGGTTGTTATTTTTTTAAATCCATCCATGTATGTAATCAATAACATAAACAAAGAGCTACAACATGTTATTACTACACTATTAAAGAATGATTCCTTGGTCATAATACACATCTTAACAAATTTAAAAGAATAGATCATAAGGAGTGATATCAGCAAAATGTCAGTATAGGAAATTCCGGTACCCACCCTCTCCCAGAAACTTTCATTTGAACAACTATCCATGCACAAATAAATACCCTTACAAGAGCTACAGGTTACAGGCAAGTGATTAAAGCATGTGGGTGAAACACAGAAATTAGAAAAGATACATGGAGAAGAGTAGGAAATATAGACTTACATTAGTGCCATCATCCCTGCCTCAAGCCTGGGCCACTCAGCATGAAGAGAAACTATCCACACTGGAGAGAAGAGTGAAATGAGTGCCCAGATTCACCATGGACCCCATTGCTGGCCTGATTCATCACCGGGCCAACTTCTGTTGCCTGTAATCTTATAGTGTATTAATCATAACTGTAGTATAAAGGTTAAATGACAAAAGTATTAAAAATAACTATCGCTACAATAGTCTGTTAATGGATATACAATATAAAAAGAGATAAATTGTAACATCAAAAGCATAACATGGGGGGAGTACAAAGGTAGAATATTTGTATGTGATCTAAGTTGTTATCAGCTTAATATAGACTATTATATCTCTAAGAGTTTTATGTAAGCTCCATGATAACCACTAAGCAAAAGATTATATTAAACTCACAAAAGATAAAGAGAAAGGAATTAAAGTACATGAATAAAAAAATCATAATTTCACAAAGAAAGATAGCAAAAAAGAAAGGAAAAGGGGAACCACAAAAGAGCAAGAAAACAAGTAATAAGATGGCCATAGGTAGTACTTTTCTATAAATAATTATTTTAAACATAACTGGGTTAAATTATCCAATCAAAAGGCAAAGAGTGGATAAATAGTTTGAAAATCAAGACCCAACTGTATGTTGCCTACAAAGGCTCACTTTAAGCTTTGAGGATGCATAGACTTAAAGTGAAGTGATGGAAAAAGTTCTTTCATGCAAAAAGAAATGGAAAGAAAGCAGAATAGCATTACTTATATCAGACAAAACAAAATTTAAGTAAAGACTGCAATGAGAATAAAGGTCATTATATAATGACAAAGGGGCCAATTCATCAAGAAGATATAATAATTATTAATGTATATGCATGAGACATCAGAACATTTATTTAAGAAAATAACAGCAGATCTGAAGAGAGAAATAGGCAATTATGTAACCAAAGCAAGGAACTTAAATATCCTACTTTCAACAATGGATAGACAATCCATACAGAAAATCAATAAGGACACACTGAACTTGAATTATACTTTAGACTAAAAAGACATAATAGAGGAATTTTAAAATGTTTAGAACTAAATGTAAATGAAAACTTAACTAATCAAAATTTGTGAGAAGCAGTAAAAGTAGTTCTTAGATGGAATTTATAGCAGTGAATACATATATTATGAAAAAAATCATATTTAAAATCAGTACTCTAAGCTTCCATCTTTGGAAAGTAGAAAAAAGAAGATGAAAATCCAAACTAAACAAAAGAATAGGAGTTGTAAGAATGAAATCAATGAAACTGAAAAAGGAAATCCAAAGAGAAAATCAACAAAAGTAAAAACTAGTTCTTTGAAAAGTTCAGTTAAATTGACAGGACAATCAAATAAAAAGTAGAGAAGAGACAACTTTATTAATAAAAGAAATGGGATAAGGGACATCACCACAGATCCCATAGGCTTTAAAAGGGTAATTAGGGAATACTATGAACAACTCTAGGCCAAAAATTTGATAACCTAGATGGAATAGACCAATTCCTTGAAAAACACAATTTACCAAAACTCACACAAGAAGTAACAATCTGAATAGGTTTCTATCTATTAAGAACTTCCCAAACAGAAAGTCTCCAGGCCCAGAAGGGTTTGGGGGGTGAATTCTACCAAACATTATAAAAAACAAAAACAAAACAAAACAAAAAACATATTGATTCTCTGCAGTCTCTTTCACAATACAGAAGAAGAAATACATACCAACTTTTTTTATGAGGCCAATATCACACTAATACCAGTATCAGACAAACAGAGTATAAGAAAATTGCAGACCAATATCCCTTGAGAACATAGATGCAAAAGTCCTCAACAAAATATTAGAAAATTAAATCTATCAACATAAAAAATTATACACAATGACCAAGTGGAATTTATCTATGGTATGCAAACCAGAGTGAATATTTGAAAAACAATGTAATCCATCAACAGCCTAACAAAGAAATGTCACATGATGCTATCAATAGATTCTTTCTATGTATCTATGCATCTATGTATCTATCTATCTATCTATCTATCTATCTATCTATCTATCTATCTATCTAATCATCTGCTTATATATGTGTCTAGATAGATAGATACATAGATATAGATAGATAGATCTATAAAACTCTAGTAAACTAGAATTAGAGGGAACCTCCTCAACTCCAATAATATCTACAAAAAAGCCTATAACTATCATCACACTTAATTGTGAGAAATTTGAAGTTTTCTCAGTAAGATCAGGAAGAAGGCTAGAATGTTCCTTCTTACCAGTTTTTTCCAAAACTGTGCTAGAAGTCTTTCCTAAGTCAATAAGGCAAGAAAAGGAAATAAAATATGGACATTGGGATAGAAGATGCAAAACTGTCTGTTCACAGAGAACATGATTGTCTATGTAGAAAATCTGAAAGATTCAACCAAAAAACTCTTGAAACTAATAAGTGATTACAGCAAGGCTGCAGGATACAAAATTTATATACGAGAGTTGATTTGTTTCCAATATGTTGATAATGAACAAGAGGAATTTGAAATTAAAAACATAATACCATTTACATTCGTATCCCCAAAAATAAAATGCATAAGTATAAATATAATAAAATACTTACAAGAACTAATGAGAAAAATTATAAAACTCTGATGAATAAAATTAAAGAAAAACTAAATAAATAGAGAATGATTCCATGTCCATGGACAGGAAGACTCAGTAAAATCAAGATGTTGGGGCATCTGGGTGGCTCAGTTGGTTCAGTGTCTGAGTGTGCTCACAGCTCAGATCCTGGAGCCTGCTTCGGATTCTGTGTCTTCCTCTCTTTCTGTCCCTCTCACACACACATTCTGTTTCTCTCTCTCAAAAATAAAAAAAACATTAAAAAAAATGTCAATTCTTCCTGACTTGATCTATACCTTCAATACAATTCTAATCAAAATCCCAGCAAGTTATTTTATGGATATTGACAAAATGATTCTAAAGTTTATAGGGAGGGTAAAAATCCCAGAATAATCATATGATATTAAAAGAGAAGAACAAAGTTTGAGGACTGATGCTACCTGACTTCAAGACTTATTTTACAGCTGTAATAAGGAAGACAGTGTGGTATTGGCTAAAGAATAGGCAAATAGTTCAATGGAACAGAATAGAGAGCCCAGAAATAGTTTCATAAATACAATTAACTGGTATCTCACAGTGAAACCAAGGCAATACAATGGAGGAAAGATAGTCTCTAAAACAAATGGTGCTAGAATGACTATATATTCACATCACAAAAAGTATATAAATGAGTCTAGATACAGACCTTGTACTCTTCACAAAAGTAACCCTAATGGATGATAAACCTAAATGTAAAAAGCAAAACTGTAAAAGTAAAAAAAAAAAAAAAAAAAGGCCCAGATGACCTTATATATGATACTTTTTTAGCTACAATACCAAAGATATACATGAAACAAATAATTGATATGTTGGACTTGATTAAAATTATAAACAATTCTCTGTGAAATACAATATCAACAGAATTAGAAGACCAATCAATAGGAGTAAATATTTGCAAAAATATATCTGGATAAAGGATGGTTATCCAAAATATATAAAGAACTCCTAAATCTCAACAATAAGGAAACAAATAACCTGATTAAAAAGCAGGCCAAAGATCTTTTCAGATATTTCACCACAGAAAATATACAGATGGCAAATTAAAATATGCTCCATTTCATATGTCAGCAGGAAAATGAAGATTAAAACAAGATAATACTACACACCTGTCAGAGTTGCCAAAATCCAGAACACTGACAACATACAATGGAGATGAAGTGAAGCAAGAGGAACTCTTATATATTGCTGGTAGGAGTTGAAATTGGAAGATAGTTTGCTAGTTTCTTATAAAATTAAATCTACTCTCTCCACACAATCCAGCAATTGTGGTCTTTGGTAGTTACCCAAAGGAGTTTAAAACTTAGGTCCACAGAAAAACCTGCACATGAATGTTTATAGCAGCATTACTCATAATGTCTCAAACCTGAAGGCAACCAAGATATCTTTCAGGGTAAATAAGCTGTGGTGTATCCACACAATGCATACGGCATTAAAAAAGAAATGAACTTTCAAGCCAAGAAAAGATATGGAAGAATTTTAAACGTATATTACTAAGTGGAAGAAGCAGATCTGAAAAAGACTACACACTGTCTGAATCCAACTACATGACATTCTAAAAAAAAAGGTAAAATTGTGAAAACAACAAAAAATCAGGAGTTTCCAAGAGTAGGAGTGGGGAAGAGATGAAGAGGAGCACAGAGCTCTTTTAGGGCAGTAAAAATACTCTGTACCACGTTTTAATGAGGGATATATGTCATCATACATTTGTCAAACCCAAAGAATGTAGAACACCAAGAGTGAAGCTTGTTAAATTACTGCTTTTGGGTAGGCTCATTCTTGGTAAAAATGTATCATTCTGGTGAGTGACATTGATAATAGCAGAATTATGCACTAGGGAAACAAGGGTTAATGGGCAATCTCTACATCCTCTCAGTTTTACTGTTAAACTCAAAGTGATGTTAAAAAAAATAAAATATTTTTAAAAGAGCCAGGGAAACATTTATGTACAGACACATTTAGGTGTTTGACACCACAGATCACGTAACTTTAAAAAAAATTAGAAAGTATTGTTAACTTCTCCCTCATTGAATATGGCTAAAAGAGCTTTGGGACCTTACAGTTAGCTAGTGCTCTTGGACCACCCGAAGTTTTACCAAGAATCTCAGAGCACACATAACTGCAAACACGGGGATACTTCTGATGTAACTGGGTTAAACCTTCCAAGAATGAAATTAGGTTATTTATTTAGTATTGTTGTTAGTTGTTTGCAAAAGACAGTTTATAAATACCTATGTAATGAGTTTTAAACTTTGTTTTGGGGGTGCCTGGGTGGCTCAGTCGGTTAAGCGGCCAACTTCAGCCCAGCTCATGATCTCACAGTCTGTGAGTTCGAGCCCTGCGTCAGGCTCTGTGCTGACGGCTTGGAGCCTGGAGCCTACTTCGGATTCTGTATCTCCCTCTCTCTGCCCTTCTCCTGCTCATGTTCTGTCTCTATGTCTCTCAAGAATAAATAACCGTTAAAAAAATTAAAAAAAATTATTAAAAAATAAATAAATAAAATAAAATAAAATAAAAACACTAAAAAAAAGTTAAAAAAAAAACCTTTGTTTCGGTGGTCAATCATAATTCCAAAAATTTCCTCTTTAATAAAACCTAATTTTTTATGGTAATTAAGTTTCCTTATTATTGTAAACATGATATTTATAACTAAATTTACCAAGCAACAAAAATGCTTTTGATATTGAATCAATCCATGGACTTCATGGGCTTCATCAGTTGATCCAGAGTGTCCTTGGTCAAAGGGATGACCGTTATCAGTCTCTTCTTAAAAACGTCTTAATGAATAAATTTGTTTTATATAAAAAAATAATAAAATCCAAAGTCCTTTTAATCTGTGTCTCAGAGGCTCTCCGTGAACAGTCCTTTGCCATCTCCTACCTTCTCATTTCATTCCTCCCCTCGTTGACTTCTCTATAAGCGTTTGCTTCTGCTGGTTTTCACACATACCCAGTAATGTCTTCCTCTTTTGTCTAAAAAGTTTTGTCCTCAGATATCTCATATTTTACTCTTTTTAAAAAAATATATTTTTATTTATGTTTTAAGTAAGATCTACACCCAACTTGGAATTCAAACTTACAACCCCAAGGTCAAGAGTTAGTTGCATGCTCCACCAACTGAGCTAGCAAGGCCCCCCTCTCATACTTCATTCTTAAATCATAACCAAATAGCTCCGCATCTATGAATTGTTCTCTATCCATTTTAAAATAGCACTTTCCTGTATCTCTCTTTTCTCCCAACCTAAACTTTAATTCTTTGTAACACTATCTATTAGCTGGCATTATATTGCTTATCTGTTTACTGTCTATCCTTCCTACTAGAATGTTACTCCATGAGAGTGAGAAATTAGTCTATTTTATTCATTATCCTCAGTGCCTGGAATTGTGTCTACTTCACAGAAGATGTTCAACTGTTATATATTACATGGAGTGAATGAATACAGTAATATGTCTGAGAAAGCGTTGCCATCCTTCATCATACGTTTGGGATTGTTTAAGGTCACCATATACAAACGTCATGGTTAAAAATAAATAAATGACTTCATTCTCTCAGTAATATCCCTTGACAAATGGATAGTTGTTTTGCTACTAAGCAATATTTTTGCCATAATCTATAAATATTGATTAAACATGATTTTCTTAAAAACTACTTTTTTTTAAAGTTTTTATTTATTTTTGAGAGACATAGAGACAGAGTGTGAGCAGGAGAAGGGCAGAGAGAGAGGGAGACACAGAATCCAAAGCAGGCTCCAGGCTCTGAGCTGTCAGCACAGAGCCCGACGCGGGGCTCAAACTCGCAGAGTGTGAGATCATGACCTGAGCCGAGGTCGGCCGCTTAACCAACTGAGTCACCCAGGCACCCCTAAAAACTACTTCTAAATCAAGGTTTCTCTCACAAATGATGAAGAAATTTGGTTCTGACACTATGTGCTCAATGTACTATTTTCAATTATAAAATGTTTCTGCTTTTCACAGAATTTATATGGAAACCTGAAAATTCTTAAGTGATGCCAATAAAATTAATTCGTCACATAAAAATTAAGTACATTATATTATCAATGCACTAATTACCTTATTCACAAATACTTTATCAAATTTTTTTAATGTTTATTTACTTTTGAGAGAGAGAGAGACAGTGTGAGCAGGGGAGGGGCAGAGAAAGAGGGAGACCGAATCTGAAGAGGCTCCAGGCTCTGAGCCGTCAGCACAGAGCCTGATGCCCGTGAGCTGTGAGATCAGGCCCTGAGCCAAAGTCCCACGCTTAATCGACTGAGCCTACTAGGCACCCCAAACAATTTTAAAGCTATTTATTTATTTGTTTGTTTGTTTTGTTTTTCCTGTATAAAAAAAGATCCTAATATCAAGATAGGAACGAGAAACATACCCATCAGTGTCCAGAAATAATGGGGCAGGGGAAGGATACGCTTCGAAAACAGGGATGGGAATGTCACTAAGGGAGCAAAATATTCTCTGTAGAAAGATGCAAGGAGGAGTTTCCACAGTCTTAGAGATGAATGCTGAGATCGCCTTTGCAGCTGGGGGGCTCTCTGCTCGAGAGTTTGAAGGAAGAGAAAAGTGACGGCTTTTCTTCTCTGGGTACAGTTGCAGCCACTCACTGCTCGCTCTGGGTTTACCTTCTGTGGTTTGTGGGTAAGGGTGCTGCAGGGCTTGGACAGCACGGATTCGCTTGTGTGGGTTCAAAGTCAGCATCTCCAGCAGGTACCACCGACTGCACTGGGCGCGGCCCTCTGGGGGAAAACACTCCTTGGCCCAGACACACATCTCAGGGCCGGTCGTCCTCTGGGGACACCTGATGAGGTGAAAGATTTTGCCTAACTGGTGAGCTTCAGTTTCCACAGAAGAGAGCCTTGCGACGAAATATCTCTGTGAAGATACAGCCAACATTCCACATGTCCGTGGGTGTTGCATATGTAGACTGGAGGAGAACCTCTGGAGCCCAGCACCAGAGTGTAACAAGTAAATGCCATCTGATAGCTGTAGAATCTGGCTGCGCCAAAGTCAGCCAGCTTGACTGTCCCACCACTTGTCACCAGAATGTTCTCTGGCTTCAGATCTTGGTAACGATGCAGTTGGCCTGAAGGAAATCCAGGCTTCTTAGAAACTGGTGCATCATCTCCTTGACAGTCTCCACTGGCAGGCCTGATAGGAGTGCCTTGTCCAGATACGTCCTTTGGTCTTGGTCCACGTGCTCAAACGCCATGGTTACTTTGGTCTCTTGGTCAGTTCATGCTGTGGCACAGAGGTCCACCAGCTGGACAGCACTGGGATATTTAAAAGCCTCCAGCCGCCTCAGTAAGGCCATCCACCTCAGTAAGGCCACCTCACGAATTATGCTGGTGGGAACAGTACAGTTGGGAGGGCCCCCTGCTAACACCTCTTCCATTAGGGACGCTCACACTATTAGAGGCCTCAAAGCGGCCACTGTGGGGATCACGGGCCTTGTATACTTTTCCATAGGCAACAACCAATCTCAGCCACTGGTTCATATTGGGGAATAGCCTTTCTCAGATCAGAGGAAACCCTCAATCTGGGCCAGGAGCTGTAGTGGTGGCCCTATATATGGGAGTGGGAGGCGGATCCTAATGCACCATGCCCTCGAGCTCTGTCCAGTGCAGATGAATGCTAGGACACTAACCACAGACAGCCTGCAGAATACAGCAGCCCCCTGAGCCTCACCCTTGCCCCTGGGACCAGCTGCCAAAGAAACTCTAATTTTAAAGCTACTTATATTTGCATTTGTGCCTTTTATTTTCATAATTCAGTACTTCATATACTGAATTATACTTATATACAAGATGAACTTTTTTTCTGATGGATTATAAAATATCTACAAAACACCACAACAAATAAACATGTAAAGAAAAGGAAAACATTTTTTTCGATTTAATGCAAACAATTTAATTGTCAGGTTATAATTTTTTCAGATTACCTTTTTTCCTTGGAAATACTTTAACAGAAACCACATCATGTGTGAAGGTATTGCAAAGAAATATTCTCTTCAAAAGATAAAAATTTCTAAGGGCGCCTGGGTGGCTCAGTCGGTTAAGCATCCAACTTTGGCTCCAACTTGGGCTCAGGTCATGACCTCGCAGTTCACCAGTTGAAGCCCTGCCTGCTGACGGCTCAGAGCCTGAAGCCTGCTTCAGATTCTATCTCCCTCTCTCCCTCTATCTCTGCCCTCCTCCATTCATTTTTTCTCTCTCTGAAAAAAAAAATGAATAAAACATTAAAAAAATTAAAAAAGGATAAAAATTTCTACAATGCTTTTTACCTTTTTGGCAGCCAGTCCTTGTCATTTCAATAGACAGCATAGCCTTCATGAAACACATGTGTGGAGGAGGGCGTTCTATTCTGCGCAGGCCCTAATGCCTGGTCATCTGTTTAAATAGGCAGTGACATTTCCAATGTAATTAAATTTCTAATTGTACATCCAAACTTTGTTTATGCATTGGCATGTGTATTAAATTATGATTTATAATTGTTAAAAGCCATTAATTTGAGATCTGTAGGGCATGTCATCAGCATCTTGACTGTACCATAAGACTCATTTCTTTTAGAAATTATTTGAAAACATATTAATGGAACTTAAATTTAAATATTATAAAATTGATACTGTTGGAAGACGAAGCTATATCTTCAAATTACATTTATACTGGGCTATTTTTATATTCTCTGTAAAAGTCATTATTTGTACCAAGAATGATTAAAATAATAAATGCACATGTATAAAATGAGAGTTTCTAATTACGCAGCGTTTTGGGAAGACATTTCCAATTATAGAGTAAGAAGGATAAAAAACATTTTTAATTACTATTGAGAATTGTACACAGTTGAAAGTTTAGCTTGAAATATTATGGCATGTTTAAAGTACATCTAAAAACGAAAAGACAGTTAATTTTTCTAAATTAACAACTTTTAACCTTTTTAGTGCCATATAATTTACAGTATTGACAGAACGCTATTATATAAAATCTAGATTCACAGCATACTTAGGTAATCCCTATCTATAGTGAATGGCACTGGTATTTACTAATGCTCCAAGAATGCCATACCCATTTTAAGGGTTGATGTTATCTGATGGGCTGTGGCATTATTCTAATTAATCATTTTCTATACAGTATGAGTTATTAAATATTTTAGATATCACACATACCTATATTTTATTTCAGTAAGGATATCTATTGCATATACTGGTAAATTATGCAAATTGAAATGAATTATTTAATTTATAGAAAATCTATTTTAAATATTATAGATTAGCTATATTTTTTAAAAAATGAACACGCTAACAAAGCAATACCTCCAAAAAATATTTATTACACAATAAACAGAGCATTCATTGCTCTGTTACCCAGTCTACAATCCAAAACCCAAGTACTTGAATTCACAGCAGCAAACCTTGGGTTTTAACCATTACACTAACTTACCTTATATATTCTTAACCTTAACATGGTGGTCTAAAAGAAATTATACAAGCCCATATTTCTCTTAATGACTAAGTAACTATTTACTTCTTAGGAATTGGATCTTACTTCTCAACCAAGATTTTAATATCAACTGGAGGAGATAACTGAAATAAATTGTTAAAAATTTTCTGAAGAGCAATTTTTAAATGCAAACAGAAAGAGAAAGAAGGAGAACATATTTCAGATTCTAATTCTTCTAGTGGTTTTATTTAAAAAATCTGCAAAGATGTCTTTGGAAGAATGAAAACTTTTGAAAAATTAAATTTGTAGCAGTAGTAAAAAGGGTACAAGATATAAACAAGACAACTGGAGAGGGAAGAGCAAAATTAAACCTTATCTTTTCTTCCATACACTGTAGCTTTAAAAAAAATTGTGAATCTGCATAACCAACAATGACATCTTAAAGTGAACATATTTTACTTAATCACACATTTATTTTCAATCGATAATCAAATTATAAAGTTGGAACTTTAAAAAAATGGCATGTTCTATTCCTGATACTGAAGATCTTAAATGTGATATTTCTTAAAAACTCACAAATGTACTTCATTTAGAGGTTTTAGTACTTGTTATTAAGAGTAGAATAGAAAAAATGCAAATTACATGCTAAGATTAAAACGATTATTTTTGTTTCCCATTTTGTTAACAGGAACCAATACACATGACCCTAGATATAGGACGACGAAAGATAATTTACAATTTTGCTCCATCAGGAACCTTTCTAATAACAATTCATTTGTTTTACAGTAGTTATTTTGATTGAAGGGCTAATATACTTGGAATTTTTTTAGCACACTAAGGGCTTTGTTATTGCTAGCATAATTAAATTCTGGATTTAGTGAATTATATTATATACAAAAGCACACCTCCTTACCAGTGGGAGTAATTTGCCCTACAGAAATCTGTTATAATATTTAAATGAAATTGTTAATCAGGGACTATTTACAGCTGCACCTGCTCTTATTTGTACCGTGAAACTGTGTAATCACTGTCAGTCTTACAGATCCAGGCAGAAGATAACCATTACTATGACAGAACTATAATTAAAGAGAATCCCCATCTGTTGTATTATCTTGGCTTTGTTAAAGAGTGAGCAACATGGGTGCAGAAGGCACCAAAGAGGAGAAAAGCGGGAGCAGACAAGGTGTTTATGAGAATTCCACCCATTTTCTACCCAGAAAACCAAAGGAATCAACCCCAAAAGTTCAGTGATAAACTGATAAGGAATAAAGTTAGAAAAAAATCATAACCCAGACTATAGTGAAGCTTCTTACTTGTAAAAAAAAAATATTTTAGAATAGAAAATAAGTTTGAGGATGAAACAAAAGTCCATAAGCCATTCTAATTCAGTCTTGTGGTTTGTTTTTGTTATTTTAAGCCTGTGAGTTTTTATAAAGGTTATTTTTTAGCACTTGATATGATATATACTCCAACAAGTGCATTAAATTCTTTCAGAGTTATATTATGATCTGAAAATTATTCAAATATCTTATTTTGAACTCAGTAATTTTTTCTCTTTGAATAGTTCTATAATTTTAAGGATTAATTAAAATGGTTACTATTTTCAAGAAATATGGATCTGTGCATTCAAGATCAAATATATATGAGGTGCAAAACACTGTGTTACTGTTGCAAGGTTTAAAGTTATGAATGTGATATAAGTACCGCACTCAGGGCATGTCATACCATGAAGGGATTATGAACAATACACCTTGGCAAATGCAAGCTTAGAATTCAACTTACATTCTATGAGAGAAATATCTAAAAGAATCAAGAAGTTAATATGAGTTATTATATATATCGCTTTTTAAAATATTATAAAATTACATATTTATTATTTTATTGTCTGTCTCTGCACTAAAACTGAAGCTCCTAAAATAAAATGTCTGTTTCTTCAGTGATGAATGAAATATGCAATACTTGGGTGAGCCACTCAATATCTGTTGAATGAATGAATGATATAGATTTGAAAAACATAGAAGAAATAAGCACGTGAGTAATCGTTTGCATTTTAAAAACAATGGTAGAGTATCTTAGTTGGAAATACCTAAAAATCTTCATAACAATTAGGTGGCAGAGAGTCAGTGTCAGCTAATGGATGACCAAATGAGTTGTAAAAGGAAAAGACACACACACACACACACACACACACACACACCACACACACAGAAACAAAAAAGGAAAATCAAATTTGGACAACTGGCAAGATTGCTTAATTACTATGTTTAGTAATCCAATTGACATGATTGAGGAAGATATGCCAATTCTAAACTGAACCAAAATATTTATACATTGATAAGCACAAGTGCCTTTCAGAAAGGATGAGTTAATCCTGAATATCATAGGTATGAATAACATCACCTAAACAGAGGATATTTGATTCCTACAGTGAAGATAGTCTTATAAATAAAGAACAGATATAAGCATATGATTCATACTGGCTAAATTTATATATCGTTCTTAAAAATCAAGTCCATAAACTGAAGGACAAAATAGCCAACTATGGACAAATCAAAATGTGACTATGAATAATTTTTATTGTAATATTATAGAGGTAAAATTAGAATTTCAAGTTAATGTAACAAAATAAAGCAAAATTATTATCCTAAGACAACACTTTTAATATTGTTTTGTGAGACGATAAGCCACTACTTTAGCTTCTACATGTATGGGCTTTGTGAAATGTATATTTAATTTGCTAAATTTCTGTAATTCATATATAAAATTCCAGTAAAATATTTCACCCATACTTTTATCATTTTTTGAAAACTTTATATCTAATCTTATTTTAAGATCTCTTAAAAATATCAACAATATATCCTACTATTCTTACTCAGGAATTTCTTATAACAAAGTATAATTAGGAAATCCTGGCTGCATCTGTCCAGTGTTTTTTTTTTTTAATACTTAAATTACATATTTAAATTGATGTTATAACAGAATGATTAATTTTTATGAATTTTGAAAACTTAAACCGTTAAACTAATGACATATCCTAAATAAAATCATGGATGGGTACTGACCAAATGATGCTTCCCTCCATGGGGAACTATTACCGAGTGTCCTTAGGAAACATCCACGAAAAAAGGTGATTTGCAGGTAACGCATGTGCTCAAATGGTCCCATTGATATGACTAAGACTATTGTCAGGGAAGTTTATTTTATACACCCAGTTCCGTATATATCCAAAGTAACTGTGTAGGAAATTATTTTAACTTATGTTTTTTAATATTAAAATATTTTCATCATACACTTTCACTATATTTTTCATCATATTTTCATCTGATCTTTAACCAAATGTGTTTAGAGCATATATGAATAAAGTATCTGGTTCAGAAAAAATATAGTTTGCTATCTAATACAGGAGTTTTGAACTTTTGTTTACTGCTGTGTGGGACAAACTAAACATGGTTTGTTTAAAAAACATGCCCAAAGTACTGAAATTCTTTCACACCTATCTTGAAAAAAAATCGCCCGAATTCTTTCTTGTCGAGTTTAGAGTTAGTAAATGTGGCAAGTGCTTCATTCCCTAATGGAAAGTCATCTGAGAAATGATGGCTTCAGTGTTCGGATTTCACTGGGTGGGATTTCTCAGAGGCAGAAACAAATAATAATTCTCAACCATGATAGAAAGGATATTTGTTGTCATTTGTTTTCACCCAGGAGTAACCACAGATTAAAATATTCCCAGAGCTACCTGTAAAACTTAAAGGAGAGCAATTAAGTTGGAATTGTGGCTCCAACACTGATTTTCTCTATTTATACAATTCAGAGACAGTAAAATGGATTATAAACAATAAAGGAGACAGATATTACAGTAAAGGTTTCCTAGGCTGAGAACATTGTTAGCTCCATGTTATATGTATAAATAAATATTCTTCAAATGCTAACTTGAACTATGACTGAAATACCCATTCGCTGAATATTCCAATATGTTAAAATACCTGCAATACTTTCATTCATTAATAACTTCATGTTCGATATAAGAAAAGAGATTATTATTTTAATATTTTGGGGTCTATATGCTACCACTATGTAGGAATGTAAGTGAGGTGTTCCCTAAATACTTGTAAAAGGTGGGGGGGGGGGAGGCAAGTGATTACCAACTAAGAGAAAGAGCAGCAAGCACTAAACACTATCCTAAATGATAACTTGTAAATAATATGTTTAAGAAAGTTGTCTATGCTAGTAGTGTACGACTACAGGTCAGCAGTTCTTTGAGAATCATATGAAAGCAATGATCTACCCATGAATTCAGAGGACACATGCACATATATCAGAGTTTTACTTCCATTTCCAGAGGGTTCAAGAACTCTTTCCCAAAGTATCAATTAAAACATCAACTCAATGCAAAGCCACTAAAATAAAATTATATATATATTTTTTTTCTTTTTACCGTCAAATCACAGCGTTATTTTTTAAGATATTTTAAATTACACTTAATTTCCATTCACACAGCACCATTAACACACATCATACAACTGAACAGTTATGACCAATTTGGCACATTTGCAGCCAAACGGGACTATGTTGTGACTGCTGCCTGGCTGATAGCAAATTATAAGATGTCATTGACTACAAAGCATAGAACAAATCCACAGATAATAATATTTGAGGAAAGCATGCCATAAAAGTAATGAAATATGATACATAGGAAAAACACTGGGCAAAGGGTAAATGTAACCCTTAGTGTACATTAAGTACAGTGCAGGCAAAAGAGAACCTTCCAACATCAATGACCTTGGTTCCAAGGGCAAGGCTATCTCAATGGACCTATTTAACTGAAAAGCTTATTATAAAATCATATAAATTAACTTTCTTTTTTTTTCTGTTCTTACAAAAGTACTCTTTAAAATGCTGATTGTCTTTTAATACAGAGAGAGAATCTAATGATCTGGGATATTTGCATATTCAAATTCTTCTTAAGATTAATTCTAATTGCACAGTAATTATAACACTCTGGAGTTTACCTGAGTCACTGTCCATTTTAATTGTCATGAATCAGTCCCTCAGGGGTTGGATCACCCTGTAATCTTAATAAGTACAGGTATTTGGGTCTTCGGAATGGAAGATCTGATTCTAGAACTCAACAAGTAGGTGGGTGAAGTTTTGCCAACCTCCAGTGTTCCCAGATAATTCTGATTTCCATGCGGACGGGGCCTGTGAATTTTTCTCACCCTGAACACCCCAGCATTTAGCAGAGTATCAGGCTCAATAAATTTTAGTTGAATAAGCCTTATCACCATTTCAATATAGAGTTTCTTAGAGTCATGGTTACTAAAGAGAAAGATCTCTGATTCTAATAAATTATTCTCTTTGCAAATTCTCATTGAAGATTGCTTGATTACTGATATATTTGTTTAATACCTTCCAGAAAAAAAAATCGTTAGTATCTCTCTCCAAAATTCATTCCAAATTTAGATTCAAAATGCAGTATTTAATGTAAAGAGAAAAAAAATGATTAAAAAATTACCTTACAGAAGAGCCTTTTTATACACATTGACATGAGTCAGGACAAGGAATAAAAGTGAAAGAATTTTCAGTGCTTTGGAAAATAAAACACTTGTCTCGACTAAAAAAAAAAAAAAAAAAAAAGGAAGTGGCTACTGTCCAAGGAAAGTTGAAGTCCACAGATGGTTTCAGTAAAGAAAATGGCCAAACACTGGTCAATTAGTTTCAGTGTTAAAATAAGGTAATAGTAGAAGACTAGAGATTCTTTCAATGAGGTAGTGATGATATTAATGTTATGTTGTCATTAAATAGTATATATAATAGTTCTAAGGAGAGTTTTTCAATAACCTAGAACAATAAGGTTAGGAAACAAACCTTTAAATACACAGTTTATCACAACTATGAGAACAATAGAAGAAATGATAGCAAATGCACATTAACAAAGGATCACTAGCAATATTCCCAAGAATTTGTCTTACGCCCAAAAGTAGCAAGTATGATGAAACATATCGTGACGTGTTGTGGCAGAATAGAGTAGGATGAAACCTGGATGTCATCCCAAGGTGATTAAATACATAGAATGTGGCACCATCGTTGGATGCCATCTTATGCAGGGATCAGATTTAATGATCTTAATTTACATATAGAAACATGGGTAGATGTTTTCCTTATAGTTTAAGAATCAAACTTAGAAACAGCCTGAAATCTACATAACACAGTATTATTTACACAAATTAAACACACACGGACACACACATGTGGCATTGGTTCCTATATGTGCAGTGTGTGGTTTGTGTATGGCATGTACAGGCCTCCGTAAACCACAAGAACAAAAACAGGAAAAGGCCTAGCTGCAGGACGCGAGCCCAGATAACAGGGAGACCTCCCTGCATTTACTTGTCCAAGAGCCTGGGATTAAACGGATTCCGAGGAATGGCCTCTCCCTTGCCAAAAAGAAAAATGCAGAATTAAACCCTTACCATGGAGGAACCAACCATAGCCAAGGTCTCTCCACGATTTGCTCTCCTGTAGTGTAGGAACACAGTCTGGTTTGTGACTGGTTGAGATGTCATCATGTTCTGACCAAAGAAAGCTGAGGTATTTCTTATATAAATAAAGAGAAGGCTGGAACCAAGGCAGAGGAAACAGGAGATGAAAAAAGGTGTGTCAGGTCTCCTATACTATAATTTACTAAATGTAGTTTTCAAAGATGCATTTGTATCTGAGGACATACATTTTTTGGCAAGGGTACCTACAAAGGTAATGGGAATGGGAAAGGGTGTAGAAATGATGGGACTATGCAATAAAACAAAACAAAGGCATTAGCAGATCTGATTTGAGAGAACAGATAATGAATGGAGGAGCATGAATACTTCAACTCTGTGCCACCAAGGTAAACAAAAATACATATGAAAATAAAAACTTAAAGCTTCCCAATTTGCCTTCTATACCAGTATCAAATCAAAGGAATTTATAAGGTATCAGTTTCCTTATTTGTTTCACCTTACTTCTCCAGAGTGTTCACACGACAATTAATAGTGGTTTTATACAAATAGTTGATTCATACAATTGTATTTTTGTTGCTTTCTTCAGGTTATAGGAAACTGCATTTTCCTAAAATGCATTTTCCCTTAATGCCTTCATTGTATATGGGTTGACACTGTATTGCATTTGTACAAGTGAATCAGACGTTTAATATTCCTTGAATCTAAAATCCCTCTAAACTGTGTGATTTAATTAACAGATAATTAAATGCCAAATATAAGAACTTTAGGGACGAACGCACTGAGGACGTATCAGGATAAAAGATGTTTACACAAACGCAGATTCTCCCCTGACTGAATGCGGCTGGGAACAGGCAAGCAGGGCAGAGCTAGAGCCAGCTGATAACAAGCTGTTCATTAAAGCATTAGCCTCCCTGAGCTTGAAGAATGTCAAAGTGTCTTCTGCAGAGCCATAGAAAAATAATTATAGAGCAAAAAGAATGCTGTTTTGCATTTGTAATAAGAGGCAAAAAATTTTCTGTTTATTAGATTCAAAATTCTCTCTAAAAATACTCATTCCCAATAGTTTCTTTTCTGATGGCCCTTTATGTTCAAGATTTAGCATTATGACCTTCTCTTTATTCAATCTCTCTTCCACCATCCCACCGTTCCTCTTCTGCATTGTAAACATGCTTTTTCGGTTGTCATATTGTCCCAGTTTACTCTGCATATTATACACTGGTGTTAACAGAAATAACGCATGGATTTCACAGATGTAAGGTTGCCTGGAGGAGGAAATATCCCAGCTACCATATTAAATCTAGAACCCAAAAAAGAAATGTTTTCCCCAAGGGGTTATAGTGGAAAATAATTTGGAAATTTATAGTAAACAAAACAAAATCTTAGAACATTAACTGTAAATGAGCTTAGTCTAGTTTTATATTAGATGCTGGGAAACACAGACCCCACTACTAGAGATTAAAATCCAGACTCCCCACTCCCCTCAGTTCTGTGATATAATAAGTTTTATATACTGAAGATAAATTAATAGAGGTAGACTCATTCTACTCAGTTTTTGTTTTTTTAATTTTTTAAGTTTATTTATTTTTTAAAGAGAGAGTAAACAAGCAAGCTGGGAAGGGACAAAGAGAGAGGGAGACAGAAGATCCAAGCAGGCTACATAATAACAGCAGAGAGTCCCATGCAGGGCTCGAATTCAAACTGCAAGATAGTGACCTGAGCTGATATCAAGAGTCAGATGCTTAAATGACTGAGCCACCCAGGCGCCCCTCCTCTCATTTTTTAGAGTAGCCAGGACATGATGGTTAGGAGAAAGCAGTCTGGAGTTAGAATATTTGGATCCATATTCTAGCCTTACTACTCTCTAGAAATGACTTTTGGCATATCTCCCATAGTTTCACTATGCACAATGGCAAAAATAATCACAGCTACCTCATAAAATTATTGAGTTAAATGAGATTATTCATATAAAGCATTCAGCACAGTACTTGGTACATGATTCTTTTTAAGAAAGAATCACCTATATTAAAAAATATATTCATTACTCCATTCACAAAACATGTGAATACCAACCCCCGTGCCGCATGCTGACATACACAAGGTGCAATCTCTATAGTTAAGAAGTGTATAGCCAGGTTCTCGTTATAAGATTGTTTAGTGAATTCAACAATTAGCTCCTATCTTTTTCATCTTGTCCCATGTATACTCTTTAGTAAATTCAGTAAGTCACTAACAAACCTTTCTAAACCGTGGTTGACAACCTCTTTACCTTCTCAGTGCCAATCATCTCCATCTGCCTACAAGATGCCCACTAAAAACCCAACACCCTGGATCTCATCATATCTTAAATCGCTTTACCTTTAAAAGTTCTATGCTAAAATCTTATTTTACATTCAAATCAAGAGTCCCTCCAGACCTCTTCTGCCCTCACTCCTCAAAATGTGCTTTTTTTCACCACTGACTTTGAAATCCTTGATTGCTTTCTATTTTCCTCCATTATCAATCCTCCCTATCTGTGTATTACTTGAAACATATGTTTGAATCACTCCAGTACTTGCTGAGTGCTCAGTCAGCTTCACAGTATTATCTTCATTTTAAAAGGCCAATATTTCAGTTTTAGCCATTTCAAAGGATTAAAAGGATCTCTTCCTGTTTAATAACTACTCATCATTCCAATAATCACCTTCCTAGAGGTCAAACAAAATGCAGATGTGCTTCCTCTTCTGGAAAAATGAAGTGTTGTTTAGCACCAATAACCTAATAAAATGTGCTCCTGAGTGAAATACTATTGAAGACCCTCGAAAGGTACATTGTGATGCCCAATATACTGAGACGATTAAACCCTGGTATTAGGAGAGTGAAATATATATTGTAGATTGTTGGACAAAGTTTTTCTGGTACCTAAAATTGAGATAGTTTAGCTTCAAATTAAACTTTTGAATTTAAATAGTCACAATATTATGAGAGTCAAGGGATAATGAAAAAATATAGGTCATGAATTTAGTAGAGGTCATTTCATTACACTGTAAAATATGCAAGCATTATTTCTAATTATAACTCGAATACTATAATTATAGAAATTTAGCACAACATATTTCCATATAATTAGTACCTAATTACTAAGGAAACTTGTTATTAATAAACAATGTTTTCTGCATTCAGCATACATTCAGCATATATATTAAATTATATATGTACATATATATAATTTTATATATTAAATTATATATATTAAATTATATATGAACATATGTATAATTTTATATATATGTATATGTACTTGTTTACTACATGATATTTTATATCCTACTCTCTAAATAGAGACAGAAAATCCTCAGCTTCAGCAACCCTCTGGTCTCAGTGAGGGTGAGAATGTTTATACTAAGGCCTAAGCCAGTGCATACTAACTGAGCCACGTGGAAAGCCAATGTTGTCACATCGATGACATCTTATATTTGAAGATAATGAGATACAATAAAGCAAACTGAGTTACATTCCTGGAAATGAGAGTGGCCTAACAAATATAAACACACATGCCTTAACCACCGTGGGGGAGAAAACTGAACCAGGGCCAGGTCAAATATCAGGGTAATCCTGAAAACCTTGAAGGCGTGGGTTTACTGTATTTGGCAATGTTATCCCATAAATGAAATTTCACTCCTTAATAATAAACATGATGATATTATCAACCTCTTAGCTTTATAATATGCTTTTAAAATTAGGAAAATCCAAACTGAAGCCCGCTTCGGATCTGCGTCTCCCTATCTCTCTGCCCCTCCCCTGCTTGAGCTCGGTCTCCCTCTTGAAAATAATCAAACACTAAAAAAAAAAAAAAAGAAAAGGAAAATGAAAAATGTTTAGGAAATCTCTTCTTCAAGCAACAATAAAATACCTAACACATTGTCAATGTTAATAATTTGTGAATATAGCAAGCTGCACACAAAAAAAGTTAATTCTTAAACAGCTAGTATTGCTTTTTAATAAAGGGCTGGTTTCCACCACAAAAGGAAGGTGGTAGAAGAAAAGGCTTATCAAGGAGTAAGCAACAGGAGGAGGATTAAAAATAAAAGATTTTAAATAATTAGCAAGAAGGAATGAGACAAGAGTAGTAAGTAAGTGAAAAAAATTATGAAGAGGCTCACACAGAAATGAAGTTAATCCCTTTAGGTGTTTTAATTTCACTCATTTATAAAATTTTAGTCAAAGAAAATAAACTGAAAATATGAAAAGGACAAGAGAGAGACATACAATAACCAGAACAAAATTCTTGATATGGATCTTATTGCAAAATAAAAGAATACTCTGAGAAACTGAATCTAAATTAAATGTCAGAACACATATATATTACTGAAGGTAACTGCAACATAGAATTGTTCAAATACTCATTTTTGCAGGACACTATCAAGCTTTTAACTCTTTTCTATTATACAAACTTTAGGGAAGAAATTGCCCTACAAATTGTAAAAATCAATAATATTTTTTACTGAGAAAAGTACCTCTCTTTCCTTTAAGGTGAAAATATTATGACTATTATATATAACACTCTGCCCTCACAATTTTTTTTTCTTTATGTACTCATATAAACTAACGCCTCAATCTTGTCTCAACCCAATTCTATTCTCTTCAGCACCTGCACCCAAGCAGGGGCCAGGTGAGTGTGAAGAAAGACAAACAACTACTGAGGTGACCTGGTTTCATCATTTTAAATTTAGTACCACAGACCGTATGGCCCTTCAATGATGCCTGATAATGCTACTATATCTCCTTTGTCAATGATCTCTCCTACTCTCCAAACCAACTAATCTAGACATTCTCCTGGCTCTTCCAACTTCCTCTACTTTCTTCATGATCAGTTAACGATCTTGTTCATTATTTCATTAAGAAAGAAGAGGCAAACATAAGAGAAATTCCTTCTCTCCCTGGCACCAGATCTACCGCCCTTCTGGCCTCACTTCTATATGCTCCATCTCATTTCCATTAACTTCATGACTTTCTGCTGCCCCAACCTTACATGAGCTTCCTCCATGATGCACCGGATCCCATCCATTCTTGACTACTCATCCACTCAGCTCAATAAACCTCTGCTTCTCTTTAGTACCTTTTTTTTTCTCTTTATAGTCATTCTCATTAGCTTAAAATATGTGGAAATCTCTCTCATCTTTAAAGCAAACACATCTCTCTTGTTCTACATTTTCCTCTAGCTATATCCTGATTGTTTCCTCCTCTTAATGGCTAAACTCCTTTAAAGTGCTTAGACTCACTATTTCTACTTTCTTTAGTCTCATTGCCTCTTAAGATTCTATGTCTCTTGTCCTTCCCATTCAAACAAACTGTTCTTGACAAGTCCACTAATGACCTTCACTTTGTCAAATCCAGTGAAGTCTCAATCCTCATATTACTTGACCTATTGGAAACAATGACAGAGTTGATCACATGGTCTTTATTGAATTACTCTTTTGACTTAGTTTCTAGGTTTCCACATAGAAATCTCTCTCTTGATTTTCTTCCCACATTAATTTCTTCTTCGCTTTGTGTATTTCCTTTGCTTTTTGTCTATTAATATAAGAATGCTCAAGGACTTAGTTTTCTGTCTACACAGCCTTCTTAGACAACAATCTAATGCTTCTGAGTGTCCTTCTATAGTACAGTGTATATATTCACTACAGTGCTCACTGTGAATCATACCCCTCCAGTCCCACTGAACCACTCTTGATCTCCAAATTGCTATATCCAGATTCCTACATGGCCTTTTAAAAGGACTAAGTGGAAACTTAGACTAACTGACTCCAAAACTATGAAATTACTGATCTTAACCCCATAACCAATCTCCCTTTAGTGCCCTGCACCTTAAAAAGGGATACTACTTACCCAGTTAGTTGTTCAAGTCAAACACCTCAAAGTCACTGATGACTTTCTCTTATATACTGTCTTATATAAGAGTAAGTTTCCCTGGCTCAGGAATTTATGTATATCCCCCATCTGAGCAATCCTCACCTCCTCCATCACTATCACTCTGGAGCAAGCTCCCATCATTTCACCCCAGACTGACACAAAAGCCTTATAATTTCTTTCTAGTAGTATATTTTAAGAAGAGACGATGTATTTTTTAACATTAAATCTGATCATATTACCACTCTATCCATAATATTCTATGGCTTCCCATATAAATCAGAACTCAATTCAAGGTACTTACTTTGGTCTCTGAGGCACTGAATGAATCTGGCACTGGCTACATTTTTTGTTTTCTTTTTTATTTCATCTCCTACTATTCAGTCCTTTGTTCACTCTCCTTGGCACTCCTGGACACCTATTGGTCCTAGAGAGTAGAAAGCACACTCTGGACTTTGCCTTTAATCCCCTCTTTACCTGAGTGATCTTATTCCAGATATTTACATGAGTTATTGTTTTCATTAGGATTTCTGCTCAAGTATTATGCCATCTGAGAGGTCTCCCTGTTTATGCAATTTAATGTACCATCCTCGACACTCTCCATTTCCTTATGCTGCTATAAACATAGATATTTCTCAGAATATCTAATACTACCTTGTATTATTTTACGTAAGTTCCACAAGGGCAGAAACACTGTTCTGCTGAGATATACAGAGAATACTCAATGTACGTGGAATAAGCAAATAAATCCCATGACTTTCTTTGTAGCCATAAATTTATATGTAGTTTCAAAAGATTTGTGGTCAGCAGCTAGGAAACAATCCTCCCGGAAATAGTGCACTTCACTTGATTATATAAAATGGCTTTTGTAGCTGTGGTCTCTTAATAACACTAAGTTTGATTGAAGAGCCATGTCAAGCAATTTGGGTTTTTAGTTATTAATCTGAAACCGAGAATGAAAGAGAAGTTGATGAATCATACCAGTTATAGAAAATTGCTAATTTAATAAGCAACTCATTAGAATTTGGTATGGTGGCTCTGAAGTTTAATGAGCAGAAATTTTCCCTCTAATTTTTCTGAAACAGTGAGATGCCAGGGAACTGAATGGATGCTTTAATGATAGTGATTTCTCTTCTACTTTCTTCTACATGAGAAGTTAGTCCACATATCCTCTAACTCATACTCACATATATCAGTTGTACCAGTGTGAAAAATCAGAATTCTGATAATTTAAAGTGTTAAAATACATTACACAGCACATACTTCAATACCCCAGTTTTAACCTTGTGAGTGACTAGTCCATTGTTTCACAGTAATGTATATTCATATATTTTTCTAATATGTTTGTCTAAGATAGTAAGCTAATAATAATAGCAGTAACTATTACCAAGATCCTTAATGAACACTCTGAATAGTCTCCTTAATTCTCTTTAACATAACTCCTTTTATTATCATCTAGAGGGGAAGACCAAATTCATTTAGCCATTTTTAAATTTTATAACCAATTCACACATATACTTTCCCTTATCATGCTCTTTTAAAATCATGCGGCTTTTACACTCCAAATTAAATCTTCCTGAGCTTTTTTAAAGGTCAATACTCTTCTTTCTTCGACATATTGTCAAATTTCATAGACCCTTTAGGAATTCACCTTCATGACGACTGTGGTAGAGAAAAGTGTGTTTCCCAAAATCGGGTACTTTGAAGTCAGATAGAACTGAATTTAATACCAGATCAGTTATTTAATAACTGTGACCTTGGGCAGTTAGCTTAATCTCTCAAAGGCTAAATTTCTCAATTTTCAAATAAGGGTAACTTTGTTTGGCAGAATTGCTTACTGCATACACTTTTATAAAATGCTGACTACATAACGGGCACTTAAAAAGTGCTCTCTTCTATCCCACCACTCTTCCTGAAATACTGATTCATTCATTCTACCATTATTAAAAGAAAGAAAATTTCTTAGACATACACTAAATGCCAGACATTACAAACATAATGATAAACAAGCCAAACTCCCTTAATTCAACTAAAGCAACTATCAATCAATTTTATTGCTTCTAGTAAAAAAATAAAGTCTCCTAAAGCCTCATTAATTCAAATTACTGAAATTCATATTTACTAGACACCGTTGATACGGTTTAAGAATGACCAAACCAATATTTTTTGTTATTATATTTCATTTCAGAGACTAAGCTTTCTTCCAGTTCTAAAGTTTAAAACTGCAAATGGAGACCAGTAGTATCTAAATAAGCACATCAGGGGTAAAGTAAATGTGGATTCACTCAGAAGTGAATTTGGTCCACTTTATTAAAAATATTTACTTCTTTTTAAGAGAAAGAGACAGAGCACAAGCATTTGAGGGGCAGAGAGCGTAGACACAGAATCTGAAGCAGGCTCCAGGTTCTGAGCTGTCAGCACTGAGCCCGACAGCGGGGCTCGAACCCACAAGCCGTGAGATCATGACCTGAGCTGAAGTTGAACACTTGAGCGACTGAGCCACCCAGGCACCCCTAGACCTTATAGACCTCTTGACAAGAACACAAGCATATTCTAATGGTTTGGTTAAACAGCATTGATAGTCAATAAGTAACTCTAGTAAGGAGTATGGGATACATGCTTTCTAAGATCAATTATTATAGGCAAACAGGTTGTCTATTTATTAATGTTATGAAGACTAAGCCCTTGGAAGTTTGACAACCATGATTTCTGAACCTGGTCTATCAGATCAGAACTGATTGATGGACTATCTGTGTGAGTTCAATCAAACACTTAATCTCTAATCTCCAGTTCCTAATCTCTTAAGTGTGTCTTGAGTACCAGAAGTGATGAAAAGCAAAATACCTGCCATATAATAAAAAAGAGTATTACCATATCCCAAATCTTATCTCAAATTACTTCCTTAATTTATTTCATTGTAGCTTTTAAATACTTTATTGGAAGGAAATGTTCCTTTTTCCTAGAAAATTATTATGCACTTGTTTTCCAAATGAACACAGTGTTTTATAGCCCTGGTTGCCTGTAAATGAATCCGAGAGTCACTCACGTCTTTAGATTATTACATGGAATTCTGGGAAGCAGAGTACTGAAACAGAAGTTAGTAGTTTCTAGGTGCTGTACTATGTATCTGACCAACTGGGATGTGTTATCTTACTGTATTTTCTAAGGAGAGAATACTCTTCTCCAAGGAGCGAACTTATTTAGTAAAGACATTTGCTTTTGTGGCACTGACTCCATCCCACCTGATTTCCGAGGAAGGAGTAGGCCTGTTTCTGAAAACAGCTGAAATCAATGGCTGTACATTTCAGACCTCAAAGGTCTTTCCTTTCGGTGTGAGTTTTTGTTATTAATTTTGAAATATTTTTGAACACTGGGGTTTCTAAAAGTACTAGGTCTCAGAATTGTAATGCTTGCAGCTTTAACAATTAGAAGTTCTTCCCAAAAAAAACTTGTCTTCAAACGTGAAAAGTAAGAAAGAAATAAGAAATAAGAGAAGGAAAATTTCCAAAGAAAATATTGATAAGTGATTAATTTGGCATCAGGTCAATCTTTTACTACCTCTTCTCTAATCCATAAAACTCTTAAAAATTAGTACATTTACCAGGGCTTTGTGAGAACTGTATTCCTATTATTTTAGACTAAATTCCACTTCACAACGAGAATGAATTCCTTTAGGGTGTGGGTTCACTCACAACTCTTGGTATTCCATAATTAAATGCTGAATTAATATCTTAGAATCATAATAGAAATAAAGAATAGTCTAGGAATTTAAGATAATCATTTCCCTTTTAAAAAGCATAACGATTCCTTGTTTAAGAACCCTTTTCTTCAGAATCTCAATTTTTCAGTGACTTAATATATTTCTAGTCTTTATTGAAATTTTAACTGTAAAGCAAAAAATCCTATGTCCTAAACAATTTTCTGAATTACAAAATAAGATGAACCCATGTCAGATACCATTATTTAAACAAGAATAAAATAGTCTGATTCACTCTTTAGAATAATCAAATCCTAATTTACTGTGATTTATTTTTTGACGAATGTATTTTATATGAAATATATGAGATATCTGTAAAACTGAATGTTTTATCAAATGTCATAAATGTCATAATCATATTCTTTTTTTTTAAATGTTTACTCACTTATTTTGAGAGAGAGAGAGGTGTGCATGACTATAGGGATAGGGGCAGAGAGAGAGGTAGAGACAGAATCCCCAGGAGGCTCCACACTGTCATCACGGAGCACCGGGAGGGGGTGGGGGGGCGCAATCTCACGAACCATGAGATCATGACCTGTGCCAAAATCAAGAGTCCTATGCTTAACCGAATGAGCCACCCAAGTACCCCTCACTTAAGGATATTCTTAAGCAGTGTAGAAATTAAGTCATACTCAGAAACTTTTTGCCTTCATGGCTATAGCCATATCTGTAAACATTTTCCAAGCATTCCCAGAGTTGGTCCATTTCATATTCTTAATAATCAAAGTTAAATAAAATCTGGCAATTCCAAATTGGAATTGGAGGCTCCAACTCTCTAATTATCCCATACCTTGAGTCAGCTTATGGGCCTACTATATTCGAAACTAGGCTTCAGCAAGCAGTGGCAAAAGCAAATTTGATGAGTCAATTTACATTTTTGAAAAACAAGAGGTATACTGGGTCCCCCTACTCCTCCGCCATGTTGGCCAAAAGCCTTCAATTTAAATTTTTATAATACTGATGAAAATGCATTAAGAATTTTAAGCTATTAAAATATTTCGTTATAACATTAATATCAAAATATGTATTATACTTTTGCCAGCATTTAATACTCACGTGTTTCCTTTGTAGAGAGCTAACACTTAGTTTGATGCAAATCTTTTCCTAAGCTTCTGAAAGTAATTTATTATTAATGTAATCCAAAAGTAGAAATACTGATAATACAGAGAAAAGTTTTTAAGATTATTTGTAAAAATTTATTTTGTCATTTGCTCAAAGTATTTTTAAGTGGGTTTTGATTTGTCTATATTATGTTTTAAGTGAATAGAAGAATTATATAGTAAGATTAATAATTTAAAATTTATTAGAAATGATTACAGCATATAAACAAAATTAACATTTCCCAGAACGAGAAGAAAGAACAACTGAACTGGTCTCCATATTTCTAGTTTCAACTCTATTTACTGCTCAGTGGTCTATCAGGATAAAAGACTAGAGAACCTCAAAAGTTCAACTGTTCCTATAAAAGATGAAAAGTTGAGATATTCACAGATACCCTTCTTTAAGACTTCCCTTTTTGTGATCCCAGGAATAAGGACAAAAAGATAGGTTCTTAGTCTGTTACAATTTTCTTATTTCAAGTAATAGCAACATTTCTAAAACTCTAACCATCAGCACAGCATTTATTTGATAGAAAACTGAAAAGAACAACTGTGAGGACAGACGCTGAAGGAACAAGCCAGTGTACCCTCCAGCCTTAAATTGTGAAGATGTCTCCAGTGTTTCTTTCCTACTGCCATTTGCCTAAGGTGAAAGAAATCACAATTTATCTTTGTTTTAATTGGTTTTAACTTCAGCTTTTATCTCTAAATTAAAATATATTAACAATGGTATGCATCATGTAAATAAAAATTGGTTTTGATATAGTGCTGAGTAGATAAAAACATGAATATGCATGTTTTTATATCCAAAAATGAGAGTAAAAAGGGGGAGAAAAAGAAGTGCAATATGATATTTGTTATGTATGTAAAAATGTGAGCACTTTTTAAAAATCAAAAGTCCAAATTCTGTTTTTTCTATAACTTAATTTGACTTTTCTATTACATTGAATTATTTTTAAATTATTAAAATATTTAATTATATTAAATTTTAATTTTTCTACAATATTTTTAAAATTACAAGATGGAATTATAAGACCACAAAGCAGACTATCTTAGTAAGACATAAGCACATTCACTTATTTAAGATAGTTGTGCAATATTTTATAGAATAGTCTTTTATGTAACAGAAATCTTTTGAAGCATTAAATACCTATCAGTTTGACTGGTACAAATATTTTACAAATATTAGGAGATATAAATATTCAAAGCAACCCTAGGTGAATATATTTTAAAAACAAGCAACAATTCCTGTGTTTTCTATCTCCTTTCTATCATTTGGATATTTGTGCCCTTAGTTTTTATTCATAACAATAAACATTTAAATAATAGTTGTTATTGTTTATTCTGTGTATAGAATATATGAAAATTCTGCTATTCCTGAGCCTGCACCTAACCAATTTGAAAAGGCCCTCTGGAATCAAACATAAGTTTCTATATTTTACTAGTGAGCTATGAGAAAACAGAGGTATCAAACAAACATCTTAAACTCAGGTATTTATAACCTTCCTACTTCTTAAAAACATGTTCTATAGCAATATAAGAGTGTTGAGTTGTTTTTAAAAAATGGAACAAGGTCCTATAGGATATGGCTTCTTTAAAGATAAATTTGGAATGATGTTTTCTACTTATTTTTTTAATCGGCTTCACAATCCTACAATATTTTTCTCATATCTAAGATTCTCAAATTCTTTTCGTTTGGGACCTAGTAACCTCTTAATAAACTACTGGACAAGTTTTTAAGAAAACAAATTTTATACCCCAAATTTATGAATCATGATGTGATTTATAAGCCGTTAACTATGGCTAAACTCTAATTCAACAAAAACAATGGCTAAATATTTAAACCAAATGGTGGTTAATTGCACAGAAGCACAGAAAGCTGAATTTCTGTGTCTGTGTGTGTCTGTGTGTGTCTTTTCATCAGATAATATAATTATTATGTTATGATCTAAAAGCATTTTATACAAAGGCATATTGATCTATTATCATTCAGGTACAGCTATCTGTATATCAACTTGAACTGATCTAGTTTCTATCAAATGCTGAGATAAGAAATTTGATCCTCATGAAATCCTGAATGTCTTAAAAAATCATGACTAGTACCTCCAACCAAGTGAAAGCTATATGTCACACCTCATTACTTTAGCTTAAATAATTAACTATAAGTGAAATGCATACTGTTTCTATGTAGTAGCCAGCAAACATATAATGTAATCATTGACTGAAAGCTCAATTATTCTTATAGTATGAATTAAAAGGGGAAGAAATGGGGATATCAATCACTGAAACCAGCTCTTTATGAAAATGTTGCCCTTTTCAATTGGGCAGACTTCAATAAACAGTTTTGCTAATTCATGGTCTTACTACATAAGCAGGAATGCAGAGTTAGAGCTCTGTTAAATCTTTCACAGTAGCTTTAAAAATCAAAATCACAATGATATAAAATACAATTTTGTAAATTATGACCCAGGGTTGCATCAAGGAAAAAAAAAGAGACAAACTATCTAGAAATAAATCTTTATGACCTAAAAATGGCAATGTTAGAATAATCAATGCAATGGATTAGAAATTTGTATATTGGGAGATATCAAAAGCCACTAATCTTTTTGATGAGCTATGACATGCAATGAACTTTCCCATGGGTGTCTGAAATAACCCACATTAGACTTTTATGAAGTAGATACTGTCTCCATGTTATGAATGGACAAGTACCCTTCTTTATATTATATACTTGGTGAAGTCGGTGTAATGAAATAATAGAGGAAATAGGACTCAAACCAGATAATACGCTCAGTATCTATTCTGGAATGCTGTTCTGCTCCCATTCATCACAGCCAGTGAGTCATTCCTAAACCTGAAGAAACTCTTAAATTAATGGACCTTATCTTTGGAGTATAATCTTAGAATTAACTGGGAAAATCAGAATTTACATTTTAAGAAAATCTCCTTGTGATTCAGATGCAAACAATCTTGGGTCTATGGACAAGAATTTAGAAAATGCCATCTTTAAACAGCGTTTCACTGCTTTAATGATTGACAAAATTATTTCAGTTAGCACATTATGTGCTCTAATTTATTTATGGAAAAACCTCTCAAAATAAAAAACAGAAATAAAATATCTAAGAGATATTGAGTTGCCATCAAAAAGACACATATTGTTTTTAATATTTTAAAAATTAACTAAAATAATCTATTCCCATAAAACTAAAACAGGAATACTAACTGCAAACAATTCTAATTTACTTTTTTTTTAATTCCAGTATAGTTAACATACAAGATTATATTAGTTTTAAGTATACGATATAGTGATTCAACTATTATATATATATTACTCAGTGCTCATCATGACAGGTGTATGCTTAATCCCTTTCACCTAATTTACCCATTCCCCAACCCAACTCCCCAATGGTAACAATCAGTTTGTATTTCATAGTTAAGAGACTGTTTTGAGGTTTGTCTCTTTTTCCTTTGTTCATTTGCTTGTTTATTAAATTTCACATAAGAGTAAACCATATAATATTTTGTCTTCTCTGACTTACTTTACTTAGCAATTTACCCTCTAAACCCATCCAGTTTTTCATTCCATTTCATTCTTTTTTATGGCAGAGGAATATTCCACTGTATGTATGTATGTATGTATGTGTATATGTATATATATGTACATATATATACTGTCAATGGACACCGGAATTGCTTTCATAATTTGGCTATTGAAAATAGGCTGCTATAAACATTGAGGTACATATATTATTTCAACTTACTGTTTTCATATTCTTTAGTTAAATATTCAGTAGTGGAATTATGGGATCATCTGGTAATTTTATTTTTATTTTTAATTTCTGGGGGGACCTCCACACTGGTTCCACAGTGGCCTCATTACCATCAAGAGGATTCCTTTGGGTTCACATCCTCGCCAGCACTTGTTTCTTGTGTTTTGGATTTGAGCCATTCTGACAGGTGTGAGGTGGTATCTCATTGTGGTTTTGATATGTATTTCCCTGATAATGAGTGATGTTGAGCATCTTTTCATGTGTCTTTTGGTAATCTGAATGTCTTCTGTGGAGAAATGTCTGTTCATGCCTTCTGCCCAATTTTAAATGGATTATTTAGGGGTTTTTTTTTGTGCGTGTTAACTTTGATTTTAAATGTAAAATAATGTTTTCACCAGAAATATATGCTTTAAAAAAATTTTTTTAACATTTATTTTTGGAAGAGACAGAACATGAGCAGGGGAGGGGCAGAAAGGGAGGGAGACACAGAATCAAAAGTAGGCTCCAGGTTCTGAGTTGTCGGCATAGAGCCCAACACGGGGCTCAAACCCATGAACCATGAGATCATGATCTGAGCTAAAGTGCAATGCTTAACCGACTGAGCCACTCAGGTACCCCCCAAAAATATATCTTTTAAACTCAACTTTCTACTTTTAAAAATGTCATTGATAATTTTCATTACCTGAGAGATTAATAATGTTTAAAGATACTCAAAGTGGAGGCCCTATAAACACTTAAAAGAGGTTAATAAAACCGTTGGCTTACTAACTAAATATTAAAACAGTACAAATTATGTACAAATGCTAACATGATTGTAGAAGTTAATTTTCCTTAAGTTCAAATTTTCCATCTTAATTCATTCCAATATTTAACCTTCTACTGCCATTAAATTAGTACATATATCATGTGACAACACTGCTAGAGGAGAGCGATGGGAACACATGTAATGAGTCATATTTACACGCACCATTAACCTTAGTGAGACTTTATCCCATTCACTCCCTTCACTAGTTCAGAAAACTCTGCACAGGAACACTAGTCGATCCTCTTTGGTGTAAGAAGTGGACAGGAAATTAGACATTTACTGAAGAAACTTCTACTAGTACCCTTTCACTTAAATCATATGGCGATGATTTCTATCCAGGCATAATTACAGCTATTTAATTTCCTGCCAAGCTGTTTGTAAAGGTACCAGTAAGAAGCATGCACCTCCCTTAAAGGGAGCCTATTTACAGACTTTTAAGATTGCCTTGTTTGGGCAGAAATTTTAGACAAATGTTTTTCTTCTGGGGAGACAAATGGCATCCCTGAAACAGAAGCAAGACCACAGTGCGGCAAGAGAAGTATCTCCAGGATTCCAGCCCCCACACATGTCCATAGCTGGGTGCCTTTGAGAAGGGCATATAGTGCACAACCATATGAGGTATCCCTGAGAATAATTTTACTTATCTGATAGTTACTTCATTACCAAACATGCATATTTTTTGTTTTGCATTTTACAAATATTCTAAACTCAAACTCAAGACTTCTTCTTACAAACTCTAGAAACCATATTTAAACAATGAGTTTTAGGGGCGCCTGAGTTGCTCAGTCAATTAAGCATCCAACTTTGGCTCAGGTCATGGTCTCATGGTTTGTGGGTTCAAGCCCCAGGTTGGGCTCTGTGCTGACAGCTCAGACCTTGGGGCCTGCCTCGGATTCTGTGTCTCCCTCTCTGTCTCTCTCTGCCCCTTCCCTGTTCTCTCTCTCCTTCTCTTTCAAAAATGAACAAACACTAAAAAAATAATAATAATAAGCAGTGAGTTTTATAATGGGAATGAGTCACTGGGTTTTCCATTGTGTTGCCAATAGAGCATATAGAAGAACAGTGATTGCAAATTATGACCTGGTTCTTTAAAAATAAACCAATATGCAGACTGACCAGCACTGCCGAGATATAAAATACTTTCTCCTCAAGACTAGGACATCTGGGTGACAAATGTATTCATTTGCTAAACTACTGTGTGAGCCCCCAGTTGCTCATTTTTACTAAAAAGTAATTAACTAAGCACAATATAATAGTTCAAGCCTATTAGGAAAGTTTCTTGGGAATGTAAATAAATTAGCTATGATTAGAACTAATGAAATTTCTAAGACTACCAGATTTAATTGCAAAAGTTGTTTAGATAAGATGCCTAACACTTTTTATAAGAAATCTGGAGGAAGTTAAATAAATGTCCAAGGGTATTGAATTCACGCTTAAATTAAAACTCTAAAAACATCAACATTAAAAATAGACCTACATTTTCAAACATTTTGATTCTTTAAAAGAAAATGTTGCAGTGGTGCACAGTATCACTACCGCTGTAATGTGAGAAGAGGTCATGGACAAAAGCAGAAGGGACAAGTATGAAATGAGAAGGGGAGAAAAATAATTATTAAGACAGAACAATCAAAATATGACAACAGTGGGATAAAGTCGGCCAAACGACACACTTTAAAGTAAATGTGGCATCCAACAGCAAGTCAGAGTTAACTATTCTGCCCGCAGAAAGTATTTTTATTGTTGTGATAACAGAAGATTGTAGCCATTTATGATCAATGACAAATTTTAAAGAACTGAACAGGAAAAAAAAAGAAACAAAAATCCCATTCTTGAAAGAGTAATAATAATAAAAAGGATTCTAATGGATGGTAAAATCTATTTAAAAACATTCACCCCTCCGATTCGATAGGGCAGTGCTATATGTACTAATTCGTTAAGTCACAGAAGCTTCATGTGTAAACTGCGGGGTCTCTTGGGGCGAAATAATCTTTTAATTGGCATATCTAGTTGATTCTGAATGCTTATTTTTATGGTATAAGCAAAACAACTTACATATTCTTTACCATTTGCTGAGGTTTAGAGAAAAACACTTTAAGTTTGTTTATTTATTTTGAGAGAGAGAGAGAGAGAGAGCGAGCACGTGTGCACAAGGGTGAGTGTGGGAGAGGCAGAGGGATACAGAGAATCTGAAACAGGCTCTATGCCATCTATGCAAAGCGTGACATAAACCCCGAGATCATGACCTGAGCCAAAATCATGAGTCAGACACTTAACAGACTGAGCCAGGTCATGATCTCATGGTACGTGGGTTCAAGCCCTGCGTTGGGCTATGCTGACAACTCAGCCTGAAGTTCCTTTGGATTCTGTATCTCTATGTCTCTCTGCCCCTCCCCTGCTCATGGTCTCTCTCAAAAATAAGTAAACATTAAAAAACTTGTAAAATACTTTGTAAAAGTTAAAAAAAGAAAACTACCATAGTACAACTGAAGTACAACATTCAGAATTACCTTGATTCCAAGATTTAATAACAAAATTTATTCTCATACAACATAACTGATCTTAAAAATTAATTGTATCTCTTTAAAAAAGAAATATATATGTACTTTTTGTAATAAATAAGATCTCATCTAGAAATATTTTCTTTTTTTGTGTATGTGTGTTTGAAAGTACTTTTAATACTCAAATTCTTTTTTTATTTATTATTTATTTTTTATTTTTATAATAGTTTATTCTCAAATTGGTTTACATATAACACCCAGTGTTCATCCCAACATGTGCCCTCTTTAATGTCCGTCACCCCCTCTCCCCCCTCCCTCACCTCCCTCACCCTCAGATTGTTCTTAGTCTTTGAGAGTCTCTTATGTTTTATCTCCCTCCCTCTCTGTGTCTTTTTTTCCTTCCCCCTCTTCCTCTCCCCCTGGTTTTTGCTTAGTCTCACAAAGTCCACTTATTCGTGGCAACATATGGTATCTGTCTTTTTCTGACTGACTTATTTCACTTAACATAATACCCTCCAGTTCCATCCATGTTGCTACACATGGCCAGATTTCATTTTTTCTCATTGCCATGTAGTAGTCCATTGTATATATGTGCCACAACTTCTTTATCCATTCATCAGTTGATGGGCACTTGGTCTGCTTCCATGATTTGGCTATTGTCGAAAGTGCTGCTATGAACATTGGGGTACACGTGCCCCTATGCATCAGCATTCCTGTGTCTCTTGGGTAGATTCCTAGCAGTGCTATTGCTGGGTTATAGGGTAGCTCTATTTTCATTTCTTTGAGGAAACTCCACACCGTTTTCCAGAGCGGCTGCACCAGTTTGCATTCCCACCAACAGTGTAGGAGGGTGCCTGCTTCTCCACATCCCCTCCAGCATCTATAGTTTCCTGATTTATTCATTTTAGCCACTCGAACCAGTGTAAGGTGGTATCTCAGTGTGGTTTTGATTTGTGTTTCCCTGATGATGACTGGACAGCAACACTCAGAAGAATGAAACTAGACCACTTCCTTACACCACTCACAAAAATAAACTCTAAATGGACGAAGGATCTGAATGTGAGACAGGAAACCATCAAAATCCTAGAGGAGAAAGCAGGAAAAAACCTCTTTGACCTGAGCCACAGCAATTTTCTATGCGACACCTCTCCAAAGGCGAGGGAATTGAAAGCAAAAATGAACTATTGGGACCTCATCAAGATAAAAAGCTTCTGCACGGCAAAGGAAACCACCAACAAAACTAATAGACAACCAACGGAATGGGAAAGGATAATCGCAAGTGACATATCAGATAAAGGACTACGATCTAAAATCTATAAAGAACTTACCAAACTCCACACCCGAAAAACAAATAATCCAGTGAAAAAGTGGGCAGAAGATATGAATAGACACTTCTCCAAAGAGGACATTCAGATGGCCAATAGAAATATTTTCTAATACCTCTTCCTACTAAGCCACTCCATTTGACTTGGCCAGTAATAATTTCCATTTCTCACGGCACACATATTGTTTTATTTTATAGTCGGCCTCGACTTGTGTATGATTAGAAAAGACTGAATATGAAAATACACAGAATAAAATTGCAATTAAAAAACAAAGCATGAAGATCAGGAGAATAAATCCAGAAATAAAAATTAAATACTAAGAAAGAAAGATAAAAAAGAAATATGCAAATCATAGGACCTAAATATTTAAGAATAATCAAATTTCAAATGGAATAGAAAATCTTTAGCAGGCAAAATGGTCAGTTTCATAATCCTCACCATCAGAAATTCCGAAATCCACTAGGTAATGCAGAGGATTTTCTTAGTGCTAAATTTTAAAATTAAATAATGTGAGATTTCATATTAGAGAAGTGAGTGACAGGGACAAGTGGCAAATGTACTTAGCAATATTACTTTATCAAATGTAGTGGTTTAATATGGCTGCACCTTGTAGCTTCCAGTATTAAGTCAAGGATATAAATAAGTCTATTGCCTTCAAGGAGCTATTATAATGTGCTCCTAGCTTCTAGTCTTCTAACAGTCTAACGTGCAATAAGATAACATTTGTGAACATGCATTTATTTTTTTTTAATTTATATGCTCCAGACAGTTGGAAGGAAGGAAGGAAGGAAGGAAGAAGAAAAGAAGAAAAGAAGAAGAGAAGGAAGGAAAGAAGGAAGGGAAGGAAAGGAAGGAAGGGAAGAAGGGAAGGAGGGAAAAAAAAAAACAAAAAATTTCTGTGTGTTGTATATTCACTCAAGAAATCTATAAAGTAAATAGTTTGAGAGCTTAAAAGCTTGAAAATATTTTGAACTGCCGGTTAAGGGTAAATTTTAACAATAAAAACCAATCAATATATGTGGTTTGATCTTTCTCAAAATGTCTGTAGAAACCTTCTCCCATTAATATATGCCAAAAAATTTTGGACTCAAATTTAGAACTCAGTAAAAATACAATAGAATAAGAACAGAAGTTGAAAAACGATACAGATAAGAATGTAATTTAACAAAATAGAAAACAAGTCTAGACTAAAGAAAAGTAAGACCTCAGAATTTTTTCTTAAACAGCTGAGAAAAATCATGAAGTCAAAAAATATTCTTGCATTGTTCTGTATATATTTTAAGAACAGCCAAGTATTATGCTTAAAGTGGTGTTGTATAGAGAGTGACTACTAATACTGTAACGATGTCCCAAAATTTAATACAAGATTAGAGTTATTTTGGGGATCCTTAAAACTGAGTCTGGTTATAATACACTGGACTCAAAATAATGTTATTTACATATGCCACGAGAAACTAAAACTTGATTTTTTTCTGAGTAATTTTTATAACTACTGGGGAAAGTTGCTAACACATTACTAACTCATTACAAGTCTCTGAATGCAAAGGTCATTAAGGAAAATATAGCTTTCTACCTTTGATGTTGTACCTTGAATTCTCTTTGCTTCTGGTACTCCAGATGGCTGGAGGAGTAGATATTATGATCATTCCATTCTGTATTACTCCTGCATTTATATTTAATGCTTTTAAAGTTTTTATAAAGTTTAATTTATCTAATACTCTATTAGTTTTAAAAATGTCCACTTTATATAAGTGCAATTATATTCTACTTTATCATTAAAGCTTGAGAAGATTTCATCAATCATGGGGCGATAAAAGGACAAAGGAATGAATGGTGTGGATAGAAATCCATTGGGAGCCTACATTTTTGGATGATGACAGAGCAATTCCTTTATCGATAAATTTCATATTTTATAGTTACCATTGAAATTTAATTCATATAAAGAGAGAATGATGGTCTTCTGAGTGGCTTAGTTGGTTAAGCGTCTAACTCTTCATTTCGGCTCAAGTCATGATCTCACATGTTCCTGAGATTGAGTCCCATATCTGTCTCTGCACTGAGAACATGGAGCCAGCTTGGAATTCTCTCTCTCACTCTCACTCTCTCTCTGTCTCTCCCTTCTTGCATTTTCTTTCAAAATAAATAAATAAAATAAACATTTTAAAAAAGACAGAATGAGGACAATTAGATTAATTTTATTTTTTACCATTTAGACATTTTATAGTTAACCTAACAATGTTTAATAAAAAATACTCAATTCAATTTTTGATATTATTTAATAATTAAGTAATTGCAGAGAGGAAACAACTTAGAGCGAATATATATTTTCTTGCCTATACTAAAGAACAACAACTAAAAGCTATCAAAAACCATGTACTTCCTTTACCTTCTGGGATTTATTATTGTTCATTAACAGAAAGATGCAGATTTGCTCAAATCAACATTAAAATCTACACAGTTTATAACTCTCCCAAGAAAGTCACCATTACAAAATATTTTTCTATCTCAAAGAAGTGAAGAGAGGGCGGCCAGAAGAAATGACCTGGAGAGAGGGAAGTTTTGCCAGTGATGTCCAGACACGAAAAGCTGGTCTTGGGGCCAGCTACATGGGGGACATGCACCAGGCCAGGTGCTTGGGAGGGCGCCATGCTTCATTTAGTTTCACTAGTTCACCTAATTTTGCTAAGGCAGTCCTGAAGTTTCTAATAGTATTGTTAAAGGGCCTCAAATTTTCATTTTGCACTAAGCCCCACAGATTATACAGTCAGTCTTGGTTGGACTCTAAGTGTGATCACAATTCTTCTACAACTCTGGTGAAAAAGGAGGCAAGTTAGTTACATTCTTTGGCTTCTCAGTGTATTCACTTATATGTGACCTAAATCCTTTTTAGTAACTTCCTAAAGTCCTCTCTCACTGTGACTCCCCAAGGTGGTTTTATGGACATCAAATTTGTGTCAGTTTTGTTTCCCCTTCTCTGTTAATAATGGAGATAATTTATCAACTTGCCAGCAGAATTTGGATAAATATAAATTCCAAGGAATACTGTATATAGTTCTCAATCAATATTAAAGAAAAGCTATTAGATGACAAAAAAAAACTGTTTTCATATTTTACCTCATCAACTTTCTACACATTTCTTTTCCTGGCTTTGTTCATATTCACTTTATACAACTGAATAACTGTATCACTATACTGTTATCTCTACCTTTTATGATAGCAAAATACACACACCTGGGCATGCCCATGAAAATGCACACACACACACACACACACACACACACACACACACACACAGAGCTCCTTTAAAACACATTTGTTCTACTTGAAAGTGAAGTTTCTAAGTGTCAGTCTTTTGGTAAGTTTTTGTTGTTTTGTTTTGTTTTCTTTTACTGCATTCAGCAAACAGTGGCTTAATGGGACTTCTTAGAAAGAAAATGAGTTATAGCCTGAAATAAACAAAAATTATCTAAGGCTTATTGTTGGTGAGTATAAAGCAAACTGACAATGAAAAAAATCACTAAGGAAATAAAAGAGTAACTAACATGTATCATCTGAATTTAATTAGTCATGCAATGCCCTTTTCAATTATCACTATGAAAATAAAGAAATGTTAACTGGGGAAATGTCTTAAGCCAGTGATAATTGCAAAAGAAACTTGAGATTAATTATTCAAAATACAAGTTTGTGGACAGAAGCCCCCCAAATTTCAATATGTTATATACACAAGCCGGCAACTCATCCATGTTTAGATTTTCCTAGGAAATTCATAAGAATATGCTTTAATGAAAAGCTGTCATACCTAAGTTGTATTCAAATGATAATGCTGCAAATCCTGAAGCATGATAAAATTTAGTGGTATTAAGCCATCCTGATCTATGTTGCCCTAGGCTTTATCAGTGAACCAGTGGCAGGGATAATAAAAGAAATTACCAGTTTTAAAATTCCTACTCTGTACTTCCACTCTTTCTCCTTTTCCTCTCTTTTCTTTTTTTTAAATTTTTTAAAACATTTCCTTATTTATTATGAGAGAGAGTGCACACACGTGCCTCTGCGTGAGTGAGAGTGAAGGCGGAGCAGAGAGAGAGGGAGAGAGAGAATCCTAAGCAGGCTCCACATTGTCAGTGCAGAGCCCGAGGTGGGGCTCAATCCCATGTTGCGCATACCATGACCTGAGCCGAAACCAAGAGTCAGACACTTAACCCACCGAACCACCCAGGTGCTGTACTTTTTTGTCTTTCCAACATGTCTGATCTTGACTGCAAATATATATTATTCAAAACAACCCTAATACATCGATAAAATAATAATTACTTAAATGTTAAAAAAATAGTTACTGTAAGAATATAAAACATGCATAATACCCATTTAAGATTTCATAATTTACTTCTCCTTTTCGTGTTTCATAAAATTTGCAGTTCTCAAGTAGCTAGCACTGACTGTAGCTGAATTTTAGGACAGCAACAATAATATTAATAGTAATGATAGGGGCGCCTGGGTGGCTCAGTTGGTTGGGCGGCCGACTTCAGCTCAGGTCATGATCTCACGGTCTGTGAGTTCAAGCCCCGAGTCGGGCTCTGTGCTGACGGCTAGAAGCCTGGAGCCTGCTTCAGATTCTGTATCTCCCTCTCTCTCTGCCCTTCCTTTGCTCACTCTATGTCTCTCAAAAATAAAAAAAAAAAAATTAAAAAAAAGTAACGATAAAAGAGAATAAACTTTATAAACACATTTTCTAGATAAAATAATTGAACGGAATTACAGTATATATTGCTAAGATTGCCAGTATCAAATAAAACACTTTAGAGATTGTGTTGAAGATCATTGCTAAACTTAACTGTTTCCGGTGGATCCCTTAAGCTCACTTATTCTGTAGCAGTGCGCATCTTGAGCTCTTCCTTACACAGGCATCGGCAAGCAATGGCTCACAGGCCAGATCTGACCCTCTGTCTATACTTGTTAATAAATTTTATTACAACACTGCCATGTTCATTTGCTTATATATATTGCACATCTTTGCTTTCACAAAGATAAGTGGCCAACCCGAGTAGTTGCAACATAGATGCATCGAATGTATGGTCCCCCCAAACTAAACTACACTATCTGGCTTTTTGTAGGAAAAAAAAAAAAAACAACTTTCCATCCCCTACTTTATAGCGAAGCATCCTGAAAAAGTGTCTATATTTTCAGCACCGATATTTCTTTTACTTTCTCTTGAACCCATCACAATCAGGTTTCTACCTCTAACACTCTAGTGAAACTGTTGCTTTCAAGATCATCAATGATGCCCAAATGCTGAAGGTAAATACTGATTCTCACTCCTTAACTTACTGATTTGTATTAGCAACACTTAAAATAGTTGAGCATTTTCTCTTTGAAACAAGTTTTCACTTGGCGTCCAGGATGCTGCACTGGTTTGCATTTCTTTCCACTTCTACAGCTACTCTGCATTGGTCTCATTTTCTAGCTGCTTCTTTTTCCTTAGTTTAAAAATTTGAGAATACCCAAAGTTTATTTCTTAGACCTCTTCTTTTTGGCTACCATCATCCATCATTCCTCCAATGGTTTCACTTAGTTGGCTGGCTTTCAATATTAGCTATAAACTGAAGACTCAGAATGTTTTTCTATCTCAGACTTTGCCCAGGAACTACAGATTGACTCACCAGCTGCCTAGTGAGCATCTTCACTTGACTATCTAATAAAGAGCTCAAACTTCAATGTCCGAAAGGCCAACCCTGGTTTCTGCTCTTACCTGAAAACCTTCTTCTTTCAGAGCCTTACAACATCTCAGTTAAAACAACTTTATTTTTCCGGTTGCATCCAAACATGTAGCATCAACCTTTATTCATCTCTTCAGCCTTGACATGACTCACAGCAGTAAGCACTCCTCATTGCTCACATCCAGCCCATCTGTGGACCTTTACAATGCACAGAGAATCTGGCCACTCCTCATCACTTCCTGTGCCTAGTCTAAGTCACCACCAAATCAAAATTAGATTGGTATGATGGTCTTGTAACCAGCCTCCCTATTTCTGTTCTTGTCCTACTTCAGCCAGCTTTCAGTAGAGTAGCTGTAGCTAAAAGTGTTAAAACTAATACTGGATTATGCTACTCAGGGGCTCAGAACTCCCCATTTTACTAAAAGTAAGACCCAAAGTCCTCTCGACAACCAAAATAAACAAACAAAACCCTGTAAGATCTAGCCAGACACTAATATCTAAGCTTATCTCCTATTCTCCTGTATTCACCTAATTATAGACACACTGCCTTCCATTCCTGTTACTTGGAAAAGTCAGGTATGGCCACATCTCAAAGTCCCTCTGCCTAGAATGTTCCCCTTCAAATGTTTCCATGAATCTCTACTTCCTTCTGATCTTTTCTCAAATGCCATTTTCTTAGTAATCTTCCCTGGTGTATCTATCTAAAATTTCAACTCCCTTGTTTTTTTTTTTTTTTTTCAAAGAAGACATACAAATATCCCACAGACGTTTGAAAAGATGCTCAAAATCATTGATCCTCAGAGAAATACAAATCAAAACTACAATGAGATATCACCTCACATCTGTAAGAATGGTTAAAAACAACAACATAAGAAATAGCAGGTATTGGCAAAGATGTGGTGAAGGGAAACCCTCTTGCACTGAGGGTGGGATGCAGACTGCTGCGGCCACTATGTAAAACACTATAGAGGTTCCAGAAAAAGTTAAAAATACCCTACGATCTAGCAATTGAACTGCTAGGTATTTTCCCAAAGAATACAAAAATACTAACTTGAAGGGATACATGCACCCCCATATTTATAGCAGCATTATCTGTATTAGTCCTATTGCTAATATTTTATTGAGAACTTTTGCATCCAGACCAATTTTTATTGGTCTGCTTGTGAGATGAGACAGGACAGACACCAAGTCCACCAGAGCCTGAGGCCATGCAGAACTCTGGTCAGAAGACATGGTGTGGACAGGGGTTTGTGCTGGTCTTCTGGGCAAGGGTCTGTCGCACTGGGTTTGAGGCAAGGGTAAGGAAAAGAGCAGTCCCACCAGAGCACAAGGGGGTGGGGCCTGGCTTAAGCAAGTTCAGCAGCCTGTATTGGCACTACACTGCTTCCAGCAGGTGCACAGGTGTGTCTGTGCTTATGCTGAGGGCCAGGGGAGGGTGTCAGCCAGCTCCTTTGTTCCAGGAGGGGTGTTTCTGTGAATGCTGCTCCGGGAAGAGATTAGTCTTCCCCAGGTGTGCCCCGGATGTTCTCCCGATCCCTGTTTTCACACTGTCTGGCCCTGGGGGGTTGTTTGCCTGCCTTCTCTTCCAGAGCAGGGCAGTGTCCTTCTGGCTCTATCCCAGGACTGCTCACTGACTTTAACCCTCCAGGCTTTCAGCCCTGCTGGTTGCAAGAACTCACAAAATTCAGACCTCCTCATTTTCCAAACCACCAGCTTTGAGGAAACATTCCCCTTGTGCATTTCCCTGTGGGCTTGCTGCTCTCTCTCTCTCCCTTCTCTGCAACCACACCTCCCTCCCCTCCACAGCATCAGTCATCTGCTTCCCTTCAAAACCACACTTCTGCACTTCCTGACTTCTGTATGTCCTCTTCTCTCCCTTAAGTTGTGCAGTTTGTTCTGTCAATGTTAAGGTGATTTCTGGGGTACTTAGGATAATCTCATAGTCAATGTAGTTGTGTGCATGGGATGTGACAAGCCGAGGGTTCTCCTACTCTGCCGCCATCTTCTTCTCCTTCCTCTATCATTTTAGAGTTTTCATTGCCTTTATAGCCACACACAGGTTACTGAAGCATAATATGACAGGGATGAGTTATGACTGTATTAATGGAATAATCCCTAAGAAAAGTGAACAGTCTAGTGCAATAAAAATTTTATTCACCCTCTTGCTGTTAAAGAACAACTGCTTCAAGTCTATGAAATCTCAAAATAACTATGTATCAATGCAATTATGACATAAAAAAGAGAGATTGAGAAAAATGTACCTCATCTTTGGTAATCATTAAGGCTAAATGTGTACGGGCTGTAAAGGTGTTGTAGTATCTGACACTAAGTATTTTCTCCTGACTATACTACTTACATACAAGGGAATGGGAACAGTACTAAAGAGATGGCAGAGTGGAGGCATATACATATTTACTTGATTTTCATTTTTCTTTTATATGATCTTTCATATATAAAATTTCAGAGAGCGATAAACAAAAATCCATGTAGCTGTCATGAAAACTTAATAAAGGGAATAATTTAATATAGTTATTATTAAGAATATTTTAATAAAATAAATCATAAGCTAGAACTAAACTCTGTATCTTGTTCCTCAAAAAAAAATCACATTTCCCCTCTTATTGGGAGCCATTTTGGGCTCACAGATTGAGACCTCTCCCTGTGTGGAAAACGTTGAAACAAAGCTCCACCTGCCAAAATGGTGCCTAGTCTTACCTCCTAAATAATTTTTCAGGATTGGATTTCTTGAGCTACTCTCCTTGGCCCCAAGGAATGTAATGTTCTTTTGTTTTATGGCATTTAGATAAAAGGGAAGGACCTGGAGCATGATGCTTTGATGGACTGCATCTGAATGAGAGTAGCCTGGCCAGAAGTAACCTTAAAGCTGCATCTTGGGGATGGGTTGCACCTCCCCCACTGTAGTTGGAAGAATAGGCAGAATGACTCCTGGCCTGTTTATAGATAATTAACATTGAGGCCTTAAGGAAACACCCTGTTCTCTCCCCCCACCCTAAATTTATATGTTAATTATCTTGAAACCAACAGACAGGATTAAGGAAGTTGCTGCCTTGCTGGTAAAAATGCATTATTGTTAAAGAGATCAAACTATGGAATGTCATTCATTGCTGTAATGTCACTCACTACCTTTAAAAATAAAGACACTGAGACCAGCAGGGCGGAGATGCCAGAATTGCCAGAACTGCCTGCTTGGTCCTCAGACTACATCTCTCTCATGGCTCTCTCATTTCCTTTCGCCTGACCATCTGTCCTTGGGGACCCCTAGATTCGCCGGAACTGGACCCCAGCACCTTCTTATGTCTGAGAAGTCACTACTATTGTGAAATTAGCTTGTATCTTTTAATTCAATGTTCATACATTATATATAAATTCAGATGAAGGGTAAAATAAAGACTAAGACCCTCTTTCTCACCTACATACCACGAATAAAAGAATTACAACTAAGTGATGTAACCTAACAAAAACAAAACTGAATCCAAAGGGAACAGAAAGTGGAAGCATAGGGGCACACAAAATGTGAATGCAGATTTAATGTACATTTCTCTAAGATGAACATTAATAATATTTCTGTATTAAATTAAAAAGTGGACTAAAGGGGCACCTGGGTGACTCAGTAGGTTAAGCATCTGACTTCAGCTCAGGTCATGATCTCTCAGTTTGTGGGCTCAAGCCCACTCTGGGCTCTGTGCCGAGGGCTCCAGAGCCTGGAGCCTGCTTCAGATCATGTCTCCCTCTCAGCCCCTCCCTTGCTCGTGCTTTGTCTCTCTCCCTCTCTCAAAATAAAGAAATAAACTTAAAAAAATTTTTAAAAAAGTAAGTTACTTAAAGATGTAAAGGCAACTACTGAAAACCTGGAAATATCATATAGTATAGCTTCAAAAGCAGCAAAGGAAAAATACAAAAATTAAAAAATATATATTTTGTATTTTTACTTATTAATCGAGTAAATTATCATATCATATTTTAATCTTCAGATACATAATAGAAACATATCATTAAAATTATACATAAGAAGTCTGAAAAAAAGGAGTAACATGTACATTGTACAATTTACTTAAGAGAAAAAGTTGTTAATTGATATTTATGCCAAAAAAGAATCAATTTTAGACTAAAAATTCTATCATGATAGAGAAGCAATGCAACAGCTGGCCAAGAAAATAAAACAATTATGCACCTGCTTTCCTCTCACCACAAACCTAGACATTTAAAAAAGAAAAAAATAATATTCACAAGACTGGTGAGAAATGTTAATATACATCTCTCAGAAATTGAGAGATTAAACACACAAAAGATTAATAGAGGTATAGAAGATATGAACAATAATGCAATGTATATATTTGATATGTAAATCTGGGATAATGTGGTCTTTTGCATGAAATAAACTAATTCGAATCAACAATAAAAAATTTGGCGGGGCGCCTGGGTGGCTCAGTCGGTTGAGCACCGATTTCCGCTAAGGTCATGATCTCACGGTTTGTGAGTTCGAGCCCGCATCGGGCTCTGTGCTGACAGCTCCGGACCTGGAGCCTGCTTCAGATTCTGTGTCTCCCTCTTTCTCTGCCCCTCCCCTGCTCACACTCTGTCTCTCTGTCAAAAAAGTAAAGAAACATTAAAAAAAAATTAAAAAAAAATTTGGTAACAAACAGCAAACATGTTTGTTTGCTGTAAACTAAAAAAATATACTGTCAACTGATGAAAAGGGAAAAAAAGGAATAGGTGAATATTATAAACATTAATTAACAAATAACAGAGTGTGAAACTTTAAAACATATGAGGTTGGTTAACCATAAAAAAATCTGATAAATTAAGACTCCATCATATTCAAAAATTGTTTTCATCAAAAGAGAATTTTCAAAGATACATACTCAAACCACAGCCTGGAAATAAACATTTGCAATACACATATCTGGCAAATTACTTTTAAACAGAACATATATAAACTCATATACATGAATAACGAAAAGCAAAATTACTCAAATAGTATATTAGCAAAATAGCTGAACAAACTTGTGCCAAAGAAGATATACAAATGGTCAACAAGCACATTAAAAAAGATACTCAACATCTTTACTCATCAGGGTTATAAAAATTAAAGCCACAATTAAATACTACTTAGCTATTCATTAACAAGTAAAAATTTAAGAACTGTTTACAACATTTAATGATGGAGAAGATGTGTAAAAAGGAAAATTATTATTCATAGCTGCTGGGAAGGTAAATGGTACAAATACTTTGGAAGACTGGCCATCTTGTAAAATTAAGCATAAGTCTGCCAAAAGAGAAAACAAGCTCTAAAACTTTAAAGTCTAATCAAATGATATAGTAGAAAAAAAGTTGGATGAAAGGGTATCATTCCTCAGAACAACAAATACACAGTAAATTCTGAAGCAACAGAATATGCTACAAATCTGAGCCGTGATAATTTTTATTTATTTTTTCACTGTAATTTTTAGGACAAATTTTATAGTAAGTATTTGAAACTTACCTATCATATACGCTATCTGACCTGCCCATTCATACCAAGTCAATTGTCCTCAGTAACAGTTTGCAAACTCGTGTGTATATTTTGGTCACTAGGCAAATCAAAGTTTCCAGGAAAAAACAGAATATTTAAAATTCTTTTTTTTTAATTTATTTCTTTATTTTGAGAGAGAGAAAAAGAGTGAGTGGGGGAGGGGTAGAGAGAGAGAGGGAGAGAGAGAGAATCCCAAGCAGGCTGTGCTCTATCATACCTGAGCTAAAGTTGGGTACTTAACTGACTGAGCTACTCAGGCACCCTGAAAATTCCTTTTTTTTCTTTTTTAATGTTTATGTATTTATTTGCAGAGAGAGGGAGAGAGGGAGAAAGAGAATCTCAAGCAGGCTCCACGCTGTCAGTGCAGAGCTTGATGCAGGGCTCAATCCCACCAACGGTAAGATCATGACCAAAGCTGAAATCAAGAGTTGGACCAAAGCCCTAAAATTCTTATTAGCTGATATGTTAATCTCCCATAAGAAGCCCATTCTATCAAATGGGTTCTTTGTAATACAAACCAACACCAGGAATCTAACTGCTCATCCACCAATCCTACCAATTCAGCATCCATCTTCCAAAGTTTTGTTTTAGTCCAATATCCCCAATACGTAATGCCTAATGCCTAATGACTCTGCAGCAAAGCCTTGGCTAACATACATGTATGGATCAGCATTTATTCTATTCTTCAGTTTGTATAATGCTATCATAGACTGAATTCTGCATCCTCAATATTTCTTTGTTGAAGCTCTAACCCCTAGTGTGACTATATTTGGTGAGAGGACCTGTAAAGGGGTAATTTCAGGTTAAATGAAGTGAAATGAAGTCATAAGAATAAGGCCCTAAACCAGTATGGCGCATGTCCTGTTAAGAAGAGGAAAAGACACCAGGGATGAACATGCAGAGAGAAGGCCACATGAGGACAAGCAGAGAGAGAAGATGACCATCTGCAAGCCAGGAAGAAAGGCATCCAAAGAAACCAAGCCTGTAGGCATCTTGATTTTGGATTTCCACACTTCAGAAAAGAAAATAAATTTGTGTTGTATAATGCATACATCCTGTAGTATTTGTTACAGCAAACAAAACATCACCATAAAACCTGTCAGTCTGGTTGAAATAAATGGTGACTAGCTTTTCAGACATGTTTGGATCCTTGATCAGCATCACATGAAGAAAGTCTTATTTGACATCTCGTTGAGTGAGTGACAGCTCGTCTGCAGTGCCAAGAGAAGCTTTATGCTCCAAATGACATATTCTTTTGTTAATGCATTAATGTATACTCACTTGAGGGAAAAAATATACAGATCTAAACAAATAGAAAAAATATAAAGTAAATCTAGACTGATGATATGATCTAGATCAAAATGGCAGAAACAAAGTTCTGCAAAAAAAGTGGCACATGTCTATTGGGATGGTGAGACGAATGGACTGCTACGTAAGAATTACAAAACTTAGTGTAATCAATTGGAATACTAAATGCAACTTCTCCTTGCATATTGTGACTTAGTGTTCCTCTCCCCATACTGAAATTTATGCCTAATGATACCCTGACTAGTTATTTTACAACACATGACAATGAACTCAGAGTGAGGGCATCAAAAATAAATTCAGTCCTGAAACAAACCCGATCATTTGGTCTACAGACATGACATTCGAGAAAGTGTCACCAGACTCCTTTTTCAGATCATGATTATGACACCAGGAACCGTGGCCCAACACGTTCAGCACTGTATCTCCATGACCTAGGACTTGTACCTGTTTCAAAGATAACGGTCATCAAGTATTTGTTGAATTTGAACATAATAAATGTTAGAAACAATTAACAATGATATTTCTTGGTTAACAAAATAGATAAGTATGTTGTTACTGTTCAAATCAACAACATTGGCAAAACTAGAACTTCACTCATCACGTTTTACCACTTCTTTTCTATTCTCTCTTTGCTCTTTTTGGATGACTCCATTTTTTTTATATTTTATTTTAGAAAGAGAGAGACCAATGATGAGCGAGGGAGAGGGACAGAGGGAAAGAGTGATAGAATCCTAAGCAGGCTTCATGCTAAGTGCAGAGCCTGATACAGGGCTCCATTCTACGACCCTGGGATCATGACCTGAACCAAAATCGAAAGTGGGATGCTCAACCCACCATGCCACTCAGGTGTCCCTGGATGACCCCTTCTATCTTTACTTCTCCAGCAGTCCATTTTAGTGTACCCATGACACATATTTTATAAATATTAAATATTTCCATGTTCTTTCACTTCTGGGTCAACGTGTTACTAAATTCTACTTCTCATTGAATATCTAAAGTGTTTAGCCTACCTGAGTACTGTTTTTTCTAGAATGTACTCTTCCACCACATAATCTCCAGGATCTTTCTCCTCCATAATCTATGATCTCTGACTTATTATCATGTTAGTATTAATAACTTTACATAACTACTGTATTAAATTTTGTAACTATTCTGCTCTTAATATCATTAATTACGACACTAAAATGAAGTAAGCATGCGTAAGAAAACCAAACATTAAAATCAATCTTAAGCATAACTATGATTCAAGTAGAAGTTGTTGACTCTTTTCTTGAGAAGTAGTGTTGCTTCTGATCTTGGCCTTAATGCCAGCAGAATCCCAATATAGTCTGATTATTTGAGTGATAAGCAAATCTAGGTCCTTTCTTTACTCTTCTCTCCCCATTTATAACTCTCTCCTAAAGCCTTCAAGCCCATCCTTGCCTACTGCCTTCAATCTAGTTAAGGAAATATGGGTACTGCCAGTCGTGCTGAGAGTAATACTGTCTGAGGGTAGACTCCATCCTCAGCATCAATTTCATTGCCCTCATTCATTCCTATCTCAGTACAGCAGATAAGATGGATGGCTAATGCTCTATGAAAGAGATAAAAGAGGGAAGAAACAGTAGCTCAAAATGGTCCCAACTTCTCTAAGCCCTCTGCGTGATCAGGAAGCTGGTAAAGCTCATTCACACTTGGTAGCTGTCAAAACCTTCCTGCTGAGCCCCTTGCATTTCAGCAGAGGAGCAATCCACAGAGCAGGAGGAAAACGAGGAGATTTAAAAGGAGATCATTTGGCTTCTATTATCATTTACTGACAAAGTGATTCTGGCAAGTTACTTAACCTGCTTAAGGGCATATCTTTCTCTCTGTAATGGGCGGGGGGGGGGGGGGGGCGGACACATACATGCAAGACGAACAATATATTTTCTGTTAACAGTCTTTACAAACTACAAGTCACTTTAAACTGTAATTATAAGTTTTTTATAGTTCAGGCATAAGAAACTAGGTACCATATCATCCCTTATACTGTCAGTACAATTAATAGTCTAGCAATAATGTCTTATATATCATGCTCTAAAATGCATTTTAAAAATGTTATCTACAGATGAGATTTCCATCAATTGTACATAGGTTGACAACTGAAAAATGTATTAACCATGTGTTTCTGATGCTCTGACACCTGAGGCTTTGCTGGGCCCTAGAGAGACTGCTCTGCCCAAGATTAGCGGATTCCTAGAGACAGTAAAGGACACATCTGTGAGCATGCATCTGCTACATAAGCCAATCCGTCCAGAGCCCACATCCCCAGCAGCTCCTCTGGCTGGCTGTCCCAGGGCTAGGGCTCCGCACTGATCCACCTGCCCTAGCCCTCATCGTAGTATCAGCCAGCAGGAAAGCAGAGCCTCCGGAGCCTGCAGAAATTATTCAAACTGTCCAATTCTAAACCTGTTTGCAGCCTCCCCTTGCCTTACCCATTCCATCCCATGGTAACCACAATGAAGCCTCTTACCCATGTTTTCCCCTCATTGGCTGCCCCCTGACTGGCCCCAGTGCTTCTCCCCGGGGCCCTGCACAGTGTGTCATGCCTCCTATTTCTACGTATTCATGAAAGGAAAAGCTTCATCTTCGACGACAGTTATTCCATGCCTGCAAGTTTTACCATACCTGTTTTCAAATTGTGGATGCTCTTAAAATATGAATATAATCTGTTAATATTAATTTTAAATGAATAATCATCCTCTGGACATTTTCTGGCAAATATTTTATCATTTTACAAGATTTTAATTCTTAAAATAGGCAATATCGATCACTTCTTTTGCAATTACAACTTGTTTAGAAAAATATTTTAAATTCATTTTTATAAGAGCAGATATGCTACCATGAGGGAAAAATGGAGAATTTAAATAATAATCGTAACTTTAAAATAATTCCGTAAGAAGCCAAAGACCTCAGGGTTAATTTTAACTCAAATGTAAAAACTTGCTATAAAACAGAATGAATTAAAGGCAATTTCAAGGCTTTGGAATCAAACTTGTTAATCATAAACCCATGAATTTCATATTTTTCTCCTCTTTCACTGAACACTTTTTGGAAAAAGGGAACCAAAACAGAGAAGAAACCTACCTTGAAAAGATTTTTTTTTTAATCCTCTCCTATTTTCAGTTCATAAATCAGTTAATGGAGAAGTTGAACTAGTTTTCGAAACCACTGTATTTAGCATTTATGTACCTTGAAAGGGTTTTGACATAATAACAGAAGCAGCAATCGAGAAAGCTGTTACAGATCAAGAAGTCAGAGGAGAGTATTGCAGGGCCCTGACATAAATTTATGGAGCAAAACAGCAATGTCGAAATGCACTGTGACTGTGATAGCCGGCTAAAAAAAGGTATGGCAACGTTAGGTTACCAAGACTGAATTCCTAAGAACGGCAGTTAAGGCAGAAAACAAGGCATCCGTAAAAATGTAATAAAATAATAGGAATCCACTACTGAATACTAAATTGTAAGAAAACTCCAGTAACAAGAAGTCAGAGTATTAGATCTCTAAATTTAAACACAGCACAAACAAATGCTATAACAAGAGAATATACACGCATTTGCCCTGAAAATTTTACACCAGAGTGTATCCTCTTATATCTTCAAAGAGGAATAAGGACTTGATAGTCCAGGGAACAGTGTTCTTGTCACACTGTATAAGGATTTACCCAATGTATCATTTTAATTTATTTAATTTTAATTTTTTTTAATATTTACAGAGAGAGAGAGAGAGAGAGAGAGAGAGAACACACGTACATTAAGTGGGGGAGAGGGGCAGACGGGAAGAGAGAGAGAATCCCAAGCAGGCTCCACACCTAGTGCAGAGCCCCACCTAGGGCTCAGTCTCACCACCCTGGGATCATGATCTGAAATGAAATCAAGAGTCAGACACTCAACTGAATGAGCCAGCCAGGCGCCCAATGTATCTTTTTAAAATACTTCACATATGAATAGAATATTGAAGGAGTGTTGAAAGAACAACCATCACTCTACTTTCAATGATATGTGAAATATAGAGACAATTCAAATGCGTTCCGCTTATATCATCGCCTTCTCCAAACACCTTCCTGCACAACATAAATTGTTTGGAAATACAGAGTATTTAATAAGAAAAACTATTATTCTATTTAATGGTAATAAACGGTTCCACTCAAAGTAGGGTATTTTATCATCATTCACTGTTATATCAAAAAATTATATGTATTTTACCATTATTAAAAATTGTTAAACATTAAATAAAATACATAAATATAGAAAATATAAAAATAGGGGCGCCTGGGTGGCTCAGTTGGTTAAGCAGCCGACTTCGGCTCAGGTCATGATCTCACGGTCTGTGAGTTCGAGCCCCGCGTCAGGCTCTGTGCTGGCGGCTCAGAGCCTGGAGCCTGTTTCAGATTCTGTACCTCCCTCTCTCTGTGCCCTTCCCCTGCTCATACTCTGTCTCTATGTCTCTCAAAAATAAATAAACGTTAAAAAAAAATTAAAAAAAAAAAAAGAAAATATAAAAATAAAGTTACTTTTATCTTGTTTAACTTGGGATGAGAATGGGAGTTCTAATTCATCAAATAATATCTTTTTATGCACGTGATAAATATGTTTTGGAATAGTAAGCCCACAATAAATAAACTCAGTTTACCCCCACAACCATTTGGTACAGGAGATACAAAGACTGACAGGGTGGATATAAATTTCCTGTCCTGAAGGAGTTCACGAAAAGATGATGAGATGAAATGAAAGTGAAACCCTGATTTGGATGCTCTCCCAGAATAGAACTAGTGCCTAGCACAATACCTAACCCAAAATAGATGATCCAACTGTTTTCTGGATTACTGAATGATGTTAATGTATCAGTAGAACATGTTATGGAAACACAATGATGGGAAATTTTACTTTGTGCTACTAAAGTGGTCTGAAGAGTTGAGGACAATCATCTGGAGTAGGAAGTTCTCAGGGGCAGAAGCAGCAGCAATGAAGAAAACCATTCCAGACTGAGAGAACATCATGAGCAAAGGCACCAACACGCGCGTGAAAAGCCCATTTTATATTCTGGAACTTTTGATAAATGGAGACTGAAAGCAGAGATTTAAGGAACATCCCATCTCGGGATGCAAATTTTACTCTGCATTTAAGCCTTCATCTAAGTATCTCTACATCCCAAACTATAAGTATACGTGCCTTCAGCTAATACGTTTCCAAACTATGCTCCCTGACTGAACGAACCTCAGGCCAGAAATGTGACAATATGGGCCATGTGTGTGTGTGTGTGGGGGGGGGGCAGCGAGAGAGGGAGACACAGAGAATCCCAAGCAGGCTCTGCAAGGTCAGCACAGAGCCTGACACAGAGCTTGAACCCATGAACTGTGAGATCGTGACCAGAGTAGAAAGGAAGAGTCAGATGCTCAAACAACTGAGCCACCCTGGCACCCTGAAATTTAGGTCACCTTCCTGATGAAAGCTCTCCTACGTGAATTTCTTTACAATTTCTCTCCTTTATAACTCAAAAATTTCTATATTATTTTAGCCTTGTTTTTAATCATCTGCTGTCTGTCATTGGTGAAAGCAGCTTATTTTACTGACAAGATTGTAACTTTGTGCTACAATTTCCCCTTTATGCAGCTTCAGTATTTCCCTCTTCACCAGATTTTCATGGTCTCCTTTTCCCCCCATAGTGTATGATCTAAACCACTCCAAAACATTATCTTTCCCTTTTCCATTTACTATCAAATTCCTTTAAAATTAAATAAATAAATGATGTCAGCTACTCAGCTATACCTGAACTTCTTCTTTTCCTTTGCCAGTGAAAGCGAGATCATTTAACTAATAATCCTTTGCTCAAACAATTCTCATTAGGAGCGGTGTACCTTATTCATAAAATTTCTTTTGCACTTACCACTCTTTATTTCCCTCCGACACCTCTGATGATTTGCAGAGAATTTTACATGATTTCTAAAGCCCATTCAGGTTTACAAGAGACAATTTCACTCATTGGGATTACTTCCATTAGTGGAGAACCAAAATGGAGAGGACTGAAAGGGTCCAGAGGACATACAACCAGCAAAAGCTGATTGTTAAGCTGCTTTCTAAAGAAGACAGCTCTATAAACTAAAAACAAAACAACAAAACAAAAACCTGTGTTTGTCAAAGTGAGCCTGAAATTGAAGGTGGGGGTTAGTAAAAGTTAGGTTAGGCTGAATTGCTTTGATTAATGTATATATGCTCTACTAGGTAGGTTTTCTCTGGGAGGAAGGACCTAGAGATGTAAATACCAACAACTAATAAAAACACGGGCATTGATGGCTAAAGGGTAAACATGGGACCTGGGAGAATACACATGCATTGTGAGGGGTTTTTTAAATTTGTTAACTGTGCATTAAATAATGCATCTCACCTTTAATTTTTTTCCCTGAAAATTTTTCAGGAGCTATAGTAGTTCACTTCTGTTTTTTGTGAGTGGATTCTTTAGAATATTCAGAGGTTCTAATTTCTAAGATGAGAAATAGGACTTAAGAACCATGAAGATAAGGAGTCATCTAATATCTAAATAGTGCAGCATCTGCATAGAAAGTTAGAGAGTAAGAAAGAAAAATGAACACATAAAAACAAGTGATTTCTAGTAAATAGTCAATGATTATCAATTAAATTATTAATTACACTCATTCACATTTAGTAAGTTTGTCTACATAGGAAAATAAAACTGGAGTTCGTTAATTATCCAGAAATTTTATATGATTTAAAAGCACCTTTATATCATACACATACACTCATTAACACAAACAAGTTGGAGGATTCATTATCCAGAATACCATTTAGAAACAGAGATTATATATTTCTGTTCTCTTTGTTAATGAATTCAAAAACCATCCAATATCTAGATACTGTACACCACATAACTCTAATGCTATTTATTTCCTAAAACTAAGCAGTCATATTCATTTTTAACATAAATGTTCCTTTTTCTTGTACTAGTTTCCCTTTTAGAAAATCGTTCCACTTCGGTACAACCATGCATATAATGAGCAACAAATCATCAAAGATGATAGGGATGCGATTACTTACAATTAATCTTCTTTCTAACAAAGGTCTCAACATAGAAAGAGGAGAGGAGAGGACACTCTCTGACGTGATCTCTCTGCACACTCCACAGGGAATGCTCATCGCTCTCCATCATTAAAGTGTCCCATTTTGATCCAGTAAAAGTGCTACCACAACCTCACATTTCATCTCGCTAGAGCATAACATGGACAAGAAGAGGCACACCCAAATGCACATGGAATAAGCAGCATCAGCATATAGAAATGGTCTCCCTGGCTCCTTTACAAGCATGTTTTAGGCCCCCCTGCAAAGTAAATCTTTTCTATATACTTTGCTGGTGGGATTAAAATTGGCAGGTAAAACATATCTGAGGAGCGTATCCCAAGAATAAGTGATTGCAGCTATCAGGCATCATACAACCCCTGGAGGCTCCTTTCATCCTCCTCATCCTTGATTCTTGAGTCACTGACTTTAAAATCATTCCTGGAAGACACTGTAAAATCATTCCAAATCAAAGACTTGGGTATATTAAAATGCTTACCTTTTAACCAAGATAATTGGAATTCTTCAAATTGCTAATTCCAGAGAACAACTCTTAAAGGACTTAACATTGACTTTGACTGCATTATCCCACATCAGGTTTAGTAAGGAACATAGATCCATCAATGGGTGTGGTTTTTCTCTCCTCTTCCCTTTATAACATCATCGCTGTGCCCCAAGTTTTACTTCACAGACTACTAAAGGAACTAAGAAATTGCTTTCTTTTTTAGTGGGACCCTGTGGATGGCTCATAAACAGACATTTGGTAGGCTGGCAAAATATTGTACTATGAATGTCCACTAATGATGTCCCATTGTTTTTAAATCTCCTTCTCAGTGTGGAGCTGCACTAATTGAGAGCTGACATAGGCACAACTCGGGTTCCTGAGGTGCTACACAGTTAATATCCGTCAACTCTGTGCTTTCTCAGTCATTCTGGGGTTACTGGAGCTAAGCTTACACCATACTTTGGATTACATGGGGAAATAAAATTATGTATTTCATTTGAGCATTACTATCTCCTCTTTTCCCTGAGATAATTTTTTTTTTTATTTTTTTTTTTGCAAAAGTAACAGGTAGGTGTAGCCAGGGATCCATTCAATTCCTGAATATACAGTTTCTTTGGACAGTAATCTTCAGATGACATGGATAGCTCAGGAAAAAGCATGAAAAACATTAATACTACAGCATCTATCATCCAACCATGAGTAAAATCTGTCATAAAAAATAATAGAACCTTAAACTGGGTACTTCTTGTTTTGCCTTTCAATATTTGACTTCAAAAGCAGGTGAGGTAACAACAGTTTTCTTAGTAACTTTTAGTAATCAGAAAAATGGAAATCAAAACGCAGTTTTATGTGGGTCTAAAACTTGTGTATGAAACTGTTCAACAGCACTGGCTCATAATTGTTTTCTTGTGTTCCAGGGAGAAGTAAGGATATACTTACTCTCTGTCCTACCCTTCCTTTGACTAACACTGTATTTTGAGAAATAACTAGTAACTAGTGTTACATAACTGAAACCTACCACAATTATGCCCATCCTGTGGACAATAGTAACCAAGAAATCAGCAACTGACTTAACTGTAAGTTTCTGCATTTCTAGTAGGTCCTTGCAAGGGATGTTTGAAAAGCCTCCTGCATACATTCTATCGCTCCATTCTATTCTCTCTCTTCTAAATATATGATACCATTATAATCTCATATTTGTAATGGATAAGCATTTTAAATTTTCCAAATATTTTTAAGCATTTTAGCTTCTCCACAGTATAACATTTTATAGGAGCAACTAATAAACCTTTACATTAAAAACATTAACTTGTTATTATGTCAAAGACCTGCTAAATGTATCATCTGAGAAAACTATATTAAATACTTTTTATAATATTGCCAGAATTGGTTGGCAATAAATCATGCTAGAACCGTTTGTGTGAAGATATAAAATATATTTTTCTAAATTGCTTTTCCAAAAGCATGTGTGAAAGAAGAATTAAATGTGGTCTTTGAACAACATGAATTATTAAATAAAAAGCACTGGAAAAGATAGAGAAATATTTAATTACATTGGAAAAGCTTAATTAAATGATCTCATAGAGGCAGAATAATACCAACTTCTCTTTTAACAACTGAATTTAAAAAAATGTTTTTCTAAACTGTTCCAACTCCTAGATACACTTGTTTCAAAATTTAAACTAGTTAAATATCCCATCTTCTAGGTCTTACATATACAGAATACATAAAGCATAACTATTTATTGATCTCTGATTGCAACAGTATTAAAATGATAACTAGGGTACTGCATTTAGAGGGAAGAACTAGATTTAACTTTATAAATATTCATATATTCTAGAGAAGAAACATGAGCCTAAAGTTTATACTGCACACTAACAATCTAAACATGCAATTCAAATAAACCATCTGTAGTCTTCCTGATAACCCATCTGTGGTGATATTTAAACACTGACAGCACAGGTGAACAGTCACAATAAATCTCTTGAATTAAAATACACAAGCACGTGTGCTCACGTACACACACACACATACCAGTAGCTGACATTAGTTTTGCAAAATTATCCAACTTTAAAATTTGACAATGATTTACTGTAAATTGTGTGTGCTGTCTTTTCTTAGACTCACCTATATGAATTAAGAGGAAAATTTAAGCAGCTATGACATCCATTTAGTGAACGAGAAAAATCTGGAAAAATCAAGTCATACCCCCTACTGACAATATACAAAATGCAGGGATGAAGGGTGAGCAAGCTAAATTATCTATTTAGTTTATTTGAATCTCAAATTTAATAATACTTTGCCATATGCATTATTCCCTGGATACTTTGATTCATCCTTAGGTAGAATTATAGTCCATAAATTTCAAATTAGTAACAAGAGGAGAGATGCTTTCTGACACAAATACTTCTGAGAATTCAAAGCACTAGTAAGCCATTATCTTTAATTTAGAAAGATAAGGAAGAAGGTTAGAAATCATTTATATTTCAGTTACCAAATAATATATGATAAATGTATATTTACTCTTTATTATCACAAGGTTGAGTTTCTGTCAAAGTCTGCTTATTAATTAGGATAAATATTTGAAGCTGATTGTCCAAGGACCAATTACCTAAAATCCTGACATTATGTATTTTTTTAATAGGAAACTGCATTTGCTAGAATGTTTGTGCCATGAAAGCTTGAATCTGTTCACTAATCCACTGTGACCTCACTGATCTGCTTAATTAACTCATATATAATTTAAAAACTATCTGGATTTTCTTAAAGTTAAAAAAGTTCAGAGTATCAGCATTTCCTTTCTTTAAGAATTTTTTTTTCTAAATAGAATAGGTTAGTGATTATTACTATGCTCACTTTAATGTAGACCCCAAAATCTCATTCTTCTGTGCTTTTTAGAAGGAATACTTATTTTATAGATAGTATCAAATTATCATTTGAAATATTCCCAGTAAATGGAATTTCCAATAATTTATTTATAAATATTAAAGATACAACTACTTCAAAGTTTTAGTTACATTCCTTAATGGTTCTCATAAACTTACATTTTCATCACTTTTAAATCTTAAATCTTTACTGGAAATTATTTAGACATGAAACATCTTTTCAAATTTTGTGCCCCCTACAAAAAAAAATTATAAAAAGACTCAGATTTATTTTCTCTGTTCATGATTAGATAATACGTAGCAAGCTTTTGCTTTTTATTTTGTGAAATTTCAAGTATGATGAAGAATAAAATTTAAAACTTCACTTCGGAATCTATAAATAAAGGTATGCACAGTCTGAGGCAATAAAATTAACAACATTTAAAAGAAGAAAAAAGGTTCCTTTTAATTTATCTCATTCTCCACACATGCCCACCCATTTTATTCAGCCATACCTTGGGCATCTCTTATTTTTCTTTTTCCTTCTTGCAAAAAGAAAGCTAAGAACAAGGGTCCTTGAGAAGTAAAAAAGAGAATCCAAAGTTATCTTGCTCTGATTTAAAAGGGAGATCTTTGAGGATAGGAAATAATTATACAATGAAATTCAGGGACGGATTAAATCCAGCAGAGAATCCCCTATGTACTGTGTGGGGGGGGACCAGGAAGATAGATTTCCTTAGCCTGGTGTTTCATAATCTTTCCTCCAGCAAATTTTGCCTCTTGAAGTCTCTCCTACAGGTTTTGCATGCCTAGAAAAGAGTCTGAGCCCACAGTCACAGGCTGCTGAATAGCCACAGGCTTAGATATTGGCAAGGGTTTCATTCTTTTTTAGTTTCCTCAAAAGGAAATAAAAACAATTCACAAAAAACACCATAGGGATAATAAGAAAATGGAAAGGAGTGCAGATATAGACAGAGAAGCACTGTTCTCCTGCAGACTAAGCACGCAGAGCTGTGTGCACTACAAACTCTCTCCTGCACTGCTTCATGGTGAAAATGCCAAATGTGCCCATATTACCTCAAGAGTATAGCTGGACTATTTGGGCCAAAAGGTCTATAGACCCAAACATACTGCAAAGCTTTTCCCCTAAGGCTGTCAGTTCAGACACAGATGACATCCTCTCTTGGTAGGACTTTGACTGCCATCATGACTATCGTGCTGGGAAATTCATTCATGCTAAATTTTACCCTGGACCCCTCTCCAACTCCCTGCTCTGGAGTAGTGACTGGATTTATTTAGGAATAAAACTAGTATTCTCTGTGTAAGCCCTACTGGATAGAGAAAAGGAGAACTCTGAATCTGTGTAGAAGGGAAACAGATTACCCTTCCCCAGTAAAGAGTGTCTAGCATGCCCTTTTATTAGAGCATTATTTATACTATATTAAGAAATTATGTCATACCTGGCATTTTCACTAGACTAAAATCTCCTTGAAGGCAGATTTTTGCTTTTCTTCATTGTCACACACTTGATCCTAAAACCATGATTTTCAAGACTGGATGCTTACTGTGTGAATGGATGATTTTATCAATAGATGATTTTATCATCCTGTTTTTCGAAGTTTCTCTAACCATAGTACAGGCTTCAATTTCACTGCACTGTTATCAATTCTCATTCACTTCACAATATGATTCTGCTTCATTTTGATGATTTTGATGCTGTGCCTGTATTTAATCAGGAAACACACAGATTAGCCCCCTCATTCGTATGCACACTGTGAGATGTGTCTGAGATGCAAAATATATGGAAGTTACCAACAAGGACTCACTGGGTTGATTTGGATGTTTTAGAAAGTTAGATCTACAGAATAGATATTGAGCCTGGACCCAGGAGCCTTCTGTGGGTTTCCCAGAGACGTTACAACATCAAAACATTTTCCTTTGTGTGACATAACAGTAGATAAAAAGTCAAAGATCAATCCCCAACTAGTATCAACATTTGACCATGAGTCATGACCTAGATGATTAGTGACAGTGAACATCTTGTCATGTACCTGTTGGCAATTTGCATGTCTTCCATGGAAAAAATGTCTATTCAGTTTCTCTGCCCATTTTTAATTGGATTGTTTATGGTTCTTGAGTTGTTTGAGTTCTTTATGTATTTTATATAATAACCCCTTATCAGATATATGATCTGTAAATATTTTCTCCCATTCTATAGGTTGCCTTTTCATTTTGTTGAATGTTATTATGCTGTGCAGAATCCAAACCACAATGAGATGTCACCTCATGCCTGTTATAATGGCAATCATCAAAAAGTCAAGAGAAAGACAAGTGCTGGCGAGTGTGTGGAGAAAAAGTAACCTTCGTACACTGTTGGTGGAAATGTAAATTAATACAGCCACTATGAAAAACAGAATGGGGTTTCCTCAAAAAAAAATAGTGAAATCATATGATCTAGCAATCCTACTTTTGGGTATATTCTCAAAGGAAGTTACAATAGGATTTCAAAGAGATATCTGCACTCCTATGTTATTACAGTGTTACTTACAAGAGCCAAGATATGGAAACAAGTTAAAATCAGGCAATGGATGAATGAATAAAGATGTGACATCTTTATTTTAATGGAGCATTTTCAACCATGAGAAAGAAGGAAATCCTGTCATTTGTGACAACATGGATAGATCTTGAGGGAATTATACTAAGTGAAATAAGTCAGACAAGGAAAGACAAATGCTATGTGATCTCATAAATGGAATCTAAAAATACTGAACCTCTAGAAAGAGAAAGGAGAATGGGGTTTACCAGGAGCCAAAGTGTGGGGTAAAGATATTTGTCCAAGAGTATACGAAGATATACCCAGAGACACGAAGATATTTGTCCAAGAGTATAAATTTCTAGCTATTATATATTATATATATATATATATAAGGTATAGTGATTATAATTAATAATATTGTATTACATGCTTGAAAGTTGCTAAGAAAGTAGATTTTAAATATTCTCAACACAAAGTTAAATGGTAACTATGTGACACGATGCCAGTGTCACCTAGCTACGGTGGTAATCATTTTGCAGTAAGGGTATCAAATCACCACAGTATGCACCTTAAGCCTACATAATGTTAGATGGCAATCATATGTCTAAGGAAAAAAAGAAGTGATTCCCAGAGGAGAGGCATGGGGGAAGAAAAATCTGTTCTATAACAGTTTTCCTGGAAACTGACAATCTCAAATTGGGAATTTAGTGTGTGTGTGTGTGTGTGTGTGTGTGTGTGTGTGTGTTCTTTTTTAATAACAAGCATTAGTTTTTCAAACATTCAAAACTCTGTAAACTTCTTCTGGAAATACTACAACTAGATTTTTTTAAAAAAATGACTTTATGCTTCAAATACTTGATTATTTTCAGTTACTTCCCACAGGATTAATTCATATATAAACCTAGTAGAAATAATTCTTTTATTTTCTGATATAAAAATAACAGAATAAATTATACTGTAAAACACTATTATCTACTTATAGATTACTTAGGTTTGGATTTGTTAGTTTCCTATATTTTTCCAAGTTTATTCATATAATAGCAAATCCCAAAATGTCATCAACATCATAAAAATTAAATGCAATGAGGCAATGAAACATAAAGGTTTGGAATTCCATGGAAGATAGTGGAGTAGGAGGATTCTTGACTTAACTTGTCTCATAAATACAACTAGGTAACATCCACAGGAGTGTAAGTAACACAGAAAATTACACCAAAACTGGCATAATAGTGTGTCCATAGCCAAAAGCACATAAGAGGCCACATCGAAAAGGGTAGGAAGGCTGAAGTTGCAGTTGGAAGCCAAAGGGACCTGCAGGACTGAGGGAGGGATACAGCGGACTTGGAGAGAGAAGAGGAGCAGCTCCACACGCTAGCCACCCCAGCATGGGGCACTGACACTGGGAAAACCAATGCCCATAACATTTAGCTTTGAAAGCAAGAGGGGTCTAAGTTCATGAATTCTTATAATCAGTGGAGCTTAAAACCTTGAATTTTAAGCATCAGTTGACTTTGCCCTGGGAGAGCTGGAGGGCTATAGGAAATGGGAGTCTCCACCCTTAAAGAGACAGCACAACAAACAACCATGTGGAGATACAGTAAAGAAAAAGTATACAGGAAAGACATTTGTTTACAAATTTTGGAGTGTGTGCTAGAGGAGCAGGGATCTTTGGGAGACTTCTCCAAGAACAAAAAAGCTGGCAGGCATCATTTCCCTCATGTCCCAGACTGCATACATGGACACCAGCAGAAATCAGTGAACCCCTGATCAGTGAACACCTGGCCTGCTCATATACCACCTACCCCTCCCCTTCTACAGATCCACCGCCTCCAACCTGGCAGGCATCTTCAGTTTTCTCAGGTGGCTTCAAGGCCCCTCCTGTAGTTCAGTTCTTCTACAACTGAAGACATTGCTGGCCCTGTGCCCCCTGCCCCTGCATTCTCCTGTGGACCTGCCCCATCCAATACACCCTTGGCCAGAGCCCATGTAAAGGGAGGCCAGAAGCCAGAAAGTGTGCAAGCAGGGCCAAGAGGAGATAGCACCACTTCAAACTGACTTCTGCCCTGGAAAGAGCAGGAAATATCCACACAGACCATTATGCCTGTAGCACCAGCAGTGGGCTGGGGGTAGACATCTGGTATGACTGCAAGCCCCACCCACCAACTAAAACTTCTCAGGGGACAACACAAGGAAAGCCCCCTTAAGTTCAGTACTATTGCATCTCTGGAAAATTGTTGGTCTGACCTAATTCAAGTCCAAGGTGGCTCCAGACTGTCCCACTAACACTAAAGGGACCAACTCTGCCCACAACAGGCAAAAAGAACAATTGCAGATGACTCAACTGAATGCAAAAGCAGTTCAGCCAAACAGCAGAGCACACTCGACAAATATAGGAGACATCCCTGAAATGCCAGGTTCTGGTGAACAGGTGACATTGCACTATAGGACACGACAGAACCCCTTTTCATAAGGCCACTATTTTTAAGAGCAGGAGACTTAGCTGATTTTCTTAACACAGAGAAACAGACACAGAGAATTAGACAAAATGAGAAGACAGAAGAATATGCCCCAAATGAAAGAAAATGACAAAATCATAGCAAGAGACCCAAACAAAATGGAGCTAACGCTCCAGATAAGAGAGTTGAAAGTAATGACCATTAAGATAGTCACTGGATTTGAGAAAAGTGTGGAGGACATCAGTGAGATCCTGAACAAAAAGACAGAAAACATGGAAAAGAACCAATCAGAGATTAAGAACTTAATAATGGAAATTAAAAATACACAAGATGGAATAGTAGACCAGATGAAACAAAAGAATGGAACAGCAACTGGAATAATGGAAAACAATCAGCTGAACAAAAGAAAGAAAAGGAAAAGTTAAAAAATTAGAATAAGATCAAGAGGACTCAGAGACACCATCAAGTATAATAACATTTATATTATAAGGATCTGAGAAAAAGAAGAGAGAAAGGGGAACAAAGAAAACACCTGAAGAAATAATAGCTGAAAATGTCCTTAATCTGGGGAAGAAAACTGAAGTCCAGATCCCGGAGGGATAAAGAACCCACAACACAATCAACCCAAGGTGGTCCATACCAAGATATATAGTAATCAAAATGCCAATATGTAGTGATAAAGAGATATATAAAATAAAAAGTTACAAACAAGGGAAATCCCATGAGGCTATCAACTGATTTTTCAGCAGAAACTTTGCAAGCCAGAGGGAGTGGCATGATATATGCAAAGTGCTGGAAGAAAAACCTACAACCAAGACACTCTATTCAGTAAAGCTATCACTCAGAATAGAAGGAGATATAAACAATTTCCCAGACAAACAAAAGTTAAAGGATTTCATTACCACTAAGCCATCCAAACAAGAATGCTAAGAGGGACTTTTTTAGTGGAAAGAAAAGAACATAAGCAGAAATAAGAAAGGTAGGAAGCACAAAAGCAGCGAAATTAAGTATATCTATTAAAATCAGTTAAGTCAGTCACACAAGGATATAAAACTATGACACCATATACCTAAAACAATGGAGAGGTGAAGAGTAAAACATGAGTTCAAACATTAGTGACAATTAACCTAATATAGACTGTGATACACAGATGATGTTACATAGAAACTAATGGAAACCACAAATCAAAAACCCATAACAGACATACAAAAAGTAATAATAATAAATAAAGAGAAAGGAATTGAAGCTTCTCACTGAAGAAAGCCAGCAAACTACAAAAGAAAAGAACAAGATAAAGAAAGGAGCAGAGAAGAACTACAAAGCAACCATAAAATCAGAAACAAAATGGCAATATGGACATACCTATCAATGCATTTGCTGAATGTAAATAGACTAAATGCTCCAATCAAAAGACACAGAGTGATGGCATGGTTAAAAACAAAAACAAACAAATATACAAAAAACAAAACAACAACAAAAACAACTCATCTATATGCTGCCTATAAAAGGCTCATTTTAAGTGTAAAGACACATGTAGATTAAAAATGAAGGGAAAGAAAGAAAGCTAGGGTAGCAAAACCTATTATCAGACAAAATAGGCTTCAAAACATAGACTGTAACAGGAAAAAAAGAAGGGCAATATATAATCATGAAGAGGACAATCCAACAAGAAGATATAACAATTACAAATATTTATGCCCCCCAAAAAGAAGCACCCAAATATCTAAGCAGCTAAAAATATGTAAAAGAAATAACTGATAGTAATAAAATAATAGTACAGGACTTTAATAGACCACTAACATCAATGGACAGATCATCCAAACAGAAAATCAATAAGGAAGCAGTAGCACTGAATGATACACTGGACAAGATGGATCTTCCGGATATATTCAGAACATTCCATCCTAAAACAGCAGAACACACATTCTTTTCAAGTGTACATGAAAAATTTGCCAGAAGAGATCACATTAGGCCACTAAATGAGTCTCAACAAATTCAAAAAGACTGAAATGATACCACGCATCTTTTCTGACCACTACTCTATGAAACTAGGAATCCATCACAAGCAAAAAATCTGGAAAAATACAAATACATAGAAGGTAAATAACATGTTGCTAAAAATGAATGGATGAATCAAGGAATCAAACAGGAAATTTAAAAAATACATGGAGACAATGAAAATGAAAACACAACAGTCCAAAATCTTTGGGATACAGTAAAAGTTGTTCTAAGAAGAAAGTTTATATCAATAGAGGACTATATCAAGAAGCAAGAAAAATCTCAAATTAACAACCTAACTGCACCTAAAGGAGCTAGGAAAAGAACAACAAACTAAACCCAAAACCATCAGAAGGAAGGAAATAATAAGGATTAGAGCAGAAATACACAGAATAGAAACTAAAAACAAATAACAATAACAAAACAGGTCAGTGAAACCAGGAGCCAATTCTTTGAAAAGATAAAAAAAAAAAGTGATGTGTTTAGCCACACTCATAAAAAATGATGGGGGGGTGCAAATAAGCATAAAGATAATGAAAGAGGAGAAGTAACAGCCAACACTATAGAAATGCAATTATAAGAGAATATGATAAAAAAAACCTATATGCCAACAAATTGAACGACCTAGAAGAAATGGATAAAATATAACCTTCCCAAAAACTGAATCATGAAAAAATAAAAAATTTGAACATGTCGGTTACCAGCATTGAAATTGAATCTGTAATCAAAAATTTCCCAAAAACCAAAAGCCCAGGACCGGACAGCTTCACAGGTTAATTCTAAGAAACATTTAAAGAAAAGATTATACCTATTCTTCTCAAACTATTACCAAAAAATAGAAGAGAAAGAAAAGGTTACAGATTCATTCTATGAGGCCAGCACTACCCTGATAGCAAAACCAAATAAAGTCACTACAGTAAAAGAGAACTACAGCCCAAGATCTCTAAAGAACATAGATGCAAGAATCCTCAACAAAATATTAGCAAAACAATAATATATTTAAAAAGTCATGCACCACTATCAAGTGGGATTTATTGCTGGGATGCAAGAGAGGTTCAGTACTCACAAATCAATCAGCATGATACATCGCATCAACAAGAAAAAGTATAAAAACCATATGATCGTTTCAATAGATGCAGAAAAGATTTAACAAAATTCAACATTGATTCATGATAAAAACCCTCAATATAGTAGGTTTAGAGAGAATCTTCCTCAACATAATAAAGACCATACATGAAAAATCGACAGCTAACATCATATTCAGTGATGAAAATCTGAGAACTTTTCTTTTAAGATCAGGAACAAGGTAAGGATGTCTATGCTTACCACTTTTATTTGCTACAGTACTAGAAGTCCTAGTCACAGCAATCAGAAGAAAATGAAATAATGGGCATCCAACTAAGAAATGAAGAAGTAAAATGTCCACTCTTTGCAGAAGGTATGACACTATATAGAGAAAACTTTAAGACTCCACCAAATAAACTACTAGAACTGATTAATAAATGCAGTAAAGTTGCAGGATACAAAATCAATATACCGAAATCCTTTGCCTTTCTATTCACTAATAACAAAGTAGCAGAAAGAGATATTAAGAAAATAATCCTATTTACAATTGCACCGAAAAGAATAACATACCTAGGAATAAATATAACCAAGGAGGTAAAATACCAGTACTCTGAAAATGTAAAACATTGAGGTAAGAAATTGAAAATGACACAGACGGAAAGATATTCAATGCTCATGAATTAGAAGAACAGATATTTTTAAAATATCCAGACTACTCAAAGCGATCTATAGATTTAATGCATTCCCTATAAAAATACCAACAGCATTTTTCACAGAACTAGAACACATAATCCTAAAATTTCTATGGAACCACAAAATACCCAGAATAGTTAAAGCAATCCTGAGAAACAAGAACAAAACTGGAAGTATAATAATCTCAGATATAAAGATACACTGCAAAAGCTGTAGTAATTAAGACAGCATAGTATTGACATAAAAGTAGACATAAAGACCAATGGAACACAATAGAAAGCCCAGAAATAAATGTATAAAATGGTCAATTAATTTTTGAAAAATGAAGCAAGACTATGAAATGGGGGATGCTGGGTGACTCAGTTGGTTAATCACCCTACTTTTGATTTTGGCTCAGGTCATGATCTCATAGGTTCGAGTTCAAGCTCCGCACTGGGCTCCGTGCTGATACTGTGGAGCCTATTTGAGATTCTCTCCTCTCTCTCTGGCCCAGACCCCCGCCCCTGCCATGCTCTCTCTCAAAATACATAAATACATTAAGAAAAAAAAAAAAAGAATATGTAATGGAGAAAAGACAGTCTCTAACACATGGTGCTGAGAGAAACTGGACAGCTACATGCAAAAGAATAAAACTGGACCACTTCATTATACTATACAAAAAAATAAACTCAAAATGGATTACAGATCTAAACGTCAGACCTAAAACCATAATAACTCCTAGAAAAGAGCACAGGCAGTAATTTCTCTGACACTGGCTATAGCAACATTTTTCTGGATATGTCTCTTAAGGTAGGGAAACAAAAACAAAAATAAACTATTGGGACCACATCAAAATAAAAAGCTTCTGCAAAGTAAAGAAAACAATCAACAAAACAAAGACGTTGCTAAATGTGCAGTATTTTCTGGGGATCCTTCCCTGAAAGGGGACTGGCCATATTGCCACAGTATTTTATGGAGCAGCTGAGGTCAATCTGGTTCAAGCTGAAACAATTCAATCATAGTCACTCTGAAACTGCTACCACCGACGCCAAAGTACTTGATTTTCACACTTGTTTGGAGTTCAGAACCTCTGTGCTAAATGTATGTTTTGAAAAAAGACAATGACTTACACTTTCGGAAGTTTGGAAATGACATCCAGAGGACAAAGGATGGGAGTAGATATTCGCAAATGATATTTTGATAAAGGGTTAGTATCCAAAATATACAAAACATAACACTAAATAATAATAATAATAATAATAATAATAATAATATTCTAATTAAAATATAAGCAGAAGACATGAACAGATATTTCTCCAAAGAGGACATTCAAATGGCCAAGAGATGCATGCAAAGATGTTCAACATCACTCTACCAGGAAAATACAAATCAATACCACAATGAAATATCACCTCGTACCTGTTAGAATGGCTAAAATCAAAAACACAAGAAATAAGTGTTGATGAGTATAGGCACTGTTGGTGGGTATGTAAACTGGCACAGCCTCTGTGGAAAATGGTATGGAGGTTCCTCAAAAACTTAAAAAGAGGGGCACCTGGGTGGCTCAGTCAGTTGAGCGTCTGACTTCGGCTCAGGTCATGATCTTGCAGTTGACGGGTTCGAGTCCCGCATCGGGCTCTGTGCTGACAGCTCAGAGCCTGGAGCCTGCTTCGAATTCTGTGTCTCCCTCTCTCTCTGCCCCTCCCCCGCTCATGCCCTGTCTCTCTCTGTCTCAAAAATAAATAAACATTAAAAACTTAAAAAAAAAAAAAAAAAACTTAAAAAGAGAAATGCCATATGATCCAGTAATTCTACTACTGGGTGTTGACCCAGAAAATATGAGAAAACTAATTTGAAAAGATATATGCACCTCTATGTTTCTTGTAGCATTATTTCTAATAGCCAAATTATGGAAGCAACCCAAGTGCCCATTGACACTTGGACAAAGAACAGACGGTATACATATACAATGGAATATTACCCAGTCACAAAAAAAAGAAAGAAAAGAAAGAAAAGAAAAAAAAAGAAATCTTGCCATTTGAAACAACACAGATGGATCTAGATAGGGAATATAATGCTAAGTGAAATAAGTTAGTAAGAGAAAGGCAAATACTATATGACTTCGATTCATATGTACAATTTAAGAAACAAAAAAAAAGGAACAAAGGAAAAATGAGACAAAGCAACAAAACAACGACTTAAAAATGGAGAACAAACTGATGGTTACCAGAGCTGGGGGAAGGGTCGATAAAACAGATGAAAGGGATTAAGAATACACCTCTCATGATGAGCACTGAAGAATGTATCCGACTGTTGAATCGCTATATTATACCTGAAACTAATATAATACTGCATGTTAACAATACTGAAACTAAAATAAAATTTTTCAAAAAAGATTTTTAAAGTAACAGAAACTCAGTTTCAGTGGAATTTTAAACTTCTTTTTATTCTCATCTTTGATTCTTCAGAGATTTTATACACACATTTTTCTATCATAACTTATTTTAATAGAGTAGATACAAACAAAATTGTATATTCTGATAAGCATTTAGAAATGTCCATCTAAATCAATGATTTATTTGTGTGAAGTGAATACTGAAGCATTATTTAATGGCAGTAGGCAGACGACCTGATGAGCCTCTCAATGACCCTGGTGTTGGAAGTCTTTTAACACCCACTCCCCTCCCCATATCCCCAAACCTACATTTCACCTGTATTTTATATATATACAAGTTTCAAGTCCACAAAGGGAACTAAATTTCTCAAATTTCCTTAAAAATGCCCTTTACTTATACCTAACTCTCATAACATAAACAAAATAAAAAATAGCTGAATAGGTTTAACCAGTAACAATAGACAAGCCTAGTATTGTATTAGTTGTAAATAACAATATAGTGTTCAGTGTTAAACTAAAGTTACTTCGTACTTATGTCAAATATTGGGATAAAATCATATATCCATATTCTCCTGTTCATTCTCCCCTCTTCTTCCCACTCTCTCTACCATATTCTTCTTACATATCCATAAATAGGATTAATAAGCATACCTTTCAAAGTAAGAATATGAAGTACAGAAACACTTCTACCCTCAAGGACAATTAGCAAACAAAACCAGTCTCAATTATCATGAAATTTATCACCATGATATGCTGAATTCTAACTCTCCAAACATAAACTATTTAAATTCAAAATAGTACTTAGCATTTTTGTACATGTGAAACAGTGCTAAAAAAAAAAAAAAAAAGATAGGCAGCCCTTTAGACATGAAGAGGGATGGAGATGTATCCAGAGATGATTTTCTCTGTGTAAGTACCCTCCACCTGGACATCCTATACTATTGAATCAATGTTCATCTCTGATTTCATGACAGAAATCCTTACGGAATGAGTTTTTAAAAACTGAGCGATTCATACCTGATAGATAGTATACTCTCTACAGGGTGCAAAACAAGTTATGCACGGAATTCAACCACTGTTCATTTTTACTTTCTCTATGTTTCTTTTATGATTACTATATCAGTAAGGGTGAGGTTATATATTTGGTTTATTTTTTTATAGTTTGGAGTACTTTCTATTCAACTGAAGATAATCCATCTGGGAACTACCCTTCCACCAACATGGTAAATGAGACACCATGTTAGAACTTGCACCTCTGACTATACCTAGAGCTGCTTTGTCCCATGGTGAACACCTGTCTCCTGTCCCCAGAATGTCTCAATCAGCGACCCAAGGAAGATATCTAGCCAGCCTCAGTACAACAGCTAAAACCTTAAGATTTAACCTCTGGGGCTGTTGGTAGCCTTGGTCATATTTTCTTCCATGGCAGCCTGTAATAATACAGGTAACAAAATCACTACAGGTGACAAAACTACACCTAAGACAGACAGACAGACAGACACACACACACACACACACACACACACATGCATAAATTCTAACAATATATCCATATCCCTTCACACATCGTTACTATTTTTCTAATGTATATAGAAGATTTTTACACAAAAAATCTAATGTTCAAGTATTTTTGAATATATGTGTTATAAGCTTTCTCAATTAGAAGGCATTAAAATTGCATCCTCTGCAGTGTTTTTCATGGTAGAGGGGACAGGACATGGCACCTTCTGATGTTAATATATTCTAATCATGTTACGAAAAACAGAATCCTATGACAAGCACTTATCTACAACTCTGGTCTCCAAACAATACTTGGTTTAGAAGAGATCAATGGATTTCCCAAGTGCTTCCCATACGCCTGAGCTTATGAATACTGAATCATATATATTAAGGTCTTCTAATATACCACTGTGCTTATGTCTTTATATATAGTATTTCACTTAATTCTCACAATAACTTTTTGAAACAGTAATAATTATCTTCATCTTATAGTTGAGAAATCTGAACTCTAAAAGGAAAAGCCAGAGCAAATTCAAACCCAGATTTGAATAAAGTCATGCCCGCATTAAGTATTACATTATACAATCTCAAAATTCTTTAGGCAATAAGGCAATCTGGTGGTTTGAATTGGCAAGCAAACAGATGAGGAGTTTCACCCTGACTCCTACGTTTTAGGTTATGATAGATAAAAAGCTATAAATATCAGAGCAACAATTTCAGTTCAGATGTGTCCCAGGCTTATTTCTTGTGATACCACAAGGACAGTTTAGAAAGTTATGACTCAGCTTTTCCCATACAACTCCCATAAATTCATTAGAATGATTTATGCATGTTCTTCAGTAAGGAAATATATAAAAGAGCCTTGTAAGAGATTTGTAGCGGGGCACCTGAGTGGCTCAGTCAGTTAAGTATCTGACCTCAGCTCAGGTCATGATCTTGGGGTTCATCATGGATTTGATTTGAGCATCACACTGTCAGTGTGGAGCCTGCTTGGGACTGTCTCTGTCTCTCTCTTTCTTTCTGCCCCTCCGCCATTTGGGTTCTTTCTCTTTCTCTCTCTCAAAATAAATGAATAAACTCAAATTTAAAAAATAATATTTTTAGCAAAAGCTTAAAGTGTGCAAGGGATACTTATTTCAGGGAAGGAACCACTTATAAATAATAAATCTAGGGGTGCCTGGGTGGCTTGGTCGGTAAAGTATCCGACCTCAGATCAGGTCATGATCTTATGGCTTGTAAGTTCGAGCCCCACATCAGGCTCTGTGCTGACAGCTCAGAGCCTGGAGCCTGCTTCCGATTCTGTGTCCCTCTGTCGCTCTGCAATTCCCCCACTCATGCCTTCTCTCTCTCAAGAATAAAACACATTTAAAAAAAACTTTAAAAAAACAAACAAATCTAAACAGAATTAAATGACTGTGCTTTAAAATGGTGCATGTTTAACCCGACGAATAAAATAGGTGATGATATATATTATTTATTCCATTACCTATTGAGCGTTTATGCTGTGTACAGTACTGTTATGATCCTGATATGCTTTACTTTATGTAATCTTCACAGCAGTTTACACATGAAGTAAGTAGTGTTATTTTCTCATTTTACAAATAATTTAATAGAAGCTGGAGGTAGGTGAAATAATTACCCTTGAGTTCTAGGAAATAAATCATAAATATCTATCATATTTCATATATAAAAGTGAAAAACATCTAGGAGAATTTAATACACAAGAATTAGGTTGACTTATTTTCATATAATTTCCATCCAATATATAATATTTTATCTTATTACATGAATTAATATTATATTCATCATGTTCAATTATATTCAATTTTCTAATAAGCTTACACTCTATAAAACCTAGATTATATTTATAATTACAAAATTAGCAAGCTAAACTTCCCTGATTTATTATTATTATATTATTTACTTTATCACCCAACTAAGGATGTTAAAACCAAAATAAGTCATGCTGCAGTCAGGTTACAATGGTCACAATGTTTTCTGCCCAGTTTCCTTGGCAGCGAATGTTTAGTGTGCTAAAAATCTTCCACTGCTCCTATACGTTCCCCACCCTAATTTAAGTCTCATTGAGAGCGGAAAGTTTCACCAAGTAAAGAAAATAAGTGTTTTATTCAGATGTGAATTTAAATAAAACCATAACACTCTAATGTTACTTGTGCCACTACACTTCTAGTGTAGTGTTTAACAGCAAGATAAGTCACTTTTCAAATTATAAATGCAAATATTTCCAAGGTTATTATCACTGGGTTCTAGAATGTGGATTCCACCAATGATATACATGGATGAGGGGTGCTTTTGGTCCAAGTATACCATGTAATACAACAAATTGAGGATTCCTATCAGAAGAACTATCATAGTAGAAATGTTTCATTTGGAATTCAGGTCTGTGTTTTCACAGCACCATTTTCTTTTCTTTCTCTTTTTTTTTTTTTTTTTGTACATGATGATGGTCTATTGTAGGACAAATTTTAAAAGCAATTTTTCCCTGTTCAAATAATGTACTGGGTAAACAACTCACCCAAGCTTGGAGGAACTGTTACCATAGCAAATAAAAAAAAAAAAGAAAGAAAAAATACACAGAAAGAATAACTCAAACAAAACAAATATATTTTTTAAAGTCAGAGCCAAGATTTAGAATGGAAAAATTAAGATTTTTAGTTTCTTTCCCAAATTCTGCGATTCTGCCTCCAGTTGAATAAAGAATTCTTTAAATATTAACAATACACATTTTTATAGTTGAAACCTAACATAAGTAATATCATTTAAATCCAGAATGGCAAACTGAATGAAGAACATCGGGTACAAAAATCCAGAGATACACACAGGATTATTAAATCAATAGATTTGTGAAATTTAAATAGGTTAAATAATATTCAAAGTTATCATTCTGTTAGAAAGAAGTGAAAAATGACAAATCCGTAGAATATGCATATGAAAAGAGGGACTTTAAGACTGGTTCTTAATCTCAGTAGTCAAAATTACTGATCTGAGTAAATTTAATTGAGTAAATTTACTCACTGAGTAAAATAAATTGGTGTGTATCATGTCTTTTGAAGTATGATTGAGGAAAGATATTTTACATCTGAGAGAAAGAAGAGCATGCAGAGATAAAATAATAAAATAAAAAAGATTAAATGATTAAATAAAATAAACTTAAAATACTGCTTCCCGGCTTCCTGTTCTCAGACTCAGTACCCAAGCAATGCTGCTTCTAGGCCCACGTGAAAATAGTCATTTATAATATGATGATATGATTTAAAAGTTTTTGCGTAGAAAAGTCCACAGAGGGGCGCCTGGCTGGCTCAGTTGGTGAAGCCTCCAACTCTTGATTTCAGCTCAGATCATGATCTCACAGTTTGAGTTTAAGCCATGCTTGACAGTGAGGAGCCTGCCTGGAATTCTTTAGCGCTCTCTCTCTTTCTCTCTCCCTGTGTCCCTCTTCTGCTCACGTGCTCTCTCAAAATAAATTAATAAACTTAAAAAAAGTACACAGAAATATTTTCTTTAATGTGCAGAGAACACAAGGAAATACCATTTAGAATCTCTTGGATAGAAGCACAGAGTAGGTTTTACTTTGTAGATCATTCCGAGGGACAGCATTCCTTCCATCGCTGCTTCAATGGATAAGAAAAGTAAGAGTTTTCAAAGTAACTAGTGAGACAAGGATCTTTATTTCTTACTCTCATTATCATAGAAGATCTCATTCATTCATTTTCTTATTATCATAGAATACTTCTAAACATGTAGGTTTCAAGATCTTATATGTGTTTCTTTAAAGCCTTTAAAACACATTAAGCATGAAAGTATACAGGCAATTCAGTGGTGCTATCATGCACCATGAGTAAAAACTCCTCGGATTATAGACTAAAATACTTAAAGCACAGAGAAAGATGTCTCCAGGCACACACCTTTAATCAAGTTAGCTACATTTACTTAAATCTGGAGAAATCACTTCCATACAAATCAAAACAATTTTGCAAAATGTGTATACTGTAAGTACCTATTCAAGTTTGTGATTTGGTAACTGAATTCTCCTTTTCTCTTTCCCTCCTCTTTGTATGAATAGAAGAGATTGTGTCTAATTGAAATTTGCAGTCAGAAAATAATCAGGCTGACTTAGTTAATAACGGATATTTCTTTGAAGCGTTGTTGAGAACTAAATATTAAATTTCTTTGGTAAATATGAAATCTGCTTTATTAATGGTACAACTCTTTTTAAACTAAATGTATAAGTAAGAAAAATCACAGATCTTAAGACCTCTTTCTCAGTGTAAGCCCATCTTTAAGTAAATACATTTTTTAAATTTATTGTTGTTAATATCTTTTTCAAGTTTATTTATTTATTTTGAGAGAGAGAGAGAGCGCACACGCAAGTGGATGTCCAGCAGAGAGAGAGAGAGAGAGAGAGAGAGAGAGAGAGGATGAGAGAGAGAGGGAGAAAGAGAATCCCAAGCAGGTTCTGTGCTGTTAGTGTGGAGACCAACGCAGGGCTCGAACTAATGAACTGCAAGATCATGATCTGAGCCAATCTCGGACACTTAACTGAGTGAGCCACCCAGGTACCCCTGTCCTTAATATCTTTGTATATCTTTTTTAAAATCATGAACATAAAGTTGGAACAGATCAGTTATAAAGAGGGATATGGTTTTCTTTCTAGGCAATTTAGTGGATTAGCAAAAGATGTATTTTAAAGAAGAAAAGTTAAGAGTCTGACTTTCTAAAGTAGCCATCATGCACTCAAAAGAATGAAATCAATTCAGAGTAGGAGTCATTAGAAAAAATAAATATTAATTGTGTCTGTTACTATTAGAATCTAGAGTACTATTCTTGTGTGACAACTACACTCTGGTACAAAAGTAGAGACCACTATTTAATGTATATTGAACATAATGGTGATAATCAGAAAGACAACAATAAGCATTCTAATCTAATGGATATAAAGATCTGACATAACTTTTACATATAACCTATGTTAGGATCGAGAATACTCTGTTTCCCTAATTATAGAGATGGACAATGTGGCTGACAATTAGTTGTTCCCCATTTCCTCCCTCTCTTTTCCCATTTAATAGCTGTACAGTTTGAGGTCTGAAGGACTAAAGCATTTGGCGTGTGGGATTGCCTGACATGACATACTGGTTCTGAGATGGGTAAGATCTTAGAGGATTTTAGGACACAAGGGAACTATCTGCCAACACTTTGCTACAGTGTGAAGACAAATTCAAATACAAAATAGGGCAAGATGAAAGGGACAGAACTAAGATTCTGAATGACAACATAAAACCAAAATACCTTTCCTTGGACTTTTCAGTTACCTGTTCCATTATGCCTAATTTATACTTAAAACTAGTTTTAGCTGAGTTTCTGGCCTATTTGCACTGAAAGTTTCCTATGCTGTACTGGTCATTAAAATGCATTTATTTAGTGGCACTTACACCAACTAATTAGTAAGTTCTAAAGGCAGTTGCTAACATGACTCAAATCGCCTGCATTTCTAATTTTTTAAATTTATACAATTCAATAATAACCTTTCATTTTTGCTTAGGCCAATTTGAGTTGAATTTACTCCATTCCTCATTCTTTTATTCGTTTCCTTTAAATCTTTATTATCATCTGAATTTACTGCAATAATCTTTGCATTAATTGTCTAGTCCCATTAGACTGTAAGCTGTGAGAGCAGGGACTCTATGAAACATTGCTATGTTGCCAGCAAGGAGACGCTCAATACATATCTGTGGAATGAATGAATTAGTGAAATAAATAAAAGCTTTAGAAATTGTGCCAGGCAAGATGAATTATAGAAATTGTATAGGACTTTAAAAAGAAAGCAGGGGCACCTGGGTGGCTCAGTTGTTTAAGCAGCCGACTTCAGCTCAGGTCGTGATCTCACGGTCTGTGAGTTCGAGCCCTGCGTAGGGCTCTGTGGTGACAGCTCAGAGCCTGGAGCCTGTTTCGGATTCTGTATCTCCCTCTCTCTCTCTGCCCTTCCCCTGCTCACTCTATGTCTCTATGTCTCTCAAAAATAAATAAACATTAAGAAAAAATTAAAAACAAAGCAGAGGAAAGGAGGGGAAGGGCAGAGAGGGGAGGGGACCAGAGAAGAAGAGATGAGAAAATTAATATTCTAATGGGACGGTCATTTAGCTGAGCCTCGAATAAGTTAAATTTCAATAGGGCGATGAGGGTTTAGGCCTAGTGTAAAGCTATTTTATGTCGAATAATAAAAAAAAAACACATAGAATAATTAAAGTATATTTTACATTTAAGGAAAACGACACCCTGGGGTGACGTCTGTAAGAAAGAAGTCTGAAATTGTAAGGCATGTATTGTTATTTCTTGTAATAGTTGCATCTGTCAGCAATTGGCCTGTCTTCATTGTATGGAAACCCTCAGTTATGTGATTGGGCAGTTTTCCATTCCACACAAGCTCTGATCAATCTTGGAGGCAAATTCTGGGCTACTTTCACGTGCATCTATCTGGTAATGGATTGTGTCCTTCACCTTGTCCTTGGACTGCTTCCTCTCATGCCCTTCTTTACTCTATCATCTAATTTTAAGGAGGCTCAACTAGGTCATCTTTTCTTAAAATTCTGGGCTTAGGATTTTCTCCATTACTAAATAATGTGCTTCAAGGGATCCGCAATCATCATTCCTGCCCCGCATCTCCAAACTTCGATGCTGAAGAATACATTTACATGAGGATGCACATACTTTTTACAAGAAGGTCTCTTACCTTCAGTTGGTTTTTATTAACAACAGACTAACAAAAAATAAGGAGACTTGCTCTCTATCGTTTATAAGAGACCTGTTGCAAAAGCATTCAAGAAACGTTTTCGTACATGCATACGCTATGTACACTATTGGCATTTCTTCGCTTCTCAAGGCCTTCTCTCCTTACCATTCACCTTTAACGTGATTCCAGATATGATGCTGCGCTCCCTTCTTCCGCCCCTGCTCTCTCATCACAGAGGATCACGGAGCCACATCCCTAGTTAACGGAGCCCTGGAATGGGTGCACCGTTTCTGTGATTTCCTTCTTCCCATGATCCGAAGTGACAAAGAGGACTCATTCTCTGAATTCTCTCTTTTTCTTTCTCATGCCCTAAGTGACAGCTACATCTGGATGGACAGGCCCAAAGTGAACAACCTTTACCAGCTCTACTGGGGCTATCAGTTGTCCCAATATTTGTGTTGGTCAGGCACCAGAAGGCATGTATAAGACTGGACTGCCCTGCGAAGAAAGGGGCAGCTCTAAAATTCTAGTTTAGTCTTCAAAATAGAAATAGATGAGGCATATTTTATCTACTGTTTTCATTCAAGATGGCCTAACATAAAGTATCTCTTAATTAATTTTTAATGTTCATTTATTTTTGAGGGATGCAGAGGGAGAGGGAGAGGGAGAGGCAGAGGGAGAGGGAGAGGGAGAGGAGAGGGAGACGGAGAGGGAGACGGAGAGGGAGACGGAGAGGGGCAGAAAGAGAGGAAGACAGAGGATTCAAAGCAGGCTCCAGGCTCTGCACTGACAGCAGAGAGCCCGACGTGGGGCTCAAACTCACGAACCATGAGATCATGACCTGAGCAAAAGTCAGACGCTTACACTACTGAGATACCCAGGAGCTCCCATAAGTAAAGTATATTTTTGAGATCAGCCCACGTCAATACTCTGTACTGAATTTTGGAGTCCAGGTTCTAGTTAATATGACTGACGTTTGTCCTTAATTGTATCTTGGGGACTTCAGAAAGAAAAAGAGATAGTTGAGGCCAATGGCTTAATTGAATTATACTGGAAAATACATTACTTTGAAATCACCATCATGTATTTCTAATATGAGAAACAGAAGGTCTCTAAGCCTGCAGGATTATCCCACTTAGAACTGCAAAGTCCCCCTTCATACCAGTGTCATTCCTGATCCCTTTAAGCTACTTTACATTTTTTTCCCATAACAGATATTATATTCTAACATGCTACATTATGTAGATATGTGCATATAGAATATTATGTGTTGTATAATATCTATTGCTTAGTTTCTATTCATTTCTCATCCCATTCAGCCTAAATTCTATGAAGGGAAATGTCTTTGAATCATTTACAGGTTTATTCCACAAGTCTGGAATAATGCCTGGCCCATTACACGTGTCAAGCATCTGTAGAAAGAATTACTGAACAATAGTTTTTGAGCTACGTTTTTACAGTTGCAGAATAAGGTTGCGTTAACAAAATCTGCATTTATAAACCTTAATATTACGCTGGGTTTCACAATGAGTTTTAAAGTTTCAATGTTTTACGTACATTGTTTATTCAAAAAACATTTGTGAACTTATTTATTTCCTATAAATTTTTTTGTTTCACTTCACTTATACTAACTTATTGACTCGTTCTTTTTTTTTATCTTTCTTGGGATGGATTCAGTATAATAGAATTCAAACTATTCAAACGGATTTAAAAAAAACAATGCTAGTTTGCCGGTTGTTTGTGGCTATGGTTTTGTTGATCTCTGCTGAGTATTGATTTTCACATTAAACTACAATTTCTATTTGTTGTTACTGAAAATGTTAGCAAACAAATTGACCTGAAGAGACATAAACCCAAAAGAACAATTAAGTAGCTCAATTACTAATTGGCTTTTTTAAGTATCAGCTGCTTTTTTCATAAAACACTAAGGCTTACTTGTCTCCACAAGCTGGAAGTGTAAGAAACAGTAATTTATAATTGCCTATGATAGTCTTCTTTTCATAAGCCCGTAACAACAATTTTTATGCCCTTGGTTCCTGTAAGCAAGGCTCTTGATAAGCCTTTATTTATGAGTAACCAATATGACCATTCAGAAAAATATATATATAAAGATAATTTGGTATGGAATGACATTCATATAAATTTCTGTATCTGCTCAATGATCTGTATTGGTAAAGTTCACCTTTAATAAAGTTCTGCCTACTGCCCTCATTGCTCCTAACTGGGGTGAATGCCTTACAAATAAAACTGCAGACGCAAGGCCCTGTCATCAAAACAGTTAAACAGGTACTTTACAATGCATAGAATATGGAAAAGAGAGAAATGAGGAAATGAAAAATATATTTGAGGCAACTTCAGGATAACTCCACGATAGTACATTAAGACCAGGCTCAAGAAAAAGGCAAATTTGAAAGGAAATTATCACATAAATTCTAAGATATTTTATCAAAAACAGCTGAGCTTTCACCTAACTACTCATGAGGGAGTTTCTCATAGTCAGCCTCAGTGAAGGCCAGCAACCACTAAGAGAGACATGAAGGATGGACTACGTTGTGACAGGCATATGGGACTCTATTAGAAATTATTTCAGTGGAAAAACACACTTTTAGAGTCCCTCTGGGCATGCTTACTCCTTTCTCTTCCTACAATATCTTACCTATGCCTGTATTCCAGAATTTTTCAAACTGTTGTAACTGTATGCTTACATTTCTACCTCCTGTGCTAGACTAAAAGCTTCTCAAGGTAAAGGTCTTATGTCCTATTCATTTTCTTTACTTTCAGTGCATATTTCTTTGTCTACATATACTAGGTTATCATTAATAGTATGGAAAAAAATTTGCTTTCTACTAAAAAATAACTATTGACTCAAATGGGTAAAGACATAACTAACACATTTTGTCAAACATTCAGGGGATACATTTGGAATTGTTCTGATGTTAATAATATTTCATAAAAATCTCATGAGTTGTGAAAAGCCAAGAATAAATAGTATCACACTGATAAGTGTAATGCTCCAACATTAAAATGACATTAAAATGTCATTATTAAAATTTTGTCAAAATTGCAGAATATTTACTTTATTTGATTGAGATATTATTAGAATTACTTCTAGGGGCACCTGGGTGGCTCAGTCAGTTAAGCATCCGACTTAAGCTCAGGTCATGATCTCGCGGTTTATGAGTTTAAGCCCCGCATCGGGCTCTGTGATGACAGCTCAGAGCCTGGATCCTACTTCAGATTCTGTGTCTTCCTCTCTCTGCCCCTTCTTTGCTCACACTCTGTCTCTCTCTCAAAAATAATTAAACATTAAAAAAAAATTACTTCTGGAAACATTCACATGCCCCAACCCCATCTAAGTCTTTCTCTCCTCCTGTGCTTATTTCACCACCCAATTCATTGTGCCATCTGGCTTTTCAGCTATCGCTTTTTCTAGACAAGTGCCATCATCTTTCTGGGCCACCGCCAAGGCTGCATGGCTTTCCGAAGTAGGCATATGGATGGAACCAGTACTGACTAACATCCCTTCTTCCTCTCCACTTACACTCCAGGGTTCATAGAATATAAACCTCAGAGCAGTCAGTACTCTTGCATTATAAATCTTATACCGATTGTTGTTTGTTACATAAAAAGATGGCAGAATAACTTGCCAGAATAACCTCAGTTTGAGTATAGGGTGATACAACAGAGAGAATGAAGACGTCTTTCAATTCCATGACAATACTACTCACTGGCCCCATCGCAAAGAATTGTCCATTAAAATGTAATCAGAACCCAAAAATAAATGTCATTTTTAAATAAACCTTAAATTTTTTAACAAATGGGTATAGGTTTGATTTTATTATTATTTTATGAAAATATGTGCCCATATTTTTATGATTTATCAAATGAGTGGTAACTATAAGATGAAATCCACAATTTAGTAAGCAACTACAATTTAAACTCTCTATATTAATAGCTTTATATGTGTTAAATATAGCTTAAATATGCTGAAAATGCTTAAATGTGTCAATTCTCCTATTAACTCTGGGAGAGATGTACATATATATTTATTATGTCAATGTCTAATACCCTTTTTGATCTTTTCACACCATATTTTTATATATTGTTTTAGATTCTTCACTCTATTATAATACAGGTACTCTGAATTGAATTGTTTTTAAACATATTGAATACTGAGGTGACTTTCTACATGGGGAGTAAGAAGAAACTACTAGGAATGGCTACGATGGTAACAGAATTTCATGAGCCAATTATATGCTCCATTTGAAGATTTTTAAACAAACTTAAATCTAGTAACTTTTAAAATATCTTCCTATGATAGTTTATTATAGCTATATTTTTACTTTACAGAACTGATAAATTACAATAATAAAGTACTTCTCTCCCTGTGCACATATTCAGATATGCTAGCTGTCCAGAAACATAGTCATTCACTTGGCTTAAAAAGTTTATGTGCAGAATACACGTCAAAGTCTTATCATGAATTCTTTCAGTTGGTGCTTAACAGGAATTCCGAGGGTGCTTAATCTCAGGAATTCTTTGGCAATCCTCAAACTTCTCTCTACACTTGGGATTGCAGATACTCTTCAATTCAAATGTTAATGCTAAAATTTTTGTTTCAGCAAAGTCACCTTCTTGTCTGATCAATCTACAACTTCATCATTTTGCCCTCTCCTCCAATAATTTCCTAACATAGGACAATCACCCCTAAGGACAGAGCCACAGACCAATATTCTCGAGTAGTGTCCAATGAGAAGTTTAATCATTCCTGAGAAATCTAGGACACCAAAGTGTGAAATTTCATATTAAAAATTCAGTGCCTTAAATATTATGCAAGGCGGCAGGTGTTAGGGTCTGTGTTATACACTAAAATATAGGTGCAGAATGAAAAAAAATATTTCAAATAACTAACCTCGATATTAAATAATTTATCTCTCATTTCTTTACTTTCTCAGAAAATTTCTATAATTTAAATACAATTAATATTTAAATTAAAGTGCACCTTTAATTTAAGGAATATTATTTAACTGTTACAATGCAATATTTATATATAAAGGCAACCAAAATGCTTTTGAAGAAAAGTAAATGATGGGGTGCCTGGGTGGCTCAGTCAGTTGAGCGGCCGACTTCGGCTCAGGTCATGATCTCACGGTCTGTGAGTTCGAGCCCTGCATCGGGCTCTGTGCTGCCGGCTCAGAGCCTGGAGCCTGCTTCAGATTCTGTAAGTCCCTCTCTCTGTGCCCTTCTCCTGCTCATACTCTGTCTCTATGTCTCTCAAAAATAAATAAATTAAAAAAAAAAAGTAAATGATGATCCCATTTATATAAAAATACATAAATCTATTTATGTGAGTATATAAAACTCTACTTGTAAAGGAATAGTAAATGATCTGGAAAGATTTCATACGAGAGAAACCAAGTTATCCCTGCGATGGGGGAAGGGGTGTGGGGTGGACTGGAAACAAGGTTCAAGTAAACTTTTCCTTTTCACTCGATTTTTTTTTCTGATTGTTTGAACCATTACCAAAAAAAGGCTAAACAGAAACAGAAAGACAATGTATTTTAGTATTATTTTTCAGTTTGAGGTTGTTTTCTCAAGCTCAGGTTCTCAAAGCTTCATTTCCTTTGTAGTTAGTCTCAAAACAACCACAACATATTTGATATTTTGCACGGTTTTGGAGAAGAAGTTTATCCCACAAAATATCAAATGATCTTGAACTAAAATTCCAGACTATGTTCTTCCATGTGACATCGAGTAAACAGCCTCTAATGATTTCTTGCTAAGGCAAGCTATTAACATTCATGGAGAGTCTATTACTGGACTTGATTACCTTGTGTATCAAAGTGACAGATCTACAGCCGCTATGACGGTATTTCAGCTCACGAGCACCCATGGCCAATTAATCCCTTATGAATCGGACCAGAGTTAGCCAGCTGTGACAGCTTTGGAAGTGTGTGGGCTCTCCTTGATAAAGGACACCACAGTATTTAAACTCGAATTAGGGAGTATCTGCAAAGTGGCTGTAACACAACTGCTGCAGGGCTACTCCATTAGGAAAGGTTAGCATCTAGAAAGTGGCCCAGGTCCCTGGATCAAAAGAATAAAGCAGTCATTAAGACTTGACTCTGAGACAAATCTCCTTTTTATTTAAGACCTTGTAATTATAAACATTTTTCTAAGAAAATCATTAGCGTTGGAGTAATGTTATAAAGTTAACAACAGAGTCTTATATTCTGATTGCATAGAGCATCTAAGTTAACTTCTCTCTCTCCCTCTCTCTCTCCCTCCATCTCTCTCTCTCTCTTTCTCTCAATGGGGAGCTTTTCAGAGTTTTGTGTTTCAGGATGCAAATGATTTATTTTTAGACCCCCAAAGAATGACATTACTTGTTGCCTTTGACTTTCACCAAATAACCAAAGCACAATAGGAATAAGGCAATCCCTGCATATTCGTGAATCCCAGTAAGTAAATACAGGAAAACATTACAGACAATTATCTGATAAGTAATTCCTGAACACTGTCAGTTAACAATATGATAGAAAAGATCTGGGGTCTGATGAAGACTTGTGGAAATTTAAATTATTGTCAATAAAAATCACAAAAGAATATCTGTCCTTTTTTAAAAACTAGTTTGGAGAAGACATGGATCTTTAAAATCATTTGCCTGCTTTAATAAGAAATATACTAGAATATAACAAAAAACTTTATGCCTGTATTTTATAACCAAAGAATGACATGTAACCCTCATGTGACCTTTGTAATGTGCAGGTGACAACTTAACTTTTACAGTTTAAACTGAAGCATTAAAAATTTACTTCTGGGACTAATTCACATTTCAATGAAAGCTTCGCAATTCTTCCTATATTTTGTGGGAATACTGGATAGCAGACTCGGTGTATATCCTCTTAGAAACACATCCAACTAACAGTTACTGAGCACACTGCCTTATAGAACTCATCTCCAATGTTGCAGTATTTGGCTTTACACTAAGAAAGCCATATCCGCTGTTCATTTGAAATTCAAATTTAACTGAAGGCCATGTTTTCTTATTTGCTATTTCTGGCAACACAAATCATCTTAGTTAATTCAAAAAAAGCCTAGAAATTCAGGGTCTACATGAAGGAAGCTGAGTTCGAAATTTTTCTTAAACTTTTAGATGTCAAATGTAGGTCAGAAAAGGTAGGGGGGGGATGGTTAAGATAAGTTGCAAGAAGATCCAATCATTAATATAAAGCTATTATTTTCACAGAGTAATGTCCTAATCATCAATTTTTATCCATTTATGTAATTAGTATAATTAAAGATAATTATTCTGTCACAGTGCTTTCATGGTCTTCATTAATTCAAATATATAATTACATGAATTTTGGTCAGCGAGAAAAGGGGGATTTAAGAATTCATACACATACACAAAAATCACTCTAACAAAGCAAATTTCTGAAAAGTATGCATGTGAGGGACTTCTATATCAAAAACGCTACCAGTTGAGAAATTGTATGGATACTGACAATAATGCTGACCTGCTGACTAAAGACACTTAAATATCTACTAAACTCTAGAAAACAAACTTTATTTTGTTGGAGAAGAAAAAACCCAGTTCTTTCAAAACCTCACAGAATGCTATTATGTCCTGCTTTGATCTTCCTATAAACTGTAACTCATGAATGCATTGTAGATGTTTCTAATCAAGACACACTTAGAACTCCCTAGGGCTAGAATATCCATCAGCAGGTTGCCCGGAAGAAACCACCTTTCCAGCTGCGTAGAGCCAGAACTGCACCCACTTCCCTAACCTGTGAGAGGAGGTTCGTGCCAGCATATTTTTCAGTAGACTGAACTACATAATGGAAAAGTGCTTCTCAGGTGAAAGCTGATAATATGGGTGAATGCCAAATAGATGTGGATGTCATACTAACATGAAATTCTGAAAGTCATTTTCAGCATGGAGGAGTTCTATCTATTTATGGTAGAAACTGCATAGATATATTTATATACTGAATATTGGATTCATTTGATTACTGAAAACATCTGGTATTAAATTCTGACACTGAAATTGATTAACTATGGAATACTGAGTCATAAATATATCTCCAAGAACCTCATTTTCCTCATATGTAAGTTAGACATTTTATGACCAAGCCCATCATATATGTGATCTAAATATGTCATTCTCCCCTTTATGCAATATACACAAGTAACCAGATTTAGTGATAGTTCATTATCAAGCCACGAAAAACTAGTAAGATAGAGTGAAGGATATTGAAAGATAATTCTCTATGGATGTCTCACATTTCTGCTCATTTTGAGAACAAAGACACTGATGTCCTCTGTTCAGTATTAAGTATTCAAGGACATATGTATAGCTAACAAGCCTTGGAAGACAGAGATAGTGTCACCCTCCGGGCAGGATTTTTTGCTGTCTAGTATAATAATAATTTCCCTCTGCGGGGAATCTTTTATAAAAGACTGCAATCTCTTACAAAGGATCCCAAGCTTGAGAGTCTTCAACTGTGATGCAAATCCATGGTGTATGCAGGGCCCTCCAGGACCCCCTCCCATATTTCCCCTGCAAATTTGGGAAACACAAGGAACAAATGTGGACATGATGGTTACATGAAGGTCATACTTCTTGCTGTATGTGAGGAATAAAGCACCTTACGTCTGACCCAAGAGGCTTGATCTTCTGCCAACATGTATGAAACTAGGGCAGGCTAATACTTCAGCTTGCGAGAAGGTAGAAATCTCAGACTTTTCACAATTTTTGGCAGGGCATTAATCATGACACCTTTAATATAGTTCAGGAAATACTGTGAGAGCTTGTCAATGTATTTGAAGGTATGTTAGATCCTAACACAAATAGTATTTTTCCTAATTAGGGTAAATAATTTAAGACAGAATCCTCTTTAGAGTTGGCCGTGCATTTTTTTTTCTTTGGGTCAATACCACATAACCTAAAAAGCTCCACTCCCCATCCACCTAAGCTCTAAAACATATCTATTGAACCTCCAAGTATCTTATTTGTAAGTAAGTTTTATTCAACGTACTAGAGAGTACACTCCAAGACAGAAGGTGTTTTATCTGCTCTCCTCCTTCCTCTATGCCCAGCTGGAGCAGTGCTAGGAACAAAGTAGAAACATTCAGAATATTTGCTGATAGACTGCTATGAGTCAATATAGTACTACATCACAAACTGATCTCTGATTTAAACTGTACAGAAAAATAAAATATTTTGTCTCTTTTATCTTTCCAAACCAATGATATAATAATGTTTTGATTCAGATTACACCTAAGAGTGCATATTCAAAAATAAGTACTTTGAACTAATTACCTAATTATAAAATAAATGTACCTTCACATTAAAAAAAAAAAAAAACAGAAGATTTTACAACATATTAACCAGACAATAATAAAATCTCTCAGAGGAAGGCAGTATAAAATGAGACGTAAAGAGTATAGGATCACGTAAGTGTTTGCTACTTGATAGCAATGTTCTTAGCAAGTCATTTAACTTCAATGAGCCTCAGTTTCCTCATACATAAAATTAATATAATTATTCCCAACTTATAGGTCTGCTGTGAGGTAAATGACTGAATTTATGCAAGGTAATTAGCACAGCGCCTGGTACACAGTAAGTGCTGAATGGGTAAGAAGGTCTGTTACACAAAATCTCTGAGATCTATCTTCATCTAATACAACTAAAATCAGGCTCCATTAACTCACTGTCAATAAATTCAAAGCAAATCGGAAACATTAAAAAAATGTGCAGGGATTTCCTACCCTATGATTTACTGAATTCTGTGTTCTCTCTGTCTTCTAAAGTTCATCATGCTTATTTACTGGATAAATAGATGTTCAGTTTACTTTGACCCTTTTATGCATAACAAACTATATGAATAAATTATGGGGTTTGGAGGTAGCTAATTTTAAGTTTAAATTTCATCTTTGCCATTATTAGCTGTTCGACCTTACAAAATTTGCAGAACCTCTCTGATCATCAGTATCCTCATTTATAAAGCAGGACTAATACCATCTAACTTACAGTTTAGTATATATTAAATAAAATCATATATCTCTAACACAGTAAGTTAAAAATAATAATCATAATTATTAGTTTAAAAAATTATTTAAGTTAGTTGCTAATATTTCCTAAGTTCTTCAAAATGTGGTATGTAGGTTTGGTTTCTTTCTACAGTCAGATAATGATTAAAGTTGTCTCCGAGTTTGTTCACCAGTCAAGTTCTCAGGAAAATCTTGGATTTCAGCCTTCCAGCAGCATCTTATGCAGTACTGCATGTGCGGTACTGTTCACTTCAGCCCAACTGTGAATGAAAAAACAGCTCCTGTCTTTGTGATCTAAGGATGTCAACAAAGACCATTTCCAGGATCACCGAAACCAGCCACAGAGCCCCCAGATTCCTGACATCTGTTCAGTTACAAGCATAATTGAATCCATTGTCTCTTCTTCCTCATAAACTTCAACTCTACACCCTGTAATTCTTTTTTCTCAGAAGCTCTCTTTCATCCAGATAGTAAGCTTCAGATGTTCTTAGCTCTATAGATATCTGTAGAGGAAACATTGTGTTGCAGGCCCAAATATCTTTTAAGAAAAATCCCAACTCCAGTTAATATTTGTTCACCAAGTATATTAAACACACACACACACAAAACAAAACATTGGTGAGTTCCTGAGGTGTACTAATACACACAGCAGGTATAAAGAAAACCCAGTGATGACCTAATATGTACCCACAATGGGTAAGAATTAAATCACGAAAGGAAAGAATTACCTGTTAGTCTATATAACCTTAGTTCTATGTAGCCTTTGCAAAGAAGTCTTTATACTGCAACTATTTTATGAATTATAAATGAGTAAACACAGAGATAGGTGGGAACTCTGGGTTTCACTATGAGACGCACATGCGCACACACACGCACATCACGGGAAAGATGAAGAAGCCTGAGATGGTGAGTTGAGTTGCAGTAATCAGCATGATGCACAATCATTTACATCCAGCTCAAGAGTTCTTTCAAGTTAACTTCACCTTGGAACATATCCATCCTAGAGTCATTCATTAAAGAGTCATGAAGAAATGACCCCAAGTAGCAATGAGTGTATCTAGTGCCCAGATGCTACTTTCTAAACACTATTCCCTATCAGGTTGCCTTGGAAAATGGTTAATTCCAGGTCTGTAGAGGCAAAGTATAAGAACAACACTTTGGTCAGAAAGCAAATAAATGCTTAAATACTAATGGGAATATATTAAAAAGCACATTAGAGCCACTCTGAAGGGTAACTCCTAGTCAAACTTGAGATTTGGAAGGAAAAAGAGCACTTCTTCAAAGAAAAATGTCAGATATCAAACACAGAGGTAATAACTGGACTCAAGAAAAAATATATATATATATACCAATGGCTTACTGGAAAACAAGATTACTACATAAACTCAAAGCGTCACCCAATAAATTACTTAATTACAGATGGAAATGCATATTCTTAAAATGAAGAAATCTAATGGTTAACACATTAACCAAACACACAGTCTCGTAAAATTAATGGAATAAACAGCCATAACGCCTCCTGACGTGATATAAAAGCCAGAAAGCGGCGAAGCAGTATTCTTGCCAACATGAATCTAAAATGAATCTATCTGTGAAGAAACCATAAGCTTCATCCAAACAAGAGATATTTTACAAAGCAACTGACTTGGCCTCAACAAGTGTCTTCAGAAAGACAGATGTGATGGAAGGGAGGGGCCAGTGCTCTAGATTGAAGGAGACTAGAGACACGTAATGAAAGGAATGCTTGCCCCTTGATCAGCTCCTGGATCAAATCAACAAAAACTGAGAACAATCATAAAAAATGTAAATATGAACTAAAAAATAGATAATATTCAGACAATAATACATATTGGCAAATGATAGCCATGTTGCTGGTACATAGGAGAATAACCTTTTTTAAAGAAATATACATTAAAAGATTTAGGGATAAAGAATCATGATGCATTCAGTTTTATTTTCAAATGGCTCAAAAATTGAAAATGTGGACTATTGGTGAAAGGTGGCCTTTGTACTATTCTTTTAACTCTTTTGGAGATTTAAATTATTTTCAAAATAGGTAAAAAATGAAAAGAATGTGTAAAATGCCTAGCAAATTGAGAGTTAAATACCAAGTACCAAGAGTTCACCTCTGGGTTGTTGCTCTGGGTCTCACACTTTCTGACAAGTTCCAGTGATTCAGCCTTCCCTAAAACCCAAGGAAATGACGTCCCTAATTTATTTTAGAAACCCAGAGTTGATTTCTCTATACCTCACAGACTCATAAAAAAAGGGTGAAATATATGTAATAACTGTTCTTTATGACAGAAATATAAAATATTTGCATCAAGTGATTACATTTTAAAATTTTTTGAAAGAGTAAGCCTGTCTTATATATATGAAACATTTTCTCATATGCTATAGAGATGAGGCCTATACAAACTCATAACTGGAGTCCTGAAATATAATTTAATTTTACTGCTCTGACTAAATAAATTCCTCCTTTTATCCATTCATAGACAAGTGCACACCATCTTCTGGCAATGATTTCCACAGAATGGGAAGGCAGATAAGTAGACAGGATGAATGTATTACCCCTCCATATATCCTACAGGGTAAAACGTTGTGCAACAATAAAGTACCAGTTACACATAAAGCTATTAAGCAGGACACATAAAATTATAATTATCTAAAAGCCTCAGTAAACAAGTGAATTTTAATGGCATAACAACAGCTAATAGAAATGACAAGAGAAAGTAGGAGAAGAGAGCCGTGGTAAAGATTAGTTAACAAATGCCTTTACTCATAAATAGTTAAAATTCTGCCCATAATTTTGCCTGCAAAAAGGAAAATCAAATTAAAAATAAAAGACAAACACTAATCCTGGAGGAGATAGGATGTCAGGTACATCATCATCACTACCATATTTGCCAATTAATTATTAGTCAACTCATATATATGATACTCATATTTTTAAAGAAGACCCATTACATAAGGAAAAATAAAAATTATTATGAGACTTACTTGTGGTATAGTTTAAAAGGGTTCTATACAATTCTGGAGAAATGCTGTAATACAAAAGAATACATTTATTTATTCATGTTTTGGGTCTTCTCCTGAATGATAAACTTGAGCTTGGGATTGTATCTTCAAAATATTAGCCCGACATATAACCAAATCCCTGGCTTACACAAACTCAATAAAGCTGTTTAATCAGGAAAATAATAATCTATCATTAACAAAAGAATTTAGTTAGGCTCAAACAGATTTAACATAAAAAGTTTTGCAGAGGAGCACAATAGAAAAGATAGATTTTTGAGAATTTAAGTTTTTGCAGAGGCTAAACTGCAAGTCTCCTGTGCTTAGTAACAGAAAAGTTCAGAAATGTATAAGTTCTATCATATGGTGTTTTATTTCTAAACACCTCTCTTACTCTTCTTTCATAACACTTTGAAGCTACTCTTGTCAATATGATGAAACATCTCTCCTGCCCTTGACTCTGAGTGAGCCTTTAACTTACTCTGTCCAATGGGATGATGGAACTACTATAGTCACAGTATAGGAAAAGGAATATCAACAGGCGGCCTCTGAATACCATATAGACACCTCTGCAGCCCTGAATTCTGTGCACAGCACCATGACAAACCACTAAAAAGTCTTCAAGAACAGAGACTCTACCTAATTCGTATTTAGACTTGTCCTCACTATCAGAACAATGCTATATATGACAGAGACCCCTGGCTGCTTTTGATAAATGAAATCAGTGAACAGGAAGAAGGTAAGCAACTTAATAGTCACAGAGTCCAAATAGTGGAATCCCAATTCTACATACTACATGCAGAGTAGACTTTTGTTTTGTTTTGTTTTCATTTTTATATGATTCTAGAAAATAAGATTTTAGTCCAGTAGATGGTATACTTTATTAAGAACTAAAATCTATATGACAAAAAAGAACAGAGTGCATATATATGACTTTTAACTATGTCTAGCTGTGCATTATAAGGATTTGTACCATGTGTGTGACATTTCTAATTTTATAAAACCTTTTGACATTTGATCTAATGTTCTGTAAAGGAAAACACTGAATGAACAAGAGGCTGTGTTCTTCCAGTGACTGTGCCAGCCAAAATAATTTATTTAGAGACTTTATGAAACACAGTGATTTTTTTTTTTTGGACTGAGTTTTCGTGTAATGCCATATAGGATAATGAACTGAAATAGTTCTTCCTTTTCAGTTATTTACCAGAACACCAAGGAATGACTTAAGCATTACAGTGAATAGAAAGAGAAACAATATCTTTAAGAAGATTTCCCCAAACCAAAAACTGTATTTTGATTATTTAAGGAACTTTTGTGCAAGAATGGTAATCATAACTTACAGTTAACATTGCGTAGTTTCTTGGCTGTAACCCCTTATCACCCAGCATTCCTCCCCCATCAGGATCCAGAACCAAGCTGCTGATGGTCACCATTTCCCACCAAACACTCATCCTCCTAACATCAAGAAATTCCTGAGTATGATTAACTGTTTCTGTAACATGGCATCACAGAACACTTGGTGGGAGGAGGAGAGAGAAGGGAACAGAACTGTGCTGATCATTCACAGAACTCTCATTTGAAATGAGTCTCCACTGGTCCCGTCCTGGCCGTTGTTCGTGTGTCAGTGAGTAGATCACTGACAGAGGTCACTTAACAGATAAAACAAAGCCCAAAACTCCTCATAAATCAGATTAATACCTAGAAACTTAATTGGCAGGATGGTGGATCTTAAGTCCTGACCATTATTTTATGCACAGATTTGGATACCAGTTAAATTTTTCAACATTGTTGGACCCTCTCTGTTACAAACATGTACCATGTAAACACACACACACACACACACACACACACACACACACACACACACACACACACCAGTCACCTGGTAGGTGGAAATAAGGCAGTAAGAAAATAATGAAGATACATCTACCAAATAAAACAAATTCCTAATAAGAAATGAAGTACAGCAGAAAAACCTTAGGGAGTAAGGGGAAAACAGATGGAGTAAGGAAGATGACAATAGTAATGACAAAGACAATGATGTGAATAAAAAACAATGAAAATAATAATGAACATTTCTTTGTATGATATATCTCACCTAGGGAACTCTCAAGAGGCTTATCCTATGAAAAATGGGTTGGAGATAAACAATTCCTCATGTGGGAAATCTTGTCAATAATGGTAAGAAGCGGCAAGCCTTACTGGACAGGAAGAGGAGAAGAATGAAAGAACTCTTTCTTAAAAGGTATGAAACCAACATGGGTTGTTAAGTTTGAAGCAAAAATCAACATTTATTTATTAGTGCTTAGGAAAAGAAGGAATGGCCCATTAAAACAGTTCAATAGTTTCCACTTCCTGCTGAAAAAAATGGAATTTCTTTCCATACACTGAAACTCAATTGGTAGATAGACATTAGCCACACTCAACTATCTGTGGTTTCCTAAACACGCCATGTTCCTTCATGTCTTCATGGCTTTGTATTTACACACGCTTTGCCAGGGAGGGAGCTTTCAAAAACACATAAGCTAATTAGTGTGGCTATGTTCCAATAAAACATTATGTGTGGATACCAAAGTTTAAATATCACAAAATTCTATATGCCAAGAAAATACTATTTTTCTCTTTGTTTTTCTAATAATCATTTGAAAAATATAAAAACACATTCTGAGATAGCAGGCAATACAAAAACAGATTTAGGTCATATTTGGCCGGACATTTGGTGGACTGTAGTTTCCTGATCTCTGATCTAAACAATTCTATGGCCAAGCACTCCTTTGTTTTCTTTCAGAGTTCTTTGTTTATATTATGCCAAAGTTTATATTACTCATCTCTTTTTTTTTAACTTATATTTATTGTTGAGAGACAGAGAGAGACAGACCACAAGCAGAGTGAGGCAGAGAGAGAAGGAGACACAGAGTCTGAAGCAGACTCATGCTTTGAGCTGTCAACACAGAGCCTGATGAGGGGCTCAAACTCACGGACTGCAAGATCATGACCTGAGCCGAAGTCGGATGCTTAACCAACTAAGCCACCCAGGCACCTCTATATTATTCATCTCTAAATCTACCATTTCTTACAAACCATGAACTCCTTAAAATCATCAACTACTGCAAGCATATAGTGGTTAAGAATGTAGATTCTGGAGCCAGACTCACTAGGTTGGAATTCAAGTTCCATTACCGTAATTATGAGCTCTAAACGCATTTAAGCTCTTGGTGCCTCAATTTGTTTTTCATTTGTTAAAAACAAAATGAGAGTAATAACTGTCCATATAACACAAAGATGTTTTGAAGTATGCTTAAAACAGGATGGTAACCTAAATTTATTTAAGAGTTCTAGCAAATTTGTAGTGGCAAGTGAGAACATTTTGAGAAATTATAGCATACAAACATCTATCTTCAGTTTATCTACTATAGAAAGTAATACACAATAGGTGTTCAATAAGTACTTTTCGTGTTGAATGATTTTTTTTAATTTAACTATGTCCTATGATTTCTCCCAGTGGTTAGTCTATTTGTGTCTGTGTATTGGGGAGGAGGAGTAAAAGAGGTAAACTCATGTATAATTTACATAGTAAAAGTTAAATTTTGTAAAGTTTTGTTCAATATGTAGTTGGTATTTTTATGCCCTCACAATTTTTTTGCATGAGCACAGCTGTCCATCAAGGCAGAGATGTCATTATTTACTTACTCTTTCAGGAAACTTCCATTGAACGTGTATTCTATGCCTGGATGTATTGTTAGAATGAAGAATAAGACATGGCACCAGCCACCAGAAAGTCTGTTGTTCTGTGGTTGACACAGATTCATAAACTAATGGTATCAACTATTGGTTGATTGCGTCAACAAAATGCAAAAGGTGGCTATTAAATGCAGAAGGAAATGAGCATGTGAGTGATGTACCAAGGAAATCAAGGGAACACAGCAAAACAAAAAAAAAATTTTAAATAAATGAGATGATAATTGAATGAAGTATTACAGATAAACAGAATCTGCCAGACTGATAGAGGAGTTTTCCAAGAAGAGGAGCTGCTTTTACAGAGCACACAAATGCATTCAGTAGCATAGGTTTTTTGGACAAAAACAAAAACAAAAACAAAAAGCAAAGTGTGGGGGAGAGGTCAAGATAAAGCTGAAAAGTTAGTCTCCAATCATAGAATGTATGATATGGCATAATTAGGACTTTGAACTTTATTCTGTCGGCAAATAGAAATCATAAGGGGTTTCAGAAGGGGAACAAATGTAAGTATCCAAGGAAAATGACTCAGTTTCCAGAACTGCCATCTCAGTGTTTCAATTTTCATGTCACCTTGAATGTATTCACTCAATCTAAGTATCTGATTTAAATCTAATTTTTATTCACTTCTACAGAATATAATAGAATAATGACTAGTTACTGGTATATATGATTAAAATGCTATGCCATAAAATATAATTAACAATATATTATTTAAATTTTCATTCATCAAGTTGTCTAAATACAAAGCAGTGACATCTTTCCACAGTGACAGTCTCTTGAAAAACACAAATTTCGTATTCCAGTGCTTAGACAGATGCAGACTCTCACTGTTTCAAACCAAAGATGCATTAATGATGAATCATTTGTATTAGAACACTAATTCTTGTATCACTTTTTTACTTACATTCTAGTTAGTTAATATATAGTATAATATTAGTTTCAGAAGTACAATTTAGTGATTCATCACTTACCCAGCCCGGGGCTTATCACCACAAGTGCCTTCCTTTTATTTTCATTATTTTTCCTACAGAAATCTTCATGATTGTGGTTTTAACTTGAATCAACATATCATTATTCACATAATGGGAATATTTTAACATCCTGGATATATCATAGTTTGATTTCATATGATTAACTGTATATTTTCTAAAAGTTTTATGAAATGTATATATTTGTGTGCTTTCATCCATTCTTACTAAAAATAATATAATAACACATATGACTCCTAATATTTCAAAGAATATGATGGACTTATCAATATGCTCAATTTTTTTTTTCTGGATCCTAACTTCTTGCCCATTTTCTCTTGCAAGTTTTCAAATTTAATACTGACTCATATATGCCCTCAAAGCCCAGTATGAGAACAAAGTAAATGAAGGAAACAATAAAATTCCTTTTTTCCTGCTCTTGGGTTTCCTATCAAGATTAATGACACCACCATATAACCCGATGGGAGAAGCTAAGACATATGATCAACATTTCAAACTCTCTGGCTGCCTCCTTCCTTTCATTCGAGGGACAGAGTGCACATTATTCTTAGAAAGGGCCATGCCCTTCCACTACAACACAGGCACTTCCTAGAGTAGACAAAATGATAAAAATCTAATTACTTCTAATCTTCTTTTATATTGCCAACACTACAATCCATCCCGTCAGCCGCTGAGCAAAGGGGGAAAAGCTCCACACACCATATAAAGCTGCATGACTGACATGGTGTATGGGGGTCTGTAAGTCTCCATCAACAGACTCCATTAAACAAGAAATAACCTCAACTGTCTCAGTTTCTCTAAATGTAGGAAAAAGGCAGGAAGGAATGGAGGGATGTGAGTTTTAACCTTAATTTTAAATAACTGACAGTATTCATTGAAACAGGCAACAGACGGCTGATCTCGTGCTCTCTTAATTGTAGCCAAGGTTAAAACTGCATAGCCCTAGTGAGCCTATAATCTTGACAGTAGTGATAAGAATATTTCTACCAAGTAGTCTGCAGAAATAATTGCATATTTATCAGTTAAAATAAAAAGACAGCTCAACATTTTTACTCAACCAAAATAGTCTTTTCTCTTGGTAGTTGTTTTTATTTAGTTTTAATTTCAATATATTTTGCATAAATAGAAAGGAAGAACGGATTGACAATCATTTCTTGTTTTCAGTCAGGGATATAGGATCTTGGCCTGAAATGTTCTTGTACTTCAACAAAATAGCTCCACATTCCATCAAAGTCCAAGATCCATCTACCGCTATCTCCTTCACATATCCTTGTTCTCTTCCATCCCCTCTGCTATTGTTCTTGTTTGGATCTGCACTTGTTTTTACTTCAAATACAGACATTGTATCCTAACTTGTCAGTCTCCCTCCCTTTTATCATGTACTTCAACCTCTACGTCTCATAGTGCAGACAGACTGATCCTTGAGTCAGGCAGGATCACTCCCCTTCCCAGAAACCTCACTGTAGCTCACTTTCTTTAGCATGACTTTCACAGACCTTGAATCTCACCTAGGCTGCAAAGGTGGCTTTGGGTCTGTTTGCTAATTTGTTTATTTCCAAACTTCCTGCTCTGGTCGACTCACACCCTATCATCCCACAAATACTACCGTGATGCTGTGCTTTTATTAATCAGGTAATATCTCTCAAAACAAAATGACTCTGTTCTTCTTTGCTAACCATTCATTGTTAAAATGTCAACTGGAATGCCACACCTTTCACGAAGCTATCTATAATCTTGTCCAAAGGCAGAATACCTTCATCTCTACCCCCATGTGATGTTTAATATTATGTGTCAACTTGGCAGGACCATGGTGTCCGGATATGTGTTCAAACATTATTATGGATGTTTCTATGAGGGTATTTTTGGATAAGATTAACTTAAATCTGTGAACAATATGTAAACAGGTTTCTTTCTATAATGTGGGGTGAGCTTCTATAATGTTGGGCCATCATTTGAAGGCCTCAACAGAACAAAAGACTGACCTTCCCTGAGCAAGAGTGAAAGCTACGGCCTGAGAGCCACCGAACTAGAGCTCTAGCAATGGCTCTTCTCTGGGTTTCCAGCAGGTCAGGTTAATCTACAGATTTTTGGATTTTCCAGCCTTAGTAATTACATGAGCCAATTCCTTAAAATAAATATATTTACGTACATAAATTTATGCACATCTTACTGTTTTGTTCCTTCCCTCTGGAGAACTATAAGATACCCCACAACATGCTATTGCCATCTAGAAGTTAGCTTATATTTCCTTTAGTTAAGAGCGTCATGCCTTTTTGACCTACTAGATGATAAATCAAGTGGCAAAGAAACCACAGTTTACTGTCTTTAAGGGTACTCCTACAAAATTGTCTGCCACATGCTAGAAACTCAGTATTTAATTAACTGAATCAATCCACATGGACACTGAATACAAACCTGTATTAAAATGAATAATATATAATTATTTCCCTTTGTCTTAGAAGTCCTCATCGACTCCGTGTGTTTGGGTCACTCTAGCTATGACTTTGCACAAAGTACTAAAAAATCACTAGCTTGACATGTCATTAATTGAACCAATGATCCTCGTTAGCACAAAGGCAATCTATGTAAGCCAACAGAACAATATTACTATCCTTTCAAAAGGTTCCCTAATCTCATATTATCCTCACTGTTTTGTTCATTAATTAGTTCTCTAATCAGCTGATTATCTATTAAGTACTCATTTAATTACCTTACATGTAGGTACTGGATACACTAAGGGCTTTTGAAGGTTTTACTCTAACAGTCTAAGAAAATTAGCACTGTACTGACTTTGACTCAAATACCACATGAAAAAAAAAATGCTGATAAAGAAAATATTCAAATATGTAAACACAATGTAATATACTAAATTGTGAAAACAAATGCCCACACAGATGCGCAAAAAGGGTAATGAACTTCAGCTCCTTACAACATCAGAAGGAATACAATGCTCCTCAAACATGACTGTGTATATGGATCACCTGGAGATCTTGTTAAAAATGCAGATTCTGACTGAGTTGACTGAGGTTTGAACTCCCTAACAAGCTCCCTAGTGGTGCCTTGAGCCGTTCCTGGACCACACTTTTGAGTATTAAGAGTTGAGATTGTAGAATCCAGGAAAAAAAAATCATTGAGTATTTCAGCTTCTGCTTCTAAGTGGTAATGTCAACCAATTGGGATATTTATGGTTCCCCACATTTTTATTAATAGAAAAAATTTCCGACTACTTATCAACAGAGTTATTCACTTATGCAATTATTTTCTTGTGTCCCCACTTTGTATATGACCGTGTGCTAGGTAGTAAGACTGAATGTGTGTGTGTGTGTGTGTGTGTGTGTGTGTGTGTGTGTGTGTGTAGCAGAGGGCAGAATACAGGAAGGTTTATAATAGATCCTGGCTCTGCTTTCATATCGATTATAATCAATCAATCTAAAGTGTCACCAAACAACTTAACCATACAATGAAGCACAGAGAAAACATGAGTATCTAGAATGCATTAAGTAGAGTAGTATGTGTGGAGTGTGTTAAGTTACATGCAAAACTCCAGATGAACAAAACTTTAAGACATTTTTCAAAGACATGGAAGAAGACAGTTTGTCAAACAGACAATCAGAAGTTGTTACTAAGTACTAATAGAAGTAAAAATTAGCAGATGTAAAGATTAAAGAATGCAGGTGAGTACAGATTACCTTCATTGTGATGTAGAAGAAAATAAGGGTGAGTGTAAGTTCTACACGTGAAAGAGACCAAAGAGACTGGGGGATAAGGCACTGAGAGAAAGAGGAAGATGGACTCTCTCTGATACCTGCTTTCCCGAGCTAAATAAACCCATTGTGGAAAACCAGAAACATTATCACGTGTACACACCGATACCACTAAAGAATGCATGTGCAAGAAAAATTGAAGCATTTAAACGTTGGTAAATGGTGGGGCTGGAGGAGAAACAAAGTGAACTTGGAATCCTTATTTTACAGAATTTTTAATGTGATAGATTAAAGCCTATTTTATGCTTTTTACTTTATTTCGAAAAGAAAATCTCTAAAATGTAAAAATTATTAAACTCTTCATTGCTAAAACACAGAAATAAATTATCGAGTTGTAGAGTAACTAGGAGATTAACCCCAGAAGAGTTGATAACAATCATTGATGAGCACCTTGGAGAAAAGAGAGTGGAGTGAAATACAATTTTCCCCTTACTAAATGGCACCCAAGTGTTTAGGCAGATAGCCGAGTGCAGTCCAGCATGTAGTAGCTCCCTGAGGAGGCAGTTATGACTCCCAAGTGCTGCGAATCTCTGTAGTGAACATACACTATACCAGATTATATCACTGTGACTTAAATGTAGCAAATGCTTAAGGATATAGCATTTGTAATATATGGAAGTTTATCTAGAATTAATCCACCCTAAAAGAAAATCCAGAGCACTTCACTATAATTTTCATTACTTAAAACATGAGTTAAAACAGTATTATAAGAAATAGGACCCAAACTATTTTAGAGGCCATAATATACAGTAATGTTCTAATTATAGATATGATAAGCTGATAACATCAATGATGTAGATTTAATTTTTACAAGAGACCCTGGGATAACAAATATGTCATTTTCTACACAGTTCAGGGAGAAAAAAAAGTACTTTGATTGTAAATGACTAATGCAAACAATTTAACAAATTACCACAATTTAAGAATATTAAAATTCCTTTCCTTAAAATTTTTAATAATTTTCCCCTTCTAGTTGAAGATCTAATCAAAGAGAGTGCACTGCATTTAGTCTTTATGTATCTTTAATCATATACTCTGAAATGTTTCATTAGCCTTTTAATAACTGCAAAGTGGTATTTAAGACACATGCATATCCATATCCACAAAAAATATACACCAAATTATTTGGAAGGTATGATAACTGAAAATTACTCTCAAATGGTTCAGCAAAAAAAGTGTATGTGTATATGACAGACAAAAAGATTGAGGAGAGAAAGAGGAAGACAGTAAAGGACTTACAGACTTTTTTTTACTCATAACTTCTCATGTTTGAAATTATTTCAAAATAAAAAATTTAAAAAAGAACAAGAACATTACTTGTAACTCTTGATAAATCATACTGGATGGTATGGGCTCTTATGGGCTTCAAGAACACAAAATTGCCACGTAGTAGTCCATTGTATATATGTACCACAACTTCTTTATCCATTCATCAGTTGTTGGACACTTGGTCTGTTTCCATGATTTGGCTATTGTCGAAAGTGCTGCTATGAACATTGGGGTACACGTGCCCCTATGAGGGTGAGGGGGGTGAGGGGGGGGAGAGGGGGTGATGGGCATTAAAGAGGGCACGTGTTGGGATTAACACTGGGTGTTATATGTAAATTAATTTGAAAATAAACTCATAAAAAATAATTAAAAAATAAAAAATAAAAAATAAAAGTTCGATGAAAAAAAAAAAACACAGAATTGAAGTTGAGAAGCTGTCTAGATTCTCAAGCAAGATTTCTCAAGGAAGGATGCTATTCATTCAGGGCCAGAATAAATCTGACTGAGTCCAGGAACTCCTTAAAATTGTTTGCACAAATTTGTGAATGAGTTGAGTTTTGTTGTTGTTGTTGTTGTTGTTGTTTTTCCTGGAAGGTCAGGCCACCGTTTTTCTCAGACATTTAAAGAGATGTGTGGCCCCCAAAAGTTTGGGAATTACTGTATTAACTTCTGTTCATCAAAAGATACCTTAAAGAAACAGAAAATCTGAAGAACAAAACAGGAGAAGAAATTATAAATGTCATTAATATACATAAATAAGAAAATACTGAAAGAATATATAAAACGCACCTGCTGATCAATACTAAATCAAGAATCTAATTCAAAAAATGGGTATAAGACATTAACCTGTATTTCAAAGAAGAGGAAACACATGGCAAACACACGCTGGAAGTGTTGTTTCATCTTCTCATTAGCAATCAGAGAAGTGCAGATCAAGACCACTATGAGGTATCATTTACACAAATCAGACTGGCATAAAGGGAAAAAAAAACCACCAACAATACCAAGTGCTAAAGAGGAGATGAATTTTTAGCATTGTATAGAATGTTGGGAGTATAAAGTTGTATAACCATGTTTGAAAACACATTAACATATCTTCTTAAGTTAAAGAATCAAACACTCCATGATTCCTAGGCATAGATCCAAGAGAAATCTTTATATGCATATACAAGGAAACATGTAGAAGACTGTCCATACCGATACTGTCAACAACAACAAAACTAACACAACTGAAGTGCCACGTGAAATAATAGAAAATATACATATTGGTCTCCTTCCCCAGTTCCTGGCACAGAGCTCCTAAAACTTGCAATTTCCTAATTGAGAAGAGTACTAGGAGCATCTTTTGGTCTTTGACTCTGGTTCTTAGCTCAGAGCTCCTAAATCTTTTGGAGTTTGCTGAGTGATAGGACTATCCCTTATTCTAATGAGGCAACTCTTCTTAGGCTCCTGGAGAGCTTCAGAATGGGGGCTGGTCACCATAGAGACCACGCCATGTTTAAAAGCTTGGAATTTTCAACTCCACTCCTCTCTACATAAAATGGGAAAAGCCTGGAGATTGAGTTAATGACTGATCATGCCCACATGATGAGGCCTCCATAAACCCCACACAAGTAAGGGATTCTGAGAGACTCAGAGAGGGAATGGATGCTCTACACCCCTTCCAACATGTTTTGCCCCATGCATCTCTGCCATCTAGCTGCTCCTGAGATACAACATTTTATAAAGATCTGGCAACCTGGTAAATTTATTTTCCTGAGTTCTGTGACCTATTCAAGCAAATTAATCAAACTTGAAGACAGGGTTGTGGAATTTTTGATTTACAATCAATTGGTCAGAAGCACAGATAACAACCTAGACTTGGAATCCGCATCTGAAGCAGGAGGTTGGAGGGGAAGGTGGAGATGGGAGACTGAGCCTTTAACCTGTGGGATCTGGTGCCATCTCCAGGTAGACAATGTGAGAACTGAGTTAAACTGTAAGACACTCAGTTGGTGTTGCAGAACTGTTTGATGTTTTACAGAAGTGTAGAACTAGTAGTGTGAGAGTAAAAGAAACATACAGGAGGAGTGTAGTTTTTTCTCTATAAATGACAATATTCAAGATAAATTATAATATATAGTTTCTAAGATGCTCCCCATGATCTTTGCTTCCTGGTACTCCCTGCCTTTGAGTAATCCCCTCACATACTGAATCAGTCACCTGTATGACCAATAGTCTATGGGCAAAGTGATGATTCATGACTTCATGGCAAGGACATTAAAGACATGACAACTTCTGCTTGGGCCTCGTAGACAGTTTGCTCCATGAGAAACCATCTGCCATGTTGTGGGAGACTTCAGCCTCGCCATTAGAGGCCTACGTGGAGAGGCCTCAATTAGCCAGCACCAACTTATCAAACCTGGAAGTGGATCATCCGATCCCAGTCAAGCCTTCAGACAACTACAACCCAGCTGAAACCCAACTCTGAATTCAGGAGACCTCCAGCCCAGTCTTCCAAGTGAGCTGGTTTCAAATTCCTGACCCTGGATTTCTACCAGAAATCAGGAGATAAAAGATTTTGTTTTAATCTACTAAAGGTACTTGAAGGGTGCCTGGGTGGCTCAGTTGGTTAAGTGTCCAACTCTTGATTTCTTGATTTCAGCTCAGGTCATGATCTCATGGTTCGTGAGACTGAGTCCTATGTCAGGTGCCATGCTAACAGCAAACAGCCTGCTTGAGAGTCTCTCTCTCCCTCTCTCTCTCTCCCACTCCCTCACACTCTTTCTCTCTCCCTCCCTCTCCCTCACTAACTCACTTTCTCTCTCTCTCTCTTTCTCTCTCTCTCTCTCTTAAAATAAACAAATACACTTTATAGGTACTTGATAAGCAGAAATAAATATGTATTGCAAATTAAATTATGATAATTTTTCAAAAATTCAAATCCACTAAAGCTAAATAAAATATTGCTAAATGTACATATTCTATAAAACTTTTAAAGCAATGAAAAATTAATAACATCATTTACTTCGTGTGGGCAAAGAAAATGGGATTAAGCAGTAGAGGAGCAAATAAGCATATGAAAATAATTAGCAATGGTCTAATTGGTAGTGTTTTCATAGATGATCATTAAATTAATAAACAAATTTAATTTAATTTTAAAAACCCATGCATGGAACAAAAGTTACAGTGTTTCCTCATCCAGGGATTATGATCAATTGAATTCAGTAAGCTGAAGACCCACTGGGAGTTTCTGAGTGACACAGCAGGAAGAAAAACCATTACTCTGAGCCAGAGTTCCTCTCCAACTTCCAGCAAATATTAGCTGCTAGAGGTTGGCTATTAAAAAATATAAAAAATGAACATGGAAAAATATATTACCTTAGTATTCCCTACGATAGAAACATACGGTGTTTTGAGAATTTAACATGATCCATCATTTAAGCAGTTACTTTTTACCTTTTTCTAGTATTTATTAGACTCTTATCAAAAAAGACATATACACTCTTCCTGATAAGAAAAAGAAGATCCTGCTCCTCCTCCGGGAAGAGGATGGTGACAAAGGAATGGTCAGGCTAATGAGATTTACCTTGTTGACAGAACCTTCTAGATCCAAGATGGTGCCACAACTGCTTGGGATGCGACATCAGCAAATGGAAACTTAGATAACTCTGTCCCTATAAAATGTTCATGACCAGTCAGCCAATCCCCAAACACCTAGACAACTCTGGGCTTTTGCTCCTCAAACAAGGCTGACTATGTGGCCTAAGCCAGTCAGGAATATTCTATTTTTCTCTGTTTTTTACTCTTTATCAGGGCCTATCCATCAAGAAGAGCTAGTAATTATAAATGTTTATACACCGAATTCAGGAGCACCCAAATATACAAAACAATTAATCACAAATTAAGTAATGTTATTGGTAAGAATGTGGTAATTGCAGGGGACTTTAATATTACACTTACAGCAATGGACAGATCATCTAAACAGAAAATCAATAAAGAAACAATGGCCATGAATGATACACTGGACCAGATGGACTTGACAGATATATTTAGAACTTTTCATCCTAAAGCAGCAGAATACATATTCTTTTCAAGTGTACATGGAACATTCTACAAAACAGATCACATACTGGGTCACAAAACAGCCCTCAATAAATATAAAAGAATTGAGATAATACCATGAACACTTTTAGATCACAATGCTATGAAACTTGAAACCAACCACAGGAAAATTTTTGAAAAACTCCGAATACATGGAGGTTAAAGAACATCCTACTAAAGAATAAATGGGTCAAACAGGCAATTAAAGAAGAAATTTAAAAATATATGGAAACAAATGAAAATGAAAATACAACAATCCAAAATCTTTGGGATAGAGCAAAGGCAGTCCTAAGAGGAAAATACATTGCAATCCAGGTCTATTTCGAGAAACAAGAAAAAATCCCAAATACGAAATCTAACAGCACACCTAAGGAACTAGAAGCAGAACAACAAAGAAACCCCAACCCTAGAAGAGAAATAATAAACATGAGAGCAAAAATAAATAATATAGAATCCCATGCATGGAAATGTTTTATATATATATATAACAGATCAAGGAATCAATGAAACTAAGAGTTGGTTTTTTGAATATCAAATAAACAAAATTGATAAACCCCTAGCCAGACTTCTCAAAAAGAAAAGACAGAGGACCCAAATAGATAAAATCACAAATGAAAACTTATTTATCACAACCAATCCCTCACAAATACAAGCAATTATCAGAGAATACTATGAAAAATTATATCCCAACAAATTGGAAAACCTGGAAGAAATGGACAAATTCCTAGACACCCAGACACTATCCTATAAGGCTTGATGCCTCCCACCCAATTTTGCAGTGCTCCATAAGGAGACTCTACTTCATGAAATACTTAAGTCTTTCTGTCCCACCTAAATTGTCTTCTTTAAACACCTTTTTTTTTTTTTTAACTTTTTCTTCATGAGGAATGGTGTTGGAAGCCTGCAGGATGAAATGTAGAGAAGTGCCCACTGAGCCCTAGGAGTTCAATGAGTCTCTCATTTGTACAGAGGGCATGGGTGAGTGACTCAGGTTTGAGCTCTGCCTAAGGGCATTCAGCAATCTGATCCAAGCAAAATTTATTTAAAAAAAAAAAAAAAGTTCCCAGAAAGGCTTAGTTATATTAGAACAGAGATGGGGCACCTGGTGGCTCAGTCGGTTAAGTGTCCAACTCTTGATTTCAGCTCAGGTCATGAGCTTGTGGTTTGTGGGATCCGGCCCCATGCCAGGTTCAGCACTGACAGCACAGGGCCTGCTTAGGATTCTCTATCCTTTTCTCTCTGCCCCCTCCTGGTTGGGTACATGTACACACTCCCTCTCTCTCTCTGTCTCTCAAAATGAACAAATAAACATAAGAAAAGAAAAAGAAAAGAGTTCGCAACAGGTGGAAACTATTAAGGAATTCACAAAGCCTCAAGGCAAGTCCAGAGCCTAAACTTCTGGGAGATTTCGGGAGTGCCATTAGGGCATCCATCGCTATAAAGAAATCTCCTGAAAGGAATCCTTTCTTGCTAATGGGAATTTCAGAGGCCAAAGTCACAAAATTGGTGGGCGACAGTCAAGTACTTAAAAGCAGTTTGAGGGCTCACTACCTAACTCTAAGACAGTCATGCTGGGAAGAAAAGTTGGTCGCAGATGAGTAAGATCAACACTAGGTCACCGTCAACCTCAAGAAAATTTCCACGCAACCAGGTACACTGTAAAACACCACAAAATCCCCAACTCAATGGTACATTACTTTTAGGTATTAATTTGGCTCTTAGAGACTCTAGACTTAGCTAAAGTAGAATTCTAAAAGTTTCAAAGAATTGAGTGGGGACATTTCAGCATATCTGCTGATTTTATATCTGAAAACTGTGGTTCTCAGAAGCTTTAGATATCAACAGAAATAGCAAAATATTACTAAGACAACCTATAATTACAATGGCCACTATGGAGAATATTCCAATTAGACAAGGTCAATCATTTAAAAAGTGCGTTTAAAAGCAAGATTTCCCATATCAAAACATAGAATGGTATACTCATTGTATTTGGCATGCAGAAGCCTACAAAAGGCTTACAGATTTCAAAATAGCTTCATTGAAAGATTCATTGGAAAAGCTAATGAAAAACTGAAGACCCAAGAGGGACCTAAAACAAGACTGTAAGATTGACATGGCTCGTTCTAGTCCCTTCTAACCTCCTTTACCTTAGTACCAGTCTATCAATCCTCTGTCTGAACTGTCTGTCCACCCTCAAAAGACTAGAAAAATGTGAACCTAAGTAAAATCCTTGTACACCAACTCCAACACCCCCATGTCAACCCTTAAAGGAGGGCTGCCATATGGGCCCCTATCAGAGTTGATGGAATTCTAAGGGATTCTCTGTAAACTGCTACCAGATATTTCCCTGAAGAGCCAAGGAGAAACCAGAAATAAAATAAATGGAGAACCTTGCCAACCTCTGGTGGATACCGGAGCTATATTCACTATTTAAACTCTACTTACTCAGGGGGCGCCTGGGTGGCTCAGTCGGCTGAGCGTCCGACTTCGGCTCAGGTCATGATCTCCTGGTCCGTGAGTTCAAGCTCCGCGTCAGGCTCTGTGCCGACAGCTTGGAGCCTGGAGCCTGCTTCTGAGTCTGTCTCCCTCTCTGTCTGCCCCTCCCCTACTTGTGTTCTGTCTCTCTAAAATGAATAAATATTAAAAAATTAAAAAAAAATAAACTCTACTTACTCAGGACCCTGCAGATGGGACCCTAGGAAAACTAACAGAAGCCAGCAAACACTGAGAATGAACACTGTCAGCTCTCCCAGCTCTCTGGAGTACTTTGTCAAGAAAGGAAGGTAAAATTTGACAGTGTCCCTTGCTTTCAAAATTCAGACTATTGTGAATTTGGTTTTGGGGTGCCTACTGGTTGCCAATCCTTTCTCTCTCAGGGACAACTATGACCTTCTTGTTTGTCTTGCTTTTGTGTCCGAGAACTTCCTGCCTGTCTGGGGCACACAGGTTGGCAGGTCTTACAGATGCGGGCAGCTCAACTGTCAGGTTGGGGGTTCAAAAATAAAGTAGGAAAGGGGCACCTGGGTGGCTCGGTTGGTTAAGTGTCCGACTTCATCTCAGGTCATGATCTCACTGTTTGTGGGTTTGAGCCCTGCATCGGGCTATGTGCTGACAGCTCAGAGCCTGGTGCCTGCTTCAGAATCTGTGTCTCCCTCTCTCTGCCCCTCCCCTGCTCATACTCTGTCTCTCTCTCTGTCTCTGTCTCTGTCTCTCTCTCTCAAAAATAAATATTTTTAAAAATTAATATATATATATATAGCAGAGAAATGTAGGTTACACATCATTTGTGGCTTAGGGTCCAGGTTTTAGCGGAATTATGTAAGTCCTTTTTTCTTTTTTTTTTTTCTTTATTTTGATAGAGAGAGAGAGACATAGAGTATGCACAGAACGGGCAGAAAGAGAATCCCAAGCAGGTTCCACACTGACAATATGGGATCCCTTCAGGGGCTCAGTCACTTTTCTACAATAATTATATTTAATGGTATGTCTACTTAAAAATAGTTCCCAAAATCTGTTCAGTAATTTGAAATCTTAGTTAAACTGACACAAATTAAATGATGGATATTCATTGAATATCTAGATCATTTCTAAATTTGACTGTTGAATTTGCAAAGACTAGTGTTCTTGTAGTTCTGCCCATTATGAACTTTTCCCTGAGTTGTGGGACTTAATATCTCTGAAACAAGCTTGCTGAATAAACACTCAGCAGAAGTGGAGATACAGTTAAACAAAACACAGAAGAAGACTAACTGGCTTATTATCTTATTTACCTCAGAGATATTATAGGCTGATACCAGACCACAACAACAATAATAAAGAGACAGATCTCAAAAATAAAATTTGACATCTTACATGGGCACAGTTTGTGGCTCCCCAAAACAATTATAATAGTAACAGCAAAGATCACCTATCATAGGTCACCACACCAAATTTAGTAATAATGAAAAAGCTTGAAATATTGTGAGAATAACCAAAAAGTCACAAAGAGACAACAAAGTAAGAAAATTCTATTGATAAAATGGCACCAACAGATTTGTTTGACACAGGGTTGCCACAAATCTTCAATCTGTAAAAAATGTAACATCTGCCAAGTGCAGGAGAGCAAAGTGCAATGAAGCAAAGCAAACAAAACAAGATAGGCCTGTCTCCCCCTCTTGGGGATCATCTCTTGATCTATTTGATTCTAGCAGGTTTGGGTCATGGGAGCCCCAACTCAAGAGCATGCTCCAAACCATGGACATTGTTTCGCTGCTAATAATTATTATTTCCCTAATAGGCTGCATCGTCTCGAAAATTTCAAATGCATGTATGTAGGCAACCACCGACCAACTGAACAGATCATCTCCCTCGGACTGAAATAACAAAAGGTAACAGAAGAACACTCAGAATGGGAGTTCCAGCTCCAAGAACAGGAGTCTGATGTCATCTCTTGTGAATAATACACTGAGTCCCAAAGAGGCAATGATAACTGATGGGCACACTAAGCCCTACCTTTTGATCAAATTGTCTGAATGGTCAAAAGGATGATCAAATATGTAGACTGTTGAAATAAAGTTCAAGTCCCAAGATGGAGTCACACCTGCATCAAGTACACAAAGCTCAACTTCGTATCCCAGTAAATGATCTGTGTGACCAGAAACATAAAATATCCAGTCAGCCAAGCCCCACACACCAAGCCAGCTCTGACCTTCTTACCCCAAATGAGGTGGACTGTGTGGCCCTAGTTGGTCGTATATCTTCTATGGTTCTCTTCCTTGTTCTTTATGCTTTATCTAAAAATGCTTCTTATCTTCAGACCCATTTTGCAGTTCTCTGCAATGAAAGTTTCCACTTCAGGAAGTATTAAAGCAACTTTTTTTGTATCATCTAAACTGTCTTCTTTAAACATTTTTTAATGGCGTTTAGAAATAGGCAGAATAAAAGGTAAGGCTCCCCAGGAGAAACCTGTTGGTGCTAGAAACTCAATTAAACGCAATTTATCCTTTTTTTTTTTTTTTTTTTTTTTTTTTTTTAAATTTTTTTTTACATTTATTTATTTTTGAGAGACATAGAGATAGAGTATGAGTGAGGGAAGGGCAGAGCGAGAGAGGGAGACACAGAATCTGAAGCAGGCTCCAGGCTCTGAGCCGTCAGCACAGAGCCCGACCTGGGGCTCGAACTCACAGACCGCGAGATCATGACCTGAGCCGAAGTCGGCCGCTCAACCGACTGAGCCACCCAGGCGCCCTTATCCTTTTTTTTTAACATATTGTGTATATAACAGGAGGATTAATTTTGTTTTAATATGTGTAACTTGAATTTCACTGTACTAAATATTTCCTCTTTATGTTTTGTTACTGAAATTAGCAGCATTTTTGTTAGACATTTGTATTCACTGGATTTAATTTTTCTTTTCTACTAAAGAATTCTAAAACATAATTGGAAGGAAAACCACCCAGAAAAAAAGAACAGTTTCTCAAAGTTAAGGAGAATGGGTAAGCAGATACTCTGTTGTCAAAGAGGCAGAGACAGAAACAGAATATTATCTTGAAACTAAAACCTGAAGTAATGAGTGATTTTTTAAAATTACTTGAGAAAGAGGTGCCTGGGTGGCTCAGTTGGTTAAGCGTACAACTTCAGCTCAGGCCATGATCTCACCATTTGTGAGTGTGAGCCCCACATCGAGCTCTGTGCTGATGGCTTGGAGCCTGGAGCCTGCTTCAGATTCTGTGTCTCCCTCTCTCTGCCCCTTCCCCATTTGTGCTCTGTCTCTCTCTGACTCTCAAAAATAAATAAATGTAAAAAAATTAATAATAATAATAAATTTAAAAAATAAAATTATTTGAGAGAGTGAGCAAGCAGGAGTGAGGGGCAGAAGGGGAGGGTGGAGGGGGGGGAGAGAGAGAGAGAGAGAGAGAATGAATGAATCTCAAGCAGGTTCCACACTCATGGAGTCCAACATGGGACTTGATCCTACAAGCCCAGGACTGTGATCTGAGCCAAAACCAAGAATCAGACTCTCAACCATCTGAGCCACCCAGGCACCCCTGAAGCAATGAGTTTAAATCAGAAAAATTTTTCAATCATTCCATAAATATTTAGTATGGAATTAAATTAATATATACGCCTGAAGGATGAAACCAGCCCTTTGACAGTGTTACCATTATGCCATTATGTAATTAGGAAGACAACTCATTGGATTCATTGCCCATCATTTCAGGAAGTTATACTCCAAAAAGGCCAGAAACACAAATAGGAGTCCCTTTTCCTTTAAAGTATCATTTTATTTTTAATTCTTTAAAGTTTCTTTTCTGAGAACTATGTATTATTAAGAATTGTTTGGATTATTCTTATTCATTCCTTTTTAATAGTAAAATACATATTAGTCATGTAAGTCACATATCGTAACTAGTGATATACACTTGGTAAGCAGCTGACATAGGTAACAGTAGCTAATACCTTAACACTGTCGCTCTGACACTGATTTCATCAGGAAACAATTTCACCCAGCTGGGCCCGATTGCCTTACTAATAAAATAAAGAAATTGACTTCAATGTTTGCTGATGATCCTATCAGATCAAAACTCTGTGATCTATAATCTTTGCTAATACTTATTGAGCGTGCCGTTAGTTCAAAGTAGTATTCTGGAATTACTGGAACAAAAAAATTGTCATTTTAATGAAGAAAACCAGATTTCATGAAGATGGATTCTATATATGTGTAGAAAATGCAAATGCCTGCCTCCACTTCTCACTGTGAATGTGCTGAATCATAATGTGAGTCTCTGGAACTTTTTTACTTGATGTTTTTGTTTGTTTGTTTGTTTGTATATTTGCTTTTGATCTAGTATCCCTCTAAGGTCTAATGTCTCTTTCCTTCACACTTCAGAACTCAAACTCTGAAAAAAATTTATCTCACAGAATTGTCACAACATTTTGCAGAAGTAAAGGAATTAACCATCTGGAACCACCTAAACAAGACTCATTCCAACATTGACAATCTGCTATAAACATGAATAAAGAATCCAATTGTGACCCAGAATGAGAAAAGATAAGGGTTTTTAAATGAATCACTGAGATAGTTACAGAAAGAAATTATTACCAGATGCGATAACAATGAACAGAAACAAACAAGAAATCTTTCACTACAAAGAGACTACCTATAAATGCCACCCTATATTTGTCAGTGTTTATTATGAACTTAATATGATACATTTCTCAGATACAGCATAGTGCAGGCATTCCCATAGTCTATGCTACTGATCGAACTGTTCATAGGATTCTATAGCCAAATGGTATCTTTTCAGGGTTCTCCAGAGAAGAACCAATAGGATACATATAGATATAGATACACAAGAAAAGGTTTATTATGAAAATTGCCTCAAACGAATATGGGGCCTGAGATGTACCATGATATGCCTTCTGTAAGCTAGAGAACCAGGAAAACTGGTGGGATAAGTCAGCCTGAGGCTGAAGGCCTGAAAACTTGAGGGGAAGAGCAGGATACTGCTAGTGTAAATCCTGGAGCCCAAAAAGCTGAGGACCAGTAACTCTGACGTCCAAAGGCAGGAGGGGATAAACTCCTAACTTAAGATTAGAGAATAATGAGCCCTCTGCCTTTTTGATGTAGGTCCTAGACAGAGTGGATGACGCCACCTACACTGATGACCGCAAACCTTCTTTACCTAGTCTGCTTCTGCAAATGTTAACCTCTTCCGGAACACACCTAGAAATTATGTTGCACCAGCAATCTGGGCATCCCTTTAGCCCATTAAAGTTGACACATCAAACTAGCCATCACACTGTCTTATGTAGTCCAAAAGTAAGATGAGTTGAAATCTCAGTGTTTTTTAAATTTGCTATTTAGATGTTTATAATGCAGGCAACAGATTAATATCTTACAAATTCATTCTAATTACTTGTAGTCACAGATAACGGAGTAAATTTAGAAATGACAGTGAGAAAGTAGTAGTCCAAAAGAAAAACAAAATCAAAAACTAAAAGACTTGACCTTCAAGTATTATTTGAAAATAAAGACAAACACAAAATTTAAATATATCTATAATAGAATGCTATGTTAGTATTTTCCTCTGATACCGACAACAGTAATTCCTGCTGATTTCCTCTGGGGGCTAAAAGCTATATAACATATGCTAGTACATTTTCTCAGGTAAATGGCTAAATGCCAGTTCCGAGTTTAGGCCTTTTTGCTTCCAAGGATAATAAAATTCTCAGTCACTTGCAAGTAACTGGTAATCTTAGAGGTTTTTCTTTTTTAAATTTCTATTTTATTCAATTTCTCAGATTTTACTCAGAAGTCATTCGCTATATAGTGACAAAAAATGCAGAACACAGATCATAAGGGAAATGGAGCTTATTTTTGAATTTAGGTTGTAATAAATTGGGAGTATTTGAAGGATCATTCTTACTGGTCAGTTTTTACCTGTGGGGATCTTAAAATAATGATCACTTATAAATTCCATATGTATGCATTTAATGAATTAATTTAATCTCAAGTATGTCAGGAAAAAAAAACTGTCAACTTTGTCAGGATTTTTGTCACACCTAAAAAAGTAGTTTTAGATTTGAGTAAAACAGATCTGGAGTCATACAAATATAACTCATACCAGTCGCTGAATAGATAACTAGAAAAACTATCTTGAGATTTAATCTAATAAAAATTTTAGATAATTGAGAATAATAAAATGCATTAAATATTCCTTTAGAAGCAGAAAACCTGACTTAAAATCATTTTTAAAAAAGACAGTGGGATTTATTCTAGAAAACTTTCACAAATATAATTTAAAAATTATCAAGATATAGAAGTTTTTAATAGTTTACAAAACCACTTAAGACATCACTTTTATTGTTTTTTTATTAAATTTTTTTTAAGATTTATTTATTTTTGAGAGAAAGAAAGTGTGTGAACAGGGAAGGGGCAGAGAGAGAGGAAGAGATACAGAATCTGAAGCAGGCTCCAGGCTCCAAGCTGTCAGCACAGAGCCCGATGCGGGGCTTGAACTCACACACCGCAAGATCATGACCTGAGCCAAAGTCAGATGCTTAACTGACTGAGCCACCTAGGCGTCCCCTACTTTTATTGTTTTACTAAGAGTAACATCTCCCTTTAAAAGTTTTTAAGTATATTTTTATAAATATATTGCAAATACATAGTCTAAGTATATAAGATAAATTTAATAAGATAAATATTAATAGAATATATTATGATTTTAGGTAAAACTCTCTTACCATTCACTTATCCCTGAATATATATATATATATATATATATATATATATATATAATTTTATCAAAGTGATATTAATTGAATTAGGTGGCAAACTTTTCCAATGCCTAGAGAAAATCAAGATTAAGAATATGCTTTGTGAAGTTACATTCAAGTAATCTAAAATACTATGCACCACTGTGTTTATTGCAGCATTGTTTACAATAGCCAAGATATGGAAGCAGCCCAAGTGTTCAGACACACACACACACACACACACACACACACGCACGCACACACACTGGATTATTACCCAGCCATTAAAAAAGAAATATTGGCATTTGTAACAACATGGATGTACCTAGAGGGTATTATGTCAAGTGAAATGAATCAGAGAAGGACAAATTCTATATGATTTCAATTGTATGTGGAATCTAAAAAGAACAAGCAAACAACAAAAGAGCAGAAACAGACCCATAAATATAGAGAACAAACTGTGCCAAAGGGGAGGAGGTAGAGGAATGGGCAAAATGGCACGAAAGGTTGTGAGAAGTATAGGCTTCTAGTCATGGAATGAGTAAGTCAAGGAGATGAAAGGTACGGCACAGGGAATACAGTCAATGGTACTGTAAAAGCACTGTGTGGTGACAGATGGGAGCTATACTTGTGGTGAGCATAGCATAATGTATACAGACTTGCTGAATCTGTAAGGAGCATTGTGTGTCAACTATACAATAAAAAAGAAACTAAACTAGTCTACTAGTAATTGGGAGGAAATTAATGGATTATGCAGTTGTTTTATGTCATTATTTTAAAATGTATTCTATTACTACACAAGCAATACCGTTTTTATAGGCAATAACATAGATTATGTATACAAATAGCTAATTCTTGGCAAATCTCTGTGTCACTCGTGCCAAGCGTGCGAAGATGGCGCAGCTGGGAGGAGGGACAAATACAGACAGGGAGAGGAGAAAGCAATTGAGGGCACTCAAGAAGTGGTACTCAGGGTTTCAAGTGGAACATTCTATAATGGTCACTGTCAAATCAAGAGAAAAATGGACTTACTTTCACATTTCCTTGAATGTAATGCTGCTTTAGGATTATGGTAGGTAAAGTCTTTAGTTATTTTTGGATTAACTATACAGCTGTTTTTAAATCAGGAAAAAAAGTTCTCCATTTGAAAAAAATCTATAAATTTTGCATAATATTTAATAATAATTTTATGATGGATTAATTATGTCAACATATGAAATAACAAAATGCCAGTATTATATAAATATGAAATAGAACTTTTAAAAATCTTAAATGTGGAATTACTATTTTATCGGGACATCAAAAATTGAAAAAAGGTAAGGAAAGATGTATCTATGTGAACATTAAAAACTTGTACAAAGCAAAGAAATACATGTCAGTGCCTCTCCCACCACACAACACATGAACACAGGAAACAAAGATACAAATGGCAAATTGAGAAGCATTTGATATAATACAATAAAATCGGCTAATACTCTTATTTTTTAAATGTCTATTACATATAAATGAGAAAAATAGAAATATTTTTATAAGCAGGAAAAGACATGAATAGGTAATTTACAAAAAGAAATATATATGGTCCGTAAAGATGAGAAATAATACTCAGTTCTAATGAAAATGAAAACAGCCAGCTTACAACAACAGTAAATTGGGTTTTGCATATAATTTTGCCAGCAAAATAAATAATAAAATGATAATCCCAGTGCTTTATTTTGACTTGACTTCTTTCTTGAAATGTATTGATAAAGTTCACAAGTATATACTCATTGGTACAATATTTCTACTACCGGAAATTTATCCAAAAAATATTTTTGGACAAGTATTGGAAAAAAGACATAGGCATCAGGTTGTTCACTGCAATTCTCCTAACCTATGAAAACTTATTATCATACTGAACATTCCTGAACTAGGAATGCTAGATTATGTTTCACACAAATAACGGGATATGTTAAAGTAAATCAGACAAGACTGAGCCATGAGACTGAAGTTGCCCTAATGCCTTGATAGCCTACAGAAGGAAACCAAAGCTTAATTCAGAGCTGATACTCTAGAATCCAAGAAGATGACACTTACGAAGGACCCATTACAATCAGCCAACTAGGTTTTTTTAAATAAGATAAGTGCTTAAGGTATAGACAAATGCTTTGCTTCTTTGTCTTTTCTCTTAAAACTTTCCCCCTAGTTCTTGTTGGTGGAGTGGCCATAAATTCTTCCAGTTTGGTTACTTCCCAATTCGAATTAATATTTTGCTCAAACAAACTCTAGAAAATTTTAACGTGCCTTAGGTTACCTTTAGACGTATATATATATATGTTATCTTAGCAGGATAAAGTACATATAAATATAAATGTGTGCACAATTTATACACATACTACAAAGTATTATTGTATTGATTAGAAATCATGTGTGAGTTCACAAAGTTATTTTCATTTCTTTTATATTTTAATTTAATATCAGAAATAGAAATAGTTTGGAAATGTTTATTTACTATTTTTCCATCCTTGATTGACTAAAGCTTAAACAAAAAGTGTCAGGACATGGATGGGAGGTAGGAATTGTGGCTATAACACATAAAGGCAATATAGCACTTTAAATATCAGTGCAATTTTTTTCACTCCTAAAATTAATGATGAGCATTCTCTTCTAAGATACCTGACCTCTCACTTTCACATACTTACTAAATTCAATTATATTATTTAAAATAATCTACTTACATTTTATTATAATATACCTTTATTACAGTTTGAATTAAATATCTGAATATAATTATTAGCATCATTATAGATTCATTCCTATTTAATATTTTCCCATCAGCTTTTTAGCTATGCCAGATAGTATAAATACATTTTAATAATTTTGATAATATAATATTAAATACATATAAGGATGCATAGAAAGTAAAATTTATCATACAGTGCAAAGACCAACTGATTAGATATACTACATAGTTTCTCTTTTCAACTCTAAAAGTATGAGAGCTTGGTTTGAAGGCCTGGATGAAGAATTTGAAATTTAAATGTAAAGCACAGATGGGAGCCCCAGGTTGCAAAATCTCTAACTTTAAGTAATTTTTTTTTATTACACACATACACACACCCTCTATCTCTCAAAAAATAGATAACAAAATTTAAATCACATGGTATGAAAGTTAAATCAGTCATTTTTGAAAATGCCCAGTTGTCAGTGGTTGAAACTTCCCTAATGTTTCAATGAGATACTTAGCAATAGACACTGCTTTGTTGCAGGTTCCAATCTCCTGACGCCCGGCATCTGGACCTTTAATGACAAGGCTAACAAACTAAATGTGAGACAGGAAACCACCAAAATCCTAGAGGAAAACACAGGCAATAACCTCTTTGACATCAGCAACTTCTTAGGAGATACATCTCCTGGGGCAAAGGAAAACAAAAGCAAAACTAAACTATTGGGACTACTTCATCCAGATAAAAACGTCTGCACATCAAAGGAAACAATCAGCAAAACTAAAAGGCAAAGGACAGAATGGGAGAAGACATTTGCAAATGACATATGTGATAAAATGGTAGTATCCAAAATCTTCAAGAACTCATCAAACTCAACACCCAGAAACAAATAATCCAGTTAAAAACTTGGAACAAGACATGAATAAACATTTTTCCAAAGAAGACATCAGATGGATACGCACTCAACATCACTCATCATCAGGGAAATTCAAATCAAAACTACAAGAGATATCACCTCACACCTATCAGAATGGCTAAAATTATCAACACAGGGAACAAGTGTTGGCAAGGATGAAGAAAAAGGAAAACCTCCTTCACTGTTGGTGGGAATGTAAACTGGTGTAGTCACTCTGGAAAACAATATGAGGTTCCCCAAAAAGTTAAAAATAGAACTACCCTGTGATCCATCAACTGCACTACTAGGCATTTACCCAAAGGATACAAAAACACTGATTCGAAGGGGCACATGCACTCCAATGTTTATAGCAGCACTATCAACAATAGCCAAATTATGGAAAGAGTCCAAATATCCAATGACTGATGAATGGATAAAAAAGATGTGTTCTGGGCTGCCTAGGTGGCTCAGTCGGTTGAGCGTCCGACTTTGGCTCATGATCTCACGGTCTGTGGGTTTGAGCCCCGCATCGGGCTCTGTGCTGACAGCTCAGAGCCTGGAGCCTGCTTCGGATTCTGTGTCTCCCTCTCTCTCTGCCCTTCCCTGCTAATACTCTGCTCTGTCTCTCTCAAAAATGAATAAACATTAAAAAAATTTTAAAAAAAAAGGCGTGTTCTATACATAACAATGGAATATTACTCAGCCATCAAAAAGAATGAAACCTTGCCATTTGCAAGGATGTAGGTGGAGCTAGAGTGTATTATGCTAGGTGAAATAAGTCAGTCAGAGAAAGAAATACTATATGATTTCACTCGTATGTGGAATTTAAGAAACAAAACAGATGAACACAGCGGATGGAAGAAAAAGCAAAGAGAGGGAGGTAAACCATAAGAGAGACTCTTAACTATAGACAGCAGTAAACTTAGGGTTGCTGGAGGGGACATGGATAGGGGATCGGTCAAATTTATGACAGGTATTAAGGAGGGCACTTGCGATGACCACTAAGTGTTGTATGTAAGTGCTGAAACGCTGAATTCCACATGTGATTCTAACACTGTATGTTACATAACCGGAATTTTTTCATTTTTAACTTTTTTAGCTTACTTATTCATTTTGAGAGAGACAGAGAGCAAGCAGGGAAGGGCCCAGAGAGAGGGAGAGAGAGAATCCTAAGCAGGCTCCACACTGTCAGCATGGAGCCTGATAGGGGGCTCACGCTCACGAAACACGAGACCATGACCAGAGCCAAAATGAAGAGTCGGACACTTAACCAGCTGAGCCACACAGGTGCTCCGACTAACTGGCATTTAAATAAAAACTTGGAAAGAAAAAAAGAGGCTAATACAGGTTTCACTATGTTTGCAGTATCTTCATCTGAGGTTTTTGTTTAATCTATTTATTCAAAAAATGATCTGTTATTTCTTTAGACTTCCACTTACTTATCCCATCCCAAATAAACAGATTTGCAGAGAATGTGACTTGTTACTTTTTTGGTACATTTCAGTTCACTTCCCAAAAAGGCATGAGATTGTGGTACTCGTATTCATTTTGACTTTCTTGAAGTTTCTTCCTTTCTCTCAAGGCTGATTGCAAAAATCTCTATTCCTGCTGTGTTGCTTGTTTTATGTCCTTTTTCTATTCCCAGAACCCAGTTCCCATTTTAAAAAATCATCTCCAAAAAGAGTGACACAATTTGCAGATACTTCATGTGGAAATGAAAAGAAATTTCTGTTTATAGACACACTTCTATGCTTCTAAGGGTTTATTTTTCTAATTTCTGAAGTTATCAGATAATTTAGTAATATACAAAAATTAATGGGATTACTCTTTTAACTTTTCCAATCTTCCTTATTTAATAGTACCTAAGCCTAGGTGCATAGAAATATCAGTTAAATTTTTCTCTCAACCTTACCTTTCACAGATTTAATCAGATAATGGTCTTTAGTTAGAATTGTTTATAAAATGTTAAACATTTTTAATACAAAGGGGCATTTTCAAACCATGGTTATCATATCAGCAGGCAGTATATAATTCTCTTAAATTTTCCTCTAAATAGTTAGTACATTTTGTGAAAAAAGTCCAAAAATATTTGAGAAAAGAAAAATCCATAAAAATGCCTCAGATTTGAAAACATATCATTCAAAACAGAACTGTTGGACCATGGGCTGCCTGGGTGGCTCATTTGGTTAAGCATCCGACTTTGGCTCAGGTCGTGAACTTGTGGTACATGAGTTTGAGCCCTGCATCTGGCTCTGCGCTGACAGCCCAGAGCCTGGAGCCTGCTTTGGATTCTGTGTCTCCCCCTCTCTCTGTTCTTCCCCCACTTGCTCGCACTAACTCTCTCTCTCTCTCTCTCTCAAAAATAAATAAAGATTTAAAAAAATGTTTGACCAAAACAACTGTACACATGTACAGTATTCTAGTCGACTAACAGTAACTTTCCTGGAAAATGACATAATCATTTTGTGTATATATTTTCACATAACTTCAGAAAATGACCGCATTTCATCATGGTTTAATTTTATGTTCCATGCTGCAATCTACATGAAAATGATACTGTGACACCCAGCAGTTTTCAAATATTAACCAATGAATCAGGTGCTATTTTCTATTTCCATTCGGACAATCATGCTATCTTAAGCCTTCTTAGACTATTCTCTGCCTCAGGAAAGAAATGTGGTATAATAAATACATAAATAAGTAACTAAGCAAGCACACACGGAGAAAATGCTGTGGAGTTTTAACACAGTGTTTTTGGAATTACAACTATTTAAAGGGACTCAGGGATTATTAACACGTTTTAAATGATAACAAGACATCCCAAACCAGAAAAGGAGCTAAAGATTCCATGTTTCAGGAGAGTGAAAGGGTATAAAGAATGCATAGATTCAAAAGGCCTTTAATAAAACAAACAAAGGAACCTCCCTCACACCATGGATGGAGGTGTAGGGGAGGGAGAGAAGGGATGGTGACAGAAAACAGAACTGCCTGAATCTCTGTTAGGTTTGGGGAATTAAGCAGGTGGAGTTTGGAAGTTCCCTGGAGTGTATGTCTGGATGGTATCTCTATATATCCCAACCTTGCTAACCAAGTTCCCTGTAGCCCCGTGTGACTGGGGAGCAAGAGCATGAATTTCTGTGACTGAGAATGGCATGTAAGTAGAACACATGGAAATACATGGAAATAGATAATGACAGCCCACATAATTTTGCTGGGAGCAGTATGATGTGGAAACAGCAGAAAGATCCTCCCGTGCCCAAGAGCTGAGAGAAAGCTAGGCCTCACAAGTGTGTCATATGCAAGGGTCATGTAACAAACCAGAAGAAAGCAAGAACTTCTGGGGGATATCAGCATGAGATAGGACACAGAGATTGAGGTGTACCCTAAAAATATAATAACTCAGGGCTTTATAAACCTCCAGAATTTATACATGATCCTGAAGAAGATGATGAACCACAAATGAACTAAGATCGTCATTTTGTCACTTAGTAGAATAGGGGCTCTTAGTATATATTAAATTGAGAAAATAAGAAATTGTATTTATTAAATAGCTGAATTTATATCCTGGGATTATTTACTACACTTGTGAGCAAACTCAAAAAAGCTAATTCTATAATCTGTTAGATAATTATTTCATTGGAATCAGTCTTGTGTAGAAAGAGTAGTACTTGAGTTTTAGTTTAAGGTCCTTTTAAATAAGAATATATTCTGTATAATAGGAAAACGTAGTCAAATATCTCAACATTAGAGTTAACTATTTTCAAGGTCTATTTGGGCAATTCTTAATAACTATGTATTAAAAAGATATTCATGGGGCACCAGGGTGGCTCAGTTGGTTGAGCATCTGACTTCGGCTCAGGTCATGATCTCATGCTCCATGAGTTCAAGCCCCGCATCGGGCTCTGTGCTGACAGCTCAGAGCCTGGAGCCTGCTTTGGGTTCTGTGCCTCCCTCTCTCTCTGCCCCTCCCCCACTCATCCTCTATCTCTCTCTGTCTCAAAAATAAATAAACATTTAAAAAAAATTTAAAAAGATAGTATGTCAGAGGAACTACTTCCACACAACAATTTGTTGTACCAGTCAGGCTCTTTACTTATTCAAGAAATATTAATAGATTCTGGATAAAAAGGCACCATGTTTCCCAAAAGGGAAACCATCTTCAGGGAATGAAAGTACTTTCTTACTAGTTTTTGCCTACATATTGGATATATTAGTCAAATCTTCACCATGCTTTTTCTTCTCCCTGGGGACAGAGAAAGCATCCCCTCTGTTAAGGTCACTCTCTGGTCTGCAGGATAAAACACACGCTGCAGTAAGGTGGGGGTGTGTTCTATGCGTGTCCTATCTCTGCTCCAGGGAGGGGAGACTGAATGGAAGGAGCAGCACATGGGATATGCCGGCGCAGGACCTTGGGCAATTATATTTCCTGCGCTCTGGCTTCCTCTCTAGTCAATTAAGTGGAAGAATATGTCCCTTATTCAACTTCAGAGGAGTGGGTGCGAATCAAAAGACATTAAAAAAAATATTTTGTTAACTGTGGAATTTTGTTGTTGCAGTTGCTGCTTCTGCTGCTGTTACTGTTGTTGCTCTTGGACAGTATCTGTGCTAACATCTTAACTTCTAAATTTCATTTAAAACATGGGGTATAGGGGCACCAAGGAGGCTCAGTTGATTAAGCAGCTGACATCGGCTCAGGTCATGATCTCACGGTTCATGGGTTCGAGCCCCGCATCGGGCTCTGTGCTGACAGCTCAAAGCCTGGAACCTGCTTCGGATTCTGTGTCTTGCTCTTTCTCTGCCCCTACCCCCTCCTCAAAAATAAATCTAAAAATTAAAAAAAAAAACATGGGGTACAATACCAACCTGATACATTGGGGAAAGGGTTAAAGCATTAATACATGTAGAAGGACAATAAATGTTAGCTACTTTTGTTATTTTTAATAAATATAGCCTCTACTTTTAAATTTTTATTTAAATTCCAGTTAGCATACAGTTAAATATTATTTCAGGTTTAAAATACAGTGATTAGGCACTTCCATTCCACACCCAGTTCCCATCACAAGTGCCTTCCTTAATACCCATACCTATTTCACCCATCCCCCCAACCATCTCCCCTATGGTAACCATCAGTTTCTTCTCTATAGAGTCTTTATCTCGGTTTGCCTCACTCTTTTTTTTTTTCCCTTTGCTCATTTTTTTTTGTTTGTTTCTGAAATTCCATGGGGGAAATTATATGGTTTTTGTCTTTCTCTGATTATTTCACTTAGCATTATACTCTCTAGTTCCATCCATGTTGCTCCAAATGGGAAGATTTCATTCTTTTTGATGGCTGAGTACTATTATATTATGAACAATAGTTACCTTCTATAAATTGCAATAAATCCTGAATTAGTAAATACTGAATCAATGCTCCAAGGGAGGAATAAAGAGTTAGATTCTTGTGATCCTCTCACCACATTTTCCTCAAGCAATTAACACTTAACCTTGTTTTTTATTTTTTGGGTTCTTTTTAATGTTTATTTATTTTGAGAGAGAGAGAGCGTGAATGTGAGCCAGGGAAGGGCACAGAGAGATGGAGAGAGAATCCCAAGCAGACTCTGCACTGTCAGCACAGAGCCTGACGCACAGCTCAAACTCATGAATGGTGAGATCATGATCGAGAGCCAAAATCAAGAACCAGATGCTTAACGGTCTGGGCCACCCAGGCACCCTAATACTTAGCTTTGTTTTATGTGTCTTTCTGTTTAAGGACACCTTATTTAACATCTATAGTTGATCAACGCTGAACTCATAGCTAACGATACTATACCTCATGCCTGAATAAAGTTTATCTAACAAACGTGTTTTCTCTGAAAGACACATTGCAAACTCTGCTTTAAAATACAGGCAGTACTCAGTACTACACTTGGGGGTTACTGGAAACTGAGAAATCAACCAGAAAAGCCCAAGAAATGCAAAATAATGTGGCACTTAATAAATCATGAAAACTACACTTGGTAATGTGAGAGCTGAAATGACAAGATACAGTGTCACATGGTTCAACCTCAGCTGGGAAAGTGTCTGTGGGCAGGTCAGTGATTTCCCTGCTCTGCATGTATGCTGGTCTAAAAATGACAGCAAAAGTGCTCCGAGTATTTATTGATTTTGAAGTCACAAATAAGTTTTAGCAAGTGGGCTAATTCACAAACACAGGATTCATGAATAATGAGGATCAATTGTACTATTTTTATATGATTTCCAAATATACGTCCAGCTCAAAATTCTATCACCTGAAACATACAAGACCCTTCCTAGCCTAGCCCCTTCATTCTTTTTCCTCCTGCCATGCTCTCCTCTCTGTTCCTTGGGTGTCCCATGTTCCTGACACAGGACCAGAGCACGTGCAGCCTGTACTTCCTGAAACACACATATCCTCTCTCCTTACCGGTTAACTTCTGTCTCTGGTTATTGTAAGCATCTCTCCTCTTATCTCCCTGACTAGTTTAGTTCACCCAATTACTTTTATTTTTTTTTTAATTTTTTAATGTTTACTTATTTTTGAGTGGAGGAGGAGCAGAGAGAGAAAGACACAGAATCCAAAGCAGGCTCCAGGCTCTGAGCTGTCAGCACAAAGCCTGACGTGGGGCTCGAACTCATGAACAGCGAGCTCATGACCTGAGCTGAAATTGGCCACTTAACTGACTGAGCCGCCCAGGCGCCCCTCACTCAATTATTTTTAGAGTAAACCTCTCGAACCATTCTGCTCATAAACCTCTTCTTCTTACCACTTATCACAATTAAATTGTACATTTATTTCTACGTATATGGATATCATTAATGTTTTTCTTCCTCAACAAAAGTACATTGCATGAAGAAAAAGAATATTTCTGATTTATCTCACATTTTATCAAATGCTTTATATTCAATAAATGTACAACAAATAAATGTAAATCAATATAAATGACATGTAAGCTATAATAAAAGCAAGTCGAATAAATACTTAAATGTTCTGCAGCCATAATGAAAAACCTTGGAAAAGAAGAGTACTAATTTACTTACATAATCAAAGCAATTTTCTGAGCCTAATGTTTCTTCATTAAAAATAGGAAATATGTAATATATACTTTTTGAGAGCCAATCCTTTCAATGTGATTTCACAGAATCTGCCCTGATGACTTTTATATGGTATATATAATATATATCCAAGACCGATAAGTAATTGTACTAAAAAGTATTCAACTTACTTTTAATCAAATACGTGCAAATTTATAATTAGAAATGAATTATTTTACACTATATAATTAGCAATGATAAAAGCAGTAATCCTGACTGCTAGTGAAGTTTGGATGGAATAGCATTCCACATCAGACTGATGAAAATGTACAGTGTATATCACTGTTGGTATATATATTAAAAATGTTCATAGTCTTGATCCAGCATTCTAATTTTGAGGGGAAATCTCCTTGTCTTCCAAGAGTATTTACAGAGTTATTTAGTAGAATTTAAAGTCAGAAAACAAACACAATGTCCGATAATATGAAAATGGTTAAAATCACAATATATTCCATTTGATAAACTAAAGTAATAAGTATAGTAATGCTGGAAAATAATTATATTGCTGCTGAAAAGAAGTATATAGTATCAAATACAGTATGATCCTCATTATTGCTGTAACCAAAACCAGTGTTGAGTGGAGTGGAGTTGAGCATGGATATGTGTTTCTTTCCAATACTCTGCACTTCCTATAAAGTGCATATACGGGGTGCATGCGTGGCTCAGTCGGTTAAGCACTGACTCTTCATTTCCACTCAGGTGATAGTTTGTGATCCATGATCCCCATGTGGGGCTCTCTGCTGACGGCACGCAGTCGGCTTGGGACTCTCTCGCTGTCTCTCTCTGCCCCTCTGCTGCTGTCTCTCTCTCAAAATAAATAAAAATAAACTTAAAAAGAAAAGAAAGAAAGCACATACATCAATTCTTTAATTGAAACAAATCTCTCTTCTTGTCGCGTCTTTTAATTCTAACACCACATTCTTTAAATTCTTATTTCTTTGAGTTTGGCAGAGATTGCTTCTCTTCTGAGTTAAGGAATCTGTGTTCAAATCCTTCAGACAATGACCAACACACATGTCAGGTGTGTACTGCCTGCACAAGGACACCCCACTCACCTCGCAGTGATGTAAGGAGCAGTGCCCTGGAATTACCCTGGAGGCAGGTGACCAGCTATTAGTCATTTTCTGTAACAAAACTGGTCTACAGGTAAGATCTCTCTCTACTTTTGACAACCTGAAATTCATATCTCTCTGTAGTTAACTGTTTGAAACCATTTTTACCTAACATTTCTAGAGTTGGCCGAAACATCACCACCTTCCAATGCCCTCCCACGTTTCTACCTTAGACTATAACCAATTGTATAGCTCAAAGTGGATATTCTATGTTTAAATATTCTTGCACGTAAGCAGCAACCCTTGCAGCTCACCGCAACCTGGAAGACTATTACGAGCATATTACTTTGTAGTTTTGATCCAACCTTCAATAATCCCCAGTGAAGCAAAAGCAATAGGTTCCAATGAACAGTCCTGAACCTCCAGCAAATTAGATGTCTTCGGGACTTTCTGTTTTAAAAATTAGGCAATAATAAACCCGTGGTCTGCTATGCATTACAATGATGTAGAAGGGTTACCTAAATCAATTCTAGCCACACTGTTAAAATGCAAAATGCAGCTTCAAGCTCATTATTTTGCAAAATAAAAATGAAATGATAGGATGTAAATAATGATGTAATCCATCTGAAAAAAAATAATAAGGCAGTCGGGCAGGTGCTCAGGGTATAATAAAACACAGTTGCCAATAAATACAAAGGAAACTTTATATTAATCCAGGAGTTCATAGATTCTACCTTCTCATCTATTGTCATAAAAAAACAACTATTCAGAAAAATATGTAATCAACATATCTCATCTATTATTTAATGTTACATTTTTGATATATATGGATGTGTTTTCTTAAATATTATAAGTTGATTTTAGTATCTCTATACACATACTAGTCAAAAGCTTTAAAAAAATTCACCATTTGATTCCCCATGTTGCTCTTGCTATAAATTCTTTTTCCAGTTCTTTTTATAAAAAAAAGACATGTCCGCATTGTCTCTTTTTATAATCACCAATTCCATACTCAACCCTTTCCAGTAAGCTTCTATCCTACTAAGCTGATCAAGGGTGACAAGAACTTCCAAGTTGCAAAATCTAGTAACCACTCAGTGGCTTCACTGTACTTAGCCTGTCAGCATCTTTCAACAGAATCAACATCCCCTCCCTCTTCAAGGACCTACACCTTTGGCTTTCTGTTTTGTTTTTTTGTTGTTTTTCCTCTCCCTGATCATTTTTTCATTCCCTTTGCTTGCTTTCCATCTTCTTGCTTACCTTATGGGTTCGAAGGTCTAAGATGTCGCTTCTAGACCTTTTATACTATCCATAGGTGATTTCAAGAAGCTTCGCAGCTTTAAAAAACCTTTGTCGTGTTGATAACATTCAAATGTGTATTTCCAGTTCTGATCCCTTGATCTTGAACTCTTGACTCAAATATTCATTTAATATTAGTACTGAATCTCTAACAGGCATTACAACAGAAATTGTATCCAAAACAGGATTTTTGACCTGTACCCTCACCATGTTCTTATTATGTTCTTCCCCATTTAGAAAATACCCACACAGCTGATTAAAATTAAAAACTCTCTAAAACTCTTTATCTCACTCCCAACATTTATTAGCAAGTCTGGCTGATATCTCCAAAATGTACTTGAAACTATTCACTTTCCTCTGTCTTCACTGCTACCACCTTGTCCAAGGCATTATCCTTTCCTGTACAGACTAGTAAAATAATGCTGCAACTAATATCCTGCTTCCATTCTTATCTCCTTATAATCCAATTTTCACATAGTTACCAATGCTCATTTATTAAAATGTAATCCAGGAACTTCTGGGTTAAGATGGTTGACCAGATACTTCTATTTTTTCTCTCTTTTTAAAAACTACACAAACTACATCAAATAAACTTTTTCAAAAATGTGTAAACCACAAACATGGGATAGCAGGGAGGAGATACAGCATCCAAATTTTGGATACCTGAAAGTAGGCAGACAGTATATCTGAGAAAATTGCTTTCTTAACTGGGAGTGGGAAAAGCTGAGGAATAACTCAACTGAGATGAAGGATACCTTGGAAGACCTGGGAATTGGCACCTCCAGGAACCTTGGGAACTCGGTTTTAAAGTGGATGCTGGATGACAGACATGGATGAAAGCAACTAGAGAGGCACTGAGATTAGCAAACACCTGCACCCCTCCAATTGACTGGCTAACTCTATTTCACCTTGGCAGAAGTTGGGAGATTTCCCTTTGGAGAAGGTAAAATAGAGGGTCTCTGGATTGGAGGACCTGAGATATCCTATCGAAACATGAAAAATAAAGGGTGTATGCTTAAGAAATGCGAAATTGTAAAATCTTCACTATGGTTCCCCTATTTTGTGTATAGAACAGAGCCAGCCATATGTTATCCTTTAGAAAAAAGACAGTACTACTCGTCTTTGGGAAATAACACCATTTCAGAAAAGAAGAATGCAAAAATAAGAGAGACTACATTTCCCTAAGAAAAAAGCCCACCAAGATTATATTCAGAAAAATTCAAATTAAACATATCCAACTCATGAAATTTCAGCTTTATATTATTATTTAAGTGATCGCTATGCCCAATGTAGGGCTCATACCCTGAGATCAAGAGTCACATGTTCTATCTACTGACCCACTCCGACGCCCCTTCCCAATGTTTTTAGCTTTATATCATTCTTGAGTCTTCTATTCATTCATAAACTAGATAACAGCAACATAAAATTATTTAATACCAAAGGGAAGCTGATACAGAAGTATCAAGTTGAACCAAAAACAACAACATGAAGACAAAAACTCCATAGGCAACAAAGAATATGCAGGAAAAACCAACTTAAAAAAAATTCTGTCATAAATACTGAGACAGAGAAAGAGAGAGAGGAAAAGAGAATTGCAGAAAGGTGTGAAAAACAAAAGGAGCTATTGGCAGTTAAAAATACATTACCAAACTGAAACCTCAATAGAAGAAACTGAAAATAAATTGAGAAACTTTCCCAGAATCTACAAAATGAAATATGAAATACAACAAAAATATACAAATACAAAGGAACCAGTCCAGGAAGTGCAACTTTCAGAAACTTAGAAAATATAGAGGAAAAAAAAGTATAAAGAATAATGTCATTATTAAAATATTTCATGGAGTTCCCTAGTACTGAAAGATAGGAGATCCAGATAAAAGGTTCCAAAAATCCCCAGCACACGTGATGAAAATAGAGCCACAGAAATTCGCACTGTGAATATTTAGAACAATGAGGATAAGGAGAATATCAGAAAAGTATAATAGAAAGAAACTGATCATATTCAAAAGATCTGCTAATGAAATGGAATCAGTTTCCTCAACAGTTACACTGGAAGCGAGATAATACTAGATAAATGCCTTTAAAATTCTAAATATATTTATATTAATTTATTTATGAAGAATTCTATATCCAGATCAACTATTAGCCCAAATAAGGGGCAGGATATTATCATTTTCAGAAAAATATTCTTTCAGAGCTTACTGGTCAAGAATCTACTGAAGAATTTCATTTATAAAAATGAGGAAATAAACCAAGAAAGAAGAGCTTGACAGATATGAGAAACAGGAGATTTAGTATACAATAAAGGTAAACAGAAGCCCCCAAATCAGAATTCATGACTGAAACGTTAATCAAAATGTTGCTTAGAATGGGATACATGAAAATGATATATCTATTCCTTAAATATTTTATTGATTTAATACATATAGATTTACATTTATTCACACCAAAAATATTTTGATAAGGAACTAAGAATATATTTTTTAACAAGAAAAAACTGACTGCAAGGCCAGGTAGTATTTCTTACATTAACTACACCACCACCTGTAATTTCTGGTTTCATTTTCTTCTGAGAGAAATAATTTCCTCTACCAACTTCATCTGAGAGCTAATTTTTTCTGAGAGAACCACTTGAATAAATATTTTTGTTTTCTTTCCCAATATTTTATAGTTGTATCACAATGTGTTTAGATATTTGCCTTTAGAGAATAATTCCAAAGCATTCGACTTAATTTTCATAAAAATCTTCTCCATGCACACATAAAAATATTGTATTGTCACGATTTAACAGAAATGGCATTTAAATAGGGAGATAATTTAGTAAACCCTTAATAAAGACACAATTCAACTGGACATAGGTAAGAGAAATAAAAGCCAAGAATATTTGTTGTTCCAAGGACACTGGTCAATAAATTTTTATTAGAAAGTAGAGACCATCCAGGCCGTGTGATAATTGGAGACTGGTTAAGGACACTCATTCTGCTCTATATCTGTGCACTGTTATTGAAATTATGTAACTAAATTTTTAAGCTCAGTGTCCAGTACATTTTAAATAACAAATAAATGTGATCTCTGCTTTCGAGATGCCCCATAACGGTGTTTAGTCATTTTACTTTTAGAAAACTTTCTGTACGATGTTACAAAAAATCATTTTAAAACTTCCCACTCAGTTCATTTCAAAACTGAAACAATGAAGAAATGCTACAAATCCTTTTCTAACAGTTCTTTATGTATTATAAAGCAATAATCCCCACCCCTAAATTGTCACTTCTCTTAATCTAACATTCATGTCCTTGTGTCCTAGTTATCATAAAGTGTGCTTCCCATAGGCTTTGATTTTATAGATGTTTGCATCTCGAGGTAGACTAATTTGCCAGTGTTCCCATTACCTGACATATAACTTACAGAAGTAAAACAAATAATAAGTGTATTAAGATGCTTATTAACAATATCTGAAAGAGGGCAAGAGTTTAGAAATAATTTTAGCACTTTAGAACTGGTTTAGCATCTTACGTTGTATTAACCTGAGTAGGTAGAGTACTCCCTACTGCAAAAACCATTATGAAGTCTATGTGACAACATTAAAAAGTACTTAAATATTTTAAGTGAAAAAGAAGAGTATAAGATAAAATCTACCCCATGGTTCTATTATCTTCATATTTATTAGATTATGTAACTTTGTTGTAACAAAATGTGTATAAATATGTTCGAAAGTCCTTTCCAGTATAAAGTCAAAAATAATGTTAATTTTTGAACAATGATTTTATTATTAAAATCATCTGAAAGGAAGTAAAAATGCCTTTAAATGCGTTACATAATTACTAAAAAAAAGCACTTTTTCCTTGACATAAGTCTAATTATCCACATACCTTAAATCTTGTGTTGAGTATGAGACATCTATCATAGTAGAACAGTGGCTTTTGAGAAACCAAAACAATTACTCCATCCTTTGATCTCAAAGGTACCATTACACAAAATTATCTTTGATGTAAACACTGAATATTTTTTTTTCAAATTTTATATTTAGAGAGAGAGAGAGCACATAAGCTAGGGAGAGGGGCAGACAGAAAGAGAGAGAAAATCTGAAGCAGGCTCCATGCTAAGTGCAAAGCCTGACACGGGGATTAATCCCATGACTCTGGGATCATGACTTGAGCTGAAACCAAGTGTAGGATGCTCAACCAAGCCACCCAGTTGCCCCAACCCACCCAGGTGCCCCATCAC